>JAPFRF010000014.1:18629779-19969779 GCA_029282475.1 Phrynocephalus forsythii | reverse complement strand
CTCATTTATTAGATTCTGCATCCCTCCAAGAACCAAGAGTTTCACACAGACGACATCTGTTTTACCTTAAAGTTGGGTGACTTGATTATTGTTTCATCACTACTGGTGAGTAGTGGTGGAAACCATGTGTTGACAGGTGAGTACAAGAGGCACCCAATACTCAGAGAAGTCCCCTTGGGGTGTAGACTGCCTAGAATCAGGAGCCTCAGGTGACCTGAGATTTGGGGGTGGCCAATTATTAGGCAACTCACAAGGAATCATAGAATCATAGAGTTGGAAGAGACCTCAAGGGCCATCCAGTCCAACCCCCTGCCATGCAGGAGCCCCTATCACAGGACTACTGACAGATGGCCACCCTGCTCTGTGGCAGCATATTCCACTGCCGAACAGCTGTAACTGTCATGAAGTTCTTCTGAATGTGCAAATGGAATCTCTTTTCTTGTAGTTTGAAACCATTGCCCCAAGTCCTAGTCTCTGAAGCCATGGAAAACAAACCAGTCCTCTCTTCAATATGACATCCTTTCAAATATTTAAACAGCTATAATATCCCCCCTCAGCCTTCTTTTTGAAAGGCTAAACATTCCCAGTTCCCTAAGCTGTTTCTTGTAAGACATTTCTTATGAGGAGACCTTGTTTCCATCCTGCTCTACCTCACCCTACCCCCGCTTTGAGAAGGGGGTGTCATGTTGATTGGTTTGAATAGAGCATGGTGCATGTTCCAACCCACCTCTTGCATCTTGCTTCATCACTCTGTGCTGGTTGGGCAAAACAAGGATTCTAAAAAGAAACACCATGAGGATCCTCCCCAGGAGACCAGACCCCTGATTGTGATTGTTGTCCATAACCTGCAGAGGGTTGAGGAATTTAGAAAGGAAGGCAGTAGGGCAGGAGTCCTGATGTTCCACTCCACATTTGTTGGGTTTTAAATGGTTTGACTGAGGAAACCCAGCAATTCCGGGGGATGAAATGGAAGTCCAATGTGATATCCAGTAGACCAAGTAGCTGGTGCCCATTGAGAAGACAGATCTCAATCCCCATGAGGATCCCTCGTGCTGAATCAGACATTTGTCAGGTTGGAAATAGAATGATCATAAGATGGAACATCTCCAGAAGCAAAGAAGGGGAAATTCATCCTATCAGTAGAAGGCAAATGATGAGCCAAAAACAGAGACTGGCAGCTTCATCCCACTATGAAATTCAAGATTTCTCCTTCAGAGAAAGACACTGGGTTCTTTTTCCAACACAACATTCTGGCAGCCCTGTTGAAATCATAGACACTGCACCCATACTTAGTGCCATATTTTAGTCTAAACCACCCAGGGAGGGAGAAGGATTTGGAATCCTGCTGATTATTTCAATAATGTTCCAACATTATTCTTGGCTCATACATACCTGATTTAAGGACTCATTCTTCCACAAAGAAGCACTCAAGTTAATTGCTCAGGTCTAATTCTATCCTTACTGTGCCAGCTAATGAACTTGTATGACACTCAAATATTTGCAATACCCAAGTTCCCTTAAAGGGATGGGGAAAAACAATGCTTGTAGTGGACTTGATAGAAGGGGCCATAACTGCAACATAACTACAACATTTTTTCCATTTAACTTTTATGCTTTTCTTTTACCTTGTTTCCTCCCATTCTGACCAGGGCAAGGCAGAATTTAGAACTAGATCAAGAATGAGTGTATATCTATCCTGACAGAGATGGGGAAATCCAAGTTTTGCTCCTCCTTCTTTCAAATATTTCCATTCTGGATATGTTGAAATTTTAGCATTAAAAATCCTTCCACATTTGCTCCAGGCCAATCCAATCTTTCTTTGGGAGCAAACAGTCTGAATTAATGTTGGATCTTGTACAGAATAAAATGAAAGCTTAAATTCTAAAGTAGTTATGGGCACCTTACAGAAAGTAACAAACTGTTTTATCATTTTGTAATGTTTTAAACTGTTTCAAAGTGAAACAAAATGGCAGACAGCATGTCATCTCAAACCAAAACAAAATGATGCTTTCGGTTCAAGAGGAACTGAACGGGGGAGCCACCACCAGATCTCACTTCAACAGTGAGATCCGCTGGCTGATTCCCTGATTGGTTCTTACATGCCCCCACCTCAGCTCAAGTTGTCAAAAAAACCCAGCTGGGAGGCAGGCAGCTAGGGAGAAGGGAGCAGCCTGACAACATTTCTCCCCTGCCACTCCCTCCTCCAAGGGGATGTTTTGGGCAGGGAGTACTGTGAGCAGTGGGGGCAGCCCCCTCCCAAAAAAACCTGCCCCTTCTGGTGTGTTGCCCCTCCCACTGCTTCCCAGCTTTTTTTTTTGACAGGTTGGAGTTTGGGGGATGAGGCTCTCCCTCTTCATACCCCAATGTGTCAAAAAGCCCCAGCTGGGAGGTGGTGGATAGGGCAAGAGGAAGAAAGGAGAAGGCAGTGATTAAAAAAACCTCCCCTCCCCTTGCCTCCCAGCTGGGGCATTTTGGGGTGAGGGGGAAGCCCCCTCTCCACTGCCCTCCCTGTAAACAAATAACCCAGCTGGGAGGTGCTGGAAGACCAGAGGCTCCCTGCTGCTGTGCATGCTGAGTTCACAGCAGCAGAGAATCCCCTGGTCTTTCCCCAAACAAGAGGGGTCTGCGATGGGGAGTGCTGATATCAGAACACCAGAACACAGCTCATGTTCATTTGAAGGAAGCACGTGCTTTCCAAAGAAATTAAGAAAGAAAATCTGCTTTGGTTGTCCTCCTTGGAATCCCACCATTCATTCTAAAACTAACCACCAGGCTTCCTCAAAACTTGTATAAGTTACTTTACAGGGAGAGCTAAAACCAGAGTCAATTATTTCACTCTTTAACCAACAAGCTTTCTCACTCACTGATAACTCTAGAAGAAAGAAGCAAGACTTTAAAAAAAAGATCTTAACTGAGAAGAAATACAAAATTACTGCAGATCACAGAAACCTTGCACAACAAATAGTTCAGGACATTTAAAATTAAAACCATCTCTTTGCAGGACTGCTCTCTACCTGGACTACTAACTCATCATGCTGAAAATGTTTTAGTTCTAAAGATTGGAGAGTAAAATGGGCCCCATTTCCTTCTTCAACTACTGTTGGTACATGCATACTAATTGGGAAGCAAAGCCATATGCTTTATTGGCATTAGCTTGATAACACAAGGGAAGGGATTTGAAACTAATTCAATTATTTAAAAGAAATTAAAAGAAAAGATATATAACATGCTCTTTGCTTGGTGTTTTGAAGCAAGGAAAAGCCAAAAGCACTTAACCACCTTTTTAAATATTCTTTGGATGGACACACCCTCTTCTCTCCACCTCTTTCCCATCATCTGCTTCCACCCCTCAGCCCCCAGTTTAAAGCTAAAGGCAACCAGAGACAACTAGCATGACACACTGTAGGAAGGCAAATTTTGTTTTTGTTTTTCCTCCTGTGGTGTTGCTTTAAGGGACCAGAAGCTGAGTTTTGAAGATAGAGAATCCAAGCTGATTGCTAATTACTGGCATCTGTGCACAAGTCATGTTTAAAAAGAAAGTTCAGGAGCTCAGTGATTCTTAGTCCCCTGCACCCATAGTGATTAGGAGTTTCCTATACCTTGAAATCAACATATGTGTTTCTTGTCTTTCAGATCATTAACTCCATACTTCTGCCATCAAACTTAGGCCCTATGTGCCTTGGTGGGCTTAAAGGGAAGAGCTTGAGGAAGCTCCGCTGTAGTTTCCATAGTGCTAAATGCCTGGGCTTAGTATTTCCAAGTACTTTCAAATTATTTATTTTATTTATTTATTTTATTTTTACAGCTTATATGCCGCCCACTACCCAAGGTCTCTGGGCAGCTTACAACAAGGATTTAAAACAGTTAAGATATCAAATATCAATAAATAATTAAAACAACAGTAAAACCTTCTGGGGGCACTCCCTTTGGAGTTGAATAACTCGTCTCCTGAACACCAAACCTCTCCAAATTTGAAATGCTTAAAGGGAAGAGCTTGAGGAAGTTCTATTGCAATTTCCATGCTGTTACATGCCTTGGATCAGTATTTTCAAGTACTTGCATGTTTTTGACCTGAGAGGACCACCTTTGGAGTTGAATAACTTGTCCCCCTGAACCCCAAAGCTCTCCTAATTGGGAATGCTTAAAGGGAATTGCTTGAGGAAGCTCTTCTGTAATTTCCATGGTGCTAGATGTCTGGGACCACTATTTTCAAGTACACAACATTGCAATTAGAAATGTTTTTTCCAGGGGGCACTTCCTTTGGAGTTGAATAACCCCCTGAGCCCCAAAGTTCTCCAAATTCAGAGGGCTTAAATGGAAGAGTCCACGGAAGCTACCCAAAAGATTTGGTGCCTCTAGGACCCGGGGGAGCCACTTTATAGAGTAACAAATCATTTTGTATTGTTTCATTTCATTACTTTTTTTTTTTACAAAAACCATTTAAAAACAAAATGAAAAGCAGGGAGAAACAAAACAAAACAAAATGAATCACAATTTTTCCATTTTGTGCCCATCCCTATTCTAAAGGCCTGCTGCTGAAAAAGGCCACAGCAAAAAAATACTGAGCCCGAACTTTTAAGATAAGAATCAAGACCATATTTTCATGCACCTTGAGCCAGCTATTTGTATTTTTGCCACCATTGGATGTACCAGTTGCCTCTGCTTTGTGGTATTCTTTACATATAAGTAATCTAGTTGTTTGCCACATCTAAGAACAAACTTTCCAGCTAAGAAGTATGTTATTCATTGCCCCAAAGTAACTAATTCCTGTTATCTATGCTATATGTAACCGATTCCCGCACTCTGCTAGGAAGCTGATTCAAAAAGGCAAAGCTGCTTATAAAGGTAAGGGTAAAGGTTCCCCATGCACATGTGTGCTAGTCGTGTCCATCTCTAGGGGTGGTGCTCATCTCTGTTTCTAAGCCAAAAAGCCAGTGTTGTTTAAGTCTGTGGCTAGCATGGCTGAACACATTTCAGTAAATGAAACACTGTTTACCTTCCCACTTTTTATGGTGGTACCTATTTATCTAATTGCGTTTACATGCTTTTGAACTGCTAGGTTGGCAGGAGCTGGGGTTAACAGCGGGAGCTCGCTCCACCATGTGGCACCCGGGATTCGAACCACCGAGCTGCTGACTTTGCAACCAACATTTTCAGCTCTCTAGCCCGTTGAGCCACCACAGCCCTCTCAAAGCTGGTTATACTGAAGAATAAATAGCTGTTGTGAAAGATTCAGCAAGCTGAATCTTTCTTTCTTTCTTTCTTCCTTCCTTCCTTCCTTCCTTCCTGCCTTCCTGCCTTCCTTCCTTTCTTTCTTTCTTTCTTTCTCAAAGAAAGCTGAAAGCCAGAGCTGAACAAAGCTTGTGAAATATCTTTAAGGCCACACATTTTTATATATTTATTGGAAACAGCCTAAATAATTAAACTCGATGGGTTTTTAGTGGCTTTCGGGCTCATGCCTAGAGTGAAAGGTCACAACCTAACATACCGGAGGACCACATGGTCCAGTTGATTGACAGGAAAAGGAAATCACTTGATTATCCTTCACGTGGGAATCACAGCTTGCCGTACTGCTGAGTAAGTGGGCCAGGGGAAAAAACTTTGTGGGAAAAGTTAATTGTGTTATTATTCAAAATCTCCATTCCCAAAGTTTGGCTCAATGGCGATTTATTTACTTAGGCGATAAAACAGCTGTGTGTCATAATAAAATACAGGTCACCGGGTGTTATTGAAAAGACCGAAGTGGGAAACTCGTTATGAGGGCTCGGTTTAGACATACAAGAATTCTTGGAAGCTTTGCATGGTTAAACGTTTCTGTTGTTGCATAGGAAATGATTAAAATTATTTTCTCTAGTCTCTTGACTTGATCTCATAAGGCTGGTTTCCTGATGCTACAACACAGCTTCAGAGACATTCTTAACTCTCTCCCATGAAAGTCAATGGAGGAGGGTGGGGAAGAAGATCTGGGTAAGAAGGTTTGAGAAGGAGCAAAAGGAAAAATCATCTGGACTGCTCCCACAATTACTGTTTCAACTAATCATCCTATTGCTGTGGCTGGTGAATTCAATTGCACTGCTAACTGAGAGAAATAAACTTGCACCAGCCAAAATTACCCACGGACACATTTAAACGGTAGCCTGGGAAAATTAATGAAAACTACACCTCCGTTTCAGCTGCAAGTGTGTATCTGGGGTGCAAGGGTACATTTGCTCTGGGCGCAGCAATCTGGGGGTGCCTGGAGGGGGAGCAGTGGGAAGCTGTGCACCCTCCCACCAGCGGTCCTCCTTTCCCTGGGCACAGGCTTGGTGACGGGACCCCCTCCAGCTCCTCCGCCACTGTGCACCAGGTGTGCAGCAAAGAAGGCAGGCATGCAGGGAGTGCAGCAGCCGGAGCCCCCTCCTCCTCCTCTTCCTCGCCTTGCTCTGGGCCCACCACAGGAGAGGTAAGGCGCACGTGCGCTACCATGCATGCAAGCACACACACAAAACTGCCCACCAGCCTGCAGGCTTGTCTGCCCCATGACTGCAGGATTGCCCCCCTTGTAGGGTGTGATGGGGTTGGTGAGGGCCAGAGGAGCACAAAAACTACTTTGTCCCCAGGTGCTCCAAACCCTTGCTACGCCACTGTTCAGCTCTTATTAGGAGACTACGGAATCAGGCTCTTCTCTCTTCCTTTTTTATTTACAGTATAAGTAAAATCTTTGTATCATTGAAAAAAGTAATGCATGCATTAAGAAATGTGTGTGAATATGGGACAAACAAAATTATGATGTGCCAAAGTTTGAAATCCGCCCCCACCCCCAGTAAAAAAGGGCACCTTGACCTATCAAAACACACAGAAAAGGAATGTGAGTATTGTGTCTGTCTGTCTGTCTGTCTGTCTGTCTGTCTGTCTGTCTGTCTATATTAGCACCTCTACTGACGAGTTGCTCTACTTATGAGCAATTTGACTTAACAGCAGAAAACCATTGGTGTTCTAACGTTGCCTTACAAATTTTAGATGTGATCTGCTCTACTTACAATTTTTTAACATTTTTTATTTATGTATTTATGTAACTTTTTAATACGGCTGCTCTACTTACAAGTTCTTCAACTTATGTGCATGCATTCAGAATGGATTAAACTCGTAAGTAGAGGTACCAGGGTATCTACTTGTCTATCATTTCTCTGTTTGTCTTTCTAGTTCTTGCATGTGAATGAAAAGACTAATGAAGGCTAGATTTAAGAAATCACGAGGTGCAGCATTACTACCTAAGTAACTGGGGGTCCTTTACCCTGTTCCGCAGCCACTGGAGAGACACTCAAATAGTCCCAATTAAGTTAACATCTCAGCTATCAGTCAAATGTGGTACATACTCAACTTCCAAGTGCTGATCAAACATTGACACTACAGAGCCTTGATCATTACCCCAGATATGTTCTCTACAGTTTCACTTGTTGGTTGGGAACCACCGTGTCGTTTCTAGAACTCTTTGGTAGCAATGTGGCTTAGGTCTCTGGCTGCAGAGCCAGGCATTGGGAGTTCAGTTCCCCACTTGGTAATCCATCAGGTCCCTTCTAGCTCTGCAGTTCAAAGGTGGTGGTGGTGGTGGTGAACAGGGAAAGGACAGAAAGAGGGACAAGAAAAATGGCAAAAAGTGGGACTTCCAACACCACCACCCTCAGGATTTGAACATTAGAATACATGAGGCTTAATTATAATGCATCTGAACATCAATCTGGGAGCAGCAAAAGAGATGGCCCTTTCATGGGTTCTTTTGAGGTGCACCTGTGAAGGTGGTGAGGTAGAGTGAAAGGCCTTTCCTGATGATCTTAGCTCCCAAGCTAGTTCATACTGCGAGATGTGATCTTTGAGGTGGTTTGGACCCAGGCCATTTTGTGTTTTGTAGGTTAAGTTCAGCACCTTGAATTGTGCCCAGTAGATGATTGGCACTTCTCTTATACCATACCTATTAGAGATGGGCATTAAATTGGGGGGGTCATTTCTTTATTCATTTTTGTTAGCTAACGAAACAAATAATGAACAGCCCCCTCTAAGGAAAATGAAACAAAATGAATCAGAAATTTCAATTTTGTTCCATTCATTTTTCATTTCCGCCACCCCACTGGTATCTCTTACCTGTTTCATGCCCACCTCTAATACCCATCCTAGCAATAAAAAACAACTAATACTATCCATTGGCATTAGGAATACCCCTTCTTCCAAGGTTTAATCATGACATTATGTTGCCTTGGGTACAAGAGTGAAATACTTCCCTTAAATACAACTAAATGAAGATGTATAGCCATAGTCAACCGTGCTAGTCCCTAGTATTATTGAGATGAGATGGAACATCTCTTGAAGAAATATTTCATCCTCTGCCTAATAATGCAGGGAGGTGTACAAGCCTGCATTTGGTTTGAAGACCAGTCCAAGGTTCTGGGATACATCTGGCATAGGGGAAGTGAGTGTTCTGTTTTGACAGAACAAAAATGTAAGCAACCCATCCAGTGCTTCAGATACTTTTTAAAAAGTGGGGGACAAACAGTCCATTAGGTTTTTTTGTTGTCATTGTTTCCCCCAAATTCCACAATTATCCACCGTGGCCGCTAGTCAGCTTGGCTTGCCTTTCTTGTCCAAAGTTACCCTCCTTAACATGTTAAAAATAGTTCTGGTGCAGGCAAAAAGTCCAAGAAATGGGAGGGTAATAATTCTGTGGATGGGGATTTCTCCTCACATGTGAGATTGAAACACAGAACTGGCATCTGTAGTCCTGTAATGGAATTTCTGAGTAACTTCCAAGACCGAACCTTATCCTCAGGTATCATGGTCACTTCTTCAGAATCCAGCACACCCTGCACACTGAGTAAGGTGACCCTACCCCACCCCAGTAAACAGAACTCTTTGAGGGCAGTGCCTTTCTTTCTTTCTTTCTTTCTTTCTTTCTTTCTTTCTTTCTTTCTTTCTTTCTTTCTTTCTTTCTTTCTTTCAGTTTCAAACACCAGGCCTGACTTATTATTCTGCCCATCTCCTGGCAAAAAAAGGAGAAGCCCTTTGTGGCTCATAATGATCCTCGCCGCCAGTTTGCAGTACAATGAAACCCATGACGCCACAGAACGGTGAAGTGGAAAGGAAGGAGGAGAAAACAGAAAAAAGGGGTGGGGTGGGAAGAAGGGGGGGAAATAAGACCTTTCAAATTATTGTTCTGGTGCCAAAGGTGTCCATTCACCTTCCACCTGCGGATTAGCTAGTTGCCATGGAAATACACCATTGCTTTTCAGTGCTGGAGTGCGGTGGTACCCAGATTACTGACTCTGAGGAGGACAATAGGGACAGAGGAATTGTGGGTTATTATCAGAACCGCTGCTGGAGATTATGTTGTAAACCTGGGATTCCATGGAGTGACAAATGTGGGGGATGTGGAGGCTGAAGAGTGGAGGGAGAACTGAATACAGGAACAGCCTTGAAATATAGAGGAGATAATGCAGAGAGGAAACAGAAGAATGAACCGGGGAGTGGGTGGGGGAGGGTATAAGAGCACTAGGCAAAGATTACAACAGAAATTGTGTCCTTATCATTCATTCTCTTCCCCACTCCCCCCCCCCAGACTGAATAGGCATTTTCCTCCAGACCCAAGCTAGGAGGTGGCAGATAGCCAGGAAGCCAGCATGCCAGCATGCCAGCACAAAATTTCATTGATGGCATTTGCTTTTTCTCTCCCTGTGAACGTGAGGAATATTAATAAGCTGGGGAAATGCACCTTTGTCAAGGTGTGTGGAGGGACGATTTCAGATCCCAATAAGGAGCCAGAGAAAAGCTCATCAAATACAATGGGTGCTGCCATTGTGGGATCTCCATCAGTAGTCGTACAGAGAACACCCGGTATCACACTTGTGCAAGAAACACACACAAAGACTGCCCACCCACCCTGCCCCAAGAACTGACAATAGTTATTGGTGTTTCTCTCTCTCCTACCTTCCTTCACTCCTTCTTCCCCTCTCTCTTTCTCTAGGTGCATCTACACAACTTTGATAACTTCATTTGATGTCATTTGAAGCGTCATGGGTCCAGCACTTGACATTCTGGGATTTGAAGCTCAGTCAAGTGTTCGTTGATTACTCCCCTCCCCAGAATTACAGCAGAGAATTCTCATCCAACTACAAATCTGAGAATTCTACTGGATGGCACCCTGGCAGTTCAAATGGGACCATCAGGTTATAACAGTGAGGTCTAGATGCATTCTTCAGATGAAATCCAACTGGAGGATAGCAAATCCATAAAGGCAATCACTCAGGTGGCTTAAAAATCAATCAAGCACACAGTGGAGCACCAGGAATATTGGCCCATCCATTGTACAATTCCCCTCCTGCAATCATGTAAGCAAGTATGGTTCTGGCCTTTGTAAAAAACAAAGACACAATACACCTCTATAATGGAGCATTACACTATTGCAGCAGTGGTGAACCTTTGGCACTCCAAATGTTTTGGACCACAACTCCCATTGTCCTTTGTCATTGGCAATACAGGATGGGAATTCTGGGAGCTGTGGTCCAAAACATCTGGAGTGCTGAAGGTTCTCCACCACTGCCTATTGTATGTTTTTCCTTTGTTGCCTAATGTTTTTGTAATATGCATTCTTGTTTGTTGTTCAATGCCCAGAGTAGCCTCTAGGCCAGATGGGTGAGAGAGAGGGTGGAGGGAGGGAGGGAGGAAGGAAATGATGATGTCAGTGATGGATGGATTGGTAGATAGATTAGATAGATGGTCTTTGGTACATGCAAGACCTAACTTAAAAATAGAAGCAACAGATAGGTGAAAAATGAAAATTGCAGAGAAAGACACACACATTGGGGGCTGGGGAAGAGATGAATATTTCTATGATTCTCAGTCTCCACAACACTCCTTTAGACACTCCTTTAGAGAATGGTTTTATTGCAGCCTGCTGGAAGTGCATCTTCCACTGGTGAAAATGGAAAAAGTTGAGCCCACCATAGAACGTTACCAGTCAGGCTCATTTTATGTTTTAATCATCAACTTTACATAACCCACTGCTGATACGGTAGCTCTGAAGAAGACAGATGTCATTCAGGGCTCAGGGCTTGTACATACAATTCTTCATGTATCCATATGAAAACACAGTAAATCGCTCCAGGGACAAACATCTGCCCGCTGACATCCAACTCCACAGGCAACATTCATCTGTCTTGTTCCAATTCCTGGCAACCAAGGGATGATCATAGCATGGGTCCAAAGTGAGGCATCTAAGAAGGAGAAAAAAAATCTTTATGTCTGCTGCTTGAGCATTTCACCTCCATGTTACTTAGGAGTGTCACACAACTATGACCACAAATCTCTCTCTCTCTTCCTCTCTCTCCCCCCTTGCCTTTGACGTCAGCTTTGAAAAATTGCTCACTGTGATGTGCTGGGGCTTTTTGTGTTCTCTTTCTAGTCATAATATTGCCTCAGCCATAACCTCTGCACTTTGAGGTATAATTGTCCCTGACAAAAGGGGTGAATCAATGGTGGAGGGTTGATAAGCATTACATACAGATGACAGAAGTCAGGACATATCGGATTACTACTGTGAATATAATAAAAGAGAGACTAAACACGTTGGCAGCTCAAAGCCAAGCCATTTCATAACTCTCTAGTGGGGCTATTATCTTCCATTTACTGCCACTGATAACCAGGTTGCCAGTGGTCGCTCCATAGGATCTAGTTACAATCCATTTAACACGTTGTTCACCAGACACAGCCAATGTGTGCTCAGGGCTGGGAGGGTCGGGAAAGTACAGTGGACTCTTGTATAACAAACAGTTTGTATAACATAAAATCTGTACAACATAGACAATCTGTACAACATAAACAATATTTGCTTAACAGAATCACCTAAGGGGCAAATCCATACAACATAAAAATGGTCACGATTAGGGATCACTCCGTATTCAATGCATTCCTATGGGAAATTTTTATAAAGGAAAATTTGCTTAACAGAACTTCATTTGGAATGAATTCATTCCTTTATATGAGGGACCACTGTACTATCAATTTTCTAGAGATTTCAGAATGTATAACCTGTCTGGATAGTTCTGTGGTCCAGGTTTCTGACTGGAAAAACCAGATGTTGGACATTCAATGCCCCACTATGCCTCCTGTGTGTGAAGCCAGCCTGCGTGGCCTTGGGCAAGCTGCACAGTCCCCGAAGGCCTCCAAGAAGAAAGGAATCATCAACTACTTCTGACTAATTTCTACCTAGAAACCCCTGAGAAGGTTTGGCATAAATCAGAATTGGCTTGATGGCACATGATTCTTGTACATATTTTATGTACATGTGTTTGATCTTACTGAGATAAGGAACTGAGAAAAAAGGGGTTTGAAATTTCATGGGGTTCCAAACACAGAATCTTGCTGAAAGCAGGAGAATGAGCTAAGGCAGGGGTCTGCAACCCGCGGCTCCGGAGCCGCATGCGGCTCTTTGGAACCTTTGCCGCGGCTCCGGGAGGTGACTGTGACAGGTTCGCCGCTCTGCTCCACATTGCCCGCCCGGTGATGTCGCAATGGTTTTGCGGCTCCAAGTTTTCCCCCCGTCGGAAACGGGTCCAAGTGGCTCTTTATGTCTTAAAGGTTGCAGACCCCTGAGCTAAGGAATAAAGAGGCACAGTGTCCCCCCGCCCTTTGGCGGTTCATATACTGCAGTCGCAGTATATCACGGGACTGCAGTATATGAAAGACAAGCCCCCCCCCGGGTAAGCTGGATGGGCCTGTTTCAGTCCTCCTGTACTTACCCCAGGCCTGGCGCTGCCCCGAACGGGCCTCTGATGGCATTCCCAGGCCTGTTGGAGGCCCCCAAAGTGCTTTCCGGCTAACCAGAAGTGACTTCCAGATCACTGAAAACCACTTCTGAGGCCTATGATGGCCTTCCCGGGCCTGTCGGAGGCTCTGGAAGTTCTTTCCAGCAAAATGGAAGTGACTACCAGAAAAATGGAAGTGACTTCCAGATCACCAGAAAGCATTTCTTACTGACAGGCCCAGGAAGTCCATTAGAGGCCAGTTGGGGGTGGCACCAGGCCTCATGTAAGTGTATGAAGCCACAAACAGGTGTCCCAGTCCTGGCCTGACCCAGTCATATTGTGGATTTTCAGTTATCGTGGGTCAAGTCAGGTCCCTAACCCCCACGATAGGTGGGGGGTTACTGTAGTCTGTAGTATTGCAACACTGCGACACCTATAAAGAGTGTCCATTGTGGACAGAGTTTGAAAAAGTTTTACTTGACACTAAACTTGACTTGACTGGGATCTGGGAGCTGTCATCCAAAGTCACTTTCTCTTTGGCCTTGGATGGGGGGGGGACCAGACCCTTTCTCCAAAAAGCACCCTGGGAAGCAGACATTTTGGCCCACGACCAGAAGAGGGGTTAATTTAGGGGTGATGAATCTGGATTAAAAGTGGGAAGAAGATTCACTAAATGCTTCACTTGGGCAGATTTATGTTGTGTTAACTCAATGAGAGTTGAGCAAAGCAAGACAAGAAGTGCTGGCTTTTCTGAACAATGTCTGCCTCATTTGTCCTGCTCATAACTGTTTGCTTCTTTGATGGGCAAAGTGTACACTCAACATCAGCAAGCATAGATGGATAGGTTGATAGCTAGGGGGGAAATGGAAACATTTCCAGAGCTGAAAATTCCGGAGCTACAAATTTATGCAACAGTACAACAGGCGCTATCATGTGATGCCATTTGTATGGGACCATAATTTTCTAGAAAGTGTTAATTGGTGAGGATTTGATTCATTTGTGGACACACAAAAATGGTTCTCCTTCTCTTCTTTTATTGAGGGCTCCACAAAATATCACTCATACCTTTCTAGACAGGTGAACTGGTCAGGTAAAAGCGTATTTTCTTCTTTGTAACTTTATACTGCCAGGAATGCAAACCTTTCTGTCTGAACTTCAGAGTTGGTGATCAACTTCTTCGGAGGGTCAGGTGCTCCAGCTCCCCTCTTTTGTTTCCTCTGGTGGGCATCTACTCAGAGAAGGAGGTGCAGCAGGAAAATCTGTGAGGCAGGAAAGTCAGAGGAGACAAGGGAAGGAAGCCAAGGTGGGCACAGAACACTGTTGTGTCCAAACAACAGGCCATTACAAAGTGCCAAATTGTCAATCCATGCCCACCTCTACTTCTGAGACATCAGTCATGCAAAAAATGCACTGAGAGTATGCTAATTGGGAACAGAGGAATAGAGAGTATGCTAATTAAATTTGCAGATGATACCAAATTGGGAGGGGTTGCTAATTCCCTAGAGCAGGGGTCCTCAACCTAAGGCCCCAGGGCCGGATGCGGCCCCCCAAGGTCCTGAATCCGGCCCCTGGGACCAGTTGCAAGCCCCCCCCTACTTTGCGAGCAAGCCAGCCTCCGCAGCTGCTTATATTGCTGAGGCAGTTCAAAGTAGTGGGCTATGTCACTTCTCTCACTCCCCCCAACTACCGCCTAGATGATCAGCATGCTGGCTAGTGGGGCATTCAAAGTGGGAGGGCTACGGCAAGGTCCCCTGCTCCCCCCCACCCACTGTGGTCCGGCCTCCAGTGGTGTCTAGGGCGTGGTGAACCAGCCCGCTGTTTGAAAACTTTGAGGACCCCTGCCCTAGAGGATAGGATGAAAATACAAAATGACCTTGACAGATTAGAATGTTGGGCCAAAGATAACGGAATGGATTTCAACAGAGGGAAATGTAGGGTGCTGCATCTAGGTAAAAAGACTGAATTGCATAGATATAGTATGGGAAATACCTGGCTTTAAAATAGTACATGTGAAAGGGATCTGGGAGTCTTGGTGGACCTCAAATTGAACATGAGTCAGCAGTGTGATGCGGTGGCCAGGAAAGCCAATGTGATTCTTGGTTGCATCAACAGAACCATAGTGTCTAGATCAAGGGAATTGATAGTACCACTCTATTCTGCTCTGGTCAGACCCCACCTGGAGTACTGTGTCCTGTTCTGTGCACCTCAATTTAAAAATGATGTTGACAACCTCAAGCAGGTACAGAGGAGGGCAACCAGGATGGTTGAAGGTCAGGAAGAGATGTCTTACAAGGAATGGCTTAGGGAAATAGGAATGTTTAGCCTTTCAAAAATAAGGCTGAGAGGGGATATGATAGAAGTGGGGGGGAGCTTTTCCCTGACCTCTCTCCACTTACAAAACTATGGTATTATGATAAATTTGCCCCATTAAGGAAGCTCATCCCAAAAGAGGTAGGGGATAAATTAAAGAGATTTCAATCCAGAATATGGATAAAATCTGGGAAACAGAAAAAATGATGGAACAGGAAAGTGGAATTTGGAATAAGATTAATTGGTTACAAAAAAAAAAAAAAAAAATCTCCTCCTTGCTAAAGGAGAAAGAAGTTAAAAATTGTGGTAAAAGAAATATTACCCCCTTCGAGGAATTAGTGAAAAGATACAGGATAGATAGGACCAAAATAGTTTCAAAATTGTATAAGGTTTTATTAAATATGGGGAAATCACTAAAGGAAAGTTTAAAAGAATATTGGGAGCTAGATATTCAGGAACAAATTTTAGATGAAGATTGGGATAGAATTTTTTAACAACCGCCCTTTGTTACGACCTCTAGGATAATCCAGAAGCAGGGGTTGAAGCTGATACAAAAATGGTATTACACACCAGTAAGTTTGTAATATCTTACAAAGTTAGGAAGCAAAAATTGCTGGAGGAAGTGTGGAAATAATGGGAACCTACAGTCATATGTGGTGGGATTGTCCTCTAGTTAATAATTTTTGGAGACAGATTGGTAAAGAAATATTGAAAATTGTGGGAAGGAAAGTGGAAATATCTAAATTAATGGTTCTCATTAGCCTGGGTAGCACAGAGATTAAAACAAAAGAGGAATGTAAATGGGTAAACCTGATGGTAATTGCAGCCAGACAGGTCATAGCGAGTAATTGGAAAAATGCAGAAGAGCTAGGGGTGAATCAATGGAGGAAAAAAATTAAATAATATTATAATGTTAGAATACCTAACTATGAAGATACGCAGAATGAAAGGGTTTAAGGTCAATGAGAAAGAGGAGGAACGGTTTGAGAAGCTACTGAATTATATGAGTATGTTTGACCAATTTGGGGTAATTAAAACATTAAAAGCTAAGTAAACCTTGCGGATTGTTAATTGTTAATTTATATAGAGTTGTACATATTGTTAATTTGAATTTGTTTTATTATCAATGTATATCCAATGTATCAGATGCCTGGTCACTGTTTTTGTCTGGGGTGTTGGTGATTGGTTTTATAATAAAATTTAAAAAAAAGATAGCTGTGTTTAACTATGTGGATGGATGTCATATTGAAGAGGGAACAGGTTTGTTTTCCATGGTTTCAGAGACTAGGACTCGGGGCAATGGTTTCAAACTGCAGGAAAAGAGATTCCATTTGAACATTAGGAAGAACTTCATGACAGAGCTGTTCAGCAGTGGAATATGCTGCCACAAAGGAGGGTGGTGGAGTCTCCTTCTTTGGAGGTTTTTAAGCAGAGGCTGGATGGCCATCTGTCGGAAATAGAGGTGGGCATGAAACAGGAAACTGATGGTTTGGTTTGTTCTCTTTTGGGCCCACCCTCAGTTTGGTTCAGCTCGGTTCATACGAATTTTTTAAAATAAAAATTTGCATGAACCGAACCGAGCCAAACTGATTCAGCTGACCTGGATAGCAGTGGCGGCGTCCACGGCAGCCACAGTGGCCCTCACCGCCACCTCCAGAGCCCCAGCAGTGGCCGTGCCAGAATCTATTTTAAAATTTTGCAGCACCGAGCATGCAGCCCCAGGGGCTCGGTTGGCACTTTAAAAAATTATATATTTTAAAAGTCCCCAATATGGTGCTTTTTCCCCTCCTGGCCTGCAACAGCTGCCAGACTTCCAGGCAAGGAGGCTAGCAGTGACAAGGTAGGGGATGGGTAGCAACGAAAAATGAAATGAAATGAAATGGAAAATGAAATTTTGAAATGCTCAAAAAATGAGAAATATTCATTTGTTTTGTTAGCTAATGAAACAAATAATGAATAACAAAACGAATTAAAAATTCATTTCGTGCCCATCTCCAGTCGGAAATACTGTGATGGGGGTTCCAGCATGGCAGGGAGTTGGACTGGGTGGTCATTGAGGTCTCTTCCAACTCTATGATTCTATGATTCTAAGGGAAGCAAAGCTGAATATTGATTGCATCAAGATTGTGATAAAACAGTTAATAGCAGTTTCCTCTTAAAACTGCAATGCTTCCAGATACAGTGTCAGTGTCTCATCTAGTGAGACACATGTAATTCTAATATGGGGAAAATGTACACCTTCTCCTTCCCATAACTGCACTCACGACAACCTTTCATTTCAAATATATGCATTTATCTTTTAAAAGCACATAAAGCATCTAAGTATTTTGTGTGCTTTTAAAAGATAAATGCTCCTGAAACTCCATTCCAAGGCCCACTGAAGGATGTCAATAAAACTTGCTTTGCAGCCATGTAAACCATTAGTGGTGATTGGGCTGAAATAGGATGGGAGGATCTTGTTTCCAGTTCTACTGTTCCAGATGAGTTTAAACTGTGAGGTTCTAAGGTACCAACTAGAGATGGGCACAAAACAGAAAAATGTCATTTCGGTTTTTTGTTTGTTGTTGAGAGGTCTGTTTCGGTTCATTTCCGTTTGTCGGGAATTTTTTGAAACATTTCATTACTGTTTTTTTTTTTTCGTTTGTCGTTTCTACCCGCTTTTGTGCGATTTTTAAAGCATTTCCGTGCGCAGGCATCCTCCAACACCCCAGACCAGAGGGAAAACACTAAAAAAATGGATGCTGGCAGAGACACAGTATAGACTAGGTATGCAGGGAGGCTGCAAAGGCAGCAGCGGGCATTGCCCAGGGTGCAAGGCAGCCACAGAGTGACTGCACTGTGGGGAAGGTACTCACCGAGAGGTACGCAGCACGCACGGACACAGGGAGGCTGCCGGACTGAAGCTAGAGTCGCAGAGACAGCAATCCCACCTTAACTCCCACCAGAGACTGCAAGGAGGACGGGGGCTGCTAGAGCTTTTTATGCCCTCTCTGGCTGCCAGACCTGCTCGCCCAGTCTGCAACCTGGGCATGCTATTGGTTGAACATGATCCCATCACATGGCTTGCCTCCATTTTGTGGCTGGTGGCGACATCCATTTTAAAGGGAAAAGAGAAATACATCGCGATGGGAGAAGACTAAAACAAACGTTTTAAGGACCCCAACCCCCTGGTAGGTATTATCAGACAATATAAATAATTATCGCTGTGTTTTTACGGATGTCCACGGCATTTTTTAACATTTAAAAAAGCTCATTTAATTGCGTGTCGCCATTAACGGAAACAAAACGTAACGGCCACAATTTTCGTGGTTCTGTTCGTTTCGTTGCATTTTCATCACAATTTTCATTTGTCGTTTTGTTACATAACGGAAATGACAAACGTAACGGAAATGAAAAAATGTTTGTTCCGTGCCCATCTCTAGTACCAACAATTCTGTTTGCTTTCTTTTAAAACAAACATAATAAAATAAATATGCACCACTTTGCAATGGCTTATTTCCTCTTGGCAAAAAAATAGGGGCCTTGTAAGCGATGGGCTCATCTCCGCGAGCATGCCGCAGAGAAATGCGTTTCTGGGGAGAACAGTGTCAGGATGAAACTCCCTGTTCTCTGTGTGAAATGAAGCTTTAGATGCTGCTAAAAAATTCTTCTTCAAATGAAGTATGCTATTGAATGGGAAATGCCAAACTCCCCACCCCTCCTACCCTAACCCCACCCCACCCACCTCCTCAGCTTCTGTTGGATGAGGTGTTGTGAGATTCAAGAGAAGAAGCTGCTGTCATGTTTCTCAAGCTCGCGGGATGCAACTGAGGGCTCACGACCACAGAGGCAGCGATCTGGAAATGTTTGGCTGCAGAAATGTGCTTGGCTAAAAACCAGCTGCTGGAAGGCCTGAGCAAAATCTGGCCCTCCCTGTGCAACTACTTCTAGCCAAAACATCCATCTCTGGAGAGGGGAGAAAGTAGGAAGCAAAGGGCAAGGTTGACAAAAGAACACCTTAGATGCCTCACTTCTTCTGCTTTTCCATTTTAACCCCCAACATTTTCTTTGTTCTAGGCAAAACATCTTCCAAGGAACCTTGATATTTGCGATCAGCCTACCAACTTAGGGCTTTTTTACACGACCCCTAAGATCCGCTGGCCACTTAAATTTGGACCAGAGATCTTAGTGGTTCATCGCTCTTCCTGCGTTCCCACCCCCTCCGCACTTCCTGGCTGCTGGCTGCGTGAGGGGAGGGAGAAAAAGAGAAAGAAAAGCATGCCGCTCACCTCCGTTCTGCCTCTCGTCTCTGTAAAAGTAGCTCTTAAAGGGGCGGGAGCCAAAAAACAACAAACATAAGCAAGGAGAGCCCCGCACCCACTATTGTTACACCGGATCAAATAATTTTCACCTCCAAAGAGCAGGTACTTGAAAGGTGCACTGGGATGCGCTAAAGTGGGCGTGGTCGCACTTAATTTCCTGTTAACTCCGGAGCTGGTGGGTAAACATTTTTAAGCTCCGGAGCTGGGAGCCATTTGCCCCGGAGTTTAGGGGTCGTGTATAAATGCCCTTAAAGAAGGTAAAGAGCAAGCAAGAAACATAGATGGAATGGAGCCTCTTCCACCTTGGCCACCATCAAATCCATGCCAGAAGAAAGAGGGAGAGGGGGCTGCAGAAAATTGACCTGATTTGTCTTGGTGTTCTGCTTAGCTCTGGGAGCCCTCAGAATGGGTCACACATGAAATATCTCTAAAACAGGTGCTTCGTCTTCCTTATTCTCATTCTTTTTTCTTTCATTGGCTCCCAACCAAGGAACCAGAAGAGGGGATGCTACTAATGCCGCTCCTACCACTTCTCATTGGTCCCCCTTCCCCCTTCCTATCCCCACTGTTGTGGTTAGAGATGGGCATGAAATGCCAAAATGGCATTTCTTTTCATTTTTCATTTATCCCCCAACCCAGTTCATTTCGTTTATTATGAGATTTTTAAAATTCATTTCATTTCATTTTTGAACTTCCCATCAGTGCTTTTTATTTTATTTTGTAATTTTTATATCTGCAAGCACGCAGCAGGGGGCCCGTGCTACAGCTGCTTGCTGGGGCATGGGGGTGAACCGCGGGGTTTTCCCCATACGAATGTATTGTGAAACAAAATTTCTGTTTTGTTTTGCTTCGTTTCTCTTCCAGAGTGGGGTTCGTTATTCATTTTATTAGGGAATGAAACAAATAATGAATAATGAAACAAATTGAAAATTCATTTTGTGCCCATCTCTAGTCGTGGTCTTTGCCTCCTACTACTTCCCCCTTCCCCCCGTCACACAGCCAGAGGCTTGGGATGGTGTTTGTGGTCATATAGCATGGAGGAGGAAGTTGCATCCTTTGGAGCAGACACTTACTGGAGAGGGTGGGGTACTGAGCAACCATATACCTATGGTGGTGGTGGTGGTGGTGGTAGATGAACCACAAAAAGCTGACAAATTAAGGGTTCATGCTTATCTATATTTATGCCCTCACCACTGGCCCATTGCATTCTCCTGATATAAACACCAAATATTCTTATATGCATACCCTTGCTATTTTTCCCCTTATGAAGTACAATTCCTTTGAAAACCTGTGTGGAGTTGTGGATCAGGTGTTGGACTAGGACTCCAGAAAACTAGCTTCATATCTTCATGGAAACTCACTAGGGAGTAACAGTCATAAACCACTCCTTGAACATCTGATGAACTATGGAAAGTCTATGAGGTTACTTCAGTTGGAAGCCATTTGATGGCAATGGCATCTTCTGGACTTCAGCTGCTTTTCTAGACTTCAGCAACCCTGCTTCACTAAGCTCATCAATACCTCTGTAGGTTGCTACAGAAGAACCACAAATATATTCATGTAGTCCACACAGTGGCCTTACATATGTCAGAATAAGCATCGCACAGTGATGTTTAAAATAAGCAGGGGGTGATGACAGACAAAAAGACAGACAGGTGGAGTTGCACATCTTGGCCTTTCTTAGTCTGTTTGCCTAAATGCTGTCTTTAGGTAACTCCCTCCTGCATTCCCAACTTCATTAAGGAAATTATTGTAGCTTCTCAGCTCTCCTTCTCCTGTGTTGGAAGGCCAGGTGTGTCACCACTTCCATGTTGGCTTTCACCACAGTTCCACACAGAGAAAGCAAGTCCAGAAGCTTCTGGCCTGAAGCGTAAGTTTTCTCCTGTTGTACCTTGAATGGCTCTCTTGCAACAGCCGTTCCTTTCCCCTCATCATGAACATCCTGAGTGATCAATCACCCCAATTCACAGCTGTACAGTCACCTTACTAGCTGCACTCTCCTGATGTAACAACTGCACATTTTTATAACACAGAGAGAGAGAAAACCCCAGCATTGCTCAGGAGAACGTCTGGCACTTGACCCAATTCCATGGGTGTTTTTTATATTGAGACAAATTAGGCAACCAGCCCAGAGGCTGTAGAACCACTCAGACCTCCCCCACCCCACCCCTCGGTTGTCTGGCAACTTTAGCAGGCTACAGTTCCAACATCTAATATATCAGCCAGCAAGTAGGGTTACACTGCCATGAGACGATGCTAAACAAAGGACACATGGAGTACTGGCTGTTTCTTCTCCAACATACTGTGAATGTGTGAAATCAAGCACAGTGGAAGATGGCCTTCAGCCCCATCCTGCAAAAATGTTTGCAGCGTCCTGAAGCATGAAGCTGCCTTCTGTCCAGAGCTGTGCCATTCAAAGACTCTAGGGCTTCACAGGACCCCCCCATAAGTTTGCAGAAACTTTGGCGGTCTTCAGATTTCCTCAGATGTACATCAGCAGGATTTTTTCCAGACAGCTATTGAAATGTTTCTTTGAGTAGATCACTGAAACTATTAAAAATGCCTCTGAGAAATTAGCCATGTAAGGGCCAAATTTTGGCTCACTCTAATCCCCTCCCCTCCCTTTAAAAAATACTAAGCTTAAAAATTTCTCAGAATTTGTCATTCTTGTTATCCTCCTTCTGGAAAAAAATCATGACTGTAACTTGTCATGGTAAATTTGTAAAAAAAATTAAATATGCTGGTGATACCATGCAATAATAATATCACTAGTTATCAAGTACATCATGGAGCTGAAACCATTCTAACGTGTCATAATTGGGTTACAGCTGGTATGGTCCTAAGTCCTACAGAGAAGATGGTTCTCCATCTGAAGATCTTCTAAATTTGGAAGACTACTTAGGCCATGTCCATTATAAGGGTGAAGAACCACAAGGCATAAGATCATGGAACCTTAAAAGACTCATCCAGAGTCAGCAGTGCCTGGAACAGTCACTCAGCACCACAGGCCACCTGGCTGCATTCTTCTCCAACCCAGTAAGATGCACTATGAGAATTACTTCACATCCATTTTGTCTCTGTAAGTGTTGTGCTTTAGACTGGTACAAAAATCTTACTTCACATCCATCATGCAACAACTGAATTTTTTCTCGACCATGCCCCCAAAGCGGGAACAGAACATGACAATACTGTACCTGGCACTGGGTTGGGGTATTCTCTTGTCATGGTTTGTTCTCGGTTCTTGTTCCTAGACAAGGGAACATGTGGTAACAACTGTCATGCAACAACCAGTGTCCACCTAGTGGTCAGTGTCTGAAGTGGCATTCAACATTAGTTTCCCTATAGGAAACACCATTCAGTGCAAATACTTATTAAAGAAAGTACTGAAAATTCTGTAGCATTGGCATGTAAATCCCGGAAGACCAGTAAATCGAAATATCAAAAAAGTTTTATTTATGATATTAACAAAGGGTTAAGAAAACAAGACATTCACCATTTGTCATGGAACAAGACCGTGTAGTAACAGTTGTCACAAGACAAGTTATCATGACCATGAGAAAATGGAAACAGGGACTAAACAGGGACAAAAACCACATGATTGTGACCAACACTGTCATGGTACAAAACTACTTGTGGAACAAGGAAGGATGTGAAGTAACCATCTATGTTTCTTGCTTGCTTTTTTCCTTCTTTAAGTTGGACATCAGCATGGCTTAACACTTCTCAGCTCAATGCCCAAGGATGCTGTGAAAACAACATGAGAATGGTCTCCATGAGGAATGCAACCTGAGGAATCTTTCAAGCCTTTTAGCCAAGGAGTGTGAAAGGCTGCCTTCTCCTGTGTATATCAGACTCAAACTTGAGTCAGTCTTCAAAGGCCTTTCTCAAGTTGCTGCACAACAAGCAGAGGTAATAAGAGTTTTTTTAGACTATGTCTCCCAAAATTGATGCATCAATATTGACAGCTGAGTAATTCCAGAATCCAGAAGCATAAATTTCACTCCAGCTTTTTTAGTGCATTAGGAAATGGGATAATTATTTAGAAATCAACATAGCATTGGAGAGCAACAACTTCACAACATTCTTTTGGGTGGGCAAGAGTGAAAGTGGGGGGCACTTCCGCCCACGGTGAGATGGCTGCTTGGATTCAGTAGCTCTGATCATAAGAAGAGAAAAATCAAAATACTGTCTCTAAATGACTCCGGACTCATGAGTAAATCAGCCATAAATTTCTGGGGAGGATAAGTTGTAAACTGGGTGCTTTGAAAGAGAGAGATAAACATGAAATATTGAAGTACTAAGTTACTTTCATTTTCTGCCGAAGAGGCGATGCTGCTAACCGGACAGAGTTAGTGCTGCTGTTTTCTCTTTGGGGCTAGAAAGAAAAAGAGAGATTTATTACCTTGCTTTTCTGCATGCCAGCTAAGAAAAAAGCTCCAGCCTTACCCTTTAGAAGGTGGGTTCGGAAACCTTCAGATTCCACGTACAGCGTGTGTCTCTGGAAAGGTTGGAAGCTGCTCCAACAGCGGACACAGTGGCGGCTGATTCTGGCAAAGTGCCAGGACAACAGCCGGAGTTTCTTAAAGAACTCAAAGATATGAAATTGGAGTTCGCCAATCTATTGAAACTAGCTTTGAAAGATATGACCTCCACTATCGAGGATCGTTTCCATTCTCTATCTTCTCAAAACAAAGACTTAAAGAAAGATCTGTTACAGGAGATCCAAAGGGTTCAGGCAGAAGTTTCCAAAAATGGAACAGAGCTGAAAAAACTAGCAGATGAGGTCAAACACGGTCAAACACTAGCCACCAAAAACGAGAAAGATATTGCCACCCATGAAGAGGAGATTGATGCTTTGCAGAGAAAGCTTATCTACATGGAAGACTACTTGAGAAGGTCTAATTTGAAATTAATCAACTTTGAACTTCAAGACAAAAGAGAAATGAAAAAAGAAATTCTCGCCTGGTTTAACTCTATTCTCCCCCAGCAACAGCTTGTAGAGACAGACATTGAAAGAGTGCACTACATAGGCAATGCAAAAGGAGGAGTCTCAAGACCAATTCTGATCAGATTTACCTCTAATGCCATTAAAGAACAAATTATGTCTACTATCAAGGCAAAACCTGAGCTGCTGTAGCGAGATGACAGAATTGTGCATGTCTATCAGGACATCTCCAGAGAAAGTTTTGAATGGAGGAAAACAATGAAACCTGTGACAAGCGCTCTGAGAAAGCACAACTACAAATACAACTGGGGATTCCCGATCTTCCTTAAAGTGCGGAAAGTGTTCTTTGCACAAAATCTATTCCTTGGAAGAAGGTGAACAACTTCTGAAGGCATGGAATATTCAACTTGAAGAGTAGACTCCTCCAGGACCAGCTGCTAGTTTCTAAGGCTGTCTCAACTGACAAGTAAATCCGAAGATTAAATCGAGGAGATTCGGAGTGCTGAAGACACCGCTTCCTTCTCTCTCTCTCTCTCTCTCTCTCTCTCTCTCCTCCTCCTCCTCCTCTCTTTATTTTTTCCCTTATATTTGCCCTATGCCTTCCCGCTCTTCCATCCCTTTCCCTTTTCTCTTTTCCTCCCCCCCATACCTTCCTCTTCCCCTCCCATGAGGTTTTTTTTTTCTCTCCCTTCCCCTTGGGGTTGAGAGAGAGGGAGGGAGGAAGAACAGAAGGAAGATAAGAAATTTCTTGTTATGCTTTTTTTCTTACCAATTTCTATTTTCTTATTTCAAAGCAAAGATAGACAGTGTTAATGCTAATTTAGAGCTTCAGAATCCTTTATTAGCCATCAGAAGTGAATGGGTGCTTCCCCCCTCCCACCCCATAAGGGCGCATACAAGATGTGTATGAGGGCCAAAAGGATGGGAGAACAGAAAATAAGTGTAGGTGGTAGGGCTTGGGTTAATATTGTTCCTACTTTTATTATATGTGGTGTTTGTTTGAATAATTGCACAGTGGGACCGTGCCAGATGGACAATAGAAAGAAAATATGGGTAAATTTTTAAAATTAGCCACACTGAATGCAAGGGGTCTAGGTTCTGTCCTGAAGAGAAAGTGAATAGAGTCAAGAAGAATCAAGAAGAATCAAGAAGAATAAACCGGACATCGTCTTCCTTCAAGAAACACACCAAATGAAAGAAGGACTAAATGAACTGAAATTACCCAATATCAACATATATGAGAAAAGTTTTGGTTCATCTAAAGCAAGGGGGGTGGCTATCTTAATCTCAAAGCATTGTGATTGTATTGTTGAAAAAACTGTGAGAGATTCGGAAGGTAGATATATCATTTTTCAGGGCACAATTGGTACAGAACAATATACATTGATAAATGTTTATGCACCAAATGCTAATCAAAACTTGTTCTACAAAGAGGTATGGGAGCAGATAGAAAAGGTACAGAAGGGACATGTAATTATGGCGGGAGACTTTAATATGGTCATGGATAAAATCAAAGACAAAACAATTAATAAGAATGTGGACTGGAGGGTTAGACACACAACTCTAACAAAATTCATCGTAAACACAGGTTTAAAGGACGTTTGGAGAGAATTGAAGGGAGATGAAAGAAAATATACATTTTACTCCCCAGTCCACAAAGCCTACTCTAGAATAGATTTCATATTTGTCTCACAAAGCTTATTACCTAAAATTGCAAACACAAATATAGAACTGATAAAAATTTCTGACCACACTTTAATGTCTGTTGAAATACAAAACAAGAAGAATTATAGAGAATAAATTCCAGAATCTTCCAATTCCCGGACACAGTACAAAGAATACAAAAAGAATGGCTAGAAACTTGGAATATTAATGAAGAAGGCGGTGGACAAATAGGAGTTATCTGGGACACTTTGAAAGCTGTGGCCAGAGGCTACATAATAAAAGAAAACGCTATAATAAAAAATCGAGAGCAACTAAACAAAAAAAATTAGAGGTTATAATAGCAGACCTTGAATCACATTTTTTAAAGACAAAAAAATCTTAACTCAGATTGAGGCTAAGAAAAGGGAACTAGAAGATATAGATTTTCAACAAACTCAAAGAAATTTACTATATCTGAAAAGAAATTTCTTTGAATATAGTAACAAAAATTCGAAGATGCTAGCCAAGTTAGCACAGAAAAGAAAAGAAAAAAGTATGATAGAAAGGATAAAAGACTTAAGAGGCAATAACTGTACACAAATGAAAGAAAAATTAAAAGCTATCCAAGAATTTTACCAAAATTTATATACAGCTAACAACAATAGGAAGGAAGTTATGGAACAATATATTGACAAAAACCTAAAATCAAGATTAGCAGAGGAAGACAGGCTTGAAATGGAGAAATCTATTAATGAGGAGGAGATAGAAGATGTGATAAACAAATTAAAGAATGCTAAAACTCCAGGAGCCGATGAATTGGGTCCAGAATTTTATAAGATATTTAAATCAATGTTAATACCTAAGCTAAAGAAGCTTTAGAATGATATAGTGGAAGGAGAGCAAGCCCCTATCTCCTGGAAAAACTCATTAACTATTTTAATTCTCAAGCCTAACAAGGATCCAACAGATGTTGGATCCTATAGACCAATATCACTTATAAATCAAGATGCAAAGTTTTTTACAGCAATTCTAGCCAAAAGAATGTATACATTTATAGATAAATATATTAAAGAAGATCAAACTGGATTCATTAAGGGTAGACAAATGTCGAACACTATAAGAAGAACTTTGAATGTTCTTCATGAGATGGGAAGAGCACAAGATAAAGCATGTGTTCTGTCCTTAGACCTATTTAAAGCTTTTGATTGTGTTCAATTGTCTGTGTTAAAACTTCTATTAGAGAAATGGGGATTTGGAGAAAAAAAATTAAGTGTAATAAATCAACTTTATTCACATAGTACCTCGTCAATTATAGTTAATGATGGGATGACAGAACAGATTATCTTAGGCCGAGGAACGAGACAGGGATGTCCTTTATCACCAGTTCTGTTTTGCATAGTTATAGAGCTATTTGCTAATGCAATAAGGGATGATCAACTAATCAAAGGTATGGGCAAGGAGGGGAAGATTAAAATTAGTTTATTTGCGGACGACGCCTTGTTAAAAATAAAAAAATCCGTTAGAAAATATACCAAGAATAAAATCACATTTAAAGGAATTTGCCGAAACAACCGGATTATGTGTAAACTGGCAAAAATCAGAAATTATGCTCTTCAATCATGATAACTGAGATATGGAGGAGATCTCCAACTATGGATTGAAAGTTTGCAAATATATGAAATATTTAGGGATATTTCTAGACAAAGATATGCGTAAGACCAAAGAATGGAATTTCATCAAAATAAAGGAAGAGATTAGAAACAAATTACAAAATTATTCCAAATTAAATTTATCATGGTTTGGTAGAATAGCAATGGCAAAAATGAAAATACTTCCTAAAATTAACTTCCTTTTTAGAATGCTACCCATTCAGTACACAGAAGCCGATCATCAAGATCTCATAAATAGATACTGTAATGGTGGTAAAAAAGCAAGAATAAGTAAAAGCTTTTGGTATAGATCTCAAAAGGATGGAGGTATAGGCATACCTAATCTTAGAATCTATTATACAGCTAACCAGCTTAGTTGTGTGGGGGAAGTATTATTTAAATCCCAAAAATTAATATGGTGGGAACTTGAATCAGACGAGTTAAGTGGAGATATAAACAAATATTTGCTTACCCTCCCCCAAAAAAGATATCCAATCAAAAAACCCCTCCTGAGTTCCCTATTATTCACTTGGAAAAAGTATGGAAGGAAACTGGTACCGGAAGGTTCCCCTCCCGGTTTGGTGATAGATCAGATAAATTTCCCCACAAATATGAAAAAATATGGAGAATTATTTAAAACAATGAAAGTGGCAAGATTAAAAGATTGGATTAAAAAATGAGAAAAAAGCAGGAAATTAAATGCATACTGCAAGCCAAGGATTTATCTTGGTTGAATTACGACCAATTAGAAAGTTGGACGAAAGAGTGGACAAGGAGAAATATACAGCTCAGAGAATATACAAAGTTTGAGCAATTCCTGTTAACATATGAACCAGAGAAAGGAAATACAGGGAAAGGAGCAGTAAGTAAAATATACAAAATAATCCAGGATTCACTTGAGAATAGGGAGCTGGGTACAATAAGAGAGGTCTGGAAACAAGACATAGATAAAGAAATAAATAACGATGAATGGCAAAGAATTTGGAATTTGAGGATTTTACTATCGTTATCTGTTAGAATAAAAGAAAACTACTTCAAACTAGTTTTAAGATGGTATATGACACCAGTCAGAGTGAACAGAATGAATCCAAGATACTCCAAGTTCTGCTGGAAATGTGAAAAAAAGATAGGCACCTATATTCATCTGTGGTGGGAATGTGAAATAGTTCAAAAGTTTTGGCAAAAGATTTTCGGTGAGATAAGAGAAATACTACAAACTGATATTAAATGTGAACCGGAAACTGCATTGTTATCATTACCACCTATTAATGAATATGATATGAAAACAAAAGAATTAATTGCAAATCTTATGACAGCAGCAAGATTGATTATAGCTAAAAATTGGAAATTGAAATTAGATCTTAAAATTGCTGACTGGTATAAGGAAGTGTGGGATATAGCTTTAAATAATAAATTATCTTGTAATATAAAAGTTTTGCGAGGGGAAATGAAAAAGGATATTTTTTATGATATTTGGGGAAAATTTATAGAATATGTACTACTAAAAGGGAAAGGGATACAACCGACCTATAATCCATCACAGTTCTGGAGAAAAGGACCTTAAGAAGCTAACTATAAAAAAAGAAGATGAAGAAGGAAGAGAAGATTCAAGAATACTGGATGGTCCCGGGGGGGGGGCACTTTGTAGTGTTTGATGATATTATTGTCTATTATTGTTTATTATTGTTTATTGTATGTTTGTATGTCTGTAATAAATAAAAATTATTTTTAAAAAAGAGTGAAAGTGTTGAACAGCACAAGCTGCTTTGCTCAAAAAACCATTTTCTTCATTATTTTAACAGGACACTACAGTCAGCCTGCATATGCCTGAAAATTCATGAGTAATCCAAAACCCCCAGACATTAGGGACAGTGCTAAGCTGGGAAAACATTAGTGATACAATTGCCATCACATTAAAAAAATTATTTCTATTAGGCTGGCCCTGTGGGCATTGCATGCTGTCCATTCCCTTCCACGGTTTCATCACTTGATGTCATTACCGTGCTTTAGGGATATAACATTACAATTTTATCACAGAAACCTTAAACACTTACATTGAAAGTACAAAATCTAGTTATTACCCTAACTGACCAGATCTCAGTCAATTATCATGTTATTGCTCATTTAAACACACACGCACATATATACCAGTGACTCAATTTTACTTAACACTTGTGGGAGAAGGATGCCTAAAACCTATTTTCAGTCTTAATGGAGAGCTGCGGAAGTATGATGTCATTCTACAAACACAAAGAACTGGGTATTCTAGAATTGCCATTGTCAAGGAGGGGGGTGTATACCCCCCATGTGGTCCTGGCACATTTATAGGAGGTCACAGGATAGAAACAATTCTTAACATAAAAACTTTTCTGCTGTTTTGGAGCATGATAAAAAAGTAGACTAATCCCAGTCAATAGACTGAAAAGACTTCACGAGATTAGCTTCCAATTTTAAAAAAAAACTTTAATGCCCAATAAAAGATCAAGCCATCAGCAGGAAAACACATTCTGCCACCACCAGGATACAAAATGCCAGACTGACTTCCTTGCCTATGGTAATAAACATTCTAGTCAAGTCACTACTGTCCTCCTCCGTACACAATCCTGATTGGGACAAAAAAGGTTGAACTTGTCTACTCTAGATAATGCTTAGGATTATACATCCCCCCCAATTATCCTAAGCACAAAAAAAAATCCTTGGTTTACAAAACAGGGTTCCTGTATTTTTATTTTTATTTTAGAGTATTTTTAAACCACCTTTATCCTTGGAAAAGGACCCAAGGCGGCTAATGGTAATGAGGGATAATATACAGTCCAATACATTTAAGACATGTTCAAGTATTGAGAACAAGGAACTGAGGGACATCTTACAGCATTAATAAACAACATTACATTAAAGCTACAAGATTATAAGTAGTTATAAACACAAAGTCTATGTGAACCTATAGATTCATATAAAAGACACACAATGGTAGTCCATCATTCAGGGAAAGCTTGCCTGAAGAGAAAGGTCTTTGCCTGTTTCCGGAAGAACAACAGAGATGAGGCAGTCCTGGCCTCTAATGGGAGGGAGTTCCAGAGTGTGGGCACAGTAGGTGAGAAGGACCTTTCATGGGTTCCCACAAGATGTCCCTGTAAGGGTGGTGGGATGGAGAGAAAGGCTTCTCCAGATGACCCTAACACCCAAGTCGGTATAGTAGGGTAACTATAGTAGGGTAATGACTATCTCTAATTCATAGGTACTGTGTGAGGGTCAGCATCATGGAGTGCCATGGCCTGGGACAAGCAAGCTCTAGCCCTTACAGATGCCCCAGCCTTCCTGGGTGACCTTGAGCCATGCAACACTGTGATCTTCCTCACAGAGGTTGTGGTGTGTGTTTTTTAACTGCTGATCACATGGCCACCTACCAGCTGTAGCATGGATGGTCAGCTCCCCCCCCCCGGATGCCCCCTCCGTATAGCAAGGAGGACCCATGGACCAGGAAGGACCACCACCAGGTAGGAGACACCGGTGAATGAAATAAACCAAAACAAAATGGAAATTTCCGTTTCATTTCGTTTCTCTTAGAGGGGGCAGTTCGTTATTCATTTCATTACATAATGAAATGAACAACAAATAATGAAACAAACCAAAAGTTCTTTTCGTGTCCATCTCTAGTCGGGAATTCTCTCACATGGAGAGGATTGGCCTAAGCAACTGAATAGCACTGTTTCAACTGTCTTCCCGAAGGAGAGCAGGGAGGGAGGCTGGCAAACATGAAAAGGAAGTTCTAGAACATTGTCAGTGCTCTATCTGACCTGATACATGAATGCTGCAGAGATTTCTGGCAGACAATTCTAAGTGTGTCACTGAACTATACAAGTTCCAGAATTCCATAGGACAGTGATGGCAAATCTTTTAGAGACTGGCTCCCCAAACTGCGATTCAAAACCCACTAATTTTTCGCCAAGCGCCAATACAGCACTTTAACCTGAATACAGGAGGCTGTGAAGGGGCGATGTCGGGTACCCACAGGAAGGGCTCCGAGTGCCACCTTTGGCACCCGTGCCATAGGTTCACCAACACTGCCATAGGATGAAGCCATGGCAAGTAAAATCATACCACTTTAGAAATGGTCAATGAGAGTTGCTGACCAGCATGTGCAAGTTTTAGAGGTGAATTGCTATATGTTTGATTTTTTGCAGGCTCAGAAGACAACAGAAAATTTCTACTGAGATTTCTTAATTTTACAGTAACTCTCTTTTCACAGTTACATAAGAACATAAGAACATAAGAAGAGCCAAGCTGGATCAGGCCAAAGGCCCATCTAGTCCAGCTTCCTGTATCTCACAACGGCTCCACCAGATGCGTTTGGGAGCGCATGAGACTAGATATCTGTCTCCTGATACCACTCCCCTGCATCTGGCCCTTGAAGTACCCTGGTTTAAAGCCTGGAGATTACACATCTCCATCATAGTTTGTAACCTGTGATGGACTTTTCCTCCAGGAATCTGTCCAATCCCCTTTTGAAGGCATCCAGGCCAGATGCCATCACCACATCCTGTGGCAGGGAGTTCCATAGACTTACAACGCGCTGGGTGAAAAAATATTTTCTTTTGTCTGTTCTTACTCTCCCAGCCCTCAATTTGAGTGCATGTCCCCTAGTTCTGGTATTTTGTGAGAGGGAGAAGAGCTTCCCTCTATCCACTTTACTCATGCCCTGCATTATTTTGTACGTCTCAATCATATCCCCCCTCAGGCGCCTTTTTTCCAGACTAAAGAGCACCAAATGTTTTAGCCTTTCCTCATAAGGGAGGTGCCCCAGCCCAGTAATCATTTTAGTCGCTCTCTTCTGCACCTTTTCCAGTTCCACTATGTGTTTCTTGAGATGCAGTGACCAGAATTGTACACAATACTCCAGATGCGGCCTTACTATTGTTTTGTATAATGGCATTATAATGTTGGCTGTTTTATTTTCAATCCCCTTTTTGATAATCCCTAACATGGAATTGGCCTTCTTCACCGCTGCCACACATTGGGTAGACACCTTCATGGAGCTGTCCACCAAGACACCAAGATCTCTTTCCTGATCTGTCACGGATAACTCAGAGCCCATGAGTTGATAGATAAAGTTTTGATTTTTCACCCCAATATGCATTACTTTACATTTGGCTACATTAAAATGCATTTGCCATTTCGTAGCCCATTCCCCCAGTTTGGAGAGATCCTTCTGGAGCTCTTCACAATCTTCTCTGGTTTTTACCACACGGAAAAGTTTTGTGTCATCTGCAAACTTGGCCACCTCACTGCTTATCCATGTCTCCAGGTCATTTATGAACAGATTGAAAAGCACCGGTCCCAGGACAGAGCCCTGGGGCACACCGCTTTTCACCTCTCTCCATTGTGAAAATTTCCCATTGACACCTACTCTTTGTTTCCGGGATCTCAACCAGTTCTCAATCCATAAGAGGACCTGCCCTCTTATCCCGTGACTGTGCAATTTTCTCAGCAGCCTTTGGTGAGGGACTGTGTCAAAGCGTTTTGAAAATCCAGATAGACTATATCCACCGGTTCACCCAAATCCATGTGCCTGTTGACCTTTTCAAAAAATTCTAAAAGGTTTGTCAGACAAGATTTACCCTTACAGAAGCCATGCTGATTTTCTCTCAGCAAGGTTTGTTCTTTTATGTGTTTTAAGATTTTCTGTTGGATGAGGCTTTCCACCATCTTCCCTGGGACAGATGTAAGGCTAACTGGCCTGTAGTTTCCCGGGTCCCCCCTCCTTCCTTTTTTAAAAATTGGTGTGACATCTGCTATCCTCCAGTCCTCCGGCACTGTGGCCGTTTTAAGAGACAAGTTGCATATAACCGTTAAGAGATCTGCAATTTCGTTTCTCAGTTCCCTAATAACCCTTGGGTGGATGCCATCTGGGCCCGGTGACTTGTTAATCCTCAATTTATCAATTTGTCCTAAAACCTCCTCTCTTTTAACCTGTATTTGATTTAATTCTTTAGTCAAGAGAGGCGGCTCAGGCAGCGGAATCCGCTCAAGGTCCTCTGTCGTGAAGACAGACGCAAAGAACTCATTCAATTTCTCTGCAATGTCCAAGTCCTCCTTAACCTCCCCTTTTCCTCCCTCACCATCCAGAGGGCCAACTGGTTCTCTGGCAGGTTTTCTACTTCGAACATATTTAAAGAAGCTTTTATTATTACCCTTTATATTGCTAGCCATGCGTTCCTCAAAATCTTTCTTTGCCTCCCTTATCATCTTCTTACATTTCTTTTGCCAGAGTTTGTGTTCCTTTTTATTTTCCTCATTTGCATTTACAGAAAGACCTCTCCTTGTGCTTTAGAGCCTCTTTAACTCCACTCGTTAACCATGCCGGTGTCCTCTTGGACTTAAATGAGCTCTTCTTTCTTTGTGGTATGCACTTGTGCTGGGCCTCTATTATTGTTGTTTTAAAGAGGCTCCATGCACTCTGAAGAGATTGGATTCTTCTAACCTTCCCCTTCAATTTCTCTCTAACTAGTTTCCTCATCTGAGGGAAGTTTGCCCTTCAAAAATCAAGGGTTTTTATGTCTGATTTGGTTGACACTCTTCCTCCAACATGCATGGCAAAGGAAATTGCAGCATGGTCACTATTCTCCAGAGGCTCAGTGACATTCACATCCCTGACCAGGTCCTGAGTATCGCACAGTATTAGATCCAGAGTTGCCTGTTCTCGGGTGGGCTCCATGACAAGTTGCTCTAAGGCACAGTCATTCAGCAAGTCGAGAAACCCAGTTTCTCTTTCTTGCCCGGAGCTCGCATTGACCCAGTCAATGTGGGGATAATTGAAGTCCCCCATGATTACTATCCTATCCCTCTTAGCCACCTCCATGATTTCTCTCCTCATTTCAAGGTCCCCCTCAAGTTTTTGATCTGGTGGACGATAGAATACTCCAACTATCACATCACTCCTTGGACCTGGTAGTTTAACCCAAAGTGATTCTATGGTGGAGTCAGACCCTCTGTCCATCTCCATTCTGCTGGATTTTACCCCTTCTTTGACATAGATGGCCACTTCTCCTCCAACCCGCCCCTCTCTATCCCTTCTGTAGAGTTTATAGCCTGGGATTGCTATAAACTGGTTCTCCTCATTCCACCAGGTTTCTGTTATGGCTATTATTTCTATGTTATCGCTAGCTGCCAATGTTCAAGTTCTCCCATCTTTGCTCGGAGGCTTCGAGCATTGGCGTGGAAGCACCTGTACAGTGGGTCCCGCAACAACAGCTGCTGCCTTGTTCTTTTTCCCCGACAGCTTTTATTTTCAGTAGACAAACTGTCACATTCCGTTATTCTCCCAGTGCTAATACCTGCTATGTCTTCTCTATGTGATTCTCTACCCTCTCCAACCTCATTCCCCGAGGATGAGGTGTTCCGAACCGGATGCCACTCAGCTCCTGTCGGCTTTCCCCCAGTTATCAGTTTAAAAGCTGCTCTGCTGCCTTTTTGAGGTTGAGTGCCAGCAATCTGGTCCCATCATGATTCAAGTGCAACCCATCCCTCCTGAACAGGTTTGGCTTGTCCCAAAATGTTCTCCAGTTCCTGATAAATCTAAAGCCCTCCTCTCAACACCATCGCCTCATCCACGCATTGAGGCTTCTGAGTTCTGCCTGCCTTGCAGGTCCTGCACGAGGAACAGGTAGCACTTCTGAAAATGCTACCTTGGAAGCCCGGGAGTTCAATCTTCTACCTAACAACCTGAATTTGGCTTCCAAGACTGACCGCTTGGCCTTCCCGACATCATTGGTACCAACGTGTACCATGACCACTGGCTCCTTCCCGGTTCTCTCTAACAAGCTATCTAGATTTCTCATGATGTCTGCAACCTTTGCACCTGGCAGGCAAGTGACCATACGGTTATCATGCTCGTCACAAATCCATCCCTCTGTATTTCTAATGATAGAATCCCCTAGTACAAGAAGCTTCTCTCCTGCAGCCTGCTCATCTACATGTACCTGATCTTGTATCTCATCAATAGTGATGAGGGAGAGATCCTCCGGTGAAACCAAATCTTCCTCTGTGTGTGCCTCATTAGGTGTGCTGAGAGAAAGAGCCTCAAACTGATTGTGCAATATGAGACTCTCTGAGCGATCCCTTGGCCTTCTACTCCTTTGAGTCACATTCCTCCACCCATCTACCTCCTGAGTTGGGGAAGTGACTTCATCCTCAGAAGTGTGCCCTGTCTCTTCTTGGACCTGGATAGTCCGTTCTGCTCTGTCCAAGAACCGCTCAAGCTCCTTAATATGTTGCTGGTCCGATATGCGAGCCTCTAGCTGCTGGACCTTCTCTTCCAATAGCGCAACCAGCTTGCACTTGCAGCAGATGTAGTTCTGCACACGCTCTGTCAAGATGACAAACATGGCACAAGTACTGCAGGTAACTACAGCAACTGCAGGTAACTACAGTTGTACCTCATGTGTAACTGTGCAACTGGGTTTCAGGCCCAACATTGTCTTGCATCTGAGGAATTGGAGTATATTTATTTATTAATTTTATTATTTATTTATTTTATTTGTAATTTATTCATCGTCATCAAGTGCAGAGAAGACGCTTCTTATTTATGGTGTCCCTTTCCAGGGTTTTCCAGGTGAAGAACACTCTGAATACAACAATCCTTTCTTCCAGGGTGTCCTGGGACTGTGCAGCTTGCCCCAAACCACCCAGGATGACTCTATAGGCAGGAGGTACCGAGAGGAATTAAATTCCAAACTTCTAGCTCTGCAGCAAGATACTTAAACCACTGAATAATCCAGCCAGGTGTACTCAACAAAGCTCATTCCAAAATAGGCACCACAGCATTTTCCTTCTTGCTTTTGTTCCTGTAACACGATCACAGGGCTTTGTCTCTGAAAATGGTCCTGGTGCGTACTGCACTCCTTCTGAAGAGCACACTCTGAACCAGACACTGTACGGTTGTGTGAATTAGTTTTCCCCATGACTAGGATGTTGATATTCTTCCCTGCCCAGGTGATCATCTCCTCGATGAACTGAATCCCGGTCATTGTCTTTCAAAAGAACGGACGCTTCTTTATGAATTTGCTTCCTGGCTTGGGATCCCCAAGGTCCACAAGCCCTCCAAGGTTGAAGAAGGCACTAGTTATGTTCTGCCATGTGCGCTGAATCACCATAGCAACAGAGACAACAGCTTGGTAACAGCTGCAGCTGCTTAACTAGGGGTAGAGGGCACCCATTTGTAGCGCAAACTATCCAAGCATTACCTGTTTGCTAAGGACAATGTCCAAATGGCACCCCTGATAGTAAACTCAGACTCCCGGCTGGAAAAACGGAGGAGGTTCTATGGGAAATATGGATAAAGTCTTAATAATTGCATATTGACCCATCCCAACCCCACCTCTTTCTGTTTGTCAATGGACAGTCATTCTCTATTATGGCATGGTCTTTCCTGCACCCACTTCCTGGGTAGGTGAAAAATGCCAGCACTCATATCTTTCTAAGCCCTGGTTGTACTGGAAACTGATTCTGTAGAAAGCCAACTCTGCAAATAGACATATACAGTATGCAGTAGAAGATATCAGTGATGTATGTTCTTGAGAGGATCATCACCAGTGTCCTATGTGTGCTGTCTGCCCTCCTCCCATAGCCCCAGGGGAACCTGGAAGAATCCTTGTCTCCTAGACCTCTGGAAAACCAAATAGGATATCTGTTGACTTTGTAAAGGATGCCACAGCCTTGAGTTTGTAATTGCTGAGCAAGGCTACTAAGGGGAGGTCATTGTGGAGGCCATCCATTCATAAATTAGAAGCAAGAACCAATTAGGATGAAGCATTCCAGAGGCGACTGGATGGAAGTCAACAACAACCCTACCTTTTCCCCATTATTGGCACAACAAGGGAGTCAGGCATCAAGGTCTGAACTGCAACCAATATGTCTGTTTTCTGTGTCAGTGCCCTTTTTGAGTACATAAAAAGGTACTGAGTGCAGTTCTCAGAATCTCCCCAGTTAGCATAACTGGCAGTAATGCTGACTGGAGGAATCTAGAAGGCGCACTAAAAATAGTAGTTTCTTCAGTTTCTGCTGAGGTTTTTGGTTCAGTTCATTTTTTGAAAATAAGGGCTTAACCAACTCTGTGGATTTCTTCATATTCAGAAATGGAAGAATTTATTTTATAGAGTTTTGTTTGTTTGTTTGACTTGATTTCTCCTTTCTTCTCAAGTAGATTTTCTTGGGAAAGCGACAAGTCTCTGACAAGAGCATGTGTGTACCACATTTGTATCATTCTACAGGAAGGCAACATGTTTACCTCCTGTCTTTCCATCCGCTCAGTTCCTGTCCTCTGACTTCACCTGCCAATCCCAATCTTTCAGTGTAAGCTGAAAATGGAACATGAAGCATTGCACAATGAATTCCTGTTGGGGGAAAAAATAGAACCCTCCGCTTGCCCTGACTGGCACCTTCAAAAAACTCTTTGCCTAGGAATGGAAGGAGCGCCTTCTAAACCCACCCTCCAGATCATCGGCTTGATATCTGAGACATTGACAAGACAGAAACAGGCTTTTCAGTTAGATAGAATCAAGAGTGTAGACGTGCAGGGCAGGAAGGCCTTGACATCTTCTCATCTCCTCTTTCCAGACTGAGCAAATCCTATGTTGCAGACTGTGGTGTCTGGCTACACATGGCTCCAGTCCAGAAGAGCATGGCCAGGGTGGGATTTTAAAAAGAGCAGAGCGAAGACCTCCCAGCATGAGATCCGCATGAGGAAGAGACAAGCCAGGTGTTTGCCTCCCCCAGAATCCTAAAATTATTTCTTATTTTGTGCTACACACATACACACACTGTCTTGTTGTACAGCATACTAGGCTGATGCAGAGCACCAACTGGAGATGGTGGTGGAGCAAGCAAGGCATGTCTTCAGGGCCCTCTGCAGAGCAGGGTGGGAGCACCAAAAGACCAAAATAGTATCTATACTTTGCACTCTTCCAAGTGGGCCCTGCCGGGGGTGGCGCAAAATCCATGTTTGCCATGGGTGACAAAGACCTTAGATGTGGGCTGGTGCGTGCAGAATATTCTATCGCAGCACTCAGCATTAGAGATGGGCACAAAACAGAAAAATGGTGTTTCGGTTTTTCGTTTGTCGTTGAGAGGTCTGTTTCGGTTCGTTTCCGTTTGTCGGGATTTTTTTGAAAATTTTTGTTACCGTTTTTCATTTTTTTGTTTGTCATTTCTACCCGCTTTTTGCACGATTTTTAAAGTATTTCCGTGCGCAGGCATCCCCCAACGCCCCAGACCAGAGGGAAAACACTAAAAAAAATGGATGCTGACAGAGACACAGTATAGACTAGGTATGCAGGGAGGCTGCAAAGGCAGAAGCGGGCGTTGCCCAGGGTGCAAGGCAACCACAGAGTGACTGCACTGCGGGGCAAGGGAGGGTACTCACTGAGAGGTACGCAGCACGCACGCACACAGGGAGGCTGCAGGACTGAAGCTAGAGTCACAGCAGAGACAGCAATCCCAACCTAACTCCCACCGCAGACTGCAAGGAGGACGGGGGCTGCCAGAGCTTTTTATGCCCTCTGTGGCTGCCAGACCTGCCTGCCCAGTCTGCAACCTGGGCATGCTATTGGTTGAACATGATCCCATCACATGGCTTGCCTCCATTTTGTGGCTGGTGGTGACATCCATTTTAAAGGGAAAAGAAAAATACATCGCGATGGGAGAAGACTAAAACAAACGTTTTAAGGACCCCAAACTCCCTGGTAGGTATTATTAGACAGTATAAATAATTATTGCTGCATTTTTATGGATGTCCAGGTTGTTTTTTAACATTTAAAACAGCTCATTTCATTGTGCGTCACCATTAACGGAAACGAAACATAACGGCCACAATTTTTGTGGTTCTGTTCGTTTCATTTCATTTTCATCACAATTTTCGTTTGTCGTTTCATTGCATAACGGAAACAACAAATGGTAACAGAAACGAAAAAATGTTCGTTCCGTGCCCATCTCTACTCTGCATTTATAGGATTTACCCAGCCCATATCGGCTGGATCTTCCATGTAAAAAAGCTAAAGATTCCCTCTGCACACATGTGCTAGTCTTGTCTGACTCTAGGGGCGGTGCTCATCTCCGTATTCAAGCCGAAGAGCCAGTGCTGTGCAAGTCCATGGCCACGTGGCCGGCATGGCTACAAGGAAACACTGTTTTACCGTCCCACCTTTTACGGTGGTACCTATGTCTACTTGCATTGACATGCTTTTGAACTGCTAGGTTGGCAGATTTTCCATGAGCTGAATGCAATTTGTGATCTGTGATCTGTGCACTGATGGACAACTGGTTTTGCTTTCCTTCTAACAAGCATGCACTTCTGAAACAATCCATGGGGTGGGTGGGTTTTTGGAATCAAACCATTTCAAAGTTGTAGAAAAAATGACTCAAATCTATATTTGGCAGAATATATAATGGAGCATCGGTCCCTTAGATTAATAAATGCCTGTCCAGCTAGATCTTCTTTAGCATTGGCACTTAAGGTGGCCACCACTAGGGTAGCCTGAAAAACTGTTATGAGAAACCGGGCTTTCGAGGTGGCCATCCCTAGGGTAGCCTGAAAAACTGTTATGAGAAACCGGCCTTTCAAGGTGGCCACCCCTAGGGAAGCCTGAAAAACTGTTATGAGAAACTGGGCTTTCTCAGTCGCTGGCCCCAATCTTTGGGACAAATTGCCAGTTGGCATCCACTTAGCTCTATCTGTGGCAGTGTTTAAAAGTTCTTTAAGCTCCCGGCTGTACTGGGAGGCTTTTTGGCAAGACTGCACGTGATTCACCACCTACCTGACTCCCTATTATGATTTTGTTTATTCTATATGTTTATTGTGTTTGCTTAATATATGCAAAATGTTGTTTTTTATTTTGTTGTTTTAACTTTCCTTGTACACCACCTGGGGTTGTTCTCTGAATTAAGCTTGGCAGTATCTAAATAAATAAATAAATAAATAAATAAATAAATAAATAAATAAATAAATAAATAAATAAATAAATAAATAAATAAAGGTGTTCAATCCATGTGTTTTGGTGCTGCTTGTGTTTAGAGATGGTAGCAAACTGAACAATGAACTAAAAAATAAACCCATAAACTGGTCTGGTACATGGTATGGTTTGTGGGTCAGTGTGTGTGATTCATTTAGCCCAGTGGTGTCCAAACTTTGGCCCTCCAAATGTTTTGGACCACAGCTCCTACAGTCCTTTGTCATTGGCAATACATGCTTGGAATTTTGGGAGTTGTGGTCCACAACATCTGGAGGGCCAAAGTTTGGACACCCCTGATTTAGCCAAAATGAAATAAAGCACCAAGCGTTTTGCTGGTCTGCTCTTCACTTTGCTTCAGCAAAATGGAGGCCTGCCCTGCCCACCTGGCTTCATTGCCTCCAGTGCCACCAACACCAACACCACCACTACCACCATCACCACCATCACTAGAGATGGGCACGAATCGAAAAAATTGTGTTTCAGTTTTTTGTTTTTCATTGAGGGGTCCGTTTCGTTTCATTTTCATTTTTCATGAATTTTTGAAAAAAATCATTTTCGTTTATTCGTTTTTCATTTTTTGTTTTTACCCACGTTTTGCGCGATTTTTAAAGCATTTCCATGCGCGGGCAACCCCCAACACCCCAGACCAGAGGGAAAACACTAAAAAAATGATGCTGGCAGAGACACAGTATAGACTAGGTATGCAGGGAGGCTGCAAAGGCAGCGGCGGGCGTTGCCCAGGGTACAAGGCAGCCACAGAGTGACTGCACTGCGGGGCAGGGGAGGGCACTCACTGAGAGGTACGCACGCACACAGGGAGGCTGCAGAACTGAAGCTAGAGATAAATCTCTTCTTTCTCTCCCCTAAGAGGCTGCAGCTGGCAGGAACACAGAGACACACACCTGCCTGGCTGGCCTAAAGTGAAAATAACGAGTTGCAGAGACAGCAATCCCACCCTAACTCCCACCGCAGACTGCAAGGAGGACGGGGGCTGCCAGAGCTTTTTATGTCCTCTGTGGCTGCCAACCTACACAGTCTGCAACCTGGGCATGCTATTGGTTGAAGTTTTCCAAGAATTTACATGATCCCAACACATGGCCTGCCTCCATTTTGTGGCTGGCGACATCCATTTTGTCATCCTTAAAGGGAAAAAAAATACATTGCAATGGGAGAAGACAAAAACAAATGTTTTAAGGACCCCAGCCCCCCCCCAGTAGGTATTATCAGACAGTATAAATAATTATCGCTGCATTTTATTGATGTCCAGGGCATTTTTTAACATTTAAAACAGCTCATTTCATTGTGCATCACCATTAACGAAAACTGAAACGTAACGAACCTAATTTTCGTAGTTCTGTTCGGTTCATTCCAATTTCATCACAATGGTCGTTATTTGTTTCATTACGTAATGAAATGAATAAAGAATAACAGAAACAAAAAAAGTTCATTTTGTGCCCATCTCTAATCACCACTACCACCACCATACTGTGTGGCTGCAGTCCCAGGTCCTTGCACAGAATCTGGGCCTACTGCCTGTGTCCATTATCCTGCCTATCAGCTGAGTGGCATGTGCACGTGCAGAGGGAAAGACCTGAGTTCCCCCAATACCAGTCAATAAACAAACCACAAGCTGGTTCATGGGGGGGGGGAGTTCCGGATAGTACCCAGCATGCATAAGCGCACTGTCTTGTTGTACAGCAAACTAGGCAGACACAGGGCAACAACTGGAGTTGGGGGTTGTGATTCGTGGTTTGTGGCTACCCACCAGCCACAAACCACCATGAACCACCTGTTTGCCCTCATCTCTTTTTATGTTTCTAAGTATAAGGTTCATTTATTGCTTTTAAGTATTTTTATACTCACCGTTGCTAGCCTTAAACACTGTCTTTTTGCGGTGTGAGCTGCTTGGGGTCCTTTTGAAGGAGAAAGGTGGGATGGGAGTATTTAAAATAAATTAATAAATATAATTTTAAGCATGTGAACAAACATACATTAATTTTCTGCAAAAGCAAAAGTACTGTCCAGTAGCTGAAAACAGCAACTCCTTTATGTTTCTTCCCAATTGTCCAGTAATTTTTAGTGCAGATTTCCCTGCATTTTGGGTATCCTCAAGCATTATATTTCTCTCTGCCTAGTGATGGAGGAAAGAGATGGAAATGGCACAAGCAAATATGACCAAAGGTTATGAGAAGGAAAAATACTCAACACAGTGCTTTTGTTTGTGACAACAAATAGAGAGACGAGATGGCTTTTTGCAATTTTCCAAGATAAAAATAAATGTCTTCCAGTAGTTTGTGTCTCTCACCAGAGAGTGATAAATGGCCACATAGGCATGAGTGCAATGCAATTTTGCCACTCTTTCCCTTTCCAAACACATCTATAGCAGTAGGTGACACATTAATTGTACATTAATCAGGATATAATGTCAAGGAGTTAATGCAAGTTACCTTGTAATTTAGCTTTATTGCTTATACTGTGATGGCCATTACTACATTACTATCATTTAATAAAGTAGATTATTCCAGGGTAACTAATGTCACTGCAAAATCTATTCCCATCCAGTCTCTATATTTCTTGTGGCAAGTTAGTCAAGATTTATGTGACTCTGAACAAGCAGCTTAAAATGTGTTACCCATTCCCTTTGGCTAAGTTATTGCTGAGTGGTCAGACTAAGCACTGAACATATTTCCTAATTTTAAAAGACTTTTTAACATGATTGCTTTTTGCCCAGTGCTGCACAAGGACGAAGGAACCCCCATTCCAATTCTCAGGAATTCTCATCTTATCCCACTGGCTGGGATCAGACCAGTTGTTACAATCCTGAGGATAAAAATAGAGAAGGTGTTGTACATTCAGACATGATGGTACTCAATATTCAGTTAAATAATCATTACATCATTTTTGCATCAGAAAAAAAGACAAGTGGGGGAAACAGTCTGATTCACTTTCACCTGCCTCCAGACTTCTCACATTTAAGAAGGAGGGTGTTTGTGCTTTCTCATGACTTCTTATGAAAGACAAATATTTCAGTTTCTTTAAGGTCAGGATGGTGATATTGCCATGCCATTGGTTGCTAGAAGGAAGAGGTTTGTGCTGTGTCGGAAGGTAAACTTGACTAGGATCTTTAATATCCAAACCAGTCCTCAATTAGCAGAGTAAAGGATCCATATCAATTAACTGCAAGTGGTTGTTTTATTTTCCCTTGTTGTAGTGTTATGATACTGCCCGTTCTTGAGGTGTAACGAATACTGACAAAATTCTTCACTCTCTGCAATTTTTAAAATCTTGCCATCCGAATCTTCCTGCTCAGATTTTGCCCTACATCAGGAGGATTTCTTAGATTCCTGTGAAAATAAATTCCTAGACCTTTCTTTTTCTTTCTTTCTTTCTTTCTTTCTTTCTTTCTTTCTTTCTTTCTTTCTTTCTTTCTTTCTTTCTTTCTTTCTTTCTTTCTTTCTTTCAACGTTGGTCCACTTGTTCTGTGTAGGGATCTGACCAATCCTGTGCACTTTGATGCCTTTCCCAGGGACTCCTGCACAGGAAAGCAGCCATTCTCTACAGAAACCACAAGAATCCTGTGCATCTTGGCATTTCTTGAAAGAAAGAAAAATGGACCATAAAATTTGCACACACAAAAAAACAAACACTTGAGTGATGCTTTGAAACTTCTTGGAGGGGGAAAAAAGGTTCATACAGAAAAATCCTGCCCCTAGAAGGAAAAAGCCCTCCTCAATTTCTCTCAGAGAGGGAGATATCATGAGATTCACACCCCAGTTCATTCCCAACCAAATTGCTAAGAACATAAGAACATAAGAACATAAGAAGAGCCATGCTGGATCAAGCCAAAGACCCATCTAGTCCAGCTTCCTGTATCTCACAGTGGCCCCACCAGATGCATCTGGGAGTTCACGAGACTAGATATCTGTCTCCTGATACCACTCCCCTGCATCTGGCCCTTGAAGTACCCCAGTTTTCAGCCTGAAATTACACATCTCCATCATGGTTTGTAACCTCTGATGGACTTTTCCTCCAAGAATCAGTCCAATCCCTTTTTGAAGGCATCCAGGCCAGATGCCATCACCATATCCTTTGGCAGGGAGTTCCACAGACCAACAATGCGCTGGGTGAAAAATATTTTCTTTTTGTTTGTTCTCACTCTCCCAGCCCTCAATTTGAGTGTATGGCCTCTAGTTCTGCTATTTTGTGTCCCTCTATCCTCTCGGTTTGCATTTTGGCAAAACTGAGGTGGCATTCCTGTTGGGTGCTGTTGCCATTGTTTGTTCATTCTTAACCACTTCTCCCTCTAACTGATTTCCATCTCTGGCATGCCTTTTAGGAACTGTCGCATGCAAAGTCCTCATTTGCCAACAAGATGGAGGGGAGGGGAGGGCAGAGGAAGCCATTTCTTTTGCTAATCACCTATCATGAGCAATGAGATTCCACCAACCAGGTGCCAACTAAGTACCTTTTAGAGAGGGAAGGAAGGGGGGGACAGCGGAACGGCTTGTCACTCAAAGTGGACATTTATGAAAGATGACAGTTTTCAAATATCTCAATCTTGGACATGGCTGCTCTCGTGACATGCAGGAGTGTTGCCAAATTGGAAGAGTCAGCCGCCAACATTTATTTCATCAGGACCTGTCCAATCTCCGCTGGCTGCCTGACAGTCCGGGGATTGCTGCTATGAGCTGCCCTGTTGCCATTGGTCCTCGGCATTGTGTTTGCATGGATCAGTCTAAAGAGTCGCAATAAATATGTAAAGGAGGGTAACAGGGACCATTTTTGGCAAACAGAGGATGAAAGGAGGCCCCCCAGTCCTCTACCATTTTTAGCCAGGCCAACTAGGAATGAGAGTAATTGCATTCATATTGATTGTCATTGTGTGGAAACAAGGTGATTAGGCATTCTTGATCTCATTACGGCATTGAGGAACACACACACACACACACACACACACACACACACACACACCACCATCTTTCCTTGGATTCTGAAGTGCCCAAAATAGACTCTTAGGGAAACAAGACTGCTCCTTTTTATCATTCATACTCAACTTTTCCAGTCAGTAGGTCTGGCTGGAAGGAAGACCCTTACACCTCAAATTGGACTGAAATCCTGGAAGAATCTTAGATAAATGTACTCATAAGTAAGCCACAGGACAATGATAGGGAAATTCTTGATTAAACTATTCCACATTCTGACTGTTTTCTTGTATCACATCATGACATTATTCCCCCCCCTGGCATGGAAATTCACATACTTTTCTACAATTGTTCCTCCTAACACACACATTCTTCCGAATGTCCAAATTTTTATATTTGTTTCCCTTAAAATACAGCTTTTTGGATGCCTGGTTTCCCATCCATTTAAACATGACTGTATGTCTTTTCCATTTTAACCATAATGAGGCCATGCAGTTATTTTTTTAAAATGTGCATACTATTTTTGCACCACCCCCACCCCAAATAGACAGTATAACGGCACAATTCTATAAGACAAGACTTTTGAGAGGTACAAAATGAAGACTTTCAGCAAGGATGTTAGTTCCTTGAACTTCTTTCCCATGAAAGATGACCTAGTCATCTGATTGTTTGTTTATCATTGTGTCAGTCACATAGCTAGAGACATATCAGTGGGGATCTGATAACATGCTTGGGCTTGCTTAGAGGAACACATGCATTTACATCAACTGCAGTGATGATTTCACAAGCCTGGTTACTCCTTGAAAGGGGGAAAGTCATTAGACCAGACATCTCCCAGCAGAGACAGACAAGAAGACTTTCTGAAGCCCCGAAGAGTTACTGCCTGTCAAATCTGACAAATAAACCAATGATCTGATTCAGTATAAGGCCACTTCCTGTGTTTCTCTGCTCCTAAAGGTATGAGATTTAGCGTTGGTAGCCAAAGTAAGTGAAGACATTTGAATGTTTGTTGTCGTTACATGCTATCCAGTTGCCTCCAACTTATGAGGCCATGCAGTTACAGGTGGGCAAAAACAGAAAACCCATGGTTTGGGTTCGCCTGTTTCAAGCCCACCCTTGGTTCAGTTTGGGTTCAGGTTCAGGTTTGTACGAATTTTTAAAAAAGCCGTACGAACCCAAACCAATCCGAACCGGTTCAGGTCCTTATCAGGCGGTGGTGGCAGTGGTGGCGGCAGCTGATCCTGGCCCCCATAGCAGGGGCTTTTTGAGGTGCTGGCTTGGGGCCAGTGCCTCAGTTGTTGTTTTTTTAAGTGCCAACGTCACAGCCCCTGGGTTCAAGTCGGTGCTTGTTTTATTTTTCTTTCTTTCTTTTTTACTTTTGCTGGCCCATGGGCTGGATCAGCAGCCCACGGGTCAGGTCCGGTGCTCATGGGCCGTTACCAGGCCCATGCGCCAGATTGTTTTGTTGTTTTGTTTTGTTGTTGTTTTTTACTTTTGGCCCATGGGCTAGTACCGGGGCCTGCGTGCCAGATAGTTTTTAATTTATTTTATTGTATTTGTATTGTTGTTGGGGTTTTTTACTGCTGACCACGTGGCCGCCTATCAGCTATAGTGCAGCTGGTCGGCTTTTTTTTTTCCTGGAGGCTCCCGGACCCTCCCTGGAGCCAGGACAGAGGACCCCAGGAGCAGCACCAGGAAGGAGACACTGCCGGCCAACGAAATGAACCAAAACGAAATGGAAATTCCCGTCTTGTTTTGTTTCTCTTAGAGGGGGCAGTTTGTTATTGATTTTGTTACATAAAAAATGAATAACGAATAATGAAACAAACCAAAAGTTTCTTTCGTGCCCATCTCTAATGGTGACCCTATGAATAAGCAACCTCCACAATGGTCCGTTCCCCAAGAGGCCTGCTCAGCTCTTGTCAACTCAAGGCTGTCTTCTTTTCCATGAGTCTTTCCATCTCATACTTGCTCTTCCTCTTTTCCTGCTGCCTTCAACTTTTTCTGAGCTGAGCCTTTCTTACTTTGAAACCCCCATGATGAATATCTATAACATGAAACAAAAGCCGAACCATAGGCTGACCAATGGCTTACAAAGCTTGAATTCAGAAACAATCTTCCTTCAATACAGGAAAACAAAGGACAAATCCTACAGAGACTTAAAAACTAACAAATGGTATACAGTATGGGCTCTGCAGATTATACCCTACTTTAGTCGATAAAGAAGATGCAACCGGAATAGCGGAATATGGCATACAAGAGTTTATGGTGCAAGAGATGTTTTTGAGCCTTTTCACATGACCCCTAAAATCCACTGGCCACTTAAATTCAGACCAAGAGATCTTGGGGGTTTGTTGCTGTTCCTGTGTTCCCACCCCCTCCACACTCCTGGCTGCTGTCTGCGTGAGGGGAGGGAGAAAAAAAGGAAGAAAAGAATGCTGGCTCACCTCCATTCTGCCCTCTTGCTCTGCTCCTGGCAGCATTCCAGTCTTAAAGGGGTGGGGGCAAAAAAAACAACAAACAGAAGCAAGGAGAGCCCGGCACTCACTGCTTTACATCCGCATCAGGATGTTTTCACCGCTGGAGAGCAGGTACTTGAAAAGTGTGCTGGGACATGCTTAGGTGGACGTGGTCGCACTTAATTTTTTGTAAACTCTGGAGCTGGTGGGGAAACAATTTTAAGCTCTGGATCTGGGAGCCATTTGCCGTGGATTTTAAGGGTCGCGTGAAAAGGCTCTTAATCTTTAAGGTGTTGCTGGACTGTATTGCTTTTTCTACAGGATATGAACACAACTTAGTCAGAGTGCAATGAGCATGAGCATTTGAGACTAAAGTGCATTTCAATAAAGCTTCTAGCCCTTCTGGAGCATTGCAAAAGCAGCTTGAGGTGTGAAAGAAAGTGCTGACTGGAGCAGGCCAAATTTCAGCTTAATAGCAGTGCATGGTATAATTATTTAAAACTCTACCATTGTCCATCTGTCTTCCTCCTTTCATATTGCCACATGCAAATCACAGGACAAGGGGCTGTGACTCAATTAGCTACCATGGCAGGATGCTGTTCCTGCCAGAGATGACCCTACAGATGTGAAGGCATGCCGATGCATTACACATAGGTCTGTCATGATTGCAAATATCTAGAATTCAAACAGAGTTGGGTTGTGTTAATGCAACAGAGAACTTGATTGTCTCACCCAGGTTTTCAGTAAATCTGTAGAAACAGATGATGAATTCTTGCTTTTCCCTTCTTCAACATGGTCCAGTCCTTCACCATCTATGGGAGACATGTAACCCCATCAGACTGTCAGGGAGAAAGTTATCTTTGTCTTACAGAAAGGCAGTGGGTCATTTCACAAGACAGAATATATGCTTACAAGAGAATTGTAAGGAGAGTAAAATGTTTGATTTTTAAAAAAGAAACAAAAAGCCCTTATGTCATATAAAATGAGATCTTAGGACAGCCTTTCTGCTCTGTGCTTCCTAAGAAATTATTAAAACTCACTGTTGCCAAAGCTGGGTCCCCTCAGGAAAGTGCTCTGTAGCAGCTGGCCAATCTCTATTCCTCATGTGATGCAGAAATACTTGTAGGTAAGGAGGATGCTTAGAGTTCTTAGCTACTTCAAATGTTTGTTTTAGGGTCTAATTGCATGCTGCATTAACAACACAACTAGCAAACACTTTGCAATTTCCTTTAAAAATAAATAAATGGTAGGTAGTGCATATTGTGTTTGAGATTGTAACTGGAACATACCATTGAGGAACAAAAGACACCTACAATTCTCAAATTCTCCCCAAATCTGTCCCCAAATCCTTCGTATTTTTGTCTCAATCAGGTCTTCTCTGTTTGAAAGTTTGTAGGCATCTCCTGGACTGCAATCGCAATTGTCAGCAAAATATATATACAGTGGACCCTCATATAACAAACGATTTGTATAACACAAAATCTGTACAACATAAAAAAATCCAGAGATAGGGGAAACTTGCTTAACAGAATCACCTATGGGACGAATCCGTACAACATAAAAATGGTCGCAATTGGGGATTACACTGTTTTCAATGCATTTCTATGGGAAATTTGTATAAAGGAAAATTTGGTTAACATAATTTCATTTGGAACAAATTAATTCCTTTATACAAGGTACCACTATATGTATGTATGTATGTATGTATGTATGTATGTATGTATGTATGTATGTATGTATGTATGTATGTATGTATGTATGTATGTATGTATGTAGCTCTCTCTCACATATATATGAACAAGATAATACTTTACTTTGGCCACCTAGAGAAATGAGATGGTATAATCTGGTTCACATCCCTTTCCCTCATTTAGACACGGGATATTGCTGGAAAAGGAGCTGTAGGTGATGATGATGTCCTAAATGGTTGCTAAATCATTGGAAAGTAAATCTTCATGGTTCATGAATAACAAAAGGTCTTCAAAAACATTGTTAGCTGCTGAACAATAATTAGCAAATGGATGAAACTGAAGTACTTGTGATTTGATCTCCTTTCAAAGTTTCTGATCTGTAGAAAGAATTAGAATTCAGTATTAAAACAATTATGTCAGCAGCATATTTAAAAATATGATAAATGTGTGTGTGTGTGTGTGTGTGTGTGTGTGTGTGTGTGTGTGTGTGTGTGTGTTGTGATTTCTGAATCATTTTTCCTGTCTCTCAGATGGGAGATATCTTTGCCCTACAGAACTAATACAATACACCTCTCTAAAGAAAGCAATAATCAATGGCATCTCTATGCTATCAAAATGCAATATTTTAGGTACAGCTGGAGGGTCTGTGCTTCTCTGCTCATCATACATAAAGTTGGGCACACTTTCAAAGGAATGGCAGCTTCGGTTGGTGCTACTGTGCAACACGGAACACAACTCATTAACCGTGCCTTTGGCAAAACCTCCTGTTGGTTTAGCAGATGTCCCTTATTTTGATAGACAACCCTGTATTTGAATGGGACATTCTTTATTCTACAGTATCAAAGCACCGCTGAACAGACTTGATGTCCTTCATTTCCAAAATCTACATCTCTGCTGTATTCCACGGAAGGGTCTTCAAGGTATCCACATTTTCTTTGTCATCTGATGAGAGATCTAATTTCCCATCCGTTCCATTTTCATTCTTCTGCTGTCCCTTCCAATGCCTGGAACTTGGAGATAGCGGATGAAATCTTGCTATGCTATTTGCACAAACAGTGTTACTTGCAGAGACGAACTGCCATAGCTTAAGATATCTTCATTTCTTAGTACAGATGGGCATGAAATGAATTTTTTTCATTTTGTTTTTCATTTTTCATTTCTTTCCCTAACAAATTGAAAAACAAAGTGACCCATAAAAAATGAAACAAAACAAAATGAAAATTTTCATTTCATTCCATTTTGTTATTTGTTTTCCCATATGGTTTCTATGGGGAAACCACAGGCTTTTTATACTTTTTCCCCTCCCCCAAGCCCCGCACACCACCTAATCGGCACTAAGGTGGTGGGGGGAATAGTCCCAGGGCTTTTAAAAAATTCCCCACTAGCTGATAGGTACTGGAGTAGGGAAAAAGTTTTCCCACCCCAGTACTGATCAGCTGGTGCTTTTTAAACTCCCCAATGCCACGTGCACTGGCTGATTGGCGCTGGGGGAAAAGCCCCCCCCATCCCAGTGCCGATCAGCTGGCGCCCAGGGCTTGGGAGAAGGTGAAAAAGTTTTAAAAGCCCACAGCTTTTAAAACATTTTTCCCTCCTCCAAGCCCCCGGCACCAGCTAATCAGCCCTGGGGTGGGGTGGGGAAACTTTATTCTACCCCAGTGCCGATCAGCTGGTGAGCTGGGCTTGGGGGGGAGGTTGCACCAGCACTACACACACAAAAAGTTGCACAAGCACCCCCACACATACACAGAGTACACACACATATACATGTTTGAAAAATGAAGAACAAAACAAAATGACAAAAAAATGAATTTCTTTTTTTTTAAAAAATCATTTAAAATGAAAGGTAACGGGACGGTACGAAAAATGAAATGAAACACTATTTTAGCATTCCGTGCCCATCTCTATTTCTTAGGTATTGCCTGTGGCATGCTGAGCCATGAGACTCAGCATGCAACAGACCATGCCTGGGGTGGTGCTACCCAATGTGGGTGGCCAAGATCTTCTTGGGCTACAACTGCCAGAAATCCTGGCCAGCACAGCTAGTGGCAAAGGCTTCTGGGAACCATAGTCCAAGAACATGTGAGGACCCAAGGATGGGAAGCACTAATCTAGGGAGATCTTTCTACTTTCAGCAATTTGTGTCAAACTATTCCACTGGGCGCTTAACTGCACAACCGGATCTCAGCCACTGCATCACTGTGGTTACCATGCCTTGTGGCTTTTTCACCATGAGTGGCAGTCACTTCTTGATTGTTGTTTCTAACACAAGAAGTAGCGTGCAATTGTTTCAGTTGGAATGTGGGGAGTCTGTTCTGTTTTTGAGAAAAAGAGGATCCCAAACCAGTGAGCACATCAATGGAATTTGAAGATCTGGGATAAATGATTTAACTTTATGTTTAGGTAGTCAGACCCTTCCCACTTGGCCATCTGAAGCAACATCATCTCCCTTTCATCCTGGCAGGATGCTCTCCATTTGCGATGCAGTGGAATGAATAACAGATTAATCATTCTACTGTGTGCAACTCAGTGCCTCTCTAATGTCACTGATTATGCTATATTGAATAAATAGTGTTGCTAGGTTGATATGTTTAAGGCAAATGAGAGGCTTATTGGTATCTAAGAAGCGAGTTAACAAGATCCATTTTCCTCCATTGACTTCTACTCATGTATTAATGAGGTTCAAAAATGTCTTTTGTGCATGTATCAGATTAATCTGGCCTTTGTTATTCTCATGAAGCACACAAATATTTGCTCCATTTATGTTTGTATTAATGTGTCACCAAAGGAGAATCTTCAGTAAAGACATCTCTAAATGCCATACCCATTAAGCTGCTTAAAGGAAGCCAGTTCCTTTTTTATTGCTATTATTGTTTTATTTTTATTAAAATGTGCTAGCATTGTTACCCTTCCAAAGATTGACATTTGTGCAAATGTGCTGCTTAAATCTAGTTTTAAGGCCATGATAAAATGAGCCAATGTGTTTTTTTACATATTTCCCATTGGGTTCGTGTAATAAATTTGGGGCCACGTGACACACAGCAATTAGCAAATCATTTGCATGGTGAGTGTGCAAGCTGTGGATCATTTCTTGCTCCACCAGCGGCTTCTACTTTTTGGTTGTTGCAGAGCTTCCTGGGAAAAATATTGTATTGCTTCATGTGTGAACCATATTATCACACACTTTTCTGAACTACAGGCATTGTGCACATCACTTTATTTATTTATTTTTATTTATCTTTTTTAAAAAATCCACTGTGTTTGTTTCATTGTGCCAGCTAACTTCTGCCGACCAGTTTCAACTAGAGATGGGCACGAAATGAACTTTTTTCATTTCTGTTATTCGTTATTCATTTTGTTACGTAATGAAACAAATAAACATCATGATGAAATTGGAAAGAACCGAACAGAACCACGAAAATTAGGTTTGTTACATTTCATTTTTTGTTAATGGCAACGCACAATGAAATGAGCTGTTTTAAATGTTAAAAAGCGCCCTGGACAGCCATAAAAATGCAGTGATAATTATTTATACTGTCTGATAATACCTACTGGGGGGGGGTGTTCCTTAAAATGTTTATTTTTGTCTTCTCCCATCGCGATGTATTTTTCTTTTCCCTTTAAGGATGACAAAATGGATGTCGTCAGCCACAAAATGGAGGCAAGCCATGTGATGGGAGCATGTAAATTCTTGCACAACTTCAACCAATAGCATGCCCAGGTTGTAGACTGGGCAGGTCTGGCAGCCACAGAGGGCATAAAAAGCTCTGGAAGCCCCTGTCCTCCTTGCAGTCTGCGGTGGGAATTAGGGTGGGATTGCTGGCTCTGCAACTTGTTATTTTCACTTTAGGCCAGCCAGGCAGGTGTGTGTTTCTGGCTCTTAGGGGAGAGAAAGAAGAGATTTCTCTCTAGCTTCAGTCCTGCAGCCTCCCTGTGTGTGCGCGTGCATACCTCTCAGTGAGTACCCTCCCCTGCCACACAGTACAGTCACTCTGTGGCTGCCTTACACCCTGGGCAATGCCCGCCGCTGCCTTTGCAGCCTCCCTGCGTACCTAGTCTATACTGTGTCTCTGCCAGCATCCATTTTTTTTAGTGTTTTCCCTCTGGTCTGGGGCATTGGGGGACGCCCGTGCATGGAAATGCTTTAAACATCGCGCAAAAAGAGGGTAAAAACGAAAAATGAAAAATGAATAGACGAAAATGATTTTTTCAAAAATTCACAAAAAACAAAAATGAACAGAAACGGACCCCCCTCAACGAAAAACAAAAAACCAAAGTGCCATTTTTTTCAATTCATGCCCATCTCTAGTTTCAACAAGAAGCTCTGTGCACTTATTAACTGGATCGGCCGTCGGCCCCATTGACTTCAATACATTGTTTCTTAAGGCACCACGGAGACAGAAGATAGGAAAGCCATCATGGAACAGTTCACAATATATTGATGCACTGCTAAAATATATGAAGGAAGGAAGGAAGGAAGGAAAGACAAGAAAAAAGAAAGAACAAGAAAAAAGAGAAAAAAGAAAGAAAGAAAAGACAAGGGAGGGAGGGAGGGAGGGAGGGAGGGAGGAAAGAAGAAAGAAAGAAAGAAAGAAAGAAAGAAAGAAAGAAAGAAAGAAAGAAAGAAAGAAAGAAAGAAAGAAAGAGTCATTGTGTTCATGATGAATAATAATCCTGCACCACATGATTCGGTAACCCAAATACATATTGGGACACACATCTTGGAGTAAATATAATGTCACCACAAAGCATCACAGGAACGCAGTTAAAAGGCATGTAGCCACAGGGGGACATTTCACCGGTGTAACCACAGCGTAAAAGGCCTAAAAAAGAGAAGTAGATCAACATTGCTCCTTAGCACTGGTCTCTTCACATCAGTTTCAGCTCGAATTGCCATCTCTCTCTGTCTCTGCTTTCATGACCCTGAGATGTTTGCTCTTGATCCAAATACCATCTCCCTCTTTATCACCTGTGTTGTTGTGATGGCTGCAGCATTCTTTTTGTAACAGAGTGTGGGTTTCAATCACAGAACACTCTTTTAGCTCCGATGACATGGTTTTATGGGGGTCCCTGCAAGTAATTGGCTGCTAATAAAAGCCAGACGGACAACCACTCTGTGTAATGGCTGCAGCCATTTATCCTCTGTACCAGAAGGGCATTCGTACAGGTATAAAAGGGTAATTATGAAAGAAAGAGTAAATGGAGATTGGATTACTTATTGGGGGGAGGGGAGAGCCAAGAGCTTATTTCTCCTTTGATTTTCTTTTTCCTTTTTTCATGCAGGAGAAAAAAAATAGATCACTGATGAGCAGCTGTTTCAGCAGACTTCAAATAAATGTACAGTAAGGTAAGACAAACCCAGAAATTCTTATCATGATGGCAGACTATCACCCATCACCAAGAAAGATGGATGATAAAAAAAAGTTTGGTTTTGATCTGATTTGGATTAATTTGATCAAGAACAGATTCTGCCCATCCCCTGTAGGACTTCCCTTTAAGCATTTGAAAAATGCTATCCTATCACCCTATAGCAGGCATGTCCAAACTTCGGCCCTCCTGATGTTTTGGACCACAGTTCCCAGAATTCTAAGCTTAGATTGCCAATGAGTTGTGGTCCAAAACATCTGGAGGGCTGAAGTTTGGATATGCAAGCCCTATAGCCTAGAAGAGGCCTAACCAGTGCAGAATAGAGGGGGTTAGTAGATTCTGACCCTTGAATGTCTCTACTGAAATGGGATACCCATTGCATTATTGAGAGCAAGATATGTCAAGTTACAGGAGGACAGATTTAGGCTGACTATCAGGGGGAAATATTAATGGTTCGAGCAGTACAACAAGGAACCGTGGCCTCAGGAGGAGGTGAGCACTCCAGTTCTGGAGGCATTCAAGAGAAAATCAGATAACCATCTCTCAGATCTTATTTGATTTGGATTCCTGCCTTGAGCAGGAGATTGGAATCAGTGGCCTTATAGGCTGATTCCAGCACCATTATTCTAGAATTTGTTAGAAGTAGAGATGGGCTATTCATTTCAGAATCTACCAGATCCAAAACAAAATGTGCAAGCCCAGCTGGTGTTCGGAAGCCTCCGAAATGCAATAAGACAATCCTTTACCTTGCTCTGCACCCAGACGGAGCTGAGCTCCAGTGAGGAAGCAGCCTCCATCATCATCGTTGCTTCTCCCTGGCACTGGCCAATCAGCCAGGGAGGCAGGGTGATGCATTTTGCTGCACAGCTCCTGATTAGCCCCCACCAGGGAGAAAGAACGGTGACATCAAAGGCTGCTTCCTCATTGAAGCTCAGCTTCATGTGGGCACAGAGCAAGGTAAACTATTGGCTGATTGCATTTCAGAGGCTTCCGAACACCATCTGAGCTTGTGCAGGTTATTTCAGAAGTGGTAGCTTTCAAAATGAATAGTCCATCCGTAGTTGGAAGAATAGGGAAAGGAGAATGATCATGATGTCAATGATAATGATTACTGTATAACAGTACTGATAGTTATCCTCATATTATGAGGATCAGGGCTTCTATTAGAATCATAGAATCATAGAATCATAGAGTTGGAAGAGACCTCAAGGGCCATCTAGTCCAACCCTCTGCCATGCAGGAAACCCCATCACAATATTTCCGACAGGTGGCCATCCAGCCTCTGCTTAAAAACCTCCAAAGAAGGAGACTCCACTACCCTCCGTGGCAGCATATTCCACTGCCAAACAGCACTAACTGTCATGAAGTTCTTCCTAATGTTCAAATGGAATCTCTTTTCCTGTAATTTGAAACCATTGCCCCAAGTCCTAGTCTCTGAAGCCATGGAAAACAAACCTGTTCCCTCTTCAATATGACATCCTTTCAAATATTTAAACATAGCTATCATATCCCCTCTCAGTCTTCCTTTAGAGAGACTAAACATTCCCAGTACCCTAAGTCGTTCCTCATAAGACATTTCCTCCAGACCCTCAACCATCCTGGTCGCCCTCCTCTGCTCCTGCTCGAGGTTGTCAACATCCTTTTTAAACTGAGGTGCACAGAACTGGACACAGTACTCCAGGTGGGGTCTGACCAGAGCAGAATAGAGTGGCACTATCACTTCCCTTGATCTAGACACTATGGTTCTGTTGATGCAACCAAGAATCGCATTGGCTTTCCTGGCCGCTGCATCACACTGCTGACTCATGTTCAATTTGTGGTCCACCAAGACTCCCAAATCCCTTTCACAGGTACTATTCTTCAGCCAAGTGTCCCCCATCCTATATCTGTGCAATTCATTCATTTTACCTAGATGTAGCACCCTACATTTCTCTCTGTTGAAATCCATTCCGTTAACTTTGGCCCAGCATTCTAATCTGTCAAGGTCCTTTTGGATTTTCATCCTATCCTCTGGGGAATTAGCAACCCCTCCCAATTTGGAATCATCTGCAAATTTAATTAGCATACTCTCTATTCCTTCCTCCAAGTCATTAATAAAGATATTGAACAGCACTGGACCAAGAACAGAACCCTGGGGCACCCCACTGGTCACGTCTCTCCAAGCTGATGAGAGGCCATTTATGATCACCCTTTGGGTGTGATCAGTCAACCAATTACAAATCCAGCTAACAGTTGCACTATCTATCCCACTTTCTACTAACTTCTTAGCAAGAATACCATGGGGAACCTTATCAAAGGCCTTACTAAAGTCCAGATAAGCAATATCCACAGCATTCCCCTCATCCACCAGGCCTGTAATTCTATCAAAGAAAGAGATCAAATTAGTTTGGCATGACTTGTTTTTAAGAAATTCCTGTTGACTTCTTGTAATGACAGCATTGTTTGTTAAATAATTGCAGACTGACTGTTTAATAATTTGCTCTATGATCTTTCCAGGAATTGAACTCCTCCAATCGATGGGGACTTCCCCTGTTCTCCAGGACTTCTCAAAGATTATTGCCAATGGTTAACCCAGATTCAAACAAGAAAGCACATGAAATGCCTGGATGCACTTAACAGATCTCACTTGTTCAATAAGCTCAATGTGCCTGACCGGATTTCAGATTACAGTACCTTGTAAAGGGAAGGAGTTTCGTGTTTCCCCTTGTCCTGCAGTGTTGCAGAAACCCTTTCTCCAAGTGCTGCTAAGGTTTGTCCCTGCCCCAGCCAAGCCTGTCTAAGAAGAAACCCAGATGTTAACCAGATAATATTGTGATGACACATCACAATCTTGCCAATCAGATTTAACCACAGGATAATATCATGTTGCCAGTTCAGAGTGAGGGCAGTGTTTCCTGGTTTTCTTGGGTTCCTACTCACAATTCCTGTTGCCTCTGGGCAATGGTGGGGATGGAAGGAAAAGTGGAAAAAGGCTCATCAGAAGAGAGGTGAAAATCGGTGTGCCCCAGGGATCTGTCCTTGGACCAGTGCTTTTCAATCTGTTCATAAATGACCCGGAGACAGGGATAAGCAGTGAGGTGGCCAAGTTTGCAGATGACACAAAACTTTTTTGTGTGGTAAAAACCAGAGAAGATTGTGAAGAGCTCCAGAAGGATCTCTCCAAACTGGGGGAATGGGCTGTGAAATGGCAAATGCGTTTTAATGTAGCCAAATGTAAAGTAGCATATTGGGGCGAAAAATCAAAACTTTATCTGTCAACTCATGGGCTCTGAGTTATCTGTGATGGATCAGGAAAGAGATCTTGGTGTGTTGGTGGACAGTTCCATGAATTATCAAAAAGGGGATTGAAAATAAAACTGCCAACCTTATAATGCCATTATACAAAACAATAGTAAGGCTGCACCTGGAGTATTGTGTACAATTCTGGTCACCGCATCTCAAGAAAGACAAAGTGGAACTGGAAAAGGTGCAGAAGAGAGCGACTAAAATGATTACTGCGTTGGGGGAGCTCCCTTATGAGGAAAGGCTAAAACATTTGGGGCTCTTTAGTCTGGAAAAAAGGTGCCTGAGGGGGATATGATCAAGACATACAAAATAATGGAGGGCATGAGTAAAGTGGATAGAGGGAAGCTCTTCTCCCTCCCACAAAATACCAGAACTAGGGGACATACACTCAAATTGAGGGCTGGGAGAGTAAAAACAGACAAAAGAAAATATTTTTCTCACCCAGCGCATTGTTAGTCTATGGAACTCCCTGCCACAGGGTGTGGTAATGGCATCTGGCCTGGATGCCTTCAAAAGGGGATTGGACAGATTCCTGGAGGAAAAGTCCATCACAGGTTACAAACCATGATGGAGACGTGTAATCTCCAGGCTTAAAACAAGGGTACTTCAAGGGCCAGAAGAGTGGTATCAGGAGACAGATATCTAGTCTCATGTGCTCCCAAACGCATCTGGTGGGGCCGCTGTGAGATACAGGAAGCTGGACCAGATGGGCCTTTGGCCTGATCCAGCATGGCTCTTCTTATGTTCTTATGTTCTTATGACCCCCATGTGAATGGGTTGCCTCATAGACAAAAGAGTTTCCCTTGCCATATCCAAGCCATGGGACTTGCCCGTGAACCCTCTGGCTCAGCTGCCAGTCTTGTTTCACCTCCTCACCTTCGTTCAGATAAACTGTGCAAAGTTTTATTTCACCCAAAGCAGTGGGAATACTAAAATGTCAGTCTCCTTCCCCTCCCCTCCACCGCTTGTCTTAATAAATAAACGTCCTTTCCAAAACCTGCAATTAGGAGGCTGTTTCTCAGTGGAATGGAGGAGCTTGCTGAAAAAAATACTTGGGGGATAAAAGCTTCCAAAATTGCTGTTCTGGATATTTCTGGGAGGTGTGGTTCAAAAACTGTTTTTTTGCTTTTTTTCCCTCTAGCAACCTGGAAAAGGGGAGGTCTGTTTCAAATTCACAGAACTTTTTTTCCTTCTTCCTGGAAAAAGTACATTTCAAGTGAGTGCAAGAAAAGAGACTCAAATGGTCCCTTCTCCTCGTGGCTCTTTTTTGGTTGGTGGTAAAAAAAAATTAAATCTACCCTCGCCTTAATTGCCAAGTGGCCAAATTTTGCAAACAGCATTAGACATGAGGCATGAGATACAGACCAACACCTGGTGCGAGGCATTAACAGTGCTGTTTGCAGCAGATTAAACTTGCCTGGTGTGGTGAAGATATAAAGCCACTGCTACCTGCTGCCTCTTGGTATTTCCAGTAACTTGAATTGCCAAAAACCCATGGAGAGAGATGGGCATGAAGCAACCACAAAACAGAAAAACTGGCAGATTAGGATGGTTTGTGGTTCAGTTCACAACCTGGTTTGGATCTCCTGTTTTGCCAAATCAAAATGGAGCACTGAACTACACCCCCAATACTTCATTTTGCTTTAGCAAAATGGATGCCTACTCCATCACCTCCCTACCTGGTCCGGCCACCACTGCCACCACTTCCACCGCCACCACCACCATCCTCAGAGACAGAGGGCCCAGTTTCCCTTCTGGGAGCCAGGTTCACTACCTCTACATATGGACCCAGCACCTAGCTGACAGGTGGCCACGTGTGTAGAAGCAGCGACCAACTCCAGCAGCCACAAATCATCACAAAGCACTAATTTCTTAGTTTATGTCCATCTCTAAGTAATCACAGTGAATGGACAGGGTCTCCCACAAGAAACATTTCCAATAAGCCTAAGAATCTTCCAGCACTTTTTCTCCTTCTCCTCCTCCTCTTAGAACTGCAAAGCTAGAAATAACCCTAGGGATCATCAACTCTAGCCTCTGTCAAGAGACACAGTGGGAAATCAAAGTCCCAGCATCTGGCTCTGTGACCCGGTGCCTAAACCGGTAAGTTATCCAGAAGTTCTAATGTGATTTTCTAGTCTCATCTCACAAACAGTAATTCTACTGCAATGAGACTGGCAAATTGCCATAAAGACATTCAGAGCATTGGAATACCAGGTTATTTCAAGAATAAATGCTTTTATCAGTTTAAACACAGTACGAAGCAAGGAGTAAGGAAATAAGTTCTCGGCCCCTTTCCCGAAAGTCTTGAAATGTGTGTTACTGGTCAGCATGAAGTAAGCTGAGGGATCTTTAATGATGGATGATAGAAATCAATTTTCAATACACAAGTTTACACTAGTGCATCTACATATGTGAGGAAACCTAGACAACACTTGTTATTCCAATGTAGTCTGTTGAATTCCATTGTAAGTCTTTTCCTGATCATTACCTTTCCTACCATATCTTATATTGTGCTTCTCCAATAGAGAAGGCCAAATTTGTCCCCCAGATGTTGCTTGATCTCAGTCTTGGTCTGACAGGAAGGAGGAAGGAGCAAGAACTGGAGTCCAGCATCAGACAGAAAATGTCATTTTGTCATCCTCCAATATACGGGCATGTTGGAATCTTCCCTCAAATTATCAAAGAAAGTACTAATTTTATACATTTGCTCTCAAGGGTGGAGCAGAATGTCAGAGGTGGACAAAGATGTCCCGCTTCACAGAGATTCGAAAATGTGAAACTGATGTATCTGGCGAAGACAGAAAGGGAGAGTTGAAAGGGAGTGAAATTCAAAGGGGGTAGCATTCCAGCTGCATAAAACATTATCCTTCTGTCCACAGTTCTTTCTTAGGAGAACTGACAATAGCCTACTCAAGAATAATAGCCATAAGCAGGATGGAATTCATAAGAACAGCCTTGCTAGAAAAGGCCACAGCCCATCCAGTCCAGCATTCTGTCTCACACAGTGGTTCACCATTTGCTTCAGGGTATTCCCAAGCAGATGTCTTCACCTGCTTAGGATTTCCCGCAATTGGCATTGAGAGATATCCTGCCTATCTACTCAACCCGTAGCTGGTCCTTAGGCATCCATCATGATAGCCATTGATACCCTTGTTCTCCATGAGCCTGTCTAATCCTTTCCTAAAGCTGTCAAGGCTGACAGCTGTCACCACTTCTTCTGGCAAGGAGTTCCACAGACCAGTGATCCTCTGAGTGAAAAAGTACTTTCTCTTATTTCATTTAGCACCCCAAAGTTTCAAGAAGTGCCCACTAGTTCTAGTGTGGTGCGATAGGGAAAAGAGTTTTCCCTTATCTACTTTGTCCACACCGTGTATGATTTTATAAACTTCAATCAAGTTACCTCTTAGATGCCTTTGTTCCAGAGTGAAGAGGCCCAGTAGTTGCAGCCTCAGATGGTAAAGAAGGTGTTCCAGTCCCCTGAGCATTCTGGTTGTCCTCCTCTGTACCTTTTCCATTTTCATAATATCCTTCTGGAGGTATGGTGACCAGAACTGTACACAGTACTCCAGATGGGGCCTCGCCATAGATTCATAAAGATACAGAATGATACTTGCTGATTTGTTTTCTATTTTCCACACACACACCGCCTCTTCCCCCCACCCCCAATGATGATAACTACTGTTGTAAGCTTTGGGTGGAACTGCCAGTCAGTTGGGAAGCAAAATGTGAACTAGTTTTTAGTGAAAGTGAAAGAAGAATGCACCAAAGCAGGTCTGTAGTTAAACATAAAGAAGACAGCAATCATAACTGCAGAAGAACTATACAGCTTTAATGCTGACCAAAAAGGAATAAATAGAGACACTGTTCAACCCTCAAACCAGGTGGACTGTGTGCCAGCTTTCCCACAATGAAAAGTTTACTATGGGATCCTCAGAACCTTTGAGGGGGAACTGGACATTTTAATTTCAAATAATAATAATAATAATGCCACTAATGATGGCCACTAATGATGATGTCATCAGCTTTGTGCAGTGTAAAGTAGAGCAGTAGGATTCCATCCTCTGTAACATAATGATCCTTTTGCTTTACTATGGAGAAAAAGGGATTAGTAACTAGCTAGATATTTATAGATGGTTTCTTCTGAACCCAAGATGGTTTCTTCTGAACCCCTCTTGTGCAGCAATATCCTTTATTCCTCCAGAAGACCTAGTGCCTACATTCAAGAGGAATTGTTAAAACTCAAACCAGGCAAGTCTTCAAATCATGAGAGACCTCAGCTGTCTCTCCGGTTGGTTCTCCACTAACTACAAAATGTACCTTCTCTAAAGGCTGCCAGCAAAGAATAAAGACTAAGCTCTCCCAGTGTGGTTTTTCAAAAATGAATTATGCTATTAAGTGCCAAGAAGAAAATTAGCTATGAGCTTTTAAATTTAAAACGATCCCCTTTTTAATTGTAAAACAGTGCCACTTAACTGCTATTGATCCTGGGGAAACACATTAGAGAGCAAGGTCACCATAACTGTTAATATGTGCTGCTTAGTAAAAGAGCATCAAAGGACATTTTAATGTCACTGGCTTTCTTGGGGAGTTTTTAGTGAGAGCCTTACCTCGGCCAGCCTATGAATGAAAAGGACATGAAGGAGACAAATGGAGAAACAAATGGGATCGCAATTGTCTGCTAATCAAATCGTAACTCGAGATTGATTTTTTTTAAAGCAAAAGTTTATGTCATGGATTTCCAAGCTCGGCCGACATTTAAAAGTCAAAATATATCTTTTCCGCAGTTTGTCAGGTTTTTCTTTTTTCCTCCTCCCTTTTTGAGAAGTTGTTGCTCAAAATGAGAAATGTTTGTTTTCTTGGATCTGATTCTTCTTGCTTCCTCAAGGGTGGCCATCAGACCAAAAGCCGGTCCTACCATTGTCCAAAATGCAGTGGCCTTGTCAGGGAGCAGATTTTAAGCATGGTGTGATAATTGGGAATGGTTAGAGGTTGTGTTTGTTCTTATAATTTTGCAGTTAGGTTTGAGCAGAGGTACTCGTGGGATTTTGTGGATGAAAATGAGGGAGCTAGGTTAAAGTATCCTGCACCTTGAGCTGGATGAGTACAGAGGGCCAGTCTTTGGATGAGGTCCGGAAGGGTTAAAAAAGGAGGAAGGGGAAGAACGGCAATGCTCCCCAATCGACTCTGATACAAGTGTTAATCCTTCTTTGGAGTTTTTTAAGCAGAGGCTGGATGGGCATGTGGGGGGGTACTGTGATGGGGGTTCCTGCATGGCAGGGGGTTGGACTAGATGGCCCTTCAGGTCTCTTCCAACTCTAGGATTCTATGATTTTATGAGAAGGGGGAGTGGACAGAATGTCTAACAGCCTCTATGACTCAACTACTTAGCATGCAAAAGATCCCACAATCAGCTCCTAATATATACACCAATGAGAGTGACCCTCCCTCCTGCTAAATAGGGGGTTAAATAAATAAATAAATAAATAAATAAATAAATAAATAAATAAATAAATAAAGAGAGAGAGAGAGAGAGAGAGAGAGAGAGAGAGAGAGAGACAACTGCCGCTTAAAATTCTGGACAGCCAGTACCAGCTTGGGCACAGTCTCCTTTGTCTGCCAGAAACCTCTTGAGATTTCACTATGGAGTAAGTGAATTCTCTGTCTCCTAAGAAATCTATATGTGGGACAAGCAGCAACCATCAGAACTGGATATGGAATCAACTACTGATTGGTTTAAAATTGGGAAAGGAGTACGACAAGGCTGTATACTGTCACCTTGCCTTTTTAACTTATATGCAGAGTACATCATGCGAAAGACAGGACTGGATGAATCACAAGCCGGAATTAAGATTGCCGGAAGAAATATCAACAACCTTAGATACACAGATGATACTACTCTGATAGCAGAAAGTGAGGAGGAATTAAAGAACCTCTTAATGAGGGTGAAAGAGGAGAGTGAAAAAATGAGCTGAAGCTTAACATAAAAAGAGTAAGATCATGGTGATGGTGACTGCAGCAACGAAATTAAAAGACGGCTGCTTCTTGGGAGGAAAGCAATGGCAAACCTAGATAGCATCCTAAAGAGCAGAGACTTCACTTTGCTGACAAAGGTTCGGATAGTCAAAGTTATGGTTTTTCCAGTAGTGATGTATGGAAGTGAGAGCTGGACTATAAAGAAGGCTGATTGCCACAGAATCTATGCTTTTGAGCTGTGGTGCTGGAGGAGAGTCTTGAGAGTCCCCTGGACTGCAAGGAGATCAAACCTATCCATCCTGAAAGAAACCAACCCCAAATGTTCACTGAAAGGACATATTTTGAAGCCGAGGCTCCAGTACTTTGTCCACTTCATGTGGAGAGAGGAGTCCTTCAAAAAGTCCCTGATGTTGGGAAAGACTGAAGGCAAAAGGAAAATGGGGGTGGTAGAGAATGAGATGGTTCGATGGTGTCATCAATGCAACCCACCTGGATTTGACCAATCTCCAGGAGTCAGTGGAAGACAGGAGGGCCTGGTGTGCTCTGGTCCATGGGGTCACGAAGAGTCGGACATGATTTAACAACTGAAAAACAACAAGTGAAATAGTATAATGAACGTGTGTAATTGTGGGTAATTGTGTAGCCAGTCTTGTGACTCATGAATAACTAGGCACTTCACCTGCACACTGGTCACAACTGCAGTTTGACACCCCAATTTCAAAATTCCAATAAGATTCCAACCCTTGTAAAATAAAGGAAATGCTGATAACACACATGTCCTCGGGGGGCTTCTCAAAACAGAAAGGACCTTTTTTTTTCTTTTTACAAAGGGAATATCAAATATCAACAAGCCTGGGACAATCACAGAGATCTCATGCCACCCTCGATTAGTTGACGTTAATTAGATAAAAAGGTAGGTGTAGACACATGCCCAAACCTTGGAGGCATTGATTTGTACAGCACTGCATATTGGATAATGGCTGTTTTCAGTGACGTAGCCAGTCTCCATTTCTCTTCCAGCTGAAAGAAATTGTGTCAGATTTGCCAATGAACTCTAGTTTCACACCCAGGCAGTGCTCTAAGCATCTTTTGCTTGGACGTGCACTGGTTGCAAAGTCAGAGATGAAATGAAGTGTTCATTAAGCATGATGAGAATATGTAGTAGGAGTCCGTTACAAATATCTATGTGAATCTTGCAGAGCATAAATTTTCGTTAGGGCCAATCACAGCTGAGTCTTGCTGTTTCTCATTAAAAAGGAAAAGTATTCATCTCTGCTTCTGGCCTTAGTCTCAGACTGTGCACCATTTTTGGCCAAAGGTTTGAACTTCTAACCAAATCTAGGCTATTTGTACAATTATCAAGCTAATTCAGGAGACAGCAAGGAGCTCAGGATTACAGCAGAATAGCCCGAATGATGGCTTACCTTAAATCCTGGATTCATAGGGTTTTAAAAAAAATGAAAGTGGAAAAAAATATTCAGTGTGAAAGGAGAAAAGGGAAGTACCAATATGCGACATGGGCACAAACTGGGAAAACAGTGATTTGTGTTGGTTTGTGGTTCGTCATGAACCACATACTATCATGCACCCCTCAAAAATGCACCAATTCAGTTTGGTTTTTAGATTCAGGCTGGGGGAGGTGTGGGAGTTTGGCACTTTGTTTCATTTCAACAAAACAGGATCCCCCAACCCTAACCACAACCCATCCCAGTCTGTGGGATTGTTGTTTTTTCCGCTTCCTGTTCGCTCCCATCTCTAACCAATACCTTATAAGCAAGATATTGAATTGACCACACTGAGCAAGTGCCAATGGAAAAGGAAACTCTAAATTTTGCCCTCTCTAAATGCAGCCCAGGCCCTTCCTACACACTCCAGTTACAATGATGCTGGGGTAGGGTCTCACTTTCAGGTCACTGGGCTAGTGATTGTTTTTTAACCATACCTCCATTTGGTTCAGCTGCAATGCAATATATGGGATTTGTGTCAGTATGGCATATTTAGAGCCCACGACTTGCAATTTCAAATCTTACTTTTAATGGTGGTGGTTGTTTTTTCACTTAGGGCGTTTATACATGACCCCTAAGCTCCACCGCAAATGGCTGCAAGGTCCGGACCTTAAAAATGTTTACCCACCAGCTCCGGACTTTGCAGACAATTAAGTGCGACCCTGCCCACTTTAGCGCGACCCAGAGCAGTTTTCTTGTACCTGGTCTTTGATGGTGACAAATATTTGATCCGGTGTAAGGATAGTGAGTGCAGGGCTCTCCTGGCTTCCGTTTGTTCTTTTTTTGCACCCTGCCCCTTTAAGAGATCTGTATGCTGCCGGGAACAAAACGGAGGTAAGACGGCATTCTTTTCTTTCTTTTTTCTCCCTCCCTCAGGCAGCCAGCAACCAGGAAGTGCAGAGGGGGGTGGGGACAGAGGAAGAGTGACGAACCCCTAAGATCTCTGGTCCGAATTTAAGTGGCCAGCGGATCTTAGGGGTCGTGTAAAAAGGCCCTTAGTTATAGGGTTCCTTTTTACAGAAAGTTGAATATTCTGTGGAAGTGGGCACCTTGTAGTTAGGGGCAGGTGGCATCCATCAGTTTCACCATCTCTCATCTTCAAACTCTGAAGAACATCTCAAATTATTCTGTCCCCAAAACAAAGAAGAGTGTGTATTTGGGTAAGTACATTTTGGAAAAATAAGACCGGAAATGTACCAAGCAATGTCAACAGGTATTTCCAGCACAAAGAGAATGACATTGCAACTTCCTTTCATGGACCAGACAGAGGGTCCTTGTTGCAAAACCCAGTGGAGCTTCATTTGGCCCAGTTACACTGCCATAAACCTGTTAAGGAACGGCAGCCTTATTCTATGGAAGAGGGGGGAAAGAAGCTGGGATCCTGGTTCATTCAGCACCACAAACACAACTGCACACATGTTGATTCAAAAATAGACAATATAAGTTCTGAGCAGCCAGAGGGATGCATCAATCTGCTTGTGTCTCTTCCAAATTCCATTTTAAAATATCTGATGTTTTCCCTAGGAAGATATTTGCTCGTTTTAATATATTCTTTTTTAAAAATGACTAAAACTAAAATATTCAGGCTACGTGAATTTCAAGTTGAGAAAGGTGTTTAACTAAGGAGAGAATCCAGTCGAGAAAACAAAATGCATAAAGCCTAGAGAGTGGAGCTGCCGGCAATCTTTCCAGCTTGCACTTGCACTACTAGGACATCATCTTGTTTGGAGCAATGAGTAGAGATGAGCACAAAATGAACTTTTTGGTTTGTTTTGTTGTTCATTATTCGTTTCATTATGTAATGAAGCAAATAACGAACTGCCCCCTTTAAGAAAAATGAAATGAAGCAAAATGGAAATTTGCATTTTGTTTTGGTTTGTTTCGTTCTCCAGTGTCTCCTACCTGGAGTGGTCCTTTCCTGGTCTGATCCTCCTGGCTGCAGGGAGGGGGTGTCCAGAGGAAAAAAGCCAACCAGGTGTGCTATAGTTGGTAGGCAGCCACGTGGTTGGCAGTAAAAAATAACATAAAAAAATAAAATAAAATAAAAACCAGGAGAAAAAATAAAAAATTTAAAAATAATAATTTTTTAAAAACCGATCCGGCCCGCGAGCACCGGAATCGATTCGCAGTCCAGCAGAAAAAAAAATGCCAACAGGCCTACGCTACAGCTGGTAGGTGGACCACATGGTCAGCAGAAAAAAAATAATTAAATTAAATTAAAATTAAATTAAATAAAAATAACCCAATCCAACCCGCAGGCCGGCAGGATTTTAAAAAAATTAAAAAAAAAAATAAAAAACTGACGGGTGGGGTTCAAAAAAAAATGAAAATGAAAATGAACCCGAATTAAAATGAATTATGAAATGAATTTTTTTTCTAACAATTTATTTCGTAATTAACTAACAGAAATGATCTGGAAAAGGAACTGAACCAAACCAAATCGCTATTTTTTTTTTTTTTGCCCATCTCTAGCAATGAGCTTTTTACACATGGAAGGAAGTAATAATACATACTCCCTTGTATCAGCCCCATGAGCAACCATGTGAACAATGACTGAAGCCGTTCTGCAAACAGTTGAGGACCACCAGGAATTCTATCCTAAGAGGGAGAAAAAATGCAAGTCTATGGGCATGTAGAAAATCCTTAATTCTGGTGACATTTAAACCCAGGATTTCCCATCAGACCTCCCAGTTTCTTCTCTCCATCTTCTCCTTAACCACCCATCTTCTTTTTTAATTTTTTGACAGAAGGTGTCTCCTTTGAAGACACATATACTGGCAGCAGTACCCTCATTCTTTCTTACTGTAATGCTAAATTATGGTTTCCATCTCCCTCTCAACAATTTCATAAAAGGAATTGCAGGGCTTAATGGATAAAGAATATAGCTGGATGTTTTTTGGAAACAGAACTGGTATTGATTTTATTCTGCCAAGAGGTCATCTTGAGAAAATGGCATCAACTCTGAACGGGAAAGGTGATGACTCCACACTGCATTTCTCATGCAACTGTGAGCCTTCGCCAAAAAAGAGAGAACGAGAGACAGAGAGACAAAAAGAGAGGGAGAGACGGACATAATCCATTAATTGTGTAGACAACTTTAATTTGTTTATTTTGCTGACTTCACAGTTTTGTTGAGGTCTCAGAAACAGCTCCCGGAAATACTGTCATTAAAAGTGTTTGTATCTGCCTTGACCAGACTACCAGTCAGTTGGCCTGAAATAAGTCCCCTTGCACAGACTGAGCAGTCTTAGATCAGTCCTCTACATCTGAGGGTCACATCAGAGAGGGCCATAAGCTAAAAGAGATTGTGCAACCCGATTTACTATCTGAAGCTATGACAAAAGCATGGGCACTGTCTGCTCTCTTCAAAACAACTCAAGAAGACATCACAATAAATACACATATTTAATGAGAAGTGTACAGTCCAGTTCCTTGTTCTGAAAGATGCACAGCCAACCCTCTGTACTTGGAAGGGATTTGGTTATTTTTTAGAGCTTGGAAGCAATGGTGTTACCTCTAGGCTGTTGCTTTTTATTAAATAAGTTGCAACCGCTCGCCCTGCAACCCAACAGTCTCGTTACCTGAGCTGACATCAGTGATCTCGGCAGTGGCATTGGAGTCCCCCTGCCTTTTAGTGCTGGGGGACTTCAATGTCCATGCTGAGTCCCCTGAGTCTGGTTCAGCTCAGGACTTCATGGCCGCCATGACAACCATGGGCCTGTCACAGAAGATATTGGCCCCAACACACACAGCAGGACATGTTTTGGACCTGGTGTTTATAGCTGAACAAGAGGGCAGTGATCTGGATGTGGTGGGGATCAACATCTCTCCATTGTCATGGGCAGATCACTTCCTGGTAGGGTTTAGGCTGGTTGCAGCTTCATCCCTCCACAGAGGCGTGGGACCGTATTCTATGGTCCACCCCCGGAGGCTAATGGATCCAGAGGGTTTCCTCAGGGCTCTGGGGGATTTTCCAGCTGCCAAGACAGCCAACTCAACCACAGCCCTGGTTGATCTCTGGAATGGAGAAATGGCCAGGGCAGTAGATGAGATTGCGCCTGAGCAACCCCCGCCTTGTCGAAGACTCAGAGCAGCCCCTTGGTTTACTGATGAGCTGCGCTTGATGAACCGACAGGGCAGGTGTCTAGAGCGATGGTGGCGGAAAACTCGTGATGAATCCGACCAAACACGGTGTAGAGCTCATTATAGAGCCTACGCCGTGGCAGTGGTAGCAGCGAAAAGATCTTTCTTCTCTGCTACCATTGCATCTGCCGGGAAACGCCCAGCGGGATTATTTCGTGTGGTACGGGGCCTAGTCCATCCCCCCCCACCGTGGATCAAGAAGCACGCACGATCTCCCGCTGTGGTGAGTTTGCCAAACACTTTGCAGATAAAATTGATCGGATTCGACATGACTTGGATGCCACATTAGCATTTATGTCTCTTGATGTCCCCTTGGCAACTGTCTGTCCAGTTTTGTGGGATTCCTTTCAGCTTGTACAGCCTGAGGATGTGGACAGGCTTCTTTGGAGTGTGAGGCCGTTCACCTGCCGGCTCGACCCTTGCCCAGCCTGGCTCATTAGAGCTTCCCGGGCGGGACTGGCTGAGTGGACAGGGAGGGTGGTTAATTCCTCCTTGATGGAGGGGGTCCTCCCACCTGCTCTGAAGCAGGCGGTGGTTAGACCCCCTCCTAAAAAAGCCCTCCCTGGATCCCACTATAGTAGATAATTACCAGCCAATCTCTAACATCCCATTCTTGGGCAAGGTGATTGAGCGGGTGGTGGCGTCTCAACTCCAGAGGGTTTTGGATAAAGCTGATTATCTAGATCCTTTTCAATCAGGTTTCAGACCAGGCTATGGGACAGAAACCGCCTTGGTCACCTTGGTGGATGACCTACGCCTGGGACTAGACAGGGGGAGTGTGTCCCTGTTGGTCCTGCTGGACCTCTCAGCGGCTTTCGATACCATCGACCATGGTGTCCTTCTGGGCTGATTGGCTGAGTTGGGAGTTGGAGGCACTGTTCTGCAGTGGTTCCGCTCCTACTTGGAAGATCGGTCCCAGATGGTGGTGCTGGGGGATGCCTGTTCGGCACCCTGGCCCTTGAAGTGTGGGGTGCCACAGGGCTCTATTCTGTCCCCCATGCTATTTAATATTTACATGAAACCGCTGGGAGAGGTCATCTGGGGATTTGGAGTTGGGTGCCATCAATATGCTGATGACAACCAGTTATATCTCTCCTTTCCCCCAGATTCCAGGGGGGCGGTTGAAGTCCTAGAGCGCTGTCTGGAGTCGGTGGGGATCTGGATGAGGGCTAACAAGCTGAAATTAAATCCAGACAAGACAGAGGTTCTCCTGGTTCAGAAATCTTCAATGCAGGTGCTGGAATAGCATCCTGCTCTGAACGGGGTTGCACTCCCTCTGAAGGAGCAGGTCCGCAGCTTGGGGGTCCTCCTGGATTCAGAGCTGCTCCTGGATTCCCAGGTAGCAGCTGTGGCCAGGGGGGCCTTTGCCCAGCTTCGGCTGGTGCGCCAGCTGCGGCCATACTTGGATCCTGCAGACCTGGCCACGGTGATCCATGCCATGGTGACATCAAGACTAGACTATTGTAACACGCTCTATGTGGGGCTGCCCTAGAAGACGGTTCGGAAACTATAACTGGTACAGAATGTGGCAGCCCGGGTGGTTACTGGAGCTCAGTGGTACGACTCTGTTGGGCCGCTTCTCCGGGGACTACATTGGCTGCCCATTCATTTCCGGGCCCAATTCAAGGTGCTGGTTATGACCTTTAAAGCCCTATACAGCTCAGGACCAGGTTATCTAAGAGACCGCCTACTTCCATATAATCCAGTCCGCCCCTTCGGTCATTGGAGAAGGCCCTTCTACGAGTACCGCCACCCAAGGAAGTACGAGGGGTGGCGACAAGAAATAGGGCCTTCTCAGTAGTGGCACCGACACTATGGAATTCCCTCCCCTTTGAGTTAAGAACTGCCTCCTCCCTTGAAATATTCAAGTGAGGCCTTAAGACTTACTTATTTAGGCAAGCCTTCTGAGCCTCCAGCCTTTACAAATTTTTATAACATCTTAGTTATTGGCTGGGGATCCTTTTAAACTCTGCTGCAGCTACTGTTTTTAATCTTGTTTTTTATTGTATTATATTGTATAGTATTTTTATAGTATTTTATCGGTATTGTGTTGTTTTTACATTGTATTGATTTTATTGTACTTTTTGAATTTGTTGTAAGCCACCTTGGGTCCCTTTGGGGAGAAAGGCGGAATAAAAATAAAGTTTATTATTATTATTATTATTATTATTATTATTATTATTATTATTATTATTATTATTATTATTATTATTATTATTATTATTATTATTATATAATGCAATGACTGAGATCCAGTAATACATTGCAGCTAGAGTAAGCCCATGGATCTTGCACAGGTGTTGACTTGGATCACCAGTTCAGTAATCCTGTTCTACTTATATCTTCTGGATTTCTGTCGATGACTGAAAATTAAGCTAAAATCATTGTAATGACCTGTATTTTCTAGTTTATTTATTTATTTATTTATTTATTTATTTATTTATTTATTTATTGAGCTTCGATACCGCCCATCTTCCCGTAGGAACTCTGGGCGGTTCACAGCATAGAATCACATTCAACTGAACAAAACAAACATGACTAATACTACAATCAACCAATTTAAAATGAACAAACCAATGCAAGAGTTGCAGGTTGGCGAGAACTGCAACTTAAAAATCATAAGATTATAACAACACATGGCAGAGGAAGGAGGGGAAAAAAACTGAACCAGGTCGCCAAAGGACCCCCGGAAGAGAAAGGTCTTTAACACCCTCCGGATGGCTGGCAGGGACTCTGCAAGGCACACATCGCTAGGAAGGTGGTTCCAGAGAGTGGAGCCCGCCACCGAGAAGGCCCAGTTCCGAGTCGAGGTTTTCCGGGCCTCCCTGGGAGTGGCCACCCAAAGCGAGTGCGCCCGCAACATCCTCGTTGGACGGGCCGAGGCTGACTGCTAGGTGATTAGTTATTTTGAAAAGCTACTTTTAAAGAATTTTATTCGATGCAGTGGTAACAAAAAAGGCAAAAAGGAGTGTTGAGGTATTTTAAAAACAAGCAGGCTCATTTGGCACACTCTCACTGAAAGCTTCACCTATGCAAAGCAAAGGAAGCAAAGTATCCTGCTTATATACCGCCCCATAACACTTCAAGTAGTCTCTGGGTAGTTTAATTACAGTATGCAGGCTACACATTGCCCCCCTTCCCCAGCAAGCTGGGTACTCATTTTACCGACCTCAGAAGGATAGAAGGCTGAGTCAACCATGAGCCTGCTACCTGGGATTGAACCTCAGGTTGTGAGCACAGTTTTACCTGTAGTACAGACATTTAACCACTGTGCCACGGGGCTTCTATGCAATAAGATGACCTCAGCCAGAGTAATTGGTTGCCACTAATCTATTTCAGAGTGTACACAACTTTGGCTCATTGCATGCAAATCACACACACTCAGAAAAAATGGAAAAGGATGTCTTTCATCAGAACGATGAAACCTGCACAACAAGATACTGACCAACAATGAATTATTTTTCAAATACTCCTGAAGGTTCTTTTTAAAATGAACCTTCCACTCTCTAGGTTACTTCCTAGCCCTTGACAGAGTGCTCATGGCATTGCTAGTTGTTTCAAACTAGCAACCTCTCTTGACTTAAGAACATAGGAGAAGCTCCTCTGATTCGGATCAATGGCTGATCCCATCCAGCATTCTGTTCATGTGTTGGCCAAACCATTGTTCTTGGGAAGCTCACAGAGCAAAAACGTGAGTATAGCCCCTCCCTCCTTTGAGGCATGCTGAGGTCAAGTTCCATCTATTAATGGATCACCTTGTCTTCAAGAGCCAGAGGCAGGGGAGTGGTTGCAGGAGACAGAGATCTAGTCCCATGTGCTCCCAGAGGCATGTGGTCGGGCCACTGTGAGACACAGGAAGCTGGACTAGATGGGCCTTTGGCCCGATCCAGCAGGGCTCTTCTTATGTACTTATGTTCTTATGTCTGTAAGGAATATTTTTAAAACCATCTCAGCTCCTGGGGTAACAAATTCCACCTCTGAGCAATGCATTATGTGAATAAGAAATTTAGCACCTCCTACCTTATGCACCTTGGCTCCTCTTTGCTTCTTAACTGTGTCTGCTTCTCATATTGGGTCCCCTGCAGTGTCCATTCTGTGTTCAGACTTCTATTTCTAGCCCTTGTTGACCCTCATCCCAGCACATTCCCCTCTATCCCTAGTCCTGATCTCTAGATGGTCAAAAAGGCAACATGATTCGGAGGAACCTTGTTAGACAAGCATCAAGAAACGGTTGTACCAACCCTTCCAAATACCATCTGACAGCACCATTTTAGTCTGATGCTGGAGCAATGAGAGGCCGTGTACTCAACAAAGATACCATCAGTTATGTTCTTCAATAATTTATTTGATCCATGTTATCTGCTAAGGAGTGAAAAAGGAACACCACCATATTTCTCCTTGGACCATCTTCCTTGGCCAGTTTTCCTTTGATTGAAATATATACAGATATGCACATCCTAGAGTCTTGCTTCTCCAAGCCACACAGCCTTCTGAATAGAATTTAACGCAAACAGCCAATTCCTTCCAACTTGAACTCGTGTGTGTGTGTGTGTGTGTGTGTGTGTGTGTGTGTGTGTGTGTGTGTGTGCATGTACACACACACACACACACACACACACACACACACACACACACAGAGAGAGAGAGAGAGAGAGAGAGAGAGAGAGAGAGAGAGAGAGAGAGAGAGTTAATTGTCATGCAAGAGAAATTACTTCCTGCAGTTCAGGGGAGACAGCTGGGGAAAACCTTTTTATCTGCCAAGTCCTTAAAACGAGAAGTTGGGAGGGTGGGAAAAGAGAAGCTTTTATCTTAGAAGACTGAATTTGATAACTAAGCCCCACACCTCTTTCACTTGTGTGCTATTAGGTCTGGCTGTTCCCTCCCCTGGGATCTGTAGAAGCGTATGGCGTGCGTAAGAACAGATCGCTTCTGTCTGCCTCGCAAAGACCGTGTGGTCGGAGGGCCTCTCTCGGGACCCTTCTAACGATCAGTACAGAAAACACGACAGTGTATCCTAGAGCGGGAAAACTCATCATTTAATGAAAACGTTGTCCGTTATTAATAAAGTGATGCCTAGAAACAAGGAACAACTGGCCCTAAGGCCTAAGTGTAGTCCCCCCCCTCTCCTGTCTGTCTGCCTCACTCTCTCTTTGGGTCCCCCCTCCCCTTTCACCACTCTCACCCTGGAAAAGAGCAATTCCAGTAACCTGAAGGAAGTAATCAGAAGGAAGCCCAGAGCAAAACAATAACCAAAAAGGGGGGAGGGGCTCTGTGCTATTTTCCAGGCAGGTCAGATGTAGTTCACAGTGCAAAGTCAAATAGACAACAGAGACTGCTTCCAGCGGTACAAACAGTCAATATCACTAAAAGATAAAGGTTTTCTCCTTCATCCCAGCCACCCCCAACCACCTACGGTTTCTGTGCATTCCCCAGCTAACAGTTGTTACAGAGAATCTCACAGGGTGGCTTGTGTGTGTGTGTGTGTGTGTGTGTGTGTGTGTGTGTGTGTGTGTGTGTGTGTGTGTGTGTGTGTGTGTGTGAAAAAGTGAAATGGGGATTAGGTGGCATGGTTCTTCTTTCAGGATGGTGGTAAATAAGTGCCACTTAGGATGCCCTAGGACATCCCTGCTAAGAGGGCTGAGGGGCTGAAGGATCCTGGAGTTGTGTAGGATTTGGGAGTGGTTGACCAGGGAGTTCTGAAATGGCAGTCCAGAAAGGATGCTTCTTCAAACCCTATATTCTTTATAGCACCGCCTTTCCCAGGCCACTCCTGATGTGAACTCTTGCTTTATTTTTATTACTAACAGTCAGAAATGAGGGGCTTGTCTCCTTCAGCGTTTGGCTTTATTTCTGGCTCTAAAACATATCCCCCAAAAAAATGGATTTCAGGAAACCCTGTAGAAAGTTTTTTATGGGATCCATGAATTCACTCTTTGCCTTAAAGTGATGAACTTTGTATCTCTCGATACCTGTCGCATTCCATCCTGAATGTGAAGAAATGTACAGATTCCACTGAATTCTTGAAAGGAAGGAAGGAAGGAAGAGAATGGTAATCACATTCAGACATATCTAGAAACTGAGGTGAAGCAGGAAACTACAGGCAGAGATGTTGTCATGACTGTGAGCTCACAGATGTCTCTTAGAAGATTTTTCTCCTGAGAATGTTTTGGTCTCATTCTCTTCTCCAAAACCCCACACAAACAGGGATACTCCACAGACTTTTCTCCAAATAATCTCCTCTTTGATTATGATTCTCCTTGGCTGGAAAACAAAGCCAATAAATAACCACTAGGTTCTAAAATAAGTGGCATAAATCAGGTGTGGCTTTGCCTTTTAATTGCTGTATTGTGTGATCCTAGTTAGGCAGTGGAATTGAGAGCCATTCCCTTTTATTTTGGGGTGTATAAATGTTCTACTCAGGTGGAAGAAGGGACTCTTAATTGTGCTTGTAGAAGTGGGTTCTTAGAGCTCTTCCCTCCCCCTATTTTTAACATTACAGGAGTAACAACAAAATTCCTCCCTCAACAACCTTGAAAGCACTCCAGGCGAGGAGAAACGGCAATGTCTTTCAATCTTATTGAGAGGGTGGAATGATGGCATAGACCAGCAGGCAGGCAGAGGGAACTAAAAGCCAAGAATCCTTGCTGACGTCTCTGTGTGAATATATAGTTTCCACCTGACTTTTGCAACCCAGAAGTAAGAAGCCTTCCTGGTGTGACCTGATCTGTGTGTGGAAAGATGCGTTAATGCGCTCCCCATCCCATCCTTGAGAATGTAGATGACAGAAGCCAACAGAGTTTCATCCAGACTTCATTCCTTCTCCACTTGCTTCTGAGCAGACATTTCTCATGAAGCAAAAGGTTTCTGGCAGGACATAAGATATGACACGCTGCTCCTTCTCCATTACACACACATGCACAAGTGCTGAGAGAACTTTTTTGAGTTTTGAGGAAAATCAGACGTTTGTCTTTCTCCCACTGTCTTCAAACAGGAAAGCCATTTTGAAGCAGTTTCTCTGAATTGTTTCCACAGCAAACTCTGTCTGAGATAGGCATCATCTTCCCCTGCCTTTCAGCTTCACAGGTCTTCCAGAATGACTTGTATCATGCTCCCACGTTTCCATGGAGAATGCAAAATGGTAGCCAAGCTGGAAACACTCTCTCATAAACTGTTGGAGAATGTCCTAGGGCAGTGTTTTTCAACCACTGTTCCGTGGCACACTAGTGTGCCGCGAGATGTTGCCTGGTGTGCCGTGGGAAAAATTGAAAAATTCTGTGGGCGGCCCACAGCTGGGAGGCGCTATAAATAGCATCCAAGGGCCAGCTTGGCTCCTCCCCCCTGAGGCCCGCAGCGCTGGCGTCACTTCCTCCCCGGCCGGACCTGGCCCCGCTCATTCTCTAAGTGTTTGCCCTGTGCCTGCCGCCGCCGCCGCGACTCGCTCGCTTCCCTCTCCCCCCTCCTTTTTTACCCTGGACCACCACCACCCCTTTCCTGGGAGCTACCAATGGACTGAGCCGCCCGACAGCCCGCCCGCCAACACGAGCCGGCCCGGGAACCCCAGCCCAGAACAAACCACCAGGTGAGAGGAAGGGGAGGAAGGGCGCCCGGCTGCCCCACGAGCACCGCGGCAGGGCTGCAAGGAGGAGGGGATGGAGGAGGCCTCTGCCGGGTCTGGGCTGAGGAGGCGGGTGGGCGGGGGGGGGCTACTGGCATGGCTGGACGGCCGGATGGCCGGCCTTTAGGGTCCGGGAGGGGAAGAGCCGTCTCTGAGGGGCCCCGCGATGGGTTCCTTGAAGTCTTGCCCCTTTCTTTCTGTCTTTGTCGCCCTCTTCTCTCTCTGTGTCTTTTCTTTCTTTTTTTCCCCACCTCTCTCTTTCCATTCGTACCCTTTCCCCTCTTCATAGAAACGTGCTCATTTCTAGCCTGCATATGTGTATGTCTAGCAGCCTGCCTACTGTAATTAAAACTGTAAATCGCCCAGAGACTCCTTGAAGTGGTATGGGGCGGTATACAAGCAGAACACTTTCTGCCTTCTTTCCTTCCTGCCTTCCTTCATCCTCCTCCCCTCCTGTCGCTGGACTTGCTGAAGGCATCTGCCTTGGCCACAGTGTGGAGAGCAAGATGGGCTTTTGGGTCTTATTTGTGTTCCTGGAGAGTCAGTGCCCCTTCTCAGGTCTCCACTGGACACAGAAGTCCATGCAGGGCAAAATGTCTTTAAAAAAACAACACAGGTAAGTGGGAACTGGGTGCTAGAGAGCGGGCTGCCTCAATCTGTGGCCCCTCTGTCCTGCTTCTCCCTACACCCGCAATGGCGAACCTTCTAGAGACTGATATAGGCACAGAGTTAAATTTTTTAACATTTTCTAATGGTGGTGTGCCTCGTGATTTTTTTCATGAAACAAGTGTGCCTTTGCCCAAAAAAAAGGTTGAGAAACACTGTCCTAGGGAACAACCAGAACAAGAGCAGTGAATTATTCTCCTGACCATCTTTTCCTACAAATGAGTTGAAGCAGTTGGAGAGGCCACCTTGACACAGATACAACTGGCTCCTGCAATCACATGGACCACAATTTACTTGAAGGAGAAGGTTGCTTGAAACTCACGGATGTGGATTCAGGCCATCAAAGACCAGGTTGAACCATGATCAACTAAGCACTGCATATCTTACGCCTTCTTTACCTCTTCATCTATTTGCTTGCTTGTTTTGCTTATGCTTTCATCAACAGTGGGAGCATTATATAAGTTAAATAATTAAAAGAAACCGACATCCAAAGTTCTCCTTATGGTTTGTGAAACATTTTCAGCAGCTAAAGAAACACATTCCATTCCACACTCATGGATGAACTCTGCAAAAAAGCATTCAGTTTGTACAATTTGTCATCTCCCACCCTTGGCTTTCTTTGCACCAGTTGATGTCACCAGAGAGCCCAATCTGATTGGCTACCATAAAGAAGTGATGTCATCACATTCATGGAGCCCCTTGAGGAAGAGTGATCTTGGGCTGTTCTGCCCTCGCTTACTACTTGCATACACATAGCCAATTCCAGTCGTAACACTGCAGCACGTTGCCTGATGTGACAAAATCCCCCACCGACTGGGGTCACCCATATTTCTGATGCAAGTAAGAAGAGTAACTGAGCAATGCAAGTGGCTAGGTTGGGAATGGGCTGCAAAACAATAGCAAACTGGAAGAACGACTGAAAGGTGCCTAAGATTGAAATCAAGTGTGTTTTTCTTGCAACTGAATGTTTTATTCAGGAGCTTCTCCCCACGTGCACTCACGCTTCTAAATAAGCATTTCAGACAGTGGATTAAAATGGAAGGATAACTGACCAAGCTCTAATACTAATCTGCTCTCTGGCACTATCACTGCATTTTCCAGAAGAGCAGTATTGGTCCTTTTTCTATTTATAACCTCCCCTTAAAAAAACCAGTACTTGCCATATGTCTCTTATCAGTGTCAAGCTGCTAGACTTGCAGCTTTCTTCTGCTTTGCCAAATCCACATCGCCAACTGCCCCATCTAAAAAAAAAATGTGGAAAAGCATTGTTGGATGCGGGTGGGGGAGGACGGTGGAGAAGAAGAGGGTGGACTTCAGCTGGATTGGCGCTTATGGTTTGTCTTCAACAATGCTGCTCCCTCCCTGACTTCCTCTCTGTCTTTCCCTGCCCCAACCCCCCAACCCACAACCTATGCCTCCCAGATGTCTTGATTATAGCTCGGTGGATGCTGGTCAGATTCTAAGATTAATGATGGCTAATTTGCCTGAGGTTGGCGCTGCCCGAACGGCAGACACGCTCCACCACCCAGCTTTCGCTGCCATCTCGGCCGAGGCAGCTGTTTTGATTGCTTTCGGTGCCCAGATGTGTCAGACAAGACAACTGGCACTCGGCAGGGTATGTTCAGCCTCTCAGCAGCTAATTACTTCTACGGCATGTGGGAGCACGGTGGCGGGTACTGGTTTTTGCATTTCAAAGGACGAGAAGGTTGCTTTGAAATTGCTGAATGCCACCTGTCAGGACACTTTGCCACTAAAGTCATTCTCAGAAGGCCAGGTGACACTTTACTTAAGTTTGCCACCTGTGGCCTGGGAGATGTCTTTTTTGGGGGGATAGGGAGGCTTAGAGAAGGTGGTTGGAAAGGAAAGGGAACATGGAGCGACCAACTCAAAACAGGCTTGGTGGCTGAAATTTACATCCATAATTACACTTAGATTTATACATTATAATTTGTAAACCTCCCAGTGTGCTGGCTGGCTGGGTGGGTGGCAGGCAGGCAGGCAGGCAGGCAGGAAGGAAGGAAGGAAGGAAGGAAGGAAGGAAGGAAGGAAGGAAGGAAGGAAGGAACATAAGAACAGCCTTGCTGGAACAGGCCACAGCCCATCCAGTCCAGCATTCTCTCTCACACAGTGGCTCACAAGGGTATTCCCAAGCAGATGTCTTCACCTGTTTACAATTCCCCACACATGGCATTGAGAGATATCCTGCCTCTCTCTCCAACACAGAGGTTGTCCTTAGGCATCCATAAGGATAGCCATTGATACCCTTGTTCTCCATGAACTTGCCCAATCCTTTCTTAAAGCTGTCAAGGCTGACAGCTGTCACCACTTATTCTGGCAGGGAGTTCCATAGACCATTGATCCTCTGGGTAAAAAAAGTACTTCATCTTATTTGTTTGAGATCTAGCACCCAAAAAGTTTCATGGAGTGCCCTCTAATTCTAGTGTTGTGCAATAGGGAAAACAGCTTTTCCTTATCTACTTTTTCCACAAGGAAGGAAGGAAGGAAGGAAGGAAGGAAGGAAGGAAGGAAGGAAGGAAGGAAGGAAGGAAGGAAGGAAGGAAGGGATGATGATGACAATAGACAGACAGACAGACAGACAGACAGACAGACAGACAAAGAACTGAGGGAGCCAAAATGTGTCATAAAATACTTTTTGTTGTTCTTGTTGTGTACCATCAAGTTGAAACCAACTTATATTGACCCTGACAGGGCTTTCAGTTAACTAAAGTATTAAACCAGTGGTTTTTACTAGTTCTTCTCCCTCTGTGAGTTTCCATGGCTAAATGGAGAATCAAACTCTGTTATACACAGTCTTAGTCCATTGCTATACCCATCACACCTCACCGGGTGCATTCATCATGAAGTAGTGTGTGAAAAATCCTTTGATCCTATTTCTTCAACACTCCCTATCAATTGGATAGAAAATAAACAACAAAAAGAACCTCAAGCAGATGGGGGCATTTTCAGAGGAATTCTCATGAGTAAGAATCAGGATCATTTTGTTTGCCTGTCTTTTGCATTGTCCACAGTTTGCTTGTGACAGAACTATCTTTCATTGTATACATACTTTTTCCTGGCATGTGGTACCTTTCCTAGCTGCCTACCCTTCCATTGAGGTCCTGAGCAGGACATTGTAAAATGGAGTGTTCTTTTCACCTGAGGAAGTTCAAGTTACCAGAGATACTGTAGAGCAATGAAGAAAATAAGCAATAAAAGGGATGGGAGGGCATTGGAGGAACAGACACCTCAGCCACTCCCTAGCAACTGAAGAGTATATTCAGATGAGAGAGGGAGGAAGCATATCCTAAAACAATGATAGATGTGAGACATTGTAGAGGATTTTAAATGGAGGGCAGGCTACACTGACAACATGAGCAGAGAAGCACTTGGGTGATTTATTTATTTATTTATTTTGTGCATTTACAAAACACTTGACACAGTGCCAGGCACTCACCTAAGTGGGTTACACTTCAAGAAAGAAAGAAAAATAATGAACTCATTAACCCAGCCTATAAACCAGCGATTAACGTAAAAAACAAAACTACAAATAGAAATAGCAAACATGTTCACCAAAACCTACTGATGACTGGTTTAGGTGACTCACTTATAGATGCTTCTCTAAAGAGCACTGTGCTCAGCATCTTCTGGAAAGGTGGGAGGGAGAGGACCTGGCACAACAAAAGCAGGAGCCCTTTCCAGAAGGACAGGCCCATGACCGAGATGGCCGAGTTTCTAGTTGCAGTCTTTTTGGCCTCCCTCAGTGATGCCTCGGTGAGTAGAGCCTGTGAAAATCACATAGTAATGGTCAAGGATCTGGGAGAAACAACCCTGATGTCCTGCAGCACCTGTTAGCAGAAAAAGACAATAATTTAAAAATGAATTGTAAAATTTGCCTGGAATTGCTAATTTGTCAATTCATATTCATCAAATGCAATCAAACACATACCCAATAAATATGAATCAGCAGATTTTCAGCAAATTTTGATTCAACATCAATTCCTTTTTGGTCATTTGGTGGTCTCTTGCCATCTGCAGCCCCTGTCACTTTCCTGGGGAGACCCAATTTGGAGGTACATAATTTGGATAGCCAAAACCCAATTTTCACAAAGCTTGCAGGAATTGGTAGAGAAATGCCAGGAGAAGGTTCTCTGTGATTTTTGGCATTTCTAGATGTATGGGGACATTTCATATCTTTTTAAAAGTTGCAATGAACTGACAAATTGAGTCATCAGTTTATGGGGGAAGAATCATAAATTTGTGATTCATGATTCAACGTGGACATAATAACATAAGAAGAGCCATGCTGGATCAGGCTGAAGCCCCATCTAGTCCAGTTTCCTGTATCTCACAGTGGCCCCACTAAGGCTGATACTTCACGTCCATCTCATTGCTGTTTGTGGTCCCGCTGTGAACTGGTACGAAGAAATCTAACCGCACGTCCATTGCAGGACGAAGAGAGTTCATCCCGACCACACCCAATGAACTGTGATTTAAGTGGGATGAGAGATTCCCCTCCCTGGCCTCGGGAATCTCCTCATCTCGCTTCTCATTCCAATACGAGAGCCCGTGAGGTCAGTGCCATTCTCCATCTAGTGGCAGGAGTGCGAACTGCCATTCGCCAGTACATTCCCTATGGAGTCAGCAACACAGTGCAGAGAGATTAAAAGATAAATGCCTCAAACTCAGCTCTGTAACGCATTGAAGGCAAGGCTTCGGAAAATCGAAACATTGAAAAATGGAAGGTTGGGCTGAAAAAAAAAACAGAACAAAGGCATGGAATTTCACCTCTCATTACGGAACGAGGACGTGTGGTAGCAGTCATGCTGGTATGATCCCTCATGTCCCTGAGTACATGGGAACAGGGACAGAACCGCAAGAAGACCACGTGACTGCAACCGACATCAACACGCAACAAACTTCCTCCCGGGATGAGAGTGGATGTGAAGTAACTGACTAAGTTCCCCTGGGAGCACATGAGACTCGGTATCTGTCTCCTGATACCACTCCCCTCCATTTGGCCCTTGAAGTACCCTTTTTTAAGCCTGGAGATTACATCCCCATCATGGCTTGTAACCTGTGATGGACATGTAGGCCTGATGCCATCACCACTTCCTGAGGCAGGGAGTTCTACAGACTAACAACACACTGGGTAAAGAAGTATATTTTTTATATCAGAATCCATGCATTTTGAATTTTTTGCCCCTTTGTACATTACTTTACATATTCCTACATTGAAATGCATTTGCTATTTTGCAGCCCATTCCCCCAGTTTGGAGAGATTCTTCTGGAGCTCTTCACAATCTTCTCTGGTTTTCAGCACCCAGAAAACTTTCATGCCATCTGCAAACGTGGCCACCTCACTGCTTATCCCAGTCTCCAGGACATTTATGAACAAACTGAAAAGCACTGGTCCCAGGACAGATCCCTGGGCACACCACTTTTCCCCTTTCTCCATTGTGAAAATTGCCCATTGACACCTACTCCCTGTTTCCTGAATCTCAACCAGTTCTCAATCCATAAGAGGACCTGTCCTCTTATCCCCTGACTGTGCAATTTTCTCAGCAGCCTTTGGTGAGGGACTGTGTCAAAAGCCTTCTGAAAATCAAGATAGACAAAATCCACCAATTCACCCAAATCCACATGCATGTTGACCTGTTCAAAAAATTCTAAATGGTTTGTGAGGCAAGACTTACCCTTACAGAAGCCATGCTGATTTTCCCTCAGCAAGGTTTGTTCTTCTATGTGCTTGAAGATTTTCTCTTGGATGAGGCTTTCCACCATCTTTCCTGGGACAGACGTAAGGCTAACCGGCCTGTAGTTTCCCAGGTCCTTTCTCCTTTCTTTTTTAAAAATTGGTGTGACATCTGCTATCCTCCAGTCCTCCAGCACTGTGGCCATTTTAAGAGACAAGTTCCATTAAGAGATATGCAATTTCATTCCTCATTTCCTTAATAACCCTTGGGTGGATGCCATCTGGGCTCGGTGACTTGTTGATCTTCAATTTATCATTTACACCCAAAACATCCTTTCTTTTAGCATGTATTTGATTTAATTCTTTAGTCAAGGGGGGCCGTTCAGGCAGCGAAATCTGCCTGAGGTCTTCTGTCATGAAGACAAATGCAAAGAAGTCATTTAATTTATCTGCAATTTCCAAGTCCCCCTTTACCTCCCCTTTACCTCCCTCACCACCCAGAGGGGCAATCAGTTCCCTGCCAGGTTTTATACTTCTAATGTATTTAAAGAAGCTGAAAGTATTTAAATAAATAATAAATCAGAATGAGTCACCATTTTTCCTATTTGCATCCACCTCCACTTGATAGTGTTAAAATCCACCCACCTCTGAGGAATTGCTGGAGAACTTCTACTCCTAAAAAATGCATGTAAACTCCCCACCACATTGTTCTACCCAGCTTCTTTGTTTACAGAAGAAGCAATCCTGTGGTGCTTCAGGAGTGAAGGGATCAGCTGGCAGGATGCTGTCTTTGACCAGCTTGGTGTTTTGGCTTATAACTGCCACTGGCCCAACCCACCAATGCTAAAACTAAAGGTGGCAGAGATGTGGTCCATAATGCCCAGATGGCCAAAAAGGGCCTGACCCACTCTGAATGACAGAAACTGCCTAGTGTCACAGGGTGGACACTTTCCCACAATATCTGAAGAGACAAGATATTCGATCACAGCCATTCTGCCTGCTGGGGAAGTATTCTTATTTAAAGCAAGAGCCATATACATAGAAGGAGAACCCATCTCCCTCTCTCTTTTTGCTTTCTTAAACTGGACGCTGGGCTTTAAAAGAGCCAACTGAATGAGGTCCCTTTGGTACATGGATATTTGCCCTCATGTACGTGTTCCTTCTGTGGCCAAAAATTACCAGATCCCAAATTATAGCTCGTCGGGGGAGGGGAGTATCTCGCCATTCAATTAAGGCCTACTTTGCATTGTCTTACACCGCAATTTATATGCATGGTCATTTAATGGTCTTTTCCCCCTTGTTTTCCAAGCCTGGGTATGGAGAGGCATTATGAGGTCCCTAAGGGCGTTTATACACGACCCCTAAGCTCCGCCGCAAATGGCTGCAAGCTCCGGACCTTTAAAATGTTTCCCCACCAGCTCCGGAGTTTGCAGACAATTAAGTGCGACCCCGCCCACCTAAGCGCGACCCAGCGCACTTTTCTTGTACCTGCTCTTTGATGGTGAAAAATATTTGATGCGGAGAGTGCCTGAGCTCTCCTCGCTTCATTCTGTTGTTTTTCTTTTGCCTCCGCCCCTTAAAGAGGAACCAGGAAGTAAACGGAGGTTGGAGCAATCTCCACCGGCACCGGAGGTAAGAATGCATTCTTTTGTCCCTGTCTAAGGCTTTTTTTCCTCCCTCCCCTCACGCAGACAGAACAAAGAAGTGCGGAGCGGGTGGGGACAGAGGAACAGCAACGAACCCTCAAGATCTCTGGTCCGAATTTAAGGGACCAGTGGATCTTAGGGGTCGTGTAAAAAGGCCCTCAGTGTCCATCTGATAGACCTGCAAAGCTATTTTTGGCACTATGAGCATGTGACAGATCGTTAAAAGACTCCCAAATTGATGTCTTGGATGTAGATTGGGAGGGAGGAGAGGAGGGGAAGCTAAAATAAGGCTGAAGTCTGTTGAATCTTCCAGGACGTTAATAAACGAGAACCTCTAGAAATAACCATGGCAACAAACAGCCGCTAAGTACAGTACAATCACCCTGATTACCATAGAATTAGCACAAAGCAAATGTTTATTTTCCTAAATATGTATATTATGAAGGTGGTGAGCTCATGGGTAACTACCCCAAATTACAGAGCAGGGGCACGAAAAAAACAGAGCCTGACACTGGCATTGGAATAAATACTCCACTCGGCGCTTGTTTGTTCTGATCTCCACAAGAGATATATTTATAAATGAACCTTTCCACTCCCAATGAGTTCTGCTAATTTGACAGCTGAATCTCTGTTGTGAATGCCAGACGCCTTGCAGATAATTAAGACCCGGGGTGTTTGTTGGCGACACGGTGGACTCAAGCTTACCGGTCACCAAAGGCCTGCACCTCTTTCATGCAAAGGCTGGCACATTTGATGGGTATGCAAAATGCCCTGGCTACCAGCCCTTTTGGCTCATGACGGCTCACTGCAGTTTTCCTGGCCTTGGGTCAACAACCGCATGCCCAAGGCTGCTTTTGATCTGGCCTCGACGTGTTTGCGTGTTATCCACATCTCATCAATGCCCAGTCTTCACGAGCAATGGACAACAAAGGTCAGGAGTTCCTGGGCCTCCCAGGTTGACAGAGTCACTGTCTGGTCATGGGAGATTCTGCCATGCAGCTGATCAGTATGAAAGTCTAAGGACACTTCAAAACCAAAAGGAGCTGCCTTGATCTGTATCAGCCAACCAACTCTAGCGGTACTCCTAGCCACAAGTAGCAGGTCTTTCATACAGCTAAGGAGTCTTAATGTCCCAGTCCAGACCAATCCTCCCACCAGCAAATGTCTTTTGTAAAGCTAATGGCTCTCAATAGCCCAATCAAAAAGAACCACCCTCCTATATTTTGACAATGTCTGGCATTGTTGGAATATATTTTCCCCGTCTCCCCTGCAGCTACATTCAGAGGGCACAGTAAAGTCATTCAGCATGGATGTGACTGGGCTTGCATTAAAAAAATGATGCCCTGTGATGAATAGATCCCTCCATTCCTTGCTGTTTTCTGCAGTTAAATGCATCAAAATCCAGCATTATGGGAGAAAATGCATTTTTGAAGAGATAAGTGGAAAAGAAACACACATTTACATATGTACAAAGAGATAGTGTAGATACATGCATACATATTGTGATACAGTGTGTGTGTGTGTGTGTGTGTGTGTGTGTGTGTGTGTGTGTGTGTGTGTGTGTGTGTGTGTGTGTGTGTGTGTGTGTGTGTGTGTGTGTGTTTTAAGATGTAGATTAACAGGGAAATTGGATTGAATTATAGGTAAACACACAAGTGACCCAGATGGGAAGCTGACATATGCACTCCTCCCTAGCTGGCAGGGTATACATAAGTCTGTCAAGCATTGAGGGACAGCCAGCTGGCTTCCCCTTATGATGTGTTAGTCAGATGGAAGAGTAATGGAGAGCCCCAGAGGTTTATATACAAAGGAATGGGAGGTGATTGGGTCATTCTGATCACCTGACTCCCCGTTGAGAAGGGTTCTGCCCAGAGGATTATGACCTGATGGCTTAAAAGACCTGCCCTTCCTCCTTGGCTGAGCAGCTGTGTTGGTGGAGGCAGGCATCGAAAGCTGATACCCAAACCTTAAGGTTCCCAGTTCAAGTACACGACAGCCCCTACTACAGACGTCAAGGCAGAGAATGTTTCATAACAATGGTAATGATGTCCCAGACAGCTGGAAAGGATTGCTCTTTACCTCTGTGAAGACCTCAGCAGAAGCCCTTGGACATTTTTAAAAATAAAATTAAAAGAACCAGCTCACAGAATGAATTGCAAGGAAGTGACAGTCCAAAGACTGAAGAGAGATATGGAGGGGGGAGTGAGAAGATTACTGGAACTGCCCTTTGGGAAGTTAGTGGGAAGCATCTGATGTGGCTGAACAGATTTAAGGGGATGTCCACCTATTAGTGGTGGTGGTGTCTGAGTGAGATAATTTTTAGGATTGGCAGATGGAACGAGGGAGAAAGGTAGCCCTAAGCAGAAAGTTGCATTTAGGCCAAGATGTCAGCTTTGGAAGTAAAAGCAACTGAACGAAGAGGAAGGGGGATGTGATTTAATTACAGAATCTGACATACTCCCTGAAAACTACTTTGATAAGAAGCAGGGAAAGATCAAAGGACAATGTCAGAAAATGAAGCCCATGCCTTTGCATGGCTTAAAGGGCAAAGCTTGGAGGAGATGTGACCAGCATCAGAGGTCAATTAGGGTGATCAAATTATGGGGTTGCCTGAAGGTTTGAGCAAGCCTGCTGTGTGGCTTTAACTTTTTGCTAAACTCCCAGGAAGGTCAGTGGCATGTGCAACTCTACAGGAGGGTTCAAGTCTCTCTTGGTCCAGAAGAGGTAAGGACAAAGCTGTAACTTTAAACCGGTGGTTGGTTTGCATCCTCCTGCTGAATCCACCCACCCTTTCTTGGGCAACTGAGGGATCCTACAGGCAGTCTCAAAACAACAACAACAACAACAACAACAACAACAACAACAACTTAAAGTTGACCTCAGAATCCCCCACCACCTGTGTTCTGAATCTATCAAGATGTTCTTCCATATAAATCGTGATTTTGGGGGAGAGTTGGGTGCAGTGGGGTGACTCTTTACATCCACAGAAAGGAGCAATGGCACAAAAACAAATCTTCCAGTGGGTGCAAGGATTAGATTGTATTCAGATCCATGACTGTGGAAGCTGTCATTAAGAGTTTGTTTGTTTGTTTGTTTGTTTGTTTGTTCATTTGTTTGTTTGTTTGTTCATTCATTCATTCATTTGCTTGTTCATTCATTCATCTATTTATATTTAAATACCACCCAAGTTTCCAACGGAACTCTGGGCAGTTCACAGCAAGGAAATCCATAGAATTCAGCTATAAAAACCAAATGATAAACAAACCCGATCAATCAAGACATTAAAATCAATATTTTAAAAAACGTTCTTTTTCTCTCATTTTCATTTGGGATCCTTACATTCCTTCCTAATCTGTCCTAGAGACGGTTCTGAAGAACAGCTGGTTTTTATGTCTTCCAAGGTAGAATAGCTATTCCTTCTTGGCCCCAACAGTGTTTGGTACAATGTCTTTGTTTTTCTGCAGCCAACATGGTGTAATGTAATTAGGGTGTACTGTAACAGACCCCTTTTTTCCTTTTCCCCTCTTCTTCCTTGTGCTTCAACTCTGACATCATAAGGCATATTCAAGAAGAATAAAGAGATCCAGCCCATGATGGCCAGCCTCTTACGCACCCCACCTTTTAGATCTCTTATACAGCATTGTGAGTGTCCGGGTAATCCATGTTCATTCATGAAGGTAGAGTCTGCACAACAAGCAGAATCCTACCCACCACAATGACATCCTGGTTGTTTCAAAAAGTCCTATAATGAGGAGGAGGATTCAGTGTTGTTGCCCTCGTAGGTCAAGGGAAGAAGATGATCAGCCTAGATGAGTGTTGGCGAACCTATGGCACGGGTGCCAAGGGTGGCACTTGGAGCCCTTTCTGTGGGTACCCGTCATCACCCCTTCACAGCCACCTGGATTCAGGTTAAATTGCTGCATTGGCATTTTGCAAAAAATTAGTGGGTTTTCAATCGCAGTTTGGGAACTCGGTCTCTAAAAGGTTCACCATCACTGGCCTAGATGAGAACAATGACATGAATGTGATATAGATATAGGTGCAGGAGTGGGAATCAGAAGAGTAAGGGGGCTGCTCAATAGAAAGCTGGCAAGCAAGATCTGAGTCAACATTGTGCAGAGTTTGGCAAAAGCTCCTCAGGCTGATTTTCCTGGAAAATGCTTTCTAGACTCTGGTTTGTTTTACTAGATCTCTGTTTCCAATGTCTCTCTGAAGCGACATCTGTAAAGCTCTGAAAAAACACAGTGGCTTATCTCCCACCAATGAAATCCCTTTCTGCTACTTCTTGTAATCCTAACATGTGAGGCTGTCAAATTTCAGATGTTTGGGGTGTGGTGCATGAATGGCTACTCAACAAGGAGTATCAAAAATAGAGATGAGATAAAGCTCTGCCCTGCAGAAACATGACTTTTCATCACCCCTTTGTCTGTTCACTCATCTCCTACTGTTTACAAACACAATTACTCTGTGGGGCAACCCTTACATGTAAGAGGGGCAAGTCCCATATAGAATACAGTGGGTCACACTTCTGAGTTGTATATGTAAGACAGCATGGAACTATTAGAGAAGTGCAATGAGATATATCTGTGAATCAGCAACCCAACCTCTTTCTTCTTTATATCTTAGAAATCCCAGTTGATGTATCAAATTCTCATGGCTTTGCTGATAAAAAATGTTCAGGGGGTGCTTTAATGAGGGTCCCTCTCTATTTCAAGCAGGATCAGACTGGGACATTTTGGTGCCTGGATCAGCAAATCCCCCCCCTCAATTAAGTTAGTGTCAATGCAAGTAATAAGTTACTTTTCTAGACTAAAACACCAGGATTCCCAAGGTATCATGGCCAATACTCACCTTTAGGGATGGGCACACAAAAAATGTTGATTTGTCAGTTCATTGTGAAATGAAACAAAATGAAATGAAGAGGCAGCATTTTGTTTCAGATAAAATGAAACAGTATTTTTGTTGTTCTTAAATGAACTGCTTCTTGACATCTGTAAAACAGCTCCCTTACGTGCTTGGTTGTGTCCCTCCTCCACCGCTGCTGCCACCGCTAGAGCCACCTGCCACAGCCCCGCCAGCCAGCTGATGAGCAGGCCCGGTGGACCGGCGGACCAGCAGGCCAGCCTAGACCTCCCACCTGAGCCATCACCAGAGCCCTGCCAGCCAGCGGGCAAGTGGGCCTGGCATCCTGGGCTAGGCCCACTGCAGGAGCCTCCGGAACAACCACCGCTGCCACCGGAGTCCAGAAGGAGGAGGAGGAGGAGGAGGAGGAGGAGGAGGAGGAGGAGGAGGAGGAGGAGGAGGAGGAGGAGGCAAATCATTTTGTTACTGTTTCATTTCATACTTTTTTTTTCCAAAAAATGTGCATGAAACAAAATGAAACAAAATGCAGGGGGACAAAATGGAACAAAACAAAACACAGTTTTACCATTTCATGCCCATCCCTACTTACCTTCCACAGGGATCTCCAGACCAGGTCCCATTCAAAGATAAAGATCCCTGGGAAGCACCACTGGCACATGTTCCAAGAGGGAGCATGCCACCCCACACCACCACCACCACCAGATAATATTTCTTCCCCTTTACTTGGCCCAAAGGCAAGAGAGCATCAGCCTTGAAGCTGGTTGCCCATTGGTAATGAGCATCTGGACAGCAGACCGAGTAGAAGGTAGATCCACCTGGTTAGTGCCATCTTCACAATGATGAGATGGGTTGCTCATCTAATTAAACTGTAGATTAGTAGCCCTGTGGTGCAGTGGTTAAATGTCTGTACTGCAGGTAAAACTGTGCTCACGACCTGGGGTTCAATCCCAGGTAGCCAGCTCAAGGTTCGCTCAGCCTTCCATCCTTCCGAGGTTGGTAAAATGAGGGCTCAGCTTGCGGGGGGGGGGGGATGTGCAGCCTCTATACTGTAACTAAACTGTAAACTGCCCAGAGACTACTTGCTTCTATATTTGCATCTGTACATGTAAATCAGCATATGCAAATATTAGGCAAACCTATGTCCTCCTTTGCCTGCCTGCCTGCCTGCCTGTTTTTTTCAGCAGTGGCCATCCTACTGTTGGTGGGATTAGCAAGTACGAGGACCACCACCAACACATCATCCAGCAAGTGACTTGGATCTATGGAAATCTAATCAAACGAGGGATTTAAACCTTTCTTTCTTTCTTTCTCCTCCCTCCCTATACTTCTCTCCCTCCCCCCCCTTCACCACCCACTATGCCAATTGTGGAGGACTAAGATGGTTTTCCAGATGCATTTTTAAAGACAACCAGAGAAGGTAATAAGCTACCTCAGCAGGCACATGCAGGCCTCCTTCGTCATCAAGATCCCTCACCAAGGGGGGGGGGGGATAAAACCAACCCTTGCCACATGAGTGAAGACAAAGAAATAGGAGATTTCCAGCCCCCTCCCTTCTAAATTAGTTCTCTTGTTTGTAAACTGAAAGAGTGTTAATGCCGTTCAAACTCAGCTGCGCTGCTGCCGTAGCAGGCACTCTGGACCCAGGAGTATTATAAAGTGTGGGAGAATCGAAGTTTTTGTTCTATTCTTTCAGGTCTTTCTAGATGAGAGGGCCATTCATTCAGCCTCTTTGCTTCTCACACCCTCTCCCTCCTCCCTCCATTTCTCCCCATAATGCCAGCATTAGCTGCAAGCTGCTAGCTGTAAAGGGGCTTTGATGTTGACCTCTTCCTACCACTGACAGACCCGCATCGGTGGGTGAGTGGTAGAGCAATAAGGGCATGTGTGGGAGAGGAGCGGATGAAAGCTTGAGACAGCCTGGAAGGGATAATATGAACAACTTCTGCCTGTTCACTTAGGTTCTTGAAAGACAAGCCCACGGGGGAGGGGGGACAACCTCACCCCAAAAGCCCACCTCTTCTGATTGCAGGGGTCACAGACCAGGGAAAGTTCTGAAATGACCAGGGAAGGCTGGCGTTCATGAAGTTTGAGGTAACTGCTCTGCCCCCGCATCTGTGAAATTAAACCATGCCTGGGCAAAGGAACAAGCAAACAATTCAGATTCCTCTCCCCCCCCCCAGGAATATGGGAGAGAATGGAAGGAGTTATTTGGCCTTGGGCACCAGTGCAATGTGATTGTGACCCCTCTTTTTGGGCTTAGCCGGGGCTGGATGGGCAGCACCTACCAATCCTATCCTTCATGAGTCCATACATGGTTAAATGGTTTGGCACATCTTTTCCAGTGTTCAAATCGAGAGAGATTTGAGTAGAGAATACTGACTCCTGTGAAAGGCAGCATCTGGGACTCAAACTACATGATGCATTTAACACACCATTAGAAGAGAGCTCCCTCTGACTGTAAAGGATGTTTGTTTATCCTAACAAGAACGTTCTACCACTGCACACTGCAAATTAACTTCATTTGGTTTGTGACCACTCCCTGGAAGAGACACATAGGCCGATTTTTACAATCTGATTGCTTGGGTATGGCTCTCGGAAGGAATGACATGCCTGTAGGAGTTGCGTCTGACAACTGGACTTCTTTCCTTGTGGAATTGAAACGTTTCACAACTCATCCAAGTAGCATCTTTGATCCCACAAGAAAAGAAGTCCAGTTGCCACTGCCTCAACTCCCAGATAATCTCACCTGAATGAGAGAATCTCCACAGACATGCCTGGAGGAAAGAAGTCAATGGCCTCAATCCCATAAAACATGCAGATCCTTTCGCTTACAATTTAGTTCAGAAGATAGATGGTGGTTAAAACTTGGGCTTGTATTTAACTATAGAAAGGTGGGGAGAATTTCATTTCAGGTTGTTGGGTAAGATGTTAAGAATTTTTGAAAATGTATACTTTTTCATAATTGGGACTAGAAGGAACTAGGGATGGGCACCAAATGAAAAATGAAATACTGTTTCGTTATGTAACGTAACAAAATGAAATGAAATGAACCAGGGAAGCAGCATTTCGTTAATAACAAAATGAACTGGCTTTTAAAAATTTTAAAATGAACTGATTCATTTTGCTGTAAAATGGCTCCCCTGGGGCCTAGAGGCACCAAAGTGCCTTTAGGGCAAAGGGGAGCCATTTTATGGAGTAACAAATTGGTTCGTTACTGATTTGTTTTTATGATTTTTTAAAAAAATAATTCATTTCTAACAAAACAAAACAAAACATGGGGTAGAACAAAACAAAACAAAACACAATTTTTCTGTTTTGTGCCCATCCCTAGAAGGACTTGAGATCAAATTAGAAGAGGGAGGTAAGAAATAATGAGTGGGAAACTGACAGATTGTTTCATCCAAGCTGAGGACTTTTCAGTTTTTAACTCTTAATGCCTAGATTTAAGTTCTTGAGTTTGGGTTGCAAGTCTTTCCCTCCTGAGAGGCTCATCACGGGGGTGGGGGGTGAGCTCAGGGTACAGTGCTTTCACTGTTCCTTTTTACCCTTTACACCTCGGATTTCAGCACCTATAACAGGCTTTTTAAGGATTCTTCCTATCATGGCTGGTCAGTGTGTGATTGTTAAAAGACCCAATAGCAGCCCTGGTGAAGTGGAGTGGACGGTTGGTCATGACATTCCATAGCTCGATCCTCATTCGGTCCTCTATGAAGATGTCAAAGAAAAATTCTGCAGAATGCTGTTAGTGAAGAATCAAGCAAGTGAGAAAAGGAAGGGAAGAATTTGCACACATTATCAAAGGGGAGAGAATCATGTAGCTCATGTGCCATATGCAGTTCCTATGTGAGGTATGGTGTTACCACAGCGGGTGGGATCTGGGACTATCAGATCTCTCCCATATCTGCCTTTGAAAATGGAGAGAATCCAATCACATTTTCATATTCAGGAGTTTAGAAATTCAGAGAGACGAATTGATTGGTCGGGAAAGTGAGATTTATTGGATACTGTTTAGGTAGTACAGTTTATATTCCATGTCCTGGAATTGATCCCATCTTCTATGATGTCATTCTAGTCTTATGTTAATTGCAAATGGTAGCTCAGAGATACCTGCACAATCTTATGTAAGGCTTTATGCAGTGATTCTTACTGTGCTCAGAAACAAGATACTAATACAGTGCATCCAGGCATATACTTGATAAGTCACCACATGCTTGATAGGTTCCTCACTCCAGTTGTTTGGGGTGAAAGCAGTCAGATGGTCTAGATCAGGGGTGTCCAAACTTCAGCCCTCCAGATGATTTGGACCACAACTCCCAGAATTGCAAGCCTGAATTGACAATGACAAAGGACTGTGGGAGTTGTGGTCCAAAACATCTGGACGGCCGTAGTTTGGACACCACTGGTCTAGATAATTGGAGCTGGGTAACCTTTTTATAGGGGCAATGGATTGGCTTAAATTTTCCTGTAAAGTTCAAGGCTCTGTCCAAGGTGCTAATCCTAGTGTACAGATAAGGTTGTAAACTCAAAGAAAAACCAGAATGCTGTTGTAAGAATCAAGCAAGTTCCTACATAAGAACATAAGAACATAAGAAGAGCCATGCTGGATCAGGCCAAAGGCCCATCTAGTCCAGCTTCCTGTATCAGCGGGTGGGGCCCCATCAGATGCGTTTGGGAGAGAATGAGATTTTCAGATATCTGTCTCCTGATACCACTCCCCTGCATCTGGATTTATTGAAGTTTACCCTGGTTTTAAAGTCCTAGAATTACACATCTCCATCATGGTTTTTATTTATTTAGATGGATTTTTCCTCTAGGAATCTGTCCAATCCTCTTTGAAGGCATCCAAAGATGCCATCAAAACATCCTGTGGCAATAAAGTTCAATAAAACTTACAACGCGCTCACTAAAAACATATTTTCTTCTTATGTCAGTTCTTACTCTCCCAGCACTCAATTTGAAGTGTATGCCCTAGTTCTGGTATTTTGAGAAACAAGGAGAAGAGCATCCCTCTATCCACATTTATAGGTTACCCTGCATTATTTTGTATGTCTCAATCATATCCCCTCTCAAGCGCCTTTTTCCAGACTAAAGAGGCCCAATTGTTTTAGCCTTTCTTCACAAAGGAGGTGCCCCAGCCCAGTAATCATTTTAGTCGCTCTCTTCTGCACCTTTTCCAGTTCCACTATGTCTTTCTTGAGATGCAGTGACCAGAATTGTACACAATACTCCAGGTGTGGCCTTACTATTGTTTTGTATAACGGCATTATAATGTTGGCTTACCAGCCTGCGCTGTCAAGAGCCTTAAAACAGGAGACTGCAGTGTACTGTGCAGCAAAAGTAACCCAAGACAAATACATGCATCCTACAATGTTACTTTATAAAAATATGTTGAAATTAGTCATTGAGAAGCTAAATTTTCCAAACCCTAGGATTTGTATTGCCTGGGCCACTAAAGTCATTCATTACATCACTTACTTGAAAAGAACTGTGCTTGCCCAGTGATATGTCAAAAAGGAATGACTAATAGTAAAGACATTGCTTCTGAATGTGTTACCCCCAAGCTCTATCAATACTAAAAATACATCCAGGAGGAATATTGAGAAATATTAACTCCATGGATACAGTCATCACACTTAGAGGGGTGCCATTGGCCTCTCTGATGTAACTTCCTACATACAGAGATATTTCTGTACATATAGGATTGATAAGTGAGCAAGAAGCCTAAAAAAAATCTCCCAGTCCTTCTGTGCTTAATATGAGTGTGTGCTTTGCTTCTGGAAAGGAAAAAACACTAATTTTGAACAGAGAACATGACTTGGGAATAGAGATGGGCACGACCAGAAAAAATGACGTGTCGAGTTTTCGATTGTCGGGACGGGTCCGTTTCGGCTCGTTTCCGTTTGTTGTGATAATTTTCAAAAATTTGTCATTTCCGTTTGTCATTTGTCATTTGGGTTGGGGTTAGGGTTAGGGTTGGGGTAAGTGGGCTCTGGGAGGCACCTCACTGGGTGCCTCTGACATCTGACTAAGAAGGGAAAGGAAGGGAAGCGTAACGCGAAGCCGCCGCGTACCATACATTATGTTAGGGTGGGGGTAAGTGGCAGAGACACCTCTCTCTGGGTGCCTCTGACTCACTAAGAAGGGGAGCGTACTAGCGTACTGACATACAGGTTAGGGAATGGGATAGGGGTAGGGGAAAGTGGGCTGTGGGAGGCACCTCTCTGGGTGCCTGTGACCCACTAAGAAGGAAAGTGTACTTGCGTACGGATCTGGGTTAGGGTTGGGGTTAGGGTGAGGGCTAGGCTTAGGGTTACGGTTAAGGTTAGGGTGGGTTAGTGGGCTGCACCTCTGGGTGGCTCTGACCCACTAAGAAGGACAGTGTAGTGGCGTACAGGTTAGGGTTCGGGTTCGGGTTCGGGTTCGGGTTAGGGTTAGGGTTAGGGTTAGGGTTAGGGTTGGGCTTTTTATGCCCTCTGGCACATCCAGAAGTCTCAGTCAAAACCTGGCCATGCGATTGGCGGAATGGGTCCAAAAATTTGCATGGTCCCATCCCATGGCCAGCCCATCATTGAGCAGGTGTAAAAAATAAAAATAAAAATAAAATAAAATAAAATCAATGGGGACATTTTATTGCAAGAAAAACTCACTGCTGCTACTATAAAAAATCAGGCATTTAAAATACCTAATTTTCAAATGTTTCTGTGGTGCTTTGGTGGGTTTTTGGACCACGATTTAAAAATAAATATTGTGGTCGCCATTTTGGATCCCCCCACCGCATGGCAAATGGAGATGACGAGGATGCCCCCAGCCTGGTACCAGCAGCCGAGGACAGGAGAGGGGGGAAGGCCGGGGACCCCCCCCCCAGAAACCACCCCTCTCTGGTAGGTGCCCTCACTGAGGCAGGCATATTTTCGCCTGCTTTTTTGGCCGGGAATCGGGTTTTTTTAAAAAAAAAAAAACTTTTTTTCTGTGCTGCTTGGCATCGCGCGATCGCCGCGATGCCATGAACGACAACAAAAAATCAGACCCAATTTTTCTTTTTCGGTTCGGGTTCGTGCTGGAGCGGAGTAATTCTCATTACCGTTACCCGTTACGTAACGATAACGAGAACCGAAAACGGAAACGAGAATTTTGCCGCTCCGTGCCCATGTCTACTTGGGAAAGTGCCCATTGTCTTGCTGTCATGCAGAAATCAAGAAATATGGAAAATCTCACAGAAGGAGAATTTAAATTGCTGAGGATGAGGGGGAGGGAGCATTAATTCTACAGCAAATATTCCTCAATTTCTGCTACTAGGATGTTGCCCAGATGATGGGCAACAGGGATGCTTATGTCCACTGGAAAGAACATCACTATGACTATACAGTTACATGGGAAATGGTGCCCCTTTGAAATTGGACCCTATGTCTGCTGGAGGTAAGAAAATTCCAGTAGCATTTTGAGTAGCCACTGGTGGGGGTGGGGTCCAGAGTCAAGCAGTTATTGAATTGTTCCCAGATAGAACCCAGTCCAATAATAGAAGTATCTGCCTAGATCAGGGTGTATGCCACTGTTCCAGGGAGTGCCAGGGGAAGGAGTCAAACATGGAGCTATGAAGGCAATAGACAAGCTATAATCATAACTCGATGAACAGCTCCTCAGTGGCCTTCATGGCTCTATGTCAAAAAGGAACTGGAAGGAAAAGACTGCCTCTCCTTTTCCCACCTCTATGGTCCCTGGTGGAAGTACTCACTGGGTGGCCCTGCCTCCAGACTTGGAAGGAGGTAGGGCCCTTGGGCATATTATTGGGGGAAGAGATAGGACAGCTGGAGGGGTCAAGATCCTACTCCTGTTGGGAGATAGACTCCAGGGGTGCCTCTGAGCAAGGGGAATAAACCAAGTGAGCCATGAGGCCAAAACATTTGGGTACCACTGACCTAGACTCAGAAAGAAACAACTGCATCCCTTCCACCTTCCAGGTCTTCCCAATGTGGACATGGCATGTGGCTTCCTTACATCACTTCCAAGCGAAGTTAGGACTACGGAGTCCCTCTCAGCCTTTGAGAAGCTGTTGAAAACCTGGCTCTTTAAGGCCGCTTTCGGCGATCAAGGAGGTTGACTTGTTTCATGTGTCATGTGTTTGTTTGTACGCCTGTGTTTTCACCATCTCGCCTTAGTAGTCTTGATTTCGTTTTTACTGGATTGGAGTTTATTATTTTACATGCCCTATTGTGAAAGTTGTGTGTTCTTTTATATTGTTTTATATTGTTCACCGCCCTGAGTCCCCTTTGGGAAAATTGTGTGGTATATAAACAAACACACAAACAAACATTTTGTACCTGAAGTGGAGCAGTCAGTGTCAATTCTCAAATGCCCCAGAGCACTCAGTGATCGGTCTCACCAGGCAATGTCAAGTGAACAGCAATGAGAATCAAATTCTACAAGTACCTCTCTGGCCATAGAACAACAACATGAATACTGAACTATTTGAAGACATTCTTTTGAGGTGCCTTGCACCTGCTCATTCAAGTGGTGGCCGCTCTGCCTAATAGCAGGGTCAGACCTGCATGCTTGTCCACCATGTTGCCCACCTGTGCCTTGTGGCAGTGGGTCAGTTCAGGCCTGCTGGTCTAGCCGAGAGGATCCTTGTCATTTTGTTTTGTTTTTAAATGTATATAAATGCCACTAAAGGGTTTTAAGGAAAAGCTGCTGAAGAAATTAAAGGCACAATGCCCACATAGATTGATGAAGAACCGTGCCAGATTCTTCTGACGGACCAATTTTTAGTCTTATTATCTCGCTACAATGCCACAACAGGGGAGGGTTTTCTGTCCAAACCATAAGGCAGACAAAGAAAGATGGATTTTTAAATTATCTACCTTTGCCTTTGCAACATGAATGTTTCAGGGCAATTATCCTGAGATAATGCCTTCAAATTGCAGCAGACTTTGGGTCTGTAATTGCTGATGTTCGTTTTAAGGTTCCCAGAAGGCTTGCAAAGGAGACCCATTGCCAGTCAAGTAAAGGTGGATAATATACCGTAACAGGGATTTCTGCAGAGATAGACACCCAAATCAGTGTTTTCTTTCTTTCTTTCTTTCTTTCTTTCTTTCTTTCTTTCTTTCTTTCTTTCTTTCTTTCTTTCTTTCTTTCTTTCTTTCTTTGTAAATATATTTTTTTAAAAAAATAAAAAAGAATAAAGATCTGCTTGACTTCATCACATTTGAAGATTCCATCATGGAATGGTTGGTTGAACCACCAGCAATGCCTCTCACCTGCAACGTCCCCGCGCTAATCTCACCCTGCTGACTGGGCCAATTTCTCAGAGCATGTGAAAATGGAAAGAAATTACCATTCTGCACTCTTTTAAAGGTATTCTGTACAATCCTGGTGAATCGGCGGCCTGTCAATTAATTCTCATACATGGAAGCATTCAGCAAGACGGCAGGGAATCAAAGCTAGTTCTAAACAACTTCACGCGTTCCAGCATCTGCCTGTCGCCTTAGAGAGCAATCGTGATGCATGGTTGAAATAAGTGAACGGCCTCCAATTGGCACGCTGAATGGTGTCCTAAGCTGTTTGCTGCTGGGAATTAGGAAAACGCCTTGCTTACTCAGCCATGAAACTGCCCTACAAGCTTCAGACAGAGTTGAAATAAATTGCAAGGTTGGCAGGAGAAGCACAGAGAGGAAAGGAGGTAGAGGGGAGAATCCCTGTTTTAAATTCCTGTGTAAAACAGGATGGTTGCTGAATCACTAGTACAGTTTGAGTGTTTTTTGGACTGGGGATTTGGGTTGTGAAAATGATGGTAATGACATAACTGTTGGCAAAGCAAGGGCTAGCCTTAGGGCATTCTCCAGGGTGGCAAATAAGCAAGCAGAAGGCTTTGTATAAACGGATCCAGCACAGGTGGGGAACCTGAAGCCCTCCAGATTTTGCTCTAGAACTCCCTTTGACTGTCTGTGTTGTGTTGTTCTCAGAGTGGGAGACTTGGATTCAAAGAGACCTGGGTTCAAATCCCTGCTGAACCATGGGAAAACACCAGACCGAAGGACTGACAAAAAATAAGCCATAGCATCTTACCTGCCTTGGAAGTCCAACAAAAGTCCACATACCCTCAAGATAATGGAGGGTATGTAACACGTACACAACTCCCCTCAGTCATGACCATTGCCTGTGCCGGCCAGGGAGGATTGCCTGGAGACCAACAACTTCAGCAAGAGATCAGAAATGCAAGGAAATTTGTTTGGGGCTCACTTTTTGGGAGCCAGTTTTGCAAAATAGGGTATTCATAAAGAACACACTACACAATGGGGAATCTCTCAATATGTACAAATGGCTCCCCTTGGAATCCATTGATGGTGGTTTTATCATTCCATGCTCCAACCTTTATTTAAGATGGTGTAGATTTTATTTATCTCATCTGTTACATTTTATAACTAGTGTAGAAGACATCTTGCATAATGGAACACGCCATACAAAGGAATTCAGACCTGGCTGAACCAATATTGAAGAAGGGGCAGTTAAACCTTTACACACACACACACACACACACACACACACACACACACACACACACACACACACACACACACACACACACAGAGAGAGAGAGAGAGAGAGAGAGAGAGAGAGAGAGAGAGAGAGAGAGAGAGAGACTTTCTTGATGAATGTCACTTCTTTCTCACCACTATTCAACCCACTAGGAAAAACATGTAAGTACAGGTAAATTTGTCTCCCAAGGAAATGCCAACTTGATGTGTAAATTTGCTTATGTCTGCTTGTGTGTGTGTTTATATGTGTTGGCAGTATTTCCATCAGGAAACCATGGGAGAATATAAGAATTGACTCTTAGTGCTAGAGTATTGCTTGCAATCCTCGCTCACCTGCACCCATTTTTAGAATACCATAAAGAGGCTGGATAACTCACAGAGTTGTTATTTCTGGGTGCAGAGCCAAAGGCTGGGAGTTTAGTTTTCCATGGTGCCTCTCAGGAGAACTGTGTAGCTTTGGCAAGCTGCACAGTCCTGGGGGGTCCCACAGAGGAAGGAATGTTAGACAAGACAACTGAGTGATCCATATGGAAATGATTTTGGTACATTGGAATTGACTTGATGATGTGTGATTAGGGTTATCAAAGAGGCAGTAGATCTACCTGTAGTTATGAATCTCCTTCGTCCAGCAGTGTGGATACATATTCTACATCAAACAGTCCCCTGTCTAAAGGACTGCCATTGCAAAAAAATCTAGAGGAACACCACAAGAACCAGAAAATTTAAGGAGAGGATGTTGAAATTGCCCATCAACACTTTAGCACCCAGAAAGGAGAGATGATAAGCATCCAAGTCATCAGGTCAAGGTTTCTCCAGTATAGCTGGCATTCATTGGAGATAATCCTATTGATGCTAAATCTGGCTTGTTGTGCATTCAGCCCCTGAAATCTGAGATGCACTCCAGCACTGTGTTTTCAGTTCTTGAACAGAAAGGAAGTTTCTGTTGAGTAATTATGTCCCCATTTGCATTACACAAGTACAGTATACAAATTTTATCAAACTCTTTGGCCTCTTCTGTGTTTATTTTTAGGGGGAGAGTGATTTACCTCCTCTCTTTTAGCAAGCTATAGTGCTCACCGCATTATCACACCCTGTTTCACCCTTAGGCTTTGTAAAGAGGTGCACTAGTAGAACAGACCTTCCTAATTCAGTGACTAGATGCTTGTCTCTTGTTGACATGTTAACAAGATCCTTCTGTATTCTGCACAGTGCCTCTGTGAACGACTGCATTCTCTTTCAAGTGCCACCATCTTGCGTTCCCATGGGTCCTTACCCAAACTGGTTGACCTTGATAAACACTCAAACAGATTGTGTTATTGTTTGTTTAGTATGCTATTTATCCAACCCATTGTCCTCTGTTTGTTTTTGTTTTTTGTTTTTTGCAATCACCTTTTGAAAATACCGAGTTTGTTTTGAAAATGTCCTCCAGTGACTAAAAGTGGGGTGAGGGGGAGGGGGAGCATTTGTAGAACAAAGGTTGGTGCATAAATTCCTCTGTGAGTTTCTGAATGCACAATCCTACTCATTTCTCTTCCTATCTGTCTGACTATCCTATGACAGTGAGCAGAGAAGGGGAAATGGAATGATTTCCAGGTACATAACACAGCACTGCTTTACTTAATCCATTCTTTTTCCTCCTATGGATAAGCACCATAGAAGTTGGCTACTAGGTCCTTCATGTCAAGATCACACCCCTTGCGTTCACCATCCTTCTACCATTCTGCCCTAGTGGCAAAACTAACAGACTTTCCTCAACCTAGCACTCTCCACAACTCCCATCGTCCCCATGCTCTCAGAGAGAGATGGGGGTAGCATCCGGCATATCTCTTCATTCAGAAATGTCTCAAAGAATACGGATCTTGGGGCCTTGCCAGTTTGCCACAGAGATTTAATGCAGGTGAGTTCCATGCTAGTCATCTTCTTCACATTCAAAAGCAGGAACAATACATCATTCTGAAAGGCAGGTATCCTTTGGCATCTGCTATAACACCGTGCCCTGAGAGAGCTTACCAACCACCAACATGGAGTGCTGCCTCCCTCTCTTTTTCAGTCTCTGCAATGGCAGCACCAAGAAGCCACAGACATTCATTGACCATCAGCTCCCTCTGAGAAGCAAGACTGAAGTTTATAAAATCATACATGGTGTAGACAAAGTAGTTAAGGAAAAACTGTTTTCCCTGTCGCACAACACTAGAACTAGGGGACACTCCATGGAACTTTGGGGTGCTAGATCTCAAACAAATAAGAGAAAGTGCTTTTTCCACCCAGAGGATCAATGGTCTGTGGAACTCCCTGCCAGAAGAAGTGGTGACAGCTGTCAGCCTTGACAGCTTTAAGAAAGGATTGGACAAGGGTATCAATGCCTATCAAGATGGATGCCTAAGGACAACCTCCAGGTTGGAGAGACAGGCAGGATATCTCTCAATGCCATTTGCAGGGAATCATCAGCAGGTGAAGACATCTGCTTGGGAATACCCTGAAGCAAATGGTGAGCCGCTGTGTGAGACAGAATGTTGGACTGGATGGGCTGTGGCCTGTTCCAGCAAGGCTGTTCTTATGTTCTTATGGGTATTCCCTGGGTTGAAGGCAGGGAAATAAGCAGACGGTGGGGAGCATACCTCTTCTTCCTCCTTGCCTCCATCACTTTGTTAATTTGGTCCTTTGCCAACTTTCTGGGTGGATGAGCCTGTAGAAACAAGAGGAGGAAGATGAGGAGGAGGAGGAGTCATAAGTGCTATCATAAAAGGAAGGGGGACTCACTAGGAGGCACAGTGCCCGCTGGAGAGCTTAATCCTAAGCATCTTGCCAGGACTAGAGTTTTTTCACTGCATCTAGAAAAGCAGGGCACTGGGAACTAATATTCCTCGTGTACTCCTTTTCTATGTCCATGGTGCCTGGAGGTGGCATGTTGTTGGTTCATGCCGGAACGCTTTCAAACGTGAGGTCACTTTTCAGTGGCCCTCTGAAGCAGCCCAGTCCCAGAATGGGTCCATCATGTACTGTCACTAAATATTTAAATTGTCATCGTACAAACCCCTTTGGGTCCCCTGAAACTCCATGTAATTACCCATTCCTTAGAGACCTGCTTAATTTCCACTCTGTTTTCCTTCTCCTCTTTCTCTTCTTGTGTCTTCTGCAAGGCTGGGCCCATCTTTTAACCCAAGACTCTAGATAAGGCTCCATCCTGCTGCCGGGCTTGCTCTGGAGGGCGGGGCGGCATTGCCTCCCTGCCAGAATGACGCAAGACTGTCCTAAGTCTCAGAGGAGAAGGGAGCCTTCTAGGCCTAAACTTCATCTTCTTCGCAATCAAGGACCCCTCCCACCCGCCCTGTAACCAGTGTGAGTAGGACTGGTCACCTAATGGGCTGGACTGGAATTTTCCCCCCTTATCACCATAATTGGCCATTAGGTGATGGGGTTTTTATTGCCTATCCCACACTGGTTGAGGGAAGTTTGTGAGATAACAGTTAGCTAAGTAAGCAGTTGGTAACACATGTTCGGTCACGCTGGCAGGTAGTGCAGAGGCCAAAAATTGGTGAGACTATGATAGCAAATGTCATCCTAGCCCATCCAACTTCACGATTCTGTAGATCTTGAGGTTATAGGGTCATGGGAAGGATGCACTGGGAATACTCCCCAGGCCAAGGATTGCCAGTCAGTGGAGCTTAGATGCCTACCGGGGGGGGGGGTCTTAAGACATTTTACCTGCCCCTTTGTGGGGGGGGGGGGTAGTCGTCTCACAGCATATATGGAGGGTGGCATTATTAACACAGGTAATGGTGTTAGCATTATTAACATAGTCAGTGAACTTTCAGAGTGACAATAGCATTGTTGACACTAGTCATAAACATCCTGCATTGGTTGCTTAAATATCCTGGCAATAAACAGGATAATCAACCAACGTGAACTGTCTCTCTGACAGATCTACAAGATTGAGATGCAGGACACATGGATTTATAACAGGCACTTCTTAAAGTATAATACCCACTCAGGGAGGGGAGACGCACATGTTCATTGGGTTTTTCTACAGCTACAATATAGATCTCCTACTGCAATATCATTGCAATATGGACCCAAAAGATGACATGATAAAGCATCATCAATTATTTACAGAGTCCCTATGTCTCACAGGTGACATCAAGGAGCTGCATCCTATTGTAGACAATAACACATCCCTCTTGTGTTTGGTGGTTAGCCAGCCTCTGGTTGCTTACCAACAGCTTCCCACCCTTAAACCACTACTGTCTGTCACATAGCAAACCATGCAACATGGGTAAAGGGGAAGGAACAAAGTCTTGCCAACGCTCATTGTATTTGCTCTGCCAGCATGATTATAAGTATCAACAATATCACCAACAAGAGGAAGAACTCGCTTGTACACGATCTCATGTTATAAGAACATAAGAGACCTCTTGGTAGTGGGGTGGCTAAAAAATCTTCTAAATAAATAAATAAATAAATAAATAAATAAATAAATAAATAAATAAATAAATAAATAAGAAGCGCCATGCTGGATCAGGCCAAAGGCCCATCCAGTCCAGTTTCCTGTATCTCACAGTGGCCCCACCAGATGCATTTGGGAGCGCATAAGACTAGAGATCTGTCTCCTGGTACCACTCCCCTGCATCTGGCCCTTGAAGTACCCCAGTTTTAAGCCTGGAGATTACACATCTCTATCCTGGTTTGTAACCTGTGATGAACTTTTCCTCCAGGAATCTGTCCAATCCCCTTTTGAAGCCTTGCAGGCCAGATGCCATCACCACAACTTGTGGCAGGGAGTTCCACAGACTAACAACACGCTGGTTAAAAAAATATTTTCTTTTGTCTGTTCTTACTCTCCCAGCCCTCAATGTGAGTGGATGTGCCCCAGTTCTGGTATTTCGTGCGAGGGAGAAGAGCTTCCCTCTACCCACTTTACTCATGCCCTCCATTATTTTGTATGTCTCAATCATATCCCCCCTCAGGTGCTTTTTTTCCAGACTAAAGAGCCCCCAATACTGTAGCCTTTCCTCATAAGGGAGCTCCCCCAACCCAGTAATAATTTTAGTCACTCTCCTTTGCACCTTTTCCAGTTCCACTATGTCTTTTTTTGAGATGCGGTGTACACAATACTCCAGGTGCGGCCTTACTGTCATTTTGCACAATGGCATTATAATGTTGGCTATTTTATTTTCAAACCCCTTTTTGATAATCCCTAGCATGGAATTGGCCTTCTTCGCCACTGCCACACATTGAGGAGACACCTTCATTGAGCTGTCCACCAACACACCAAGATCTCTTTCCTGATCTGTCACAGATAGCTCAGAGCCCATGAGCTGATAGATACAATTTGGATTTTTTGCCCCAATATGCATTACTTTACATTTGGCTACATTGAAACGCATTTGCCATTTCGCAGCCACCTCCCCCAGTTTGGAGTGATCCTTCTGGAGCTCTTCACAATCTTCTCTGGTTTTTACCACACGGAAAAGTTTCATGTCACTTCTCAACAAGGAAGATAAGAAAACCTGAAGCTTGATTTTCGTGAGCAGGACTCTAGTAATATGGCCAACAGACACTGCTGTTTAAGGGGAAACCAGAAAAGTGCCACAGGGGGTGATAAGAGAAGAGAAAAGGAAGCTGTTGCATGGAAAAACTGGCACTGTGAAAAAGAACCAGCAGGCCACCGCAAACCAAAGGCATTTGCCACAGAGCTGGAGAGAGAGAGAGAGAGAGAGAGTATCCCTTTCATCTTATTGACAAAGTAAAGGCCTGAATGTCAAAAGGGTGGAATTATCCCTCACTCTTTCTATACAATCCGATGGCACAGTGTGTACATGTACCTAGCAAGAATATTCTTCCCCGGAAGGGTGATTACAACCCTGGTAATAAAAATGGTGACACCGTCACCAGGAAGTTATGTCTCCATATTGTATTCCCCCCCCCCCCGACCACCCCCAACTGCATTTCATTTCCTGAAGGAAAAGACTCTATAAGAAGGAGGGGGAGTTTCAAGTAATCCGTTGCGTTGTGTAGGTGAGAGGAAACGAGGTTAACCATTTCTTATTACTGGCATCCAAAACACTGTTCTCACACAGGATAAATAAGTGCATGCTGTTCTCTTATGTATCACAAAGAGCTACCCAAGGATCTCTCTCTCCCTCAGTTTCTCTCTGTTTTGCCTCTCTGTCTATCTCTCTTCTAAAAAGACAGTGAGGACGAGTTCTTCTAAAGATAGGTAGATAAGTAGGTGGGTGGGTAGAAAGACAGAGGTAGTTCTGGCTGGCTCTCCAGCTGCACCTCTTTCACCATCTGTTCGATCTGCTGTGATAGCAATCCCTCCCTTGAGCAGCAGGTTGGACTTGATGGCCTTATAGGAACCTTCCCATTGAATTGTTCTCTGTTTCTCTAATTCTGTGTTTAGTACGTGGATGGACTGAGCACAAAAGCCTTCCATTAAAAGCTCCCAAGAACTGGATGCTAGTGGGAAGCCTGTGTGTGTGTGTGGGGGTGAATGTGTTAGTGCAAAGGCAGGGGTGGGAGGTTTGCCACAGCTCAGCACACGAATTGCTTACAGCTGGCCCCAGGTTTCAATCCTTGGCATTGCTTACTTCAGTGTTTTTCAACCTTTTTTGGGCAAAGGCACACTTGTTTCATGAAAAAAATCACGAGGCACACCACCATTAGAAAATGTTAAAAAAATTAACTCTGTGCCTATATCAGTCTTTAAAAGGTTCGCCATTGCTGGTGTAGGGAATCGTTTTCAGGGAATCCCTTTGCATTAGCAGGTCCGTGGCGATGGTATGTTCTGGGGTGGAATGCCTCCATCTATCTGTGGGTCAGCGAGATAAGTTTGGCATTGTGCTGGTGTACCGTGCTCCCCGCAACCCAGCGCAATCCCTACCAGAGATCGCGAGTTCATCTCGGCTGCTCTGTTGAGATCCCCCGCCTTCTGGTGGTTGGGGACCTCAACTTGCATGCCGAAGGGGAACTCTCTGCTCTGGAATTCATGGAATCCATGACTTCCATGAACTTATCTCAGCATGTTTTATGCCCCACCCATAGAGCTGGCCACACCCTAGATCTGGTCTTTTCCTCCATGTCGCGGATTCGTGTCTGGGGTTGGGGACATTTTGCCCCTGCCCGTGTCATGGTCAGACCATTACCTGCTAAAATTTTCCCTGTCGATCGCCCCACCCCCCGCGGGAGCGCCCTCTTACATCTGGGCTCGCCCCGTAGGCTCCTGGACCCTGCAAGGTTTATGGAGGCCTTCGGGAGCTTTCTGGCGGCCTGGCAGACGATCCGGTTGACGCCCTGGTGGAAAGGTGGTATGTGGGTTCCGCCGGGCATAGACCGGATCGCCCCTAAGCGTCTCCTACGATGTCGAGGCCGCTCCTCCCCGTGGTTTACGGAGGAGCTGCGGTCGATGAAGCAAGAACGTAGGAGACTGGAGGTCATATGGAGGGCAAGCCGGACGGAAGTAAATAGGGCTGCTCTTAAACAGCTGACTGGCCGCTATCTTCGCGCGATCAGGGACGCTAGAAGATCTTATGCCTCCCTGAGAATTGGCGAGGCCTCGAGCCGCCAGGCGGAGCTATTCCGGGTGGTTCGGGACCTCTCCAATCCCAGTCAGCTGAGGCCTCCTCCTAGTGATTTCACTAGTGAGCAATTTGCAGCCCATTTTAGATCAAAAATTGAGGCCATCCGCTCCGACTTGCCCCCCAGCTGCTCTAGTCCATCCTCTGGGTCCGCTGGTACCTCACCCCTCCGTTCTCCACTCCTGGGTGAGTTTGGACCGGTTTTTTCTGCGGAGGCCTCCAGGGTTATGGCTCGGTGCCGGCCGGCGGCCACCCCCTTTGACCCTTGCCCAGCTTGGCTTATCAAACGAGAGGGAACATGCCAGAGTGGGTCTCTTCCATCGCCACGGCCTCCTTTCGGGAGGGCTGTTTCCCTTCCCGCCTGAAGGAGACTGTGGTTAAACCCACACTCAAGAAACCTGGCTTGGCGTCGGACGATCTTTCCAACTTTCGTCCGATTGCCATCGTTCCCTTCCTGGGCAAGGTTGTCGAGGGGGTGGCTGCTGTCCGACTCCAGTCATACCTGGAGACAAACCATATCCTGGACCCCTTCCAGTCTGGATTCAGGCCTCTTCGCGGGACCGAGACCGCCCTGGTCGCTCTGCAGGATGACCTCCTCAGGGAGGCCGACAGGGGAGCTCCTCCCTGCTCGTCCTCCTTGATCTCTCAGCAGCCTTTGATACCGTCGACCACGGTAACCTCCTGGCCCGGCTCGCTGAGGCGGGAATTGGTGGTCAGGCCTTGGCCTGGCTCCGTTCCTTCCTTGGCAGCCGGACTCAGAGGGTACAGCTGGGGGATGTCCTGTCGGCCCCTTGGACTCTCCCTTGTGGGGTGCCCCAGGGGTCGGCAATCTCCCCCGTGCTGTTCAATGTTTATATGAGGCCGCTGGGGAGGTCATCAGGAGATATGGAGTTCGCTGTCATCAGTACGCTGATGACACGCAGCTCTATATCTCCTTTTCTACGTCTGCAGAGGAGGCGGTTCGCTCCCTTGATCTGTGCCTGGAGGCCGTACTGGAATGGACCAGAGATAACCGGCTCAAGCTCAACCCGGAGAAGACGGAGGTTCTGTTCTTCGGGCGCCCTCGTCTCGGTACAATGGCCCCCTCCCTAGTCTGGGGGGTATTTCCCTCCAGCCTACAGACAGGGCCAGGAACCTGGGCGTGGTCCTGGATTCGGCCCTCTCCCTGGAAGCCCAGGTGATGGCAGTCTCCAGGGCCGCTTTCTTCCATCTCCGCAGGATCGCCCAGATCCGTCAGTACCTTGATGAGTCCTCCCTGAGGACAGTCGTGCAGGCCCTGGTGGTCTCGAGGATCGACTATTGCAATGCCCTCTACGTGGGGTTGCCCTTGACCCTGGTCCGGAGGTTGCAGCGGGTGCAAAATGCGGCGGCCAGGCTGGTGGTGGGTGCTCGTAGATACGAGCACATCACCCCAGTCCTGGTCCGCCTGCATTGGCTCCCCGTTGCCTTCCGGATCAGGTTCAAGGTACTGGTCTTGGTTTTCAAGGCCCTCCACGGCTTGGGACCAGGATACCTGGCGGAGCGCATCTCCCAGAGGGCATCCGGATCCAGACCCACGAGATCATCGCAGGCGCGCTCATTGAGAGTGGCCACACCCAGAGAGGCGCGGAAAACGCGTACACGGAACCGCGCCTTCTCTGTGGTGGGGCCCTCTCTCTGGAATCATCTGCCGCCTGAGCTGCGCCTGCTGGAGTCCCTGCCTGCCTTTAAGAGGGCTCTAAAGACCTACCTCTTTAAAGATGCATATGGTGACCTTGCTACTTAGTCCATTTTTTATTTCCCTGCCCTATTGTTTGCCGCCATCTTGCCTCCCGCCACCTCTGCCTGGTGGCTCGGCTATTTTTAGCTTTTAGCTTTTTATGCTCTTTTTTCTGTATTGTTAGCCGCCCAGAGTTCCCGTTGGGAAGATGGAGCGGGATATAAGTATTTAAATAAATAAATAAATAAATAAATAAATAGGGAGAAGCCCGCTCTCTAGCACCCAGTTACCACTTACCTGTGTTGTTTTTTTAATTTAAAGACATTTTGCCCTGCATGGACTTCTGTGTCCAGTGGAGACCTGAGAAGGGGCACTGACTCTCCAGGAACACAAATAAGACCCAAAAGCCCATCTTGCTCTCCACACTGTGGCCAAGGCAGATGCCTTCAGCAAGTCCAGCGACAGGAGGGGAGGAGGATGAAGGAAGGCAGGAAGGAAAGAAGGCAGAAAGTGTTCTGCTTGTATACCGCCCCATACCACTTCAAGGAGTCTCTGGGCGGTTTACAGTTTTAATTACAGTAGGCAGGCTGCTAGACATACACATATGCAGGCTAGAAATGAGCATGTTTCTATGAAGAGGGGAAAGGGTACAAATGGAAAGAGAGAGGTGGGGGAAAAAAGAAAGAAAAGACAGAAAGAGAGAACAGGGCGACCCAAGACAGAAAGAAAGGGGCAAGACTTCAAGGAACCCATTGTGGGGCCCCTCAGAGACGGCTCTTCCCCTCCCGGACTCTAAAGACCGGCCGTCCGGCCGTCCAGCCATGCCAGTAGCCCCCCCCAGCTGCCCGCCTCCTCAGCCCAGGCCCGGCGGAGGCCTCCTCCATCCCCTCCTCCTCGCAGCCCTGCCGCGGTGCTCGTGGGGCAGCCGGGCGCCCCTCCTCCCCTTCCCCTCACCTGGTGGTTTGTTCTGGGCTGGGGCTCCCGGGCCGGCTCGTGTTGGCAGGCGGGCTGTCGGGCGGCTCAGTCCATTGGTAGCTCCCAGGAAAGGGGTGGTGGTGGTCCAGGGTAGAAAAAGGAGGGGGGAGAGGGAAGCGAGCGAGTCGCGGCGGCGGCAGCAGGCACAGGGCAAACACTAAGAGAATGAGCGGGGCCAGGTCCGGCCGGGGAGGAAGTGATGCCAGCGCCACGGGCCTCGGGGGGGGGAGCCACGCTGGCCCTTGGACGCTATTTATAGCACCTCCCAGCTGTGGGCTGCCCGCCGGCCCTGGGTTGAATTTCTTTAGAATATTTCAATTTTTCCCACGGCACACCAGGCAACATCTCGTGGCACACTAGTGTGCCACGGAACAGTGGTTGAAAAACGCTGGCTTACTTAAAAGATGAGATGTCAACTCCTGAACAAGACTTAGATCTGCTCATGGCCTTGGAGAGCCATAGCCCATTGGAACAGGCCAAACTGGGCCAGCTGGACAGAAACAACCAGAACTGGTAGAAGGCAACGGTCTTTCAGTGAATTCAAGAAGAACTGATAGAAAATATCAGCAGACAGACATGGGAACGGTGTATTCACTTTCCTGGGGACACAAACACAAACTCTGGCACCACCAGTGATGGGGAGGTCTTCGTTGCAAATGCACTGATCGTTCGTGATTGGCACTCCCTCCCTTACCCATTCAGCTGACTGCTCCAGTGAGCAGGTGGAATAAACAGCTCAGCTGTCAAGTGGTCGGCTGTGAGGAGAGGCAGAGAAGCACCAGCCAATCTACTTTCCACAATTGGTATCTTTGTGACAAGGATGGACATGTGCACCGTACACTGACCAGTAAGTGGTCCAGATGGTTCTAGGGGTAGGGAATCTGTGGTGCCACACTTCATCTGCGTAGCCCCATGAATGTGTATATGAAGTGCCCACATCTAACAGAACTTTGATAGGTATTGAAATAACCTTGGACTCACAGGAGCTCAGTTTCCTGGTAGCAAGAGGAAACATATCACCCAAAAACTAATGGATGGTTCATCTTTTAAAAGGGGCTTCCCGAGACCCTTTGGAAAGCTTAGCCAGAAAAACAATACCAGTAATATTGTAAAATAGATCCAACCTCTAGCACTAGACTCCTTTCTTGCATGCTCTCTCTCTCTTGTTCTCTCTCTGGCTCTCTGTTTCATACCAAATAAGGCACATTTCTTTTAACATATTCCCTTTGGGTGAGGACCAAAACACAATCAATAAACAAGCAAAGGGAGGACTTTGCAGCAGGTAAGTGTGTGGGCGGGAGACTGGCCTGGGATTGGTTTGTTGATGCGAACTTTAAATCATTCATTTTCTTTCTCCCTGTTGAGCTTGTCCCCAGCGTGGCAAAAAATAAGCGTGTCTTCTTGGCTTGTTGTTTGAAAGTGGAAGATTGTCGAGTGAGCGCGAAATATTGCAGTGACCAAGGGAGATACACGTAAGAGGGTGACCTTTCACTGCGATACCTATAAGCAATCTCATCAAATTAACGCACTGTATATTTTCCTTAATAATCTCTGATTAGGCTCGGGGTATGAGCGGACACGATCGCCCACCATTGCTATGCAGCGGGAGGCCTGCTTAGCACCGGCCGAGCATTTGGGAATAAGTGAGCAAAATGGTTTAATTTGATAGGGTTAGAATCCTGCAGGCTCCAGGAGGAAAGGTCGCCAGCGGCCCCGCTCACATTGAATATGCAAAAATCGAGGGGTAAAGCAAATTGCTTACATCTGCTGCCAGCCACTGAGAAAGTGATCTGATTGGATGGGCCGGGGGCTCTCCATTTCTTTTGGGTTAGAGGCAGGTTTTCAGAGCATCAAAAGCTCGTAATTGGAGTAATTCTGAATTAATGGACAATGTGCACGCGCGCACACACACACACACACACACACACACACACACACAACGGTTTTGTGGCAGCTGGATGTCGGCTGCCTCCTGTTTCAGAATGCTGGGGGACAGGAGTGATGAGGCTTAAACAAATAGACGCAAATTGTCCTTTATTTGTAAAGGACTGTCACTGTACTATGTGAATATTATTGACTGTAACAAGCACCATGCAAGTACCGTGGCCTTCAATGTCAGCAATACCCGTTCTCTGCCTGCCTCTGCGCTCATCAAAAAGGAGCACGTGTCCCCACCTGGGAAATGCATGGTGCGATCCTGATCTCCAGGTGATGGGCTTCCTGGGATAGAAACTCAGAATTTGGAGGTGGGAGCAACAGGAAGGTGGGAGTGGGGACTGCACCTTTCAGTGGGGACTGGGATTAAGACCCTCTGAATTCTGGAACTGTCTGTCTCTGTGTTTCTTTTGACTGCAAGGCCCTTCTGCTCAGTAAATTCCCCATTCCTTTTTAAAGGGAGTAGTTGGGTGGATTGCTGCCTAGATGCCCTGAGCACATCCAATCTCGCCTAATCTTGGAAGATAAGCATGGCTAGTACTTGGATGGGCAACCACCAGGGAATACCAGGTGCTGTAGGCACCTGGAGTAGCAACTGGCAAGCCACTCCAGTATTCCTGCCAAGAAAACTCTGGGGACATGGGGTCACGAAGAGTCAGTCATGACTGCAACGACACAACAACAAGCTGGGTGGATAGTTCAGGGGTGTAGATATCTGGCTAGGACATTAGTGGCTTTGCAGTTCGATTCCCCCCTGTGCATCTTAGGAGACCCAGCCCGTATCACCTTTGGTCAGTGGCCCAGTTTCAAGGCTTGGCCCCAGAAGAAGGGAATGGTTAACCATTTCTGAGTACACCCTACCTGGAAAATCCTGGAAACAGTCACTGTAAGTCAGAATTGACTTGATGGCACATGATTATTGTGTAGTATTTATGTGTGATTAGGGGGTGGCATGGATCAAGAAGTGAGTGGAGTGGGGTCTTGCTGGTTCAAGGCGATCTGTGCATGGATCATAGCATGCAAAAACAAGCTGCATTCCTATGCACAAATGCCTCCCAGGCACCATGTGCCAAGTTTAAGCCTGTTCTGAGGTTGCCAGGAGGTCTGCATCACAGAAAGGTCAAGAGCAAGGGCATTGCCTTATCCCAATGGCCTCTTCTGGCAACAGCCCTCCAAGAGGTTTGTATTTCTGCTTGGAGATCCAACAACCCAAAATGTATGCCCAGACGTTGAGGTGGATGTCACACCATTTTTCTTCTTCTTCTTCTTCTTCTTCTTCTTCTTCTTCTTCTTCTTCTTCTTCTTCTTCTTCTTCTCCTCCTCCTCCTCCTCCTCCTCCTCCTCCTCCTCCTCCTCCTCCTCCTCCTCCTCCTCCTCCTCCTCCTGCATTTTCTTCTTCTCCTTTTCTTCCTCCTCCTCCTCCTCCTCCTCCTACATTTTCTTCTTCTCCTTTTCCTCCTCCTCCTCCTCCTCCTCCTCCTTCCTCCAAATACCAGTTCAGCTAACCGTTTTCATGCAAAATAAGAAGAGTATCATCTCAAGCATGGAGTAAACATTTTCAGCCAATGATGGCTGAGAATGTTTAGTCCATGCTTGAGATTATATATGCATCATTATTTTATCTAATAAGCTTCAGTTTAATGGAGGGAAGGGGGATTAAGAAGCCTAAGTACTTAAGTTCAACATTTCATGGAAACAATGGGATCTTATGAAGGGATCTGAAGACATGATGAAGGGATCTAAAGACATGAGAGGTGATCACACATTCCTTCAAAGCTTCATGACTGAGGAACTGGGCTTTCCAATGAAGCTGGTGTTTATCTCTCAAGTACCAATGGTACATCAAAAAGCATGTTTATTTGCAATACATAGGGCACAGGAAAGTTTTGCTAGGTCAAGCTCCCTTAAAGGAGCTCCACTTCTAACAACATGTTCACTGTGCCATTTAGTCTGAGCCATAAATAACACTCCAAAGGTATCCAAGGAGATATTACATCTGCTGACAGTTTTGGAGAATCCTGTTGAAAGCATAGTCAACAACTGTCATACTGGGCAGGGTTTCGTAGCCCTGCATTCAGTTTTACCCTTCCCTGTGACCTGGAAAAGCAAACCACAGTGAGAGCAAAACCAAACAATTTGGAGATCTAGGGAACGACCGCTATCTGGATAATATTTCTATCTTGTAAAGCTTTGCACTTCTTGATGCAGAATTTCAGCCCAGCAGGGTTTGTTTACCAGATTGATGGAAGAATAAAACTTGACCAAAGATAAAATACAAACTACTTTGATTCCCTGGAAAAGATATCTGTGTGCCTAACAATGCTTCTTTTGATGCTTCAGCATGGCTTCAAGTTAATTTGTAACTGGTTCTTTGCTCCCTAATCTGTGCTCATATCTGTGTCTGCACATGTCTGGCTTTGCCTGGGGCAACTGGGGTCTCCTCAGAGATTCACTTATGTGTTTTGGTTTCCATCAGCTTTGTAGATCTCTGGTCTCTTCTTTCTCTTTTAAAAAATCTCTGACATGAATTATGCAACTGCACATTTGCACAAAAGAATCCCACCTGCTTGTTGATCAACCAGTTCTTTATCAGCCTTATTCCAGAGGGATTTCCTGAGCAATTACTCAAAGGGTATGCCACAAACACACACATTTGTACATTGAGTGCACAGGCATGGATGTCTACCAGCTCCTCGTGAACCAAAGAGTTCAATGAATGAATTTCTGGAAAGAAGAAGCACTGTAAAACAATTCATCTCCATGGGTAGCAGTGTTTTTTATTTAGTAGTTAGAGACACACTAGAGTGCCAGGAGCCATGTTTAAATTCCAGCTTGGCCATGAAAATCTTTGAGCTATTCACTCTCGTTCAATCTGACCTGAGAATACAAATTTCTGCATCTTTCATTCATTCACACAAGGGCTATAAAATGCCAAAAAAAATTATTTGATGAGAGGATGATTTTTTTCCGGTATGTTTTTCATATTTTTGGCATTTTTTTTGGTCCCTCCAAGAACAGTTATGGTGTTTTGCTCAAAACAGTGTGAAAAAATGTCTATTTCTTGCACAATTCAAAGTTTTTATACAAATCTACAGCCTCTGGGGATGGTTCATTGTTCATTGTTTGTTTTTCTGCTTTGTAATGCTGATGATGACTTTTTAAAAGATGTTCACCTTTCCACTCTCATGCCTGAGCAAAACATCTCGCAGCAGAATAACTATTTCTTTTTTAAATCCTGTGCCACAATAGCCTTCCTTTGTTGCAGATGAGAATATTTGCATCTCATACCTCCTTAGTCTGACCTTCTTCCTCTGAGGGTTGCTGTGAAGATAAAAAGGAGGGAGTGGGGAAACTGTGTGCCACCATCTTGCCCTTCTCAAAGGAGATATATAGGATATATGTGATGAGGGACCGAGGGGAAGAGGAAGTAAGAATAGATGAATGAATGGATCTCAAATTCCTTAGACCTCTTTAGATAGATAGATAGATAAACCTTTATTATCATTGGGCGTTTATACATGACCCCCTAAACTCCGGGGCAAATGGCTCCCAGCTCCGGAGCTTAAAAATGTTTACCCACCAGCGCCGGAGTTAACAGGAAATTAAGTGCGACCCCGCCCACTTTAGCACGTCCCAGCGCAGCTTTCAGGTATCTGCTCTTTGGAGGTGAAAATTATTTGAGTGCGGGGCTCTCCTTGCTTCTGTTTGTTGTTTTTTGGCTCCCACCCCTTTAAGAGCTACTTTTACAGAGATGAGTGGCAGAACGAGGTGAGCGGCATGCTTTTCTTTCTCTTTTTCTCCCTCCCCTCACGCAGCCAGCAGCCAGGAAGTGCGGAGGGGGTGGGAATGCCCGAAGAACGACGAACCCCTAAGATCTCTGGTCCGAATTTAAGCGGATCTTAGGGGTCGTGTAAAAAGGCCCATTGTCCTGTGCGGAACAACGAGATTGAAAACAATGAGACCTTTAGTATAGGCAAACAAAATGTCCCAAGTAGAGGAGCAGTACCTAGTAGAGGAGTATCACAAGCAGAAACACAGACATTCCCACATGTGCAGACTAGGTAGTGGTAGGGCTTTCATGAAGACTTGAAGGTTGGCCGTGGAAGGTTATCCAACTGTCTCCTGACGTGTTGATCTGTATGGCGTGATGCTGGCACGGCAAAAGACTTCATAGTGAAGGATGCCCAAGAGTGCCAGTGGGCAGAATCTATCTTTCAGAATCAGTTTCCAACTACCAGGTTTTTGGGAACATGGCACAGTCCCAGAAGTTCCTGATCCTGTTTTAGGGACAAACTACATGCCCTGTTTTTAAAATAGGTGTTTCTTCAAGTACAAAAAGCAATCTGCCATAATGTGTGTTTCTTCTCTGCAATGGATCTTGCATTTTGTGTGTGTGTCAGCTTTTGCTTTGTGATCAGACTGGTCAATGGGAAGTCAGCAGGGCTTATTTTGATAGTCTAATTTCCTTTTATTTCCTTTTAATTTTATTATTTGTTTAAAAAACATATACCAGAACCACACATTTATAACACAGTAGGGCCCCCATACCCACAGGATTAGTATTTACAGTTTCACATATTCAGTCTGAAAATATTAAAAATGCTAAAAACAAGTTTCACATGTATCACCAGAACCAGCCAGGAGAGGGAGGCAGAGGCCATGCTAGGAATGCATGTTAGTGAAGAACACACACTGTGATCTCTGCCATCCTCTTGTGGCCAGTTTTGATAATGCATGTGAAAATATTTTTTCTAGGTAATTCCTTTTACCATACCATACTTATATAGTGTTCTCCATTATCCATGGTTTTAATCATCCCAGTGGATATAGGGGTCCCACCCTACATTACATTACATCAAGTTAAAGTTAAACATAATTAAATGAAACCACACTTCTCAGCCCCTTGCCACCGTCCCTCTTGGGACTAGTTTCATGTTTTTTAGCCTTACATTTCGTACGACCCAATTTCTCTCCAGAAATGCATTAATTCTTCTCTTGATAGTACCTCTTCCCTTTCTGAAAAAACAAATTTTAAAAATAAATTCCACATTTCTTGAAAACATTGCTTTTCAATATTTCAGCCCCGTTTTTAATTTTGACCAGTTATCAACTGATCATCAATTGCCATACCCCACATTTCTCTATACCATTTCTCAATACTAATTTGGCTGTTACGTTCCCCATTCTTGATAATTTGGTTTCTGAAGGAGATATCTCTGAGGCAATCCTTTTGGGGTGGAGGAAGCATTCATTGCAGAGAATAATGCACCCCCGCCATAACATTGGACCCCTCATTCTTAGTAACAGACAGATAAAAATTCAGTCATGAACAGTGACAGTAGCTGTGGAAAGTGGTGTGGCCACTCTAAAGCATTTGCTTCCTGAGACAGAACTGGAAATGGTGTCTCCCTGTATCACTCAAGCTCAGGTACATAGTATTAAAAATCAGGCAACTTATATCTAAGGTGAAAATAAACCTCACAAATTCCACATAATAACTCTTCCTCCTTGGCCCCAAACCCCCAACCAAAATATGTTTTTGCTTTCCTGTCAGGACATACCCAAACCTGGTGCCTGAGACAGCTACATCATGCTTATCCAATGGTAGGGCTGGCTCTGATAAGGAAGATGAAGCGATTATAAGGTGGAACTTGACGGGAACAGAATGCAAGAGTGGGGACTGTGTTTGCTTTGCAGAACTCCAGCCATTTGGGCTACCATCTGTTTTTCATGCTGATATCAAATTTTCACATTTTGAAGAAAGGAACTGACTCCAAGCCACTCGGAAGCATGATAATCTCCCCAGCAGTTTACTGCTCTTTATGTTTCAAAACAGACACAACAAACAGCTAGATGTGCTGGCAGAATTCTCTTGAGGCAAGCTCTCAAACAAATTTCAGGAAAACTTGAAAACTTTGAATGAATTCAAAGAGACCATCAGGTAACATACACATTTCTGTACACAGCAAGCTTGGGGAGGGGGAATTCTAGTTACACTCTCCAGAGAGTAGGGAAATTGTAATACAAAAAAGTAACTTTACAGCATATGGAAATAATTATTTCCTTCTTCCTATATGAAACCCAAGCAGTTTCACCAATGCAGCTTTAAACTTAGTTCCTCATGAAAGTACTGATATCTTTGAGTACTGATATTATTTGTGTGATGGATCAATATAGAACTTCTCTCTCTCTCTCTCTCTCTCTCTCTCTCTCTCTCTCTCTCTCTCTCTATCTATCTATCTATCTATCTATCTATCTATCTATCTATCTAATTTGTCTGTCTGTCTGTCTGTCTGTTTATTATTGGTTTTTATTTATTTGTTTGTTTGCCCTGCCTTTCTCCTTTAAAAGGATCCATTAATAGACTATATATAAAGAGGAACACAATGCTGAAAAAGAATCAAATACTATTCTATGAAACTGTAAACAAAAACAATACTAAAAACACATGCAAATCAGGAAGGCCCAACAATTCATTTAAAAAGTGTCACTCAGGCAGCCATTCAGTTACGGAACATTTGCTTGAAGAGAAAGCTGTTTGCCTGCTTGCAGAAGGGCACCAAAGAGGGAGTTCCAAAGTCTGGGAACAGCAGGAGAGAAGGCCCTCTCCTGTGTCATCACCACAAGCACCTGTGAGAAGGATGGGGCTGAAAGAAAAGCTTCCCCTGATGATCTCAACACCTCAGCAGGTTCTTAAATGTCTTCCTGATAGCTTGGACCCAAGGTGTTTAGGGCTTTTTAAGTTGAAACCAGCACTTGGAGTTGTGCCTTGCAACAGACTGGCTGTCTGTGGTGCTGCTGGAAAGGTGGTATCGTAGGATTCTCTGTGCCCAGACCCAGGGCCTTTTCACACGACCCCTAAGATCCGCTGGCCACTTAAATTCAGACCAAAGATCTTAGGGGTTTGTTGCCGTTCCTGTGTTCCCACCCCCTCAGCACTCCTGGCTGCTGGCTGCGTGAGGGGAGGGAGAAAAAAAGGAAGAAAAGAATGCCGCTCACCTCCGTTCTGCCATCTCGCTTTGCTCCCGGCACTGCATTCAGATCTCTTAAATGGGCGGGGGGCAAAAAAGAACAAACAGAAGCAAGGAGAGCCCGGCAGTCACTACTGTTATATCCACATCAGGAATTTTCACCCTCCAAGAGCAGGTACATGAAAAGTGCGCTGGGACACGCTTAGGTGGGTGTGGTCGCACTTAATTATCTGTAAACTCCGGAGCTGGTGGGGAAATAATTTTAAGCTCCGGAGCTGGGAGCCATTTGCCACGGAGTTTAGGGGTCATGTGAAAAGGCCCCCAGATGGCCATTTTGCTGCTGCATTTTGACTAAAGCTTTCTTGGTTTTCATCTCTTCAGCAGATTATGAGAATGAGTTTTTGTTTGTTTGTTTGTTACACTTCCCATGGGAGCTAGTTCTGACATTCCAGAGTTTGTTGACATTTGAGCGGGATTCAGTATCCCTGTTTAATTTAAAACATTTACATAGGAAATATCTCTAGAGATGGGCATGAATCGCTTCTTTAGCAGTTCATGTTGGTTTGTTTATTAGCCAAACAGCAGTTCAGCACATCAAAACCCTGCCTTGTCCTGTTGTTGCCCAATCAGAGGCAGTGACCTGGCTTCTCTGCTTCATCTCTTCCAGGTCCTGCCTCTGAGTGGGTGCCTGTCAAAGGAGATGGGTCTTTGAAGCACTGAAAACAGGTACCCCCCCCCAAAAAAAACCCCGAACCAGCCCAAACTGCCGAACTAGTGGTCCATGCCCATCTCTAAATGTCACCAAAAGAAGATGAGCATGCCCAGTGCAAGATGCAGCTTACGAGCTAAAATCCCATTTGGTGATTACATTCGGTGCATTTCATCGCTAAATTCCATTCCCCTTAGTAATAAGTTGGTTCAGAGAGGATGAATATCAAGATATAATCTCGCATGTGAGCAATGCTTCCGATGAATTTTCGGAGGTATGTTTCCTGGCTGCAAAGGGATGGCCTCTGTGAAGCTTCCTATCAAGCAGTGGAATGAGGAAATGTGGAAAGTGGGGAGTGGGTGGGGGGGGGAGAGATTGAAACCTGACATCACGAAAAGGTTGTTTGTTTCTGCAATTTTTGTTTTGTTTCTTTTTTTGTGGAAAACAAACCAGCTGTGATGTGGCTAAAAAGGATGCCTCTGTGTGTGCTCTGTGTGCGTATCGCGAACCCATGCCCCTTTAGCTTTGCGTCCTTACATCTGCTTTAAATATTAGTGGCCCTTTCAGGTCTTTGTGGCGGGGTCTTTGATGCTGCCTTTTGTTGTACAAAGCCAGTGTATCCTGTGATAGAAGAGAGATGCTTTGGTTCAAAGGCAACGGGACCATGTACCCGTGCTATCCCGCTTTTCATGCCGTAGCTTTCGCTGGAGGCTTCTGTTTCATGCTCCCGCCCGGCCTGGCCCCTTTGTGCAGGGGCAGGTGATCATCATAATCCCCTCAATCAGATGTTGATCCTATATGTGTGCACGTATCTGTCTATGTCTGTATCTATAGATATGTTTTTTCAACAGCCAAAATATCCAAGAGGGGAGAAATGGAATCCTGTCATTTCACATTCCTCCAGTGAATGTGGCAGGCAAATAAGGGTGCATTTCGAAACTGGAGGAAGAGCCCTCACTTACATGGCTACCACACTAAATTACACCTCAGCTAATTCAAAGTTTCTGTTAATAATTCCCTTTCTACTTGTCCTGCCGCGAACAGCATCCTCATCTACCTACTTATGGAAAAGACTGAACTGCACTTCTTTGGGCGTGTTTTTCATGGTTATTGCTTTTGATTGGAGGACGGATTGTTGTTATGGGTTTCTGTTTGGGCAGTTAGTTTTTGCAATTGGTTGTACATTGCACAGTGTTCCCAAGGGAAAAATTGGGTGGTTAACAAGCACATAAATAAATAAATAAATAAATAAATAAATAAATAAATAAATAAATAAATAAATCTGCTTGATCAGATGGGGCAAGCCTGGGAACTTCAGGGCATATTATTCCCTCTTTCTTTATTTTTTTTAAAAAATCAATGTAGATAAATATTAGCCAAACAGGGTAGGGTCTAAAAAAAAAAAAAAAAGGAGGTGATGTCTTCTTCAAAAAGTCCAAGCCAGCTTTGGGGAGCTGGCGGTTTGTGGGAGGATTTAATTTCTTCCTGGTTGAAAGACAACTGGATTGGGTATCGACAAGTCCCCGTCGAAAGGGGGACCCAGGAGGCCCCTAGTATTTGCAATTAATAAACACTTAATTGTTGACCAATACTTGGCAATAAACTGCAGCAGGCTTAGCTAGACAGACAAAGGAGGCCCCTCTACGGCCAATCAGAGCAATTCAGACTATGTAAAGAAAAGCATGCCTTTGGGGAGAGGGGCAGGCGACACAGTGGCTCTGAGGCAACATTACCCACCACTACCACCGCCCCCAGGAAGAAAATGGAGGCTGGAGCAGATGACCAAAAGTTCTATGTGATGGGGGGGTTAAAAAAGATAGAACTGGACTTACTCTCAAGCTCTGACTTTGTTGACAGTGGACTTTCAATCTGGATCTTCCCATCTATGATTGCTGGACTGCTGTCATTCCTCAGATAGACAGCTGTTGTCTTCAGAAACTCTTCTGCAAATTGTCCCCCACACATCTGCTCAATGCCACGGTCCAATCAGTGATGCCAATTTCAGAACAACTCCACCACCACCCTCTTTTGATTGGCAGGGTTATTCATATTTGCTCATCTCATTCTCACTGACAAGCATGGAATCCATCAGAGGTTTCCTCCACAGCGGATGTGATCAGATGATCAGAAAAGGTTTTGAACACTTTACACATTTGTTTGTTTGTTTGTTTGTTTGTTTGTTTGTTTGTTTGTTTGTTTGATTGATTGATTGATTGATTGATTGATTGATTGATTGATATACTGCCCATCTAGGCCACTCGGGGTGGTTCGTGACAATAAAATACCAACAATTATCTATAATACAGTATATAATAACAATTAATAAAAGACATAAATGTTTGTTTTGTCACATATATATAAACAATACATAGAATATATAGAACGTTCGACCATCAATAAAGTTTGTTTTAACATATCTATACAGCAGACTTCTTATAGTATTAATTAAGTACAGTAGACTTCCTATAGCTTTATTTAAGCAGGTTCCAGAAAATAATCTTGAACATTTGAATTTTAAACTCCACACTGACATGACTTTCCAAAGGTGTTTTTTTGCCAAATTGTATTTTGTGCAAAACCCGTTTAGTGTGAAAGACGCATTTGTGTGCAAAATATAGTTTTTTGAGCACACATTCCCTCCCACCCACCCACCCCAGTGCTGCTTTGGGCTCCCCCACTCCCAAAAAGAAAGCACCATCTTTTTCATGCTTCAGGATCGAACAATATCACTATTGCCAACCATTTTTCATGGGTGTCTCAATGTGTCGCAACTCTCCCTTTTTGGTCTCAAATGAGAAAATGTGTGAGGATTCGTTAATTCCTTATTTAGTGGTACTGTTTGACAATAAGCTCCTTGTCACATGTTCCATAGTGAGCGCTTGACACTTTTCTTAGAGAAATTGACTTCATGTCTGTCTTTTAAAAGGCTGGAAAGTGCTAGGGTTCTAGGGAAAGATCACTGAGAGCATTCTAGGATGGATTAACTTTGTTTTATTTTATTTTCTAAAGCTTTCACACAGGAGTCATTCCCTGCCATCAAAGACCCCTGGGAACTGCATTCCTATACACAGAGGTCTCTCTCACAGCATTTGTACCAGAATTTTCACCTACCTGCCATTCTCATCCTTTGCCGAGGGGAGCTTTGAGACTTAACCTAGCATAGCCCCAGGATGCAGCGATCAAAATGCAGGACTGCAGTCAAGACTCTGCTCACGCCTCGAGTTCATTCCTGGTGGGCTCAGATAGCCAGCTGAAGCTTCAGACTCCCTTCCATCCTTCTGAGGTTGGTAAAGTGACTACCCAGCTCTGAAGAGAGGGGGGGAGCATTGTGTAGCCTGCACAATTAAATTGTAAACCACCGAGAGAGTGCTTTCTATGCTATGGGGCAGTGTAGTATTTTAATATATTGTATTTATTGTATTTAAATGTTTTATTGTTTTAATTTTATTGCAGTTTTGATGTTTTAATTGTCTAACTTGTTTATTTCGATTGTGAGCCGCCCAGAGACATTTGGGTAGTGGGCGGCATACAAGCTATATAAATAAATAAAAATAAATAAATAAATAAATAAATAAATAAAATATATCAGCTGCAGGCTCTGCTGTGCTTTGCTTTTGTACAAAGAAAAAAAAAAAACCCTCTGAAGAGGCATTCCCTTAGAAGGAGATGGGGCATCCTGATGGCTCAGGGGAGGAAGAGATTCCACATTTCATGCCTTTGCTATGCCGACAAATTAGATTTATAAATGCATCAAGGCATAAACAGAAACAAAATTTGAGAAGAAGGTAAATTTGGTAGACAATAGTTATCAACATGGCAGGGAGGCAAAAATCTTGTTTGTTCTTTCAGCAGCTGCAGTCCTCCTGACCATGGGTACCCCTCTTCCCCTCATCCTCCCCCAAAAAAAATCCTGCTGCCCACAGTGAAACTGTAAGTGTCACTTATGGATTAAGTCTCTCAAAAGTTTAAAGAGCACTGGGTTAAAGCTGACAGGCCCTCTTCTCTCCTGAAGTCCTCCTGAGGTGCTGGGCCATTGGGGGAGGCGGGCGCGAAGAACATGACCTTCTAAACAGTGTGAAATGCTCTCTAATGCTTCGTCACAATGGGATGGCACTTTTGCCTCTTCTCTCTGAATAGATGGTGTGGCATCTACTGATATGTCCAGGGCTGTCTTAACCCAGCAAGAAATGTCTCTTTTAAGATTAAGCCCTAGGAACATTCTTCATTTTGAAAAATGCCCACTCTGTTTCCTAAGGAATTGGCCAAAGTCACTCACTTTTATTTTCTCTGTGTGCTTTAAAGGCTTTTTAATTGTTTTAAATATTTCTATTTTATTTTTATTTTAAAAACACAAAAACACCTGCTGGCAGAACATTATCTGGACCAAGCCTTGCAACAAAGCTCAAGCCCTAAACACATCATAAACCTAGGAAGAAAGAGTGATTAGAATAACTGCAGCAGATGTCAATACAGTGGACACTCGTAGAACAAACAGTTTGTATAACACAAAATCTGTACAACATAAAAAATTCCGGAGATGGGGGAAATTAGCTTAACAGAAACGCCTATGGGGCGAATCCGTACAACATAAAAGAGGTCGTAATTAGGGATTACTCAGTTTTAAATGCATTCCTATGGAAAATTTGTATAAAGGAAAATTTGCTTAATAGAATTTCATTTGGAATGAATTAATTCCTTTATACAAGGTACCACTGTATAGTCAGAAAAGAAGTTGATTGGGAAGTCTATTTTTTTTTTTTAAGTTCTGATGTAACCTAACCCGATCCCTATATCCTGGAGTAAATCTGGGACTATAGCATGCCCCAAGTTGTGCGTGTTTGCAAATCTCATATTGCAGTTCCAGCTCAAGTCAAAACACAGAACAAATTTCATGTTAAAATGCTTAAACAGGCAGGCAGACAGACAGACAGACAGACAGACATTATGGGATAGGAATCTCTCTCTGAGCAATTGACAGGGATGAGAAATAGACTGGGCTGCCCCGTCCTTTCTCTACATCCTGTTTTCTCACTTAAATCAGTTTAGAACGCCAGTACTTATTATTTTAAAAATGCATAGAAAAGCATTCAGATCTCTGCAGTGTGAAAGAATTTGCAAATCCAGATCAGTTGTCTCTAAATCCACACCACAGTCTCTGTGCCTTTCTCTGCACATAAAAGTTTGTGGAGCTGGAATGGCTTTAGTTAGAGCCCCAAACTGTTGAAAAAGACATTATGAAAGGCATAACTGGAATAGTGCATGCAACATGTCTTTGGCCTTAAAGCGGCTGCAGCTTTAAAGGCTGACATTTTTAAAGCCGACATGCTAGCTGGGAAAAACAAGGAAGGAGCACAGGATCAGATGGCCTCCAAACAAAGTAATAATAATTAAGGGTGCCTAGTCACATGAAAATATATCAAGCTAATGTCCAGGATGTGGGAGGTTCCTCAACACTGTTCCCAAGTTACACAAGTTACTTGTCAAATTTAGACCACAAAGCAGTGGTTCCGAATCAAGATCAAGTAGTTTTTTTGTTCTCAAACAGAGGAAATCACAAATGTTATACCTCTCAAAGAATATTTAGGAAAAAAAGACTATTACCATTGTGACTCTCCGGGGTCATCCGAAAAACCCCACACAGCAGAAAATAGCTAAAGAAATATTCCAAACAAGGTCCCTAAAAAGCAATGAGATGGAGATGGTAGCAATCCATTAAAATGAAAATGAGAGTTTGCCAACATTACATTTTAAAACTGTGGAGAAAGCCCACGTTCCTGTAGAATAAAAACAGGGGAAAAAATGGGAAGACTCTGGGCAGTGCATTCTTACCTTTTTCTAATTTTTATTTATTTATTTATTTATTTATTTATTTATTTATTTATTTATTTATTTATTTATTATGGCCCAATGGTATCTATCCAATTGTCCTGGCTGTGAGACTAAAATTATGCTGAGAGTTAAATGTGCCTCTTCTTGTTAAAAATAAGCCTTTCTCATGGTTTCCTATAAAGAATGGCTAAACCTTTGCCCCTGACAGAGTCACCCTTCTCTGTCTAGCATGACACCGCTATGTCATCTACCAAGGACTCACTTAGCATGCCAGAGACCCAGGCTGCTTCATCCTATCTCGACATCAAAAGCTTCTCTGATACAAATATAAACAGAGGCAGCAAGAGTCTGGTCCGTGGATGGGAGGCCAGCTAGTAAATAACAGTTTCAAGCTTTATATATAACACTTGAAATCAGCCACAGCAATGCAGCAATCCCATCTCTCTCTCTCTCTCTCTCTGGTCCTATGTGGAATTCATATCCATGCTGAGGTGTAAAATAAGACGGCGCTATTCATGGCCCGTTCAGGAGCCTGTCTTTTGCGAGCGGATGACATGTCCTTAGCATTTGAACTTTTTAATTTTCAGCTGCTCGTTTGCCCCTTTGAAAGACAGCGATGTGTCAATAGATTTTATGAAAATTGCACCGTGAAATTATTTCATTCGGCCTGTCATATGGTTATACCAGCCAATCCAAAACCCCACATCCTGTGCCCAGTTCTTCTGCTCTGTCTTGATCAGCCATTTTGTCTGAAAGACTCCTGCAAAAGACGCACCCATCAATAATCAGACCCGAGAGACAGAGAGCGAGAGAGAAAAGAGAGAGAGAGATTAACCCCCTCTCTCTCTGAAACCTCTGAGCTGAATCCTAAAAGAGAGCCTTTTCTTTCCTAATTGGCCTAGCTGCTTTATTTAAAGGGTGCTCTTATTTTGGCTATTTCTATGAACATTTTGATGTGTGCTTATTCTAGTTTTGTATTCCAGATTGTATCTTCTTTTGTGATTTTATGTGCTTTTGCCAGCTTCCTTAAAGGGACTATAAGGCAGAAGATGTGCTGAAAGGATAAACAAAAATATCTATTAAGCTTAACACTTTCTCATTTTTTTCCTGTTCATCGATATATGACTGCATTCTCCACAACACACATTATAAAATGGAACATCCTGTTGTGTGGTGCACGGGCACTATTTGCCGATATGGGTGTGTTTTCTGGTTAAAATTCAAACACATGCTTTCTTTGTAATTGAGTTGGGGGTTTTTTGTGCGGCCAAATTAATACTTGTAATCCAAATAATACTTGATCGTGCATTTATAGTTTTCTTTTCGATTATTTTATACCTGCTGATTTTTCTGTGGCTTGTTCTGCTTTCTTTCCTTTCCTTTTCTTCACAGTGTCATGTGTGTAGATCCAAAAGGAAAGAGAGGAGGCAGAATGCCAGCGCATGAAAAAAAGAAAGGGACAGGAAAAATCTAGAAAAAAAACACACCCTTGAAATACAATTTTTATCCACCAGAGCAAAACAAGCCACAAAGAAGAACTTGCAAAAGCAGGTCTTCCACCCGGGTTCTTTCAAACTGCCTTCCTATGAATGAGAACTCGATCTCAGAAGTCCATATAGGATCTCTTAACGGAGACATTTTTGTGCCACTGTTGGGGAAATGTAATGGCTCACTTTTTTTTTTAAGAGGCAGAAAAATAATTGCAAATGAAGTAACCAATGATTAGCCATCTGCCCAGCAGTAGAGGCTGTGGAACCAGAGGTTAGTTAGGTGTTCGATTTCCTCCTGCACCTCCTTGACAGGGGATCAACTCAATGATCCATCAGATCCCTTCCAGTTCTGCAGTTCTGTCATCATCATCATCATCATCATCATCCTTTAATGCTACATCCAAATCTGCAGCTCGGGATTGGATAGCTGTCCCTGAGCCACTGGGGAGGCCTGCTGGATATCCAAAACATTTTGATCCCTTTTGTGGCAAAAGTAGAAAAGCCATTAAACTTTTGGAGGCATGCCTTTTGTCACTCCAGGGAGGAGGAGGCCGCATCCATTTTCTTCTGAACTTTCCCTTTCTAAACCAAATTACTGATCCAGCCAGATGTTCTTGTTAGGAAAGCAGGCTTTTCTGCATTTCAAAATGGAGTTTTCCACCTACATGTTGTAGACAAAAAATATGTGTGTGTGGGAAACCTACATACTGCTGTGAGAATATTGGGGAAATTGGTGTGTAAAAAGGACTGATTTTCATGCATTTAATTTGTTTGAATCAGGAGAAATTGCTTTTAAAAGGCTTACACAGTGGTACCTCTACTTACAAGCGGATCCACTTATGACCAATTCGACTTAAGAGCAGAAAACTGTTGGTGTTTTAACTGTTTCCTTACAAATTTTAGATGCAGTCTGCTCTAAGCATTTTTTTTTTTAAATTTAGTTTTTTAGATAAGGCTGCTCTACTTATGAGTTGTTTGATTTATGAGCATGCATTCAGAATGGATTACACTCGTAAGTAGAGGTACCACTGTAATTGAACTTGATATTAAACTGACAGAGACTAGATAAAAATTGTTTTTATTGTCCTTCTCTAATGGCCCTTCTTATGGTTAATGCCCCAAAAGAAGATGAAGTATAAAATATCTCATTTTAATACAAACACATATGCACACATTGCATTACTACTAGGCATGTATTCTGCTAAGGGGATAAACGGATTCAGATACAAACTGCATTTAAAAGGTGCTCCTTAAATATTTGCTGCTAAAATGGTGATGTTGGTAATCAAGATTTCTTCCCCCATCCATCCATAGTCATACATGTCCCAGTGGGGATTTCTGTTAAGGTGCCTCTGTGTGTGTATATATGTGTGTGTGTTTAGGTTTTATGGAAATGTGATTTTCATGTGCTTTTTCAGAAATGCATTTTAAATGCACATGCTTCTTTTAAAAACGGGGAAGGAAGCTCTGAATTCAACCGTCTTGCTCTGAGAAAGATAGGAAGGTCTCTAGCCATCCTTGCTAAACATGATTATGTTCCAGGGGACCTTGTTAAACAAGATCTTTACCGCTGCCCACCCTACCACCACAGATCGCAGGCTCAATCTCAACTAACAGTAACTAGAAAGAAATTGGTTACTTACTCCCAACCTGTTTGCAAAGTTAAAACAAAAACACAACACAACCAACCTTAATGCCTGGGATATTTTCTTTTCATTATACCTTACTGCCATCTACTGACCAAACTTGGAATTCAACCTCCCATTTACAACTATCCTGGTAGCAAGCATATAAATATATCTTTTAGACATGGGCACGACCAGAAAAAATGACGTTTCGAGTTTTCATTTGTCGGAACGGGTCCGTTTCGGGTCGTTAACGTTTGTCGCGAAATTTTTCAAAAATTTGTTGTTTCATTTGTCGTTTGTTGTTTACCACCGTGATTTAGCGTGATTTGACTTCCCAGAGCATAGGGGCGTCCCACAATCAGTGCCGGCGCTAGATGTTTTTGCGACCTACGTGGCGGGTGGGGCGGGGTGGCAGGGGGAGGTGTGGGTGGGTGGCGGTGGCGGGGGGCCATGGGCGGGCGGCGGCTGCAGGCGGGTGAGTGGGTGGGCGGCGGTGCAGGCTGCAGGTGGGTGGCGGCGCGGGCGGACGGGCAAGTGGGCAGTTAGGATATCACTTAGGACAGAGGTTCTATTCTTGGCTTGCACCCCAAATGTGTGTGTGTGCAAGCAAATTGAAGTTGGGAAAATAGAAAATAAATGGTAGTATATAATATATTTTTAAAATAAATCCACACCTCCCACTCCCAGTCGAACCTCTCCCTTTATCCAATATCATTGGTGGAATGGTTCAATCTCGATCGGATCACAAAAAATTGCATGGTCCGATTTCATGCCCATGCCCCCAGCCCAAATGGGCAGGTCTGCCCAGCCCAAAAGGTCTAAAAAATAAAATAAAATAAATGCCACGTTTTATTGCTATAAAAAAACCCACTGCTGCTACTATTAAAATTCAGGCATTTAAAATAAATAAATTTCACATGTTTCTGTGGTGATTTGGTGTGTTTTTTGACCACAATTTCAAAAGAAAAATTGCGGTCGCCATTTTGGATCCCCCCCCACCGCATTGCATGGCGAGACGACGAGGATGACCCCCCCCAGCCTGGTGCAAGCAGCCCAGGACAGGAGAAGAGGGGGGGAAGGCTGGGACCCCCAGAAACCACCCCTCTGGTAGGTGGCAAAGCCTCAGGCAGGCATATTTTTGCCTGCTTTTTTGGCCGGGAGTCGGGGTTTTTATAAAAAACTTTTAAAAATTTTTCTGTGCTTCGCATTGCACGATCGCCGCGATGCCACAAACGGAAACGAAAAACCCAACCAATTTTTTCTTTTTTTCGGTTTGAGTTCGAGTTCTGACGGCTTAATTATCGTTACCGTTTCCATTACGTAACGGAAACGATAACCGAAAACGGAAATGACAATTTCGCCGAGTCATGCCCATGTCTAATATCTATATCTATACAGAGAGAGAGAGAGAGAGAGAGAGAGAGAGACAGCAGTTGTGATCTCTCTAATCCTCCATTTTAGAGACGCATAGCCTTGTGGAGAAAGCCAGCTGGCTCTATCTTCATTTATTTAGCTATAAAAGAAAAGATGATATAAACAAACAAGTACATGTCCATTTTTACCAAGCTGGGTTGACTAAAACCTAGTTGAAACATGGAATCAAAAGGCAGAATAAAACCCAGCATATGTAAAAGCTACAGGCTGCAAAATGAACTAAGAATCAGCAACATGAAATGTGTCCATAAACACCTGCCTACCTTGCTAAAACATTCAGGGTGCATTCACATATAAATAATAATTAGAGGCCTTCAAGTGCCTTCTGACTCATGGGCCCTTTGTACACGACCCCTAAACTCCGCAGCAAATGGCTGCGAGCTCCGGAGCTTACAATTGTTTCCCCACCAGCTCCGGAGTTTGCAGGAAATTAAGTGCGACCACGCCCACCTAAGCGCGTCCCAGAGCACTTTTCTTGTACCTGCTTTAGAAGGGTGAAAATCCCCAGGTCCGGATTTAATCTGGTGAGTGCGGGGCTCTCCTCGCTTCTTTTTTTTTTGCCTCCCGCCCCTTTAAGAGAAGGGGCGGGAGGCAAAAAAAAAAAAACAGAAGAGAAGGAATCAGGATGACGGGGCTTCAACTGGCTTCGGAGGTGAGCCTGCATTTTTTCCTCTCTTTCTTCCTCCCTCCCCTCACGCAGACAGGATCAAGGAAGTGTGGATGGGTGGGGACACAGGAAGAGCAATGAACCCCCAAGATCCCTGGTCCGAATTTAAGTGGCCAGCAGATCTTAGGGGGTCGCGTGAAAAGGCCCATGGTGACTCATCCCAAGGTTTTCTGGGTACAGAATTCTTGACATTTCCCAGGAATCCTGGGTCTGTACAACTTGTCCAAGGCCACACAGGCTCGTTCTTTTTGTACAAGGCACAGTGGGAAAACTCCAAAATTCTAGCTTCACAAAGCAGTATCCAACCCACTAAGCTACAGCTCTTGACCAAGAGCAGAGCTGGGCAACCTCCACAGAGGCCCATGTGAGGTGTATTGGGGGGGGGCAGAGCTAAATGTAGTATGAGCAAAGAGACTAATCTGCACTTCTTTCATTTTCTCATGCCATGGTTATGTTTTGTTTCAAAAGTGAATGTTTTCATTTAAACTGAAAAAGTCCTATTGCGCCCTATAGTGGCCAAAAATATTTTTTAAAATTGCAATCTTTTTGGCAAATGAGGATATGAGGCATACTAATCTCCCTCTTAAACAAAACAATATAGCAAACACCCTCTAGGATAGTAGTGGCAAACCTTTGGCACTCCAGATGTTTTGGACCACATCTCCCAGAATTCCAAGCCTGAGTTGCCAATGACAAAGGGCTGTGGGAGATGTGGTCCAATCTGGAGTGCCGAAGGTTTGCCACCACTGCTCTAGGAAGTACAAAGCTTCAGGCAGAGAAAAACCTTTATAACTTTTTTTGATTTGAATTTTGTGGTCTATGAGCTCCAAAGAAGCTGGGGGGAGGGGGCAGATAAGCAGACCTGGGTGTTTTCATGGGACCCATGGACCACATGTGGTCTACTCCTGATTAAAACCTGGTCACACTGGCAGAAAGGAAAGGGTGCAATTCTCAAGAGCAAATTGCTGCTAATTCATGGGTGCCCAATTGGAGTCCTCACAAGACTGCCAATGAATAACTTGCTCCCTTCCTCTCCCTACCTCCAGTCTTCCAATGGCTGTCCTTCACACAGATGATCACCTCCTGGCTGTGAAATATGGCACTCGAGCAATCGTGGAAAGGGCAGCCCAACAGTGGAGGAATCTCTTGCACATTTCCCCATATGGAAATCCTGTAGTCTAGGATTACTGGCCATGGAAAGTGCCATTCAGAAGCCATGAGTCCCTGATTCTTCAGTGTTCTGCTTCATCCAACTTGTCTGCCCAGAACGCAGATGCCCTCCTCTTGAAAGTCATCATTCTCCCTACACTAATGGTGATTGACAACAGAGGTTGTGGGTTAGAGGAAGCTTATTCTGTCTCTTCAATGTGAGGAATAAGCACATTTTGATAACATCTGACTAGATCTAAAGCAGGCCTGCCCAAAGTCCGGCCCGGGGGCCAATTCAGGCCATTCTGAGTGGCCCACAGCTGGCTGGCCCGCCCCTCCCTCCCCCTCCTTCGCCCCATGTGTTTTGTTTTGTTTTGTTTTTAAAAAATCTTCCGTCAACACTGACACTGCCGGAAAGCTTGGGCGACTGGGCAGGCCGCCGCCACCGGCATCACCAGGAACCTTCTGTCCCTTCCTTGTTCCCCACCTTCCTACCTCCCTCCCTTGTTCCCCGCCTGCCTTCCTGCGGGTGAGGTTGCAAGGGTTCAGTGGATGGGGCTTGCAGTGGGGTGGCAGGGTCGGGGAGCAACCAGCCCCTGACAAATTCTCAGCCACCAAATCTGGCCTGCCTTACAAAAAGTTTGGGCACCCCTGCTCTAAAGGCTACCGCCAACAAGGAAAACCACATATACACTTGATTTTAGTGGCAGCTTACTTGGCCATTTGTGAATTCTAAGCTCTCCTCCTCATACTTCTGGGTTGGGAAACCAGGTCACCAGCCTGTGAGGTGGAAAAAAAAAAAAGCATAGCTCAGCTGCATAACTCACCGGCTGAGAGTTTTTGTTTTTTTAATATAACATTTAAGTGAAAACTCCTTTCTCATAATTTGAATCCATGGCTATGGTTCCTATACTCTGGACCTCTGGGAAATAAGCTTGCTCTATCTGCCACATCACAGTCCTTCAGAGACTGAAAATTACTACATCACAGTCCTTCAGAGACTGAAAAGGACATAGAAAGTAATGGGAAAGTGGAATAATTAGATGATGAAAAAGACCCCGAAAACAGGCACAAACTGGGAGAGTTCTGGGGATGTAAATGAAAGTTTGGGCCAATCCCAGGTTATATGCCTCCACTTTTTTGGCAACAATGTCTAACATTTAAGTTTTACTGAACCAGTGAACAACTCAGCGCATTAGAGTCAAACAGCTCCCCAACCTTCCATTAGTAGACATCCACTCAGAGGCAGTTCCAGGAGGGGGCTGGTTCAGGGAAGCCAGAGTGATGCTGCCGCCAAGTGGACACCCACCAGAAAAGGTGGGGCTTTGAAGTGCCAGGCACCCATTTGGCTGCTGAACGAACCAGCACAAAATGCCAAACTAGCAGTTCATGCCCATCCCTAATGGCTATCATATGGCTTCCCATTCCCCCCCCCCCCTGCAGTAAGCTAAACTTATACAGCTCCCTCAGCCATTCCTTGTAGAGCTTTTTTCCAGACCTTCAACTATCCTGTTTGCTCTCCTCTGAATATGTTCCAGCTTCTTTATCATCAACTTCACCCCTAGTGATACAACTGATACTTTTGTTGTACTTGATGAAAGGACATGAATTTACACATTTCATACATGAGTCAGCTTTCAGAAGCAGGTTGTCCTGGCATATGATCCGATCTCTTTCCTCAACGCAAGTCCTTCTTTCCTCACACACTGCCATCACAAAGTGTTGATTCTCCTCTAATTGTCTTGCAAGTCATTTTCTTACTGCTTGAGGCTCAAGAATGATGGGGGTGGGATGAATTAACACCTGCTGTGTGATATCACAAGGCTACAATTCTTAATGATGCTAACTTGTTAAGGCAGGTGCATAATATCATATTAGAGCTTCAATAAGCAAAATGATCCACAAACACTACACTATACACACACACACACACACACACACACACACACACACACACACACACACACACACACACACACACACACACACACACACACACACAGACAAAATTCTTGTATATCTGCCTGAAAATTGCTCAGAATTTTTTCAGACCAAAGATTTCACATGTATTTTTTTTTTTAAAGCAAGCAAGTGAAAAAGCAGAAGGAGAAGTCAGAAAGAAGGAAAGAAAGATGAATTGTGTATAATATAACATTATGTTAAGGAATAAAACAAGAAAGGGTGACACATTTGAGAAAACACAGCTGCTTTGAATTGTGAAACAGCTGGAAATCTTCAATGCAACTGAATTTTAAGGAAGAATGGCTTGTCATATTACTATTAAGATTTTTCTCAACCACAGACCAAAACAAAATCCTTTCTGGGTTTTTTTTTTTGGGGGTATTTTAAATGTACAGTACTTGAAGTGAGAGAAAGAGACAGCCAAACTAAAAACACTACCATTCAACATGCAAAGCTGTGGATATCACAAAACACCTAGACAGAAATGGTACTATTAAAATGATATTAAATACCTCTTGAATATTGCCTTTCACCATTCACTACTGTAGTTCACGGACCAGAAACAAAGTAGCTACCAAAAAGTTCACAGATATGCCTTGAACTCCACTTTCTGCTCCACTAATCTAGGGCAATCCAGAGCAAGAGGGTAGGCTGCGAGAAGTGAACCCTGGTTGCAGCACTTGTCCCTGTTATGTCTTGCATTCTGTATTCCAGTGGTGGTGACCCTTCAACACTCCAGATATTTTGGAACACAACTCCCAGAATTCTAAGCCCATACTGCCAGTGACAAAGGACTGTGGGAGTTGTAGTCCAAAACATCTGGAGTGTGAAAGGTTCGCCACCACTGCCCTATAACCTGGTTAGCCAGCTGTTACTAGGATAACGGACCCACTTCCTATCATCTCCACTTCCTCTTGCCACAAACATTTGCAAATTCTGGCAGCCAAGCAAGCAGGATGCCTGTGCCTCATGGTGCAGTGGTTAAATTGTTCTACTGCAGCTAAAACCATGCTCACGACCTGGGGTTCAATCCCCGGTAGCAGGCTCAAGTTTCTCTCAGCCTTCCCTCCTTCCAAGGTCAGTAAAATGAGTACCCAGTTTGCTAGGGGGACAATGTGCAGCCTGCATAATTGAATTGTAAACTGCCCAGAGAGTGCTTTAACCACTATGGGGCAGTATATAAGCAGAACACTTTGCTTTGCTGTGGAATGGCTGGTGGTGGTGAGGAATTACACATACAGTGGACCCTCGTGTAACAAACGGTTTGTATAACATAAAATCTGTACAACATAAAAAAGTCTGGAGATAGGGGAAATTTGCTTAACAGAATCACCTATGGGGCCAATCTGTACAACATAAAAATGGTCATGATTAAGGATTACTCTGTTTTCAATGCATTCCTATGGGAAATTTGTATAAAGGAAATTTTGCTTTACATAATTTCATTTAGAACGAATTAATTCCTTTATACAAGGTACCACTGTATTTGGATGAAAGAAGACCTCTAAGTGAGACATCAAAGCTCTATTAAGTGAGTGTTTCCCACCTATGCAAATGTAGCACCTCGTTCCCTTTGAATCGTAACTTGTTGTACAAAAAGGAAAGGTGGGCTCAAATGTGCCAGGAAAAAGAATGATCTTCAAGGGACTCTCACAGACAGAGGAGTCTCCCTTTTGGGGAAAACTCGAGGCAAGGGTCTTCCTTGAAGGAGAGAGAAAAATGCCAGCACAGAGACAGAAGTAAAAGGAAGGAAGGTTTCTTTGCCAGTGGATTGTGTGAGAGGAAAGAAGAGGAACAGAAAATGCACAAGGCTTTGTGGTGGCAGTCTGAGATGAAGGGCTCAGCTGGAAATCTTGGTAGGAACCAGGTAAATGTGAGTGAAATAATGGAGATCTTTAATGCGCACGTTGTCGGCAACGACTGCTGAACAACATCCATCATTCCCCTGCCAGGAAAAGTGTTCTTTTTTTATTTAAAAAAATTGCACCTCTTTAAGCCATGATGTGGGGTGAACACCCTGGGAGAGTTTAAAGCTCTTTCAATGGCTTAAAGTACCTTAACGCCTGTATTTACACTTAAAGTGCTTTACTGTCTCGTCCACCTCCTGGGAAGGTCTAGCGTTGTGTTTTCAAAACTTGTGTTGTCAAAAACTCTGAAATTCCACGGGATTCCAATCTCTCTCTCTCTCTCTCTCTCTCTCTCTCTCTCTCTCTCTCTCTCTCTCTCTACACACAGACACACAAACCAGTGTGGCGTAGAGGATAGTGTGTCAGGCTTGAATTCAGGAGGTAAGGTAAAGGTACAGGCTCCCCACACACATGCATGCTAGTCGTGTCAGACTCTAGGGGCGGTGCTCATCTCCGTATTCAAGCTGAAAGAGCTATTGTTGTGCAAGTCCATGGCCACGTGGCCAGCATGGCTGAAAGGAAACACTGTTTTACCTTCCCCCTTTTTACTGTGGTACCTATTTATCTACTTGCATTTACATGCTTTCGAACTGCTAGGTTGTCAGGAGCTGGGGTTATCAGCAGGAGCTCGCTCCGCTGTGTGGCACCCAGGTTTCGAACTGCCGAGCTGCCGACTTTGAAGCTGACAGTTTTCAGAGCCTTAGTCCACTGAGCCCCCATGCCCCCATTTAAATCCCTGCTTGGACTAGAAGATCACTGGACAGTGATCATGGTATTCCACTTTTAAACATCATATCATCCTCTAAAGCAGTCCTTCTCAAACTTTGATTTTGCTTTGTTTTGTCTGTCATAGTCATAAACATGGCATGAAAGATACACAGGCTGAATCAGGATTGCACTAGCTGCATAACAAGCTTTAGGAGGTGATGTGTGAATACATATTTCCCATCAAATAAGCCACACAGCCTCTGTTAAAAATGGTGGCTCTAAGACCACATGGGAGTCAACAGAAGTCCGAAGAGACTTGATAGCCTATAATAATGTAACACACACTAGATTTTTCTCAGTCCAATCACTTGTTCCCCAACTTCTTCCCCCCATTATAAACAAACACAAACTTAAGATGAACATGACAGCATTTTGGAAATGTCTTAATTTTTTTTTCACAAGCCCAAGGAATCCCACTGTTTTCTATTAAATAAGTAATTAAAATAGAAAGGAGGAAAGTGTCCCAGCAGACCATACCACTAATTTAAAATCCTTGAGCAAATAAACATGTCTGATCAGGAATTGAAACTAAAAGAGAATCATGATGTCCTTTACAGCTCTATGGGAGAACTTTCCAGAGCTGAGGGTCTACTCACCTGTATCTAATATTTCAACCGTAATTCCCAACAGAAAGCAAGCGAAATGGAGAACCTTCTTCTCTCTGTTATGGAAGTCGGAAGAAAAACTTTTTCTGGAGACTATAAACATAGGCCAGGATGTTGGGAAAGTAAACCTTCCTTTTCTATTGGAATCAGTAGGAGCTGTTGGCTCCAATGGTGGTAGGTCAAGGAAATTGCTTCTGGTTTTAGTCCCAACTTTATTGAGACTAGAGATGCCACTTCCTTTACCAGCTGAGTAGGTGTTTGGTGGTTCAAAGCCCCGCCTTCACTGAAGTGTGCCCATTCAGAGGGAGTGGCCAGAGAAGGTGGGGCAGGGAAGCCAGGCCACTGCCTCTGGGTGGACAACCACCGGAGGAGGTGGGGCTTTGAACCACCTGTCCAACCAATAAACCAAGGGAAGCCATCTCTGAAGATGGTGGTGTCAGAGGAGGTAGCAGAACAAGGTAGGGAAGCAATGGGGTAAGTTCCCAGGCATGAATTGGAAAATGAACCATAAATAGTTTTGTTTTTCTGGGGGCTCATGGGTAACCATGGTTCATGATTTGTGCGTAGACATGAACTAGCCCAATTTGTCATTTTTCCAGTTCATGCTCCTCTGTATAACCATGCAATCATTTGTCCAACTAATTTTTTTGGGGGGAAAGGGTAAGCCCCATATAAGGGATGTCCCTCCACCCAGCATGATTTCCCTCTTTGCAAGTGGCACCAAAGTTGTTGATTTTTGAAAGAGGGAAGGGACTTTCAAATGCCTCAATTAGCAGTTCCTGGTCTCCTGCTGAATTTATGTTACCATGGATTACCAAATCCCTTACTGGCTGGAATCCTATTGAGCAGCTACTCTTGCTTGCATAGCTTGACATTTATGCTGCATGCAGCTCTAAGGGCACCAAGGCAAAAGTGCTATCCAGAGAGCATTTTCACAGGGGCATTGTCCCAAGGTCGCAACAGGGACCTACATTACTAAGGATTGCACAATCCTTGTTGCCTGGAGCATATGTGCCTGGTAGGGATGGGCACAAAACGAAAAGCAAAATGCTGTTTTGTCATTTCGTTAGCTAACGAAGTGAAACAAAATGAAATGAAAAAAGGAAGCAGCATTTCGTTGTAGACGAAATGGTCATTTTTGTTGAAATGAACCATTTCATTTCTCTGTAAAACGGCTCCCTTGCCTGCTGGGCTTGGAGACCCTGTTGCCTCCACTGCTGCCACTGCTGGAGAAGAGAAAGCAAACGGGTCCAGATGGAGGCCTTCCCATGGCCACCGCCGCTGCCACCGCCACGGCCAAAGAAAAGATGGCAAGTGGGCCCAGCTGGAGGCCTTCCCACCACATGGCTGCCACTGCTGCTGCTGTACCCAAAGAGGAGAGGGGGAGCAGGGACAGCTGGAGGCGTTCCGGCCACGCCACCGCCACCGCCACCGCCACAGCCAAAGAGGAGAGGGTGAGTGGCCCCCGTGGGAGGCCTTGCTGCTGCACTGCTGCCACCACTGTGATGGCCAAAGACCAGAGGGCAAGTGGGACCTGCAGCAGGCCCTCCCACCACAGCCACAGCCACAGCCGAAGATGAGAGGACAAGCCGGGCCTGCGGGAGGCCTTCCCACCGCCACCCCTGCCAGAGAGGAGAAGGCGAAAGCAGGCCCAGCAGGCCAGGCTAGGCCCAACACTGCCACTGCCACCGCTGTCGGACCCCAAAAGGTAACATTTAACGTTTAACGTTTCATTTCGTATGATTTTTTTGTAAAAATTCGTATGAAACAAAATGAAACGAAAAGCAGGGGGACGAAACAGAACCAAACGAAACACCGTTTTCTCCATTTTGTGCCCATCCCTAGTCCCTGGCAAACCTCCACAGGCCTAATTTCTACGCTGCATGAAGACAGAGAGCATTCCAGCTGTTAAATTGCAATCACGATGTGACAAAGTTATAGATTTGTCACTTTAAATAAGGAATTAATGCCAAATAACTTTATTTGTGGTTAATGACACCCAAGCTCTGGGTTCAAGAGGAAGCTGCAGGGCAAGTGTGTCCCTTAAAATGTGTGTTGCCTTGCAGCCATCATCTGCCATTCATAGGAGACCTGGGTTACAGTCGGCTTTCTTTGCAAAGAAATGAGCAGCGTGGATCACTGTTTGGTGTTTGTGCAGCTGAAGCTGATCCTTCCTTTTAATGCAACCGAGCTATCTTTATCTTCAAAATATCTATAAATAATTAGTTATAAGGGCCCCCTCCTTTGCTTCCATTTTGTCGGCCTAATTTAGGTGCTTTATCAACATGATTTAAAACTACTCTTTTGCAAGGAAGCCGTATTTCATAGCTTTTATTTATTGGACTCTTCCAGAAGCTTGTGTTTTAATGCACATCCTGAATTTTTGCCAAACCTGTCCATTCAAAAGCCCGAGACTGGAGTCTCTGCAGATTGGGAGTTATAGTTATGATATTTTTTCATATTAATACAGACCAATTCATCAAAATAAATCTTTCCCATAGGCCTATAAATCTCTCCCCCAACACTCCTAACCTGGAGAATTCCCCTTACCAAACATTACACGCTGGACTGTGTCCTTGCCCATGTAAGCTTTCTGACAAAAGGCTAGAAACTGTTAGGCTTAAAAACAATGGGAAATCTGTGTTTACTACAAATGCATATTGCTTGCATTTGTGTGTAGCCCCAGAAACGCAAAACACTTTTATCAGTCTTGGCTGTCTTTTAAAAAAAACCTAATACTACTTCCAAAGTTTGGATTCACATTTATTTATTTATTTATTTATTTATTTATTTATTTATTTATTTATTTATGTCCTGCCCATCTCTCCAATTCCATGTTAAGTGTCAGGCTAATGAGAGGGAGTAAAAACTAAATACATATAGTCATATAAAAGTAGCATTCACATGTGTTTCAAGTTATGAAATCATGATAGTTTTATGCATTTCTGCAGAGTGTGACATGCTAGTCGCTCTTCTAAAATATACTTTGTGTATGGCACTCTGGTGAAACTCTGTGTGTGCTCAGAGACTTAGTTTCCCTCCCCCTTCTGTCTTAGATCACCCTACTTAGATGTGAATAGTAATTATCGATCAAATTAGAAGACAGGGTGGGGGAAAACAGTGCCTCATTAATCAGTGTCACCCACCCAAACACTGTTTTTGAAAAACTGGAATTATGTAAGTGAACCTTGATATGACCAGATGTTGGAGGGGTTTAATATGAGAGAACATTTCATGGACAGCTGTAGGGATGGTGGAAGACGTACTTATACAGACCTTCGAAAGCAACAGAAATCGATTCCCAAAATGTGCTACCAGAGGTAGCCCAGGACATTTGCCGCCTGAGACTGAGTAGTAAATTCAAGGCACATGGGAGGAAAAGCAATCAAAGCCTTTCTATTCAGCAACTTCACGGTGAAAATGCAACAGTAATTAAATTCTCTCTCTCTCTCTCTCTCTCTCTCTCTCTCTCTCTCTCTCTCTCTCTCTCTCTCTCTCTCTCTTGTGTGTGTGCATGCGTGTGTGCGCACACACACACACACACACACACACACACACACACACACACACACACACACACACACACACACACACACACACACGTTTGTGACATCCGGAACAGCCTGCCTGCAATCATTGCCTCACCTTGTCTGATGGCAGGACCAGTCCTAAGCACAATACCTCCTGCCTTTCCTTAATAGAGTGGGCTAAATTAACCATCAGGTGTGAAGGAAGCATAAAGGCTTTTTCTGAACATCAAGGGATGGATCAAAGAGAAGGGTGATCCCGCATCGGCAGGAACAAGCCCCGCCTCTCAAAGGCAGAGGACAAGAGCAAGCAGTCTGCATTTTAACTACTTCTCCGGGACTTAAAACAAGATCCACCAGTCTCCAACTGAGGCAAGAGTCAGGTACTACTAGCTACAAAGATCCTCGTCTTTGTTTCTTCCCTTTGTCCATTTTGCTTTTCTCTTACAAATGACAGTTTCCACAGTTTCAGGTGGATTGAAGGTGGCTTTGTCCCCCCAACCTTTTATAATGAAAAGATGGCATGCTAAATTCAGTGCTCTTTGATTTATTCTAAAATACTGTGAGAACATCATGTCCAAGTCCATTACGTGGCACTGCAACACATACCTGGGCCAGAACTAGGTACAAAGCGGAAGTACCCACATGTACAAAAGCAGAAAAGCCTCTGAATTGACAACAACCCAGATCAGCCAGCATCGTATTGGGAGCCAGGCTTCTCAGGGTTAAAGAATCTGTATTTTTTTAAAATTTATGATATTCTTCTTCATCAGCATCTTCTTCATCAGCATCTTCTTCTTCTTCTTCTTCTTCTTCTTCTTCTTCTTCTTCTTCTTCTTCTTCTTCTTCTTCTTCTTCTTCTTCATCATCATCATCATCATCATGTGCCTTCAAGTCAATGCTGACTTAGGACAGATATCCTGGCATCCTTTACCACTTACTTACAGCCTCTTGAGTTTAACTCACAGCAGCGGGAGAAAGCAAGCATAGATTTCCTGAGCAGTGCTATCGTACTAATTGGCTTGTTCTTGAAGGAGTGGTTAAGACCCGTTAGGTTTACAAAATAGCTGCTCCTGGCAGAGCTCAAACTCCTAGAATCGTGCAGCATGGCTCCACGCCGCTTCCTATATGTTGGGGTCCTCCTTAGAGGTGTGGTTTGTGTTTCACTTAACACCGCTGGGATCCGTGCTGTTCTCTGTTTTCAGGAACATTCCCGTATCTCCAGCCCTTCTCCCTCCTTCCAAGTGGTCAGGAACTTCTAGAGCCTTCAGAACAGGGAATTGCTTTGATAGAACCGAAATCCATAAATCTATAAAACAGGATCACCTGAAGACCAAGCCTCTCCAATCTGTCATGGCCTTAAGGTCAGGAATCTGGGGTTAGAGAAACTCTATGTTCCAGATGTTGACTTGGGCCTTGGTTCTGCACCTGGGCCTTGCCTCCTTGGAATTCTGCCAAACAAATGCCGATCATTGCAAAACAGGTGGGCCAACCCAGAGCCTGCGGTTCAAGACTGCAGGAGTCTGAAACCCCTTCGGAAGGCAAAACAAAAAACAAAACAAAAAACACCCTGGAAAGTTGCGCTTGATTGCTTTTGACAAGCTCGCCATGACCCCCTCTGCAATTGGAACCATTTGGGCTGTTTTATTAATGTAATGAAACCTATCCTCCAGCAAAAAAAAAAAAAAAGAAAAAGAAAAAAACCCAGAAACTCAAGGTCGACACCAGAGCTGAACGGCAAACTGAAACCAGATCTGCCCAGGCCTCACTTAAAGAAGACGGAACGCTAATAAAATCCAGCTTTGCACTTTCCTCGTTCTTTGGTGGGACTCAGCTTTGCTTCTTTGCCCATCTTTATCCATCAGGCTGGAGAAAATATTAATACGCTTCTAAAATTGACACATTCCGTCACCTCCTGCCCCAGAATGGTCCATATTTTCCACCCGGCAACAAACAGTGGTGCAAACGACTTTTTGGGGGGGTCCTGAAACCTGATGTGCTTTTCACCCCATTCCCTGCCCAAGGGTATGTGGTGTTCTCTGCCATCAAGCCAGAACTGAGTTATAGCAATCTAGTAGGGCTTTTAAGGCAAGTTAGTGGGGATGGGCACCAAACAGAAAAATAATGTTTCATTTCATTTTGTTTCTTATGAATTTTTTTGTAAACAATTCATACAAAATGAAATAAAACCAAATGAAATGGCTGCCCTGGGTCCTAGAGGCACCAGATTTGGTGCCTGGGACTCAGGGAGCCATTTTTAAAGGGCTCCTGATGAGCTGTTATCCGCTGGACCCCTTTAAAACTGGTACCCAGGGATCATTGGGAACAGATCCTGCCCTCCTCTGTGTGACACCCCTTCAGATATTTGGAAAGTGCTATTATATCACCCCCTCGGTCTTCTTTTCTCCAGGCTAAATATAAGAACATAAGAACATAAGAAGAGCCATGCTGGATCAGGCCAAAGTCCCATCTAGTCCAGCTTCCTGTATCTCACAGTGGTCCCACCAGATGTGTCTGGGAGCACAGGAGACTAGATATCTATCTCCTGATACCACTCCCCTGCATCTAGTCCTTGAAGTACCCCGGTTTTAAGCCTGGAGATTACATCTCCAACATGCCCAGTTCTTTCAGTCTTTCCTTGTAGGGCTTGGTTTCTAGCCCCCTGATCATCCTTGTCCCCCTCCTCTGAACTTGTTGAATGTTAAAACACAGAAAAGTCAGAATACTGGAGTACAGTAGTTCCCCACCACAATGCGGTTCATATACAGGGATCCCCCGCCTATTGCTGGGCTTAGGGACCTGACCTGACCCGCAATAAGTGAAAATCTGTGATATGTGGATGCAGGTCGAGTCAGGCCTGGGGGCTCTTGTACTTACACACAGCCTGGCCCTACCCTGAACGGGCCTGTGAGAGCCTTCCGGAGCCTTCTGGAGGCACAAAAGGGCCTCCCTGTGAATCGGAAGTGACTTCTGGTAAACCGGAAATCATTTCTGAGGCCTCTGACAGGCCTAGAAAGGCTCTCTGGAGGCCTCAGAAATAATTTTCAGTGATCCGGAAGTCACTTCCAGTTCGTAGGGAGGCCCTTTTGGGGCAACCAGAAGGCCTAGGAACCCCCACAGGCCTGTTTGGGGCAGCTCCAGTCCTGGGGTAAGTATGGAAGGCTTGAAACAGGACTTTCCCTCTTACCCTAGGGCAGTGATGGCAAACCTTTTAGAGACTGAGTGCCCAAACTGCAATTCAAAACCCACTAATTTTTTTGCAAAGTGCCAGTACAGTAATTTAACCTGTATACAGATGGCTATGAAGGGGCAATGTCAGGTGCCCACAGAAAGGGCTCCGAGTGCCACCTTTGGCACCCGTGCCATAGGTTCGCCATCACTGCCCTACTGGGCCTTTTTCATATACTGTGATCCTGCGATATAGTGAGACCGCAATATATGAACCGCGAAAGGGCGTGGGACCACTCTATTATGGTCTCAGTATATCGTGGATTTTTTCTTGAGAGAAGCAGGCTTTCAAACAATGGCTTTCAACCCTCTCCTGACACCTCAGCAAACAGTGTCAGTGTGGGCTTTCAAAGAGAGGTTTTTAACCTCACTCCTCACACCTCAGCAAACAGACCTTGGACTCCTGGCTGCGCCTGTCAGCACCAACAGCCCCAGATCTGTTTTCTGAGGTGTCAGGAGTGAGTTAAAAAAAAACTCTCTTTGGAAGTGCATGCCAGCAGCCCAAGGCCAGTTTGCTGAGGCATCTGCATTTCCGATTTTCCTTTATCAGGAGTGGGTCGGACACCTAATTCCCACGATAAACAGGGCAGTACTGTACTTTGGTCGCACAATAAGAAACAAAAGCTTACTTTGTTAGTGCATGATAAACCACAGGGAATGTAGAAAAGAGAGACAAGCATGGGCTGAAGAAGCCAACGGTATTGGAAGGAATGCAGCAGGATCTCATTGTTCAGAGCTGACTCATCCAAAGACACAACAGCCAGGGTTCACCCAGAAGTACCATGTATAGCCACAGGTCTAAACTGACTCTCATTGAGAGGTTTTGGTAAGCAATCCATGGTCGTATAAATCAATGGGTGTCGGAGAGTTCCCCGGAAAGCGAAAGTGGATAATTCAAAACCTCCCTTCCCTGTTCAGTCTCAGAGCTTACACTAAATTTGCTTCCTAATGAAAGTAGGTAAATCACACGGGTGGGAGGGATTTCTTCTCTTTTTTGTGAGTTTTGTTGCTTCTTTCTCTTTCTTTTTAGAGGTCTTCTCGCTTCTAAAGGAGCAGGTGGAAAGGCAACAAACTGACTGTCAAGGTCAGTGAGACAGAATTTCAGGGTCCAGTCAAACTTAATGAGGCAAGTGGAAGATAAGAGGATGAAAGCTTAGTTTAGGAAGAATTAAGGGCATACCGAGGAATGGGTTTGCAAAGTGAAATATTTCCATTCAAAGCCCAGAGGTTACTAGGTTGGTCTCTGCCATCTGCGACTGATTAAATGTGGTTGAGGGGACAGGTGGCTTTGGGTAATGGAAAACTTCAAGAGCTTTCAAAAATATTTTAGGCATTTGAGAACATTTATTGGATTTAGACTTCTTGATGCTTCCTTAGCAGATGATGATGATGATGATGATGATGATGATGATGATGATGATGATGATGATGATGATGATGATGATGATGATGATGATGATGATGGAACACTCTTCATTGGTCCGCATAATTATCAGTTTGGGGAACGATGTCAATAAATTTTAAACAGTATTAAGAGCAGTAGCAAATCTCAGAAACAACAGTTGCAGATCCTACAGAAACACCATTAGGGCTACAAAAATGGCAGTATCACAAACAGCATATATACTGTGCCAATATTTAATGGATATACTTAAGTTTTTTGTTAAAACATGCATTTGGTATATGTTGCCAATGAATGTTTGGGTAATTTTAATTGACTGTGCCTGGTATTTTTAAAATAATATTGCTCACAGTATACCTAGTGCACCAATATTTACTTATTTAGATTTTTGGTCAAATCTTTTATCTGTTATATAACAGAAAGTTTCCTTCTAAACAGCAAGTGTGCTCTCCCAGGTATATATCGGGGGGGGGGGGTACACAGGCATCCAGCAGATGGTTTGTTTACTTCCTGTTTAGAACAAATCCCCATCCACCCACTGTGTGCAAGGAGAGAGGCTACTGCACGGCAAGGCAGAAAATTAGAGGGATCACTGAATGCCAGTCATCAATGTTTTAATAATTCTGATTGACTGTGTTTGGTATTTTTGAATAGCAGCAGCAAGAAGAAGAAGAAGAAGAAGAAGAAGAAGAAGAAGAAGAAGAAGAAGAAGAAGAAGAAGAAGAAGAAGAAGAAGAAGAAGAAGAAGAAGAAGAAGAAGAAGAAGAAGAAGAAGAAGAAGAAGAAGAAGTTGTTCAACAAAACTTCAGTATTTTTTTCTCATGGCTACCTGGGGGAATGAAAGTTTTGCAATTAATAAAGCCTTAAGCAGGCTAACAATATTGTACAGCTAATGTTGATGGAAACAATTCCATCATGTCATAGGAGTTGAACATATTGTTTAAGGCAGCTATCTTCATCACCATAATGGTGCACATAATTAAAACTCAACAGCAAGTGTGTGCAGGGTTGCAGCAGAGTTTGAACACAATGCCGTGGGATGGAGACTTTTAAATCTTATTGGAGCAAACTTGCTTCCAAAATATCTGCCAGCTCTTTGTGGAATATTTGATAACTGACTCTAGCATATGAAGAAATTGGATGCTGGCATTTGATAACATCACTTTCACATTTAAGAGGATGTGAGAAATGGCATTTGGGAGTCTTCAGTGTCTGATGGCATCACAAGAGGATGCAATAAAGTGTGCTGCTTATACAACAGCCACACAGGACGTGGATCAGGAATCCATTTCTCTTACTTGTTGAGATGTAAACCTGACAGTCACCATTCAGAATTGAAATGGCAACATTAATTTAGGCTGTCCATACCCTATATCAGTGATGGTGAACCTACAACACGGGTGCCAAAGGTGGCACTCAGAGCCCTTTCTGTGGGCACCCAAAATCCCCCCTTCATAGTCACCTGTATACAGGTAAAATTACTGTACTGGCAGTTTGCAAAAAAAAAAAAAAATTAGTGGGTTTTGAATTGCAGTTTGGCACTCGGTCTCTAAAAGGTTCGCCATCACTGCCCTATATCAAAAAAGGCATGAATTATTTCCTCTTTCTTATCTTCCATTTTAACATATTTTGGACTGGACTCATGATCTCTTCCAGCTCTGCAGTTCAAACATTATTATTATTATTATTATTATTATTATTATTATTATTATTATTATTATTATTATTATTATTATTATTATTATTATTATCATCATCATCATCATCATCATCATCATCTTAGAACTGAAGAGCTGGAAGGGACCCTTCTGGATCACTGAGTCCAGCCCCTGCCAAGGAAGCCCAGTGGGGGAATTGAACTCCCAACCTCTGGCTCCACAGCCAGAGTCCTAAGCTCTCTGTAGTTTTATGAAGTGTTATAATTCCAACATTTTCCCTTTTTTCATTAACCTGAGCTTTTATATTTTACAAATTGTTGTTGTTCAGTCGTTCAGTCGTGTCCAACTCTTCGTGACCCCAAGGACCAGAGCTCGCCAGGCCTTCCTATCCTCCACTGCCTCCCAGAGTTTGGTCAAATCCATATTGGTTGCATCGATGACACCGTCCAACCATCTCATTCTCTGCCATCCTCTTTTCCTTTTGCCTTCAATCTTTCCCAACATCAGGGACTTTTCCAAGGACTCCTCTCTCCTCATGAGGTGGCCAAAGTACTGGAGCCTCAGCTTCAAAATCTGATCTTCCAGTGAACATTCGGGGTTGATTTCTTTCAGGATGGATAGGTTTGATCTCCTTGCAGACCAGGGGACTCTCAAGACTCTCCTCCAGCACCACAGCTCAAAAGCATCAATTCTGTGGTGATCAGCCTTCTTTATAGTCCAGCTTTCACTTCCATACATCACTACTGGAAAAACCATAGCTTTGACTATCCTGACCTTAATTGGCAAAGTTATGTCTCTGCTCTTTAGGATGCTATCTAGGTTTGCCATTGCTTTCCTCCCAAGAAGCAGGCATCTTTTTATTTCGTTGCTGCAGTAACCATCTGCAGTGATCAAGGAGCCCAAGAAAATAAACTCTGTCATTGCCTCCACTTCTTCCCCTTCTATTTGCCAGGAGGTGAGGGGACCAGTGGCCATGTTCTTAGTTTTTTTGATGTTGAGCTTCAGTCCATTTTTTTCACTCTCCTCTTTCACCCTCATTAAGAGGTTCTTTAATTCCTTTTCAATTTCTGCTATCAGAGTAGTATCATCTGCGTATCTGAGGTTGTTGATATTTCTTCCGGCAATCTTAATTCCGGCTTGTGATTCATCCAGACCTGCCTTTCGCATGATGTACTCTGCATATAAGTTAAATAGGCAAGGTGACAGTATACAGCCTTGTCGTACTCCTCTCCCAATTTTAAACCAGTCAGTTGTTCCATATCGAGTTCTGACGGTTGCTGCTTGTCCCACATATAGATTTCTTAGGAGACAGATATTTTACAAATATCTTGGTTAAAATGCTGTTGGCTATTTGATGTGGTATATAAAATCAATCAATTAAGCATTTACTCCAGCTTAAGAACTGAATTGCCACCAATTAACAAGACACTAGTTACAATCCTGTTCACGCAATTACTCTGCGTAAAGATAAGGATATCATCAGCCTTATGAAATGTAATTTAAGAAACAGGATTTCAGCCTCTGCTTTGATTCCTCTTCGGGCAACTTGTTCAATGAGGTATGTAAGTGGTGGCTTATTATCTAAGAGCAATTCACTTATTAGTTAAGTTACTAACAAACAACAATGCTGTAAGAAAAGATTCCTTGAAATAAACTTATCAAGCACTCTATGAATATGTGTTTCAATATAGGGGAGATTTCAGATGAGCAGAATTGCATTAGTTATTTATGGCTGCATAAGTGTTCCTTCTCAAAATACCTATATGTGTATTCCTATAGTGCTATGAAGTCCTGTAGTGCTTGCTATGTTTATTCAAATGTATATTTTCTTGTCAAGTGTTATTTAAATGTATGTTTTCATGAATAGCTTCTCTCAAAATATGAGTTCAAATTTGAATGTTGCTATGCTTCTGGAATATGACATGCCTTCATAATAGTGTTCCATTTCCTTATTATTTGGTAGTGTTTAAATGCATATTTTGCTATATTTCATGCATAAACTCCTGACAAACAGAAATATTTAAGCAAATTGTTTTGCCTTCCGACCTCCTCAGCTTTTACCGTAGCAGCTGAAGAAGGTGGAAGTCCAAACATTTTATTTAAATACTCTGCTTGTTAAACATTTTGCTTAAATGCTCAGATAATAAAAATAAAAGTCATCTCCCAACAAATCACGATTGACTTGTGGCAAATCTTTCTAGGGCTTTAAAGGTAGAGAGTATTTATTTATTTATTAAATTTATATACTGCTCAATCTAGATACACAGCTACTCTGAGCCATTTACAAAGTTGAACAGATATCAAATACGAACCATAACCAACAGACAATACAATAAATAAGGAATCCAGGATAATAAAACATTATAGCTTTACAAAACAGTATACATCAAACCATCCAACAAACAGCAAGATGGACTAGAGACAGAGCAGAAACTAAATTAGATGACAAAGAATCATTTACAAAATAAGTTAATATCCAGGAAACGCCTTTGTAAATAGCCACATCTTCAGATGTTTGTTGAGTACAGGTACAGTGGTACCTTGTATAAAGGAATTAATTCGTTCCAAATCAAATTCTGTTAAGCAAATTTTCCTTTGTACAAATTTCCCATAGGAATGTATTGAAAACCAAGTAATCCCTAATCACAACCATTTTATGTTGTACGGATTCGCCCCATAGACTATTCTGTTAGGCAAATTTCCCCTATCTCTGGAATTTTTTATGTTGTACAGATTTTATGTTATACAAACCATTTGTTATACAAGGGTCCACTGTGCTTAGGAGTCGTTGATTATCCCCTTCCTCTGGGGTTCCCTGGGACTGCGTATGTATTTTACTCAAGGCCACACTGGCTCTACTCAGAGAAGACTCAGTGGACCGCTGAATTCCCAACCAGATACTTAAACCACTGAGCTATCCAGTCAGCAGTAACTCTTATATATGTATATTTTTAGTGATCAACCACATCGAAATGAGATGTCAGATGCATCTCAGACAGATTAGGAAAGAAAACCTCATGGAAGCACCTTTTAGTTCTCATGATCTGATTGTTTGCTTGTTTTTTTGTTTGCTTACTTGCTATCCAGCTTGTTCAACGTGTATACCACCCAATAGTACAATATGTACTCACTGGGCAGCTATTTATTTTTTACAATAATATGCATTGTTTCCAGGAATGACATTCTTGCATTTAGACACTTGGAAAATCCAGCAAGATAGGTAGGTTGTGCTCTGTGGTCTAGCCCAAACAATGCAGTTTGAGTCATCCCATTTAAGTTCACAATTTCCACAAGCTTCTTTTGTATGAAAATATATAGTTAGCAGAGTTCTGTGTGGATTACGCCAACACCAAATATTTATTGATTATTTGTCAACATTTATTTACAGGCTGCTTAGAGCCAGAGATTGGAGAGCCATGTACATTAAAAGAAAAAGAAGAAGAAATAAAGAAATAATATAATAAGGGGACATTTATTTGGTTTGCAAAATAGATGAGCAGATCAGAGAAGGCCTGCAGAAATTGGTCCTTTTGAAAACTGCATCTAGAACTACAAATTGCTGGAGGAGTTTGAATTAATGCATATGCATTTTGTGTCATTTTCTTCCATTATATTATTCTTTTCCCATGCTATGATCTCCAAAGGCAAACCTAGTTGCCTGACTATCTCCCCTATCATGGGTCTCATTTCCTGATCCTGCTCAGTCCCGTATAAGCTTAGATAAAAAGGCAGGTATCTTCAGGGTTGTGGACACCATCAACTTTCCACTCATGTCCTCATACACTAAGTATGGAGACCTTCCAAGATTCAGGACCAATACTGGGCCCCACCACCACCACCACCAGCAGCAGCAGCAGCAGCAGCAAATTTGCTATTGGCATTGCACATGGTTTAATCGGCCATCTGTGGTGCAATATCATAACTCCAAACCCACAAGGCAGAGAGTCTATTTTCTTTCTAGAAGCAACAACTGTCCTCTCAGTGGGATGGACCATGGTTCTACTGCAAAAGGGAAGGCACCAGAGCTATAAAAGAGGAACACACTGTGGGAGGGTCATGAAGATAGAAAATTAGCCCCAAGACCCAACAAAATTGTTGGCTCTGCTTACATAATGTTTGCACATGGCCTGTCTGCATAGTAAAAAAAAATATGCAGCTGCAATGTTGACAATACCTGCATTGATTTACTGCACACAGAAATACACATGATCCGTATAATCTCCTGTGACATATTCATGTGCCTTTCTTACTTCTGAAGTGGGTGAAAAATGATGTGGACATCCATGTTTAAAAGCAAAAGCAAAAGCAAAGTCTTCTGTTTATATACTGCCCCATACCACTTCAAGCACTCTCTGGGGAGTTTACGGTGGCCATGAAAGCCAATGCAATTCTTGGTTGCATCAACAGAAGCATAGTCTCGGCATGTCGAAATGTTGGCCCCCCAGATGTTTTGGACCACAACTCCCACAGTCATTTGCCATTGGCAATACAGGCTTGGAATTGTGGGAGTTGTGGTCCAAAACATCTGGAGAGCCTAAGCTTGGACATGATTGGAAGGGAAGTGATAGTACTACTCTAATTCTGCTCCAGTCAGACCTCACCTGAAGTACTGTGTCCAGTTCTGTGCACCTCAAATTTAAAAGGATGTAGACAACCTTGAACAGATCCAGAGGAGGGTGACCAGGAAGGTTAAAGGTCTGAAAGAAATGTCTTATGAAGAACGGCTTAGGGAATTGGGAATGTTTAGCCTTACAAAAAGAAGGCTGAGATAGGGTATGATAGCTATGTTTAAATATTTGAAAGGATGTCATATGGAAGAGGGAACAGGTTTGTTTTCCATGGCTTCAGAGACTAGGACTTGAGGCAATGGTTTCAAACTATAGGAAAAGAGATTCCATTTGAACATTAGGAAGAACTTCATGACAGTTAGAGCTGTTCAGTAGTGGAATATGCTGCCACAGAGGGTGGTGGAGTCTCCTTCTTTGGAGGTTTTTAAGCACAGGCTGGATGGCCATCTGTTGGAAATATTGAGATGGGGTTCCTGCATGGCAGGGGGTTGGACTAGATGGCCCTTGAGGTCTTTTCCAACTCTATGATTCTATGCAGGCTACACATTGCCCTCCCCTCCAGCAAGCTGGGTACTCATTTTACCAACCTCAGAAGGATAGAAGGCTGAGTCTACCATGAGCTGGCTACCTGGGATTGAACCCCAGGTGTGAGCACAGTTTTAGCTGCAGGACAGGCATTTAACCGCTGGTGCCATGAGGCTCCTTTTAGTCCCACAATCATCTCTGGTGCAGTTGCTTAGCGTCCTGCACTTCAATCAGCCATGTTTTCACGGCTGCCTCCTTACTGCTACCATCTTTCTTTATCTGTATCAGAGTGTTGCACAAACCAGCAAGTTTACAGTGCAGCACTTCTGGGAGTGAAGGACTGGCCAACTGTGTGGAAATGCCCAAATGTCCTCACAATGCTTTCCCAGTGTGTATGGTGAGGCTCCTTCTATGTCCCCCACTGCCACTATAATGACCCTAGGGGGCACTCGACCGGTTACAAAATGGTCACTAACCTAATTGCTATTCTCCCTTGCCCCCCCTCTCTCTCTCTCTCACACACACACACACACACACACACACACACACACACATGTGCACCTCAAAAATCCTTAGGAGAGGAAAAAGAAAGATGTGGTGCTGCTTTTTAAGGCAGAGTCCCTGAAGAACTGTTAGAGAACTTTTTCCTCCCTGCCAAGAAATTTAGGAAAATGGTCCTGGAATTGTTTTGTTCCCAGAATTGGGGAGGAGGGGGACGGGAGAGAGGGAGAGAGAGAGAATTTCAAGAGGTCGTTTTGCACACAGTTACGGAATATTTGCACAGTCTGAGGATGGAAGGTATCAAGGAGATTAAGTATCTTTGGAAGCACTGCAGCTGTAACAAAACTTCGGTGGAAGGGAGTTGAGTTTCAATTTAGCACTCCAGAACACCTCCAAAGAGGCTCTTAAGTCCAATAATTGCTTGAGGGGGGGGGAAGGCTTTTTCCAAAATTTATCTTTGCTAAGCCATCTCTGTAGCAACAATACCAATGTTCTCAGCCTGGCACTTATCCAGATTTTTCTTTTTAAAAAATGTGAGATGTCTCCTCCAGCCCCTTCACACTCCATTCCATCCATCCCACTGTCGGATGCTTCCTCACACACTTCTCCGAAACTGGACTACGTTTTGATTTATGAGATTTCCCAAAGATGCAAATCCTCTTCCCTTTCCATGTGCAAAGCTCTGTTTTACTACTTTGCATTGTTAAGGAAAAGAAATGGATTCTCTTGTTACAAAAGAAGCTACACGTCATCACACAAATGTCAGGCTGGCAAAGTTTCTGTGAGACCAGATTTGTGGACGGGGTGGGGTGGGTGGGGGTGCTTTTGCAGGCTTATAAATGTCAGCTAGTCAAAGAATGGGGATATCTTTGCTTTGTGAAGAATCACCAAGAAGATGGTTTTTGAAGACGACTTTGCTGACTTGACATTATTCGGACAAAAGCAATCAGTAAAGACAGAAGAATTTGCTTCACTGGTCTGTCTGAAAGAGAGACAGGGAAAACTAGGATGATGCAGAGGAGCCAAGAAACAAAGGTTACAACAGTGATGAAACTGACTGGAAGACATTTATATTATTTACTCTTTCATTATATCAGCTGTTCAGAAATTACAGCCAATCATAATCAATTTAAAGACTTCTAATAGGCATATGAGCTGCCTAGATGCCCTAAGCACATCCAATCTTGCCTGATTTCAGAAGATAAGCAGGGTCGATCGGCCCTGGTTAGTACTTGGATGGGTGACCACCAGGGAATACCAGGTGCTGTAGGCGCCTGAAGTAGGAACTGGCAAACCACTCCAGTATTCCTGCCAAAAACACTCCATGGATATGGAGTCATGAAGAGTTGGTCACGACTGTAACAACACCACCACACACACACACAATAGGGCATATGGTCATGCATCCTGGTCATACTCCACCTACTGAGCAGCAAAGCCTGACGTAATCCTGCTTCCAAGCATCCTGGTTTCAAGAGAAAAGATTAAAGGAGAGATTTCTGGAGCCCTATTTAAACCTCAGCTGCTTTCTTTCTTCAAGGACACCTCTTACTTTTGAGAAGGTTTCTTCCACCACAGAGTGTTTCCCCACAGGAAAGCAGTTGAAGTAGGAGCTTCTCTCATGAGTTGGGACATTGTCCAGCCTCCTCCTCCAACTCAGGCAGAGACACCTTTATTTAGGGATTCATTTGCACACTGGAAGAGGATGGTCAAGGAAAGAGCCACCATTTGTAAGCTGAGCCTTTGGGATTCCTGAGACCCCAAGGCATCCATGTCTCAGTGGTTCATGCCTCATGACTGGCTTTCTACTGGCATGCATTCAAATGTGAGTAGGGTGTTCTACTTGATGGAGCAGCTTTGCTTTTCCCGGGCATGCCTCTTAGGATTTCAAGCTAATCCTATCTTTTCCCAGGATATTAAGAGCTTTGGGATTCTCAGGGAGGCCAGTTCACTCTTCCCATCACCACCATTTCTCTTTCACTTCTCAGCATCTCATGGTTCATGGAGGCCACCAACTACGATCCCTCCTAATTCTACTGTTTCGTGGAGTTTTCTTCTGGAACAGAAGCCAGTAACTTTCATACTCCATTGTAGGCCAAACAGTATAAATGTCAGCGATGTCCTATGAGGAAAGATAGAAAGAACTGGGCATGTTTAGCCTTGATAAAAGAAGACTGAGGAGAGATTATGATGATGACACTTTTCAAGGACTTAAAAAGACAACAACAACAACAACAACAACAACAACAACAACAACAACAACAAATTTATTGATTAGCCCAACAGGCCATATCAAATACAGAAGAAGAAAAAAGAGAATGAAAAACAAACAAAGATCTCACACAGTTAAAATAGCTAGAGTAAAAATTTCTCATTCATATGTCAGCATCTCCCCTACAAGGAACAGTTGATGCCTTGTGGGTTTGGAGTTATGATATTGCACCACAGATGGCCGATTAAACCATGTGCAATGCCAATAGCAAATTTGCTGGTGGTGGTGGTGGTGGTGGTGGTGGTGGTGGTGGTGGGGCCCAGTTGATGCCAATTTGATCTATGAAGGTGGATCCTACCCTGGCAGCCTTACGTACAAAATTAGCAACACCATGGACAACCTGCACCTTGGAACTGTTGAGCAGGAAATCTCAACAGGCTGTGGTGATACATAAAGCCTGTTCCATTTGAGGTGGTGGTGATATGAAGAGCCTGTTTAGTCTGGTATTGGTACTTCCTCTGAGGATGACTTAAAAGATGAACATGCAGGGAAAGCACAGGATCTGTTCTCCACCATCCAAGGGAGCAGGGGACATCACAATGGGATCAAATAACAGGAGGCCAGGTTTAGGTTGAATATCAGGAAAAACCTTTTAACCATTGGAGCAGTTTGACGGTAGAAGCCATTACCTCAAGATGTGGTGAGCTCTCCAACACTGGAGAACATTCAAAAGAAGCCTAGACATCCATCTGTCAGATCTACTTTCATCTATTTTGACTTGGATTCCCACAGTGAGCAGGGGGGGTGGGGGTGGAATGACCTTAAAGGCCCCTTTCAGCTTAATTATTCTTTGATTTTATAAAATGCCCTTAGCTAAGGAACTGGTGTTTGTGTTCCTCGTCATTCAATAGTTGAATACTTTGACCATGAGGGAAAAAAATACACGAGTGGGTTCCATTGCCAGCCACAGTTCCCTGCTGAGACGTTGTATGCCCTTTTGACTGGATTCTGGCACTTGATTTTCACATTTGTACATTGGTCTACCTTGGGTTTCACTGTGCTGGTTCTTCTCCCTCGTTCCTCAACACTGCCATTTTTATTTTTTTATATATAGGCACTCCACCGCCAATGCTCCCAATTGAAGGAAATGGTGATGGAAATGTTGAAGCATCCATCTTGAGAGGTTCATTTGGGGGAATACAAAACTTCAGGACTCCAAACCGCCATGCCACCCAGGAATCACACTTCCTGGAAAATCTTAGGCACTATGATCCCAATTTTGCATTTTTTTCCTAAGCTCTGGCATAGCACACAAAGGACTTGGAACAAAAACTATTAGAAGGATACAGGGGAAATGTTGCATAAGTGTGCGTGCATGTGTGTGTGTGTGCCTGTGTGCATGCGCAGATGAAGTTCAATGCAGTCAGTTCAATTTTTTGTCAGGCAGACCCCCTTGGCGGAATGATATTGGAGGGAGCAGCACTTCTGCGGTTGGTCTGGACTCTGCTATCTCTGCCTTATGCTAGCAATTCCAAAGAAGCTGTCGATGACATTGGGTTTACCTTTTCCCTCCGGAACAAGCAGAATTTAATCCTACTTGGCCAGGGCTGCTGTTTGTCGGCGATCCCACCACCATCCACGCCTCGCCTCCTCCTTGTAGCATGAGTAATCTAATTTCCCTGCATGATGTGTTGCTGTTTGATAGACAGGTTGCCAAGGGACATTTCATGTGTCAGCATCAGTGAAAATGACTTCTGAAGAAAGCTCACACCCTTTGCACAAGCGTGGAATCCAAATAGCTGTAAAGCTTATCAGTCCCTTTGCTCGATGGCTCCCGCTCTGATAATGTATTCCTTTGCCGCTGGCTGGGAGAAATCAGAGAGACAATCTCTGTTGAATACTGATAGTATCCAAAGTGGGGGGGCTGAAATCCATAATTAGGAATATTCAGATGTTGAACAGCTAGTCTTGCTAGAATGCGGCATGGCTGTTTTTTTTATTAAGGGACAGCTGAAGCAGCACCACAAAAACAACAGAATATATTTATTAGAAATAACCTGGTGAGGACAAAGTGTGGGCTTCAGGCAATATGTGGTCTGTCAGGGACTCTAGCAGTGCCCCCCCAGCCAAAGCCCCATAACACCCACTTCACATTTGACTTATGTTTTCGCTCGAACGTTTTCAAAACCAGAACCAATCTTCGCGTCACTTCCAGTTGGGGGGGGAAGCTTCTCTCTTTCTCCACCACTGCAATGGAATTTTGGGTATCTTGGTCTAGAGAAAAGCAGTGCTAGCTTTACTTGATGGCAAACAGCTTGCCAACAAATAAAAATTTCAGTGAGGACAGTTTGGAGAACGAAGAAAGAAGGACAGATCTGGCCCATTTATTCTCATTCTGAGCTTCGCTGAGATTTCTGCCGGTTGCTGAAAACTGTATTCTAACCTAGATTGACCTTTGGACATAGACCAGAAGGGCTCTTACCGCATCCATAAAAGTCATCATCATGTGCAGTGGAGTCAGTTCTGACTTATAATGATCCTTTGCAGGGTCTTCCAGGTAGAGGATGCTTAGAAGTGGTTGACCATGCCTTCCTTCCAGCTTGCTGGTCCTTCTCCTAGGAGGCAAAGGGGAAATCAAATTCCCAGCCCCCATCCCCCCAAAAATCAATCCATCTTCATTTTATATGTGTGTCCATTTACATAGGTCAGAACTGCCCCTTTTCACTCATGAATGCCAATTTGTGCGGTGAAGACACGGGAGAATGGAAAGAAACACTTTTCATTCACCTCCTCTCTGATCCATAATCCTTTCTCTCCTGCTCTTGTGCCGAGAAAAGCAAAGATTAGCCCCATGAGTAAAACCCACTGCTCTACTTCTGTTTCTTTATGTGTAAATTGTTTCCAGTGGTGGGACTGGCCCTTTTTATTATTATTTTTAATGGCTACTGGCACATGCATCTCAGCAGCCAAAGATGTCTGCCATTCGCCAACCAGCACCCTATAAAAGAAGTCAAAAATGTCCTGTTGCTCAATTAAAGTATAAAAGCAGAGCTGACTGGGGAGGTTTACAAGGTGGTCATTTCTAGTTACCTGACAGTTTTCAGCCCCAGTTGTAATAGGCTGCTGGGTTTCATCATTTTACTGGGAATGATTGCTGTGGGAGAATGGTATATATGGAAAGAGAATAGATACAATAGTATCTATAGATACAATAGCTCGCCTTAAAATCTTGCCCTCTACCCCTATGGCGCCAAGTCAGAAAGAATACTATGGGTTCTGATCCAGTCTATGCCAAACAAACAAACAAACATACCAAAGAAGCCATTTTTCTCCATTTTGCTACCAGTGAGAAATGATAGACCAGCCACAAGGATCTTGTTTCTATGATCTGGGCGAGATGGGAGGCACGTGGGAGCCAGGGGGGGGGACCCACAGTTGCACACCTGTTGGTTTGTTGATCCATCTGTGGACAGTCAGGCCGTGAACTGTGTCCTAGGAGGAAAGTGGAAGGGGAGGCCAATAGCCATGGCTCTGGGATGATCTCCAGCATGGAGAAAGGGAGGATTTAGAGTCCCATGATAGCTGAGATACTACTGTTTCATTATCCAGCAAATGAGGTGCAATGGCATGTTCTGCAGTCTTGCATGGCCAGTGGTTCACCAGTCATTGTTTGCCTCCCATGTCACGTGGCAGTTGCATGAGTTGATGCATGATGAAGTATGCAAGCAGCACCTCAGTGATTAAGGCCACTATCTCACCTGGGGGAAGATCCAGATATTGTGAAAGTCCAGCTTTTCTTCTTTCTTGCTCACATGACTGAAAATGTGGGATTTCCGTTCCCACATACAAGGATTTTTTATTTATTTTTTTAAAGCGCAGACCAGCCCCAGGGCCAGCAGGTGGTGCTAAAAAAATAATAGCCTGAAGGCCAACTGATCAGCGCTGGAGGGAGGGAAAATTATTTCTTTTAAAAAAGCACCGACAATCCCCAGGACGAGCTGGTCGGCGCTAGAAAAAAAATAAAATAAAATAAACAGCACTGACAGTCCAAATGCCAGCTGATGAGTGCTGGGGGGAGGGGACATGAAAAAAATATTAAAACCACCGACGAGCCCCAGGATGAGCTGGTCATAGCTGCGGGGGGCAGAAAACTGGATCATATGCGAGCTCCCACAGACTTCTGGCTCATATTTTTTACTGGAGCAAACAATTCACAACTTCCCTGGTAGGTTTTGGAAAACTCGCGAAAGGGGGCATAACCATTGTTTTTTTAAAAGCCTGGTGGCCGTGGGGACAAGATTTTTGGAAACGCTTTATCTTGAAATTTAATTGCCATTTTAAAGGACATGTGATAGAGACCTAAGTGGCATTATCTTCTCCACTATGGTTCCATTGCACATCTGCTGGCGTAACTAACCTACAGGATTATGGCTATCATTTTAATTCCTTGTCTGTTCCTGGTCTGTTCTGACATTGCAGGGCTGGCACTGCATTACAAGTTGCACATGCCCTGCATTAAAGACAGCTAATTGATCAGGAATTTTTGTTAGCTGTTTCTTGTTATGGTTTGATCCTATATTAGGATTGTATTGTTCACAATCCTATAATATTATTGCATTGATTTATGTTACGGGCTTATCCCGCAAATAAGGTTGTTCGTTCACATGCAGAGCAGTTTAGTCAGGCCTAAGTTACTTGAAAGAACTTAGTTGCAAATAACACATTTCTTTATAACTAGTAGCATCCAACCTCTGCATCTCACCCGTTGTCAAACTCCTAGGTGTTCCAGTTCACTCACGTTCATGTCACACATAATCTCAAGACACATTTGTAGCCAGATCTTGGGGAAGTTAAATTTTTGGACTACAACTCCTAGTATCCCTGACCATGATGCCTGGAAGATTATGGGATTTGGAGTCCTGCTCCCCCTTCCCTCAGTTCAGAATGGACATTATCATCAATCTGCCACCCTTGCTGTTGCCTCTGCTTTGACACTCTTCCACGAAACAGTTAACGTCCTCTGAATTAAGCAGAAAATAAACCACCATTATCTGGGTGCCAATTATTTCTCTCTGCACTCCCACTGCGTGCGTTAGCAATGGAAACCAAACAGCAGCCTTACCAGCACTATTAAATGACACAAGCCATCTAAACATTAGCCCTTTTGAAATCACTGTTTGCGTCTTCATGTCTCATTATCATTTTCTCCAGCCTGAGGTATTCAAGTGACCCATCAGGTTTTTACTTTGCATATTGTTTATCTGTTACTCGGACTACAGGATCTTTCTCCATCCATATTTCTTACATAAACAAGAGCCTGAACAGCATGGAACAATGATACAACTACAGGATGAGGGGGGATCCACTTGGTCTATAACACTTTGGTGCCAGTGCATTCATGTTTGCAATGCTATAGTTATGCTTTGAAAGTTACACCAAGGGTTTTTTTTTGGGGGGGGATGCATTAGCATTCCATCTTTCATGCATTTTCTGCAGCTCAATGGAATGATAGTAAATCTGTACATGACCCCGGCAATGGATAAGAGTATTTAGGCAAAGACAGTAATTCAGCAAGACTTGCTGAGTAACTTGCCAATAACATTCTACCTAACGAAGTTAAATGAAAATGTAAATATGATTCAAAGAGGTAATTCATATTTCATGAAAGCATGGGAGAAAGCAAACTAACTTTTTTTAAAAATGGATACAAGCACAAAATTCCTATGAAGTTTGTTTTCTCAAATATGAAACACAACCTGAATCATGTGTCTCCAACACTGAAATGCTTTGCTGGCAGTGGCTATACATCATGCATGCTTCTACATATGTAATGTCCATTTTGGAGAAATGCATGGAATGAACGATGATTTTAATGGTTTCCATTTTTGTGGTTTAATTTATTTAATTTTATTGCTTTTGATTTGTTCTTCACTTTTTAACATTTTTGGTTAGCCTCCTTGAGCACTGTTTTTCTCCACTGGAATGAGCCATGTATCTTCATAAGCTACATTCTTCCACACATTGCCTCTGTTTAATTCATTCACCATCACCACCACCCCATTTTGGGGGGTATTTTTGGGTTCTAGAAAGCCAGACATTCAAGGTTTCACTAATTGCACACCTGCAATGGTTTTCAATGTCTGAGCAGGGATTCAAGCACAGGATTTCTGAATGTGACTCCGTCACTCTACCCACTATAACACACTGTATCTCCCCAGCATTCCAGTAGGACTCTCATATCCATGAAGTTGGCATTTGTGGTTCCAGTTGTCTTCAGTTCTCATTGCTACAACCCAATCCATAGCACACATGTGTACTTATCTCCGTCTCTCAACCTTCCCCATTTTCTCTTTAATGGGTTCACCATTAATGACAGAGAGAGGACGGGGAGCTTGGAACCTGAATGAAATAATTACATTTATAAGCTGCTGGGGCCTGAAATCTCTGCAACAAACCAGGAAAGGGACCTTGATGTCCTGGTGGACAGCTCAATGATGGTGTCAATCCAGTGTGCCACAGCACTGAAAAAAGCAAACTCAGTGCTAGGGATCATTGGGCAGGGTATAGAAAATAAGTCAGCAAGTGTCATTTTGCCTCTTTATAAATCTGTGGTGAGGCCCCATCTGGAGTACTGTGTCCAGTTCTGGTCACCATAACTCCAGAAGGATATTGTGGAAATAGAAAAATGCAGAGGAGGGCAACCAGAATGATTAGAGGACTGGAACACCTTCCTTACCATCTGAGGATGCAACAGCTGGGCCTCTTCACTCTCGAACAACAGCACCTAAGAGATGACCTGATTGAAGTTTATAAAATCATACATGGTGTAGACAAAGTAGATAAGGAAAAACTGTTTTTCCTGTTGTACAACAGTAGAACTAGAGGGCACTCCATGAAACTTTGGGGTGCTAGATCTTAAACAAATAAGAGAAACTACTTTTTCACCCGGAGGATCACTGGTCTGTGGAACTCCCTGTCAGAAGAAGAGGAGACAGCTGTCAACCATCACAGCTTTCAGAAAGGCTTGGACAAATTCATGGAGAACAGGGGTATCAATGGATATCATTATGGATGCCTAAGGACAACCTCCAGGTTGGAGAGATAGGCAGTAGAGATGGGCACAAAACAATTTTTTTTAATTTTTAATTTGTTTTGTTATTCATTATTTGTTTCATTATGGAACAAAATGAATAATGAACAAACCCATCAAAGAAAAACAAAACAAAACAAAAAAACAAAACAAAACAAAAATATCCATTTTGTTTGCTTCATTTTTCAGTTTTCCCATAGGAATGCATTGAAGCAATGCATTCCTATAGGAAAAAGCTGGTGATTCACCCCTCCTCCCAACACGGGGAAAACCTCAGGCCTTTTTTCCCCACCAAAGCCACTGCTGATCAGCTGTAGCATGGAACTTTAGTGGAAAAAAAGTTTTAAAAGCCTGTCCTTTCCCCCACCTGATTGGGCGCAATCGGGTGGGGGATTAAAAAAAAATTAAAAACCGCTCTGACCTGGCCCATGGGACAGCTGGTTGGCACTAGTAAAAAAATGTAAAAAACCAAAAAATACGCCAAAATAAAAAAATGAACCATCCCGGCCTGCAGGCCAACTGGTTGGCATGAGTAAAAATAAGTTACAATTATAAAATTAAAACACACGCCGACCCGGCCTCTGGGCCAGCTGGTTGGAGAGAGTTTAAAATTTTAAAAACAAAACAAAAACAAAACAAATGAAAAACAAAATATTTTTTTAAAAAAACATTTCATTTTAAATGAAACAAAAACAATTTTTAAAATGAAAACTGAAACAAAGCACCATTTTGGCATTTCATGCCCATCTCTAACAGGCAGGATATCACTACCATTTGCAGGGAATCTTAGGCAGGTGAAGCAAATGGTGAGCCACTGTGTGAGACAGAATGATGAATAGGCTGTGGCCTGTTCCGGCAGGCTGCTCTTATATTCTTATGTTCTAATCCCTTGTGCATATGGGAGCCCCTATAGCAGTGATGGCGAATCTTTTAGAGACCGAGTGCCCAAATTGCAATTCAAAACCCACTAATTTTTTTGCAAAGTGCCAATACAGTAATTTAACCTGTATACAGGTGGCTATGAAGGGACAATGTCGGGTGCCCACAGAAAGGGCTCCGAGTGCCACCTTTGGCACCCATGCCATAGGTTCGCCATCACTGCCCTATAGTATCAATTCTGTTAGTTGTTTGCTTATTCATTGCAGTCTTGTTGAATGACTGGTATCTGTTTCAGGGTTTTTATGAAGGGTTGGATTGAGAGCAAAGGAACAGAAACTTTTTATTCACATGCGATGCACTATAGGAGAAAATCTGGATCAATGTCGTTGCATTGTCTGACATCTATGGTGACTTTTCAGGTTGAAAAATCCCCCTCCCTAGATTCCCATTTAGGCAACCTATACAACAGGTTCTTGTTTGCATTGTTGATTCCACAATTTGTTCTGAATTTACTCTGAAATAACTGCCGGATCCTGCTTGCTCTCTTCTTCTTCATTAGCAATTCTGGGGGCAGTGTGGGGAGGGGAATGATTGTTTTACAGGCAGGCTGGTATATCACAGACAGCTAGTTGTTGATCTCGAGATGCCTGCAGGCCAACAATCTGTGCGAGAAGTTGCTCTACTTTTAAGGGGGGGAAATAGAGACAAAGATAATACTGATACAAGCATCTGTAACGAGCTAATTAGGTCCTTGTGGGCAACACAGCAGAGAGAAAATGGAAACAAACATACATCTCCTTGTGCAATTGTACTTTAAAAGACTATCTCCACCACAAAAGAGTATGCTGCTAAAGATGATGTGTTTTTCTACCAAATGACCTAATTGCAGTCAGTTTCATGGTATCACAAATGGGGAGGGTTTGGTGTTGTGTTTTATGGAGGGGGGTGTTGGAGGGTTTGGTTGTTTTTTCATCTCAAAAGAAAGGATGCTTTTTGCCTCCAAACCCGAGAAACCTGTTAGAAGTTGGTAATTAGTATGAGCTGTTAATCTAGTTTGGCTGTGATTAAACTGCGATTGAACATGACTGTGGTTCTTGTCAGTAAGCAATGCCTCTGAGCCAGAGGGAGGTTTAACGAGATGCCAGTCGTCTGGGCACCCATTGGGCATTGTTGCAGTTGATCAGAATTAGAAGCGCAGGGCAATCTGGCATGTATATTAGGTGGCGGCGGGGTGGGAGGACCCTACATCTCAGATCGCATGTTCAGCTGCTTTTCTACTGACAACGCACTGAGTATTTCCAAGACAGCTGCCTGCTAATTTGGGATCTGGTTGGCCTGAATTTGGGTCTTAGGGGCATGAGATGCCTAGAAAAACGCAGAGGGGGAGCCCACAATGCTGGCACTAGGTTGTAAAATATTTGCTGATTTCATAGAATCATAGAATAATGGAGCTGGAAGGGCCCTATAAGGGTATTGAATCCAACCCCCAGCTCAACACAGGAATCCAAATCAAATTACATCTGATACTTCAGTGTTATTTGACACACCCAAGGTAGGAATTTCCCAGTCAGCCAAAGTCAATTGCCAAACATTTTAGTGACAAAATATGATTGAGAAGTACAAAATAATGCAGGGCATGAGTGAAGTGGATAGAGGGACGCTCTTCTCTCTCACACAAAACACCAGAACTAGGGGACATCCACTCAAACTGTGGGTTGGGTGAGTGAAAACAGACAAAATAATTTTTTTAAACCCAGCATATTTTTAGTCTGTGGAACTCCCTTCTGACATCTGGCCTGGATGCCTTCCAAAGGGGGTTGGACAGATTCCTGGAGGGAAAGTCCATCACAAGTTACAAACCATGATGGAGGCTTAAAACCAGGGTCCTTCAAGGGCCAGATGCAGGGGAGTGGTATCTGGAGACAGATATCTAGTCTTGTGCACTCCCAGACACATCTGGTGGGGCCACTGTGAGATACAGGAAGCTGGACCAGATGGGCCTTTGGCCTGATCCAGCATGGCTCCTCTTATGTTCTTATGATGTGTCCTTATATGTTATAAGGGAAGGGGGTTGAGAGAAGACGGGTCATCTTCGGCCATTACATTCATTACACTCAAGCAAGGACTATTCTTTATATTCAAGCAAGGACTACTCTTTCCCTATCTCACTACACCCTCTTACCCAGTATGACATCTGATTGCAACTGGCAAACCAACCCCATGCCCTCAAATGAATGAGGAAAGATGGGGTGCCCAGCCACAGTCTTATGGCAGAAGTTTAGCACAGGCACTTAATTTCTTTGCTACCACAGCTGATCAAGTCGTTTAATTGATTTCTCCCATCCCCTCTGCTCCCAGAGGCATTTCATGTAAAGTTTTTGATCCCTTAACAATTCAAGGTCAAGTGGAGTCATCATAATGGATTCATGCAGAAGAGACCCCTGATTAATCTACAGGCATGTTCATATGACTGTCAGGTTAACATGTTCACATGTTCACATGACTGTCAGAAAAGCCAGCGCAGAAACCAGCATCTTGCTTGCATCCATGGAAGCCCACTCTCAAATGGAGAAAGATGTCAGAAAAATTGGAGACAACAGAAAGAAAATCTGGAGGATTTCTAACCGGCCGCATGGCGCAGTGGTTAAATGCATGCCCTGCAGGTAAAACTGTGCTCATGAGCTGGGGTTCAATCCCTGGTAGCCGGCTCATGGTTCACTCAGCCTTCCATCCTTCCGAGGTTGGTAAAATGAGTATCCAGCTTGCTGGGGAAGGGCCAATGTGTAGCCTGCATACTGTAATTAAAACTGTAAACCACCCAGAGATTACTTGCAGTGGTATGGTGTGGTATATAAGCAGAACACTTTGCTTTGCTTTGTTTTGCTTTGCTTTGCTTGGCAAGAGACTCGAGGAAGTCAGGCTGCTTGGCTTATCAAAAAGAAGGATAAGAGGATATTTGATTACAGTGCATAATAAGTACTTTCCATCAAGGACTCTTGATAACGAGAATCAATGGCCCAATTTGGATGGGAAATAAGACGGGACTGGAAATCAACAGTGAACACATTGCACAAGGGGAGGAGGTGGGGCTTACAATCATTTGGAATCTGTTTATTGAATCAAGTTTGATGGCTCTCCTGTAGAGCAGGCTTGAACCAGCCGGTCATCAATGAGTGGCTAAGGTTCCCTGAAATCAGTGGAGGCTTTTCTTTTTCAGTAGATGCTGAGTCCAGGAAGGCTCTGTGTCACCCAGAGCTCGACTTTAGATTAGATAGTAGTAGAAAATAAGAAAACAAGTGGTTCCTCTAAGGACTCAGGCCTTCATCCCTCCTCCTCCCTGGAGTGGACATTAGGAGCAGTGAGACCAATGGGAAATCAAAACAAATTCAAGTCATAAAAGTGGCAGCTTGGGGCCAAACCTTGCAAGATTTGACACGGAGGTTGGAGTAACCCAGCAAAGAGGAATGCAGCAGCCAGTCTGAGGGCCAAGCACTACAAGGCAAAGACTATATCATTGGAAGTAGGATGTTTTTTCACATGCTAAAGGCATCCACATCTCACAGCATGTGTTTCCTTTGCAAAATGTTCTACAGTGGAACCTTGACTTACATGCTGCTTGACTTGCAGCATATTTGACTTGCAGCAAGAAGGGGCCTTTTTTACTTCAGTCGCAGGCTTTGACTTACAGCTCAGAGCCCCAGCACAAGGCACCGGAATTGGGCAGCAGCCATGACCCAGCATCGCAGATGCCGCCTCCAAACTGCTCCTGCCTTCTTCCTCTTCTCCGGCAGCGGCGGCTTCTGCAAGGCCAGCTCCGACCACCTGGAGCTGGTCCTCGACCTCGCCGAAGCCGCTGCTGCTGCCAGAGGAGAAGAAGGGCCGGGAGTTTGGGGCTGGCCTTGCTGGTTAGACAGTCGGCTCAGTCTTGTAAAAAATCTGGCTGCAGAAGTCTGGTCCACAATGGAAGCATTTTAGTTGGGGAGCTGTACAGTTGTGGGACTCTGATGGTAAGCATAGGGTTGTTCAGAACCTGGAATGTCAGGTTAAAAATCAGTAAAACTTAAATGTTAGACACTGTTGCTATGAACATTAAAAAGTGGAGGCGTATAACTTGTGGACTATAATTCAAATGCCTCCTCCTGTCTTTGAAGAGACATTTCATTTACATCCCCGGAAGGAATCTCCTATCCCAGTCAAATTTGTGTTAAATTGCTGTTTTGGGGGGTCTTTTTCATCATCTGAAATGGATTAATCCTCTTTCCCATTACTTTCTATGGGAAACGTTCATTTGACTTAAGTCATGTTTGACTTATGTCTAGACCTCCGGAACGGATTAATGACATAAGTCAAGGTTCCACTGTAGTTATATACCACCCAACAAATGCTTAAAGCACTCTCTGGGCAGTTTACAAGTAATTCTGCAGGTAACACAATGCCCCCACCCCTAAAGCAAGCTAGGTACTCGTTTTACCTACCTCAGAAGGATGGAAGGTTGAGCAAACCACGAGCTAGCTACCTAGGATTGAACCTCAGTTTGTGAGCACACATATGGCTGGAGTGTAGCAATTGAACCCCTGCACCAGGAGGCTCTGTCATGCCTTTAGCCATTGGCCTTTTTCACTCGCTTGGCTTTAAGACTGATCTTTGGGGCACAAATGTTGCCACTGCCTGTTACTCTGCTTCCTCAGACATGAAGGCTTCCTTGATTCACAACATCTTCTAACTAAACATTATTATGCTCCTTGTATTTTGGGCTTTTTAAAAAATGTATTCCTTTGTTATTTTGTCATGTGATTCCCTGTTGTAAACCACCCAGAGTAGCCCTAGGGCTAGATGGCTGGTATAAAAGTTCAATAAATAAATAAATAAATAAATAAATAAATAAATAAATAAATAAATAAATAAACATTGTCTGTGGTAGTTTGGCTTTAAACCATCTTTCTCTTTTTTTAACAGATCAACAGCAGAAACTCAAGACCTGAGAAGCAAAAGGTCAGATAAAAATCTGAGAGCCCCCAAGCCTTGGCAAAACCTGCAGCTGTGCTAATTTGGGTCTGTGGGCTGGATTTCTGTAGATTTCTGGGAACTACTGGCCAAAAGCATGAAAGAGCACATTCCATCAAGATTAGAGATGGGCACGAAATGAAAAAAAAATTGTTATTCATTATTCATTTCATTATGTAACGAAATGAATAACAAAAATTGTGATGAAATTGGAATGAACCGAACAGAACCACGAAAATTAGGTTCGTTATGTTTCGTTTTCTTTGATGGCAACGCACAATGAAATGAGCTGTTTTTAAATGTTAAAATACCTCCTGAATATCCGTAAAAACCCAGCGATAATTATTTATTCTGCCTGATAATACCTACCAGGGGTTGGGGTCCTTAAAACATGCATTTATGTCTTTTCTCAGATCGCTGTATTTTTTTCCTTTAAGGGGAGTTAGGGGACATCGACCCAAAATGGCTCCCAGATGCCTAATATTGATTTCTTGGGTATTAAAACACCCTGGACATCTGTAAAAACGCCGCAATAATTATTTGAAATTATTACCTACCAGGGGGCTTTTGTTTTTGTCTTTCTCCCATCGCTATGTATTTTTTCTTTTCCCTTTGACACAAAATGAATTCCAGCTGTAAAATGGATGCAAGCCATGTGATGGGATCATGTAAATTCTTGCACAACTTCAACGAATAGCATGCCCAGGTTGCAGCCTGGGTAGGTGTGGCAGCCACAGAGGGCATAAAAAGCTTTGGCAGCCCCCATCCTACTTGCAGTCTGCAGTGGGAGTTAGGGTGGGATTGCTGTCTCTGCGACTCGTTACTTTAGGCCAGCCAGGCAGGTGTGTGTCTCTGTGTTCCTGCTGGCTGCAGCCTGGCTCTTAGGGGAGAGAAAGAAGAGATTTCTCTAGCAGCCTCCCTGTATGCGTGCGTACCTCTCAGTGAGTACCCTCCCCTGCCCCGCAGTGCAGTCACTCTGCAGCTGCCTTACGCCCTGGGCAACACCCGCCGCTGCCTTTGCAGCCTCCCTGCGTACCTGACAGAGCAAATCGCCCAGCAATCAACTTCGGCCCGACCAGTTCAGCAGTCGCGAGCGCACTCGCTACGGGTTGTTACACCCCGAGAGGCCAGATGCTCCTCCACCAGAAACAGCCTTCTCGGTGGCTGCTCCAATGCTATGGAACAGCCTCCCCAGTGAAGTGCGCTCTGCAGAGTCCCTGCTGGCCTTCCGTAGAGCGGTTAAAACCATCTTATTCCACGAGGCCTTCAGTGACCTAGTTTAATTTTTTTTATTTTTTTCCCCTGTCCCCGCCATCTGTTGCTCGTTCACCCGCTGCTCGATTTCTACGAGCTATAATATCAACGGAGGGTGTTCGTGATTTTATGTCTGTATTTTACTTCATTTTATTCTATTGTTTAATTTTGTTGTTTGTCATACATTGTTATTGTATATTTGTGCTTATTAACCTGTAAGCCGCCCAGAGTTCCCTTAAGGAAGATGGCCGAGGTATAAATTTTATAAATAAATAAATAAAATAAATACCTAGTCTATACTGTGTCTCTGCCAGCATCATTTTTTTAGTGTTTTCCCTCTGGTCTGGGGCATTGGGGGACGCCCCCATGCGGAAATGCTTTAAATCGCGCAGAAAGCAGGTAAAAACGAAAAATGAAAAATGAAAAAAAAAATGTTTTCAAAAAATTCATGAAAAATGAAAACGAACGGATATGGGCCCCACAATGAAAAATGAAAAACCAAAACTTCATTTTTTCAATTTGTGCCCATCTCTGATCAGGATGCTTTCTCTAAATAGTTGGTCACACGACCTGACAAACCACATACTGCTTCTTTTGTCTAGTTGTCTGTATACCTTGGTAAAGTTACTTTTGGAAACTAGTATCCCCAGAATCGAGGATGGTTCCACTGAGAGATTTTGGAGAATATAGACCAGAGAGTCATTTTTCTGTGCTTTGCTTCCCATTCAGGGAAACTAATATTTTTTCAAACTACTATTTTTTAAAGGCATAGTTACAGTGGTGAGACAAACAGATGGCATCTTTTAGACTCAGCTGGCTCTTCCACCTCCTCTTATCTCACATGCTGCTTTTGTGACTGAGAGACCCTTTTCTGGGCTGGGGTGGCTGTCAATCTATCCAGTACTAACCAATTATTCTCTCTCACTTCTGAATTTAAAAAGAGCCCCACCTCTCCTCTGAGTTCTTTCCCTCGGTTTTAGTCTGTGGAAGGCAGTGTTTGTTAGTTTTGCTGTTGATCCCTTTGTCACTGTAGGAACAGAAATATTTTTATTTTTCCTCCTATAAATGTCCCAGCATGAGTTATGGCTCTATCACACATCCTTTAAAATGCTGATTAAATTTCAAGATAAAGCGTTTCCAAAAATCTTGTCTCCCTGGTCACTGGACTTAAAAAAAAAAAAACCAGGTTATGCCCCCTTTAGTGAGTTTTCCAAGAACTACCAGAGAAGTTGGGAATTTTTTGCTCCAATAAAAAATTTGAGCCAGAAGTCCATGGGAGCTCACATATGATCCGGTTTTCTGTTTTGTTTTGTTTTTGTTTGTTTGTTTGTTTGTTTTCCTAGCCCCGGCCAGCTCATCCTGGGGCTCATCTGTGCTTTATTTATTTATTTATTTATTTATTTATTTATTTATTTATTTTAGTTTCTCCCCTCCCCCAAGCGCTGATCAGCTGGCCTTTGGGCTATCAACGATGTTTTTTAATTATTATTTTTAGCGCCGACTAGCTCATCCTGGGGCTTCTCAGCACTGATTTTTATTGTATTTTTTAATTTTCCCTCCCACCCCCAGCGCTGATCAGCTGGCCTTTGGGCTCTCTGTGTTGTTTTTATTTATTTATTTATTTATTTATTTATTTATTTATTTATTATTATTATTATTATTATTATTATTATTATTATTATTATTATTATTATTATTATTATTATTATTATTATTATTATTATTTTCTAGTGCCACCTGCTGGCCCTGGGGCCACATCTTCAGTCATGTGACAAAGAAAGAAGAAAAGCCAGACTTTCACAATCTCTGGATCTTCCTCCAGGTGAGGTAGCGGCCTTAGTGAATGAAAAAGGGGTTGGACTTTCCGGAGAACTTGTAGCTATTCTCCTTTGTGAATCTCTGTGCTTCTACTGTAAAACATTTTAAAAATTTAGTAGAAGTTCAAAACTCTGCAGCACTCTTCATTCCACATATGGACTGTGAGGAGGAGTTTGTTTGGGAGAGTGTAATTCCTCCATATTATCAATATGTGACTCATTCATTGAAAAGTAGAGGCTGAACAAATAAGGAAAAAAATACTTTACAGATTATGGGTGACAAAGAATATGAGTTATTTATGAGACCTCAGAAGTACTTTTACCAGTTCAAGGTATAAAGCGAAACAAGAGAAAGGAAATGCATTGTCTGGATTTCTCCAAGCCCATAGTGGATATTGTCCCGATATTTTTACTCACTTTACTACTTGTCAATGTTGTTCATGTCGTCTAGTCATGCTAATGCAACCCTGATGGAACAAGGCAGCCTTTTGGGGTGGCGGGGGGGGAGTGTGGGGTCAGAGAAGCTGCCGGAGAGCACCATGCTGCCCTCTTGTACCTGTGAGAAAGTTGTAGACAAGCTGGAACAGCCGTCTGCTTGGCTCACCAGATTAATTCAACTTTGTCGAGAGCTGGGTCATTGTGAACTCACCCTTCCCATAAATAATGCACAGACCTCTCTTAGTGATGCCATTATGACTCTGCAGTTTGCTGTGTGCACACCATTTGGTCAGCTTTGGGAAAGAATGGGTTTGCTGAAGCAAAGCGATTGCTCATCTGAGTGGATTTCCCTATCCCTTTTAGCAAGGGGCCAGAGAGGCACCATCCTCTCCTGATACTAACTTATATCCCCACCCCTGAGGAGCTTAAGGAAGACGGCCTTCCGGAGACTTGAAAAGCCACTTCCTGAGACTTGAAAGACCACTTTCAGATCTGCTTCTCATATGGAGCAGAAAAAGTAACGGAGGCCCTTTGCGGAGGTCTGCTCTTTCTGGAGCAAAACTGCCACCCTGCTGCCTTTCCTTGGCCTACTGAGGTGACCCACAGGGAAGTGGGGGGGACTTGTGGATGAATGAAGAGGACTCCTGTCACCCCAACTTTCAGAAGAGCCCCTCCATGAAGTCCACGAGCCACCGGAAGTATGATAAGCACACACATACACCAGCTTAAAACATCTCTCTCTGGTTGCCACAGGCTGGCGTCCATAACCAGTTGTGGCAGAAGGTCAAGAAGAGAGGTGACTGGTGGAAGACTTTTCTTTCTGGGATCAGCCCTTGCAAATGATGGGAACTGATGTCTCCAGGTAAGAGGGAGAAACCCAGCAAGTACTTCTAGCTAGCATAAGCTGGGCTGAGATAGAAGAGCCAACGGCCTGACCAGTATTGTGAAAATCTGTCACTCTTGTCTTCGTCTAGGCCAGGGGTCCTCAAACTTTTTAAACATGGGTCCGGTTCTCTGTCTCTCAGACATTGGGAGCTTTTACACGACCCCTAAAATCTGAGGCAAAGGGCTCCCAGATCCGGAGCTTAAAAATGTTTTCCCACCAGCTCCAGACTTTAAAAAAATTAAGTACAACCACGCCCACCTAAGCGCGTCCCAGCGCACTTTTCAAGTACCTGGCCTCCAGGAGGTAAAAAAATCTTCCGATGCGCATTGTAAAGTTGTGAATGCCAGGCTCCCTCGCTGTCTGTTTGTTTGTTTTTGTCCCCGCCGCCACTTTAAGAGACAGGAATAGCTATGGGGCAGCTTGGGGCGGCTCCAAACGGCAGACAGAGAGGTGATTTTTGCATTTTTTCTCCCTCCCCTCATGCAGACAGGAACAATGGAGTGCAGAGGGGTGGGAACACAGGAAGAGAGACAAGCCCCCACAATCTCTGGTTCGAATTTAAGTTGCCTCCGGATTTTAGGGGTCATGTAAAAGCACCCATTGTTGTTGGTTGGACCCTGCAGCTCTCTGGCACAGCTCCGAGGGGGGAGAGGGAAGGCCCAACCCGCTTCACCCTTCCCCCAGCCCAACGTCGCTCTCCTCACCTGCCAGCCTGCACGGTGGGCCTGCTTCTCCCATGGCTCCAAGGGGGTAGGGGAAGGCCCATCCTGCTCCCCCCAGCCCAACACTGCTCTCCTAGGCTCCCCCCCCCACATGGCAACCCCACTTCTCCCACAGCTCCAAGGGGGATAGGGCAGGGCCCATCCTGCTCACCCCCCAAGACCTATGGGCAATGGTAGGCTTTGCCCTTGCATTGGTGGCTGAGGTGGCAGCAGGAGCAGCTGCTGCAGAGCGAGTTTTTGGCTGAAGTGCAGGGGAGTGGGGGGTTTCTGCAATGGCCGCGGGCCAGATTCAGGACCCTGGCGGGCCGCATCTGGCCCATGGGCTGTAGTTTGAGGACCTCTGGTCTAGACCTTTGAAGCCCCTTGCATTTTCCTTGATCTGTTCCACAGAGAAGAAACTCTCTGTGGGAAGGATTCCCTTTCCCTTATTTAGCCTGTTTTGTGCCAAAATGTACACAATTGTTCCACTCATTTGACCTAATATATACCTTCCCCATCCACCCACCCAGTCTCATTGTTGGTGGTGCCACTTAAGATATGCACCTCCAACCCATCAATCTTGGCACTGATGGCATAGGGTAGATGTATGTTTGAATGTCTGGGAAAGTAGGAGGTCTTACCCGTACCACCTTATTTAAATTATATCAACACTTTCCATCACACCAACTTGACGTTTGGACCCTTCTTTCTTGGGTGCATCTCGACTCTACAGCTTTTTCAAGGCTACACAGGCTGACTCCTGTTTTTAGGAAGCACAATGTGCAATCAAACACCCAAGCTCAATGAATTAGTCTTTCTGCTGTCTTTCTGGAAGCAGGCAAAGACCTCCCTTTTCAGGCAAGCTTTCCCTGAATGACGGGCTACCTACCATGTAAATTTTTAATGGGTTACGATGCATTATTACATTGCCTGATTCCATAAGAACATTCATGTTTTCCATGTTACTTTCCACCCCTCATAATGATTTTTTTCCTTTGTGTGTGCTCTTTGTAGCTTTAATGTTACCTTTTAATGTTCTAAGATGCCTCTTCTAATCCCCTGTTCTTAACTTTAATACGTCTTAAATGTCCTGGGCTGTATATCATCCCTCATTAGTGTAAGCCACCTTGGGTGTTTTCCAAGGAGAGAGGTGGGTTAAAAATATTCAAAATGAAAATGAATGAATGAATTAATTTCTACTTGCTCAATGTTTTAACATTCTAGTGCTCATTGTATTTTAAAACATATGCCCTTTATCGCTACTGTTGTAAACCACCCCGAACAGTGCAATGCACTAAAGGGGTGTTATATAAATAAATAAATAAATAAATAAATAAATAAATAAATAAATAAATAAATCTTTTTCATTTGTATTTTATTTTAAACTGCTGCTGAATAGTTGTGATTTATTTGTGCCTACTTGTCCTTTTTTATTATTATTTATGTCATGCTGGTTTTGATTGACTAGTTTGTTTATTATTTTAGGTTGTATAGTGTGTTTTATTGTGTTTTGTTTTTGTTTGTAAACCACCAGGGTAGCTTTCTGCTAGATGGTTAAATAAATAAATAAATAAATAAATAAATAAATAAATAAATAAATAAATAAATAAATAAAAGCTGACCACTACAAAAGGGTGCTGCTTATATATCCTTGTTCCTTCAGGTTCCTGATCTTTAAATCAAGTGAGGACTGGGTGGCCCACTCAGTAAAGACCACCTTCAGAAGTAGCACTGTTCCACCAGCCCTTCAACTTGACTACTGTCATCTCTAGAAGAGAGTGTTATGGCCACCCTGCGGTTAAGAGAGCCAACGGTAAAAGACAGTACTATGTCCAACCTATAGGGAAGAGATGCAATAAAAGAGATTCAACCAGTCCCATGATGATTTAATTTCCAACTCACAGGAATGCAATATTAAAATACTGTAGGCACACATCTCCAGGAAGAGCAGATTTTTTTTCAGCTGATGACCTGAAGTCTCTACTCTGCTCCAAGCCAGAATGAAGCTTTGGCTAACCTAACAGCTCATTTGCTGACCAACAGGTGGTCCCGGAGGAAAACAGGTTGTAACAACTCAGTACACAGATGACATTCACACTCCAGTTTCACTGCAAGGGTTGCCCAACTGTTGCAACACTGAGTCTGTGGCAATAAACAACGCCCGCATCACATTCTTCCTGCACATGCTGTTCTGTTTGGGCATATGCCGTTTCTAGCTGATGCTTTTCTCAGCAAACTAGACAGGCTGAAAGCCATTGGAAACATTGGTGGCAGCTTACTGCATTAGGAGGATCTGAGAGATGCCTGAGTTTAGGCTCTACCACCCTGTCAAACACTTCTTGTCTTTGTCCTCTTACTAGTGAATCATGCCTATCTATTCCCTCTGTGACAAGTTTTACTTATGATGCTTTTATCCCAAGAACCCTCAAAACACTCCTGAAAACGAGACTACAGAGATTGGTTGAAACATTTATCGAAGCTGATCGTTCAGCTTAACCGCAAACCCCAACATTTCTGAAGCTTCTTGTGCTTGTGGATGACATGGTGGGTGGGTGTTTTGCTTTATTTTTAATCTCCCTTCTTCTTGGGAACTCATCCCAGAGTCATCACTTCCTGTTTTCATAAGAACATAAGAACATAAGAACATAAGAAGAGCTATGCTGGATCAGGCCAAAGGCCCATCTAATCCAGCTTCCTGTATCTCACAGTGGCCCCACCAAATGCATCTGGGAGCACACAAGACTAGCTCTCTGTTTCCTGACACCACTCCCCTGCACCTGGCCCTTGAAGTACCTTGGTTTTAATCCTGGAGATTACACATCTCCATCACAGTTTGTAACCTGTGATGGACTTTTCCTCCAGGAATCTGTCCAATCCCCTTTTGAAGGCATCCAGGCCAGATGCCATCACCACATCCTGTGGCAGGGAGTTCCACAGACTAACAACATGCTGGGTGAAAAAATATTTTCTTTTGTCTGTTCTTACTCTCCCAGCCTTCAATTTGAGCGCATGTCCCCTAGTTCTGGTATTTTGTGAGAGGGAGAAGAGCATCCCCACATGTCTCCATTTTCCCTTCCACACTCAAGGCCATTCCTCATGTTTTACCTTAGAACACTGGTGCAGAACAACTTTCACTTATCTTTCTCTCTTGCTCTTTGTACATATAAAACAGAATATGGAGAAGAGGTTGGGATGTAGAGGTTGGATAGAACCATATATTTGGACAAAACTTCACTATCACCTGGGATCCCCATTTCAGCTGCTGGACCTCACAAGGATTTCCCAACTAAAAAGAACTGGCCTGAACACTGGAACTAAAAGCAATTGGTCAATAATACTGTATTTTGTTATGCCATATGAAATAAATAAATAAATAAATAAATAAATAAATAAATAAATAAATAAATAAATAAATAAATAAATTTACATTTACCAGAAGAAAATCACACAAGCCTTGGTGGCAAACTGCTGCTCATTAACAAAGTGAGGATAACATTTCTGACATAATTGCACTACTGGGCATCTTGTAGCCCAATAGTTAAATGCCTGAACTACAACTAAAACTGTGCTCACAACCTGGGGTTCAATCCCAAGGAGCTGTCTCATGGTTGACTCAGCCTTCTATCCTTCTGAGTTCAGTAAAATGAGTACCCAGCTTGCTGGGGGGGCAATGTGTAGCTTGCATAATGAAATTATAAACCGCCCAGAGAGTGCTTAAGCACTATGGGGCAGGATATAAGCAGAATACTTTTTTTTAAAAGTAAATTTATTTATTTATTTATAAATAATTAGCACAGCTAGCACTTTGTGAAGAAGTTGTTCTTGGCCACACAACTTTAAAGGATTCCCTTCACATAAAATGTGAATTGCCAAAAGGATTTTGGTCAGTAATTCTCAGTCGGTTAATTAAATTCTTCACACATATTCATTCGTTCATTCATTCATTCATTCATTTGTTCATTTGTTCATTTTATTTTATTTTATTTTATTTTATTTTATTTTATTTTATTTTATTTTATTTTAACTATTTCTATCCCACCTTTCTCCCCAAAAGGACCCAAGATGGCTAATTTGACATAGACACACATATAATCACATGAGTAAAACAAGACCCTCATGAGGATGATCAGAGGTGGGGAAAACCCTCTAGATCATTAATTTTCAGCTCTTGTCAAGGTGACACAATCGGGAATCGAACTCCCAACCTCTGGCTCCAGAGTCAGATGTCTGAATCACTGAGCTATCCAGCAGTGCCCTGTCTGCTCACTCTCTTCTATCCCAAATCCTCGTTTTTATCAAGTCTTGTCCTTGAAAGACAATCCCATTTTATACCGGGGGGAGGGGGATGTGGATTTGGAAGGAGAAACAGCAACTGCGAACTGCCATTTCTTCCATGCGCCAATTTTTTTAATGAGGTAAATTGACAGTTCTTTGCCGTGTACTATAAATGTGTGAACACTAGATGGCACTTCACTGCAAGAATGATCGACCCAGTTTGCATACAAAATTCAACCCTAGTTCCACCAGCAATTCAAAAGGCAAGTTTGAGCCCGGTTGCTCAATGCGTCAGCATGGCTGGCTACTCTTTCTTTCTTTCTTTCTTTCTTTCTTTCTTTCTTTCTTTCTTTCTTTCTTTCTTTCTTTCTTTCTTTCTTTCTCCCAGTCATGCACACCCAAGTGTGGCTGTACCACAAAAGAGGCCAGGTTTTAGCATTCTGCGCTAGCAAAATACACTACAAAACATCTGAGCAGTTTCTTTGTCAGTGGTTTTGGGTAAATGATCAAATTACTGGAAAAGGAAAACAGGCTGGTACTTGTTTCCTTTCCATTTGTCAAAGTGCATTGTTTGGGGGGAGGGGGAAGTGATTAAATAAAAATGAGAATGGCACAGCGAGCCAGTAGATTGTCTCTGGTTCTGACACAGGCCTGTGGAACTTGGATAATTTCTAAATGCCATATGGTGCCCTCAATCCCTGCACAGATTTCCCTCTGTGATGTGTATAGGAACTTGGAGTTCAGGTCAAAGCCAGCTATTGCTCTCAGTGCCTCAGGAGCTTAAGAAGAAAAAGAATTAAAGGCAGAGAGAGTCCCTTTTCTGATCCAACATTCCCCACCACCAGTACTTAATTTCTTTGCTATGTGTAGGTTTTAAAAATATATATTCCTTCTGTCATTTGTAGAAATGTGGGTATTGTTATCACATTCTTTTTCCCTAGAAAAGGAATAGGGTAAAGCAAAGCAAAGGGAGGATGGAGGGATGAGTGAACCTCCAGTTTGCTACCTGGGAATGAACCCCAGGTCATGAGCACAGTTACAGCTGCAGTACAAGCCTTTTAACCATTGTGCCACAAAGTAATGTAGAATAGGGGATTTGTAGGTAAAAGAGGGCGAAAGTTCTTCCCATCCCTGGATGAATTAATATGTTTATGCACATCTAACAGTATGGTGGGCCTCAAAAAATTATGCACTCTGAGGGTTAATCAAGGTCTTCAATACAATGTACATGTAAAAGAGCCGGAAGTTAAGAGTTCAATTCCCCATTGTGTCTCTTGGGAGAAAAGCCTGCCAATGTGGTTTTGGGCAAACTGCTCAGTCCTAGGGCAACCCCAGAAGAAGGAAAGAGTCAACCACTTCTGAACACCCTCTACCTAGACAACCCAGGAAAGGGTCATCATAATTCATAATTGACTTAACAGCCCATGGGACCAATGGTCTCTGGAATGATATACAGTAGGACCCCGGTATCCACTGGGGATTGGTTCCAGGCTTTCCCGTAAACAATGAAAACCGTAGATAAGCCAGAACGTCTGCCCAGCCACCCCCAAAGTGCTGTTTCCTGACAGTAGCTTGCTTTATGACTGCTGTTTTGAGACAGCAGCTTGCTTTATGGTCGTGGTTTGTGAAAGTAGCTTGCTTTACAGATGGTATTTGTGACAATAGCTCGCTTTACAGCTGCTGTTTGTGACAGCACTTTGCTTTGTGGCTGCTGAATTACTTAATTTTTTCCTCCACCATCCATGGATAACTGAATCAGTGGATAATGAATCAGTGGATACGGGGGTCCTACTGTAAATGCAATAGGGCACACCTGCACGACATACAGAGCCTGGAAAAGTCACTGAAATGGTAAACAAAAAAATTAAATACAATGGCTGATTTCTTAGTGCCAAATTATTGTGGTCTATATGCCACTGGAACGATGCTGTAGACATCGCGAGTAGGATTCTTGCCACGGTGTCCTGTCATGCTTGCTATGTTCATGCACTTAGAGGGACACTCGTTTTGTGCAGAGGCATGTGTTTGCACGATGATTATTTTGTGCAAGTTGCAAAATAACATGACTGGGGGGGGGAGAGAGAGAGAAATACCAATTTTTGCAAAGTTGTGTCTGATGGCAAAATGGAGATGCAGATTCAGGGCAATTTAGATGCATCCCAAAGCAACTGGCATGGATTAGAAGCTCACTAGAAATGTGGCATTCCTTCACATCCTGAAACAGAAGCCTGGTGGGATGGCCTGTCCTCAACCAGACATCTTCTGTTGTTGTTGTTTTGGTGTGTTTTTTGTTTTTTGTTTTTTGTTGTTTGTATTTGCATGAGCCAGACTCCTGGCGGCAACATTAACAATGTGATCAGAAATAATAATAATAATAATAATAATAATAATAATAATAATAATAATAATAATAATAATAATAATAATAATAATAATAATAACAACAACAACAACAGCAGCAGCAGCAGCAACAGCAGCAGCAACAGCAGCAACAACAAGAACCAGGTGGCAACTTTTGATAGGTTTGTGGTCGTGAGCTGCAGGCAACCTCTAGAGATTTGGGATCCTAGTGGGAAAAGGGGGTGGTTCCCTCACCTTATGAAGCTCAATCCTTCCAGAGTACCCTCCTGATCTAGAGTCACTTAGTGCCGAAGAGGAACTCATTGGCACAGAGTGTGCAGCAAAGACAGACGAGCTGTAATGCACCATCATCAGGCACTAAGAATGCCGGCAGAACGAAATTGCTTTCAGGAAGATTGCGTGTCAGCGGGGCTGCACACGTGACAGAAATGCAGTGTCATCCCCTATTAAAAATAAAAGCAGGGGCATGGTTATTTTATTTAATAGCCCAGCAGCGCTCACTTCACCTTCCTAACAGAGCAGGGGAAGTTGATTAAAATGGGAGAGAGGGAAGAGAGTTGAACAATTTGTCCATTAAAATCGAGGAAGAGCAAAAAGCCACCAATTTTCGCTAATCCCTTTGGCGACAAAGCGTGGGGCTTTAATTCCTTTGCCAGGGCCTGAGTGGAAAGTGTACAAACCTCAGAGCAGGTACTCCTCCAGAATAAGTAGTCAATATGGAAAGACACACCATTTTATACTGGAATAGGTTTGATTCTGTTTCCTGGGGTGAATGACAATAGGTGAAACTGCTCATCCACAAAAATGCTTCTAAACCTTTTAATTTTTTTAAAGTAAAGCTGTACATGGGTGAGCCCATTGTTCTCCCCTGTGCCTTGAGTTCTGCAGGTTAATTTTTGCATGGTGTTACTGTTTTGTCTGTTTGCTTTTTTTCCCTCCCTGCCCATAGTGGTGGGTGAGCTTCCCATTTTTTTGTTTATGGCTCTCTTAGGGCCTTTTCACACGGCCCCTAAGATCCGCTGGCCACTTAAATTCGGACCAGAGATCTTAGGGGTTCATTGCTCTTCCTTCCTCCCCACCACTCCGCACCTGTCTGCTGAGGGGAGGGAGGAAGAAAGTGGGGGGGGGGGAATGCAGACTCACCACCATCGTGCTGATTCCTTCTCTTTTGTTTGCTTTTTTTTCCTCCCGCCCCTTCTCTTAAAGGGGTGGGAGGCAAAAAAAAAAAAACAGAAGCCAGGAGAGCCCCGCACTGACCAGATTAAATCCGGACCTGGCGATTTTCACCCTCCTCGAGCAGGTACAAGAAAAGTGCGCTGGGACGTGCTTAGGTGGGCGTGGTCGCACTTAATTTCCTGCAAACTCTGGAGCTGGTGGGGAAACCATTGTAAGCTCCGGAGCTTGCAGCCATTTGCTGCGGTGTTTAGGGGTCATGTACAAAGGCTCAAAAAAAGCTTGTGCAACCAGTGAAGCATTGACAGGTACAGATGGAAAGAACAATCGCTCACTTCCTTATTTTGCTTGTGTTGGGCGGCATCAACAGGACAAGGCACGAGAAAGCCCTGCAAGACCCTTCAGAAAAAGACACAGAGCCTTATTTTCCCTCCCAGGATCACAGCCATCTGCTCAAAACGTCGTAGAAACCTTTCTCTTTGGCCTTCAAAAAACAGAGAAAAGAGACAGTGCATGTAAATAAAGAAGGGTGGGATGATGGTTGGGAAAGATGCAAAAGTCTCATCTACTGGTCTAAATGCTTGGATGTATTCAGTAGTCATGCTTTAAATCCTTAAATAAATCAGCACTCATGGGGAAATTTGCACCATTCATGCAGCTGCTGGATTATGGAAAGAAACAGAATTTTGCACCCATGTAAGAATTCTGTTTTAAGCCTCCCCAGGCATTCCTTGCTATCTTCACTGGCAAGGAGAAGCTGTTGTAATTTTTCCTTCTTCCTGCCTGGAAGACAAGGCAATCAAGGATTTACATCTCTGGTCACACAACTGGCCCAAATGACGACAGAGTTCCATTCCTATGACTTGATCCTTAAGTGAATTGGTTGTTAAGTGAGGAGCTACAGGTGCAGATCTCATAGTGTGTTGAGGCTGCCTCCTTGCAAGCAGGCCAGAGCAGGGAGACTCTCTGGAAGGCCACGGGAGAAGCAGAACAAAAAGAAGGGGGAAAGAGAGATGGAGGTGGCCATCACTCTGCCCCTCTACAGCAACACACATCCCTTGGAAGCAGCAGCGGAGGAGGAGGAGGAGGAAGCTGAGGGGGAGGATGCTGCAGCCCTACGTCCTGCCCTTTGAGATGCTGACAAGGTAGGTGCAGGCTGGACACTTGGGCCCAGGCCCCATTTAAGCTGGAACAGCGTGTTCTTCCTCAGGTATCCATTAGGTGGCAGCAGCTTTGGCCATTGCTGCTGGTTGATCAGAGAGGTCATTAAACAGGTCCATTGTGAAGTGAGGAGTAGTTACAGTGGTACCTTGTATAAAGGAATTAATTCATTCCAAATGAAATTATGTTAAGCAAATTTTCCTTTATACAAATTTTCCATAGGAATGCATTGAAAACAGAGTGATCCAATTTTTATGTTGTACAGATTTGCCCCGTAGGCGATTCTGTTAAGCAAATTTCCCCTATCTCCGGATTTTTTTTTTGTTGTTGTATAAATTTTATGTTGTACAAGCTGTTTGTTATACAAGGGTCCACTGTATATAGAAGAAAAGAGCAGGACACCTCCTCCCTTATTCTATGTATGTACAGAGGCAGAGATGACAAAAAGTTACCCTATTTTGGGATTATAATCCCAAGGATATTTCATCTACCATAGCCTGGTCCCGTGCTGTTGAGGGTTCCTGGAAGCTGGCGTTGTTGCTGACATCTAACCTAGAGGATGAGGTTCAAGCTGTATGGCTTCTACCAGTGGTTCCCAACCATGGGACCACAGATGTTCTTGGACTACAACACCCAGAAATCATGGTCAGACAGGCAGTGATGAAGGCTTCTGGGAATTTTAATCCAAGAACATCCGGGGTCCCATTTCATTTCATTTATTAGATTCATACCCCACCCATCTGACCGTCAGGTCACTCTGGGCGGCTTACATCAGAAATTCACAGACAATTTGTCCAGTATTCAAGTACCCTATTTTACTTGATTATTTGTTGATTTCCAAGACTATTAAGCAATTTTCAGATGAGCCAATCAGAATATTTTCCTGCTGAGTAACTCTTCAGCATTGATCCATTCAATAGGTTTTTTTGCTCTCCATAAGTTTGTCCTCTTAGAAATATTCATGGTCTTTTGAAAAACAAAGGGGATGCAAACCATGGGTTTAGTTAGTTCTTTGACTTTGGAGGTCCAGCTTCTATTCCCCACAGTCTCAACCTGGACTGCCTTACAGCCTTGTGCTGCTAAGACAGGAAAGAGATGAGTTATCTACGTGGGTTGATGGCTTCAGGGAGTCTGATGCCCCACAGTACTTCCTTGGGGAAGGCTAGGCTCAATGAGTCATAAGATCGCTTCCAGCTCTGCAATTAAAGATAGCCGGTGCCATGATGGTGTGGACAGCTGTAGCTACAGCAGTGGATCTGGTGATGGTAATGGCACTGCTGCTCCTCTTGTGCCCTGGACCCAGCTTCTGGTAGAAGTATACTCCCTAGGGAGCTGGCCAAGGTGCTGAACACCTGCAAAAACTTGCAGGTCTGAACAATGCCCCAAGAAACCCAGCTTTTCTTATCTGTGCGTTCTTTACATCAGCCAGTCCTAACAGTGGACTGTCCACACCAGTAATCCTTAAAGATGCTCATACGACTCTGTGAGGGTCCCCGGGACATCTGAAAGGGGCCACAAATTGCAAATAATTCTTCACACACTACCAGATAAGAGCTGTTATGAAACTTATACTGTTCTGATTCGATCAATATTTCTTTCATACTGTGTTTACTGCCATGGCTCAAAATAAAGTGAAGAACAGCTGACCTACACTCAGCTTTTCCTGCCTGATCTTTTCACATATCTCTTTTTGTTGTTTGATGAGGTTTGGATTTGTTTATTATCCTGCTTGTCCACTTTCCAGTCCCTTTCCTGGTGCATCTCTGACGCCTGATCACTGGCAAATAAAAGGGTGAAGTTTTGGCCACCTACCCTGAGTGCTAGATCAGCAGACTTCAGGATTAAACCTGAGACCAGGGATGGCTCCGTGTGACATGTTTGTGGGAAAAAAGCTGGTAGTGACAGAACTTTGAGGGACAGTGGATTGTGGAAGAACCAATAAATAGACCTAGAATTCAGATAAATCTCATCTATTTGAGTGAATTGGCAATCAGAGGTTCAGGTGGAAGAATGCACCCAGCTGCTGTACTAAGGATTGCATCCAACCAATTGCAGACAGAGGCTACCTCAGGAATCCTCTAGCTCAGGCATGTCCAAACTTTGGCCCTCCTGATGTTTTGGACCACAACTCCCAGAATTCTAAGCTTAGATTGGCAATGACAAAGGACTGTGGGAGTTGCTGTCCAAATCATATGGAGATGTCGAGAGGAGGGCTTTAGATTTGTCAGGAACTGGAGAACATTTTGGGACAAGCCCAAACCTGTTCAGGAGGGATGGGTTGCACTTGAATCATGATGGGACCAGGTTGCTGGCACTCAACCTCAAAAAGGCTGCAGAGCAGCTTTTAAACTGATAACTGGGGGAAAGCTGACAGGAGCTGCGTGGCATCCGGTTCGGAACACCTCATCCTCGGGGAATGAGGTTGGAGAGGGTAGAGAATCACATAGAGATGACATAGCAGGTATTAACACTGGGAGAATAATGGAATGTGATAGTTTGTCTACTGAAAATAAAAGCTGTGGGGGGGAGAACAAAGCACCAGGTGTTGTTGCAGGACACACTGTACAGATGCTTCTATGCCAATGCTTGAAGCCTCCAAGCAAAGATGGGTAAACTGGAACATTTGGCAGCTAGGGATAACATAGATATAATAGCCATAACAGAAACCTGGTGGAATGTGGAGAACCAGTGGGATACAGCAATCCCAGGCTATAAACTCTATAGAAGGGATAGAGAGGGGCGGGTTGGAGGGGGAATGGCCATCTATGTCAAAGAAGGGGTAAAATCCAGCAGAATGGAGATGGACAGGGGGTCTGACTCCACCATAGAATCACTGTGGGTTAAACTACCAGATCCAAGGAGTGATGTGATAGTTGAGGTATTCTATCGTCCACCACATCAAAAACTTGAGGGGGACCTTGAAATGAGGAGACAAATCATGGAGGTGGCTAAGAGGGATAGGATAGTAATCATGGGGGACTTCAATTATCCCCACATTGACTGGGCCAATGCGAGCTCGGGGCAAGAAAGAGAAACTGGGTTTCTCGACTTGCTGAATGACTGTGCCTTAGAGCAACTTGTCATGGAGCCCACCCGAGAACAGGCAACTCTGGATCTAATACTGTGTGATACTCAGGACCTGGTCAGGGATGTGAATGTCACTGAGCCTCTGGGGAACAGTGACCATGCTGCAATCTCCTTTGCCATGCATGTTGGAGGAAGAGTGTCAACCAAATCAGACATAAAAACCCTTGATTTCCAAAGGGCAAGCTTCCCTCAAATGAGGAAACTTGTTAGAAAGAAATTGAAGGGGAAGGTTAGAAGAATCCAATCTCTTCAGAGTGCATGGAGCCTGTTTAAAACAACAGTAATAGAGGCCCAGCACAAGTGCATACCACAAAGAAAGAAGGGCTCATCTAAGTCCAAGAGGGAACCAGCATGGTTAATGAGTGGAGTTAGAGAGGCTCTAAAGCGCAAGGAGAGGTCTTTCTGTAAATGGAAATCCTCCCCAAATGAGGAAAATAAAAAGGAACACAAACTCTGGCAAAAGAAATGTAAGAAGATAAGAGAGGCAAATAAAGATTTTGAGGAACACATGGCTAGCAATATAAAGGATAATAATAAAAGATTATTTAAATATGTTAGAAGTAGAAAACCTGCCAGAGAACCAGTTGGCCCTCTGGATGGTGAGGGAGGAAAGGGGGAGGTTAAGGAGGACTTGGAAATTGCAGAGAAATTAAATGAGTTCTTTGCATCTGTCTTCACGACAGAAGATCTTGAGCAGATGCCACTGCCTGAACGGCCCCTCTTGACTAAAGAATTAAATCAAATACAGGTTGAAAGAGAGGATGTTTTAGGACTAATTGATAAATTGAAGACTAACAAGTCACCAGGCCCAGATGGCATCCACCCAAGCATTATTAGGGAACTGAGAAATTAAATTGCAGATCTCTTAATGGTAATATGCAACTTGTCTCTTAAAACGGCCACAGTGCTGGAGGACTGGAGGATAGCAGATGTCACACCAATTTTTAAAAAAGGAAGGAGGGGGGACCTGGGAAACAACAGGCCGGTTACATCTGGGTTAGCCTTACATTTGTCCCAGGGAAAATGGTGGAAAGACTCATCCAAGAGAAAATCTTAAAACACATAGAAGAACAAACCTTGCTGAGAGAAAATCAGCATGGCTTCTGTAAGGGTAAGTCTTGTCTGACAAATATTTTAGAATTTTTTGAAAAGGTCATCAGGCACATAGATTTGGGTGAACCGGTGGCTATAGTCTATCTGGATTTTCAAAAGGCTTTTGACACAGTCCCTCACCAAAAGCTGCTGAAAAAATTGCACAGTCATGGGATAAGAGGGCAGGTCCTCTTGTGGATTGAGAATGGGTTGAGATCCAGGAAACAAAGAGTAGGTGTCAATGGGAAATTTTCACAATGGAGAGAAGTGAAAAGCAGTGTGCCCCAGGGATCTGTCCTGGGACCGGTGCTTTTCAATCTGTTCATAAATGACCTGGAGACAGGGATAAGCAGTGAGGTGGCCAAGTTTGCAGATGACACAAACCTTTTCTGTGTGGTAAAAACCAGAGAAGATTGTGAAGCGCTCCAGAAGGATCTCTCCAAACTGGGGGAATGGGCTGCAAAATGGCAAATGCATTTTAATGTAGCCAAATGTAAAGTAATGCATATTGGAGCAAAAAATCAAAACTTTATCTATCAACTCATGGGCTCTGAGTTATCCGTGATGGATCAGGAAAGAGATCTTGTGTTGTGGACAGTGAAGGTGGTGGACAGCTTCATGAAGGATTGTCTACCCATCAATGTGCACTGGTTGCCCGTTGCGGCCCGGATCAGTCCTGGTTTTGAAGAAGGCCAATTCCATGTTAGGGATTATCCAAAAGGGGATTGAAAATAAAACAGCCAACATTATAATGCGAGGTGTCATTTTAGGGAGTTTATAAACAATTTAGTATTTTAAGGTACCCTGTAGCGGGATATAAATATAATAAATAAATAAATAAATAAATAAATAAATAATGCCATTATACAAAACAATAGTAAGGCCGCACCTGGAGTACTGTGTACAATTCTGGTCACCGGATCTCAAGAAAGACATAGTGGAACTGAAAAAGGTGCAGAAGAGAGCAACTAAAATGATTACGTCGAACAAATTGGAGTATCCTGCAAAGGAGATCTACATATATGACCACTGAATATTCTGAATCTGTATTGTAGGGTACCCTATTGGATGGTGTTGCATGTACTTCGATGTATTTTATATTCTGTGTTGTTATTGGTTGATATGGTCATAGGACTAATCAATAAATTTATTTGTCTTGTCTTGTCTTGATTACTGGGCTGGGGCACCTCCCTTATGAGGAAAGGCTAAAACATTTGGGACTCTTTAGTCTGGAAAAAAGGTGCCTGAGGGGGGATATGATTGAGATGTACAAAATAATGCAGGGCATGAGTAAAGTGGATAGAGGGAAGCTCTTCTCCCTCTCACAAAATACCAGAACTAGGGGACATACACTCAAATTGAGGCCTGGGAGAGTAAGAACAGACAAAATAAAATATTTTTTCACCCAGCGCGTTGTTAGTCTGTGGAACTCCCTGCCACAGAATGTGGTGATGGCATCTGGCCTGAATGCCTTCAAAAGGGGATTGGACAGATTCCTGGAGGAAAAGTCCATCACAGGTTACAAACCATGAGGGAGATGTGTAATTTCCAGGCTTAAAACCAGGGTACTTCAAGGGCCAGATGCAGGGGAGTGGTATCAGGAGACAGATATCTAATCTCATGCGCTCCCAAACGCATCTGCTGGGGCCACTGTGAGATACAGGAAGCTGGACTAGATGGGCCTTTGGCCTGATCCAGCATGGCTCTTCTTATGTTCTTATGTCCTTATGTTATGGGGGCCGAAGTAAAGTGGATAGAGAGAGTGCTCCTGCCCCTGAGCTCTCTCTTCCTGCTTTGAGATCTGGGCAAGTGTAGCAATTCCCTGAGGTGCGCCACCTTGAGATGCAGCAACTCCTACATTTACCATGGAAGACTATGTGCCATGGGGAGAGCTGTATTGTACATCGCAACCAGATAATAATACTTCTGTCAACTGTTCCTTTTTTTTTAATTGCTCAAGGAAACATCAATCTGCCTGTACCTGCCTTTCAGCTCAGACCTCTCCTTCTGGAAGAAGGCTTCAGAGCCTTGAACACACAAAAGTGACTGGGTACTCTGGCCTGATCCACTTCCGAGAACTCCTCCTTTAAGCAGGAGGCAGAATGGAGCCCTGGGGCTGTTCCGTCTCATCTATGAATCGTAATTTCTGAAAGACAGGAGTGCATCTGGATGCGACACCTCCTGGAGGGGCCTCTCCATCATACAGAATGACTCTCGGAATTCAGCTCCTACCAGAAGCAGCCCTGAGAGCACAGATGGGAAACTGGGATTTGTATTAAATCACAGATGGCATATTCTCCCCCCTGAGTCTCAACGTGCAAAATGGGCCACTGACACCATTTCCCGTGCTGCTTTTATTTAGTGTACACCTTACGACAACAGAGAGAAATAGGTGCAGCTCCATGCCATAAAATTATGTTGCAGGAGAGCTTACCTACCTTTTCTTGGATGTTTGCTATACACGTTGCAAGAGAGAAATTCCATGCCGTGGTTTTCCTCCTGACTTCTGCATGCTTCTCCAAAAGTCAGAATAGAGCAAAACCTGAGTAAGTGAAAGGTTTTCTCTTTGCAGTGAAAGATTTTCTCTATCCAGGGTCCAAATGAGCCTGTGCATGGCACAGATAAAAGGGGAAGGTATAAGTATGCAATGTGGCACAGTGGCTAGGATGTCACACCCTGGCATGCCTTGCAGTTTATACCCAGGATACTGGAGTTAAAAAACCCAGTCAGCTATGGAAACTCACTGGAGGGTCGCAACGGTTGATCACTTCTCACATACTTCAGCCTTGCCCTCAAAATCACCAGATGTTGGAAATGTCTTGACAGCACAGAACAAGAGTGACAGCCATGCAAGTTGGCCAGGTTTTCTGCATACCATTCATTGAGATTTCAGGGCCAAGACCAAAAGGTCAGGGTGGGAGAGATTGTAATGGCACCAAAGCAGCACTGATGTGATGGCAGGGCAGGCAAGGGTAAGTGAGGCTGAACTACTATTGTGACAGATGATTGTGAAAATGGACAGAAGTGGGGGCAGAAAAATGGGCCCCAGATCCATATAAATGCTGGGTAATCAGATCAAGCTAGGCACAGGAAGGAAACATGATACATGCAGCACTGTGTGTGTTAGACAAAATTCAGGAGAGTGCAAGCATAATAATGCAGGGCATGAGTAAAGTGGATAGAGAGACACTCTTCTACCTCTCACAGAATACTAGAACTAGGGGACATCCAGTCAAATTGAGGGGTGGGAGAGTGAGAACTGATAAAAGATTTTTTTTAACCCAGCGTGTTGTTAGTCTGTGGAACTCCCTGCCACAGTATGTGGTGATGATATCTGGCCTGGATGCCTTCAAAAGGGGACAGATTCCTAGAGGAAAAGTCCATCACAGGTTACAAACCATGATGGAGATGTGTAATCTCTAGGCTTAAAACCAGGGTACTTCAAGGGCTAGATGCAGGGGAGTGGTATCAGGAGACAGACAACTAGTCTTGTGCGCTTCCAGAGACGTTTGGTGGGGCCAATGTGGGATAAAGAAAGCTGGACTAGATGGGCCTTTGGCCTGATCCAACATGGCTCCTTGAAACTTCAGCTGCATCCCCCAAAGACCCAACCACCTAGACAAGATACCAGCAAAAAAATGGATATTTTAAATAATTACTTCTTAGACTACAAATCCCATAATTCTTCTTACTCGAAGTTCGACCTGAAAGCCAACATTGTAGCTTCATTTAAGATCCCCAGTGCCGGCTAGCAGCTTTTTCTTTCAGAACAGGTCATGAGCTGAAGCAAGACCTAGCAAAGTCTCCAAACCTTCCAGCTGAGGTCTTTCTCCCAGCTGAGCTATATTGAAGGTTTTTGCAGGTGTCTGTCTCTCCAGTAGAATTCTGGGAATGAATAATTATTGGTTTTGTTGTCCAAATAGTCTAAAAACATTCCATACCTAGTCATGAACTTAATCACCCCAGGTAAAAAGTAGTATGTGCCTAGATAGATTTTGTACTAAAGACTTGGTGGTGCATGGGAGTGTCCCTCTGATATTACACAATCAGTCAACATAACACGATACGATAGGGGGAAGTCAAAACAAAATGATGTAACTTTTGAACATATTTTTGATTGGTGGCCACATTTGGTAAAGGGCTTTCAAGGTAAGTGAGATCTTTTAATGGATGGATTTAAACAGTTCCGCTCCTTCAGTAAGCTCCTTCATGGCTGACCAGAGATTCGAACACCCAGGCCCCCTGAGTCCTAGTCCATCACTCTGCCAACTACACCACACTGGGTGTCCTTGCAGAAGGTTGGAATTTGCTTATGTGCATCTCTGTGTTGTTGCCTATTTTGAGAACATCATCTTCCTCTGTCTTTCTGTTTCTCTCTCAGTATTCTGCAACTCTGGGATTCTAGGTGTTGCATTCCAGAAAGCAACTTCTCTAGGATGAGTATACATTTATCCCCATTCATCCCTAGTGTGTATTAACATGGCTGCTGGCTGACCATATGTTGTAAGGGATGGTTGAGGTTTGATGGCTCAATGTCTTATGAGAAGGAAGCTATGAGCAGAATCATCAACAAGGACATAGAACTGTCAAGCTGAAAGGGAGCCCTACGTATCTTCACATCCAGCCCCTCTCCAGGAGGCACAGTGGGGAATCGCACTGCAGACCCCTGAGCTATCCATAAGAAGTGTCCTTGTGTTGGCTGTGAATACATTTATTTTGGAATGGGATACTCACCTGAGCAGCTGCCTAGATACCCTGAGCACATCTGAACTCGCCTGACCTCGGAAGCTAAGCAGGGTCGGCCCTGGCAAGTACTCCAGTATTCCTGCCAAGTAAACTCCATGGACATGGGGTCACAAAGAGTCGGTCACAACTGTAACGACACAACAAAAACAACACTCACCTGAGCCTGGGAAAAACAAGACTCCTCTGGGTTGTCAGAGCATTAAAGATAAAATGCTCAGATGGAGGTTTTAAGCTTGCAATTAGGAGAAGCAAGTCCAGCTGTGGACAGATGCAAGCACACTGAGTTGGCCTTGAAGGAAAGCAAAGTGTCCAAGGACACAGAAGCAAAAGCTAGAAGTGGAGATGTAAAAGGAAGATGTAATGTGATCATAAGGTGCATAGATGATTGGTGGTGAAGCCTATTAAATATATGCTGTATGTGATACAACATGGGCTTCTTCTTGATGATGACGATGAAGAAGAAGAAGAAGATGGTGGTGGTGGTGGTGGTGGTGGTGGTGGTGGTGGTGGTGGTGGCAAAGATGGTAAAGATAAAGTGATGCTGACTCTCCAACCTCTGGGTTGGAGAGATAGGCAGCATATCTCTCAATGCCATTTGCAGGGAATCCTAAGCAGGTGATGACATCTGTTTGGAAATACCATGAAGCCAATGGTAAGCCACTGTGTGAGACAGAATGCTGGACTGGATGGGCTGTGGCCTGTTCCAATAAGGCTGTTCTTATGTTCTTATGTATGCTGACACTGGTGATAGTGGCTGGGAGTGAAGCTGCTGTATGAAGAAATAATGGCTGATGTGTTCCGAGGGGCAAGGTATTGCTAATGGAGTGTAGATACTGTAAGTAGACTGCACATAACCCAGCAACTCACCTCTCTTAATTTCCTCTAACCTGGACATCATGGACATCACTGCTGACTCTGCAATGGATGCATTGAGCTCCTTGGCGTAGGTGTCCACAGAGAATAGGAGGTGGGGAAACCCCATTGGGAGGTTGAAGGTAGGGAGAAGTGATTGGAAGATTTAGAGTCAGACATAGCTGAAACAGAGAGGCAACAGTTTCCTTCCACACTGAATTTATTATCTTTAAAGAAAACAAATACTACACAGACCCCCAAAACCTTTCAGTGTCCCCCTATCCAAGGGAAATGCAATTTTCTAAGGCCTCTAACCCCCCTAGTGTTTATAGAATTTTACCTATTGCTTCTCTGTTGTGTCTTCACCCACTAGCAGTTTCCAGATTAAGAACAAACCAAAATGGAAAGGAATCTGCAATGGAAAAAAATCTTCAACAAATCAATCACACAGGGTACAAACACCTAACAAGAGGAGGTTGTCAGTTGCAGTCAAATTTGGGAGCATCTTCCTATCGGAATCTTCTCTAACTCCTGTTACAAGTCATCCACTCCCAGATGCTCTGGGAGGGTGTGAGGCAGAGTCTCCTCTTATTCAAACAGCATCATGAGTTAGTAACTTTAAAATTCACGCAGCCATATTGTCAGGGAGGGGAGAGAATGCATTTTATTTGTGTTTTTAAAACTGCCATTACACAGCTGGTAGCATCAAATTGCCCATTAAAACATGGTATTTAAGATGATTTAATGGGTTGATTGCCACACGAGAACCACCGCAGTTTACTTCAAATACTGAGTAGGAAAAAGCACATAACTATTTAAGTGGCATTCAAAGAGAGAAGGGCGGGGAGGAGGGAGGATTGTTCTGAAGCAGAAAGGCACAGATTCAGGGCATATGAATAGATTTCTAGGTAGGTGTTCTCTTCTGCTGCTTTCCTCTTCTCCTCTTCCATGCTTATATGTTCAAGGCCAAGATTACCATTCCCCAAAAGTATATTTTTAAAAGCAAATAGTCTTTTTAGTAGTAAACCTTCATGGGAAAGTGATCACCCCTGGTGGGATTTTTAAAAATAATAATCATCAAATAAATAAATGACATATCTGCATAATATTATGAGTTTTATTTTGTTATTAAACATGAAGTCTATGAACAGAGCATGTTACACTGTGCCACAAAAAAACAAGGACAAGAGATGCAGTGGTACCTCTTAAAATGAATTTAATTCATTCTACGGATCAATTTGTTTTACGAAAAATTTGCCTTACCAAATGCAGTTTCCCACAGGAATGCATTGAAAATGGATTAATCCATTCCGGAGGCTATAGGTCACTTCATTTTACTAAAATTTTGTCTCACAAAATGCGGTTTCTCACAGGAATGCATTGAAAATTGATTAATCCATTCCGGAGGCTAGAATAAAGACAAAATTACCAGGGGGTGGAGTTTCCTGGGTACATGTGGAAAAGGTTTTTGTCTTGCAAAGCATCCCATGGGGAATTTTTTTTGTCATGCAAAGCATGCCGATTCCCAGAATTTTTTTTTCTTCCTATGAGTTTTTTGTCTTACGAGGCATTTGTCTTAAAAGGCATCACTGCAAATGAATGAAGAAAGGTGGTAGAGAGCAGCTAATGCATGATTAGTGCCAGGAGATCAACTCATGCCACCAGGTAGAAGCTGGTGGCTTCAAAGTTATTAGGGCAGTGGGGTCACTCTGAACTTGACAAGAGCGATCAAACATATTAAAACCTCCCTACCAGGTGGTTTCAGGACCTCGGACAGCTCCATCTCTTTTCCCAGTTCAAGAGAAGAGCATGACCATCTCTGGTGACTGTCACTTAAGCAGCATCCCATGTGCTGCTCAGAGAAATGTCATTAAGAAATAAGACTGTGTTTGTGTGTGATGGGTGGTGGTTCTTTCTTCTTTCCTCTCAGCTTCTGAGACCAAGAGGCCGAGGAATTCACATCCCAGCTTCCCTCCCGTTGTTTGCAGCTTCTTCGCACATGGAGGTCAGGACTGTGGCGCCATCTGAAGAGAGTAAGGCATGGTGCACCAAGATCATGACTCACGGAGCCTTCTTGTTGCTCAAGGCCCAGCAGCAGCTATTCAAACCCTGGAAAGGAGCTCCCGCCAAGACTCTATCTTTGGTATCAGATCTTGGGGCTGAAACCTCAGGGAATCTCATTTTGCTGACCAGTCAACCCTATTCATAGGTGGTGCTTTACTGACCAGCAGTGAGGACCTTGGTCCTCTCAAAGAAAGCAGTCCAATGAGGATTAATTGATTTGTTTGTTTTCTAGGGACAACGTGCCATTGGTGGGCAAAGCCAAAGCAAGCAGGATCACCCTTTGATGTCTCTCCTGCGCTGTTCCTTTTTCTTCCCCTCTTCCTGACTTCTAGCAAATAGCTAGGAGGGGGTGGGCTCATAAGAACATAATAAGAGCCATGCTGGATCAGGCCAAGGACCATTTAGTCCAGCTTCCTGTATCTCACAGTGGCCCCAACAGATGCGTCTGGGAGCACACAAGACTAGATATCGGTCTCCTGATACACCTCCCCTGCATCTGGTCCTTGAAGTACCCTGTTTTTAAGCCTGGAGTTTACACATCACCATCATGGTTTGTAACCTGTGATGGGCTTTTCCTCCAGGCTCATTTCTATCAGGAAAATGATTGGCTTCTGGGTTAAAAGGGGCTTTTCCAACTAGGCCACAGACCTGCTGGAAAACCTTTACCTTCCAGATGAGGCTGGTGTCTTTCCACCCCCATCCACCCCCCAGCAGTCAGGTAAGCTGACAATCAGCCAGTAAGGTAAAGGCAGAGAAAGCTTTCGGCCCTAATCTGGAATCAGTGTTTGCATCTGGCAAAGAGACGCAAACAAACTGCTGCTTTGAAAGCCCGGTACATCCTCAGCTTACCATGCCGGTTGGTTCAGCGACAAGAGAATTGTCCAGATGGGAAAAGGATTGTGATTACATAAAGAATCCACTTGAACCCATTCTGACCTTCTGCATTCATGCTATGAATTAGTCCAGCTCCAGTCATTAACTCAGCGAGGGTGAGTGCATGTGCACACATGTCCATGTGTGATGTCTACATCTGCCCAATTTCTTTCTTTTTTGAAAGAAATTATTCTAAATTATTCAGCTATGTCTACGTATAAGTGTATCTGTGGGTAAGAGTAGATGCCTGGACAACCTACACACACACACACACACACACACACACACACACACACACACACACACACACACACACACACACACACACACACACACACACACACACACAATGGGGGTATGTATATTTATGGGTCACACACACACAGAGAGACAGATCCCTGTATCTGTATTTGTGTGTATATGAGAGAGACAGAGAAGAGTTTAAGTTGTATTTTGATCCTAAAATAAAGTTTTTCTGGAACCAACAGTTTGAGACAATTTCTCTTAGATGGGCAATTTGTGCTTTTTCTTTCACCCAGTTTATCTGCAAAAAGCCAAGTATATTGAACAGAACCCCTTGAATGTTGTACAAATTCCATAGCTTTTAATGAAATATAAAATTTCTCTCACAAAAAAACCACTAGACCAAAAAGAAACAGAAAAAAGAAAAGAAAGGAAAGGAAAGGAAAGGAAACAAATGAAACAGAAAGAAAGAAAGAAAGAAAGAAAGAAAGAAAGAAAGAAAGAAAGAAAGAAAGAAAGAAAGAAAGAAAGAAAGAAAGAAAGAAAGAAAGAAAGAAAGAAAGAAAGAGGGCCTTTTCACTATCAGGGGATAATTTCATGGTTTCTCAAAGTTTTTTATTGAGGATAAGAGAAATTGCTTGTATTTGTTGCACCTTGGCACATATACATCTACAAAGAGTACAGTATTTGTAAGAAAACTCTTTTGTGGCACATTAAGGACAATGTTCCAACTTCCTCTGCAAACCCAACTCTTACAAAACATGTTGGAAACACAAGCAGCTGCTGTCTTGGTCAATCTTTGCAATGGATTTGCTTCTATCATTCAAGTCAAAAGAAAGGGGAAAGAAAGCAAGAGTTGTCTTTTCAAATGTGGAGCAATGGCTGCTTTCTTTGCAAGCGTCTGATCAGAATAGCACCTTTAAAAAAAGGAACATTTGTAGAGGAAATTGAGTATGGCTCATATTCCTCTGCTGCCATTCACCGTGAAGCTTTGATTAGTTTTCTTAAAATACTACACACTCAATAATTTGAAGCAAGAGGTTAATGGTGTTATTACAACTATTATCCCTTTTAAAATCATTATCCTCTTGTTTTTCATGTCTATATTACCTTCACCTTTACATGAACCCATTTTCCCAGCTGTTTCTTTTTCCGCTGCAAAGTTTGCCAAACACCATCCCAGGAAAGAATAAATGGAGTGTTTTATCAGCCAAGCCTAAGGGGATTGGCGGGTTCCCGTAACCGACACCGTACAGAGAGATTAGAATGAAACAGATAGTTTTCTGAAGGAAGACTTGACCACGATTGAAATATAGATCCTCCCAATGAAAAGGTTAAATTATTTGGAAAGGTTGTATTCGTTCAGGAAATTCAAAAGATTGAATATCTCAATAAATGCTAGGGTTCTATGCTCAGTGTTTAAGGGGGAATGTCACATTGAGGTGAACAATCCATTTGACTCCATCCATGGTTATCAAAAATAAGTGAGTGTGCCCTCTTTATGATGGCTAGCATAAGACCAGTGGCGTAGCCGGGGGGGGCACTAGGGTGGCCATCCTGGCTTCAACATTCCTAGAGGGTGCAAATTTCATTCACCCCCTTCTCCCAAGTGGCCCTCCCCAGGTGCTGGCAACCTACATGATGCCGCTGCATAGAACTGAAAGGGAAAGGAGAAGGCCAGTGTGCAGAATTGATCCCTGAACCGACATTGCCACCAAATGCAATCCTTTTCTTCTCTTACTACACACGCGCCAAAACATACCCTCTTCCTCACGCTGCTCTTTGCTCTTAGGGGAAGGACCGTTACTAGCTAAGGGTCTGATGCTGCAGAAACCAAGCAGCAGAAGGAGCCCTGAGAGCAGAATTCAGCATTTGTGCAGAACCTTTCAGGTACTTCTAAACTATCAATAGGCAGCCAAGACCCAACAGGGTGACCACCCCCCAAGACATCCTGCTGCCTTAGGCCAAGCAGAAACGACACCCAGGTCAAGGGGCACAATGCACAAAGCCAGACAAACACTTTTGACCCATGGTGCAGAAAATCGTGCAAGTGTTAAAATTTTTACACAGTTGTGGTCTATTCACAAAGCCCCAAATCCAGAGGCTGAGCAGCAGTCTCATGCTGCCTGATAGCAGGGCCGGCTCCGTCAATATTATTAGGCTCCCACCTTTGCACCTGCAGTAGAAGAGGCTTTTTTGTTGTAGTGGGGAAACTTTTGCAACTCCAGCTCTTTGGGGTGGCAGTTCCCATCATGCTTTGTCGCTGGAAGGGATGATAGGAGTTAGTGGCCAATGCATTTCAAGATCAACAGTACTGAGAGATCTCATTATTGCACTTAGAGAGAGTGGCTTGCCTGGGTGAGCACAGAGGAAAGTCAGACCTTACTAATTCAGTAGTTTCTACACAATACTGGCTCGTAGAATAAACAAGAAAATGGCCCACAACAATCCATACAGGACAAAGGTTCTTTTCTTTCGCATATTATGTTTGCACCCAGTTCCCATAACCTTGCACCAACCCTGGGGGAAATGTTCTGGAGATAAACAGTGGTAGGGACTGAGAGGGTTGTGGTTTTCAATATTCTAAAATGGACTTGCCTTTCATTATAAGTGCCTGGAGAACAAACATTATAATGGGTACGATAACATTCTCCAACCGCTCACTCAATATTTGGCTTCCAAAGAAGCCTGGGCACCTTGCACCACTGCTGATATTTCGCATGATCCTGGTTGGCAGATATCTGGAGTGGCGTGGACCCCGTATTTGCCTTGCTCTTTTCATCCCCACCTCTGGCTTCCTCCTTCCCAATGTCACCTTGTGTCTCTGAGAAACACACTGAAAAGAACATTGGGAGCAGAGTCAGGTGGTGGGCCAGAAGGCACAATGGCCAATGAATGGCAGGCAGGAGAAGGAGGCCAGAGTGGTTGTTTATATACACAGAACACACCAGGCATGGCATTCAGATGCAGGCTCTCTCTCACACAAACTCCTTCTGCTTCTGCTGAGGAAACAAACAAAGACGGGGGGCTGGGGGCTGGAGGACCATGAGTCTGAGAAGAGGCAATGCCCCTACTTGCTAGGTTGGGACCAATGGCAGTCCAATACTGCTCCCTACAGCTGCCTGCCTTGTTTTTCAAAATGTATTTTGCAGCCAGGAAGTAAGCACAGATGCAGCCATGTGCATGGCTAATGATGCCCACCTTCTGTGGCTGCCTTGAATCCCAATCCTTGGAGAAAGAGAGGACAAACGTGGGAATAAAGCAACTCAAGACCACTTCAACACACGAATAGGAGGTAACATGTCCTGGATGACATATGAACATAAGAACGTAAAAAGAGCCATGCTGGATCAGGCCAAAGGCCCATCTAGTCCAGCTTCCTGTATCTCACAGTAGACCCACCAAATGTGTCTGGGAGCGCACGTGACTAGATATCTGTCACCTGATAGCACTCCCCTTCATCCGGTCCTTGAAATGCCCGTTTTAAGCCTGGAGATTACTCATTTCCATCATGGCTTGTAACCTGTGATGGACTTTTCCTCCAGGAATCTGTCCAATCCCCTTTTGAAGGCATCCAGGCCAGATGCCAACACCACCTCCTGTGGAGTTCCACAGGCTAACAACACACTGGGTAAAAAAAAAATTCTTTTGTCTGTTCTCACTCTCCCAGATCTCAGTTTGAGTGGGCTTGGGCTTCCCTCAGTCTATCCCACCTCGCAGGGCTGCTGCGAGAACAAATGCAGGAAAGCAGTCAGCATGCTGCTATGAATCCCTTCATGCAAGGCTGGGTTTTTATAAAACACAATCAATATATGAAGCAGCAAAAGGAATGTCTCCTCTCCCCCCCCAAAAAAAAATAATCACCCACTTCACTCACACCTCCCAGGCTTTGCTACTGATGGTGGCCGTGTCCAGGAAGATGAGAAGGGTGTCAAGAAGGAACTGGGCCTTCTCAGTGGTGGCTTCATCCCTAGGGTATAAGTTACCTTTGGAGGTGTGTCAGGCCCCCTCCCTTTGAGTATCAAGAACAAAAGCAAAGGCAAAACTCTTTGAAATGGCTTTCAGGAGTGTCCGTCCATAGGGAGGGGGTTAGCAACCCATTACGCTTTGCGATTTCTTTTCATAGGTGCCATCATCATATTGTTATCATCATTGGTGTTGTTTTCGTGGGCTGTAATGGAAGTATGGGATGGGAGAACATGCCACTTGATTATATACACCACTCAGCAATGTTCCCTCTTAACTGTGCAGCCACACAGCCGTGCCGTGCTGCCTCGGTGCCACGCATCACCCAGCACTGGCCAATAATTAGAGGGATTGTTGTTCCTAGCAGTAGAGTCTTTCACTAACCAAGCGATATAGAAATCCACCCAGTTGATAAAAATGAAATAAATGAGAGATCTAGGCTGCTTTTGACCACTGACAGCTCGGACCAGCCTGGAAACAGCTTTGCTGAATAAGTGCTCCCAGGTTTTGATAACTCCCAATCATCATCTGGAATCCCATGGACACGTAATTGGGATAATCCCCCAGAGAATGAAACTTTATGTCTGAAAATTTACATACTTTTGCCAATGTGAAGATAGTTTATTTTGGGGGTCTCACATCTAAGCATCTTTAATAAATAGGGGATAATCTAGTCTCTTAGGATATATTTGTTACTTCTCTCCCTCCCCCCCCAGTCTCCCGGCTTTTATTTGTGCACAATACATCTCTTTTGATGGCTTGCCCACCCCCCTATTTTCTCACACTGCCGTTCTGCCAAGTTATTACTGCAGATTTAAGCCTGAACTGATAATTACAGAGATGGAAGAGGTTAAAGTACTTTACTGACCTGTAAAATTCTCAGTGTTCCTGCTTTGAAGAATTATACACCTCCATCAGTTTTATTTATGATTTTGTGGATTTGTATCTTCTGGGACAAGGACAGTCTGTGGTAAGAAGCGGGGGGGGGGGGAGAGTGAGAGAGAGAATGAGATCATGCAGCTCAGGAAGCAGATTCTAAGGTACCATGGTACCACTAAAATTAGAAAATAGACTAATTTGTGTGTGTTTTTTTAATTTGCCAAAGGAGGCACCACACAGTTCCAAACACATCCAGTTCCCTTAGTTGTCTGTGTTTTTTTATCATTTAACCACAGGATTCTAGGGAGATTGTAAATATTTCTCCATGCACTGACTTTGGGGGAGCCATATTAGTCCATTGTAGTAAAAACAAGAAAGCAATTCATGGTGCCTTGAAGTGGTGCTTCTTCTTCTTCTTCTTTTCTTTTCTTTTTTAATCATACACTGCCCAGAGTAGTCATGGAGCAGTATATAAATTAAATAAATAAATAAATAAATACACCCCTTGAGCCTGAGGAAAGCTCCAGATCCTCTTACTTATAAGAACATCTACATCAGATAGTTTGACATAAAAGTGTGTGTGTGTTTCCTTTATAGAATACAATTTTCATAGAAAAAAAAGGGTAAGCAATTAAAATACAGTGGACTCTCATATAACAAACTGCTTGTATAACATAAAATCAGTACAACATAAAAAGTTCCGGAGACAGGGGAAATTTGCTTAACAGAATCGCCTATGTGGTGAATCTGTACAACATATAAATGGTCGCGATTAGGGAGTACTCCGTTTTCAATGCATTCCTATAGGAAATTTGTATAAGGAAAAATTGCTTAACAAAATTTCATTTCGTTCCTTTATACAAGGTAACACTGTACACTACAACAAAATACAGCTCATGGATCTTTAATTGAAAGACATATTGCAGGTTAAGAACCTTGCCTTAAAACTTTGATCAGCGTTGATTGGCACAATGTGTCGCACACAACATATGACAAAAAGGACACCAGTCCACAAAGTCTTATATTATTTTTGTATTTGATAAAAGGTAACATAAAGAAATGAGGTATGAAAGATGGCCTGGATTTCCATTCCCCCTCCCTCTTTATTTTGGTCACGTGCTGCACCCACGACCCTCGCCGTTCCCGTTTCGGAACCAGCGGGGATTTCCCCCTCGCAAATACGTCACGGCGCCAGCAACGACGGAATTCCCCAAACCCCCCCCCTCCCGCCCGCCCGCCCGGCCTTTCGGCCCCGCCCCCGAGGCCCAGGCCCAGGCCCCGCCCCCTCCCTCGTCGGCCTCCCTTCCCTCTCCTCGCCCCGCCCCGCCCCGCCTGTTTACCCACGCAGCTCGTGCACATGGCTCTCCGGGCCTCCCGATTGGCCGCCTGCTGCCGGGGCCGGGGCCGGGCGGGCCAATGGCGCCGCTGTCCACGCGCGCCCTGCCTGGCGGCGGTTGGTCGGCCGGGCGCGATCACGCCGCCGGGCGAGCGAGGCCGTTGGGCCGGTCAGGATGGCCTGCCGGGATGGCGGCGGCGGCGGAGGAGGAGGAGGAGGAGGAGGAGGAGGAGGAAGAAGAAGCGGCAGCAGCAGACGCAGAGGAGGAGGGTTCCCTCAGAGGAGGAGGGCGGCGGCGGCGGAGGAGGACCGAGGCGCGCCATGACGGCGGCGGCGGCGGCCTCCGGGTCCCCCCTTCCTCCTGATCCTCCTCCTGCTCCTGATCCTCCTCCTCCTCCTCCTCCTCCGTCGCTGTGGGTGTCGGTGTCGGAGGCGCCCGGCGGGGCTGCGGGCTACTCCAGCGGGCAGACGGTCTCCGGGCTGGTGGTGCTGGAGCTGCCGGCGCCGCTCCCCCTCCGCGCCCTCCTCCTCCAGGCCCACGGAAGCGCCCGGGCCGCTTGGAGCGAAGGGCCTTCCTCCGCCGCCTCCGCCTCCTCCTCAGCCGCCTCAGCCTCAGCGCCTCTTCCTCCTCCTCCTCCTCCTCCTCCTCAGGCGGCGGGGTCTGGGCCTCGGGAGGCGGAGGTGGTCTACCTGGACCTCCGGCAGCGCCTCCTCGGGCACGGCGGGAACAGCCCGGAGGGTGAGCCGTCGGGGGGGGGGGGAGGGGGAGGGGGTTTGAGGGCAGGGGAGAAATTGAGGAGGGAGGGACCGGGAGGGGGTCGTATGTGGGGTGGGGGGTGGGAGGGTATGTAGGCATCCTGAAGGGGGAGGGAATGGGGGCGGGGGGTGGGAGAGAGGGAAGCCCTTTTGAGGGGCGGGGGGCGAGGGTCGTATCTGGGGTGGAGGTGTAAATAGGGATCCTGGGGGGGGGGGCGTGGTTCCGGATGAGGCTGGGGAAGCCGGAGGAGGGGCGGGGGTGGGGGGGCTGCCATCCTGAGGATGTGGTGAAAAGGGGTGGGGGGTGGGGGAAGTCCAGTAGCCCTGAAAGGGGGGGGGGGAAATGGGGCTGGGAGGGTTTGCTCGCCCAAGAGGAGCCTTAGCATCTGGGGTTGGTGTGTGTGTGGGGGGGGGGGAGGGAGACCAAGGCTTGGGCAGGAAAAAAACCAAGGGAAACCCTCACAGAGAGGTGGGTGGAAGGGTTTGCCTTCCTCTGGGTTGGCAGGCGTGTGTCTGCTGTCTGCGTGGCGACTGGGGACAGAAGTGTCCCTCTTATAATTGACAATCATGGTTTCTCTTATCGTGATCCGAAATGGGGTGGAGGAAGGTTGCTACACAGTCCACCCACCCACCAACTCTGACATTATATAAGGAAGGGGAGGGAAAAAAACATCATCATCCCCACCACCACCACTGCTGTCCTTCATATTCGGATTATCATCAGAATGTCTAGTTACTTTCCTGCCTTGCCCTTCTAAATAAGGCCACAGAAGGCTTACCGCTGTTAAAAATTGTCAGGGAAAGTATATACGGACTGCAGCAGGAGGAGCCACAAAGAAGGCATAATATTTATGTTGGCTGGTGGGGGGTGGGTGTAAATGGTAGGTGGAGAAAGAACTGTTTAGCATATATGCCTGTGAATCTCTCAAGAAAAAGAAGGCCAGTTGCCATGACTCAACTTCCAGACGTTTAGCATATAGTTACTGGGTTATTTTGATTCTCACTGGCATCCTTGAGCCCAATTATTAGAAATTAGAAACAGGCTCTACATTTGTACATGTTAAGGCAGATCTACACTAGAAGTAAAAATGGTGTTTTAAAACATACTGGTAACGATGGGGGTAGGAGGACTAAACTGAAGTAGTTTTACTGAATCTGAGAAAATAAGAAAAGGAATTCCCAGTAGGAAGGTGAGAAGCTGAGCTGTCTTTTGAGAACTGAAGTGTAGGAGCTTTGCCTTAAATCCAGGACTGTTGTTGGCAGAAAGGTCTACAGATTCCTTAGGTGGGATTGTGGAGAGGGAAAGAGAGAGAAGTCAAGTGTTTGTATTTACCCAAATTCTTCTTTTATAAAGTGTTCTAGGACAAAACGGTTTTTAAAAACTCACCACAGAGTTGTGAAACATTATTGCATAAAGCAGACGTGGCAATAAAACCAACTAGAGCCGGTTTGTGTAGTGGTTAGATTGTTGGGTATGGCTTGGGAGGCCTACATTTAAATCCATTCTTGACAGTGAAAACCACTAAGTTGCTGGTCTGGAGTCAGTTGTTCACACACAGCCTGTTCCCTCATCAGATTGTTTGGAAAGAAGAGAGCTATAGAGGTCTTTGGAGGGAAAATGGAAGGTAGATGTTACCAATCAACCAGACAGGGCCTGTTTTGGAAAAGGATTCCAGTCTCCCAGGACATGTGGAAGACAAATATCCATGTATGTGTTGGAGAGTGTTGGAGAGTTGTGTTCCAGGTAAGGGGAAAGGAGGGGCTGGGTTGTAATGAAAGACAGGTTGCTTGGGTGAATGAGAGGAGATGACAAACCAGGATATGAAAAAGGAAAACAAGATGTGCTCATAGCATGTAATTGCTTCCTTCTTAATTGCCATCTGACTATATTAAATGGGGATGAGAATCAGTTTCCTAGGCAGTGCTCAGCTCAAATATTTAGTATGTGCTGAGTGTCATTCAGTTGGATTTTCCCTTTGGGGCTGAACGTTGGAGAATCTCTCTAGCAATCATAGTGAGCCTGACTTCAGCAAGGAAGAACAGGCAGTATGAGCACATGCCAAGGCAACTAGAGCAGGAAGTGCTTGTGGCTTGGAGGACACAGGAGGCTATTTTTTTCTTAGTCAGGACTTGCTTCATATGATTCAGTATTGTCAGCATTGGCTGGCAGTAGCTCTCCAAGAATTCATGTAGTTTTCCCCCTCCTCTCCTGTTGTATGACTCTTGTTTCTTTAGGTAATTGTACAGGACAAAGAAATACATCAAATGAAGCTTCCCCTTTGTTCCATATACATCTCTGTGCAGGGTCCTCATTCTGGTAGCAGCATTGCCCCAAAATTATCTAGCTATAGTAACTTTCCTGAAGGCAATTTTTCTCTAGAAGGATATCTATCAGAATTAATTGGAATGAGTTTGATTTAGCTGTGTATGATACTGTTGTTTGAAAAGGTAAATGCCAGTTGTTTAGCTCATGTCAAAATGTCCCACCCAAAGCAGCGTCTAACAATTTGGTGTAAGCAAACAGAGATTATAGCTTATTAATATGCACAGAGCTGCTAGTCACATGATATGGGTTGCCCTGCGCTTTGTGCTTCACTTGTGTTTGTTTTCGGTACTCTGGTTTCTCTTCAGATCATATAAGTCTATCTTTTGCAGTGTCAATTATTCAAAGAATAATATTTATCCAATTTTGATGGGTTGTGGCATGTGGCCAAACAGTTGTGTAATTTATTGTACAGATGCTTATGAAATTAGGCATGCTTAGGCCAAGATGAAGCAATGGAAATAATTTTTAAAATAGAAGTTTGGCAGCAGAAGCCACCTCCGTGGGGTATATTGACATGTTCATAACACTTTCAATTTCACAAAGTGCTTTACATTTATTATTGTTGTAAAATTTAGCTGTGTGTGATACTTCAGTAATAAAATCAGAGCATTTTAAAGTAAACTGCTGAACAAGGCTTCCTGGAAGGAGAATTGAGTATCAGCAGGGGTCATAAACGGCATTTCCAGTTTTGACACGCTGCACTATGAAAAACTTGTGCAAACAGTCCCACTTTGGGGTATGTGTAAATATTTGCCATATAGTCCCACTCATGTGCCTGAGGAAGTAAACTTGTCCATGAACACTCACATTAAAAATTAGTTTCTAAACTTTTAAATTAAGCCTATAAGCCATTTTTCTGGTTTTGCCTCATGGTCAGTTGTGTTCATTTAAAGACGTAATGTTTTATTCTTAGAATTTGTGGATCAGAATGCACTTCTTCAGATACAGGGAGTACAAATGCATGTCCCTTCTATCATCCCCATGGTAGTGAAAGTCATGTCTAGGGCGAGGAAGCTAAATAAAACAGAGTGACACAGGTCCAAATCTTATTATTAACAGACCCTACCAAGGGTCATAAAATGTATGCCAGGTAGGCTTTTCTATCCCAAGAATAGTAGAGGTTGATAAGGGTCAGAGGTCACTAGCAGTCAAGGAAATCAAGCATTTTATATCCATGAGCACATATCTTATTTTTCTTGATATTCTGGTTTTAAAGAAGATGCTAAGCACTGTTCCATGTACAATAATACCTTGGTTTACTACCATAATTTGTTCCGGAAACATGCTTGCAAACCAAAACACGCCTATATCAAAGCAAATTTCCACGTAAGAAATAATGGAAACTCAGATGATTCTTTCTTGGTCCCATAGACCACATACTGTACACACACAATGCCAAAACACACAAAAGAAGTTGGCTAGAAGTCTACATCCAAACCATGGTTTAGGTACCTGGCTGCAGAATCTGCTGCGCTTGGGACTAACAACAGGATTTTACTCTGTGTTTTTAATGTGACAATAATAAAGTACAATTTGTAGCCACAGACACACTTGACAAGCTGCCCAGTGAATAGAAATTGTTTTAAAAATAAGAAAGGATGTTGAAAGCAAATTAAATACAAATAAAACAAACCCTTTTTGTTTTGTTTTGTTTTGTTGGAAAAGATTGAAGGCAAAAGGAAAAGGGGACGGCAGAGAATGAGATGGTTGGATGGTGCCATCAATGCAACCAATATGGATTTGACCAAACTCCGGGAGGCAGTGGAGGATAGGAAGGCCTGGTGAGCTCTGGTCCATGGGGGTCACGAAGAGTTGGACACGACTGAACAACAACAACAACAAACCCTTAACCTGCACTCCCCTTTGAAAATGGTCCTGGCTGGTGCCAGGGAAACCTCCCTTCCTTTCTCCTTTCTCTACTTTGGAGGCTCCCTGAAAGTTCCAGACACTCAACCATGATCCAGGGGGGGAGAGAGAACCACCACTGGATCACATGCAATCGTGTGACCTGCTCCAGTTGCTTGTATTGCAAGACATTGTTTGTTGATCAATGCAAAATTTAGAAGAAATGTTTGCTTGTTTTGTAAAATGCTCTTAAACCAAACTACTCTTAAATCAAGGTATTACTGTACTAATTTTAGTGGAGGTTTGGAGCACTATTCATAAATACACATACTTCTTAAGGATAGAATAGCCAGAGAAAAGTTAGCTTGGATGTGATAGTGTTGGGAACCTTTATTTGCAGGTATGTTTTTCAGAGGAAGCTTCAGTGAACTGCCTGCCAACATGGCGTATCTGGAAGGAAGTGACCTTCTATTTCCCTTCACTTTTGATTTGAGTCAGGGCCAAAGGGCTAAAGGGCACCTGCTTCCTAGTAGAATCAATGGTTTTATAAATGCTTCAATATATGCTTCTGAATTTAGATAAGATAAATAAAACAAGCCTTCTGGGAGGAGCTTAGGCAGTCTTTGTATCTGCTCAGCTGGCTGAAAAGACACCTCTCTCTCATAAGTTTAGATGGTCTACCTTACCCTCATAATGGAATTTTTATTTGTTTAACTACTCACGTTCTCTTTTAGCTTTATTGTTGCCAGTAAGATGCTCCTCAATCCCCTGCTGTTAAACTTGAACATGTCTTAAATGTACTGGGCTATATGCTGTCCCTCACTACTGTAAGTCACCTTGGGTCCTTTTCCAAGGAGAAAGGTGGGGTAAAAATACTCATAAATAAATAAATAAAATGTTTTGTTTTGTTTTTTATAGGTGATGATAGCTTGATTCTGTTAGAAGCAGGAAAACATGAATTTCCATTCAGTTTTCAGCTCCCCCAACAGTAAGTGTTGTAATATAGATTGCAAAATTGGGGTTTTAATAAAGTGTTTCAAGTAGTATCTGGGGTCACATTTAAGTTAGCAACCAACTGTGAATAGTGGATTATATTTTGTGCCCTGAATTGGTATTCCAGCACCATTTTAATTTTTCTTTGGTTTTTACTATATTAAGAAATTTGAAGAATACTCCTTGTTCGTTATTTGTGGGGACCTTGGAAGTGAAAATGTTGGTGTTATGGTTCTTGTGCTCCTATCCGTAATGACTAAATAAAGCAGGAGCTGATTGAGACATGCACACTTTTGTCAGAGGAAAGGCAGAATGGAATATGACAAAAGTAATAGGTGAGCCTGTGGTGATGTTGGCTCTTTTGTTGCTCTTTTCTCTTATTCCTCACCAGCTATGACCTAAAAAAAAAATGGGTGGGGAACCATGATGCAAGAAACGTAATCAGTTTTGCAATGGGTGTAAAGGTGGAGCTTTAATATAAACTGTTTTCACCTCTTGGTACTTTTTGAACCAAATATACTTCCATGTGCCAAATATGCTTCTGTGTTATAAAACAGGGACATTTACTTCACACATTTGAATGGATTTTGTAGGTTTCAATGTAGCAGACAGAATATTTTTAAATCATTCTACTGGAGTTCAATCATTCACCCAAGCAGAGACTTCAGCCAGGAAGTCAGAAAACTGAGTTTTTGGAAGGATGAGTATGAAAGAACTGGAAAAAGATCCTGAAGTGCAAGGATATGTTGGTAAAGACTGAGATAAAAATCATGTACACAGTGGTATTCCTGATGTGTACAGGTATAAAAGTCAGACGGTGAAGAAAGCTAAGAAGAAAACATTGATTCATTTTAAGAAAGCTTTGCAGATATCAGAGTCTACCAGACAATCAAACAAGTGAGTTTTAGATGAGATCAACCAAGAACTTCTCCTGGAGGTAGGTTCTAGATCAAATCAAGCTGAAACCTTTCCTAGAAGCAAAAACAACTAAACTTGGGTTGTTGTATTTTGAACATATAATGAGAAGACAATGTTGATCAGAAAAGACAATGACCCTGTGAAAAGTTGAAGGCAAGGAAAAGAGCAAGACCCAATAGGAGTTGGAGTGACACAACAAGGGAAGCCATGGCCTTTGAGTTTGTAAGAGATGGGACAGCCTATTGGCAATAGAACTCTTTAAACATCATAAATTCATAGAGTAGACATAAGCTGGAAATTATTTGATGGCACATAACATGTATAAATAAAACAGTCCATTTCCAAGGCTTTGAGCAACAAAATTATAAAACAACTATTAAAATAGTGATACTTGGCACTGAAGACCATTTCAGCAATACTCTTCAGCAGTGATTGCATTTGTAAAAAGCTGCCATCATGGGAAGTTTTAAGATTCTGTTAGGTTTTCACTCTGACCACTGCAGGGCTAGAAGTCAAAACAGTTATACTCTTATCCAAATGAATCTACAGTAAAATGTTTCAAAAAGACGTGCTTGCTCAACAACAGCATTCTGAGCTATATAGAATATTTTATCACAGTCCAATAGACAACAGGTGACCTATATGGCAAGCCAACTCCAAAATTTCCTAATACTAAGTTTGTTATAATGTCCTTTATTATATTGGCATTTGGAGAAGAAGACTGCAAACAGTTCCACACCTTTTATATATGTATTGGGGACCAAGACGATCATGATGGTTGTGTTGACATGCAGTTTATTGTATATAAACTTATCTCTATCCCTCATCCCCCCCAAAAAAGGGTATCCAAGTACTAAAAAGTACCCAATATCTCCTAGTTTGCTTTCTCTGTATATGTCTGTCACCCACTAGCATCCTCAATGGAGGTCTTGCTGGTTGTTCAACAACACTGCAATATGCTGAAAATGAATTACAGTAGATCTTCTCACTGTAATGGAATCCTGCTTAGAATCCTCTTAGGGCCTTTTCACACGACCCCTAAGATCCGCTGGCCACTTAAATTCGGACCAGAGATCTTGGGGGTTTGTCGCTGTTCCTGTGTTCCCACCCCCTCCGCACTCCTGGCTGCTGTCTGCGTGAGGGGAGAGAGAGAAAAAGGAAGAAAAGAATGCTGGCTCACGGCTCACCTCGTTCTGCTGTCTGGCTCTGCTCCTGGCAGCATTCCAGTCTCTTAGGTATCTCTTAAAGGGGCGGGGGGCAAAAAAACAAACAGAAGCAAGGAGAGCCCAGCACTCACTACGTTACATCCACATCAGGAATTTTTCACCCCCGGAGAGCAGGTACTTGAAAGGTGCGCTGGGACGTGCTTAGGTGGGCGTGGTCGCACTTAATTTTTTGTAAACTCCGGAGCTGGTGGGGAAACAATTTTAAGCTCCGGATCTGGGAGCCATTTGCTGCGGATTTTAGGGGTCATATGAAAAGGCCCTTACTTCAGAGACTGAAGAATCTACTGCTGAAAATGTTGTCTGTTACACATGGTTTACTCATGCATTCTTTCCCTGGTAATTATTTACTCTTTTTGTTGTTGTTGTTTTACTGCTTGTTGAATGTTGAAGAATTTGAATTGGTTTAATATTTCCTTTGTCTCTGAAAATGAACACCAGTCATGTTACACTAGTATAAAATTCCAATCAGATTTTGGCTTATAAAAATAAATGTCTGTGAGTAATATGCTGTGATTTGCTAATGGGGGTTTCTTTGTTTTGTGTTCAGACCCTTGGCCACCTCTTTCACAGGAAAGTATGGAAGCATTCAGTACTGTGTGAAAGCAACCTTGGAAAGGCCTGTGGCGCCCAGTCAAACTGTGAAAAGAGAGTTCCAGGTTATCAGTCACATTGATGTGAATTCACCAGTTCTGCTGGTAAGAGCAGATCTCACTGTGCTTTAACATGTGCTAATTCTTCCCAAAATATCATCTGCAATATATTGGTATGTCAGTTTGCCAGCTTTTCAGTGTATCTCATCTCTCCTCTAAGCTTCATTTATGAATTGGTTAACCTTAGGTTTGCATGAATTCCAAAATGTATTTTGATTGGGTTTTTTTAATAAGCATAGTTGTAGTTGTTTCAGAACCATTATGCAAAATGTAGGATATGATTGACATGCATTTATAAGAATAACACTGCGGCTGAAATGTAGTTATTCTGTCACAGCTAGTAGATCTTGGGGGCTTCAGAGTTCCTCCATTATGAGTAGACTACAGAACAGTAGGTTATTGCGACCTTTTTGTCTATTATTTAATCGCTATATGTATATATACATATTATGTATATCTATATCTATCTGTCTACCTATCTGTCTGTCTGTCTGTCTGTCTGTCTGTCTGTCTGTCTGTCTATCTATCTATCTATCTATCTATCTATCTATCTAAGTACATATGTAGATTGATTGATTGATTGATTTCTAATGCCTAAGTATGTACATTGGGAAAAAGAATGGGATTACTGCTGCATCCAATACATTTGATTATATTAGAGAATTGAACTTCTGGTGTTTAGTAGAAATGCTCAATGAGAAATTTGCTCATAATATTTGGGCCTAAATAAATTTGCTAGTTCCATCTAAAGTAGATCCATTTATTCTTCTGAATCAGCTGCCTAACAGTGGCCAGACACAGTTAGTTCCACACACAGATGTCATGCAAAAGGCATAACTTTTGGAGATGGATAGTCGCACATTTAAGAAAGCATGAGAGCATTATCTTGATGTACACTGTATAATCAGGCGTTTGGTGACTTAATTTAATTTTTTTCCCTCCGCCATCTGCTTCCCATTTTTATGTTAGGGTTGTATTTTATACTGTCTGTTAACTGTTGTTATTTGTTTGGTTGATTATTTTTGTATGATTTACTCTGTTGTGAACCACCCAGAGTTCCTTCGGGAAGACGGGCGGTATACAAGCCTTAAAATAAATAAATAAATAAATAAATAAAATAATGACTACATTGATTTTGGCCAGAAAGGCAATACTTACATAAATCCCTTTCACCCAGTGGACAAAGGGAACTTATATCTTTGTCAGATAACAAATAGAATTTATACTTGGAGCCATCCTCCATGTAGGCTAACATGGAGGCATTGAAGGAGATAACAAAAAGCCTGCTACTGGATATTTATGTACTTAAGGGGGCTATAGTTCTCAGATGCTGAAAAGGAACATCTATGTAATGAAAGAATGAAACCATGATGGGGAGTGAGTATTTGGCAATGTATTTCTTCCTTTACGTATTGCTCAAGGTCAAAGGAGCATGTAGACAAATCATGGCCAAAATCACATAGGAGCCTTTTATGGATGGGTCCTATTCAAAGATTATAAAAGCCAAGATGAATTAATTAATAATTATCTATCTATGTATATCTAATGGTATATAACCACCAAATCAGTAATTTTCTGATATGACTGTAAAACTAATTGAAAAGTTATTATTCTAAAAATGAAACCATCTTGTTATAAATAGTAAGATTAATAAAAATTCAAGCATGTAGAAAATCATGATTTCAATCGAGTCTTACTGACTAGTGATTTAAATTAAATCCACCCTGTTTGTCACAGTATGCTACCAAAACTAATTTCAATGTTTACTCTTGTGCATCTCAGTCATAGGTGAATTTCTGTGCTGGCAGTCTTGAAGCACACTATTTTCCCCTGTTTATTTGTTTATATAGAAAGTGTTCTGCTTATATATTTGTCCTTTATTTTAATAGAGTCCCGTAAGGCGATGCCAGGAGAAGATGGTTGGGTGCTGGGTTTTCACTTCTGGCCCTGTTTCTTTGAGTGCCAAAATTGAAAGGAAAGGTTACTGTAATGGTGGGTATATTTTCTTCAATGTACTAAGTTCAGAAAGAAACTGGATCTACCCCATCCTTTTGTTTTCTAAGATAATAGGAATGAGGGGCAAAAGATTTGCAAAAGGGTCTTGGCCAATGGCAGGAGTGGTACATAATTCATCCCGTGTGTCCTGGGTTTATTTGTTTGTTTGTTTGTTTGTTTGTTTGTTTTTATGATCTCTATGGATGACACACACAGACTCTGTGTACATGGAACCTTTAGAACTAGCCATTTTGGGAACAGTAACTGCTCCTGGAGTTGCTGCTACCTCTGACTACATTCCTTCAGACTAAATATAGTACTCAATTTTACCACAGAAGCAACAATATCATAGGAAATATGGTGTATTTATTCCTAAAAAATGTGTTTTCTCATTCTCGGCATGGAACTGTGCTTTATATATTTCCTCCATTTTCCTGCCAGTAATGAGTACAAAGTGCATTTTCATTTCTCCTGGTAGCTTGCTTTGTGAAACATTACAAGCCCTAATTTCAACAACTTCCTCTAGCCTAGCTGCAACAGGTGTATTGGCAAAGCAATGTGCAAAGCATATTCCACAACAGTACACATATGCACAAAGAAACAAAGACTTGAGTAGTTTGATTTGGTCTGGTTCGGTTCTCTTGAATTAGCACAACTATTTCTTGTTTTTAATAAAAACAAATAATATTTTAGAACAAATGTTTACGTGAGTATAATAAATTGCAAAGACAAGAAGTAAATATGTTTTGCTTAACATTATTGAGTAATTTCTGTGTCTTCAGCTATATCATAATATTAAATATATGCTAATTCACTATTTAGGGATATCTTTGGTGTTGTTTTTTCTAGGTGAAGCTATACCAATTTATGCAGAAATTGAAAACTGTTCCTCTCGTTTAATTGTTCCAAAAGCCGCCATTTTTCAAACACAGACTTACCTTGCTAGTGGGAAAACTAAAACTTTTCGGCAGATGGTTGCCAATGTGCGAGGAAATCACGTTGCTTCTGGAAGCACGGATACATGGAATGGGAAAACTTTGAAAATTCCACCTGTAACCCCATCTATTCTTGACTGCTGTATCATTAGAGTTGACTATTCTTTAGCAGTGAGTATGGCTTTTTCTGTTTAGTTTAATTTAGATGTTTTGTGTCATCTTCTTTGATGTAGGTCTGTTAGGTTTTAACTGAATTTGGCATCTTAATTAACCTTCACGGTGCGAGTCAAGGGAACTCAGCTCAAAGAGAAAATTTGCTGTTTCATGGTGGACCTAGCTCCATCCAGATTGTCAGTCCTAAATTGTTCTGAAAATTCAGTGCTTTTCACTTTCAGCTTCAGCTAATGGCATACTTGGCTAAAATTTAAGTGTGTGTGGTGCTCCAGAGGCCAAAAAGTAAAAAGAGGATCGAACAACTTTTGGACTGCCAAGCTGGTACTGTAGAAAATGGAAAATAATGATTAAAATCTAAGACAAAGAAGTGTTTTTGAAACAGGCTAGAAGGTCCCAAACCATATATTTGGGAAATGAGGTTTTGTATACTATCCAGAATTGCTGGATTTATGGGAGTTTCTGAACTTTAAACTTAACAAGTTTGAAAATTTGATAGTAATAATTCTGGTTCCTTTCCAAGGAATGCTGAAATGTTATCTCCTTACAGGTGTATATTCATATTCCTGGTGCTAAAAAGTTGATGCTTGAATTGCCTCTGGTGATTGGCACAATTCCATGCACTGCATTTTCCAGCAGAAATTCAAGCCTTGTCAGCCAGTTCAACATGGATATGAGCTGGCTGGCACTAACCATGCCAGAACATCCAGAAGGTACTAATTTGCATTTTGTTTTCATTTGGCTGATTTTTCACTTCAAGTTGCACCAGCAGCTATGGAAAATTTAGGAAAAGCAACAAAAACCCTCAAGAAAATAGAAAACAACATAGTTGAGTAGATTGTTGAGTTGAGATTTGGGAAAGCTGTGTTTGACCTTGAATTGTTGCTGTCTTTCAGTCAGCTATTACAGGGCAGTTGTGAAAAGAAAGTGCTATCTCATCTTTGGAAAAGGATGTGGTATAAATATAATGAGGACAAATCATGAAGTCTGCTGATGTCCTTTATGCATATTGCTGTTCTAAAAGCTGCTGCCTTTGGGCCTGAGTGTGTCTTAAAGTCTCATCATTAGACTACATTGATCATTTATTTGATTAGAATTCTTGTTTATTGTTGATCAAGCATAAAGGCAGAGTTATATTGAGAAATGAACTTAAGAAAAGAAAATACTGTTGTAGTCACTGAACTGGCTGGATTGAAATTTGTGTTCGGATTTGTTACCCTAGCCCCACCCAGTTATGCTGATGTTGTGTCAGAGGAAGAATTCTCAAGGCATGTCACGGCATTCCCACCTGCCCTTGACTGTGATGAACAGTTATGTTGTCCTATGTTTGCCTTCATTCAAGAATTCCAGTTCCAGCCACCTCCTCTCTATTCAGAGGTAAATTACAGTATTTAGCGCAAGTCCTAAATCTTTTTTTTAAAAGTACGCATGAGTTTCAGCATCCCAGTAATTAAGAGTATTTCTTTCCTCTGCAGATTGATCCACATCCCAGTGAGGTAGAAGACAATCAACCAGTTTCATTCATGGCGTAAGGATTGGTCTGAAAGACCTGAATCTTCAGTATCTTGATTTTGGTTTTCTACAGCCTGTGCCGGGTAGTCGTGCTTCTTTAAAAGCACTTTTCTGACAGGCAAGTATCAAGTCATCTGACGTTTTAAGTCAGAATGAGGTGTGCCTCCACATGGAGATGGGGGAGAGGGAGAGAGAAGAGAGCCCTGTGAAGTAACTGGCTCAGAAGATGCCATGAGCCGAATTATCAAATAAAACAGATGCTTTCTTACTGAAATGTGTCTTGAAGAAGACTTCTGTATTGGTGCACATACTGGAAGATGGAAAGAATAATGTGGAGGATATATCAGAGACCACTGCAAACAGGACTGATCTGGGAAGATAAAAACAATTCATTCAGGTCTCATTGGTTCAAATGCCAACCTGATTTCCAAAGAACTTATTCATTTTGCCAGTTTCAGCATCCTTACTCAGTCGAGCTTCCGAAATTGCCTTTCTGACATAAACCAGGTGGTTCACAACTAAACTTCACACTAATTCGGGGGCAGGGGGGGTGGTATATAAGATTACTGTGTAATGTTATGAATGTGCAAGCTTCTTCTCACTAGAAATGGTAGGGATCTTGTATCAGTGGTGAATTTGGAATTTGTAACTTCCTTGCCTTTGCCTTTTTCTTTAACAGGTTTTGTTTTGTTTTGTTACTGAGTTTTAAAAGGGGGACTGCATCTCTTTCCAATAACTCCACACAATTCATTTTTGATGAATCCTAGGCGAGGCGTAACATGACAACAGAGGAAGCAATCAAATGTTAACAACTTGAGACACGGTTGCTAAATCACACCCATTCAGTACCCACTGAGGTGAAATTGGAATGCATCTATAGAAATATGAAAAAAGTAACATTCATTACCAGCAGTAGATTTGTGGGCGTAAGATCCTTTTTATATTGTGGGAATTGAAACCATACAGCAATCTTTAGGGTTTCTACCTGTCCCCATTTTGTCATAATTCGTAATATGCCAAGAATCAGAAGGGTCAAACTTATAGTTTTTTAATAAAGTTGGGGAGCAATTCTTTTAAAGAATTAGAATATTGCATGATGGTTCTGTAAATAAAAACAAAACGAGAGCCCCTAAAATCAATAAAAAGTCCTCTGTCACCTTAAAAGACTAAGAAATACATTATAGAACAAATTTTCTTTAGAACTAGAGCTACTTCATCAGACCCATATGGTTGTAATGGAAAATTTATGGTATCTGTACTATACATATATTTAGGGTGGCCTTACTCTATGTGTTAGAGGTGTGTAGATTTGGAAGTGGGAACTACACCTTCCAGAATTTCCCCAGGCAGTCCAAATCTACAAGTCTGCGTACCTCGAATATATATCCACCCCAAGTCCAGGATAACATGTTTGATAAAGTGGGCTGCAGTCCAGAAGTATTCATATTATAATAAATTAATTGGTTTTCAAAGTGCCAGTACAGCTTTATTGGTGATACTGCAAGAGACTAACAATCTACATGGGATTCAAACTAGTGTCCTTCCGTGGAGTAGTCTGCGTCATTTTTATCAGTTTTTTTGTGTGTGTGGTGTCGTTACGGTCATTACCAACTCTTTGTGACCCCATGTCCATGGAGTTTTCTTGGCAGGAAGACTGAAGTGGTTTTTCAGTTACTACTCCAGGCACCTACAGCACATGATATTCTATTCCCTGGTGGTCTCCCAACCAAGTACTAACCAGGGCCGACCTTGCTTAGCTTCTGAAATCAGGCCAGATCGGATGTGTTTAGGGCATCTAGGCAGTTTTTGAGACTGATGTAAATTTTATTTTGGTGCAATATTTGTTTCTCAGGTCTTCTAAAACAGAAAGTTTGAGTACTTAGGACTGCTTTGCACATTGCAGAAAGCCATGTTTGACTGGGCACCTGAGCTTTATTTTTTAAAAATGAGCATGAGTAAAAGTAATTTTTGGAAGACAATTATATTTCAGTTTTAGGCTGTGCTTAGCATCTGCATGGTGCTACTACATGTTTTTCTTCCAGATCGCTACTTAAAACATTTGCAGTGGAGTCTTTGACACAGCTCCTCACCCACCCTTTCCCTACTGTAACTATGCCGGAGTTTTAAGTCAATGAAATAATGCATATACTGCTTTAATTATGTCTGCCTCTACTTAACTATTTTTTCTAGTGATGGTTTTGTTTGCATTTCATTTTACTTTTTTTTAAAGGTGCATCCTTTGTTGAAACTCTGTATTCATGGAGTCTGGCGATAATGGAATTCAGTCTTGTAGAGCCTGATCAGTGATTACTCTTCGTGCAAATGAGAGGCAAGATAGAAATGGTTTCCTGGGGAGTGAAGTCCTGTGCCTAAAGCAGCTGTCAGCATATGAAGAAAATATAGGATAGGATCTTATGTGTTTTGTTTTTTTAAATTAAGCACACATGTTTGAAAGTAGAATGCAGTGGAATGGATTTCTCATGGAGTGGCTAGAATTCCTGTTTGTCCATAGACAGCCATTAATAGACAGTGGTATTCCCATGCCTCTGTGGAACTGGATTGCAGCCAACTTCTAAAGTAGCGGGAGTTCCTCTGAGCATTTCCATCGTGTCTGCTCAGGGCCTACACATAGGTCTGTTACTGTGCCCACCAGGGTGGAATTTGAAGAATTTTGACTAGAAAAAGAGTGAAAGCTGTGCTAAGATGTCATGGTGTAGAGAGATTAATGTTGCTGGAATGGAGGTAGGACTTTGTAGGGAGAGTATCTGTTTTTAGCTTGCTTTTTTAATACCAGACCCAATACTTTGCATAGAACAACCAAATCTGCATTGTTTGGTTTTACTTTTTTCTCCATCCACTGTCAAGTGACATAAACGGATCTCTAGATTCAGTAGCTATTAGTCAGATTTAACTAGGGTGGGAAAGTGCACTTAAAGCTTCCTGGTGTGGTGTTCTTTTTTAAAATTGCATCTGACAAAGAGAGATTGCTGGATCCAAAATAGTGTTGCAGTGTCTTTGGGGAAATACATTTGTCTTAAAATACTGAGTAGTATCTCCAGTGCTTAGTTTAATTTTAAAAATGCCTGTACAAATAGTATATGCATCCCTCAGTCTCAAGAGACTATGGTATTGTGCTCTTTATAGAAGTCTTAAAGCAGCATCTAATGTGGCTAAAAAGGCCAATTTGAGAATTACAATCCCTTCCACACTGAGGACATATAAGTCTGTCCCTTTCCCAGCCCCCAGATTTCGCTGTTTCTGGGACTGCCTCTTTTCTGCAGCCTGTTAAACAAATGTGCCTTCCACCTGTAGAAGATTATGCTGTATTTTTCCTCCAGGCTGAAGGATCAGAGGACAAGGTTTCCCATCTGTTAAGGTCCATTCCCAAAGTCTTCAGATCCCTCTTACAGATAATCCTTATATCACAGCTGCCATCTCCTTCTGGAGCGCTTTCCCTGCACTAATTCTCCATATAAGCGATCTTTTGGAATCCAACCACCAGCCATTCTCACGACATGCCCAAGCTAGCATTGATGCCACTGTTTCGATAATGTATATATTCTAGAGATTCCATCTTGTTCCAGGACTACACCATTTGGAACTTTATCATGCCAAATGATGCCAAAGATATGTCAGAGACAACGCATATGAAAGGTGTTCAGCTTTCTCACCTGCCGTATATGAGTAGTCCAAGACTTGCTGCAGTACAAGATCATGCTCAAGATAAAAGCTATAAACTTGGATCTTTATATGTTCCTTCCGCCTCTTGTTAAGCCACACTCTTTGTAAGTCTAGAGTCTAGAGCTGCTTTACCACTACGTCTATTCTGGTCAGTGTTGAAAGAGATGGTTGACCCAAAGTACACAAAATCATGGACCAAGTTCTTGTGCAGAGATGGTAATACAAGGAGGCAAATCCACATCCTGACCCATGACTTGCATTTTATTTCAGGCTGATTGTTAATCCAAGATATTGGCATGCCTTGCTAAAACAATCTATAAGTTGTTGGAGATCTTTGGCAGAGTGAGCACTAATAGCAGCTCTGTCAGCAAAGAGGAAATCCCACAAACAGTTCAGCTGGACTTTGGACTTTGCTCTCAATCTAGAGAGGTTAAAGAGTTTTCCATCTGATCTTGTCTTGAGATAAATACCCTCTGTTGCAGTTCCAAAGCATGCTTCAACATGACAGTGAAAAAAATCCAAATAAAGTTGGTGCAAGAACGTAGCCCTGCTTCACTCCACTTCTAATATCAAAGGAATTTGATATTAAGGTGTCAAAAACTACAGTGTCCCTCATATCCTCACTAAAGGACCTAATGATGTTAAGGAGTTGAGGTGGCCATCCAATCTTGGGGAAAGTTTTAAAAAGGCCATCCTTACTAGCCAAGTGAAAAGCCTTTGTGAAGTCTATAAAGGCTTGAAAGAGTGGCTGCCCTCTGTTCTCTACATTCCTCCTGCAACTGTCTGAGGGTAAATTACATATTGGTGGTGTACCTTTTGACCCAGAAGCCACACTTTGACACGGGCAAGCAGCTTCCCTACAACACTAAGAAGAGAGATGCCATGATAGTTGTTACAGTCACCTCTGTCACCCTTGTTCTTATACACCGTGATGGCATTAGAATCCTACATATCCTGTGGTGCTCCACCTTCCGTCCAACAGAGACAGAAGATTTGTTTCACTGTCAAGCTCCTCCAAGTCAGGTGCTCAGTGCTATTTAATGCTTCTTAGGTTACTACATTTTTTTCTAGAATGTAACTCAGAGTAGTGCTGAGTAGTGCTAAGTCCCCATCGATTGGAAGCATTTGCTTCAGTTGGACCAGAGAGAATTTTCTTGATTGCTTGAGCAGCTTCCTCCACTTTTCCCTGATTGTGGGTAGTTCTGTCTCTTGGTTTTCAGGTTTACTGCATGGTCTGTATCACAATCAGCACCTTGATAACTACATGTGATTTTAATACTGGGAAGGCTAGAACACCTAACAAGTATCAAGTCAAGCTGGTGCCGATGGTTCAATCTTGGATGTCTCCAAGAGGCTCTGCATTGAGAATTTGTATTAAAGAACATATTGCTAATGTAGGGACCATAATAACAGCAAAACTCCAGCAGATGTCGGCCATTTTCCAATGCTAAACTGGCCTAAACAGGTGGACCAAGAACTATAATCAGCTCCAACTTGGGCATTAAAGTCTCCAAGAATAAGCAATGATTCTTTCTCAGGAATTTTCTTGATAGGTCATCATAGAATTTGTCTTTGGATTCTGCTGAAGATGATAATGTCGGTGCATATGCACTAATAAGAGTAACCAACCCTGCTGATGAGTGGAGCTGCAAGGGCAGGATTCTTTCACCTCCTACAGCAGGTGGAATGATGGATTCCAATAAGGTGTCCTTGACTGCAAAGCCAACCCTGCATTCCCTAGTATCATTCAATGATTTTCCTGCCAGAAAAAGGAGAAAATTCTCTCCTTAACAGATCCTGGGTCTATCAGCCTTGTCTCTTGAAGAGCAATTAAGTCCATCTGCAATCTGTTCAGCTCCTTGTCAATGACAGCTGTCTTACCACTACATCATCTATTTCTTGCAGATCGTCAGAAAGGATGGGGGTCATTGTCCAAACATTCCAAGTGCCTAACTCTAGACATAAGATTTTCTTATGTTTGTTGCATAAGGCACAGTTATCAGTCTGCTTGTCGACTTCCATCCTAGACCCACACACCCTGTGAGGTTAGCAGACCGTGGTGTGGTGAGGCAGTACCTTATTGACTGTGGGCTACCTAGCATAGGGCGGCAATAACTGCCCAGTAAGATACGATGTCCTCTTCCACAGTCAGAAATGGCCCCTGATGTCAGGCTGAATGCCAGTTGAACAAAATCTTTTTGTTCAACTGCCACTTCCCATGTTGTTTCCACACAGCTGGCAAAGCTGGAGTGGCCTCTTCAGAGCACAAGGCCTGGGTAGATTAATGTGGAGGTTAAAACTGTTACCCAAGGAGCAATTCTCCCCCTCCACATTGCTGGAATAGTCCAATGGAATGGCAGAGATGATACAGTTAGTTCCATCTGCATCCAAGGAGTTGCCAGAACATGATTGTACACAGTCATGAACTGCCACCAGGACTCTGGCTCTGAATTTAGCCTCAAGGTTAATTCCTGAAACCTTTTTCCAGAAATGACTAGCCACAAGGCAGTGGAGGTTTAAAATCAGACTTTCCCTTCTCCTAGAAGAGGGTTCTCCCATTTTATCTGCCATTGGGGCGTAAAGCCCTCTTTCGCCTTCCAAACCATTGACCGTTTTCTTTTGTAACCCTGGAAAGGGGACCTTACCAGGTACTACCAGCCAGGCCAGGTGGACCAAGATTTTTTTAGGAGGTATTACTCCTCCAACCCTCCCCTTAAATATTAAGGGGGTACAAAATAAAGAATATCTAGTTTAGTTTAGTCGTGTTATTGCATATATGCCATGCTAGGGAAAGAGTGCAATGGGAGGAAACAGTCTCCGAAGGAGTTCAGAGTTTCGCAACAGAATGCCAAGTCATAGTAGTATCCACGGCTGTTACAGTCATCTTTTGTTCTTTAGTAATTATTTTTTTCATTTTCTTAATTTCTAAGAATTATGCCTAGCCTGCAGTGCCAATGTGTTTATAAAACCTATACTCTAAATGCATCATCTGTGGGGCAGGGATTTTAGTGGGTCCAGATTTATTGCTGCATTAACATTAATATAAAGATTTTTGCCTAACCTGAGCTCTCCAAAATTTCCACAGCCAACTCTGACATTGGGACCGACCATAAGAACACCAGAGGCTGGAGTGGAACTTGATGCTCCGGCACCATGTGTGCTTCCTTGGTTTCCTTTTGCTCCTTTCCTTTCATCTTTCTCCCTAGTAAGATGGGCCATGATGTGGAAGTTGAGTCCTGACAACTGGACTTCAACTTCAAGAGTCAGTTCAAAACCCAAGTCCTGTTCAATGGAAGATCTTGTTTTAAAAATTTAAGATCATGGACCATCATCTGTGAAGATTCTCAGTCATCCAGGTGAGTTTATCTGGAAGTTGAGTCACGCCAATTGGACTTCTTTTTTTGAGAGATTGAAACATTTTGCTGCTTATCCAAGCAGCTTCATCAGTCTAAGGAAGGTTAGTGGCGAGTCTTCCATTGTATAGTTCACCTTGATTTCACATCAACCTGGTCTGAATAAACTGATAAGTTGGACAATGGCCTGAACTTATGAGACTATTCAGACCAGGGTGATGTGAAATCAAGGTAAGCTATAAAATGCATGTCTAATCACTAACCTTCCTCAGACTGATGAAGTTGCTTGGATGAGCAGCAAAATGTTTCAATCTCTCAATAAAAGAAGTCCAATTGCCGTGGCTCAACTGCCAGATAAACTCACCTGGATGACTGAGAATCTTCACAGATGATGGTCCATGATCTTAAATTTTTAAAACAAGATCTTCCATTGAGCAGGACTTGGGTTTTGAACTGACTCTTGATGAGAGAAACATATAGAATCTTCTTTAGTGTTTGTCCCACTTGATGGTGGGGTCCACCAGCCAGATCCATTGTTTTGATGCAACTTTGGACAGTTTGACCAGGTTGTCGCAGGACCTGTCGCCTAGCCTACAGCACCTGATATTCCCTGATGGTCAACCATCCAAGTACTAACCAGGCCCGACCCTGCTTAGCTTCTGAGACCGGGCTTCAGTGTTATACGGCTGCTATGGCTGACAACAGAAATCCACATAAGATTCATTTATTGGTTCACACTATAAAATTGTTTGGGTATATTTTGGCCTATCATGTCCAGGTTGTTCTATTACTGCCACCAAACATTTGGTGGGTGGTTCCCAAGGCCTCTATAAGGAAAACCGTACAGCCTTCAGCAGCCGCAGCCGCCTCCACATTTGGCCCCCGAGGAAGACACCAACCGCTATTATCATTATTAATATAATAATAATTACAGCATTTTCATTCAAAGGGAACAAAATATTCTTATTAGCTCCTTATTACTTGAATAGCAATAATGTGGCTGTATAACATGCATGCCTTGGGATACCAAACCAGTGGTAACTTGGGTGCTTATGAAGACCAACTGCAATACCAATAAGAGCTCGCTGTTGGTATTGTGGTCATATAATACAAGAACATGCATCAATTCCAAAAAATCAAGATGCTGCTCTTTTGTTTTTAAACTTAGCAACACTTGCTGGATTACTTGCAATTACACTGTGGCCTTAGATTGGTTGTAAAGAGAGATAGAGAGAATGAACTGTCTTCAAAAGCATGCTGTTTCTTCTCAAAAGACTGGATTTAGACTGAAAAAGCAGAGCTTTGTGTCTACTCCCAGAAGGGCTGAATTTACTGCTGTATCATGTACATTGCACAAATGTAATAATGAGGTTTGTATTTGTTTTTCTCAGCTACTGTAACAGTTTAAAGGTCAAGCAAAAAAAAGGAAATGATTAAATTTCATATTAAAAGTATGAGCCCTGTGGGCTTCATTTCATAATAAAAACATAAAAAGAATCTTGTCTCAGGTTGCTCTTTTCTTTTAATGGTATCCAGTAATGGCGCCATTGATAGCCCTTTGCCGTTCAAAGGTCAAAGTACTTGAAGGATCAGCTGCCTTACGTGTGGGGTAAGGACTCTTTCCTGGATCCTTCTGAAAAAGGGGAAAGGGTGGTTTCAGCCATGGGTGGAGAACTGCCCAAGCAATCAAAGAAAATACATTGCACATTATGAAGACACATATTTATTATAGGGCAGGTTTTCTGTGAATTAATGCTCTGAAGTGTCATCCTAAATTGCCACCTGGGCATAGAGAAAAATATGAAGAAAGAAATGGAATTGCTGAAAATGCACACTGGGGTAACTGCATGGAGTTGTAGATGTACACAAGGAAACAGAGAGAACAAGTCTCATTATCTACAACCTGAGGCTCATTCTCTTGCACCTTTGCCACTAGTGGATGTACCAGTTCCTTTTGTTCTTGTTTTTAATGTCATTAGTTCACTTTCCCTTTTTATCTCTTTTATCTTTTGCTTGTTGCATTACTGTAACAATTTAAAATAAGATGTGTGTAACAAAGATGACTCAAGTAAGGAAGAGCCTATGTCGTAATAAGACCTGTAGGTGCCTAGAGAATTCTCTTCCATGTTGAAACAGACTTGCAAACTTGCCTGCCTGGAGATTTTACCAGTAAGGCATTGGAGATCATCTCCTTTTCATCTTTCTGTCACCATGCAAAAAGCTTAATTTTCCCAGGCTTTTTAGTTTTTGCCCCGCTTCATTTTTGTATTTTCTGTCTGCCAAATGCTGTTTTCATGGATTATTTTCATCTGTTGGAAATGAAGATACATTTTCAGTAGTTTGCCATTAACCACGCTTCTGACTGAAGAGCAGGAGTACAACAGCTTGATAATTGAATGATGTTTCATGGTTTTAAAAAAAGTTGATGTATTTCAGTCCCCCTTCATTCTTATGTAAGGGTCAGAAAGAGCTCAACTCCATACATTTCAATGTGCTTTTCTCCAGGAAAGCTGGATAACTTGGTAAATTGGGTGTAGGGCTACCCAGCCAGAGCTTGGGAGTTCAATTCCTGTTGCGCATTCCAGCAGAATCAGCCTTTGTGGCCTTGGGCAAGCTTCATGGTCCCAGGTTACTCCTGGAAGAAGGGAATCACTTCTGAGTACTCTTTACCTCAAAAATGGCTACCGTAACTCAGAACTGATTTTATGGCTCATCATCTGTATTGCACCAAAGTGCTTGTTTTTAAGAGGCAGGTGGTCATAAAAAGCAACCGGGTTACGAGAAACTGTACTGGTCCATTGCCCACGAAATATGCAGTGTTTCTCCACTAAAAGTGTCCCATTAACTTTGACTGGCCTTTTAAATTCAGAGGTTACAAAAGGTCATTCTCTTCCACTGCGCTGAGTTGCACATCAGAGTTCTAAAAATCTGAGGGTCGCTTCTGATTGGTCTTGGGTGGTTCCAGGAGAAATAAAACATATTTTCATCTCCTTTTTCATGCAGGAAGAGCACTAGACCTGAATAATACTTGAGTTGTGCCAAATTGCACGGCCAAGAGACAAAATGTTTCACTAGACTCTTGTATTTTGGGAGAGAGAAAACAGATATGCAAGTGCACATATTTGCCATGAGTCTAGGTCTGGTCCATGAACACAAGCTGCTCCATTAGGGCATGATGGATGTATTTCAAAACGGTATCTTTAGAAATATTAGAACCATCTAGGTAACATTGTACGCTGATGCAGACTTGGTACTAATGTTAGCTGTTGTGAGTTTTTTGGGCTCTTTGGCTGTGTTCTGGAAGATACAGTTTTTCTTACTAACTTTTCACCAGATTCTGTGGCCGCCATCTTCAGAGGACAAGTAGCTCAGGGAACTAGGAGTTATCTCTGTGCTCTGGGGTATAGAATGAGTAAGACTGTGGGGTTTCAAAGTTGTAGGAAAGAGGAAATTTGTCCTATGGAGGAAAATAGGTGTTAGTCATTGTATTGTGATGGAGGATTAAGAAGGATCACTGCAATCAGGTGGCAGTGATCCTTCTCTTTAGTTGATGGGTGTTTCCTCTTTCCCACAACTTTGAAACCTCACAGTCTAACTCACTCTGTACCCCAGAGCACAGAGATATCTCCTAGTTCCCTGAGCTCCTTGCCCTCTGAAGATGCCGGCCACAGACTCTGGAAGAGAAACTTCCAGAACACGGCCAAACAGCCCGAAAAACTCACAACAGCTATCAGATCCCAGCCGTGAAAGCCTTTGAGAATACATTGGTACTAATGTGTTGTCAAGCAACTTCTGAACTATGGCACTCTTAACAGGCGTTTTCAGGTATGTGAGATGTTCAAGTAGCTTGGCATTGTCCTATGAACCCAATGCGTTTTCACAGCCAAGCACAGATTTTAAACCAGGTCATCTGAGTTCTAATCCGGCACTATTCACTGCATCATGCAGGCCTTCCTGCTGCTGGCTTCTTGCAGCAGGTTAAGCCACAGTGAGGTACCAGCCCTGATATTGAGCACAGGAGAGTCCTTGGATGACATCATACCCTGATAATGAGGCAGGACCACTGACAAAGGGCTTTGTGCTCTGTCCCTGTTGTGGTTGCATCTGAGTGACAGGAGCACATGTTCCCAGACAAAAGGTCTTTAAAGTTCGGTCCCCTGGCATGGTCCACAGGTCAGCATAAGCCATAATTTGATGCCCTCCAAACCCTTTGGGTTCCACTTCTCATAGCAAGTGATGCTGGCTAGAGAAGGAAGGGTTGTAGGCTTCCTCTAGAAAGCAGCTGACTGTGGAAGGATGGTGTAGGGGATATAAAGTCAGGTGAGAGTGAAACAGCGGCATTGATCCCCTGCCTAATGTCAACCCTCGTATTTCAAGCACCAGAACCCTACCTAGCCCACTTTGTACATAGACTTGTGCCTCAACACCACCCCCAAGCCTGGTGTGCAAGTCATGAAGGAGAGAGACTTTGAAGCATCTCTGTGAACCTTGGTCTCTTCCTAAAAACAAGCCACTTGAAAATGCGTTTATTTACTCTGACTATTGAAACTCTGCTTAATTGTACATTTAGCAAAGCTGTAATAACAGTGACTTGTCCTGGAGTGGCTTTAGAGAAGAATAGAAGATGGCATTAACAGAGCAGAGCAGTCCAAACAGGGGGGTTGAGAATGTTTTAGCAGTGGAAAACCCTGTTATATAATAGTTTAGAAATGAAATGGTTAGTACTGGTTATTTTACACTTTGTGAAACTGAGTTAGTATATGTCGCAGCAAAAACACAGGGAGCAAGTGCATGGAATTGCTCTATGCTCGTTGCTCTCTGTACATGCCTAGCAGCTTTCTGGACGGGAGATTCCCCCTGTATATGTGGTGCAACGCCAAGCCCTGGGAAAAACAACCATAGGTCTGCAAGAGTCCTTTAAGAGTCTAAGAACGGGTCACTACGGATGCCAAGTTGTATTTGCTTTAGCTCTCTGTCCCCCCCCCCAAACTTTCATCTGTCTGCTTAGGGAAGCATGCTGTTTCTCTGCCATGCTCAAACCCCAGCATTTTGCTTAGATAGGAAAGTGTCCAATGGGCCTGTGCCAGAGCTGGATGCCCGTTTCCCAGGGTCAAGTGCCCAAGCTGCAATGTCAATTGGCATGCTTTCATCCCCTGTTAACACATTCCTCTGGCTTGGGGCTAAAGGACAGGGAACAGGGTCTTCAAAGAGACAACCGGCTGTGTTGGGTGTGAACACTGTTCTACCACCTTGCTAAATCAGACCAAAGGTCTGACGGAAGGCGAGTGTTCTGTTTCCAGCGCCGCTCGCATGGATTGTTCTAGAAAGCAATGCACAAAAATGAGAAGGGGGGACCTCCCTCATGCTTGTCACAAACATTTAAGACACATGGACACAACGTCACATGGACAGCCCTACAGAACAGGGCTACCCTCTCTGAAACTTCATGTATGTATCTGGATGCAAAAGAGCCATTCAGTAGATGTTCCAAAAGCATCCACAGCAGTGCGAGCTTTGGAGAGAACAGATGTGATATCTTGGACAACTCTGTCTTTTAGACCATGCCTTCTCAGTTCTTCCTCCTGTTGAAGATCAAGGTTGAATATTTTTGCCCTGCACTTCCCAAGCTACTTGTTGAGATGGCATGGGTGATGGCGTTGTCCCACTGCCCTGTTGTTTCAGGCCAGTCAGCACGAATTTGTAAGCAGTAAAACAAAACATCCCCAATAAGAATTAAAGCAAAAATATATATAATACCTAAAAACACACACACACACACACCTTTGCCTGAAGCCAAAAGGGGAGTAAGTATTATGTTAGGATTTGAAGAGCTTTCACCATCTTTTGGGAAATCATGTGACAAAACCCCAACGTTTCTGCTGTGCATTCACAGGCTGGAAAGTGACTGAGGGCAATTTGGTCTGATAGATCTGTGAAGTTCTGACTTCTTCTGCCTCCTGGCAGTTGACGTCTGCTGTGCACTTCAGTGCTAAATCCAAGCCACTCGGAGCCATCCACCAGAATTTGGAACATGGGAAGAGAAATCTCAGTGGACATACAGCATTGCTTCCTTTCAGACCCATTACTTCACATGCTCCGGGGAAAACACATGATCCAATCAAGTCCACCTGGATTTCAGCACCTGCTGCTAACAACACCTTGCTTAAACTGCCTTGCATCCTTCCTTGTGGGTCCCCCAGGAGGACAAAATTAATATTCCAATAATCATATTCATCAACACCTCCAACTTGCTGGAGCCTTACCAAATGCTCAAGAAAACGTTTGAGTGCCCCATTGTTTTCCCATCCAGGGACACTTTCTGAGCCTCTAATTATGACTCACGGAAAGCCCTAATTGCAGCTTACATATTTTAGTCCTATTAATTCTCAATGGTCGTATTTACATTTTGTGTTGATGTTTTTCGGCTGGACTGTTGCATTTATCGCAAAGGTGATGGTGCTCCCGAGCAGGGCGATTCCTCGGGGAGTCAATTAGGTTTCCGTTACAGGTGGTAACAGGTGTTTGTTACTCAGGCTGAATTCCATTTTTGATGAGAAAGTTTTGCTCCTTCGGTCCAAACCGATCAGAACACATACCCTAGTCTGTTCATTTCGCGTCTTGGCCTGCCTGTGGCATAAGAACCTGACAAAGCCACCTCCTCCTTAAAAAGGAATCTTATTCAGGGAGGCTGTAAAGGCAGGATTGTGTCCTGCGAGCAGCCTGGTGCAAGCATATGGGTAAATGAAGCAGCTGTCCTGAGCAGCCTGCTTTATCTACCTTGCCGTTTATTGGTCTGTCACATTTACATTTCACCTTTACTTTAATGAGCATAGAGAGACTGCAAGCAAAATCCCATCGTGTACATTTATGCTGGCATAACCTGGATAGGGGTGGCAAACTCATGGAAGTTTTCTATTCTCCCACCGTTCAGGTTCTGAGGCTCCCTGGGGTTCCATTCAAGGATGAAAGAACCCTCACTGATCCCATGGAGTGCTTTTGAAGAGGCCATCACCTTTCCAGTTGTATAGGACCAGTCATTTATCTCCAAGAAGGCAATGTTTACTCCCCATGATTGTTTGTGATCCTTCCCCTTAGTTAATGCATTGGCTGGCTGGATGGATGGATGGATGGATGGATGGAGTTATATGCTGACTTTCTCCCAATAAGGGGACTCTAGGCAGCTTGCAATATTAAAAGGAATAGGGTTTTAAAAAACCATTAAGGTAGAGATTAACAAAATAATTGTTAGTTTATATAAGGTCATATTTTGGCTAAATGTGGAAAGAGTCACACTTGAACTCATTGAATTTATTTAGGGGCCTCTCTGGTGTTTCCCCACCCCATATGATTTGAGTGCTGAGAAGAACAAGAATTTCCAGGTTCTTGCAGCCATGCTGGCCATGTGGCCATAGACTTGCACAACACTGGCTCTTTGGCTTGAATATGGTGATGAGCACCGCCCTTAGAGTCGGACATGACTAGCACACACGTGGAGGGGGGAACCTTTTCCTCTTTATTACTCTATTCACTGAAATTTTGGAACCAAAACTTGGGTGCAAGGGGTTAATCCTAGGGATGTCATGGGAGGTGGCCTTCTCTGTTGCTGCTGTCTCTGTCTCTCTCTCTCTCTCTCTCTCTCACACACACACACACACACACACAGAGAGAGAGAGAGAGAGAGAGAGAGAGAGAATCCTGTTGCACAACTCTGTGCACAACTCAACTTTGAACCTGAGGTATTTGGACTAGCACTGAAGTAAGCCAAGGCACTTCCACCAGCACATTGCACAACTAGTCATGCCTGGGAATGCAGGACCAATTGCACAATTCCTTAGCACAAACAACATAGCACGTGCAGCCAACATACAAACAAAGGATTTTACATAGAATTGGTTTTGGTGCCTTTGGCTCTTGCAAAAAAAAAAAATCTGTCTATTGCTGCCTTTCTCTCTTTTTCTTTTGTTATTCTCTTTTACAAGATAGTCAAGAACAACAGAAATTTTCCTTTCAGTAAGATCCATTCGGATCTTACAGGCATCCTGACCAGATTTATACATGAAAATTGCCCTTCTCCATCCTTGGAAATTATGCTCATAGGTGCAAAGAGAATGGTTTTCCTCTGTTTTGAAGCTTGTGAGATTCTACTGACAAAGGCACAAATGAGCTCCCCATTTCAGCTCCTAATCACCATTCACACCACAACGTCTCTTCTCAGCAGATAAGTATGTTGACTAAAGCTTGATATGTATGTCTGTTCCTTTTCTCTTGTGTCTCTGAAGCACTGAAGCAAAAATGAAGATTCTCAGTCATCCAGGTAAGTTTATCTAGAAGTTGAGTCATGGCAACTCTACTTCTTTTTCTTGAGAGACTGAAACATTTTGCTGCTTATCCAAACAGCTTCATCAGTCTGTTGAATCTGTTTGGATAAGCAGTGAAACATTCCAATGTCTCAAGAAAAAGACATCCAGTTGCCTTGACTTAACTTGCAGACAATCCCAACATAGTGATCAAAGAACCTGACAAGGGTGGTGCTGTGGTCATCATGGACAAATCAAGCTACACACAGGAAGCCCGAAGACAACTATCTAACACCAAATTTTACCAGCCACTAACTACAGATCCAACCACCAAATACCAAAAGGAATTACAAAAACTCATGGAAGACCTCCCCAGAAACACACGTGAACAAATCCTGCAGGATACACCACAAGAACCTCAACCAGCAACCTTCTACCTTCTACCAAAAATACATAAACAAGGTAACCTGGGTCGACCAATTGTATCAAGCATCAACACCATCACAGTGGGAATATCTGGATACTTGGACAATGTTCTCAAACCCTATGCTACCAGTGCACCCAGTTATGTAAGGGATACCACAGACTTCCTAAGGAAACTTCAGTCTACACAGAACATTCCAGATAATACCATCCTAGCTACAATGGGTGTAGAAGCTCTCTATACCAACATTCCACACAAAGATGGACTACAAGCTATCACAAACACCATCCAAAACAAGGAAGAATCCAAAATAATCACCACCCTCTGTGACTTTGTACTGACACACAACTATTTCTCTTTTGACAATAAAAACTACCTCCAGATCAATGGAACAGCAATGGGCACCCGCATGGCCCCACAATATGCAAACATATTCATGGCTGACCTAGAACAATGCTTTCTCAACCACTGCACCCAGAAACCACTTCTCTATTTGAGATACATTGATGATATTTTTCTGGTCTGGACCCATGGAGAGGAATCACTTAACAAATTCCACCAGGACTTCAATAGTTTTCACCCAAACATCAACCTCACCCTGGAACTACCCACACAACAGGTGAACTTTCTGGACACCACTGTGAAACTACAACATGGGCATCTTAGTACCACACTGTACCGAAAACCAATTCACCGATACACCTATCTGCATTCTTCAAGCTTCCATCCTGAACACACAACAAAATCAACTGTATATAGCCAAGCTCTTAGATACAACCGCATCTGCTCTGACCCACAGGATAGGGACGCCAAACTCAGGGATGTACAAAATGCTTTCCTCAGACTACAGTAACCACCTCGCATGATTAAGGAACAAATCAACAAAGCAAGACACATACCCAGAGACAACCTACTACAAGACAGATCCAAAGGACCAAATGATAGAACACCACTGGTTGTCACCTACAGTCCACAAGTGAAACCACTCACATGCATCGTGAATGATCTCCAGCCTATTCTTGACAAGAACACAACACTCTACAAAGCTCTTGGCAGGAGACCCGTATTTGCCTACAGACAACCTCCCAACCTCAAACAAATACTAATGCACACAAAATTAGAAAACAGCAACATGGACAGTGGAACTAAACCTTGCTACAAACCCCGATGCCAACTCTGCCCACACATCTACTCGGGCAACACAATCACAGGACCCAACAATGTTGAATACAGTATCAAGGGCAACTTTACCTGCTCTTCAACTAATGTGATCTATGCCATCTTTTGCCAGTAATGCCCTTCTTCTCTCTACATTGGACAAACAGGACAATCTCTAAGAAAACACATCAATGGACACAAGTTTGACATAAGAAACCACGATACACAGAAACCTGTCTCAAACCACTTCAGTTTACCTGGACACACCTTGAAGGACCTCAAGGTTACTGTTTTGGAACAGAATCACTACAAATCAAAAATACAAAGGGAAACAGCTGAAATAAGATTTATATCCATGATGGACACACACAATAAGGGATTGAACATTAGTCGGGGGTTCTTGAGTCATTATCAAATGTAATATTACCAGATTGCCACTTTCTCATGGACTGTAAGGTAAAAACTTAAAGATTTCCATTCTCTCTCTGCCCCCCCCCTGTCTTTTCTACCTCTTTGAACCCCCCCCCCCCCCGACCTGATCTGGTTCCTGTCACTTGAGAAATTTAATTCTCACAGTTTAAGATAACATTGGCTGGCGTGAGCCATAAAACCAAAAATTATACAGCTCTAACTCAACATTTAATGATTCTCACCAGTTCTACTAACTAACCGTCCCTCCTCTTCTCCACCCTCCTCCTCCCTCCCCTCAACCATACAACCCCCACCTCTATTTGCTACAGCCTATCATATCATCTACAGCCCATGAATATTTGCTCATATTATATCTTACACCTCATTCTGCTGCTATATATATCTGAAGAAGTTCACATGTGAACGAAACATTACATTAAAGTATGAAAGTTAGTCTTTAAGGTGCCACATGTTTGTGTCTTTTATTTTATTTTGTTTTGTTTTTCTTTGAATTTTGCCTGAAATTCCTTTTCTTGTGAGATCGAAATGTTTCGCTACTCTTCCAAGCAGCTTTGTCAGTCTGACAACATCTGACAAATTGCCATGAAGCAAAAATATACAGTGGTGCCTCTTAAAATGAATTTAATTCATTCTACGAGTCAATTTGTTTATGAAAATTTTGTCTTACGACACACGGTTTCCCATGGCATGTGTGCATAATATTATGAGTTTTATTTTGTTATTAAACATGCAGTCTATTAACAGAGCATGCTCCACAGTGCTGCAAAAAAACAAGGACAAGAGATACAGTGGTCCCTCATAAAATGAATGTAATTCGTTCTACGGATAAATTTGTTTTTCAAAAAAAAAATTGTCTTACAAAATGTGGTTTCCCACAGGAGTACACTGAAAATGGAATAATCCATTCCAGAGGCTATGGGTCGCTTTGTTTTATGAAAATTTTGTCTTATGAAATGTGGTTTCCCATAGAAATGCATTGGGAATGGATTAACCCACACCGGAGGCTAGAATAAAGACAAAAATAACTGGGAGGGGGGTTCCTGGATACATGTGGAAATTTTTTTATCTTGTAAAGCATCCTATAGGGAATTTTTTGTCATGCAAAGCATGCCTATTCCAAGATTTTTTCCTATGAGTTTCTTTGCCATAGGAGGCATTAGTCTTAGGAGGAATCACTGTATACTGAAAGTTTCCAAAGGCTATCCTTGTTGGCCACAAAATGGTAGCAGCTGAGGACTTGTTTACACAACTGGGCATTGGTTTGGCTGGCAATTATTGTTTCTTGCATGACTTTCTGTGGTATACCACAACCTACTCCTCATGTTAACCATGGAGACTGTGGGGCCATTTGGAACTCCTTGAACTGCATCACTCACCACTCCATTAGTGGAGTCTGGAGGTCAAAGTCCTACATTAGGAAGTCTTCAGGTGACTTACCCCTTTCCCTATGTGTACAAGCCAGCTAGCATGTGTATGGGCAAACCTATGCAGCACTCCTCTATATAACACACACACACACACAAACACACACACACACACACACACACACACACACACACACACACACACACACACATATCGCGTTCTTTTTTGTAGCGGGGAGGAAACACAATCTCCAAGCACCTCCCCTCCAGAAATGCTACCTATTCCACTCAATCTTCCTTGGCCTCACAGTTGCAAGTTGCCATGCCAAGGGAGGCAAGGGAGGCCACAACTAGAATCCAGCCCTGCTTAGTTTTGACCCCTGTCTCTTAGAATGGCCTTCCATTAGAGAACTGGAGAAGGTGCAGAAGAGAGCGACTAAAACGATTGCTGGGCTGGGGCTCCTCCCTTATGAGGAAAGGCTAAAACATTTGGGGCTCTTTAGTCTGGAAAAAAGGTGCCTGAGGGGGGATGATTGAGACGTACAAAATGATGCAGGGCATGAGTAAAGTGGATAGAGGGAAGCTCTTTTCCCTCTCTCAAAATACCAGAACTAGGGGTACTTCAAGGGCCAGATGCAGGGGAGTGGTATCAGGAGACAGATATCTAGTCTCATGCGTCCCCAGAGGCATCTGGTGGGGCCACTGGGAGATACAGGAAGCTGGACTAGATGGGCCTTTGGCCTGATCCAGCATGGCTCTTCTTATGTTCTTATGTTCTTACGTCCTCCCCACCTCCCCACCGCTAGGTTTCAAAAGGCACTGAAAAATTTACAATTCAGTGCATTTTTTAAGGATTTAGTGTATCTTCGATCCTGTGCCACCAGAAGGTTGAGTCACTTGGTTCTATTCTATCTGATCATCATCAAGCACTCTACCCACTACACGATGTTGGCAAAAATTTGTCAACCCATTAGGCCTGCTGATATATATATATATGGTAGCCCTATCCAGGTTAAATCCAGAATAGATGTCCCCTTGTTCCATCCTCATGATGCTACTCCCTGAAACCAGCCATAGTAAGATCTTTCCCCCTTCAGGCTGCCATCTTTCAGAAAGACTAAACCCAACCCTTTCTCTTTTAAGTATTCCTGAAGCAGTCTTTTATTGTCTATTTGTAATGGGGACTGGTTCCAGAAGTAGCGCTTCAGTAAGCATCGCTGAAGTACAGCTCTTGGCTGAAAGAGAAAGGGGGAGTGTGAGAAAATTACAGACTGCAATAAAATTGCTCAGTTCCACATAATAGAAAATAAAGCATAATCGGCAATCGGGAGAACCACGGCTGTACTTAATGCTACGAATCTTTCATGCTCCTCCAATGAGCAGAAAAATAAAATAGCTTCTTGCTGGGACCTTGGTAACCGTGTCTTGAGACTAGAAAGGCTATAAGAAGATACTAAATATTGCAGAGACAAGGTCCACCGGCCTGGGAAGACGTTGGGAGGGATACATCCATAGTTACCCTTCGCTGGGATTTCTGGTGGCGCGCTCTGCATCTTAAAGGCAGGAGACCGTATTCAGAGACACTATTAGGTTTGACAAATACGGGCTGCTAAATCCCATTATGCCCATAATGTGGTTTCCAGAACATAGGAAAATGATAGGCATTAAACTCAAGGAGATGGCATAATGCGACCCAGTGTGGTGTTAAGCTTGTCTAGCAGGTGTGATGGAGCACCGGTTGTCTAATGTAGCATACTGCTTGCTGCTGCTGAGAAAGCACATAACAGGGAGGGGAGGGGATGTTGCACGGTGCAGGCTGTCTTTCCGCTGTAAATGCTCAAAGCTCATCCATTGAGCAGAAACAAACCAGAAGAACAGCTTTGTGGCACTGTAAAGACCAAAAGATCCATCTGAATGGTTTTCCCCACCGAATCAATATTTGGTGATGTGTCAAACAAGTTGACATTCCTTCGGTGTTGACTTCGCAGTCGCAGGCATTCTGTGCGTCTACTCTGATAGCAAGTAACAACTAGATTTATCCCTTGCCACATTTATGATGACCTGAGCTTTCGTGGGTCTGGTCATCTTCCTCGGGTGCCTAGAGCACCGTTCTCTGTTCGACAGATTATTTGGCACTGCTGCAGGTGATGTTCCTTCCGGATTGTGGCTCTTGCTCTTTTCTCCTCTGAGGAAATTGTCACCATCAATTGTTATAGCAGAAAGTCAACTGGAACCAGGAGGTGTAAGGATCTGTGTTTTCCCCCAGGTAATTACAGTGACTGTGCATTGCAACCTAGCCTTACCTCTGCTCCAGCCTCTACGAGCCAGCGCATGTGTGTTAATGCTGTGGCTGTGAATCTTGCAGCCTCTCACTCTGAAACAGAAAAGGGGAGAGAACCTTCTTCTTCTTCTTCTTCTTCTTCTTCTTCTTCTTCTTCTTCTTCTTCTTCTTCTTCTTCTTCTTCTTCTTCTTCTTCTTCTTTAGGTCAAGATTTCTCTGCATAACTTTCCCCCCTGAGAAATCTCATGCAGAATCTTGTGCAATTTTCTAGAAAGTTTCCTGATGTGTTTTCCCCTGGAGAAATGCCAGGCAGTGCAAGATTATGGGAATTCTCCCAGAATTCTCCAGATGTTGGTGACCTTTGCTTCAGATGGACACGTTGATCATAATCTTAGAAACTCATAACGACACAGCTGGCATTGTTGCAGCCCGATGCCTAAAGCACTGACCTATCCAACAGTTCTAAGGTACTGATTGGTCTCATCTCAATTGTTTCCTATCCCACTGATGAAGAAACAGGCAAATGTACAGTATATCCATGTGATATATATTTAGCCAAAGGAAATTCTCACCTATCCTTGGGCTAAGTCATCCCCAGCTTGGAGCTAGCCTCAGATCTAGGGCCAATGCTACTTGGTGGTCAGGACTGAATTAAAAAAAACAGTTGCCAGGCCAGTGAGTTTCTGCATTAGGAATGAAGAGTGGGTTCTCAGTCTACAAAATGTATAAGGTCAGCCCTAGAAAATATTTACATACCAGATGACCAGCACACCTCCATCTACCAAAACTATATTTCAATTCCCCCTCAATCTGCAAACTATGCCTGTGAGCAGCAAAGCAGGCAGGCAGGCAGGAGCACGGTGGCCGTGGCGCCCGCCTCCTCCTCTTCCTTGCCTTGGTGGGAGAGGTGTAAGGTGTACGTGTGCAGTAGCACGCACATGCACACGTGGGCGCACGTGCACACACACACACACACACACACACACACACACACACACACACACACACACACATGCCTACCTGCCACGTCACACCTGCAGGGTTCGGGCTCCCATTGCTGGGTGAGTGCGATGGGGGGTAGCAGGAAGGGCACAAAATCCTGGCTACACCTCTGCAATCACCTGTTTCCTTTGTGATTTGCTTAGCAGGTCTCATCTCTCTCTCTCTCTCTCTCTCTCTCTCCCCCCCCCAGCGTCAAAGGTATAGTCAGTGATTCTTAACCCATTAACACGTTTCTGCAGTTGTTTTCTTTGGCCACTACTAATCATTGTTGCTGACAGAACTAAGTTTTAATACAGGGGCCCTCAAACTACAGCCCAGGGGCTGGATACGCACCCCCCAGGGTCCTGAATCTGGCCTGCAGGATCAATTGCAGACCCCCCCTCACGCCTCACTTTGAGAGCAGGCAAGCAAGCCAGCCTCCGCAGCTGCTTCTATTGCTGAGGTGGGCTGTGTCTCTTCCTCCACTCCCACCACCCACCACCCAGATGATTGGCATGCTGGCTGGTGGGCCAGTTCAAAGTGGGAGGGCTGCGGCAAGGTCCCCCACTCCCTCCATGGCCCCAGGGCCCCACCCCTGCTCATCCTCCACCCCATCCACCTGCCTTCCTTGTGTGGCCGCCACCACTGTGTTATTATAGTTGTGAGGAAGGTGGGAGCAGCGCCAGCCAGCCGTCCAAGAGGGAGCAGCTGTGGCAGTAGACCGACGGAGGGACACATGGTGGGAAACCGAGGGAGAAACGGAGTGACTTCCTGCCTGCCCAGCCCCCTCCTAGCTGCTGCCTTGCTCCGTGGAGAGGGGGAGGGGAGGGGGAAGTCCAGACATGGCTGGAGGTGGAAGCCGTTGCCACCACTGGGTTAGAGACCGACAAGGAGGAAGAGATGGTGGTGGAGAAATAAGGGAAGGGAAGGGAAGACCAACAGGGCCTGGTTCCTGGGAGGTTGGTGGGGCTGCATTTAATAGGAAAGAACTGAAGACCAAATAGGGGCCCTAAGTTATTATGAGGTGTGAAATGCAACCCAACACCACTATCTCCTTATCTTAGCGCCCTGCTTTCCTTGGTCAGCTCTGTATTCTCACCCTTATGTTAGAGTAAGTGGACAAGCTCCATGAAAGCTCACATTAAAACAAAGCAGATAGTCTTTCAGGTGTCACAAGGTCTTTGTTTCTTCATTTTTTAAAATCTTGTTTTGATTTGTGCTTCTTGTTGCTGAAAAAGTAATAGCCAGGCCAAAGATTGTTAAGGGTTTCTTTCCATCGCCCTCTAGTGGGCAATGGACATTCCTTGAATTGCTGCGGTAGCTTCTGCACAGGAGGAGAATACTCACTAGAGATGGGCACAAATCGAAAAAATGATGTTTTGGTTTTTCATTTTTCATTTTTCGTTTTTACCCGCTTTTTGCACGACTTAAAGCATTTCTGCACGCGGACGTCCCCCAACGCCCCAGACCAGAGGGAAAACACTAAAAAAAATGATGCTGGCAGAGACACAGTATAGACTAGATACGCAGGGAAGCTGCAAAGGCAGTGGCAGGCATTGCCCAGGGCGTAAGGCAGCTGCAGAGTGACTGCAGTGCAGGGCGGTGGGGTACTCACCGAGAGGTACGCACGCACACAGGGAGACTGCAAGAGAAATCTCTTCTTTCTCTCCCCTAAGAGCCAGGCTGCAGCCAGCAGGAACACAGAGACACACGCCTGCCTGGCTGGCCTAAAGTAACGAGTCGCAGAGACAGCAATCCCACTCTAACTCCCACCGCAGTCTGCAAGGAGGACGGGGGCTGCCAAAGCTTTTTATGCCCTCTGTGGCCACCACAACTACCCAGTCTGCAACCTGGGCATGCTATTGGTTGAAATTGTCCAAGAATTTACATGATCCCATCACATGGCTTGCATCCATCTTGTGGCTGGAATCCATTTTGTGTTCTCCTTAAAGGGAAAAGAAAAAATACATTGCGATGGGAGAAAGACAAAAACAAACGTTTTAAGGACCACAACCCCCTGGTAGGTAATAATTTCAGATAATTATCACTGCATTTTTACGGATGTCCAGGGCGTTTTAATACCCAAGAAATCAATATTAGGCATCTGGGAGCCATTTTGGGTCGATGTCCCCTATCTCCCCTTAAAGGAAAAAAATACAGCAATCTGAGAAAAGACATAAATACATGTTTTAAGGACCCCAACTCCCCTGGTAGGTATTATCAGGCAGAATAAATAATTATTGCTGGGTTTTTACAGATATTCAGGATGTTTTTTAATATTTAAAAATAGCTCATTTCATTGTGTGTCGCCATTCACGAAAATGAAACGTAACGAACCTAATTTTCGTGGTTCTGTTCGGTTCATTCCAATTTCATCACAATTTTCGTTATTCATTTCGTTACATAACAAAATGAATAAAGAATAACGGAACGAAATTTTTTTTCATTTGGTGCCCATCTCTAATAATCACATAATAAACCCAGTAATTTTTGTAGTCTCCTTTTCCCCTTGCTTTTGTTTGTGACTGTCATCTCTCATATTTGTTTGATCCTTGAAATTAGGAAGGGAGAGAGGAAAGCATGTTTAATCCCCATCCTCCCATTCTAATGTCTCTCGCTCTATTTGCAGTGGCATCACTTATAGAGAGAAAATCTCCCATAAAAAAAATATAGGCAATATTATAAAATGACAATACAGTGAGCCAGCATGTACAGGTGGAGATTTATCTTTGGGTCTTTTCACACGACCCCTAAACTCCGCGGCAAATGGCTCCCAGCTCCGGAGCTTAAAATTATTTCCCCACCAGCTCCGGAGTTTACAGATAATTAAGTGCGACCACGCCCACCTAAGTGTGTCCCAGCGCACTTTTCATGTACCTGCTCTCGGAGGATGAAAATCCCTGATGCGGATATAACAGTAGTGACTGCTGGGCTCTCCTTGCTTCTGTTTGTTCTTTTTTTGCCCCCCGCCCCTTTAAGAGATATGAATGCAGTGCCGGGAGCAAAGCGAGATGGCAGAATGGAGGTGAGCTGCATTCTTTTCTTCCTTTTTTTTCTCCCTCCCCTCATGCAGCCAGCAGCCAGGAGTGCGGAGGGGGTGGGAATGCAGGAACAGCGACAAACCCCTAAGATCTCTGGTCCAAATTTAAGTGGCCAGTGGATCTTAGGGGTCGTGTGAAAAGGCCCTTTACCAGATGTTTGCGGTGCATTTGTTTCAATTCCTTACAAACCTTCCATAACACAGATCTCCAAACAAATGCAGTATGGATTTAAAGGCCTCCATCCGGCCATGTTTCCTTCACACAGCCTGTGCAAATGAACATGTGCACACAGTACCAACATGGGTTCATGATATATGGCAGTGTTGGTGAATCTATGGCATGGGTGGCCACACGGCATCACCCCCTCACAGCCACGGCACTTTCCCCCACCCTGCTTGGAGGATGCCACTGTGGTCCATGAAGAGAGCCAGGTGAAGGGGAGGCAGTAGCTTGGAGGCTCATTTGTAGTCCCCGTTTATTCTCCCCAGTTTTGGGATGCTGCTCTGGGCTTCCCAAAAGAAGCATGGCTGGAGAGTAAACTGCAGCTAAGGAGGAGCCCACAAACTGCTCTCTGCACAGAGCCATTCTGAGACCACCAAAACAACTCCCTGCAAAGAGCCGGGCGAAGGGGAGGCAGCGGTTTGTGGGTTCCTTTGTAGCCCCAGTTCTGGGTATCCATGCTCTTAGATCCTCACTTTCCCAAAGGGTAACACCTCTGCTCTTTGATCCTCGCTTTCCCCAAGGGTAGCACCCAAAGCATTTGTAACCAGGGGTACCACTGTATTCAGGTTAAATTGCTGTATTGGCACTTTGCGAAAAATAAGTGGGTTTTGAATAACATTTTGGGCATTTAGTCTGTTAAAGGTTCGACATCATTGATATATGGAGTCAGAGACTGGGTAGCCACCTGTTGGAAATGTTCTAGATAGGGAGGTCCAACATGAAACAGGGAGGGTTTTTAAAAGACCAGATGCAGGGAAATGATACCAGGAGACAGATATCTAGTCTTGTGCACTCCCAGAGGCATTTGGTGGGGCCACTGTGAGATACAGGAAACTGGACTAGATGGGCCTTTAGCCTGATCCAGCATGGCTTTTCTTATGTTCCTATGTCCTTAACCCCATTAGTCTGTGAATGGGCACAGACCTCATTGCACTAATACAGAGATAGATGTTTTTAATGAAATCAAGATCCAATTTTCTTATGTCAGGATTAGAGATGGGCATGAAATGAACTTTTTTTCATGTCCGTTATTCGATATTCATTCCATTACGTAACGAAACGACTAACAAAAATTGTGATGAAAATGATACGAAATCAACAGAACCACGAAAATTGGGTTCGTTACATTTTGTTTTTGTTGTGTGTGTTTATGCTCAGCTCAGCTCAGCTCAGCAACCTTTATTGGCATACAACAAAGCACAGATATGTAGTGTGGCATAATGAATATCCCTTTTAAAGTCAAAGATTACATTCTTTTTTGAATATTCCAGACTACCACAAGGACAGAAGCATGAGTTTAATACAAAGATAAAATAATAATACCTTCTTTAAAATGAATACTAATGAGCATCCTAAGCGCGTGCTGTGACTATCACCGATAAAAACATAGCTACTTTTTCAGTTATAGAATCAGATTTAGACCCCAACAGATAATGGATTTTATCCTGGTCAGACCCAACTTTTAGATTCCTTAGGACTTGTTCCAAAAATTTCTTACGTGACTCATTATGTAAGGAACAATAAAAAAGCATGTGAGCAAGAGTTTCCACCCTGCCCAGACCACAAGAACAGCATCCCTTATCCATAGGTAAGCCTTGAAACCTGCCGTACAAAACGGCAGATGGCATGACATTGCATTTGGCTAAAGTAAAGGCTCTACGGTTTCGTGGAGATTTAAGCAGCCTTAAATATGGGGTCTGCTGGCTTAGGTTTAACCGTAATATGCCAGTGCAGTGGTGAACATACGCTGTGGGCTAAGCTCCGCAGTGTCTGTTGTTCTATGTCTAGCACCTGTCTTTTTATAACCCCAAAAGCTTGCTTCTCACCAAGTGAACCAATTTGTTCAACATGTAACCCCCATGTCTGCAATTTTTTAATCCAAGTTGATGATCTAAATGGTGGAGCCCTATCTTTTAGAAGGTGATATAAGAGAGTATGGTTATCTGTACTGTAGTAGATTTTTAGCCAGAATTTGGTTATTTGCAGCCACACTGTGGTTTCCAACAATGAAGAGTCAGTCTCTAGGCATAAAGCAGCATAGGGAACACATCTGGGGAGTCCTAGGATTTTCTGAAAAAACTGGGATTGAACTTGTTCCACTGAAGAGTCTATAGCTGCCTGCCAGAGTGGAATACCGTATAATAACTGTGGGATGATCATTGTTTTCCATACCTGTAGGGCTGCATGTACAAATCGGTTACCTTTGGAGAAATTGAAATGTAAGGTGGACTGTGCTGTAACTCTTGCTAGGTTAACAGCTGCTCTCCGTTGTGGCACCCAGGACTGTTTGAAATGAAAAAGGACACCTAAGTATTTGAATTGTTTAACTTGTTCTAGGTAGTGTCCATTTATTTTCCACGGTGTTTTCTTCCATTATCTGGAAAAAGACCAGAATCTTAGATTTATCATAGTTAAGCTGTAGATTGTTTGTGGCAAGGTACTCCACACAGCTGGTAAGCAGCCGTCTTAGACCTATGCGGGTTTGGGAGAGCAGTAGTGCATCATCCGCATAAAGTAATAAGGGTGTATGATGCAGCCCTAATTTTGGAGGATGGCCATCAACCTTCTCTAAGTGAGAGGCTAAATCATTTATAAAAAGATTGAAAAGGGTAGGTGCAAGAATACAGCCCTGCTTCACTCCTTTGTTGGTAGGAAATGTTTGAGTTAATTTCCTATCCCATGAAGATCTCACTTGTGCAGTTGTAGCAGAATGTAGGGATATGATGAGGGACAAAAGTCTTTTATCTATGCCCATTTTGATTAGTTTAGACCATAGGATGTTCCTATCCACTGAGTCAAAAGCTCCTTTTAAGTCAAGAAAGGTTACGAAAAGTTTAGAATTTGTCCGCCTTATGGAGCTATTTATCAAGTGGGCCAAGATTAAAGAGTTGTGTAGTGGGCCCCTCCCCTTTCTGAAACCCGTTTGCTCTATGCTGGGGATAGATTCTGTGTTTATCCACTGAATAAGTTTGTTCAGCAAGTGTCTGGCATAGAGTTTCCCGATTACTGAAAGTAAACTAATTGGTCTAAAGTTTTTTGGATGATGTGGGTCACCTTTTTTATATATTGGTACTATAGTTGCATGGAGCCACTCCCTGGGGATAATTCCCATTTGGTCTATGGTTGTAAATAAGGGGGCCAGTAGCTCCCCCCACCCAACAGGTTCGTGTATTAGTAAATCTGGAGGGATGGCATCGGGTCCTGCGGACTTATGAGGTTTTAAGTGCCCGATGAGCTCCATGACTTCCTCAGGTGTTACAGGGGGCCATGTCAGTGATCCCGTCAGGTTCAAATTGAGTGGTTATCTGGGAGATATTTCTTTATCGAAAAAAGTGTCAGGAAAATAGGTTACCCATTTTAGGGGGGGAATTATTGCAGGATCGTGAGACTCATGTTTGAAGGTACCTGCAACGATGTCCCAGAATGCTTTTTTATTGTTGCCATTTATAGCCTTCAATAGCCTATCCCATTGAGCAAGTGCAAAGGAATGTCTTTTTTCGTTTATCAGGTGTCTCAGTTCCTTTTTTAAAAGGAAATAATTGTTCAGAGCAGTAGGGCAAACTGAGACTCTGTAGACCCTATAAAGTTCACAGATATGGGTTTTCAGCCTGACACAATCCTGGTCAAACCACTCTTTCTCATTTGCGGTAGACGGGTACCTATGCAAGGTTGGTTTGTGACTTAATTCAGTTTTTAGAAATTCTAGTAGCTTTTCATATGAGTGGATTCTAGTTTTGAGATCCTCATCTGTGGTGACTAACAACATTAGGACCTGGCATACATGGCTGGACACTAGAGCCAGAAATTTCTGATGTGTTTGGCTATTCCACACTAATTTCACTGGTGCTGTTAAATCATGGTTTTGCTTAGCCCTTATATTTCCCTTAGGTATACCCGAGTTAATTTTTGCAGTTATAGGAAGATGGTCGCTTGATAATAAATCACCCACTGTAAATTCTTTTACCTGAGGTTTCATTGTTATTGGGATCAAAATATAGTCTATGACACTTGATCCATATTTTGTTATGTGGGTGAAATCCCCAGATTCTGGAAATTCTACCAACCCATTTAACCAACAGAGATTAAATCTCGTGCAAAATTTGGCGAGTTCAATCCCTGCAGCATTATGATGTGAGTCTTTGGATTGTCTGCTTAAAGTACACCAAGGAGGGATGGGGACATCCTCCTCCACACCTAAAGCCTTTGTAAAGATCCTCCCATCACTCCCTACCCTAGCATTGAAATCACCTGCCACTATATATTCGGTTGATGGAAACCTCCTTTCCAAGGACTTGATGGAGTTTGTAAGGCCCACCCAAGAGTCTCAACATTGAGTGCCATTTATCCCTGGAGGGATGTAAACGTTGATTAGGATCCAAGACTTTGTCTGAAGCTTAAGCTTGGAGGCTAAGATGTATCCCTCTCCATTGGATATGGTGATGGGTTCGGAAGATAGGTTTCTATTGATTAGTGTTGATGGGAATGACAATTTATATTGCTTTATAACTGCCATTTATATGATCAAAGATGGCGACGCTTATGCTCTCTTGCTATGCTCTCTTGCTCATATGTTATTCAAAGTAACCTGAGTTTCGTTTCCTGCGCCTGTGTAAGCCTGTGCCTGTGTAAACAATTATCTCTGTGTGTGAAACTATCCAATTAACCAGACTGTCCTTGTGAGGGATGCGCTAGGCAATCATAAATCGCTGGCTGACAGCCGGTTCTCGTCTCGGGCAGACACGAACTTCAAAGAAGGCTAGCACCATGGCGCCATGCGTACATTCCTCCTTTCTACTTGATTTGTAACTATGTGTATGTTCCCCCTTCCTATTCGATTTGTGGCTTGCAGCTAGGGTGTTATCAGTTTTGGGAACGGGAGGGGCTAGGAGTGGAGAACTCTACAAAACACCTATGTACTCTTTGTCCGGCGCACCAGATTTTCACAGAGCTGACTCCGCTGGTGGCCCGCTATGATAGCGCAATAAAAAAAGTATTTCTCTGTTCACCTGAACCTTGGCATTCATTGAGCTCTCGACACACCCCGAACTGCGGCGCAGAATCCCAAAATAGGCTACAGTGTGGCTAGGCCGGCTATTGGCCTCCCTTTTGCTTTCGTTTTAAGTGCTGGGAGACAATAAGCCTTGTAGCCAGGAAGAGCAATTTCTTCTTGGGACCACGTTTCTTGTAAAAGAAATATGTCAAATTCCCTTAAATATTCAAGGCATATAGGATCATTGCACTTCCCTTTCCACCCCGCAATATTCCACGATAATACTTTTAGGGGCGTACAAACATCTAGAGGGCTGGCATCCCCTTCCAGTCAAGAAACCACTTTACAGTCTTTTTGGGAGACCATTGTTTCCAGAGGGGGTAAGACCCTTTTTGCCAAGGCTACGGAATAATTGTCCGTTTTCTCATTGTCAGTCATAGGTGGATAATGGATGGAGGCTTGGGTCACTGATGGTAGCATGCCAGGGAGAGAATGAAGTGTGTCTGGGGGAGCACAAGGGTCCACTAAGATGCCAGGCTCGATGCGACTGATGTTCCATCATCTGGATTTGTTGGTTTGACCGATGTATCATTTAGGTTGCAAAGCAGTTCCATCCTCACTCGATCTAGGGAGGACAAGATCCTAGTTTTCTCAGACATGTGAATCTTTTTAAAGGAGTCTATTTTTAACTCATCCCCTCAACATCAAGTTGTACCAGCAAGTCATCTCCCCGTTGGCTAGGCATCAGTTTATTGCGGCCCTGCTCTATGGTTGCAGGAAGGAAGTCCAGACTCTGCATTTCTTTTACCTCCATTGCGTCGAGGTCATCTAACGAGACATTGATAGCCAACTGAGATTGAATCTTATTCCGTCTGTTATCCATAACTCCCTGCTTCGCGTCTATTGTGTGTTCTTTGTATTTTGCAAGTGTTTGTACTAAGGAGTGAGTTAATTTCCGCAGAGTTTTAACTTCATGGGACATCTGCCTTTCTGGAGTTGATGGGGGCTGCTGTGAAGGTTCGTCCTTATTGTTTGGGCTGCCCTTAAGTAAATGGCCTGTATTATAAGGTTGTGAGTCAGATGCGACAGTTGGCAAAGAGTCCTTCTTATGTAGTAACAAGGGCTTGACGCCATCATCCTTAAAAACTCTTCTAGTTTTTATACTAAAGGCTTCCAAGAAGTTCCTCATTTTCATCAGCATGAGTGGTATTGTTGTAGTATAGAATTCCAGTAGTAACCTTGTACAGTTAAATGTTCTGGTAAGAACTGAATAGTCTTTAGGTCGCCTTCGGATGGTATTATTCTAAGCAATGTGCTTAGAGACGATAGCACCTTCTGTCTATTTGACCATTTCCCTCTGTTAGTGCAGGTATCTGCTATCTCGAGCATTATTTTTGATGGTTGAAGGCGACGGCAATAGTACCTGTTAAGGGAGACACTCGAGGGAGGCTGCACACTGCATTTATCCTCTGCCTCTAGATGGACATTATGCCACTTCTTGCAAGAGGGCTGGCAGGTGGAAGTGTTTTTTTTTTTTTTTTTTTGCTTCTACTTTGTTACTAAATAACTTTTGGACAGAACTCAAATGAGAAGCAATGTTTTCCAGCTTTTCAAATATTGCAGAGACTGTTCTCCCCGTGGCAATACAGTGATCCCCAATCATTTCCACTAATTGATACTCAACACCCCTATTTTTGTTTTTGTTAATGGCGACACACAATGAAATGTGCTGCTTTAAATGTTAAAAAACACTCTGGACATCCATAAAAATGCAGCGATAATTATTTATACTGTCTGATAATACCTACCAGTGAGGTTCGGGTCCTTAAAATGTGCATTTATGTCTTTTCTCAGATTGCTGTATTTTTTCCTTTAAGGGGAGTTAGGGGACATCGACCCAAAATGGCTCCCAGATGCCTAATATTGATTTCTTGGGTATTAAAACGCCCTGGACATCTGTAAAAATGCAGCGATAATGCGATACTTATTTGAAATTATTACCTACCAGGGTAGGTAATAATTTCAGGGTAGGTAATTGGGGTCCTTAAAATGTTTGTTTTTGTCTTCTCCCATTGCGATGTATTTTTCTTTTCCCTTTAAGGATGACAAAATGGATGTCGCCAGCCACAAAATGGAGGGAAGCCATGTGATGGGATCATGTTCAACCAATAGCATGCCAAGGTTGCAGACTGGGCAGGTCTGGCAGCCACAGAGGGCATAAAAAGCTCTGGCAGCCCCCGTCCTCCTTGCAGTCCCCGGTGGGAATTAGAGTGGGATTGCTGTCTCTGCGACTCTAGCTTCAGTCCTGCAGCCTCCCTGTGTGCATACCTCCCAGTGAGTACCCTCCCCTGCCCTGCAGTGCAGTCACTCTGTGGCTGCCGTGCACCCTGGGCAACGCCCGCCACTGCCTTTGCAGCCTCCCTGCGTACCTAGTCTATACTGTGTCTCTGCCAGCATCAATTTTTTTAGTGTTTTCCCTCTGGTCTGGGGTGTTGGGGGACGCCCGTGAACGGAAATGCTTTAAAAATCGCACAAAAAGCAGGTAGAAATGAAAAAATGAAAAACAAAAAGGAAATTTTTCCAAAAATTCACGAAAAACAGAAACGAACTGAAACGGATCTCTCAACGAATAATGAAAAACCAAAATGCCATTTTTTTTATTCTTGCCCATCTCTAGTCAGGATCTTCTGGAAGACAAAGTTGAGTGTCAAAATTCCACCTAGATTTTTTAAAAAAATTAATGACATCAGAATTGGCTGGAAACCCACTTCTTGATATGAAGAAACATGTGTTTCTTGCTGTCAAACAGGACAAATAATTGTTTGTTTGTTTGTTTGTTTGTTTGTTTGTTTGTTTGTTTGTTTGTTTGTTTGTTTGTTTGTTTAAGGTGCCTTACAATAATGAGGGACAATATACAGTCCAGAACATTTAAGACATATTCAAATTAAGAACGGGGAGTTAGAAGAGGCATCTTAGAACATTAAAAGGTAACATTAGAGCTACAAAGAGCACGCAAGAAGAAAAGAAAAATCCATTATGAGGGGTGGAAAGCAACATGGAAAACACTGGTTTCAATCAATGCAGCAGGAGGAACAGAGGAGAGCTGATTCTAAAGTAAATAAGAAGCCTGTTCAAGTTTCTGGAGACACAATTCAGGTAGTAAGAAAATGCCACAATTGTGGGAGTGACAAACATATTTTGCATTTCTGTGATAAGTTAAACAAGTGGCAAAAGCAAAAAAGAGTTGCCGGCACATGCTCGAAGAATGAAGGACACCAGCTGTCTGTAATTAATGATAACAATGAACAGGAGTGCTCAAAGCAAGAATTATTTATTGCAGATTCGGGAGCCAGCATTCATTGTATAAACAAGAAATGTTTGTTTGAAAAACTAACTTTGTTTAACTCTAGAAATGTAACCTTGGCAGACGGAACTCAGGCGGAAATTTGTGGAGAAGGTAAAATATTTTTTAAACCTCTCAAGTGTGTTTTTGATAAGGTCCTGTACATACCGTCTCTAAAAAATAATTTGTTGAGTGTGCCTATGCTTGTGAAGGAAGGATTTAATGTGCAGTTCAATGAGAGCAGTTGCAAAATTGTAAAAAATGGGAAAACAATTGCAACTGGATGGCTGCAAAACAATTTGTTTGTGATTAGCACATCTGAGAAATCTTTGAACATGGTTGAAAATAAACCTCTACATGACAAATGCATTCATCTGCTACATAGAAGATTAGGGCATCTAGGTTTTGAGAACATTAGAAAAACTCTGCAACATGTGGAACATGGGTCTGTGCAAAGCTGTGACAAGTATTTAGATTGCCATGTTTGCAAAAGTACGAAAATTAAGTCTGCTCCCATAGCAAGAAAGAGTTTGAGAAAGTCACATCATCCTCTACAGCTGGTACATATTGATGTAATTGGACCCATGGCAAATTCATTTGGTGGTGCCAGATTCTACTTAGTAATAACAGATGATTTTTCTCAATATTCTTGGGTCTACATAATGAAGCACAAAAGTGAAGTGAGTGCTATGTTTAGGAAATGGTTTCAAATGGCAGAACGTCAGTACAAGCAAAAAATTGTTGCTGTACAGATTGATAGAGGAAGTGAATTCTTATCTAAACAGTTTGTTGACTATTTGGAGAAAAGAGGGGTGAAACACAGATTGACTAACCCTGCTGCTTCTGCCGAACATGGTCTGGCTGAAAGGAAGAATGGGATTCTTCAAAACATAATGAATGCAATGTTGGCTGATTCGAAACTTCCCAGAGGTTACCGGGCTGAGGCAATGAAGTATGCAAATTATGTGTCTAATAGAGTATGGAGTTCAGCTGTTAATGAAGTTCCTTATACTCTGCTACATGGTAAAAAACCTACAATCAAATATCTTCATTTATTTGGCTCTGAAGCCTGGGTATTGGTTCCAAAGAAATATAGACACAAGAATAGCCCAAAGTCAAGGAAACTTATGTTTATTGGTTTTCAAAATCCTGGCGTTTTTGTGATAATCATGGAAAAGTTTATATTAGCAGGTCTGCAACGTTTTGTGAGCAGAGAAACTGGGAAGATCTACATGCAAACAATGAAGTGTTTTTGCCAAGTATTTGTCCCCACACTGAGTCTGCTGAGGAAGATTCTAGTGATGGAGGGGAGTCGACATCATAGCATGATGGAAAGGTTGATGAGGAGCCAGTGTTGCTCAGAAAGTCTACAAGATCCAATTTTGGAGTGCCACCTGAAAGGTTTGTTGTAAATTTTGTATCCCATGAGCCACAGTGTTATGAAGATGTACTGCAAATGCCTGAAGAAGAAAGGAAGCAGTGGATGATGGCCATGAAAAAAGAGTATGAATCTCTGAAGGAACATAAGGTATTTATTCCAGTGATGTTACCAGAAGGACAAAAACCTTTTGGATGCAGGTGGATATATAAAATTAAGAAGTCAAGTGTCAATAATATAACCTGCAAAGCAAGGCTTGTGGCACAAGGGTTCTCACAAGAGAAATATGTGAATTTCACAGGTGTTTATTCCCCTACAGTGAAGGCTGAAACATTTAGAATGGTCTTGGCAATTGCAGTGTCAAGAAAATGCCAAGTGCATCATTTTGATGTGGAGACAGCATATTTGAATGCAAGTTTAAAGGAAGAGGTCTACATGAAACAAGTCCCTGGATATGAACTTAAAAATCCACAACTTGTTCTGAAGTTGAACAAAGCCTTGTATGGTCTCCGGCAATCAGGACTGGCATGGAATAGACATTTACATGAGAAATTGACTAAAATAGGTTTTTCTCAAAGTAGAGCAGATCCTTGCTTATACACAAAGGGTTCTTTGATATTGATTGTTTTTGTTGATGATTTATGTTTAATGGTGCCCAATATCTCACATGTGAAGTGGTTTATGTCTTCATTAGGCAAAGAAGTAAAAATGAAGCATCTTGGTGAGATACAACATTATTTAGGGGTTGATGTCACAACCGATCCTGAAGGTAATTTCTATCTGTGTCAAAGTGACAAGATAGAGCAGCTAATACAGAAGTGTAAGATGGGAGACTGTAACATAGTCTCTATACCTATGGAAGTGGAGTTCAACAGAGACCCAAATGATGGGGATTTTGAAAATGTTGAACTATACCAATCTGTATTGGGCTCACTAATGTATTTGTGTTCATGGTCTAGACCTGATATTGCAGCAACTATCAACATATTGAGCCAATATGCTGCAAAGCCATTGATGAAGCATTGGAAAGGTATAAAGCGTGTTTTGAGATACCTTAAAGGAACAATGCATGAAAGGTTGAAAATATCCATGTGTGATAATCTTGATTTAATTATCTATGCAGATGCTGACTGGGGTTCAAGTCCAGAAAGGAGGTCATTGTCTGGATATGCCATTTTCTTAGGTAACTCATTAATTGTATGGAAAGCCCGAAAAGACAAAGGTACATTTCATGCTCTACTACGGAGGCAGAGTATGGGGCTGTGAGTGACTTGTGTGGTGAGTTAACCTGGGTGGTGCAGTTGTTAAAGGATGTAAATGTAAATGTTAAACTACCAGTCAAAGTGTATAATGATTCTTTTTCATGTATCCAATTAACACAGAATCAGAAGGTCGGATCCAGAAGCAAGCACATTGGGATCCGTTACCAGAATGTCAAGGACTGCATAGAACAACATTTGATTGTATTAGAATACTGTACTAGTGTCGACAATTATGCTGATATATTTACAAAGCCTTTATGTAAAGATAAACATGTATGTTTTAAGAAAAGGCTAGGTGTTGAAATCTGTTAAATATAGGAGGGGTGTCAAGATATGTAAAAGTTGATAAAATATATGTTATGTATATTTAACAGATAGTGGAAAGAGAGTTGTAAAATGGAGGCCGTTAGATTCTGCAGTCTCATGATGTTAATCCACAAGTGTAAGAGATAAGTAATCACAGGCATGTTACGTGATGAAGCATAGGTGGAAGAATTTATAACATCATGGTTGCATCAGATTGCATCAGATTGTAATTAGTGATGACTCATATCTGATGGGTGCTGAACTGTATAAAAGCACTAGCTTGCCATATGTTAGGTGGGTCTGTCTATGGTGAGAGACAGAACCCCACACTCTGTTGTTTGTATATATTGCTTGGATGTTATGCTGTTTATATTTTTTTGATGTATATATGAATATATGAGTTTTTACTCTACCCATTGTCATTGTCTTCCATTAACCTAACTCTGCAATACTTTATATCAATACTGACATTTTATCTGCACGCTACTGCTGCACTGCTCTGTGCCAAACGCATTTAAATATTATTTTTTTTTTTGCTTAAATCTTGATAGCTATCATGTATGGTAATCTATATAAAGTCACATAGTAGGTAGCTGGTATACCAAGAGAATTCCTGTCTTTTCCCTGGTTTCTACTTTTAGGAACATACATTCAAACCCAGGGAACTGGGAAATGTGACATCTAGACATGGGCACGACTCAGCAAAATTGTCGTTTCCATTTTCGGTTATCGTTTCCATTACGTAACGGAAACGGTAACGATAATTAAGCCGTCAGAACTCGAACTCGAACCGAAAAAAGAAAATTTTGGTCGGGTTTTTCGTTTCCGTTTGTGGCATCGCGGCGATCACGCAATGCAAAGCACAGAAAACATTTTTAAAAGTTTTTTTTAAAAAACCCGACTCCTGGCCAAAAAAGCAGGTGAAAATATGGCTGCCTGAGGCTTTGCCACCTACCAGAGGGGTGGTTTCTGGGCGGTCCCCGGCCTTTCCCCGCCTCTTCTCCTGTCCTGGGCTGCTTGCACCAGGCTGGGGGAGTGTCATCCTCGTCGTCTCGCCATGCCATGCGGTGGGGGGGATCCAAAATGGCGACCGCAATTTTTCTTTTGAAATCATGCTCAAAAAACACACCAAATCACCACAGAAATGTGAAATTTATTTATTTTAAATGACTGAATTTTTATGGTAGCAGCAGTGGGTTTTTTATACCAATAAAACGTCGTATTGATTTTATTTTATTTTATTTTATTTTTTATTTTTTTAGACCTGCCCATTTGGGCTGGGCATGGGATGGGAACATGCAATTTTTTTGAACCATTCCACCAATGGCATCGCCAGGTTTTTGACTGACACTTCTGGATGTCTCGGAGGGCATAAAAAGCCGAGGCACCTTCCAGAAATCGCAGTCGGGTGTATGGATGTGGTTGAGGGAGGAGGGCTGGCTGCTGGTGCTGGTGTGATCCGATCGAGATTGAGGAGGGAGGCTGGAGGCTTTAGGATTTAAGTTAGGCAGGCAGGGAGGGAATTGAATTTAGAAAATAATTTCTTTGATTCCCTGCAGCTTTGTCTGCTGAAGGGAATAGCAGTTTATTCTTTATTTCTTCTCTGGCAGTTTGTGAGGATTTTTTTCTGATATTGGATAAAGGGGGAGGTTCGACTGGGAGTGGGAGGTGTGGATTTATTTTAAATATATATTATATACTACCATTTATTTTCTCTTTTCCCAACTTCAATTTGCTTGCACACACATACATTTGGGGTGCAAGCCAAGAACAGAACCTCTATCCTAATTGATATCCTCACTGCCCACTCGCCCATCCGCCTGCGCCGCCGCCCGCCCACTCGCCCACCTGTGGCCGCCGCCGCCCGCTCACCCAGCCCACCCGCCCCACCCGCTGCCTAGGGCGCAAAAACACCTAGTGCCGGCCCTGATTGCAGGATGCCCCTATGCTCAGGGAAATCAAATCGCGCTAAATCGCGGTGGAAACGAGAAACAACAAACGACGAACAGAAACGACAAAATTTCGCGACAAACGGAAACGACCCGAAACGGACCCATTCCGACAAACGAAAACTCGAAATGTCTTTTTTTCTGGGCGTGCCCATGTCTAGTGACATCTAGTAAGAGGGATGGAGTTGTGATATAGACTATTGCCACTCCTCCACCCCACTCCGCTAGTCTTGCCTGTTGTTCTACAGAGAAACCTGGAGGACAGAGCTGAGTTGAGATTGACACCCCTAGCCTCATCCAGCCAAGTCTCTGTGATGCAAGTGAGGTCAGCACATTCTTCCAGGATCAGGTCCTGGATGTTTGTTGATTTCCCATGTACTGATCTAGCATTCAACAGCAATATTTTTTGTCCAGGGATCTTGTCATCAAGGTTTACAGAACATTCTAAATTTTTAGATACCTTGCGAGTTACCAGAACTGTGTAGAATACTAGCCATCTGTCTCTATGGCCACTTCATTTTGCTTGAAGTCTTTCCTGAAGCCTTTGGCTACCTTATATTAGAAATCAGTGGCTAGATCAGCCCGCTCCAGTAAATCCTTCTTTCTGAAGTTGAAGTCTCAAATCTAATGCACATGTGTTATCTAGCTATATCAACACCTCAGGTCAGGCCCCAAGGGGTCATTTTGTATATCATGTTTGGGGCACTTCATGTGGATTATGGCAGAATCGTTTATCTATTTATTAGCATGTATCTCATCAAATGACAAAAACTCCTCTGTATCTTAAAAAAATAGACTGCCCATTGTGCAATAGATGAATATGAAAGTGGTAGACAGGCAATATTCTTTGGTGTAAGAAAAGGTATTTTATTATTAATTTCCATAAGCATCTCTACATTCTCATCTACGTAAGCTACGGGGATACGGTTTCACAGTCATAATTAGAATCACAGCAATCGGCCAACTTGATTTTAGTTCTTTTAATTACAAAAGAGATCTCCCTCTCTGAGTCTGGAAGCTTTGTGTGGAAATGACAGAAGGTCAGTGGAGGTGTGGATTGCATTGTCTTAATAAGGGATTATCAATTAATTCAGTCTGCTGAAGTGGTATGTGTGTTAAATTGCTATTCCGTTCACACAGAGGTGTCTGTTACTCCTCAGGATTTTTTGCCTCTGCAAAGCAGCACATGACAGCAACACAAACCCAAAGTCTGTCCAGGCACTTACACAATCACAGTCGAAGGGAATTCTTCCCCCATAGGTCATCTAGTCTGATCACCCTCCACCCTCTCTGTACTGTCCAGTAGGACCCCAGTATCCACTGAGAATTGGTTCCAAGCCTTCCCTTGGATAATGAAAACTGGATAAGAGAGAACACCAAAATGTTCCCAAAAACTGCTGTTTTGTAATAGTAAGCATGCTTTATAGCTGCTGTTTTGCAACAGTAGCTTGCTTTACAGCTGCTGTTTTATGTCAGTAGCTTGCTTTACAGCTGCTCTTTGTGACAGTAGCTTGCTTTGCGGCTGCTGAATTATTTATTTATTTTTCCTCTGCCAAATGTGGATAACTGAATCAGTGGATAATGAATCAGTGGATACGGGGGTCCTACTGTACATTTCAGTGACAACATCCCTGATAGAAAATACAGCCTCTGTTTATATGCATCAAGCAGACCAGTGAGTAGTATCTATTCACCCATCAGTCGTAAACTCTCCCCTATTTATGGCCACAAGTTAGTATTCCAGTTTGTGCAGTTCTGTAGAGATGCAGCAGATGCTGTCTATGAAGGTTTCTTGGTTGCCAGCAGTTTTCTTGCACAAGGGGGTGCCATTTGAGTAATAGCAACAGGATTTCAGCCAATGTTAAATAATGCCTGTTTGTTAATTTACAGTCTGGTAGGAAAGACTTTCAGTTGATGGATGCTTTTGTCTTTGATTGGTATATTTTGCTAGAGCCTTGTGGTGCAATGGTCAAACCAAAGTACTGCAACTAAATCTCTGCTCACAACCTGGGTTCACCCCTTTACCATTCTTCCAAAATTGGTAACTTGAGTGCCCAGTTCCCTGTAGGGGAGGTGATGTGTAGCCTGCATAACTAAATCCCAAACCACCCAGAGTGGTGTTTTAAGTGCTATGGGGCAGTATATAAGCGCAGCATCTCTTGCTTTTTTGCTTTTAAAAAATTATTTTACTTTGATTGGGTTTTAATATGATTATTTGTCAAAATAAGTTTTAATCTAACAGTTTTATTTGTAGCTGTTGAGTCCTGGTTTTTAGAGAATAAATTAATAAACAACCAAACACCTGATAGGGGCTCATACCCAAGAAGGAAGAGGAGAAATGCCAGTCAGAAAAGTCCTGTTACTGGTCTGTCATTAAGCTGTGAAAATGTGCTACTTATTAGTCATTACTTATAAATAATGTTAACAGTTTCATGCAATATCAACATTATTGATGTGGTGAATTAACAAAAAAAATCACAAGAAGATTAAAACATCCATCCTACCAAATCCCCCCAAAAGTAACATTATACAATTTTTATTTATTTATTTATTTATTTTTATATTTATACCCTGCTTATCTTTCTTTCAAAACTCTAAGCGGCTTACACGACGAGCAAGCGCCAATAAACACAGGACAATAATATATAGCACAACAAAGTAAATAAACAATAAAAACCATTGCATCTAAAACCAACAGTGATAACTATAAACCAAGCATGCACAAACATTATACACATAAGTATAGCCGCTTGGACATAAGATGGCGGGACCTTCACAAAAAAAAAAAAAACCCGAAAGATCAGGGTTCGCCAAAGGCCTCTCGAAATAAATAAGTTTTTACAGCTTTTCGAAAGGCCAGCAGGGACTCTGCAGAGTGCACTTCGCTAGGGATGGAGTTCCATAAGGACGGGGCTGCCACCGAGAAGGCCCGGTTCCGGGTGACCGACTTCCGGGCCTCTCGTGGGGTTTAATAGTGCGCTCGCGCCTGCCGAACTGGTCGGGCCGAGATGGATCGCTGAGCGATACGCTCTGCCAGGTAGTCCGGTCCCAAGCCATGGAGGGTTTTTAATAAAACCAAGACCTTGAATCTAATCTGGGCCGCAACGGGCAGCCAGTGCAAGCGGGCCAGGACTGGGGTGATGTGGTCGTAACGACGCACACCAGCCACCAGCCTGCATTCTAGCTGCAGACGCCGGAGAAGAGTCAAGGGCAACCCCATGTAGAGGGCGTTGCAGTAGTCCAGCCTCGAGATCACCAGCGCCTGGACCACTGTCCTCAGAGAGTCACCATCCAGGTACGGGCGGATCTGGGCGATTTGGCGAAGATGGTAAACGCGGCCCTGGTAACCGACGCCACCTGGGCCTCCATGGTCAGCGCCGGGTCCAGGACCACGCCCAGATTCCGCACCCTCTCCACAGGCCGGAGGGAGACTCCCCCAGAGAGGGAAAAGGGCCACCGTACCCAGACGGCGAACCCCAAAGAACATGACCTCCGTCTTCTCGGGGTTGAGCCTAAGCCTGTTCGCCCCGGTCCAGGTCAGCACAGCGTCCAGGCACCCATCAAGGATCCTCACAGCTTCCACTGCAGAGGTGGAAAAGGAGAGATAGAGCTGCGTGTCATCAGCGTACTGATGACTGCACACTCCAAAACTCCTAATGACCCCAGCCAACGGCCTTACATAGATGTTTATTAGTCATTGGGGACGGCCCTCCAGGAAGGATCGGAGCCAACTGCGAGCAGTGCCCCCGATTCCAACCTCAGAGAGCCGATCCAGTAGGATACCGTGGTCGACGGTATCGAAGGCCGCTGACAGATCCAGGAGGACCAACAGGGTAGAGCAACCCCTGTCGGCCGCCCGGAGCAGGTCATCTTGCAGGGTGACCAAAGCTGTTTCGGTCCCCCGACGGGGCCTGAACCCTGACTGGCATGGATCGAGGCACTGCCGATCCTCAAGGTACAACTGCAGCCGGACCGCCGCCACCCTCTCGATGACCTTGCCCATAAACGGGACATTAGCGATCGGACGGTAGTTTCCCAAATCGTCCGCCGCAAGGCCCGGCTTCTTAAGAATGGGCTTAACCACCGTCTCCTTCAGGATCCTTCACAATAACAAGGAAAGATTAGTTGCCGCGTGAAACAGGCCATGTTCCCATTATTCCCATGAGAACATTTAAAACTGGCTGAGTTGGTGCTTAAAAACTTAATAAGTTACTTTAAATGCAACAAAGCTGCCCTTTGTTACACAAAAAAGTAATGTGTAACAAATATTATGGCTATTGCTTTTAACACGTTAGGCCTAAGCTATGGGCCAAGGGTCACCAGTTTTATGGTTGCCCCAGAAACATCTTGCCAAGGTTCATTTCTGCCAGTCAGCATTTCTGTCCTGGTTTTGGCTTCACAGACCAAGTATCCCTGCCTATAGATGCTCTCCTAATGGGTGTGGATTTGGAACCAGCCTGCTGCATTTTAAGGTCTCTGAATTCATTATACAAATTGTTTTGTCATGTGTTGAGCCAACATGTCTTCTTTTCGGTAGACCTCAAATAACAGCAATAAAACCTGACCCGCAGTGATTAGGAATGTCAGAAAAGGTTTAGATGGTATGGCCACACACATGGATACACACACACACACACACACACACACACACACACACACCACATGTGTCTTCTGCAAAATAGTGAAGAATTCAGAACATACAGGTTAGATGTGCTTTCAGTGCCCAACTTATAAAGCCCAAAATGTTTTGGGACCTCAGTACATGCCAGAACATCTCCAGTAAAGTCCAACCAACCTACCTATGCAACCCAGGCTGTGCAACTCAGGATATAAACCCCAAGGGAGGTCCAAAAGGAGAAAACAAGAAAACAAGGCTTCTCAGGATCCAAACCTTTGATTGGGTTTTAATATGATTATTTGTCAAAATGAGTTGTGATCCATTTTTTTCCTGCCTCCCTCTCTGGTCACCTTTAAGAAATCCCCATAAAACCTTCTTATTCTGGGAGGCGTTCCAAAATATGGGAGAGGCTGCTATTGAGGTTGGAATTTCTTGACTTGAACCAACAATGGCCAACAGATATCACTCTGATGTTTCTTGATTCTTCTCTACTGGCGAACCCAGCCCATTTAGGACCCTGCCTGCAAAGAGACTTTTTATGGAGAGCAAGATCTTTGGAATAATTAAATAAATCTCTCAAGTTTGATATGTACTTTGGCTCTTTGCTTGTAGACATTCCGTGCCTCCCCCCCCCCCGTTCTATGACACTCCATTTTCCTGCCTGACTTTCAGCTTTCATAACCTAATCAGACGTTTTACTGGGTAAAACATCTCTATTAAGTCTCCCATTTCTCAGCCATGCGATAGAGAGAAAAAACAGGGCTGCATAATTGATGCGCGCAATGACAGAATATAGAAAAGGGCCCCATTAGCCAGGTCATGTCATTAGCATACATTACATTCAACAAGATTGCTCTCTTCACCTCCTATTTATTAATGGGTTAATCCAGTTCCATCAGCTTGCGTACATCAGTGTCCAGCACCTTCCCTTTTAAGATGCCACAGCACAGTTTTCTTCTGAGACCATTGGCTGCCGTATGTGGTAGCATCCCTCGATTTTGAGCTCTGCTGGTTAGTTTCTCAACCCCTTTCACAGGTATGGCTAGAAAGCAAAGCAAAACAAAGTGTTCTGCTTATATACCACCCCATACCACTTCATGTAGTCTCTGGGTGGTTTACAGTTTTTAATTACAGTATGCAGGCTACACATTGGGGGGGGCAGCAAGCTGGGCCCTCATTTTACCGACCTTGGAAGGATGGAAAGCTGAGTCAACCATGAGCCTGCTACCTGGGATTGGACCCCAGGTTGTGAGCACAGTTTTACCTGCAGTACAGGCACTTAACCTCTGCGCCACGGGGCTCAGATGTCTAAGAGCCCATTAGACCTCTGTTGTCAAAGGGAGAGTGCCAACCTTGGGAAAGTACATTCAGGAGAAATTTGGACAACCCTCTGGCAGGTCTCCTTTGAGTTGACCCCCTCCAACACCACTGTTCTATGATTCTATGACTGATTAAGGACCTTTGTCTACCTGAGATTGTGTACAATTCTGGTCACCGCATCTCAAGAAAGACATAGTGGAACTGGAAAAGGTGCAGAAGAGAGCGACTAAAATGATTACTGGGCTGGGGCACCTCCCTTATGAAGAAAGGCTAAAACAATTGGGCCTCTTTAGTCTGGAAAAAAGGCGCTTGAGGGGGGATATGATTGAGACATACAAAATAATGCATGGTATGAGTAAAGTGGATAGAGGGAAGCTCTTCTCCCTCTCTCAAAATACCAGAACTAGGGGAGATACACTCAAATTGAGTGCTGGGAGAGTAAGAACTGACAAAAGAAAATATTTTTTCACCCAGCGCGTTGTAAGTCTATGGAACTCCCTGCCACAGGATGTGGTGATGGCATCTGGCCTGGATGCCTTCAAAAGGGGTTTGGACAGATTCCTAGAGGAAAAGTCCATCACGGGTTACAAACCATGATGGAGATGTGTAAAGGCTTTAAACCAGGGTACTCAAGGGCCAGATGCAGGGGAGTGGTATCAGGAGACAGATATCTAGTCTCATGCGCTCCCAAACGCATCTGGTGGAGCCGCTGTGAGATACAGGAAGCTGGACTAGATGGGCCTTTGGCCTGATCCAGCATGGCTCTTCTTATGTTCTTATGTTCTTATGAGATACAATTGCCCGGGCAGTAAGATCACATTCCCTGATGTTCAGGGGTGACGGATAAAACCGGGATGAGGGAACCCACGCAGTTCCTGAGTGGACCCTTGTCACTCAGGCAGGATACCCAAGAACTGAGAAGAAGCTGGAATGGATAGGAGAAATTATTTTAATTTCTCATTGTGATTGTCAGCTGGCTGGACTGCTCAGTGGTTGAGGTAACTGGTTGCAGAGCCAGATGTGGGAAATCCATTCCCCATTGTGCTTCCTGGGAGAAGAACCAGCCTGCGGGGCAGACTTCACAGCCCAAAGGGGCCCTCTAAAGATAGAAAAGGTAAACCACTTCCTAAATATTTTCTATCTTGGAAACCCTGGAAACTCTGAGTCAGAATTGTCTTGACAGCATGCCTGCTGTTGGTGGTGGTGGGGTGGTGGTGGGGGTGGTGATGGGGGGTGTACATATTAAATTAGTCATCTAAACTACCTGGGGTCCCTTTTTGGCAGAAAGGCATCCTAGGAATAAAGCAAATTAAATAATAAAGGCGTATCATATGTGATCAATCTATTTCCTCCATGCTTATTTCATTCACCAGCAAACCACATTTTCTGTCAACATCTTGCAACTGCAGAGCTGGAAGGGACCCTGTGGGTCATCAAGTCTAACCCCTGTCAAGGAGCCACAGAGGGGAATCCAAGTCCCAGCCTCTGACCCAAACCATGGAGGTAGCCAACAATTCAAGTATGTGCACTGGATTCAGGCAAACCCATCCATTATGTCAGGCCCATTTTGAGCCCTTGCACTCGCCTTTGGGAAATGCTTTGAGTGGACCCCTGAGCTGGACAAATGCAAGTGCTCCCATAAGGACAAGGCTAAAAGAGGACAGCTTAAAGCTGGCAGCCGGTCTCAATCATAGAGGGGGGAATACTGTGCAGGCACCTTTCCAGTGCGGGAGCCCTGCTATCTCTGCGAGTGATAATGACTCAAAAAAGCAGACATGTCAACAGGGTGGTTAGAACTGCGCTGGGCTCTGTCATTCCACTCCAGGGAGCACAGGAGCTGTTTCCCAACCATTAAGAAAGTCAGATTATCTCTTGATAGCAATGGGAGGCATTTAAAATAGGAGGAATTTTGATTATATTCATCAGCAGATGTGTCTTAAGCAGTAACCACCATGTCAGAAACAGAGACTAATCAGGCTGAGTTGCTTATGTGAGTCTCTGATTAAAATTCAGCGAGACAGTTCCTTGGCTCATAAAATACAGCACTCATCACAAAAGGAACAAAAGAATCATCATAATTAATGCAATTAAAAGAGTTGCTCGCCCTCCTCCTCCTCCTCTTTAAACTTTAGCTTTATTGAACTGAACTTGTTGGCTGCCATTTATCTCTTTGCTGATGTGTTTTTAATTGTGTTTATAACTGATTAGTTTGCAGGTTTTAATTGAAATTTGTCTATATTTGCATTGAAAATCATGTCAGCTGCTTTGAGCATTATTCTTGGCAGGGCATTAGGGTATAAATGAAAGAAATTAATAATTACCTTTGGTTTTTTAATAGTAAAATGCTAGTTCTGTCTGGAGTCACATGCCACATAATTGTTTTGCCAATTTAGTCTTGGTTTTCTTTTCTTTTTAAACTCCTGGAAAGGGGAGGGAGGAATGTTAACAGACAAGAATCTTGTGCAAGTTCAAAGTTGGAGAGATTTGGGTGATATGGGATGGGTGGCAAAATGGCAAACCACTGTTTTGCTCCCAATGCTGTCTCTTTTATAGTGGGTAAGGAATCCATCTGTGAAAATGACATGGGCAGGCCAGGCTCTACCATCGGGCATTGGGGGATTATTGTAAGTGGCAGGTGCTAGTGAGGTTGCAGATCTTCTAACAATACTTTTGGGAATGCTGCTTTCGAATAGTCTGAAATCCTTCCCCCCCCCCTCCCCACTTGAAAAGGAGCTCTCGGGAGGAAGCAGGCAAGTAGAGGCAGGCATGAAGCACTTTGCCATGATTCTTGCAAACTCATCAGCATGGATGGCACCACTGGTGCCCCAGGTTCCCTTCCCCCACCCCCACCCAGCTGCCCCACTCACAGTCCAGCACATGGTGCCAGGGTCCCACTTCTCTTGGGACCATCCATTTCAGGCAGGAGCTTGGCCTTGTCTTCCCAACACCTTCCAGCAGCTGACCCCTCTACAGCTGGGCAGCAAGAATCCCTGTCTTACCTCCTTGTATAAGTATTTTGCTCACCTGTAGACTCAATGGAAATCATGTCTCGTAAACGATGGGGAAGGAAGTGCTTGGATATTTCTGCCCCCAGAACATCCCTCATCATTTTTTAAAATAGGTTGATCTGAAAGATACAAGCACACATTCAGAGAAGTACAGTAATACCTTGGAAAACAAATGCCCCAGATAACAATTTTTTCGGATAACAAATTGCAATTTCCATGTATAGGGCTGTCTCGGATAACAAATTTTCCCTAAGGACTGCCTTGTATAATGAATCGCAATTTCTAGGTATAGGTCTGCCTCAGATAATGAATTTTCTCTATGGGCTGCCTCGGATAAAGAATTTTCCCTATGGACTGCCTCGGATAACAAATTTCCAGCATGCATCAGTAAAAAAGAGTTATCCAGGGTGGCATTGCATCTGTACCTTTAAAGTGCACTTTATAAAGAGATTTGAGCAAAAAGCCAGGTGTTTGTGTCATTTTCCTAGGCTCTGGAATGGATTAATTGGTTTCCCATTCATTCCTATGGGAAACCGTGTTTTGGATAACATTTTTTTTCGGAGAACGAATTAAATTCATTATCCGAGGTGCCACTGTATGGTATTTTTCTGGGTATAAGACTGTATTTTCGTCTAAAACTGTTAGACTAAAAATTGAGGGTGGTCTTATCTTATACACGAAATTAAGCCAAGGAGAGAGGTTGCATGATTGCAGAACTGTAATTTTGGGTTGGGAGAGTGGGGGTCGTCTTATACATGGGGGTGTCTTATAGGCAGAAAAATATGATGCATTTCTTCCTGTGCTTACAGTATACAATTCACCAGTACAACCTGATAAGAATTAAATAAATATGAGAATAAAGCCGAAAACTATAAACTATATCCAAGTGTAGGTGTTAGGTCAGGTTGGCATAAACACAAAAGAAGATGCCAGCCTGTAGAGTGTAACAAATACTTGTGGTTAACTGAGATAAGAGCCAACGGGGAAGCGAAGACAACACAAGGTCACATGACATGAGTAGGCACCATCTTATGGCACCAAAAGCACCATTTTGTTAGCAGCAACACACGGCAGTTAGCCAAGTAAAAGGAAAACAATCTCGAACTAAAGAATAAACAAAAGCCATTTCTAAGAATTATAACTTACCAGGTATGATTACATATGATATGCGCACGACATACGTAAGCTGCGGCTACAGAAACGTATAAAAAAGGAGACCACTCTGGGATAGAGAGCAGCAGAGTCTCGGGTCTGTGGCCCAGATTATGCTGTGATGGAGCTCCCACTAATATCTTGGTTGTATGTTGCTTGTCTTGTGTGTGAGTGATACTTGCCTTCTGTAACTATATGTATTGCCTATAACTCTGTGCTCCTATACCTGTTCTTATATCTATCTAATAAACTCAATATACTAATCCCTTGCGTGGCAGTTTCCTGAGAACCACCAAAATCTATCAAACCCTTAAAGTTCACATGCAAAAAAATTGGTGGTGTTTAAATCAAATCAAATTAAACAATCTTGATAGCACACATGCTTCGCCTTTAACGTGTTTTGGCTTTCACACTTTTGTTTTCTCCAGCTGGGGAAGCATTTCTTCTAGATTATGGTTCTGTTTTTAGCAAACCCTTGTCATGTGCCATTAAGTCACAACACACTAACTAGCAACCCTGATCAGGCTTTCAAGGAAAGAGGAATAATCAAAGGGTGTTTTTACCGGTTCTGCTCCCCCCAGCGAGTCCCCCCCCCCAAAGCACTGAACCCAGATCTCTTGAGTCATAGCCCATCAGTCTGTCTGCACTATCACACTGCAGACATTTATATCAGGAGATGGGAATGACACAACTGCGGCTCCTCCCATTGGTTCCCTCTTATTTTGCATTTTCTGCAACAGCTAAAAGCCTTTAAACGCACCTCCCATAAATCCTGGCCAGCACAGCTAGTGGCAAAGGCTTCTGGGAGTTGTAGTCCAAGGACATCTGGGACCCAAGGGTGGGAACCGTCACTGTATGTTCCTTGTTTCATGATTTGGTCTGATCCAGCGCGGAGGGGGGGTTGCTGATGTCCCTTGGTCTCTTCCAATGTGCAGCAAAACCAGACCTTCTCACCAAAAGATGGAAAGAAGATGATTAGTACATATGAATAATTAAATCAGGTCACCAAGGGCCAGCGGTGGAAAATTATTTCACACCCACACACAAAGCCCCCCACACCGGACTTCAAGCTGAAAAATAAAGAGACCTTCTTCTCTACCTCCCGTCTCCCATCTAAGATTGACTGCTTTTGAGGTCTGGGGCCAATCAAAGGGGGGATCCCCCCACTTGCCCATTTTTACCAATAATAAGCCTCTTGCTGTGGTGTTCTCCTCTTGCCCTCCCCTGAAGATTACCCGAAGCTCTCACCAAGCAAATTAATATGCATAAAGTGCCGCATAATGAGTTGCTGCAGGTAACTGTTCTTGAACTGTGGGAACAATAAATGCTCATGTGGAGTAATGGGCAGGATGGCGAACCAGGCACCAAAAAGGAGGGGGTTGTTTTGTTGTGGGGGTTTTTTGTATCTGTGTGGGGAAGGGTTTTGTAGTGGTGGTGGTTGTTTTCCAGTCCTCCATTGGATAAAAGAAAAGACATGGATTTGAATAATATGCAAATCTGCTGGATGTTATTAGCAGGGTGTCAAGGTTTGACAGTCAACATTATTGTGGAAATAAATGAGTTTTGACACAAATAAGTTAGAAATGCATTGATTTCCGCCCTGTTTGAGCAAATGTTGTAATGAGAGGTTGAGGATCATATCTCGGATTTATAAAGATTTTGATGAGAATGGGAGAAAATGTAACAGCTGATCAATTATTAATGGATTCATTAATGTGCTCCAAGGTGTAACAATAATTATTCTCTTCCTTGATAGGGTTCCCCCTCCAAACAACACACTCAGCCGCACACACAGACAGACACATCCTCAGAAATGCACATCATTCCTTTTCACTTACTTAATATATGAAAATGGGAATGCAGAGCGTAGAGACCAAATAATGTTTGGATCATAAGCAGCAAGAGAGGATCAGAATGCTGCGAAAAAGGAGGAGGAGAAAACAGAACAGCATCTAACGAGTACTGACAAATATTATCTGAATGCTCCTTATAGTCTGTCCTTTTTCATTTCAGCTCCCTAGTGAATGAAAAGCCATTAGCCTCTCTGTGTCTGCCTCCCTCCCTCTTCTGTGTGGTTTGTGTGTGTGTGCGTGCATGCGTGCATGTGTGCGTGCATGCGCATGTGTGTATGTGTGTTTGTGTTGATGGGTGAGCGTGTATCTTCCGAGCCCACTTCCCATTCTAGAATTGGTGAACAGGTCAGTGCTCCTTATTGCTGGCCAGTGAGCTTTGATGAAATTTCCATTGTGCTGGCATTTTGCTCCAAAGAGGGAGAAAGGGGGGCAGGGAGAGAGAGAGATGAAGGGAAATGGTGTCCAGCAAACTCTTGTTGCCTAAGGATAAACATCTGCGAGAGGCACTTGTTGGCCAGGTTCGCCGACTAGGGAATCTCTGGTTGATCCACACTATTGGGGCTGCCAGATGCCCCTGTTTTCCAGCCTGGCCTTGTGGTTGGAAGACTCATTGTAGAACCCCACTGGGAGGTCCAGTGTCCTCATCTGAACAATGATCTCAAAGAGCTTTGCATCCGAGGGAACGTTCTCAAACCAGACACATCCCTTGCTTCTCCTAAGGCCTCTGTTGACCCATCTTAACATTCTTCATTTTTAAATTCAACCTAGACCAGGAAGCCCTTGAAATAGACGCCATCTTCCAAAGCTACACTGCACTTTGTAAAGCCCTTTCACATTTTCAGCATCTCTCTGCTTTTCTACCACGGAAGCCACCAGCAGGACCACAGCACAGAAAGTTCACTTTTCAAATATTGGTATCAGTTACAATACTAAAATTCCTCAAACTACCATTATGGTTAGTGTTTTTGAAAAGTAGCTTTCTCCTTTTAAAAAATAAGATTTTAAAAAGTTGGGTTTTTAAAATTATTTTTTTAAAATAGGCGAGTGATGAGCTGTTGGCCTGTGATTCAAAGCAGACCTTGCTTCTACCTGCTTCACTCTCTCTCTTTCTTCACACCCACAATACAGTAGGAGACTAGCAGGAGCACAGCACAAGCCAGCACCCAAGCCTTATAATATATGTAATCCACTATTACAACATGGCCTTGCCCCTGTAATTAAAAATTAACAATGCACTTCTGCCTTCAACCATCCTGGAATTAGGGGTTCCAAACCCCTGTGTGGTTCATGGTCCAAGTACAGTTCCTATGCCCTTCAAAACATAAATACAACCCATAAACAATTGAGTCTGTGTGTGCATCTCTCTCTCTCTCTCTCTCTCTCTCTCTCTCTCACACACACACACACACACACACACACACACACACACACACACACACACACACACACACACACACAGCACCACACACACACAGCCTCTCCCCATCTGAAAGCAGACAGAAGCAGCCATGAAATCAGGTGACAACAGGGCCCTGAGTAAGCCAAAGACCGACATTTCTACAACCACTTTCTGGAGACAAATAGGAGCATAGTATTTACAGAATATTTGTTTATTTATTTATTGAATATATAAATATTGATTGATCGATCATCAATTGGTTGGCTGGTTGGTTGGCTGGTTGAAAAGAGTCTATAACCAAAACCATGCCACTCAGAACTATGCTGTTAAAGGGAGAGCTTTCTTAGGCCATGAAAAGAATTAGTGGATTCATTTTCTTTCAGCCCAAATTTCATAGGAGCTATCCAAGGTGCTGAGCTCTATCACTATAATTATAGGTTTGGCACCTAGGAAAACTCCTTTGATGTTCAGGCCAAAGTCTTGCGTTGATTCACTGTCCCCCCAGATCAAAGTCATCTGCCAGTAATGAAGTGATGCTCTCCCTTATTGAATTACACTTGTAACATAATTTAGTTGTTGCAGAAATACAGGTCTCTTCCAACTCTATAATTCTAAACCATTATATGTAGCTATGCATAAGTCATTATTTTCCATCTTTGAGCAGGATGTGAACACACTTCCCTCCGAATGCTCTCCAGCAACTGGTTTTCAGTTGGTCCTCAATGCTTGGAAAGCCATTATGATGAGTAGTGATCGATGGCCTTATTTTACATATAGAAGAGGTTGGCCTCTACAGCTTGCTCCCAAATAGGTGAAGATTTGGGAATCATTCACAATGTTCTCTTTTTTTTATTTCATTACATACTGTGTACTGATAGAGAAGGGGGTGTGGTGGCTCAGTGAGCTAAAGTGCTAAAACTGAGAGTCAGCAGCTCAGCGATTCGAATCCCAGGTGCCACATAGAGGAGTGAGCTTCCACTGTTAACCCCAGCTTCTGCCAACCTAGCTCTTCAGAAGCATGCAAATGCAAGTAGGTAAACAGGTACCAACATAAAAAGTGGGACGGTAATCAGTGTTCAATGAGCAGAAATGTGTTCAGCCATGTTGGCCACATGGCCATGGACTTGCACAACACTGGCTCTTTGGCTTGGAAACAGAGATGTGCACCACCCCTTGAGCCAGACATGACTAGCATGCAAGTGAACGTATTCTTCAAGTATGGATCTTCATGTAAATATAATAATAGAATACCAAAGAGAAGTGATCAGCCAGGTCAGGGTAATGCTAAGAGTTGCATAAGAACAACAGAAAATGTTGAGATCCCTGTGGCACAGTGGTTAAATTGCTGTACTGCAGCTAAAACTGTGCTCATGGCCTGGGGCTCAGTTCCAGGTAGAAAGCTCAAGGTTCACTCAGCCTTCTATCCTTCTGAGGTTGGTAAAATGAGTACACATTTTGTTTTGGTTTTTTTGGGGGGGGGCAAGACCAATGTTTATCCGGCATAATTAAAAACTGCCCAGAGAGTGCTGTAACCACTATGTGGTGGTATATAAGCAGAACACTTTGCTTTGCTTTTGATGTTAGGAGATTCCTATTAAAATGAGAGACTCTAAAATGGTTTAATGAGAACTGGGTAATTTCCCACTCATGTATCGTGGCTTATTCCCTAAACTGGCATTCGGATAGCATTGGATCTTGTTTAGGGAATGATTGCACTTAATCTTAGTTATCAAGGGAAAGTGATCACTATCGATCCGCTCACCAACGTGGAAATCTACAATTAGTTCTCTTAGCTGTTGGGATACGCAGACATAATCGATTACACTGCTTCCTCTAGGTGAGCTGAATGTAAACTCACCAGGAGAGTCTTGTGATGTTGTCCCATTTAGAGTGTATCTGCCTGTACCTATTAGGAGTTTTGCAAGACATATCCCTGCAGTGTTAATCTGGTGGTCCTTAGAAAGTCTACAGTGCTGGAGTAGCTCTGTTTGGGAGTCATTCAACTCTTTGCTTAAAGCGCTCATTAAAGCCAAATCGTCCCTTCCTAGCCTGGCGTTGAAATCTCCTGCAATTAGGGTTTCAGCAGAGGGAAATTTCGATTCAAGGTCCTGTAGGTAACTATTCAACCTATCCCACTGAGCCAGTAATTTTGTTTTGGTGCTTTGGGGTGGAAGGTAGACATTGATTACAATTAAAACAGGTCTAATATTCTCAATTAGGAAGGCCATGGCCAAAGGTGGACATGTGGGAAGTGGAACTAGTTTCAATTGTTGGTCATTAGCAACCAAACAGCTGAGCCCCGCAAGTCCTCTATGTGCTAAGGCCTCAGCTGGTAATGACAGCGAAGTATAGCCGTTTAGGAAAATATCTCCTTCAAGCCAGGTTTCTTGGAGTAAGATGATATCAAACCCTAAAAGGAACTTGCGAAGTTCAGTGTCCTTGGCCTTGTTTTTCCAGCCTGCGATATTCCAGGTCACAATTTTCAGCAGTGGAGCCCTCTAGCAGGTTGTAGTCAGTCTGTGAGGACCAAGTTTTCTACAGAACCTGTTTTTCCCAGAAGGGCAACACCATTTCCCTCTGGCCAAGTGCTGCTGTACTCTGTCAGAGATACCGTATCAATGGACTCCAACAAAAGTCTGGGTTGGGCTTGTTCTGCTTGTGCAGAAAGCTTGCCTGACTGAACGAGGTTGTTACAGACTGCATCAACTGATCCATTTATATTAGGGACAAATGTTGAAGCTTGTGTGACCGAAGTTCTCAGGTCTAAAGTGTCGGATCCTCTATCTGGTTCAAAGTTGGGAGCATCAGGTCCTTGGACTGGGAGGCCCTCGTCTGATTGGTAAAATTAGTGGAATGCTGGTCCATTGTCCTAGGTGTTTGAGGTGATGTCCCACCGCTTTCAGCTCTGGAATCTGCTACTGCACGGAGGTAGCTTATGTTGTTTTTGGTCTCCTCCCAGTTAGAGTTAAATTCAGCTAGAAAAGCAGAGGCCTCTGCCAAGGAGAAGGCTTTTGATTTGATAGAAGCTATCTCTGGGCTATTTGCGTGGTGCATTTCCTGATCTCTCAGCTGCGAGGATGGTGAAGCTATTATGGAAGTTGGACTAGTTCCATCTTCTCTAATACCCTGTTTTCTGCTGCTACATTCTCGCTTGAAAGTTTCCTTTGTGGCAGAGAGATATGTTTTGTCACATGTTGGATCCGTTTCCAGATGGAGCAAAAGGTCTTTTCCAGGCACTTCTGGTGAGATCTTACTGTGAGCTCTTGGGATGTTGGATTTGTGAGTCAAATGTGAATGTAAGGGGCCACAAGCTAGAGGACACACCTCCTCTTGGGCACAAGGCTCACAGGTAGTCGCTGAATGTAATGCTAACATTGTCCTATCAGTCATAATGTCCATTGATGCAATGCCTAGGGCTGATGAAATGAGAACTGGGTATGTTTGGTGGATGTGGAATGCTAACTCATTTTGGGGAGATGCAGAAACTGGTGGACAGGAAGAGAATGGAAAATCCTGAAGGTGGGGATGGAGTGTGTCTGATCAGAAGAACTCCACACTTCAACATTTTTTGTAGGTGACATTTGTCATCAACACAAAGCTGAGCAGCACTTGCTAGATGTCAGGCTGAATCGAGAGGTTTCTGTGCTTTTTGTATGTATATTAATATATCAAGTAATAGACAAGTAGTCGGTGACTTGTTGTATAGAACCAAAGAGTTAATCTTGAACCAAAGATGTTGGAATGTAGGTCATATCGATCTCAAAATTGCCTGTTTTCCCACCATAATTGCTCTAGTTATTGGAAATATTTTTTTAAACAAATGTTCTACAGCCTAAATACAAACAACAAGCATGTTCGGTTGACTCACTGGAAGGTGGAAGGCCCAAATTCAGGGGACATTGAAGCCACTCCTGGTTTTGGTCTGAATTTTACAGGAGCCATCCAAGGTCCTGAACCACAAAGCCCAAACAGGTCCAGCACCTCAAATACCCCTTTCAATGCTCATTCTAAAGCCCACAATGGATTTACTACACGTACAACATCAAAGTTATTGGATTGAGCCTGACAAACAGTAAGACCCGTATGGACTAGCTGCATTTTGTACTCTGTGCCTGGGCTCATTTTGCCCCCTGCTCTAAGACTGCTCATACTTCTGCATCCGAGGCTCATGGCTTAGCCTTGCCTGAATTAGCTTGATGATGGCCTGCCTCTTCACCAGTGGCAGACCCTTTCCAGGCCTCTGTGGCACCCTCATTGAAACAATGACACATTTCTGGTTGCGACGCGATTCACTTTGAAGCAAGCTCCGTGGGAGGAGGGAGGAGATGAGTTTGTTACATCTTCCGAGCGGGAATTCTAGTTATTCTCTTCTGCTGCATTACACAAAAGTGGTAGGCCAACCTCTAATGGCGCTCGGTGATGGGGAATCAACAACTCCATAAATAAATTCCAAAATGGGCTGTGCAAGGGGCTTTCCCCCCTTCCCTTTTGCAAGAGAATTGGAAAGCGGTGCCCACAGCAAAATAAAACTCCAAAAAACAAAAAATAGGAGAGAAAGGAGCACGAAAAGCAAAGCATTGGCATTACGAGGGCCCCAAATCCAGCAGTGATTGGCATGTCAGCAGAAGTGTGGAAAAGCTATATTTAAGAGCTATTTTGTGTGTGGGGGTCTTGTTTTGAGTAAGAAATTATTGAACTAAAGGCCTTTGGTTTTCCCATTTCCAGTCCTCTTGATTTTGGTGTCACAGTGAAAGAATAAAGAAAGTGTGTTGGGGGGAGGGAAGCATCTGTGAGGGTGTTTTAAGCTTTTTCTGTTTTCTTTGGGTTGCATCGCTGCACCGAACCACAGATCCCAGTATGGGGTCCTTATATACTCATGGCGCTTTCAGACTCACTTATCCGACAATGCAAAGAATAGTCTGGGGAACAAAATCCATCACAGTCTTATTATGAGTAAAAGGGGAAAAAGAAGAAAGGAGGAGGAACTAAAATATTCAGCCTCCTAGTCTGCCCAGAGTACCAGCTATTGTTCTTAGAAAACATGAAACTTTAACATTTTTTTAAATGGACAGCAGCTGAAAACACTTTTGATATGTCACGATCAGAACTATCTTAATGACACTTGACTTAGACTAAGGGATATAAAGTCTCTGTGAAATCTGGGAGAGAAGAAACAAAATTAATGATTCCAGAATTTCCATAATTTGGTCCAAATTGCTGAGTTCTCTTAGGAAGTAAGCATATTCTATACCTGTACATTAACCAAGATCTGAACATGTAAGTACATTTTTTGGAAACATGCCAGATCCTAGGTTTCTCAGAGAAAGCCTATTGTAGCTCACAAGCAGAAGGTCCCATCTCCAGTTGCCAGCATCTACTGGTGTGACTGCTGTCATCTGAAAACCGGGGCAACTGTTGCATCATAGTGTTGAAAATGTTGAGTGAGAAGGAGCAACAGGCTTACTCAGTCCATTGTTTCCTGAGTTCACTCCCACCCTGGCCTTACTAAGTTTCTTACTTGAATCCCAATGTGATGGATGAAGTCAAGATCTTCATCTTGACTTCATAGGAACCATCTTTATAGTTTAATGGTGTGTTATAGTTTAAATGGTTACCAACTGAATAGGTCTTGTTGGTTTATGAAATGGCTGTTAATATTAGATTGCACAGCTGGGAATATTGCAGTGCGCTCTTGCGCATTAAATATTAACCGTGAAAGCGGAGGCTATTTGAAGTGTAAGAATCACAATCTGGGCAGGATTTCCATGCAGAAGGAGGTTGCCAGGGTATTCGTGCTCTCTGCACTTTCCATGCATGGGTTGACCCTTTGGGACACCACGACCTCTGCATTAGGGCTGTTGCCCCAAAGTACCATTGGTTTCTGTTGTTGTGCTCAATAAATGTTTTACTAGGAAGTCAATCTCTATCCCCTTTCAAAGGCTAAAATCCTAGACTTGGGTTGAGCTTGAAAATGGGTGACATTTAATTTCCAGGTGAATCTGCAGGAAACCTTGCCTGAATGGAGCATATCATGTCTTCATGTGGCATTACAAGTTTGCTGATTGACTGATTTCTACAGCAAAGAAGTCTTTCTTATTTATTTATTTATTTATTGAATTTTTATACTGCCCATCTGGCAGCGAGGTCACTCTGAGCGGTTTACAACAATTACCAATTCAAACAATTCATACAATAAAACCATAAAATAGTAACACAATAAAATAAAAATAAAAATAATATTAAATATTAATATTTCTGAGCTCTACTTAGAGATGTAAAGGATTAGACCTGGGCATTTTCCAGACTAAGCAGAGATTTCAACACTTGGCAACCGGACAGCCCAATACAGCAACACCCCTCAATAATGAAAAGTGCTCTGCTTATATAAAGCCCCACAGTGCTTAAAGCATTATCTGGTCAGTTTACAATTTAATTATGCAGGCTACACATCCCCCCCCAGCAAGCTGGGCCCTCATTTTACCAACCTCGGAAGGATGGAAGGCAGAGTGAACCTTGAGCCTGCTAATGGGGATTGAACCCCAGGTCATGAGCACAGTTTTAGTTTCAGTACAGCCATTTAAAACTGCTGCACCATGAGGAATGCTCAGCAACAAAAAGAGTATTATTGAGAATAAGGCTTCTTGGGATGACATTTTGATGAGCAACTTTTCAAATTGTCAAATTGCCAAATGATCTCAAAGGAGAGGAGAAGGGAGAGGGAGAGGTCCAAATATCTGGCCAGATGTGGTAGTGATGAGATTTGCAGTTAAACCCAGAACCAAGGCGGAACCTGTAGCTTGAACTTGCTGCTGGTGGGTAGGCATTAATGAGTAACACCACAAGTTACAGTACTTTTAAAATGTCCCACTCTGAGCTCTAGTGCACAAATGAAGTCACTGTGACATTCCATCATAGGAAGCTCCTGTACAGCCCATAAATCCCTGTTGTGACTAGTAGTATCTTTCTGGTGCTGCAGGCTTGTCACCAGAACAGAGGTAGGTGTGCCACCAACAAAATGGTGGGTTGAAGGTACCAAACTGTACATAACATATTTTCTTTCATCTATAGAACCCTTTAAAGCACTTGAACTATGCTTATTTTAGTCCCTAAATTTGTGATTCCTGATAAATCTGATCTCCCTCTCTCCCTCCCTTTTCCCTTTCTTTTCTCTCCCAGGTTGCCTTCAAAATTTTGAGGTGGTTTGCGGACAAGATGGCGCCTTTTTACATGAGCACTTGGATGCTGAGAGAAATGAATATCCTTTTCTCCAAACTCTTTTTCTCAGGCCTTTCAGGATGGCTGCTGGGCCCAACAGTTGCATCATGGAAGGCCCCATCCATAACCTGCATGTCAGAAGGTGAACAGAAAACCAAAAGCGAATTTGGGGTGCAGAACGGAATGCCTCACTGTGGCAAGGATTACTTTCCGCTGTCGGGTTTTTCTCTTCCATCACCACCCACCCAATGACATGTTGCCATTTGAGGGGAGGAGGAGGAAAAGAACCCCAATCGCTTTTCAACTCTTACCAAACCAGGCACAGCCAACTAGGCAACCCTGATTCCTAACCACACATCCGTTTGAACCACCGTGACAGCCTCATTTAGAAACAAATTAGGGGTTAACGAAGAAGTCCACCACAGAGGCGGAAGTAGGCTTCCCTTTTCCCCTCACTGTCTGTTAGAATTAGGAAGTGTCAGTGAGGCGTGGGTGTCAAGAATATGAACAACCAATGTCATTTCTCCTGGCTCTAATTGAAGCCAAGATAAATGAAGTGGAAAGGCAGCGTCCGATCCAATCAAAACATGAAAAAGGTATTTTGACATGTAAATTGCAAACTTCCTGTGTGCGTGTTGTCTCCCCAATTACACCCTCCCCATCATGTTTTTTTAAATTATATCTTAATCTCCCAGCCCCCTAATAATTATGTCATCATTCTTGCGCCCTGAACACTGTGTAATGGTATTTTGTAGGATGTGCCATTCACTATTAACCAGGCTACCTCTCCTTCTCGAACGATGCTATTTCTCATGGTGTTCAAATATGCATTGTGTCAGTTCTGCCTTTGTAAATGTTAAGCTGGTTCCTCTCGCTGCTCTTTGATTAAACAGTAGGGAGCCCGAGAGGCGCTTGCAGACAGTTTATTCCATCCATCATTATTTTAAAGGGGCACAGTTTCTTGTAGCCCACTCCCCCTTCTTTTTATTTTTTATTTTTATTTTTTAATGGAATGTGCAAATGACTTTAAAGATAAAATCTCCATCAGTTTAGCTCAGTGAAGGTGCTTTGGGGGGGGCTTTTCAAGGGTTTTTTCTTTTTATGCTTTAAGGGGGCACAATGCCTGTAGGATCCCCGAGGTGCCATTATTTAATTTCATTTCATCATAATCTGCTTTTTTTTTTTTAACCAGCCCACCTGGGTTTCCGGTGCAATGCATGAGACGACGACAGATGAAAAAGCAGACTAATCCAAGCGAAGGCTCATGAACTGCTCTGCACTATGACACAAGTATCACACATCCAGCAATGGTTACACTGAAAGGATCACGTTATCAGTGGCTATTTCTTATTATGGGTTACTCCCTATCAATTGTTGGGAGCGGTGCGGGGGACTCAAAGTGAAACGTCATCCTTGTAGTCTTTCAACCGGCCCGGGTCCTTGTTCCAGTTTGTCTGCCTCATTCTTAAAGTGTGGTGTCCACAACCTGACAAAGCCATTTTATCACCAGCAATGGCGGGTGGTGCTCATTGTAGCTGATGGTGCATTTGATGATTGGGAGGCAGCTTTTTCAACCCAGCCAATATGACAGATGGAAAGGGTGGTAATGCCCTATACCTCTGAATACTGTGTTTTAAGAAATATGCCAGCAAACTGGAACAAGCTCACAGGAGGGCAGCAAAGATTGTTGTGGAAACGGAAACCAAGCCCTATGAGGAACAACTGAAAGAACTGGGCATGATTCACTCTCAGAAATGAAGACTGGGGGTTATACGGTAGCACTTTTCAAAAGCTTGAAAGGTTGTCCTACAAGGAGGGGCCGGATCTGTTCTTGATCATCCTAGAGTGCAGGACATATAATGATGGGTTTATGTTACAGGAAGCCAGATTTAGGCTGACTATCAGGGAAAACCTCTTAACTGTTAGAGCAGTACGACAATGGAATCAATTACTTGGGAAGTGGTGAGTGCACAAATGCTTTGATTTGAATTCCTGCACTGAACAGGGAGCTGAATTCAATGGTCTTATCTGCATGATTCTGTGATTCAGTGGTCTCATCTATAAGTTCCTATTGTTTTCAGATGACCCTTGATACAAAGAACTAGCAAGCATCAACACAGCTATGACATCAAATTTCCCGGAAGAGCTCAGAAGTTGAGATGGGCATGAACCAGTTTGTTCCAGTTCATCCCAGTTCATAAAGGCAGTGGCACCTGTGCTGCTGCTCCCCTTCCCCTGCCTCCTCTGGCTCATTCAGCCACTCACCAGGCCCAGCAGGCTAGCTTTTCCTGCACTTCTTCAACTGATCTTCCAGTCTTGGCAACAGCTCAGGCTTCTCTGCCCTGCCCTCTTGGCTGATCTCCCACTTAGACAAAAGGGCAGGGCAGAGCAGTCTGTGCTCTTGCTCATGACTGGGAGATTAGCCCAGGGGGTGGAAAAAGCAAACATTCAGCCTGGGAAGTGGCTGATTGGCTGAGAAGTCTGGAGAGGGGAGCAGTGCTACCTGTGCTTACCAATTGGCACGAGCTCAAATGAACCAGTTCATGCCCATCTCCATGCAGAAAGTTACAACGCAGGGTGCTACCTGCGGCAACTGGTGCTAGGGACACATTAAAAACATGAAGGAAATCTGGACCCAGGACTGGTGGTTACTTACTGCCCAGGGGCAAATCTCCCTTATTTGGGCCAGATGTTGGAGCGTGTGGTGCTTGAGCAGCTCCAGGCTCTCCTGGATGAAACGGATTATCTTGATCCATTTCAATCAGGTTTTAGGCTGGGTTATGGGACAGAAACTGCCTTGGTCATCATGAATGGTGGCCTTGGCTGGGAGAGAGACAGGGGGAGTGCATCCCTGTTGATTATCCTGGACCTCTCAGCGGCTTTCAACACCATCAACCATGGTGTCCTTCTGGATAGATTGGCTGAGATAGGAGTGGCAGGCATTGTTCTACAGTGGTATCTTCTCCTACCTGGCTGACCAGGTCCAGAATGTGGCGCTGGGGGACCGTTGCTCTGTCCCATGGCAGTTGTATTGTGGGGTTCCCCAGGGCTCTATACTGTTCCTCGTGCTATTTAATATCTACATAAAACCACTGGGAGTGGTCATTAGGAGGTTTGGGCTGAAGAGTCAGCAATATGTTGATGACACTCACCTCTACCTCTCATTCTCCATCAATCCAGGTGTGGCAATCTCTGTTCTGAACTCATGCCCAGGCTCAATAATGAGGGCCAATAAACTGAAGCTCAATCCAGACAAATTGGAAGTGCTGTTGGTGGGTTTTCCACCTGATAGGTTAGAGGGCCATTCTCCTGTCTTGGAGAGGGTTACACTCTCCCGAAGGGACAAGGTCCATAGCTTAAGAACATAAGAACATAAGAACATAAGAAGAGCCATGCTGGATCAGGCCAAAGGCCCATCTAGTCCAGCTTCCTGTATCTCACAGCGGCCCCACCAGATGCGTTTGGGAGCGCATGAGACTAGATATCTGTCTCTTGATACCACTCCCCTGCATCTGGCCCTTGAACTACCCTGGTTTAAAGTCTAGAGATTACATATCTCCATCATGGTTTGTAACCCGTGATGGACTTTTCCTCTAGGAATCTGTCCAATCCCCTTTTGAAGGCATCCAGGCCAGATGCCATCACCACATCCTGTGGCAGGGAGTTCCATAGACTTACAACGCGCTGGGTGAAAAAATATTTTCTTTTGTCAGTTCTTACTCTCCCAGCACTCAATTTGAGTGTATGTCCCTAGTTCTGGTATTGAGAGAGGAGAAGAGCTTCCCTCTATCCACTTTACTCATACCCTGCATTATTTTGTATGTCTCAATCATATCCCCCTCAAGCGCCTTTTTCCAGACTAAAGAGGCCCAATTGTTTTAGCCTTTCTTCATAAGGAGGTGCCCCAGCCCAGTAATCATTTTAGTCGCTCTCTTCTGCACCTTTTCCAGTTCCACTATGTCTTTCTTGAGATGCGGTGACCAGAATTGTACACAATACTCCAGGTGGGGCCTTACTATTGTTTTGTATAATGGCATAATAATGTTGGCTGTTTTATTTTCAATCCCCTTTTTGATAATCCCTAGCATGGAATTGGCCTTCTTCACCGCTGCCACACATTGGGGAGACACCTTCATGGAGCTGTCCACCAACACACCAAGATCTCTTTCCTGATCCGTCACGGATAACTCAGAGCCCATGAGTTGATAGATGAAGTTTGGATTTTTTGCCCCAATATGCATTACTTTACATTTGGTTACATTAAAACGCATTTGCCATTTCTCAGCCCACTCCCCCAGTTTGGAGAGATCCTTCTGGAGCTCTTCACAATCTTCTCTGGTTTTTACCACACGGAAAAGTTTTGTGTCATCTGCAAACTTGGCCACCTCACTGTTTATCCCTGTCTCCAGGTCATTTATGAACAGATTGAAAAGCACCGGTCCCAGGACCGAGCCCTGGGGCACACCGCTTTTCACTTCTCTCCATTGTGAAAATTTCCCATTGATACCTACTCTTTGTTTCCGGGATCTCAACCAGTTCTCAATCCATAAGAGGACCTGCCCTCTTATCCCCTGACTATGCAATTTTCTCAGCAGCCTTTGGTGAGGGACTGTGTCAAAAGCCTTTTGAAAATCCAGATAGACTATATCCACCGGTTCACCCAAATCCACGTGCCTGTTGACCTTTTCAAAAAATTCTAAAAGGTTTGTAAGACAAGATTTACCCTTACAGAAGCCATGCTGATTTTCTCTCAACAAGGTTTGCTCTTTTATGTGTTTTAAGATTTTCTCTTGGATGAGGCCTTCCACCATCTTCCCTGGGACAGATGTAAGGCTAACCGGTCTGTAGTTTCCTGGGTCCCCCTCCTTCCTTTTTTAAAAATTGGTGTGACATCTGCTATCCTCCAGTCCTCCGGCACTGTGGCCGTTTTAAGAGACAAGTTGCATATAACCGTTAAGAGATCTGCAATTTCATTTCTCAGTTCCCTAATAACCCTTGGGTGGATGCCATCTGGGCCCGGTGACGTTAATCCTCAATTTATCAATTAGTCCTAAAACCTCCTCTCTTTTAACCTGTATTTGATTTAATTCTTTAGTCAAGAGGGGCGGCTGAGGCAGTGGAATCTGCTCAAGGTCCTCTGTCGTGAAGACAGACACAAAGAACTCGTTCAATTTCTCTGCAATGTCCAAGTCCTCCTTAACCTCCCCTTTTCCTCCCTCACCATCCAGAGGCCCAATTGGTTCTCTGGCAGGTTTTCTACTTCTAACATATTTAAAGAAGCTTTTATTATTACCCTTTATATTGCTAGCCATTCGTTCCTTAAAGTCTTTCTTTGCCTCCCTTATCATCTTTTTACATTTCTTTTGCCAGAGTTTGTGTTCCTTTTTATTTTCCTCGTTTGGGGAGGATTTCCATTTACAGAAGGACCTCTCCTTGTGCTTTAGAGCCTCTCTAACTCCACTCGTTAACCATGCCGGTGTCCTCTTGGACTTAAATGATGGTATGCACTTGTGCTGGGCCTCTATTATTGTTGTTTTAAACAGGCTCCATGCACTCTGAAGAGATTGGATTCTTCTAACCCTCCCCTTCAGTTTCTCTCTAACTAGTTTCCTCATCTGAGGGAAGTTTGCCCTTCGAAAATCAAGGGTTTTTATGTCTGATTTGGTTGACACTCTTCCTCCGACATGCATGGCAAAGGTAATTGCAGCATGGTCACTGTTCCCCAGAGGCTCAGTGACATTCACATCCCTGACCAGGTCCTGAGTATCACACAATATTAGATCTAGAGTTGCCTGTTCTCAGGTGGGCTCCATGACGAGTTGCTCTAAGGCACAGTCATTCAGCAAGTCATTGGCCCAGTCAATGTGGGGATAATTAAAGTCCCCCATGATTACTATCCTATCCCTCTTAGCCACCTCCATGATTTCTCTCCTCATTTCAAGGTCCCCCTCAAGTTTTTGATCTGGTGGATGATAGAATACTCCAACTATCACATCACTCTTTGGACCTGGTAGTTTAACCCACAGTGATTCTATGGTGGAGTCAGACCCTCTGTCAATCTCCATTCTGCTGGATTTTACGCCTTCTTTGACATAGATGGCCACTCCTCCTCCAACCCGCCCCTCTCTATCCCTTCTATAGAGTTTATAGCCTGGGATTGCTGTGTCCCACTGGTTCTCCACATTCCACCAGGTTTCTGTTATGGCTATTATATCAATGTTATCCCTAGCTGCCAGATGTTCAAGTTCTCCCATCTTTGCTCGGAGGCTCGGAGCTTGGGGGTGCTTCTGGACCTAGGTCTTACCCTGGAAGCCCAGGTGGACTCGGTGGCCAGGGGTGCCTTTTTACAGCTGCAGAGATTATAGCAACTTCCCCCTTACCTGGATGAATGGAGCCTGGCAACAGTCAGACATGCACTGGTGACAACCAGATTGGAATATTGTAATACACTTTACATGAGTCCAGTGATTGCAACTGTTACAAAACTGGCCCACAGTGGTGCCGCCACGTGGACTCATATCAAACTGGTTCTAAAGAATTTACACTGGCTGCCAGTTTATTTATTTATTATTTTATTTTTACAGCTTATATGCCGCCCACTACCCAAAGGTCTCTGGGCAGCTTACAATCAAAGGAATTAAAACAGTTGCTGCCCAGGCCCAATTCAAAGGACTTATGTTTAAACATGAATCCCTAAATGGCTTAGGACTTGGTTACCTAAAGGGCTCCCATCTTCCATATGATCCTGCACATACACTAAGATCAGGCCAGGGGGCTCTGCTGAAGGTGTCATCCCTCAAAAGAGGTGAGGGGGTGGCATGCCAAAATAGGGCCTTCTCAGCCATTGTTCCTCAACTTTGGAATGCCCTCCCAAAAGAGACCCGCCTGGCACCGACACTTTTGGCTTTTCAGTGCCAGGCTAATACCTTCTGGTTTAGCCAGCATTTTGATTAGAGAATGTTCTTTATTTGGGCACATGACCTGCAGGATCTTATTATTTGCATATTAATTGTTTTAAACTGATTGTTATTTTGATGGCTTTAATATGTTGTTATAATTGTTTACTATACTGTTGTATGCCACCCAGAGACCATTTGGTAGTGAGGCAGCTAAAAAATTCTGTTAAATAAATAAATAAATAAATAAATAAATAAATAAATAAATAAATAAATAAATAAATATTAACAGGAATGATAGGATGCCATTGAGAAACCAGTTTAGGATGACACAAGGTGATGGGCACATTCGTAGACTCATTTTATAAATGTTGGTGTCTCTAGACTTGCACCATAGTTTGCAGTTTTGGACTAACCATTCTTCCAACAATTCTTCATTACGGGAAAAAGGCCTAACGTGAAAGGGTTTAGCTACACCTGGTTTCCTGAGAAGAACAGAAGCTTCTCTGCTGTTCCTTTCTGAATAATAAGCTAGGATGAGCTAGGTCACAAGGCTTTCTACCAGGTGAGCCACGCTTGGGTGTCTGTAGGAATTTTCCTGTCAGATGAAACTCATTGAATGGGAAATCTTTGGATTCATAGTCCAAAAGATCTGAAAATCCTATGTCTGTTGCACAATGACTAGTTGGTGCTGCCATCATTGAACAGGAACTGTGTATAATTAAACCTAGCATGATCTTGGGATGTTTTCCAAAAATGTCCCATTAATCACAAAAGGACACCAAGAAAATCATGAGCAAAAAACAATGGTGGGAACTCTCCTTTCACACATGTCTTCTTCTGTTCTCTCCCCTCAGAGATCAGACATGAGAGCATGTTTAAAGGTTCTGAGCTCTGCTTTGAAGGCACAGAAGCAGTTACATGGAACTGAGACATGACTTCATAAGGAGGTTTCCAAATAGGCAACAATCATATCCAGGCCAGTCCACTTTGCTTTGGCCCCGGAGAGGCTTCTGGAATCAGAATTTGACCCTTGGGCCAAAAAAAAAAAAAAAAAAGGTCCTCACTCCATTAGTAGACAAAATGATACACTGAGGGAGATATAAATTGAATTTCATATTGTATGGCATTCTATAGTGTTGCTTAATAATTATTCTGGAAATTGCCTCATATGGACTTTGATTATGAGGATGATTGCCATCCTCATGCCATCATCAAAAAAGGAGCCCAGTAGGAAGCACTCTGGGTTTCAAGAGCCAAAGTACTCCCTCTATTCAATTCTTCTTCTTCTTTAAATAATTGTCTGATTTGTTCACTTTAAATGGGTAGAAGAATTTGGCTGAAACACCATAATGAAGAAAGAACTTGCCTGAAGAATCTTTGCATTCCCATTCCCTCTATTTTAGTTTCCAAATCTCATCATAAGAAGCACAAGACCTTAACACAGAAGGCCGGCCTTTAAGAGCTCAGCTGCTGTCATTCCATGTGGTTCTACCACCATCTACTGATAAAACCAGGCTAGTTCTTTGACAATCCCCACCCTTGTCTCCTTGGCAGGCTAAGCAATATTTCAAGCCAATGAGGGTTAGGAAATGAGCATTAACTGCTGCTTTAAGCATACTCAACCTCTGAGCTCTATGAGTCAATGTGCCTGTTTGTATTCACAGTCATCAAATGTCTTCCAGATCACCGAATGATAGGAAATTAATCTTTTCTTTCTTTTAAGCAGACAGAACAAGGTAAAAGGTAACCAGCTTCTTAAATATAAAGCACACGGTTTCTCTTTTTTTAAAAAAATCATCAAGAAAATAGCAAAATCTCCTTTAATGATTGTGTGCTCTCAAATCCATGCTCTGATATGGTGACCCTTTATAGAGTTTTCTTGATACAGAGTTCTCGGAAGTAGTTTGTCATTCCATTCTCCTGGGAGCTTCCTGTGACTCTACAGCTTGTTGAAGGCTACACAGGCTATCTTTTCTGGGATGAACTGTAGGGAATTGAACCCCATGGCCACATAGGCTTGGCTTTGTTTTCTCCCTCATGAGGAATAGTGGGGAATTGACCCTGCAACCTCTGGCTCCTTACTATGTGGCTTCTGATTGTAAATACCATGTAAGTGACATCACAAGATGCCTCCTCTGGCAGCTTTATCACATTATTTATTTATAGCCTTATGAAACATTTTGTTTCATTTAATGATGAAAATTCATTTTAAAAAATCTGTTATTAACAAAACACAATGAAATGAAGACTGAAACGGAATGCTATGTTTCTGTTTCATGCCCATCTCTACAGAAATTCACTGAGGATTGGCAATGTTAAACTATCCCATGAATACGTTTTGCACCTTGAACACCTTGTTAGGGTTAACCTATGTTGGAGGCGACTTGACAGGATCAGTGACAAGAAAATTATGAACAAGGTGAGCTTTCATGTTCTCTACATTTCTTTTGCAGGCTGAAATTTGGAGGACGGATGAAGAATAAAACAAGGAAATATCTGGACAGGTGTAATGTCCGTTGTTCTTGAGGTACCCTCAAGTGGCTCAGTGGGCTAGAGCACTGAAACTGTCAGCTACAAAGTCGGCAGCTCTGCGGTTCAAATCCCGGGTGCCATGCAGCGGAGTGAGCTCCTGCTGTTAACCCCAGCTTCTGCCAACCTAGCAGTTCAAAAGCATGTAAACGCAAGTAGATAAATAGGTACCGCTGTAAAAAGCGGGAAGGTTCCATGTGCAGAAATGCATTCAGCCATGTCGGCCATATGGTCACAGACTTGCACAACACTGGCTCTTGGACTTGAAAACGGAGATGAGCACCATCCCTAGAGTCAGACATGACTAGCACGCATAGGCAGGAGGACCATTTATATCAATATCAAGGATGATATCGGCATACCACTAAGAAACAGAGTTCTGTGCTACAAGGTGTGGTGAGGACCACAAAATTGGGGGACTTCAAACACAAATGAGACAAGTTCATACTCATCAGAAGTTTCATAAGACTATAAATAATGGGGAGCTTTCCTTTTTTTATTTAACAGGAAGCCCACTGCCCTAAATCAAAGACCCTCAAACCTTCCAATCAATTTGCTTTCAATCAAAGAACCCTCTGTAAACAAGCTAGAAACCTAATGACTAGCTGCTGCACAGAGAGATCAGAGCAGATAAGCTCAACAGCTGGTTGGTGGTGTGGTGAGGGATGGAAGGAAAATATTTTTTTTAAAATAACCTCCACAATCCTACTTAATCAGGAAAGGTAAGGAAAGCAACCAATTTAAATCAACTTGCAGACACAGCCAGCGAAGGGAAGAGCTCAGCTCCTGGTTAGCTGCAGGCAGATCAGCTACCTCAACAGCTGAGGCCAGAAAGGAAGGAAAACAAATCAAACCTCCTGTTCTCAAGACGGCTGGATCAAGAGGCTAGGATGACTCATTTCATCTCCAAAACAAAAAAAAATTGTATTTCATTTCATTTATTGATGACATGCTACTTGCTGTTTCATTTCAGTTTGTAAAGTCATTTTCCTTAAGGTGCCCATCACTAAATTTCTGAAACAAGCAGTAGCAAGCTAAGTTTCCGAAGCAAGCTGTAGATATTCTGGATCTTAATTTGACCCTATCCACCAGGGAATACCAGGTGTTGTAGGTTCTTGGAGTAGGAACTGGCAACCCACTTCAGTATTCCTCCCAATAAAACTCCATAGATGTAGGGTCACAAAGAGTCAGTCACAAACGTAACGACACCACACACACACACACACACACACACACACACACACTGCACCACAGTGGCACTCTGCAAATTATCAGTGAATTCATAAAGGGATTCTTCAACTCAGAAGCTCACCTCTACTAATAGATCACCTTGCTAGTTTTCTTTCTTTCTCTTCATCTTCTCCACATCATATGTGACAGTATAATCCCTTCCATAACAGAGACATTTGTGAGGCACCACAAAATCTCATTTCAGTTTGTTTTGTTGTGAAGAATTAACCAAATGTTACAGATGTCTTCATATTCCCAAAAGGGAAGCTTTTGAGAGTTTCTTAAAAATTAAGGTAGGTGAATCTGAAATGGTGTGTGGTTTTGAGATTTTTTTCCTGTAAAAGGCTATGTTCAAAACCTGAATTAGGTTTGCCACCATTTTACCATTTATCCTAAAGGGCTCCACCATAGGCCAGTTAGACCCAACATGATCCTCTCTTTGGCAGCAATAACTGTGGCTATTGAATTGGGTGAATGTAAATGAATGAAATTTTCATCTCAATTTGCTTTTGAAGAACTTACCAAAATTTGCAAATCAGACATTTAGGATACAATTACATTTGTCAGGGTCATCAGAAGCTAAGCTACCTTCATACCTGTAGCAAGTTCAAATAGTCTGGCTGATGTATTGCAAGCAACCCAATCAGTGTTACTCCTTTTACAAGTCTGTGCAACAAAACACGAGTCACCATGTATTCCCAGGCTGCTGGAAGGTTCAAAATGAAAATCTCAAAAGCTCATTGGGATAGACCAGAGAGATAGAGAGGTTGATCTAGACTGAAGCAAGGAGGGCATTGTTGTTATGCCTTATTTTACTGACTTGCTTACATGCATTGATTTTGCTAAAAAAAAAAAAAAAATCTTGTCTTGTCTGGGGCTCCACACAATGAGGGCGCTGGTTATGATGTTATCTTTGAGGAAGATGCTAGTCATCATAGAGGATAGTCCTTTAAATGGATGTTCAGTTTGCTGTGTGTGCTATCATCAAGCTCATAACAATTCCCCATGTAGAAATGGGTTTTAAACATAGTTTGGAATGGCCATGGTGAGTAGGAAATTCTAGAAGCATCATGCCAATTTTTTTTTGTAAAAATTGTAGCTTTCCCAAACTCCAAATTTAACTGATGGGTCTATTGTAGAGATGTGCAGACTTGTATATTGGGACAACAATTCCCAGAATTCACCCAGATAGTATGGCCACAGTCTACAGGGCATGCTCTCTAGCATCTTTTAGGGCTGTGACGGCAAACCTTTTAGATACCGAGTGCCCAAACTGCAATTCAAAACTGACTAATTTTTCGCAAAGTGCCAATACAGCAATTTAACCTGAATACAGGTGGCAGTGAAGGGGGGATGTCAGGTGCCCACAGAAAGGGCTCCAAGTGCCACCTTTGGCACCTTTGTACTTTGAGAGGCAGATGTGGTTTATAACTTGTAGGCTGTGGCTTCAGCACCATCAGCTTCTCCAGACTACCAGTGAGCCGCTTCCACCTTATGGTGACCATTTCTGGGTTTTCTAGGTAGAGAACACTCAGAAATGTTTTATCATTCCTGTCACAAGGCCAAGTGCTGCTGAACAGCAAGACACCTGTTATGCTCCTGACTACTGTACATGCCCAACCAGGAACGATGCCCACACCTCATTGATCAGGAGCTATTTACCACTAGAGTTTATGGAATTTGCCTTGCACACGCCCAGATGAACAATAGGATTCTGGGCACCAGGATGTAGCTGGTTTAATCCTGTAGTCTTTACTTTGTCTGATAGCAGCACCCCAAGGGGTTTACAGAGGGCCTTTTCACACGACCCCTAAGATCCGCTGGCCACTTAAGGTCGGACCAGGGATCTTGGGGGACAGGAGCACTTCCTTGCTCCTGTCTGCATGAGGGGAGGGAGGAAGAAAGAGAAGAAAAAATGCAAGCTCACCTCCGAAGCCGCCCGGAGCCCCGTCATCCATCCTGATTCCTTCTCTTCTGTTTGTTTGTTTTTTTGCCTCTTAAAGGGGCGGGAGGCAAAAAAAAAAAAAACAGAAGCACTCACTAGATTAAATCTGGACCTGGGGATTTTCACCCTCCTAGAGCAGGTACAAGAAAAGTGTGCTGGGACGCGCTTAGGTGGGCGTGGTCGCACCTAATTTCCTGCAAACTCCGGAGCTGGTGGGGAAACAATTGTAAACTCCGGAGCTGGCAACCATTTGCTGCGGAGTTTAGGGGTCGTGTACAAATATCCAGAGATGCATCTTTCATTGCGTTACTAGTCTGACTTCCCAAGATTAATTTTCTCTAAACTGGAGATTAGATCCAGACTTTTTGCAAGAAAAGAAGGTCGTTTATCATTGAGCTACAGTCACTACTAGACATGGGCACAGAGCGGCAAAACTGTCATTTCCGTTTTCGATTATCGTTTCCGTTACGTAACGGAAACGGTAACGATAATTACGCCGCTCCAGCTCGAACCCAACCCGAAAAAAGAAAAATTGGGTCGGGTTTTTCGTTGTCGTTAATGGCATCGCGGCGATCGCGCGATGCCAAGCAGCACAGAAAAAAAGTTTTACAAAGTTAAAAAAAAAAAAAAAACTCCTGGCCAAAAAAGCAGGCGAAAATATGCCTGCCTGAGGACACCTACCAGAGGGGTGGTTTCTGGGGGGGTGCTCCCCCCCTCCTGTCCTGGGCTGCTTGCACCAGGCTGGGGGGGGGGTCATCCTCGTTTGTCTGTCTCACTGCATTCCATGCGGTGGGGGGGGACCAAAATGGCGACCGCAATTTTTCTTTTGAAATTGTGGTCAAAAAACATACCAAATTACCACAGAAACATGTGAAATTTATTTATTTTAAATGCTTGATTTTTAATAGTAGCAGCAATGGGTTTTTATATCAATAAAACGTCACATTTATTTTATTTTATTTTATTTTATTTTTATTTTTTTACACCTGCCCATTTGGGCTGGGCATGGGATGGGACCATGCAAATTTTTTGAACCATTCCACCAATGGCATCGCCAGGTTTTTGACTGACACTTCTGGATGTCTCGGAGGGCATAAAAAGCCGAGGCACCTTCCAGAAATCGCAGTCGGGTGTATGGATGTGGTTGAGGGAGGAGGGCTGGCTGCTGGTGCTGGTGTGATCCAATCGAGATTGAGGAGGGAGGCTGGAGGCTTTAGGATTTAAGTTAGGCAGGCAGGGAGGGAACTGAATTTAGAAAATAATTTCTTTGATTCCCTGCAGCTTTGTCTGCTGAAGGGAATAGCAGTTTATTCTTTATTTCTTCTCTGGCAGTTTGTGAGGATTTTTTTCTGATATTGGATAAAGGAGGAGGTTCGACTGGGAGTGGGGGTGTGGATTTATTTTAAATATATATTATATACTACCATTTATTTTCTATTTTCCCAACTTCAATTTGCTTGCACACACACACATTTGGGGTGCAAGCCAAGAACAGAACCTCTATCCTAAGTGATATCCTAACTGCCCACTCGCCCGTCTGCCCGCGCCGCCGCCCGCCCAGTCGCCTGCCCGCACCTCCCCCCTGACGCCCGCCCGCCCCGATGCCCAACGCCTAGGGCGCAAAAACACCTAGCGCCGGCCCTGATTGCGGGATGCCCCTATGCTCTGGGGGAAGTCAAATTGCGCTAAATCGTGATGGAAACGACAAACGAAATGACAATTTTGAAAAATTTCGCGACAAACGGAAATGACCGAAACTGACCCATTCCGACAAACGAAAACTCGAAACGTCATTTTTTTCTGGTCGTGCCCATGTCTAGTCACTACACAAAGGTTCACTCATCACCCTTGTTTGGTTTGTTTTCTCTCAAACACCATCATCATCTCAGTCCGGGAATCAAACTCCCAACCTCTGCAGCCAGACACCTAATTCATGGAGCTATCCAGCAGTTGGAAAAAAAAAAAGCTTACATGTCCCACCCATCTGCCACAAGGCAAGGCAGCCACTAATACACAGGGGATGGGGACAAAAGTTCATTCAAAAATATACAGTGTGCAATAAATACTCCTGCAAGGATTTTGCTTTTAAAAAGATCCTGTACAGATAAAAATCCAGCTGTGGCTTTCTTTTGTGATTTGATTTTTTTCCAGGTTCTGGAGGTTGGGAAACAGGAGACACAAGAGTTAAAAGTACAGTTTTCTGTCATGCTTGACCTAAATGCATCCTGTTAAATTGCAACAGCATGGGGGGATCCGTAATTACCTAATTGTTCGTGTTTGTGCTTCATCTTCTCTCTCTCTCTCTCTCTTTCTCTCTCTCTAAAGTATAATCTACAGTACAGTGTACCATTGAAGCCTGACCTCTAGTTTGGAATGAAGTGTAGAGCTGCTGACATCCTCGTTCAAATTAGTAGGTAAGTAAGCACCCAATTAGCGATTATGCTACCAAGCTTTCATTTCAGTCTGACCGCACTGCTACGCTAAGCAGTTTCTTGAAGCGCTTGCCTTTGCCATAACTAATAAGAGTTTCCCATCTTTTTTATGCTTCCAACCGGCTTGTTAGCTTCCAGTGATTCCTGCAGGAAGAAGGAATTTCTCTGCCAGATCATATTTTAAGTCCACTCAGCAAAATAAAATAAAAAAGATTAAAGATGAGAAGGATTGGCTTGTCCACATTCCAAGCCGATCTTCTGCTTGCCGCTGCGGTTCATTCAAAGGAATCGATGAAGGCTCTGATAAGAAAAGAAAACAAGTCAGCATAGAATGTCTGTTGCTAGATGAACAAACACATCATCCTACAGAAAATCTATCTTCCAAAATAAATTTTAAACTTAAAAACATTCTAGTCTCTACGGTCATCAACTCTAGATGGTACTGGCTCAAATTTCAGGAGGCAGAGGGGTGATAGAGTAAGATCACTATTGTTTGATGTTGGACTTGGCATGATATGCATTCAGAGAACTGGGGAGGATCTTGGTAGTTACCCAGTCTATCAACCTCTTCTGCACGTGGCATAAGTGATCGATGCATCCGTAACAGAAAACCTCCTCTCCTTCAGTAGATCCAGGCAAGGGAAAGTGGTATCGTCTTCAACCTCAAACAGCCTTACGTATTAGGGAACTGTTTCACTGGAGCAGACTTATTTGCCATGCTTGCCTGCTGATTCTAGCCTTGCCCACCTGGAGTTTTTAAAAAGTTTGCAGCACTATCATCTGAGTAACAGCTCTTCAAATGCTTCCCACCAGTTAAAACTGTTGATCTCTTTTTTTTTCTCTCTCTCTCCCAAAGGGAAGCATCTCTCTGCTGGCTTGGGTGGATATCAATAGAGGGGCTTGTTGCTGTTGTGGCCTCAGGGGGACAAGGAATGTAGAAGACAGTGAAGTGTTAGTCTGATGCATCACTTTGAAGAAGCTCAGGTGCTGAAGGGAGTGTTGGGCTAAGGTTCAGCACCCTGGACAGCTAACAGCAGCCGCTGCTGTGGCTCCTATAGCATATTCATCTCCTGTCTTTTCTCTGTAGAGTTCAGCAATAATGCCCATGGGGCTTTCCAATACACCCTTTTGTTCCAACAACGATCCTGGTTAGGCTGGGAGATGCTGCTAATCCCAAGGTGAGTTTTGCAAGTAAAACTGGTTTGTGTAGGTCATAAATCTGTCACTCTAGCTGATATATTACACTCATCTGGAGCTAGATGGTTCATTATTAGTGTAGCTGGTCAATGACAGTCTTGTGCAACCATTCACTTGGTCATGTGTGGAGACATGACCATGGATATAAGACACCCCCTGCCCCAATGCTGTCCCTATACCTAAAGGTATGCTAGACATTTGCATGTGGAGCATCAAGGCTTGAAGAAGACTCTGTAATCACAGCTGTCAGAATGCTATCACAGATTTCACCTACTCCAAATCCCAGCTTGATCAGGCTTCCCATCAGAAAAGCTCAATAACCGCATTCAGATAAATGCATTTCCTGAGCCTTCATCAGACTTTGCAGCCAATGCATAATCATAGAATAATCATGGAATAATTCAGCAGGAAGGGGTCAGTCTGTAAGGCCATGGAGTCCAACCCCCTTCTGGTTGCAAGATGATGGCTGGGTTGATGCTTTTATACCCACTGATAGTCCTAGCAAAACAGTTGCAGTAACCTCTTACCAGGTGTTATTTATGTAACACATTGCATGCAACTAAAGTGGCTATTTAATGGTGCTATACTTGTAATGTTGAAATTATTCTGTCATTCCCAAGCTGAAAAAAAGGCCCTTGATTGAAACAAAGCACACAGCATGGAGAGGTGATATGGTGCAACCGGTTAGGCAAAGGTTGGAAAAGTTACTTCCCCTGACTACAGTTCCCAGAATCCCCCAAGCCAGTAGGGCTAGTGTGTCTGGGTTAAAAAATTGGAGTGGGAACCAATAGATCTGGGTTCAAGTCAACATCAAGCCAGTGAAAGTCACTGGAAAACCGCAGTTATGCCCTGCCATCCTGTCAGATCTCAGATCTCGGGGGGTGGGGAGAGACCATTGGAGGAAATGCCATGCTTGTAAGAGATATCCTTGTAAGAGAAATCCTGTTACACCATTACACAAAAAGAGTAACATTCAGGCTGCTGGGCTCGGCTCCTAGAGGCGGAGCCCCCACACACACACACACACTGCCCTAACCAGCCACCCAAGGCTGGCTGGTGGTGGTGGCAGCAGGAAGGGGAGGGCTGGGAAGGCCCAGGTGGAAGGCCACAGCTCCCCGGGTCAGGTGCAGCATGGCTCCAGAGGCCTCCAAGGGAGGAAGGATGCCGCTCAGGCACGGGGACATTCCAAGAGGTGTCTCTCCTCATGTTTGGAAGCACTTGGCTTCCTGCACACCAGGGCTTGGGAGGGTCCTGCAATTGCTGGTGGGCTGGATTTAGGACCCTGGGGGGATGGATCTGGCCCGCAGGCCATAGTTTGAGGACCCTTGCACCAGAGTGTTGTGGACCCAGCCCTTCAGCGTTGCTTGGGGCTCTCAGGGAGGAGGAAAAACATAAAGGGGAGGTTGTTGCAAGGTAGACATCAGGACCAGGGCTTTACCCATTGCCTAACAGAGGCCTGAAAGAGAATAACTTCAACAGATGGAAAGCCCTTGAAAGCAATCAAAACAGTGGGAGGCAAATACAAAATATGTTGCAAGAGCCAGCAAACCTTCAGCCTGAAAGATGAATGGATGTGTGTCACCTCTTTAAAATTATTAACATTAGAAATTGCATATTAAGAAAAGTCGGGGGGGGTGTTTGTGTTTTAAAGTAGGTGCTTCACATTGTGGATGAGTTGCAAAACTTAGTGTGTATTGTTGTTGTTTCATAGTTCCATTACTGTGCCTGGTTCAGGTTCAGCCAAGCACTTCAGCAGAAGGCAATTGACACAAGGCCTATTCATTGGAAATCTTCTTCAGCTGCCCTTTGGGCTGTTCAGACTTCAAGTGCTATTGTACTTATATGGAGGCATCTCTTCTTAGTCAATGGGGCTAAAAATTATATTGTACTGTATTTAATATAATTTGTTAAATTCCCCCCCCCCGAAGGCTGAAAAATCTTGACACTCGTTTCTGCACAAACCACATTGCTGGATTCAACCCAGGAAGCACAGTATATAAAAGTGGATGTAGTGTCTCAAGATTTTTCTTCTTAAAAAGCAAGGGAAGGAAAAACATATTTGGCTGTACATTTAAAGACGATTTGAATTAAGCAGTTACAGGTCACGGCTGTGTTCTTGAACTTTTTACCTCTTCCCCTACATCTGTGGGACTCTTCTTACGCCCCTTCCCCCTGCCCTCCAGCGTTAACAAAACTTTTGTGTCACTGAAGCTAGACAGCCTGACTCATTTCGTGGTGTGTTTTGTTTTCACGGAGAGATATGTAAAGGTTTAAAGTCTGAGTTGCCCGTACTCAACCTTCCTCTTGAGCAAATCAACGGGGAAGCTCAGCACCAGACTAATTGGGAATCATTGTGCCTTCAGCTCTTACTCCGGGCTCTCCAGAGGAGGCTTGCGTCGGTTTTAAATAATTGATGAAGAAAGGAAACCCATCTCTAAGATCGCTGTCGGCAAGTTTTTAATATGCCAGAGTTCAGCTCTGTGAAAGTGATAGAGGATGAATCACATGCGTGGCAGGCAGGCAGGCAGGCAGGCAGGCAGGCACACATGGAAAAACCACACCTTGATTTCCTTGCACTTTGATGTGAAGATGGCTGTGTTGCTGAAAGCGTTGATGCGGTGGGTTTGGGCGTTGGGTTCTTTTAAGAGACACATATGGGCTCTCGTTTCCAATTGCTCTCATTCCCCATGCGAGCAATATAACACTCAAGATATTGCAACAAAGGCTTTTACTTTGGGGGACAGGGAGAGAGACTGTTGCTTAAACTGGATTCCAAAAAAAGAAAGAGCCACTTGAGATCATATTGCAAATAACCACTGGCTGCTGGAGAACACCAAAGAATTTCAGAAGAAGATCCCTCTATGCCTCTTTTGAACACAGGCTACAGCAAAGCTTTGACTGGGTAGATCCTGAGAAGCGGTGAGTTGTTCTGAAAGAAACAGGTGTGTCTCAGCGCTTGATTGTGCCGATCTGTAATCTGTATTGTGGGTAAGAAGCACTGTTAGGACAGAATATGGAGAGACCAAATGGTTTCCTGTATACATAGGTCTGTCACACATGCTTTACTTCAGCCTGGTCTCCAAACGCTGAATGAGTTACTATTGTCTACCATACCTCACAGGTTTCTTGGGAGAACAAATGAGTTTCCAATCAGTCAATCACTTTTTGTCCTGAATCATTGGCTGTACCCTGTGGCGTGATCCATTGCACTACACAGTCTATCACAGAACCTGAGAACCACCTTGATGGAAGCAAAACTCCCACACATTCTAAGACATTGATCTATCTAAAGGCATTGCATTTGATATTAATCATTGGCAGTTGGTAAGTAACAAAACAAAAAAAAGCAAAGTGTGCTGCTTATAAACAACCCCATAGAGCTTAAAGCATTCTCCAGACAATTTACAAATTTAATTATGCAGGCTACAACTGCCTCCAAAGCAAACGGGGCATTCATTTTACCAGCCTTGGAAGGATGGAAGGCTGAGTGAACCTTGAGCTGGCTATCTGTATTGAACCCATTTCATGAGCACAATTTTGGCTGTGGTAGAGCTCTTGAAACACTGTGCCACCAATCTCTTTCATTTCCATCTGCTAGGTTTTTGAGGTACAACAGGGCTTCTGTTGTTCCAGCAGAAACTTTGATTGCAATCTCTCCACTTCCTACTTGCCCTTGGTGTTCCAGCTTGGTTCAGTAGGTCAAACATTTGTACGCCAAACCTTGCACTTTTATTCAGGAAATGAAAAATCCTAGACAGGTGGTGAAGACCTTATCCTTTATTTATTCTTGTTCGTTTGCTAATTGCATCAATATCCTGCCTCTGATGTCTATTTTGAAAGCAACTAAGTACAGAAATGTGAAGTTTGTGATGGAATTCATCTAGAACTAATGCATCTATTATTTTAAATATTATTTTATTTTTATTTTTAATTTATTTTTTTAAGTCTATTTTGGAAAGACATATTTTGAGCAAATGGCTCTTGGAACTTCACCCTGGAGAATAGTTCAGTGCAAACCTTTTCATTCAGGCCTTGTTTAAAATGTGTCTGGGAGCACAAAAGACTAGATCTCTGTCTCCTGGTACCATTCCCCTGCATGTGGCCCTTGAAGCACCCTGGTTTTAAGCCTGGAGATGACACATCCACATCATGGCTTGGAACCTGTGATCGACTTTTCCTCCAGGAATCTGTCCAAACCCATTTGAAAGCATCCAGGCCAGATGCCATCACTACATCTTGTGGCAGGGAGTTCCACAGACTAACAACATGCTGGGTAAAAAAAATTCCTTTGTCTGTTCTCACTCTCCCAACCCTCAGTTTGAGTGGATGTCCCCTAGTTCTAGTATTTTGTGAGAGGGAGAAGAGCGTCCCTCTATCCACTTGACTCATGCCCTGCATTATTTTGTACATCTCAATCATATCCCCCCTCAGGCGCCTTTTTTTCCAGACTAAAAAGCCCCAAATTTAGCCTTAGTGTTGTCAGTTCTTACTTATGGCCACCCTTTTCCAAGGTTTGCCAGGTCGAGAGGACTCAGAAGTGGGTCCCCCTTCCCTTCTTCTGTGGGGGGTCCCTGGGACTCTGGCCAGCTGGCCCAAGGCCACCCAGGCGGGCTCTTCTTCCAGGAGGCCCAGTCGGATTTCGAACTCCCAACCTCTGGCTCCACAGGCAAGACTCCTAAACTCCTGAGCTGTCAAGCCAGATACTTTGAAAGGGTACTATATTCGGAGCCTGGAAGCAAACCAGTGGCCAGGTGATGAATGTCACTCCTGCTTGGTGAAAAAGCTCCATTTTCTCTGACAGGGTTTAGAAGATCTGGCAGCCAAATACAGCCTGTTTTTTGTTTTCCCCAACCCTGTGGACTTTGGGGTATTTCTTTTTCTCTTATACCCATTTGGAAAACATGGAACTGAGCAGATGGATGCGAGGCTGTGAACCAATCCTTCTTGCCTTTGTTTACTTTTTACCATTCTCAAAGGAAGCTAAATCTCAGTGGTTTGAAGGGGATAAAGTTATTGTGAGGAGCGGATATCAACCCAGATAGCTCTGCCTGCACGTGTTAGCTTCTCTGTGTGTAATATTATTGCTTTGCCACTGGCTGGATTATTATTAGAGCTGGCAGAAGAATTCATCATGAATAATTAGGCCCCTCTTTTCAACATGTCATCTGAGAACCGATAATATTTTTCCGTCAGGTATTCTGTCAATGGCTCTTTTGATTCCCTGATTCAGCTTGAGTGGCTGCGGGGTGGAATTTTACAAGAATATAAATTAAAATAATATCAATATATCATATACACATAAATTATAAATAATGTTAATATAAATTATACAAATATAAATACATGGCTGTGTGTCTAGGCATAGCATGGCATGTGCTGATATATTTTGCTTACCTCAGAGACCTCTGCACTTCACTGGCATGGAGATTATCAGAGGGGCATCTGAGGACTCTTGATAAGTGTACTGAAATATCTCAGTTAGGTTTTGCTTATTACCAGCTGGGACATTAAGGAAATACTGCTTTTGACTCTCTGGTGGGAATGGGGGAGGATATTACCTGTATCACATGCCTTGGAGATTCAGCTGCCAGTGTGCTCCTGGTTTGTCTCACCTTCTTTCATGGGATGAAAGAAGAGGCCATCTTGCCCTCAGAGCCAGCCCTACCATTAGGCAGAGTGAAGCAACTACCTTAGATGCCGGATGCTGGAGCAGAAATGACAGCCCCTTCAACTGTTTGTTCCTTTTGAGCTATCCATTCCTTTTTCTCAAGAGATTCCGCCCAACCTGTCCTAAGATAGCCGCCTGCTCTGTCATTGCTCTGTTGGAACCAGATTCAACATCTTCTTTCATTAGCTTCTGGACATGGAATAAATGGAGGATGGCCTTCTTGTCAGTCACCCAAGACAGCCCTCCCTTCCTACTCCTTAGGAAAGCTTTTTGCTTTGGTATGGGGCTCAAACGTGAGCCTCAGCGATTTACAGAGCATGTATATATCCATTTGCACCATGGAAATCCATCCGTAAACCAGTGAGGATGGTGGTTCCTGTGTCAGTGGGTCAGCGGATCCATTCCGCTTTTTACTCCAGATCATCCAAAGTGCTGAACCTTTAACAGCACCCCATGCCCAAAGAGACTCAATGAATCCATTCCTGAAACTCCTGGGGTGGTTGTTAGGAGAATTCCTATAAAGTTCTGACTAAAAACCATAATGGATTCGCTTCTCGGTTGACATCAGAGCTTGCTAGCCTCCACTGCAGCAAACAATGCAATGTAACGTGGGTACCAAAAACCATCCTTGGTTTAAAAACAAAACCAGAAGGAGAGAAGGAGGCATTGGTGGGGGGGTTTCCTTTCTGTAGAGATGAGCCCTCAAATTAGCAGTACAAAGTAAGACAACTTCACCAGCAGTGGCTGATAAAAAGACAGGCTCATCCGCACCTCGTCTGCCCGCAGTCCTGCCATGGCATTCGTCAAATTAAGTACCCAGGGAAACAGCACCTCTGATATCTCTTCATTTGGGGCTGCAGTGAATGAGGCACTAGATTAGGCCTGACAGTGTCCTAATGCAGGCTGAGCTTTTTCTAGGCGTAATTAATTGGAACCTCGCCAGCTTGACAAATTGGAATGATGAATCTATCTGCTATGAATAGTGGGAGAGAGAGAGGCCGGGAGGGGACAGTTGGGGGAATGCATAATCAGTCAAAGATTTAGTTAAGACAGCTTCTGCCTGATTCTTGGTCCCCGCCAAACCCATTAAAGGGAGGAAGCATCAGTTTAAAATGAGACACTGCTCTCCATATGTTCAATTTATAACTTCTTCTTTTCGGGGCCCTGATTTAATGGAGCCTACAGACTTGACTTTGGAAGGGTGAGAAGAGGACAGAACAGTTGTTGTCTTTCATTTTTACAACCCACCACCACCACCACCAACTCCACAACCTGCAGCTTGCCCGTTGCAATGCACCCGAAGCGAACTTTCCGCTTTAAAAAAGTTTGCATTATTGGGTTTTCCTTTGTGATATCAAATGGGGATCCAACAAATTTGACCCACATTTTTTGCAAGTCTTTAATGAAACCAGCTTGTCAACTTTCTCCACTAAGTTGCTTAATTGGCAAGGAAATTTAGGGCCTGCCCAGTGTGATGGATTGATGCGATGGGAGAAAGATATGCATTGCTCCCTCTGTTCCTGTCTCTGCAACTGCTTTTGTCTCATACAGTTAATAACAAGACACCTGAAGTCCTTTTGCTTACTTTTATGTAGTGCTTGGGAAAGTTGTATTTTTATAGTGCAATCTTTAGAACTACATGACAGGAAATAGGTTTCTTGGAGATTCTGCATAAAACTGACCTCTCCTGCCCCAACATACTGTTTATGAGCTATCTCAGTTGCAACCCAAATTCCCAAAATGTTTCAGAGAGTGGCTTTGTCTTATATGGATAGTTAAGACTAATTAACTTTACAAAAGGCCTGCTTCTGAAGAAAATCACTGGAAATAAATTGTCATGGTGGATGAACAACATTGCCTGAGTGTTTGAATTGGGGCTTCTCAATGAGATCCATCATGACAAATGTTTGCATTTCCAATTTACTCACAATCTTTCTGGGTATCGTAGCTCACAGGCCGAGACTCCTGGGTTCTCCTGTGGAGAAAGGATGGAGCATAAATATTTTAAATGAATAAATAAACCAAGTTTTTCCCTCAATTGTGTTGTTGGTTTTTCTGTAGACAGGAGTCATGCCACATACAGTGGAACCTTGACTTACGTCATTAATCCGTTCCGGAGGTCTAGACATAAGTCAAACATGACTTAAGTCAAACAAACTTTTCCCATAGAAACTAATGGGAAAGTGGATTAATCCATTCCAGATGATGAGAAAGACCCCCGAAAACAGCAATTTAACACAAATTTGACTGAGATAGGAGATTCCTTCCGGGGATGTAAATGAAATGTCTCTTCAAAGAGAGGAGGAGGCAGTGGAATTATAGTCCACAAGTTATACGCCTCCACTTTTTAATGTTCATAGCAACAATGTCTAACATTTAAGTTTTACTGATTTTTAACCTGACGTTCCAAGTTCAGAACAACTCTATGCTTACCATTAGAGTCCCACAACTGTACAGCTCCCCAACTAAAATACTTCCATTGTGGACCAGACTTCTGCAGCCAGGTTTTTTACAAGACTGAGCCAACTGTCTAACCAGCGAGGCCAGCCCCGAGCTCCCAGCCCTTCTTCGGTGAGGCCGAGGACCAGTCTAGGTGCTCGGAACTGGCTTTGCCAAAGCCGCCGCTGCCAGAGGAGAGAAAGAAGGCAGGAGCAGTTTGGAGGTGGCAGCCGCGATGCTGGGTTGTGGCTGCCACCCAAATCCGGTGCCTTGCGCCGGGGCTCCGAGCAGTAAGTCAAAGCCTGCGACTCAAGTCAAACAGGCCCTTTCTTGCTGCAAGTCAAATATGCTGCAAGTCAAGCAGCATGTAAGTCAAGGTTCCAATGTATTCAACTAGTAGTCATGAGGTCATTATATACAGTATGTGACTGTGAGTGTGTTTTGAAAGAGAAAAAGGAAGAGAGAGAGAGAGAGAGAGAGAGAGAGAAGAAAGAGAGAGAGAGGAGAAAGGAGAAAGAAATAACACATATGAGCATGTGCACACACACCACTTTTAACTCACTTAAAGAACCACACAACAAAAGAGCCAATGTCAATATTCCGTCTTCACCAGAATATTTAGATCTAGATTTAATAATTTCAAATGCAACTTAATAACAGAACTTTCCTCTTGGGATTTCATTTCTAGTTTCTTCAAAAGAGCAGAGGCCACAATTTAGCCTAAAAAGACAAGTTCACAATCCCGCTCAGCCTCCGTGTTCAATTTCCCAAGTGCAGGGGACAAAGATCTATAACCTAACCTATCCGCCTCTGAATCAACATATACAATGCCTGTCCCTCTGGAACAGATGAGGGATTTGCTTTTTAATCACCTTTTCTAATGCACCCAAAATGATCAATTACATATGTCTCTCCACAGTCATGTCCCTATTAGGGAAGATCTTACCTTTGCAAATGATTAGTATGTGGGAAATGCATTAAAATGAATTATCCCAGCCAGCCAATCCTTGGTCCCTTGGCAGAAACTTTCCATCACGAGAGACAGGTTGACTCCCCTGGGCTTACCGGCAAAGAGAAAGAAAGCAACACACATCACAAACCAAGTTCAATAACTGTTCCAAAGCTTGATAGAATATTCAGCATTCAACCCCCAATTGTCCCTGATTTAAAAGAAATATACATTAGGAGTAGTTTAGCACACATTTGTCTGAGCCTCTTTCCTGCCAAGCTTACTTAGAGGGACAAAAATTGGATTTAGACAACAAAGAGATTTTGAAAAAAATTTCCCTGTGCCATAAAATCATAAGTGATCGCTAGCAAGGAAACGGGGAAGATATATTAATAGCAACCAAAGTGGGGGCAGGGGACTCTTCGCAGGTTGCTTTACTCTGAGAATACCCAGGGAGAACATTACAAAATCATCCTTGATTAGTGTCATGGCACTGAAATAGCCCTTTGACTTAGCCTGCAGATTGGTCATTCCATGACATGATGTGAGCAGTAGAGCTGAAATGAAGATGCCCCAAAATTTTCTTCACTGACCACTCACAAAACATCCTCTATACAAGAATGTATGTTCAGTGAACAGTTTCTCTCCATCATCACCCTTTGAGATCCAAAGATTTTGTGGGGAGCATTTAACTAATACCAAACTGTGGCCAGATGAAATGCCATCTACATGGTGACCATCTCTAATATCTACTGGTTTATATCTGCAGTAATAAGTTTGAGTTACATCTTGTATTTGACAACATTAATTGAATCTTAAGCAAGTGGAGACATCTGCTTGGGAATACCCTGAAGCAAATGGTGAGCCACTGCTGGACTGGATGGGCTGTGGCCTGTTCCAGCAAGGCTGTTCTTATGTTCTTATGTTCTTCACATTTGATATTTAACAAGTGACACAAAGAGCAGCTAAGAGCTTTGGCACCAGTATCGGCTTAGTTTTACATCAGAAGTATTTGTTCTGTGTTTCTTGCATGGCTTCCTCACCAGAATATGGAAATATTCTGGAGAAACATTTTTTGGGGAGTGGATTGGGTGGGTGTTCTGCCAGGCAAATGTTAGACACCCAAGTAGGTTGGGAGAGAGAGGAGGGGGATGATACCCTGTTGTTGGGTACAATTTGTAGAAAAACACTATGCGATATAAATGCATCCTTAGGCAAAATACTGTACTTGCAAATTTTCAGAAGAGGGAATGCAGGAGCTAGAAAATGAAAGGCCGTGTAAACTGCATTTTGATCCAGGCATTTCCTAAATCTGCCAAAATCATCTGTGTTTGATTTAAGAATCCAGTTCCATTCAATTGGGAAACATACCTGAATGGCTCTTGTAGTCGATTTAAACAGAGTATGTTTACTAAATGCTTCTGAATCATAAAAATATTTTATTCCCTAGTGTCAAGCATGGCATTCAGTGTTTGTCATTATGAGACATTCAACAACCATCATTTGAGTCTTTGAACGTTGTCACAGATAAATTGGAAGGGAAATTTTAAAATTATGTTTTACCTTTCCCTTCTGTCCCCCGAGAAGCTCTAAGGAGATGGCACAATCATTTAAGAACATAAGAACATAAGAAAAGCCATGCTGGATCAGGCCAAAGGCCCATCTAGTCCAGCTTCCTGTATCTCACAGTGGTCCCACCAAATGTGTCCGGGAGCGCATAAGACTCTTGTCTCCTGATACCACTCCCCTGCATCTGCAATTTCCCTCCACTTCCTCCATCACCACCTTGCAAAGTAGGTGAAGGGGCAAGTGATCTCCCCAAGGCCATTTAGTTGAGTTTGTACATTATATGATCAAGAATTCCAACCTGGATCTGACAAGAGCTAGTACAACAGTTCCAATCACCGGATCACAGTGACTCTGGTTGTACGCGTTCCATACATTCTTTTAGTAAATCAGCTCGGGATACTTTTAACTCTGTCGTTCATATCTCAAATGTTACATCACTTCATCAAAGGCAGAGCATTTGAAACAGAAACTGGATGGAGTTTTTAGCATGTTCTCAGCTCTTGTTTCTGCATTACTTAGAGAGCTTCCATATAACCTCAGCCACATATTTTATGGTTCAGCCACTGGAAATGAAATAAGTGGTTGACCTCAAAAGCTGATGCATAAAATCCTTTCTAGTCATCAAGATGGCTTTCAATTATGCCCTGTAAACTTATTAACCTTCTTACTGCTGATGTATGATTTATGAAACTCCTGTTGTATTAACTTTCCTGGAGTCAAGAGTATGCACAAGATTGCAGCTGTCATCACAGGTTCCAAATGGATGCTAGCCCATTCTAAAATCCTGCACCACGTTTTTCTGGCTGAAGTTACTGAAATATCTAGATAGATATAACTTTATTGTCATTGTACATTTGTACAACGAAATCAATCCCAAGTACAAAAATATAATTTAAAAAAGAATTTAAACAAACACACCCATGCACCAAAACTCCCTCAGAATACACTCAAACTTCAGCAGCATTTAAGATGATTATAGCTCTTGGATAAATACTATTTTTAATCTGTTTGTTCTTGTTTTAATTGTCCTGTATCTCCTGCCCAAAGACAGCAATGCAAAGAGACAATATCTGGGTTGGGGTGGATCGTATAAAATGTTTCTTGCCTTTTTTAAGCCAACGGGAACTATATAGTTCTTCCAATGATGGGAGAAAGTGGCCAATAATCTTCTGGGCTGTGGTAATAACCCTCTGGAATGCTTTCTTATCCCCAGTTGTGCAGCTAGAAAACCAAGCATAGGCACAGTATGTCAAAATGCTCTCTATAGAGCAGCGGTAGAAGGATACCAGCTCTTCTTCACTTAGCTTATTTCCCTTTAGGAATCTGAGAAAATACATTCTCTGCTGCACCTTCTTCACCAGAGCCATAGTATTAGTGCTCCAGGTCAGGCCCTGATCAATAATAATGCCCAGAAACTTAAAGGCAGCCACCCTCTCCACACAGTCTCCGCCAATGTACAGAGGCTGGATGTCTGTCTTTTGTCTCCTATAATCCACCACCAGTTCCTTAGTCTTAGTGGTGTTTAAGACCAAGTTGTTATCCCCACTAGGGCTGCAAAGAAGCAAAGGGGGGCACCGCTACCCATTTGGGATTGTTTCACCTGCTGACTGTTGTATTACTGATATTTCTGAATTCAACCCAGAGTTACAAGTGAGGAATACCAGCAGAGGATAAGTGAGGCCTAAGCATCACGTGCAGAGTCACAGACCACTGAGCCTCTGAGCCCCAAATGTAAGGGATTCCAAAGGCTGAGAGCTCAAAACCCCCAGTTACACAGGTCACCTAGCTACAGCGGGGGAACAGAACACCCTCATCCACGGTATTCAACAATCCCTGGTGCCAATGTGTGTCTGTGACAACAGAATACATCCAGGAGAGAGAAAGAGTGCTAGGTTTGAAACACTAGCCCGCCTTTTAACGGTTTCAAATTTCACAGGAAAGATTGAGACAAATTGTCTGTATTAAAATACTGTAGAATAGGGACCCCATATCTGTGGGAACAAAATCCACCGTTTCACTTGTCCACAGTCTGAAAATGTTTTAATTTTTTTAAATAGCTAGAAATACATATTTTCATGATGTATTTACCAGAACCAGCCGCTAGAGGGAACCAGAGACTGTGCTACATCTTTTTATTCTTGAAAAACCCATGGCCTCTGTCTCCTTCTAGTTGATAATTCTGGTAATATATTGTGAAAATGCTTTTTTTCCCTAGATTTTCCCCCTTTTACCATGCTGTGTGTAGCATTCACTATTTGTGGTTTTCAGCATCTAAACATCAGGAGTGCTTGTGTTGGAGGGAGTTCAGTCATACTGCAGCTCTCCAAGGTGATGAAACATCTAGTCTGCCATCCTCTAATGAAGTCTAGGAATTGAATCCAGTCTGAACAGTTGACTAGAGATTACTACATTCCAAGACATCCCAGGTCCTGAGTCGGGGCACTCCCTTCCCCAGATGCACACACATATTCTGAATCTGGCCACCTAGAGCAACCATTAATCTTGCCCACTACAATGTCAAAACATCCTGCTTGTTCTGTGTGGGTGGTGGAGATGTGCACAAGGCTTTGTGTCACTGCACTGCCCTCAATTGCTACCAGTGGAGGGGGTAATCTTGGGATGGATGCACAGAATGTTTGAGTTGCATGTCAAGTCACCTCTGGCATCTGTTGGCCCTGAGAAGGAGCAATCTCCAAAATGGCCTGTCCTCAACAGCCCTGGCCAGCTCTTGCCAGTGGCTTCTTTTAAGAGAGTAAAGCCATCTCCTATTTTATCTTCCTCTTTTCCTGCTGCTGTCCACCTTTCTATCAGGGATGGGCACATGTGGTCCACCGGATGTCCTTCAAGTACTCCACCTGATCCAGCATAGTCAATAAAAGGGGATTCTGAGAATTGTAATCCAACATCTATAAGGCTACAACTGCCCATCTACAAAACAAAGCATTTAACATACACAGCTTATAATATGTAAAATATATAACATAGTCAAGTAAACAATGCAATATAAACAACATGCAAATTAACCTAATATATCTGAATGGACCCCAAGATGGGCGGCAACATGGACTATATAGGATGGATTGTTTAAATAAGTAAATTTCAGTATGGAATCAAAAAATAAAGGTTTTAGGAACATACTGAATCTCTGAGGGAAGGGCACTGCATGTAATATGTGCTAAGAATGGAATAATAAAAGAACACTTTATTGTTATTGCGACTAGTGCAACAAAAGCACTAAAAGTGCCATCCAGCCAGTGCATCATTCACTCTAGTGTGTGTGTGTTGTGTCGTATCAAACTCCAAAACATAAAAATAATTCCTGTAGATTTCATCCTTACTTACGTCCACCATATAAGTATACGGGTATGATATATAAGTATAAATAAGGCAGTTTCTTACTCTGTGTCTGTTGACTATCAATCTTAGAGCAATGTTTGTCCAATGCTATGTAGCCACTGGCTTCCTCCATGATCTTCTTGAAGCTCTGTCTTTGTTGCATATACCAGCAGGGCCCTTCAGACTGGCAGGGGGATTTTTCAAGGGAATTGACATCTCCCATCATCATCATCATCATCATCATCATCGTCGTCGTCGTCGTCGTCGTCGTCATCGTCGTCATCATCATCGTCATCTCTCTCTCTCTCTCTCTCTCTCTCTCTCTCTCTCTCTCTCTCTCTCTCTGCCACTGGTAACACACACACACACACACACACACACACACACACACACACACACACACACACACACACACACACACACACCCAGCTGTCCCTATGTTTTTGGATCAGAGCCTCCATATCAAGAGCCCGATCTCAACCCATTCTTTTGTGTCTTACTTTCTCAACCCATCAAAGTGTGAGAACATTATCCACCTGTACAAAGGCACTGGATGTCAAAAGACCAGAGGTGCTAAGTAAGTACCAAGTGTATTAATATCAGGTCAGACATTTCACTATCACACTTCAAGAGGCATCTCGTAAAGAAAGAAAGAGAGAGAAAGAGAGAGAGATACAGCTCAAAAGCAAGTTACAGCCTAATTGGATGTGGGGAAAATAAAAGAGTGAAGCCAGACATCTCTCTCTATATCCATCTTGCTGTAGCTAACTGGGGTGGGTTGGAAGTGAAGGGGAATTCATTATCTGAAGGACACATTATCCTTTCCTCTTCTTATGATTCAGCATGGTAAGTAGTCATTCCTAATTGGCTTATAGCTTAGTATGATATATTAGAATGCTGAAGGATGCGATGACACAGCCAAATTCCTAGGGGAGGTCCCTAAGATGGATCTAAAAGCAAAGGAAATTCATGTCAGTTGGAAGACTCGGGGAACTTCACAACTAAAAGTGGATTCTGCCCAGCACTGCCACACTGTTCGCCCACTGGTAGATTTGCTTTTCTGCCATGTTGGAGAGGTGGTATTTGAAAGTCTGTCTCAGTCAGCCTGGAGTGAATGAGATCCTTTGTGTCATGCATGCAGGAACGACGAGGGTCAGAAAACAATATCATATCATATAGGATTTTTGTAATCTGGGATTTGCACTCTGGCCAGAGGGCTTTGCCAAGTAATGTGCATGCCTTCATCCAAACCATGACACCAGGGCAAAGAATATCTTCCCAAAACAACATTCCGTGGGATGCAGTAGGGTGAAGGCATGCAAATTAAACTGCTCCCTGCTCCCTTTGAACAAAGTGCAAGGCTCACGATAGCCAGTGGGTAGATTGGGCTTCCCCCGTCCCCACCAACAATAGCAGGAAAAACTACAAGGGTTGTTGCAATGGATAAAAATTCTGAGGACCTGGGTTCAAATCTCAGTTTGAAGTGGCATTGGTAAGACACCTTAAATACCTCCTGTCTCTTGAAGACCTTATAAGGTCACTCAAGATCAGGTGTAACTTGATGGCATATAGCAATCCCTGCCGATGCTCCTTGCAGTCAAGTCACCTCCAGCTTATTGATGACAACATTGATGACATTTCAGCACCAGGTAAAAACCTTCCGGTTCCAGAAGTTTTTTAATTGATGCAATATAGACTGTGGGTCCTGTGATTGCAATTTTAGTGTAATGATTTTAGTGTTAGGTTTTTATTATTGTTTTGATTATTTATTGACATTCTGTTTTTCAACTGTTTTAATTCTTTTGATTGTAAGCCACCCAGAGACCTTTGGGTAGTGGGCAGCATATATGTTGTAAAAATAAAATAAAATAAAATAAAATAAAATAAAATAAATAAATAAATAAATAAATGGTGGCTGTAAGAAAGAATCATCTCCAGCACGTCCTGTCCTCACCTTCTGCAAACTCAAGCAAAGAAATACCAAGCTGTGATTGAACCATGTGTTCCAACCCAAGGACGTCAGCATTGTGTCTTGGTCATTTGCAGAGCAATTGATTCATTATTTATTTATTTATTTATTTATTTATTTATTTATTTATTTATTTATTTATTTATTTATTAGCTTTTTATACCACACCATCTAGCAACAGAACCACTCTGGGTGGATTTACAAAATTAACAAATACCAAGTGCAAAATAGTATACAATATATATAAACAATACAATATAATGAACACAATAAACAAGAAACATAACTAAATCAGATCAGATCAACAGAAGATGAGAAACAAAAAACTAAAGACGGAACAACGCAAGGAAGAATAATTAGCAAATCATAATGGGATAAATTAGTAACCAGGGAAAGCCTTTCTACATAGCCATGTCTTAAGATATTACTTGAAAAAAGGCAGTGTAGGGGCCATGCAGATCTCAGGCGTGAGTTGGTTCCAAAGTTGAGGGGCCACCACTGAGAAAGCTCGCTTCAGTGATGGAATCCTCAAATGCCACGCCTGAGATGATTGGGCACAATGGGCAATACTTTGCAATAGGAGGCGCTTTGTATGTCGTCATTAAGACCTTGAATTGATTTTTTTAAAGCATTGCATGGCAGATTCAAACACCTGCATGTAACTTGCATGTTGACATGTATTTCCCATACTGTCCTTTGAGCCAGAAAGCAAGTATGTCAAGAAAATTTGTGGGCTAAACTCTTCTCCCTGATTTCCAGTATGGGTGAAAGATTCAATTTTGATATGAGGAAGCATTTAATCACCTGCTTTGGCAATGGGACTGTCCAGGTTCCTGTTTCATACCTGGAACATTCTAGGTCAGGATGATGACCTCCAGACATGTAGAGGCTCCTGGACCCTGTGCAGTTTTTGGAGGCCTTTGGGGGCTTACTGGATGGTCTGGTTGATGATCCGGTCGACTCCCGGTGGACAGGTGGTATGAGGATATCAGTGGGGTTGCTGACCAGATCACCCCCGAGCACCTCATCTGATGCTGAGCCCACTCCTCCCTGTGGTTTATGATGGAGTTGCAGGTGATGAAGCAAGAGCAGAGGAGGCTTGAGAGCCGAGGAAGGAAGGATTGGATGGAATTTAATTGAACTGTGGTTCATGTATTGACCAGGTGTTATCTATGATCTTTTGCCTCCCTGAGAATTGGTGGGGCCTCGAATTGCCAGGTGGAATTGTTCTGGGTGGTTTGAGACCTCACCAATCCTGGTCTGTTGGGGCATCCTCCTAGTGATTTCACTAGTGAGTTATTCACAGCCTTTTTTAAATCCAAAATTGAGGCCACCTGTTCCAATTTGGACTCCAGTTGCTCTGATCTACCCCCAAGTGTGGCTGGTGCTGTGCCCCCTCGGTCTCCTCGATTTGTTGAGTTTGGGCCTATAACACCAGCTGAGGCCTCCAGGGCTCTGGCTTACTATAGGCTGGTGGCTTCTTTGTTCGACCCCTGCCCATCTTGGCTTATTAAGATCGCCGGAGGAAGCATGCCAGAATGGGCTTAACTGATTGCCACCGCCTCCTTCGGGGAGGGTATTTTTCCCTGTTGTCTGAAGGAGATGGTTGTTAAGCCCATTCTTAAAAGACCAGGCTTGGCTGTTGGCAATATGTCCAATTATCATCCTGTGGCCAATGTTCCCTTCCTGGGCAAGGTGGTAGAGTCGGTTGCTGCCGTGCAGCTCCAGTCGTTCCTGGAGGAGAACCTCATCCTGGATCCGTTCCTGTCCAGGTTTAGGCTGCATCATTGGACTGAGACTGCCCTGGTTGCATTCCATGATGACCTATTGAGAGGGGCCAAGAGAGGTTGCTCTACCTTGGTGGTCCTTCTCAATCTTTCAGTGGCCTTTGATACTGTTGACCACAGTATCCTCCTGGGCAGGTTCTGAGATGGAGATCAGGGGTCCAGCCTTGAGCTGGCTCCGCTCCTTCCTTGAGGGATGAGCCCAGCGAGTGAGCTTGGAGGGAGAATTGTCATCTCCCTGGACACTCTCTTGTGAGTTGCATCGGGGTCAGCAATTTCCCCCATGCTCTTTAACATCTACATGAATCTACTGTCTGAGGTCATTCAGAGTTTTGGAGTCTACTGTCATCAGCATGCTGATGACACACAGCTCTATCTTTACTTTTCCATCTCTACAATAGAGGCAGTCCTGATACTTGTTTGCTGCCTGGCTGCAGTTCGGGAGAGGACCAAGACTACAAGGCTCAAACTCAACCCTGGGAAGATTGAGGTTCTTTTCTTTGGGGGTGGGAGGCAGATGGGTACAGTGACCCTCTTCCAGCTGGTTGAAAGAGTGAGGAATCTGGGCATTGTCCTGGACCCAGAACTGTCCCTGGAGTCCCAGGTGACAGCAGTGTCCAGGTCGGCCTTTTATCATCTTAGGCTTATCGCCCAGATTCAACAATACCTTCATGGGGACTCCATGAGGATGGTGGTGCAGGCACTGGTCATATTGAGGCTAGATTGTTGTATCGCTTTCTACATGGGGCTCCCCTTGACCCTTGTTCAGCGATTGCAATGAGTGCAGAATGTGATGGCCAGATTGGTGGTTGGTGCAGGCAGATTCAACCACATCACCCCAATCTGGCCCACTTGCATTGGTTGCCCATTGCCTCCCAAATAAGGGTCAAGGTGTTGGTTTTGGTTTACAAAACCCTCTATGGCTTGGGTCCTGAATATCTGGCAGAGTGCATCTCCCAAAAGTCAGTGCTGGCCCGGCCCACCAGAGCTTCAATGGCGCTCTCATTTTGGCTAGCCACCCCTAGGGAAGCCCGTAAGGTTGCTACAGGCAATCAGGCCTTCTTGGTGGCTAGCGTGGCTACTTGGAACAAATTGCCCAGCGAGATTTGCCAAGCTCCATTCCTAAAAGCCTTTAAAAAGTGGGAAAAACTCGGCTCTTCATAGAAGCATTTGGTGATCGCTAATGTTTTTTTTTGTGTGTGTGTCCCCCGTGTTTTAATCTTGTTAGTTATTTGCCTCTTGTGGGGTTATTTGTTTGTGTTTATTTGGTTGTCTTTATTGTATATTTATTCATGTGTTATCCACATGTTAGTTTTATTGTACACATATGTTTTCCTATGTAAACTGCCCAGAGTTCCCATTGGGAAAACCAGTTGTGGTATATAAATAAATAAATAAATAAATAAATAAATAAATAAATAAATAAATAAATAAATAAAGCTAAGACATTCATTATTGTGGATTGTCTGATGTGATGTCATGAACAGAGTGACAGAATAGGGTCCAGCAAGTACTTGGTTGTTGAAATGTATTGGTGATTTGCAAATGTAAACCAGACTGTGAATATGGTACATAACCCAAAACCTCTACTAGGGCTATAGAATCATAGAATCATCATAGAGTTGGAAGGGACCTTGAAGGTCTTCTAGTCCAGCCAATTGCCCAAGGCAGGGGTGTCATACACAACAAACAACTTGACAGCAAGTTTGTATTATTATATGTTTTATTATTATTTATTATTATTTATTTTATTAATATTATTTGTTTTAGCAATTCAATTTATATGCCACCCCATTAGTGCAATGAGCTATCCTGGGCCGTTTAGGTGTTAGGCTTCTAATACACATTAAGCAATTACTGTATGGTAAAAACATTTGACAAAAAGCAGAGGTTGCACGAGAGGGCAGGACTAGAAGTAGAAAATCAAACAGAGTCAGTGTGGGATGCCTCCTTGAGAAGCAGCATTTTAGGTTGCCTTCTAAATGTGAAGAGGGAGGGGGCCAGGCAAAGTTCTGTCAGGATCTGGGGCCACAAAGCTGGGGCCACTGAGAAGAAGTCCCAACCATTTGTAGATGACTTGCAGTCCTCCATCGGACTGGAGGTAGCAGCTGCAGCTTGATCATATGCATATGAAGGTTGTGGCCCCAAGCATATGGAGAGCATCAGGGAATGTGGTGAGGAGCACCTTAAATTTCTGACTTTAGCCTGTCCATTACAGAAAACTTCTCTACATTTCACATGGTTTTGGGAAAGCAGAAGGAGTACTTACATCTTCCACTCCAAGCAGAGTTGATCCAAAGGTTGCAGCTTGATATAAGCTCATTATCTCTTGCTTACTCCCCTTCTACAAAGGAAGATGTTCTTCCCTTACCTCCACCCTTTAATGCCTTTGTATCCCAAGGATACATGAGTTTGCTTTTGGTCTTCCAGCTGTGTTGTATCTTCCTCTCCGGGAGCCTCCACGTCCTTCAGCTACTCAAAGAAGAATGGGTCCTATTCAAAGATCTTTACAATACCAAAAGAATATTTTACGTCCTAGGTCCAGAGGCTACAACTTAATGGCTGGCATTCAACAGCGTAATACTTCTTAATGCTTCTGTGCTGGGATCCTCCAGTTCTCCTGTTGGGTAGCCACACAGCGATATATATCATCTTTTTTCCATCGATTCATGCTACAAGACCAACAGCAGAGATTTCAAGGGGACATCTGTAGGTTCGCCTTCAAGGGTCACTACATGAAGAGTTTCACTGCTCGTAACAAAGGTGTCTATGAGTTTATAGCTGCAGAGAATAGGATGCAATTAATTTTGATTAAAAGGACTTCCCTGGCTAGATAAAACACCCTACCCATTATAATAATTTAAATGTGAGACACTAAATGCCACAGTGTTCAAACTTAGGAGTAGTAGCACCTGGAAAGTAAGCATACTTACTATAATTAAGCTCCAACATCATTTGAAATGCTCAGTGCATTGTGAGATGTCAGATCTTAAAACCCAAATGAGCTGATAGCCTGCATAACTGGAAAAGTATGTAAGGAAAACAGAATCACAGGAGGCCAATGGAAATATTACAGTTTGAGATAGTGACCACAGAGGGTCACATAAAAACTGCCAAAGCTTACTTTTATGGCTTCCACTCTCAGAATTGGGTGTCTGTTGCTATGCCATGCATCCTCTGTATTTCCCATTTCTTCTTTAGCAACCTAGTACCACCTAGGCCAATCAGATGGCAAAGTCTTCAAAAGGGTGGGAACAATTTAGACCACAGAGCAAAGAACAAGTAGATGGACCCAGCGAGGAAGTCCAGAAGCAGAGTCAGAAAGCAAAGCAGAGTTCCAAAAAACAAAGTCCTACCAAAGAATCTGGTGAACCCAAAGATGGGACCCTACATCAAGGAACAGTCCTGTACATTTGCAGGAAGATGAAAAGGGGGGTGTAGGAACCAAGGAAAACACCAGGCACTCAGGATTATACACTGTCTCTCAAAGCACTGAGGCTTTTGTAACCTGGACCCCAATAAGGTTCAAGGTGTTGGTTTTGGTTTACAAAACCCTCCATGGCTTGGCCCATGATTATCTGGCAGAGCGCCTCTCCCGACAATTAGATCCGGCCCGACCCACCCGGTCATCTTTGGCCCTTTCGCTCCAGACTGTCCCTCCGAAGGAGGCCCGCAAAATGAACACTCGTAAGCGGGCCTTCTCGGTGGTGGGGTCGTCCATTTGGAACAGCATACTGAGTGACCTACGGCAGGCTCCATCGCTGGCGTCATTTAAGAAAGGCCTAAAGACCTTGCTTTTCAGGGACGCCTTTAACAATGACTAGGGATCTTTTTTTTCCCCTCTTCCTCTTTTGCCCTGGCCTACTTATGTGTGTTTGGACTGTTACTGTGACTGCTACTGTTCTTTGCCACCTTTTAATCTTTTATATTTTTATGTGAACCGCCCTGAGTTCCCACTTGGGAAGAAGGAGCGGCATATAAATTTGAAAATAAATAAATAAATATAAATCAAGCTCAGATGCTATCACTTCAACAACCTCAAGAGAAGGACCCCTTCCCTGGAGGAGATGTGTAACTCTTAAGAAGCCTTATTCTCAAAAACACTCCTTTTGCTGTTGAGCATTCCTGGTAGCTCTGTGATGTGGTGGTTGAAACAGCTGTACTGCAGCTATAACTGTGCTCACAGCCTGGTGCTCAATTTCAGGTAGCAGACTCAAGCTTCACTCATCCTTCCATCATTCCAAGGTCAGTAAAATGAGAACCTAGCTTGCTGATTGGGGGGGGGATGTGTAGCCTGCATTGTAACTTATAAACTGCCCAGATAATGCTTTAAGCACACTTTTTTTCCTTTTTGGTTGAGCCTGTGCCATTCCCAGACCTCTCAGCTGATTGTAAGGCCATACCGCTTCCATCCATTGGTGGGACCGCCTACCTTCCAAGGGCCCTGGGTCTGCACAGGCATTTAGCTACTCATGTCAGAGAGCTCACACTTCTCTTGGCTGAAGAAATCATCCAGTGGACAATGATGTTTTCCTGCTCCTTTTACAGTTTAGAGCCATAGACTCATAGAATAGTGAAGTTGGAACTCAAGACATATTACATCTACAGCATTCCTTCCATCTACTGGGAGGATACTTGATTTTAAAATGTGAGATCAGGTTGTTCTGGCGTGTTCCAACTCTACAGAGAGATACCACAGTCATCACCAAATTTCAGCAATAGTTGAAATGGCAAAATCAGGCATACGTTTGTGGCAGCAAGTTTGGCATATTTCCTCAGTAGATTTTGGACAGCATAGCCAAAACACTAAAAATGTCAATAGGGTTACATTCTCGGTAACCAGTGACCCCAAAAGAAAGATCTGACCAAATGTGGTCTCTTGTGACTTAAAAAAGGGTTAAGCTTTGCTATCAATGTAACCATGTTTCAGGAGAGGAAAAAAATAGGGAAAACAAACTGACGCTTGTCACCTTGCTTGCAATTGCCCTCTGACTCCCATTCCTCCCAGTGTTGAAAACCCACAATTTAGTTTTCATTGCCTGAACGTCACATGAAATCAGATCAGTGTTTGGCGGAGGGAGGAGATGAATTATGTTACCACACACACACACACACACACACACACACACACACACACACACACACACACACACACACACACACACACACACACACACCACATCCCCTTTGCTCAGCAGCTTTATTTCTTGTCAGGAGATGAGATGGGGTGCTAGAAAGCACATCTAGCAATGTTTAATTGATTTATCTCTCTCCTTTTTTTCCTTTGAAAAATAAGGATAGGGGAGAAATGTTTTGAGAAAATCATTGCAGGTAGATAGGATTGCTCCAAGCCTGTGTGTTTCATAAATTAATCAGTGTCGCCAACTGCATGGCTTGACCCTTTAGACTTTGTGAAATTAATACAAGTAGACAAGGCAAGTACACACGGCCCCCTCCCATGGAGCCTCTGAAGTTTGCTCAGGCAATCCAAGTTTCCTTAAAGTTTTATAAGCCAGCTTTTAGAGGGAGTCCTTTGTACTTATTACTGGTGACAGTGAGCATTATAACAGGCATTGAACCTTGCCTGACTTCCAACCCCAATAAGGTAGAGCATGGTTATCAAGGGAAATATCAGATTCCGTGCTTGTGTATAACACCAAGGTCCTGCCTCCTGGAACAGCCCCTTGTAGACACTTCAAGAGGAAGTCAGCAAAAGAAACAGCTAATATTGGGAGACATCTACTTACCAAGCCACATAATTGTTGTTTGCTTAACTGCAGAAAAGCAGCCCTTGATCGCTGGTGTTGTGTGTTAGTCCCCCACCTCAAAAAAAGAAGAAGTAAGGAACGGTCAGTATGGAACTAAGAAATCAAAGCTTAGGTGTTTGTTATTTAAAGGTGACTACTTACGAGTGTCACTCCTTGCAAACTCTCCCCCAAAGTATATCATAACATTTTCAAGCCAGTGACAATGAGGAGATTATTTTCCCCCATAATTGTTTCATTACTTTTCTCTTCTTCTTCTTCTTCTTCTTCTTCTTCTTCTTCTTCTTCTTCTTCTTCTTCTTCTTCTTCTTCTTCTTCTTCTTCTTCTTCTTCTTCTTGCTGCTGCCTGCATCTGCTTCTGTTGTTGTTGCTGTTGTTGTTTTAAATTTTAGGCCTGATTAAAGAGCAGGGGAAATACTTGTTTCAACACCTGAAAAAGGCCTTTAAAATGCCTTTAAAAACAACTGAAAGGTAACAAGAAAATATTACTGATGACTCCCCCCCCGTAACATTGCTCCCACTTACTGCATTCCTTTTAAAATGTGAGTTTGCTGTGTTTCATTGCCAAAATAGAACAATATTGGAAGTTACATTGCTTCCAAGCTCCAGGGAAGATAAAGGGTCAAACTAGACATCTAAAATGGACCTTCCTTAAATGGTAGGAAGAATGACTAGTGTTTTCACATTATGTGATCTCCTTGACTTCCACATCTTGCATTCCAAATGGCTTGCATTGTGATTGGTTACTAGAAGGCAAACATGATTCTTATTTGCAAATCTGAGTGTCAATGAATTTAGCTCCTTGAAACAGGCATTGGGGGACAAAAAAAGCCAAGTGCATAGTTGTCTTAATGTCTATTTTGACCCTAAGTGGCTTTGGAAATTCTTCATGCATCTCCTCTTTGGACACCTTGTATGAAAAGGCACCAGTGCTCCTGCAATTGTTCTGTAATACCCTGGTGTGGATGCAATAGAAAGAAAGAGAAGGGGGGATGTTTCTCCAGGATTTTGTAATCCTTAGGGTACTTCTTCCAGGACATTATCATTTCCTTCTCAGAAAGAATGGCAACACTGTCAGATATTAGTTAGTGAAACAATGTATTAGATAGGTGTATAAATAAAGGGTCTGTGTGTATTTAATGGATTTCTAAGATGGAGTCTGCAAATGTGCAAAGTCACAGTGATTCAGTCTAAAGTTTTTTTCTATTAGACTGCAGGTGAAAAGTATGTGCTTAAATGGGTTTGGCTTATGCAAGGTGCTGCAATAGCCATGATGCAATGTGTTACCTGATTGGACAGACAAATGTATATCAGTGCTGTGATCATCAGTGTTCAATGGACCCTTTGTGAGTAAGGCACCCATTCTTTGTTTCTCTATGCCATGTGCTAATTATATATGCCATTAGAGATGGGCACGACTTGAAAAAAAATCTTTGAGTTGTCGTTAGCCGGGCCGGTTCCGTTTCGGGTCGTTTCCGTTTTTCGCAAAAAATTCGCAAAAATTAGTCGGTTTGTTTTTTCGTTTTTTCATTTTCGTTAGTACTGGTTTTTTTGGGGGGGAGTGGGCTCCTGGAGGCACCTTTGTGGGGTGGGTGCCTCCTCTGGCCCGCTATAAAGGGAAAGCGGGCTCCTGGAGGCACCCGTGGGTGCCTCCTATCCTCACCCACTAGAAAGGGGAAGCAGGCTCCAAGAGACCCCTCAACATGGGGGTCTCCCCTCCTCACCTGCTGCTGCAAAATGCATGCATAGCCATATGGATATGCATACCAGTTGCAGACAGTGAGACTAGTGATGGCAGTGAACCCAGAGCCATAGGTTGATGCCTAAGGCTCTCGCAACCATGTCTCACAAAGAAGGGAAATAGTGCAATGCAAGTAGATCTGGCTTAGGGTTAAGGTGGGTTAGTGCAAGGGCTAGGGTTAGGCTAGTGACGGGTAAGGAGTGGGTTGCACCTCTGGGTGCCTCTCTGACCCACTAAGAAGACAGTCTGTGACATATGGGTAAGTAAGGAGTCAAGGATTAGGGTTAGGGTTAGGGGGCTAGGGCAGGTTTTAGGGGCTTTTGGCACATCCCAGAAGTCTCCATGGCCAAGTGGCCATGCGATTGGTGGGATGGCTCCAAAAATTTGCATGGTCGTCCACTCCCACATGGCTGGCCTCTCGGCCAGCCCATCATTGCGCAGGTGTAAAAAAAAAAATCAATGGAGGACAGAGGAGGAGAGGAGAGACATTTTGTTGCAAGAAAAAACCCACTGCTACTGTGAAAAATCTGGCAGTTTATAAATTTTCGCGTGTTTCTGTTGTGCTTGTGTGTTTTTGGACCACGATTTCAAAAACAATATTGCCTTCGCCGCCCCATTTTGGATCCCCCGCCCGCACCACATGGCATGGCGAGTCCGGCTGCCCAGGATGGGGGGGAGGCGGGACCCCCCCTCCAGAAACCACCCCTCCGGTAGGTGCCCTGCACCCTTAGTCAAGCAGGCATTTTTCCGCCTGCTTTTTTGGCCCGGGAATGGGTGGGGGGAGAGTTTAAAAGTTTTTTCCTGTGCCGTCCGTGCCGCTTGCTTGCGCTTTAATTGACGGCGGCCGACGGCGAGACTGGGCTTTTGAGTCCCACCAGAGCAGCCGAGGACGGGAGATGCGGGGGGAGGCCGGGGACCTCCAGAAACAACCCCTCTGGTAGGTGCCCTGAGGCACGGCAGGCATTTTTCCACCTGCTTTTTGGCCGGGAACTGGTTTTTTTTAACTTTTAAAAACTTTTTTTCTGTGCCGCGTGGCATCGCGCGATCGCATGATGCAAGGAACGAGCATGACAAATCAGACCAAAATTGTTCGTTCGTCGGTTCGAGCTCGAAGTCTGGCGGAGTAATTCCCGTTACTGTTTCCGTAGAGTAACGTATACGAGTAACGGAAACGGAAACGGGAATACCGCTAAGTCGTGCCCATCTCTATATGCCATGTATGATGAAATGATGTTATGCTGTTGATTTGTCTCCATGAAGCTTATCTGTGTATATAAGTAATATAGCTGTTTTATGTTTTAAGTAAGCTCTGTCTTTGTCTTTGTCTGATTCTGTCTATGTAGTTATTCAACAAGTATTTGCTTCTGCTGGCAGAACAAATTGCAAAATATTCTGACGAACACTTCAGGAGCAGGAGCCTCTGGCCATTGATCATACAGCCCTTGTAACACTTGAGGTGCAGCCCCATCAAAGTTGAGGGTCTGGAGAAAATGTCTTATGAGGAACAGCTTAGGCAACTGGGAATGTTTAGCCTTTCAAAAAGAAGACTGAGGGGGGATATGATAGCTATGTATAAATATTTGAAAGGATGTCATATTGAAGAGGGAACAGGTCTGTTTTCCATGGCTTCAGAGACTAGGACTCGGGGCAATGGTTTCAAACTACAGGAAAAGAGATTGCATTTGAACATTAGGAAGAACTTCATGACAGTTAGAGCTGTCCAGCAGTGGAATATGTTGCCATGGAGGGTGGTGGAGTCTCCTTCCTTGGAGGTTTTTAAGCAGAGGCTGGATGGCCATCTGTCAGAAATATTGTGATGGGGCTTCCATTGGACTAGATGGCCCTTGAGGTCTCTTCCAACTCTATGATTCTATGATTCTAGGAGGAGGGGGGAGGAAAGAAGAAGAGAAGACATAAAAAGAACTCAGATCTCTCGCTTTTTCCTAATTTTATTTATATTAATTTATTTAAAATGTTGTTACTCCGCCCTTCTCCTTCAAGGACCCAAGGCAGCTTACAACAATTAAAAGGCAATATCTAAAAGCTGAAAGCAATGAGTATACAAATATTTTTAAAAGAGTTAAACAAATATCCTTTTTAAAATAGTCAATACAAATCATTAAAAGGCAGCAGAGCACAACAATCCAATTTGGGGTGGGGGGGGGGAACCACTCAGGCAGGCAGCCACTCAGGGAAAGATTGCCTGAAAAGAAGGTCATGGCCTGTTTGCAGAAGGACAGCAAAGATGGAGCCAGTCTGGCCTCCTGTGGGAGGGAGTTCCAAAGTCTGGGAGCAGCCACAGAAAATGCCCTCTCCCATGTCCCCACCCAATGCACCTCTGAAGCTAGGCGGACTAAGAGAAAGGCCTCCCCTGATGACCTTAACACCCTGCCAAGCATCATAAAGGATTTGCAGTGTATGAGATAGCTTGGACCCAGGCCATTTATTGGTTAAAACCAGCACTTTGACATGTGTCTGGAAACAGACTAGATGCCAGTGGAGTCCCCCAGCCCTCCTGAGAGAGAGAGAGAGAGAGAGAGAGAGAGAGAGAGAGAGAGAGAGAGAGAGAGAGAGAGAGAGAGAGAGAGAGAGAGAGAGAGAGAGAGAGAGAGCAAAGCCCCAAAATAAATTGAGGCATTCATAATCTCTTCACCTCTTGTTCCAGATTTTTTTGAGGGCAAGGAGATCAACCAGCAATGGTAAAGAAGTATATAGCTTAATTCGCGGAGATGAAAAATGCATGGAACTCTGTAAGTCAGACAACAGCCCTGAAAGGTTGCCACATTTAACATCCCTGTGGAGCACGCAAGCACCTGAGATGAAGGGAACCCTTCTCACCCAAAGCTGTCCAGTAAAATATAATGCAGTGGTCTTTATTCCCTTTAACGCTATGACTCCCTTTGCTCAATATCAGGCTTTCCCCTTTTAGAATAATTTCCTTCTCTATTCCTCAAGTGTGAACTAGGCCTTCTCTTCTCTAATATCTCTTTTCTTTTCCCTTTTATTCCCAAAGGGTTTTTGTTCCCTCCGTAAGGATCCTTAATATGCTCTTCCATTTGATTTTCTTTCTTTCTTTCTTTTTTTTCTAAAACATGCACTGCTGGCAAGGCTCTCCGTCTAATTACCTTGTCCCGTTTTCTGCTCTTCCCTCCCTGGAGACGTCTCAATTAGTATACCTTTTTCCTCGCTGCCTGTCACCTCTGGAGCTGCAAGGTGGCTCTAACTCCAACTTAAGCCATGCAGAAAATAAATGAGAAATTCGTTCGCGGCTCTTCAGAGCACAAGGTGGAGGATCCTTCAGAGAGCAGTGCCCCTTTAATAGATGATAAATCGACAGGAGAGGTGGGGGGGGAGGCCTTGTTAATGTTGAGGCCCTTGAGTGAGCTGGCATGCAGTGTCCTTTCATTACTCAAAGATAACAACACTGCACCAGTCTCCTAAATCCAGGGTGATGTATTTCCATGCAAAGGGAGCAAATGGTGGCTGATTAACATAGCTCCGGAAAATGATTGAAATTAATTCTCATCTTGAAGACGAGAGTCAAAATGGCCGTTCATCTTCCTCTTTATTCCATTCATAGGTAATTAGGGGAGGATAAAAGCATCCTGCATGACTCTTGAGCAGTTTTCTTTGAAAACAAACAAACCAACGCTAATATCACTCTTCTGGCTGTATATCTCATTGAGGCAAGTGTAGGAGTGAATGGGGACAAAGCATTGTGATGATCTACATAAAATAAATTGCTCTTCATAAAGAAAATCCTTCCCATAAACTCTTGTTGCACTCTTTTTTTTTCTATTGACCCAGAAAAGGAAATTGTCAATTCACCATGACGTGACCTTGAAAGTACTTCCAAAGGCTTGGAGGACCAGGAAGCCAGTCTACTCCTTCACCAAATATTGTTCATCAGCAGCAATGCTACAGTGGGAATATGTTGGGGGGAAGTGACTCCAAATTTTCCAGGATGGCAAAAGAAGCTCTAGCTTTTACACCAAACTTGAAACAAGCTCCCCAAGGTAACGGGCACATTGGCAGGAGAAAGGTTCAGCACCATGGACAGCTTCAGTCAACAGCTTCTGATGCTTATTGTCCCCACTAGAGATGGGTGTTTTATTTTGGAAGTGGTCCAGTTCTGAAACAAAATGTGGGAACCCAGCTGGCATTCAGAATCGGACCAACCCTCTGGAACAAAATTAGCCAATCCCTTACCTTGCTCTGGGGTTGCGCGGGGCGAAACTCCAATGAGGAAGGAGCCTCTGACATCATCTTTCCTTCTCTGTGGCTCTGGCCAATCAGACAGGGAGGCGGGGTGATGTATTTCCCTGCACAGCTCCTGATTGGCCAGCACCAGGGAGAAGGAAAGATGATGTTGGAGGCTTCTTCCTCATTGGAGTTTAGCCCCTGGTCCTCCAAAGCTTTGGAAGTACTTTCAAGGTTGTGTCATGGTGAATTGACAATTTTCTTTTCTGGCTCAATAGAAAGAAAAGAGTGCAACAAGAGTTTATGGGAAGGGTTTTCTTTATGAAGAGCAATTTAATTATGTGCTTCTTTCTCATTGGAGTTTAGCCCCATGCAACTCCATAGCAAGGTAAGGGATTGGCTGATTTCCTTCCAGAGGGTTGGTCCAGTTCCAAACACCAGCTGGGCTCCCATGTTTCATTTTGGAACTGGACCACTTCCAAAACAAAATGCCCATGTCTAGTCCCCACCACAATCCTGAGACATTCACACCATTACTGTGGCTTTCTGACCTCTTTTATGTCATGGAATGCGCACACCAGCTCAGGCTACGTGGCCACGAGCAAAAATAGGTGGTTGGGCCACTACTTTGGGAAAATGACAGGGGAAGTTATTTTGTTGTTGTTGTTGACTACAGCTCCCAATGAACGTCACCAGAAGCCAGAATGGCTTTGACATTCTGAGACATTGACACCCCCCGCCCCAAAAAAAAAGCATTTTCCCATCTTTGGCCCACATCAGATTTCTGGCCCTTTCTCTCAAACTCTCTAGCCATTTCTCCTCTGAAGTCATTCAACTCTATCCTGCCTCCCAAACACACCCATCAAAATGAGACTGCAGCCTTGGGTGTGCTGTCCTGTTCTACAGCTGGTGCAAAAGTGCAGTCACCTTCTTGACGTAATCTCAGGAACAGGATGCCATTTTATTCTTCACGTCAGGCATCGAAATGACCCTTTATGGCTCAGAGGAGAGAATGGGCCTGATGACCTACATGGAGGGATTTTCCTCCACCACACCCATTGCAACCATTTTTCCTTCTGGTTGTGAAGGAAATTACCCATGCACATGAAAGACCACCCTGTACAGTGGGCAGGCAAATCAGAAAGTGCATTGATATTGACCCCAATGGAACTTTCAAAGTATTCAAGATGTATAGAAGGAGTGGTTTTTCCAATTCCATGCACACTCCCAGTGAGTTCTCATGGCCTATCGGGGATCCAACCCAGGTCACTTGAGTCCTAGCTGTTCCTCTGCCTTAATAGATTGGGTTTAACTTAATTGAAAGCCTCAAGGCACAGTGGTTAAACTGCTGTACTGCAGTTATAACTGTGCTCATGACCTGGGGTTCAATTTCAGGTAGCCAGCAAAAGGTTTATTCAGCCTTCTGTCCTTCTGAGGTATGTAAAATGAGTACCCATCTCATGGGGGTAGGGGTAGAGAAGGTGTAGCCTGCATAAATAAATTGTAAACCACGCAGAGAGTGTTTTAAGTGCTATGGGACAGTATATAAGCAGAACACTTTGCTTTGCTGTATTGCCCATGACAATGGACTGTGGGAGTTGTGGTCCAAAACTTCTGGAGTGCCAAAGGTTCACCACCCTCGGCCAAGATCTATTAATCATTTCTGCATTTGTAAAGGGCAATTAGGCAGAATGTTTCTCTGGCAGGCCTCATTTCTTGACCAGTGTAAGAACAGGAATATGAAGATCCAGAAAAATGAAGGAGAATAGGCAAGCCAAGGGCAGGCAACTTCCCTCCTGGTCTTTAAGAAACATCTAAAGATGTGACTATTTAAAAAGGCTTTCCCTGGATATTAATCTGTTCTACTAATGATTCACTATTATGTATTTTATTTTGTTATTTGTCTGTAGCCCATGTTGCTCCTGTTCAATATTTTTGATATATATTGTTTATTGTTATTGTGTTTTTACTTATTTTTGGTTATCTATTGTATTGTAATGTATGTGGTGATGGCATCTAGCCTGGATGCCTTCAAAAGGGGATTGGACAGATTCCTGGAGGAAAAGTCCATCACAGGTTACAAACCATGATGGAGATGTGTCATCTCCAGGCTTAAAAACAGGGTACTTCAAGGGCCAGATGCAGGGGAGTGGTATCAGGAGACAGATATCTAGTCTCATGTGCTCCCATAAGCATTTGGTTGGGCCACCATGAGATACAGGAAGCTGGACTAGATGGACCTTTGGCCTGATCCAGCAGGGCTCTTCTTATGTTCTTATTGTTTGTGGGTCTGATTTTTGTTCAGTTTTGTAAACCTCCCAGAGTAGCCAAGTAGCTAGATGGAGCAGTATATAAATTTAATAAATAAATAAATAAATAGCCCCACGACTGCAGTTATGCATTTGCATTGAGTGAAGAGATTCTGGTCAAAATTATCCAAGAGTGCAACGTTCACATTTCACAGGGACTTGAGTGAATATGAGCTGGCTGAATAGGTCAGTGAGTAATGCAAAAGCAGAAGCAGAAGCAGAAGCAAATTGGTCTGCTTATATACCGCCAATACCATTTCAAGTAGTCTCTGGGCGGTTTGCAGTTTTTAATTACAGTATGCAGCCTACACATTCCCCCCTCCCCCAGCAAGCTGGGTACTCATTTTATTAACACAAGCAATACTTAAATGTCCCAATCATAAATTTACAAGCCTGCATTGCAACAAACATATTTTATACATTTTGCTTTTAAAGAGATGTGACCTTTTACTGACCTTTTACTGACCTCAGGAGGATGGAAGGCTGAGTGAACCTTGAGCCTGTTACCTGGGATTGAACGCCAGGTCATGAGCACAGTTTTACCTGCAGTACAGGCATTTGACCACTGCGCCACGAGGCAGAGGGAGAGGTTGGGAGTTTCATTCCCCACTGTAGCTCCTAGGGCAGGGATGGCAAACCTTTTTGACACCGAGTGCCCAAACTCAGTGGAGATGGTGGCGGTGCCGGGGGGCGTGATTGGCGGCAGCGGGGGCGGGGGGCGAAGGCAGCAGGGCTACGGGGGTGGCAGGCTCAGGGCCATTGGCAGCAGTGGCAGGGGGCGAGGGCAGTGATGGGGACGGTGGCCGTAAGGTCGTCCTGGCACGCGACATGCTCCCTGCCCCCCCACCTACCCCTCCAGAAATTCCATATGACTGGTCCAGCAGAGGGGGAAGTGGGGGGGGCAGGGAGCCTGTCGCATGCCAGGCGAAAGCTCTCCATGTGCCACCTTTGGCACGTATGCCATAGATTCACCGTCCCTGTCGTAGGGGAAGAACCAGCCTGTGAGGCCTCAGGCAAGCGGAACAGCCCTAAGGCACCCCTAAAAGACAGAAAACGGAAACCACTTCTGAATATTCCCTTCCTTCATAACCCTGAAAAGGGTTCCCATGACTCCGAATGGACTTGGTAGCACCCCATGATTAATTATTTTGAGTGACTCTATATATTTCTTGAAGGTAAGACCACAACAAATCAAACCCCTTGCTGAGAGAAGGGTTGTACGACAGAAGACTGGAACCTAGAATGGGTACACAGACCACAACTACCTTTCAGAAAAGAGAGAAATAATGAACAGGGCCTTGGAAAGAGCTGGTTAATATTCTCCTGGAGACTTAGATTGCCAATCATTGTGGAAGGGGGCTGGGCTTGCTGGAATACCAATCAATTGTATTGATCTCATCTTTTATTAAATAAAAACCCTTTTCTAAATAGAGGGCTTTTCCCTCCCTAAATATGCCATGTCTTTAAGGCTGTGCTGCCTGTGTGCAGAGCCATGTTCACACATGCCTGTACATGGCTTTCTTTTTCAGTTCAGAAGGTTTTCTTTTTACATATCTTCTTCTCTAAGAATTGTCCTCTCTCTCTCTCTCTCTCTCTCTCTCTCTCTCTCTCTCTCTCTCTCTCTCTCTCTCTCTCTCTCTCTCTCTCTCTCTCTCTCTGTGTGTGTGTGTGTGTGTGTGTGTGTGTGTGTGTGTGTGTGTGTGAGAGAGAGAGAGAGAGAGAGAGAGAGAGAGAGAGAGAGAGACTGTATGCTTGTGGCTGTGTGCACACATATTGCATAGCATATGAAATGACGTATGGGTAAACCTTTGTTTGAAATCAATTGCTATAGGTGTGTGTGTTTTCACCCAGACGTACTACTCCATGTCTAAGAAGGGAACATTTTTAAAAAATAACACTTTTTTAAAAAGAAAATTAAACTCTGGTGGACCTATCCCCAGCCAGGCAGCAAGGAATCCCATTGGCTCCTATTTAAAAAGCTTTCAAGCTCTGTTAGCAACAGTCGGCTTGTTCCTCTGAGCCGAAGGAAGGCGTGACCGGGTCAGCTCAGGTTATCAGGCTATCGGGGAACCAAGCTGTTGTTGATCATTCAAATGGCAGAGGGCCCTTGATTCACATTCAGCAAAGGGCTGTTGAATTGATCAGCGCACCTTGGAGTGGAGAACTGGAAAGCATCATCCAGAACGCACAAGAGAATCTCTCTCTCTCTCTCTCTCTCTCTCTCTCTCTCTCTCTCTGTGTGTGTGTGTGTGTGTGTGTGTGTGTGTGTGTGTGAGTGCATGCGTGTGCATGTGCACACACATGCACGTGTACACATGTGCATGTACAGGAGGAAAGGCTAAAACATTTGGGGCTCTTTAGTCTGGAAAAAAGCCCCCTGAGGGCAGATATGATTGAGACGTACAAAATTATGCAGGGCATGAGTAAAGTGGATAGAGGGACGCTCTTCTCCGTCTCACAAAATACCAGAACTAGGGGACATACACTCAAATTGGGGGCTGGGAGAGTAAGAACAGGCAAAAAAAATATTTTCTTTTTACCCAGCATGTTGTTAGTCTGTGGAACTCCCTGCCACAGGATGTGGTGGTGGCATCTGGCCTGGATGCCTTCAAAAGGAGATTGGACAGATTCCTGGAGGAAGAGTCCATCACAGGTTACAAACCATGATGGAGATGTGTCATCTCCAGGCTTAAAACTGGGGTACTTCAATGGGGACCAGATGCAGGGGAGTGGTTGCAGGAGACAGATCTCTAGTCTCATGCGCTCCCTGATGCATCTGGTGGGGCCACTGTGAGATACAGGAAGCTGGACTAGGTGGGCCTTTGGCCTGATCCAGCATGGCTCTTCTTATGTTCTTTTGTTCTTATGTTCTTATGAGTCTTCCTTAAACTGGAGCCCTCCAAATATGTTGGACTACAGCAGGCTGGCAATGATGGAAGCTGAAATGCAGCACAATAGAATGCCAGGTTGGGGGATGACTGTTCTAAAAGATATTATTATTCTTATTGATACCTTCCCCCAAATTCACAATGTCCTCCTTTGCAGAAATATGGAAGTTTTTAGTGAAAAAGAGAGGGGAGAGGAGATGTCACTGTTACATTGCTTGATAATGTTGATATATTTGCAAGTTAATTGTTGACCATGGTGGTGGTGGTGGTGAAAAGAAGGTACATGCATGATTTTTTAAAGATATGTAGCAAATGCAACACATCTTTATTCTGAAGTAGGGATGGCCCATAAATTCTTTCACTTCAGCTTTTAATCTTCACACATTTCATTTTTTAAATTCTCCTTTGGAATTCACACTTGTCTAAATATTGCAACAGGCAGTTTGATGGCTCAAAATGTTGACAGTGGGAGAAAGTCCATACCAAAACTGCACATTCATGAAAATCACATTGCATTTTGTTATATCTCAGAAAAGCTCTCTTCCCTTCCCCAAAGAAAGAAAGAAAGAAAGAAAGAAAGAAAGAAAGAAAGAAAGAAAGAAAGAAAGAAAGAAAGAAAGAAAGAAAGAAAGAAAGAAAGAAATCTCTCGAAATCAGCCTTCAGAAGAGGGGTTTTGATCAAAGATCACTTCCACCAGCAGAGGAGAATGGTGCCTAATCCTTATCTTCGATGGCTGGTGCATCATTGCTTTAGCGCTACACTGATATAAAAGGCTGAACCTGAGATGTTAGTTGACAAACTCTTTGTTCTGCTTGTGAGCCATGCCTGCCTACATCTGCCTTGGGGTCAGTGTGTCTTGTTACAAATACCTCCTTTCAGCCACAGCAGATCACTGGTTGAATTATCATTAAGACAATTTTAAAACACAAGGCCTCTGGGAATGGAGGCAAGCCAATCAAATCCAGCACGGCCGCCCCGCCCCACCCCACTGATGTCTGCCAATCATCTCTTTCTCTGCCAATCGCCTCATTAAAACATCTAGTGGAGGAGCCAGCTAAGAGTGTTATGAAAGGCCAGTCAAAAAATCCTTACCCAGATGGTAATGTTTTGCAAAATATATACCACAGATTGCCATGAGCATCATTTATTCATGACTGTATGAGGCAAAGAAGAGGAATATAATTAAAATTTACCCACTGGGCTATCACTCTACTCTACTTTCACTCCCTCAGTTACACAGAGAGATATATATATACAGACATGAATAGGTACGTATCTCCTGACTGAGTCAATAAAGCTCAGCTATTTAAAATGTTCAACTTGGAGTTCCCTCTAGGATCAACTTCGTCACTGGATGCCATGGCAGCCAAACTAGAAAGGCGGGGGGGATGCAGCAAAATAGTCAAATGGAAAATGTATTTTTTCAAATTCAACAGCTGAAGAGTGGGTGAGTGCCCTTACAGGGTTACTCTACCCCCAATGCAAAAAGAAAAGTTTACACAGATGAGAACATTGAGTCAGAATCCTTAGGCTGGTTATCGCCTCTGTTTCTTTTAGCCATTATTAGTTTGGTTCAGTTTAGCTTATATTTTGTTTAGGACATTTATCATTTATTTGTCTTTGCATTTTTATTGTGTAGTATTTAATTTTATGTTGATTTATTTAATTATTATTTTGCCTTATTTTTTGTATACTGCCCAGAACAGCCTTGCTAGAAATATTATATATATATATCCATTCTTTAATACAAATGGGAAAGAAAAAAAGCCTCTGGCTCAAAATAAAGGAGAGGTAATCAAGGAGTTTTTGTCCCAACAACATTGCTATCGACAATAATGATCTAGTTTCATACACAATGGCTCACCAAAAAAAGTTAATGTTCCTGGTTTGACCTTACTGAGATCTGCAGTTTACACACACACACACACACACACACACACACACACACACACACACACACACACACACACACACACACACACACACACACACACACACACACATCTTGCAGGGTGACAAAACTAAGTTGAAGCATACATCCGAATTCCCTGACAGCAGTTTGACCCCTTAGTTTAGCTAAACTGATTGTGATATCTGACGACAACAATCGTTTCTTGCGGCATCACCACTAACACAGGGGGACAAGTGTGAGAGGGATGTCACAACAAGAGGTCCTATGGACCGGAAAGAGAGTATGCTTGATAGCGTGATTTGGTCTCTGGTGTGCCCGTGGGGGGGGGGGCAATCTAAGTGGCACTGGCCTCGTGCCATGGTCACCTTTTTGTGTAGTTTCTTTTTTTCCATTTGCAGCTCATAAAGTAGAATGAAATGTATAACAGCATTATGAACTTGTCAGTGGCATTGTTAACAGGCATGAGATGAAATCCTGCTCATTTTCTATTATTGATGTAGAAGAGAAGACAATCCTTTTAATTATTAAGCATAAGCGAACAGCATCCTTCGATCCACCCAAAGCAATACAAATCAAACCTGGACTTCAAGATGCTCATTCATCATTTGATCTGTATACTTGCATTTCTTCTTCTTCTTCTTCTTCTTCTTCTTCTTCTTCTTCTTCTTCTTCTTCTTCTTCTTCTTCTTCTTCTTCTTCTTCTTCTTCTTCTTCTTCTCTCTCTCTCTCTCTCTTCTGTGCACTTCTACCAGTTTCATTCCCTATATGATCCCAATGATGCTAAGAACTACAGAGAGAGGTTTGTGAAAGCGGCAACCACCTAAATGGCTCAGAAGAGAAGGGCGGCTGTGGTGGGGCTCAGTTTCTCAGCAGGCAACACGCCTCTCAGCTTCTCTAAGATGGATTGAAAGAGCAATAGCTCTTGAGTCCCAAAGGAAGATGCCAAGGTCCATATTAATATAATTTATGGGGCCTTGGTTGTGGCAATGAAAATGTGACAAGGAAAGGAGCCTCTCAGGTGTGGCCAAAATTTCTTGAAGACCTGTCACAATTCTGCATGCCATGCCTTCTCTGAAGAAAAAGATGGTCCAAAATGATTAACCCACTGCAGAAGATGGTTGTCTGCTCAGTCGACATTTCAGTCCCCCTTTGGGGCATGCCTTGTTCCATGTCTCAGGCAGCAATAATAAGGCCTCTGACCAGATGTTGATCTCCAACAGAATAGTCCTGTTGTTGAATCAATGACATAATAAATCCCTTTCATTCAGTGAGCCTGCTCTAATTGGGACTAACAAATAAATTTCAGCCTAAGTATATGCACACACCAGTAATTCTCACAATAACCCAGTGCACTTACATTTGACTAGACATAATTTGGAACTGTCAGATCCAGATACAAAAGGCAAGGGTTCCTATACATGCACACAAGCTCTAAAGTAACCCATTATAATTGTGAGAGCAACACATATCTACCTCAATGCTCAGTCTTACTGAAGTAGTTTTCTTTCTTATAACCAAATGTGGTGCCTTTGGATCTACAATAGTGGCCAAAATCTTTTACAGTGATACCTGGTATAAAGGAATTAATTCATTTCCAATGAAATTATGTTAAGCAAATTTGCCTTTATACAAATTCCCATAGGAATGCATTGAAAATGGTGTAATCCCATTTTATGTTGTACAGATTCTCCCCATAGGCAATTGTGTTAAGCAAATTTCCCCTATCTCCAGAATGTTTTATGTTGTACAGATTTTATGTTATACAAACTGTTTGTTATACAAGGGTCCACTGTACTTGGTATAGTCAATTGTGCTAGAGTTGGCCCACTGTGGGGTGGGTGAGTCAATTCTTCTTTAAGTTCCACTGATTAAAATGGAGCCGCTCTAGTAACAACACACTCTTCCATATTAACGAGCAACCAGTGTAGGTTCACTTGAATAATTCTAGAACTGGGAGAGACCCTTTTGGTCACTGAGTCAAGCCCCTGTCAAGGAGACACAGTAGAGAATCGAACTCCCAACCTGGGGTTCTGCAACCAGAGGTCCTAAAACACTGAGCTACCCAGGAGCTAATGAAGGAACTGACTCACTGATTCAATGATCCCACTCTAGTGTGGCATACTAGGCTGGCCACTGTATCCTGCCTGTTGCTCATAGTGGAACACAGAACTGTGTCCATTGGGGCGGGGGGGGAGTCCATCACAACGATGCAAAAATGTTTTATCTTATTTCATTTCTAGCACAGAAGGGCAACAAATTAGGACAGGATCAATATCCTCATGATTTTGTAGACAGGTATTGCAGATTCCATCAAACTTTTTCAAATGGTTGAGGAGGGTATCTCACTGTCTCTCTAGCTATATCTTCCCAACCAATCAAACAAAGCTTTGAGCGTTCCCAGGCTGGAAATATACTGTGGCATGTTAACACAGTCAGTTCTTCAGCCCCTCGAAACTTTGATTAAGCTGCATGGCGGTCCTGTATATCTTCTGCTTTTCTTATCAACTGAAGCTCTCACTATGGAAAACATTCAAAGTAACTTATAAGTCCCCATCCAGTTTTTAAAAAACTTGCACATACATTTGGTGATCTAGGCCAACACCAATCACTTTTGCTTGCTGGAATATTTATTTTCCTGTGGTTTTTTAAAATGTTTATTTTAAAATCCCAATTTTCTGAAAAGCTCATGGGACTGTTTGTTAGGATTTCCTAATTTAAAAATAGATGATTTGGGGGGGACCCAAAGATTTGGAATATATCATGTGCTGCTCAATGATTAATTTTATTCTTCAAGTCTCAACTATTGATTTTAGTTATAGCCAGAGTCCTGGGGCACAGGCTGTTCTAAGGGTGAGGGAAGAGGGACAGTGGACATCCAGATGTTTAGCCTATTAATCTCACCATCCCCATCCAGCAAAGTCACTGGTACCAGACCATGGATGCTGTAGTCTTAAATACATGGGAGCTCAACATCTGCCTGGAAGTATAGCAGGAGATAATCCTGCTCCTCCATTGAGGTTTTTGAGTTGCACCTCATTGTTCCTCTCAGCTCCTCCCCAACACACAGATATGGTCCTTAATATTATAATCCCAGGAAATCTATGAAAGTCATTATTTAGCCAAGCACCTACATGCATATGTCCAGGGCTGAAATCTCTTCCAGCTTTGGCAGCAGCTGTTGCAAATCTGGGAACCTTGGTAACCGCCAGCAAATATCAGCTGCAGAAGTGGTAGAGTCGTTCCCCCTGTGGGTTGCTGGAAGGTGCCCAAAGAGGCCCCAGCCAACTGCCCATAGTTGGTGTACAGAATTCTCACTGTTGCCAAATGAATTACAAATCAGACATAAAACAAACATTAACAGCAAGGATTGACGTGTGATCCCCTCTCCTCCCTTTACTGCCATGAAACTCACTGACCACAGCAAGACTTTTGAGAAGTGTTTTTCCCCCCTGATTTATTCAAATAAGCATTCTCTATCTCTTGGTTGTTGTACCAATGATGTCAGGAAGGCCAGGCGGTCATTCTTGGAAGCCAAGTTCAGGTTGTTAGGAAGAAGATTGAAGTCCAGGACTTCCAAGGTAGCATTTTCAGAAGTGCTACCTGTTCCTCGTGCAGGACCCACCAGGCAGGCAGAACTCAGAAGCTTCAATGCCTGGATGAGGCAATGGTGTTGAGAGGAGGGCTTTAGATTTGTCAGGAACTGGAGAACATTTTGGGACAAGCCAAACCTGTTCAGGAGGGATGGGTTGCACTTGAATCATGATGGGACCAGATTGCTGGCACTCAACCTCAAAAAGGCTGCAGAGCAGCTTTTAAACTGATAACTGGGGAAAAGCTGACAGGAGCATCTGGTTCTGAACACCTCATCCACAGGGAATGAGGTTGGAAAAGGTAGGAGAATCACATAAAGATGACATAGCAGGTATTAGTACTGGGAGAATAATGGAATGTGATAGTTTGTCTACTGAAAATAATACCTGTGGGGGCAAAACAACAAAGCAGCAGCTGTTGTTGCAGAACCCACTGTACAGGTGCTTCTACGCCAATGCTCAAAGCCTCCGAACAAAAATGGGAGAACTTGAACATTTGGCAGCTAGGGATAACATTGATATAATAGCCATAACAGAAACCTGGTGGAATGTAGAGAATCAGTGGGATACAGCAATCCCAGGCTATAAACTCTATAGAAGGGCGGGCTGGAGGGAGTGGCCTTGTACGTTAAAGAAGGGGTAAAATCCAGCAGAATTGAGATTGACAGAGGGTCTGACTCCACAATAGAATCACTGTGGGTTAAACTACCAGGTCTAAGGAGTGATGTGATAGTTGGGGTATGATATCGCCCACCAGATCAAAAACTTGAGGGGGACCTTGAAATGAGGAGACAAATCATGGAGGTGTCTCAGAAGGATAGGATAGTAATCATGGGGGACTTCAATTATCCCCACATTGACTGGGCCAATACGAGCTCCGGGCAAGAAAGAGAAACTGGGTTTCTCGACTTGCTGAATGACTGTGCCTTAGAGCAACTTGTCATGGAGCCCACCCGAGAACAGGCAACTCTGGATCTAATACTGTCTGATACTCAGGACCTGGTCAGGGATGTGACTGTCACTGAGCCTCTGGGGAACAGTGACCATGCTGCAATTTCCTTTGCCATGCATGTTGGAGGAAGAGTGTCAACCAAATCAGACATAAAAACCCTTGATTTTTGAAGAGCAAACTTCCCTCAGATGAGGAAACTAGTTAGAAAGAAATTGAAGGGGAAGGTTGGAAGAATCCAATCTCTTCAGAGTGCATGGAACCTGTTTAAAACAATGGTAACAGAGGCCCAGCACAAGTGCATACCACAAAGAAAGAAGAGCTCATTTAAGTCCAAGAGGGCACCGGCATGGTTAATGAGTGGAGTTAGAGAGGCTCTAAAGCGCAAGGAGAGGTCTTTCTGTAAATGGAAGTCCTCCCCAAATGAGGAAAATAAAAAGGAACACAAACTCTGGCAAAAGAAATGTAAGAAGATGATAAGAGAGGCAAATAAAGATTTTGAGGAACGCATGGCTAGCAATATAAAGAGAAATAATAAAAGCTTCTTTAAATATGTTAGAAGTAGAAAACCTGCCAGAGAACCAGTTGGCCCTCTGGATGGTGAGGGAGGAAAAGGGGAGATTAAAGAGGACTTGGAAATTGCAGATAAATTAAATGAGTTCTTTGCTTCTGTCTTCACGACAGAAGACCTTGAGCAGATTCCGCTGCCTGAACGGCCCCTCTTGACTAAAGAATTAAATCAAATACAGGTTAAAAGAGAGGAGGTTTTAGGACTAATTGATAAATTGAAGATTAACAAGTCACCGGGCCCAGATGGCATCCACCCAAGGGTTATTAGGGAACTGAGAAATGAAATTGCAGATCTCTTAACGGTAATATGCAACTTGTCTCTTAAAACGGCCACAATGCCGTGGGACTGGAGGATAGCAGATGTCACACCAATTTTTAAAAAAGGAAGGAGGGGGGACCCGGGAAACTACAAGCAAGTTAGCCTGACATCTGTCCCAGGGAAGATGGTGGAAAGCCTCATCCAAGAGAAAATCTTAAAACACATAGAAGAACAAACATTGCTGAGAGAAAATCACCATGGCTTCTGCAAGGGTAAGTCTTGTCTGACAAATCTTTTAGAATTTTTTGAAAAGGTCAACAGGCATGTAGATTTGGGTGAACCGGTGGATATAGTCTATCTGGATTTTCAAAAGGCTTTTGACACAGTCCCTCTCCAAACGCTGCTGAGAAAATTGCACAGTCAGGGGATAAGAGGGCAGGTCCTCTTATGGATTGAGAACTGGTTGAGATTCAGGAAACAAATAGTAGGTGTCAATGGGAAATTTTCACAATGGAGAGAGGTGAAAAGCAGTGTGCCCCAGGGATCTGTCCTGGGACCAGTGCTTTTCAATCTGTTCATAAATGACCTGGAGACAGGGATAAGCAGTGAGGTGGCCAAGTTTAAAGATGACACAAAACTTTCCCATGTGGTAAAAACCAGAGAAGATTGTGAAGAGCTCCAGAAGGATCTCTCCAAACTGGGGGAATGGGCTACGAAATGGCAAATGTGTTTTAATGTAGCCAAATGTAAAATAATGCATATTGGGGCAAAAAATCAAAACTTTATCTATCAACTCATGGGCTCTGAGTTATCCGTGACAGATCAGGAAAGAGATCTTGGTGTGTTGGTGGACAGCTCCATGAAGGTGTCTACCCAATGTGTGGCAGTGGTGAAGAAGGCCAATTCCATGCTAGGGATTATCAAAAAGGGGATTGAAAATAAAACAGCCAACATTATAATGCCATTATACAAAACAATAGTAAGGCCCCACCTAGAGTATTGTGTACAATTCTGGTCACTGCATCTCAAGAAAGACATAGTGGAACTGGAAAAGGTGCAGAAGAGAGCAACTAAAATGATTACTGGGCTGGGGCACCTCCCTTATGAAGAAAGGCTAAAACATTTGGGGCTCTTTAGTCTGGAAAAAAGGCGCCTGAGGGGGGATATGATTGAGACGTACAAAATAATGCAGGGCATGAGTAAAGTGGATAGAGGGAAGCTCTTCTCCCTCTCACAAAATACCAGAACTAGGGGACATACACTCAAATTGAGGGCTGGGAGAGTAAGAACAGACAAAAGAAAATATTTTTTCAGCCAGCGCGTTGTTAGTCTATGGACCTTCCTGCCACAGGATGTGGTGATGGCATCTGGCCTGGATGCCTTCAAAAGGGGATTGGACAGATTCCTGGAGGAAAAGTCCATCACAGGTTACAAACCATGATGGAGATATGTAATCTCCAGGCTTAAAACCGGGGTACTTCAAGGACTAGATGCAGGGGAGTGGTATCAGGAGACAGATATCTAGTCTCATGCACTCCCAAACACATCTGGTGGGGCCACTGTGAGATACAGGAAGCTGGACTAGATGGGCCTTTGGCCTGATCCAGCATGGCTCTTCTTGTGTTCTTATGTTCTTATCAATGCACTGAGTAAAGACCTTTTCTTTTGTCTGTTCTCACTCTCCCAACCCTCAGTTTGTGTGGAGGACCCCTGGTTCTGGTCTTGCATGAGAGGGGAAAGAGCTTCCCTCTATCCACTTCAGCCATCCCCAGCAGAATTTTGTACATCTCAATCATGTCCCCCAAAGAGGCACAGGTCATACACACATGTGTATCTTCCCATTTGGCCTTTCTTCAAAATAAATATGTCTCCACTTAGCTAGGTTAGAGTCAGATTAAAGTCAAAATAATATTACCTAGCAAATGTAGCCCTGCTCTGCTGGTGCCAAGAGTCCATGCTAGAGATGGGCACGAAATGCCAAAATGGCATTTCGTGTTTGTTAATCAGGCCCTGGGGGCCGCTTTGTTCCATTTCCATTTTTCAGGCCCCTGGGGCCTGCTTCATTTCCTTTTGTTCATTTTTCAGGTGTGGCAAGCTGCGACTGCAGGGAGCCCTCCCAGGGCCGGGCGCCACTGGAACCAGAGGCATGTGGGCCGGGAGAGCGTTCCCGCATCCCGGGGCTGGGGCAAGGCTCCTGGGAGAGCCCTCCTGGGGCCGGGTGCATGCCGGAGCCAGTGGCAAGCCTGCTGGGAGAGCGATCCTGTGGCCACAGGGAGCCCTCCTGGAGCCGGGAGCTGCTCCGGTCACCACCCACAACAGGCCGCCACCCCCGGAGCACTGCCGAGCGCCGCCCTCCCTTGGGCCCCCTCCCCAAGAACTGATCCACCAATCCATCCACCACCCCCATCAGGTCGCTACCCCGGAGCCCCACGCAGTGCCGCCCTAACTGGGGCCATTCTGCCCGGGAACCACTCCCTCCCCCAGGAGCTGCTGCCCCAGCAGACCGCCACCCCGCACCCCCCAGTCAAGACCCGGGAAACCTGTGGGGGTGCCGCTGCACTCCCCCCGTGCTCCAACAATGCCCTCTGCTCCTGCTTCTGAGCTGGCTGCACCGTCACCGCTTCGCTTCGTGCCCATCTCTAGTCCATGCATCTTCTCGTTTGTTCATAGACCACTCACAGGTTCCTTCCAGAAGGTCCTGCACTTAAGCGAGTCAAGGGTTGCTCTTTTCTCATCACACCCTAATTGCGCTGCAACTTTGTAAGGAAACCGCTTGCTTGCTGCTGGAAAGCACTTACCTTTCTCTCTACACTATGTTTAAGAGATAACAAGCTAAGCCAGGAAAGAAAGGCCTCAAACCATTCAGGGGCAGCAGGACTTCATTTTAGCTTCCCAGGTTGACAGCTGTGCACAAATGCATGAAAAAAGGTTCGTGAACTTGTTATCCCCAACCCACCACCAGCAGCAGCAGCACCCACACACACACACACACACACACACACACACACACACACACACACTTGTTTGTTTTTCATTTAGGTACGTCTAGGTTCAGTCATGGTGCATCAGATGAAAGAAGAGGATAAGAGGAGCGCTCCTGTCCCGATGTTCTTCACAGCCGCCCTAATTAATGTCAGCTTCCCCTCGGCTCAAAAAACACTTCGCACCCAGCCTCAGGATTTGCTCTCAACACTGCTGTTGTTCACTCGGGGCCATTACAGGAGGCGCCCAATGGAGGCATCACATCAGGTGTGAAATGTGCCATTAGTGTTCACAAGGGCCTCTCTCTTGCAGGTAAGAGGAAGTCTTTGGAGTTCAAAGGTGGAGTCCAGATGAATGCCGAGCACGTGACATTCTCAGCTGGAGCCAGGCTGTCGGAAGCATCACATTCACAACCATCAAGCAGCTCATTGCGTCTCTGTCAGGGACAGAGCTGAGCTAGTTGCTCTGGCAGGAAAGGAAAGGAAGAGACAGTCGGCACCTCTCCATAAATAACAAATACCTTGTGGGATAAAAGCTATAAAACCAGAATCTGAAGAAAACAAAGCTTTTCTATCTTTCCCACCAGCGCAGCATCTGTTGGAAGAAGCAGGCTCTAAGCGACCCAAGTGCTCAAGCAGTGGAGAGGTTGAGGAATATAGGAGGCAGGCATCACAGATATATTGGACCACCACCACCCCAACCCTAAGCAGGTGCCCTCAGATCTGGTGGAAGTTTCAGACCAAACACCAGTATCGTCCCTAAAGTAAACAGGGTAACTTCAGCACTCATCCACACTTGGTTACCTAATCCAGGTCAATACAGATGTTTTGTGTGTGCGTGCCTTCCTGGTTGTCTGTGTGCCTGCATGGAACCATCAACTTGCCGAATGCTCACCTGTATGATCTTGCCAAGGAATGAGCATACAGCGGTACCTCTGATGACAAATTTAATTTGTTCTCTGAGGCAATTCGTTATCCCCAAAAGGCGTTATCCAAAATGTGGTTTCCCATTAAAATGAATGGGAAACCGATTAAAATCCATTCCAGAGGTCTGAAAAAGGCGGAAAAAAGATGGGTGTGTGTGTTTCAGACCACTTTTTAAAGTGCACTTTAAAGGTTTACAGTGCTGGAACACCACCACCCCACCCCACAGTGCAATGCAAACATGGACAAAAGGAAGCAGCAAAGACTAGCCTGTTCCTGCCCAAAGTGTAATGCAAAGCAGTTCAAAGGTTAATAAAACCAAGCTCCAAAACAAATGTCCAGTCGTTCCTGCCAAACGCACAGGAAAAAAACCAACAGAACAATTCTCAGCTCACCCCTCCTCATTGCACTAGAAAGCAATGCTAACAGACAGGAAAAGGAAGGAAACCTCAGCTCCCTACGTTTCCAAGTTCAAAAGATCCAAATCCCTCAGCAAAAAATGTCCTTAATGCCTCCAAAACACCATGAAAGAATGTTCTAACTCCTCCCACCCCTCCACAAACTATGGGGGATGCAATGCATCCTGGGTACACTTTTTTTTGCAAGGCATGATGAAAAATTTGTTATCGGAGGCAGCCCATAGGGAACATTTGTTATGCGAGGCAGCCCTGTCCCTGGAAATTTCCATTCACTACCTGAATTATTTGTTATCAGAGTCATCCGTTATCTGAGATATTACTGTAATCTGGCAGTTGTCCCTAACATCTTGCATGAAAGGAAGAGGTGGGTAGAGAAGAGTTTCAACATCAAGACTTCATAACACAGATGTGACTAACACAGTCCAGAAAGCCAAAGTCTTTCAGGAGTAAGGGAAGATATTTGGGGGAAGACAATGTGCTTATCTAGATGATACAGCTAGCATTGCATTAGAAGCCCAGTTGCTTTAAGAGGCAAAATATGTAGCTTTTTCTTAGTACAAGTTTTCCTCACTTCTGCATGGTGCAAATTATTTTGCCTTTGTTTTGTGACTAGTTATGAGGAGGCAAACATGGGCTTCTCCTACAAGCCGGTTTGCTTAGTTAGATGTGGAGTTTTGAAGGAACTGTGTGCCTGGAGGGAAACGTGCAGCGGCTTTAAATGAACTTCTTGTTGCAGCTCCAGTCCAATTTCCCAAAACCAGGCACGACCTCCTCTCAGCGCCAGCTGTACAGCCTAGGAAGTGGGCAATGCCTTGGAGAGGATGAAGGATCGTCAGTGCCTGACCTGGAGACTGGGTCTTTAATTGCCTTTACTCTCAACCAGGGCTGAAGCTTCCAAGTGGTCTGGAGGGCCAGGAAGGACTCAAGAAGTATGAGCCTCAGCATAAAGATTTGCCTCCAAACATGCTATTGAAGGTTTGCTCGTTGACTGGCTTACCTACTCCCCCATGTTAGGCATTTTACAAAAACAAACATACGAAAAAGCACAAAGCGAACCAATAACTTTTGGAACAATTGAAACTATTGACAGCATAAAACCAAAGGGCACTGGTGGAAATTCCCATAGAACAGCTAGATGAGAGGCATACCATCAACCAGGGTTGGTGTGGAAGGCTTCCCTGCTTGAAAAGCTGTGACTCCTAAATAGGTCCAACAGGGATTGACCCATGTGTGGCTCTTCTTGGAGCTGGGTCCGCAAGGTCACCCTACCTCTTGACTTGCCAGTCTCCTTTGGGGTGGCAATATGGAAGAGGAGAGCCTGAGTGGATCTGGTAGGTTAGGCAGGTGATGACATGAAGGACAGATGATCTGACAGGTCACATGGTCCAAGACTGCAGAGGCTTTCATAGGCAAGCAACAAAGCAAAGTGTTCTGCTTATATACTGCCCCATAGTGGTTCAAGCAGTCTCTGGGTGGTTTACAATTTAATTTTGCAGGCTCCATATTGCCCTAACCCCCCCCCCAGCGAGCTGGGTACTCGTTTTACCAGCCTCGGAAGGATGGAAGTCTGAATCAACCTTGAGCCAGTTACCTGGAATTGAACCCCAGGTCGTGAGCATAGTTTTAGCTGCAGTACAGGCATTTAACCACTGCGCCACGAGGCAAGCAGCAAAACCTTGAACCTGAAACAGGACATGATAGATAATCAGCCAGGATTGGAGGGAATGATGGGATCAAGTCCAATTTATACCAGTCATCACCCTGGCCTCTGCCTTCTGGACCTGCTGTAGTCTCCAGGTTAGGAGATGGAATATGACCAGCTCTGAGCAATATCACCTGCAATATACCGCGTACCTTCCCATCATGCACTTGTCAAGGTCCCTAACCCTAACCCTAACCCTAACCCTAACCCTAACCCTAACCCTAACCCTAACCCTAACCCTAACCCTAACCCTACGTACAGTACCCCAAAATATTTCATCTTAGAACCTCGGGGGAGATATTCTGGGCATTCTCAGACTGAAGAGCAGCTATTTAATTCATGATTTTAAAAGCAAAGCATAGTATTGTTCATCCCTAGAGGAGTCACATTAGGTTATCCAAGACGTCTTGCAATTTGCTAAGCAACGTAGACTCTGCCAGGCTTAGGGCAAAAGAACTGTGAGGTCACCAAAGGATAACTTATAGGCATTCATGAGAGTTGAGTTAAAGTCCACCAGGCAGGAGGGATCGCAGGAGACTTAGAGAGATGTGATGTGATTCCTTATCAGGAGCCGGGAGATAATTTTTAATATTTCAAATGTTTATGTTTTAGATAGAAGACCAGTTTGTGGAGTGGGAAGAGGGCAGAATAGTAATCTGAAGGGTCATAAGCTCACCCTTTAAGCAATTCTTGGATAAATGGCCCACCCTGATGAATACACATTCCATTGCACACTCTCTCCAAGGGAATGGAAGCAGGCTTTGTCCTGAGGAGCCTCAGTTGATAGGAGAATATTAAAATTGGTATTATTTAAGATAGCCAGAGTATTGGCTGTGAAAGGGTTAGGGTTAGGGTTAGGGAGATGGGAACCACAATATAACATGGGCTGTTTGTGGTCTGTTGTTTCTCTGTTCTGGGAGAGGGTGAGCCATGCCTCCACCCACCCTTGGATTCTGGTTCTGGCAAGCCAAGAAGACTGTTATGGCTGAAAAAAGCCAACAAATTAAAATCTGTAACTGGCCAAGCCAACAGTTCTCAGTTGTCCTCTATTGTTTGAAGAGTTGTTGGGGAGGAGGGATGCTTTCCTGATGGCTTTAAGCCATTGTGTTCCAAAACAGGCCTTAGCAGGAAGTTCTGGGTGAAATCAGATTTCTTCACAGTTCAGGTGTCTTTGCATTAGAAGATATGTTGGTCGCACAAAAGAAAAGAAATAGACCACCCATGAAATATAGGCCTCCAGAAGTTGGAAATATGACTAATCAATGCCACAGGGCCAATTTGTGTCCACCTGGTTCCCTGAGACATCAGAATCCATATTTTTTTCAGATAGTAGCAACATTATTTGTTGGTGCTGAGGGCAGCACAAATTATAACCCAATGTGTTTCAACTCAGAAGTTAAATCCAGGTTTAATAGCCTCGTGGTGCAGTGGTTATATGTCTGTACTGCAGGTAAAATTGTGCTCACGACCTGGGGTTCAATCCCCGGTAGCCAGCTCAAGGTTGACTCAGCCTTCCATCCTTCCGGTAAAATTGAGTATCCAGCTTGCTGGGGGGCAATGGGTAGCCTGCATAATTGAAACTGTAAGCCCCCAAGAGACTACTTGAAGTGGTACGGGGAGGTATATAAACAGAACAGTTTTTGCTTTGATTCCATTGGAATACACAGTGTAAGACAACATCCCAATGGGGAATGGAGCAAAATTATGAAAATATACTCAATAAGAAAAGGTAAATGGATTTAAAACATGCAATCCATTCTTCCCCTTAACAACCTGACATCCAACACAGGATAGTGGCTTAGGAACAAGAGCTAAGATGAACTCAAAATTAGAATTGCTTCCTTGCTGGTTTGTTTCAAATTTCTTTAAAACTCTTTTAAGAATATCTTGATAGTTGTGAGTTTTTCAGGCTGTTTGGCTGTGTTCTGGAAGTTTTTCTTCCTCACTCTTCTCCAGACTCTGTGGCTGCCATATTCAGAGGGCAAGGAGCTCAGGGAACGAGGAGTTCTCTCTGTGCTCTGGGGGATAGAATGAGTGAGACTGTGGGGTTTTTAAAAGTTGTGGGAAAGAGGAAGCTTGTTCTATGCAAGAGAATTCATTGTATTGTGATGAAGGGATTAAGAAGTTTCACTGCAATTAGGGGTGGCAGCAATCCTTGTCTTGGTTTATGGGTGTCATTAGATGTTTATTGTGTGAACTGATCACTGTTGCTTCTGGATGGGTGGGAATCATTGAGCTTTGACCTTTTGCAGACTGTAGTTTTCAGTACTGAAAGCCAGACTTTGTTGATTTTTAGACTTTCTTCTTTTTTGTTGAAACTGTGCTTATGTTTGTGGATTTCAATGGCTTCCCTGTGTAGACTGACATAGTGATTATTAGTGTGATTATCCAATACCTCTGTGTCTTGGAAGAGGATTTCATGTCCAGGTTGCTTCAGGGTGTGTTCAGCTACTGCTGATTTTTCTTGTTGTTTTAGTTTGCAGTGTCTTTCATGTTCTTTGATTCTAGTCTGGATGCTGTGCTTTGTGGTCACAATATATACCTGGCCACAACTACAAGGTATCCGGTATACTCCTGCAGTGGCAAGTGGGTTCCTTTTGTCCTTTGTTGACCATAGCATCTGTTGTATTTTTGTGGTGGGTTTAAATAATGTCTGTAGGTTGTGTTTTTTCAATACTTTGTCCATGTGGTCCATGACTCCTTTTATGTATGGCAGAAATACTTTGTTTGTTGGGGGCTGTTTTACTTCATTTTGGTGGTGTTTTTATTATTTGATGGCTCTTTTTATTTCATTCTTGTAATAGCCATTCTTGTAATGGATAGATAGATAGATAGATAGATAGATAGATAGATAGATAGATAGATAGATAGATAGATAGATAGATAGATAGATAGATAGATATAAAGCATATTATTGAGCAGAATCCTGATAATATTCATGTAATGTGCTGGAGCTAATTGCAAATAACCAAAGAGGTGCCAGGGCACATCTCAGTGGTACAGTGAAACACATGACTGAAAGATGCCTGGGAAGCTTGTTAACCAGCTGCATTAAGTGCAGCAAATTACAGAAATCTTATACAAATGCCAATAGGGTTCTGGCAACCATATCTACTCATTGTAAATGCATGTTTCCAGACAGTGAAGGTATTTCTCACACAAATACCTCTTCGGTTCCATCTAGTTTGGTGAAAATAAAAGCATAACAAAACAAATGACTCACTTGTGAACAACTCACTCGTGAAAGCCTTCAAGAATACAACAAACTCACTATTTTTTTATTTTTTCTGAGACCCCAATGGCTGCCACCTCACTTTGCCTCAGAGCATGGCTGGCTTTGGTCGCTGGTTGTCATCATCAGTCTGGCTACTCATATAGAGAAGACCCCAAATAGCTCAGTGACATGGGCACAACTTGGCAAAATTCTCGTTTCCGTTTCCGTTTCTCGTTTCCGTTACATAACGGAACAAAGAACAACAATTACTCTGCCAGAGCTCAAACTTGAACCGACTAAAGAAAAATTGGGTCTGATTTGTCGTTGTCGTTCCTGGCATCGCAGCGATCGCGCAATGACAAGCAGCACAGGAAAAAAAATAAAAAATAAAAAACCCGATTCCCGGCCAAAAAAGCAGGCGAAAATCTGCCTGCCTGAGTGAGGGCACCTACCAGAGGGGTGGTTTCTGGGGGGGGTCCCCGGCCTCCCCCCCTCCTCTCCTGGACTGCGCAAAGTGCATATCCTCATCGAGTCGCCACACCATGTGGTGCGGGCGGGGGATCCAAAATGGGGCGACCGCAATATTTATTTTGAAATCGTGTGGTCCAAAAACACACCAAAGCACCACAGAAACATGCGAAAATAGCTATTTTAAAACTGCCTGAATTTTTTCAGTAGCAGCAGTGAGTTTTTCTTGCAACAAAATGTCTCCATTGATTTTATTTTATTTTATTTTTATTTTTATTTTTTTACACCTGCGCAATGATGGGCTGGCCATGGGAGTGGACCATGAAAATTTTTGGAGCCATTCCACCAATTGCATGGCCACTTGGCCAGGTTTTGACCAAGACTTTTGGGATGTGCCAGTCGGGCATAAAAAGCCACTAACCCTAGCCCGAACCCGAACCCGAACCCTAACCCTAACCCATACGCCAGTACACTGTCCTTCTTAGTGGGTCAGAGAGGCACCCAGAGGTGCACCCCAGTAACTCACCCTAACCTTACCCGTAACCCTAAGCCTAGCCCTTGCACTAACCCCTAACCAGTAAGCCAGATGTGTACTCGCATTGCACTACAGCAAGTACACTTCCCTTCTTAGTGAGTCACAGGGCGCCCGTAGGGGTCCTGTCTCACTTCGTTCCCCAGCCCAAGTGCACCGTATGCCGGCAGGCAGTGAGTAACAGAGGCACCCGAAAGAGAGGTGCCTCTGCCTGCTACTGCAACTGCAACTTAATGGTATGCATATCCAATTGGCTATGCATGCCATTTTGTAGCGGGCCAGAGGAGGCACCCACCCCAGAGAGGTGCCTCCAGGAGCCCGCTTTCCCTTCATGGTGGGCCAGAGGAGGCACCCACCCCAGAGAGGTGCCTCCAGCAGCCCGCCCACCCCCCAAAACCAGTACTAACGACAGACAAAAAAACCGACAAACGAAACGACAAATTTTTGAAAAATTTCGCGACAAACGGAAACGAGCCGAAACGGGCCGGCTCCGACACACAACAACTCGAAACGTAATTTTTCCTGGTCGTGCCCATCTCTAATTTAGGCATCTGTCTGCAGAGCCAGTGGCTCATTTCCCCACAGTGCCTTGTTGACAGGATCTCTGTAGGATCCCTTCCCTTTCAGTTCTGGAGTTCTCATATGATGATGAATACTGCCCATTCACACACTTGGAAAATTTACTTTTTTTTTTTTTTGGACTGCAGCTTTCATTGTCCTCTCATTGGTCAGAGTAGCTGTGGCCTTCAGAGAGTTTTAGTTCAGAAGAGTAAGGTTCCCAACATCTTGTGTATTTTATAGGAAATAAAATATAAAACAGTTCCCGAAGAGAAATATTGTACAATATATGGAAAACTGTGGCTCTGATTTCCCCATTCAAGCAATGACTCCCATTGTTATTGTACATCAGACCCAAATCTTTCCCGTGCATGAAATTATTGTCTTGGCACCACCTGCCTGGAATCATGACTCTCCATCACGTGTTCCATTTTCTAGATTCTGGCCTGGCTTTGATAACTGCCTGGAGGGAATAGAGAGAGCATGCATGGCATATGGCCATCACATCCTGATATATTTCCCAGCGTCGTTACTCTGAGGTGGAGCAGCCAACATTCAGCATACAATTATACAACGCTGGCAGCCCATCGTTGGCATGGCCAGTGGACCAAAGCTAAAGGAAAAGCCAGCAGTCAAGGCTGTGACCAGAACAGCTGATGGTTTCAATTTATACAATCACATTTCTGAGAATATCAGTGAGCTGTGAGCAAACCTTGGGAAAGTTCTTTGCTTTGGGCTATAGTTTCCAAAATATCCCATGTTGACTGGGATATGCCAGGGGTTGTAGCCCACCCTCACCCCACCCCCCAAAAAAAGAAGAGATGAGTCTCAGTAGTTCACCATGCTCTCTGGCAGAAGAGAGTGATGAAAGGAAGAGGTAATGTTGGGGAAGAGAGTGCAAATTAAATTATAAGCAAATAAGAATTGACACAGTATGGGGAGCAATATGTACAGTACAGAGGTAGGTGGAAGGTGGAGAAAATATAAAATTAAAAATATTCCTCCTACACCTGGATTGGCCAGTTCCCTTTGAAATGGGCTATGCCATGATGCCTCCAGAGTCTACCAGATCTACTCAATTTGAAGAATTATGACCTTCCTTGGTGCAAGGAACTCATCACGGAAAACAATTTAGAAGAAATGGGGGGGTCAATATTAAATTATATCGGGAACTCTGATGCCATTTGGTAACCCACTCTACCCCATCTGGACCTTTTTGTTGTCACCAATGTTGGTCCTTTTTGAGGAAGGGGCTTAGAATGGAATTTTCCTCCTCCCCTCCTTCTCTCACACCCAGAAGCTGTTCCATGGAGAAGCATCACCAAGGTCAAAGGTAGGAGATAGAATGACAGGCTAGAACTCAAGAGGCCTGGGTTCACATCCCCACTCGGCCATGGAAGCTCACTGGGGGAGTAGAACTCATAAAACCACCCCTTAAACATCTCGCTAACTTTGAAGGCCCTGATATGGCTGCTGTAAATTGGGTCCAATGCAGAATGGCATCAATGGGACTGGAGCAACACCGGCCCAGTGAAGGGAATGGAGAATTCACTCACTTACCCCAACCCAGCCCAACCCTGTGACCCCAAAAGAAAAAAAAGCCTTCAAACCCTCTCCTATATCAGGGAGGAAGCCAAAGGAGCAATGCTAAAAGTTTTCATCCAAGCCAGGGTTCGCCTGGTTCTAGCCTTGTCCCAAGGGCTGGTATGATTTCCTGTGCCCACCTAATGCAAGGTTCCCCTGGGACCCATATTTTCTATATGGAGGGCTCAACACTCCCATCATACCCTAAGTTGAGCCAGGAGGTTGCAAATGGCCAACAGACCAGCTGTTTGGTGGCCAAATCAGAGCTCAGCAGTAGCTCTCAAGTTACTCTAACCATGTAGGACATCATTTTGAGGGTATCGAGGCCAGAAAGAAATTATGTTCCATAAAATTTTGTTAATGAGGGATAAGTGAGTTTCTTTTTAAAGACTTTTTGAAAGGACGTTTTAAAGCCTATGTGAAGGCACTTGTCCTGGATGAACCACCAGCCTGGGTGACCTTGGATAACCTATGCCAGGAATCCCTTCCCGCCCCCACCCCCAGAAGAATGGAATGGGAAACCACTTCTGAGGGCACTTTTACATGACCCCTAAAATCCGAGGCAAAGGGCTCCCAGATCCGGAGCTTAAAATTGTTTTCCCACCAGCTCCGGAGTTTTAAAAAAAATTAAGTATGACCACGCCCACCTAAGCGCGTCCCAGCGCATTTTCCAAGTACCTGGTCTCTGAAGGTGAAAAATTTCTGATGCACATGTAAAGCAGTGAGTGCCGGGCTGTCCTTGCCTTCTGTTTGGTTTTTTTTGCCCCCCGCCCCTTTAAGAGACTGGAATGCTTCTGGGGCTGCTCCAACCAGCAGACAGAGGTGAGCCTGCATTCTTTTCTCCCTTTATTTCTCCCTCCCCTCACCACAGAAAGGAGCAATGACATGTGGAGGGGTGGGAACACAGCAAGAGGAGCAAACCCCTAAGATCTCTGGTCTGAATTTAAGTTGCCAGCGGATCTTAGGGGTCGTGTAAAAGCGCCCTGAGTAAGCTCTACCTAGAAAATCATAAAAAGGACCTCCGTAAGTCAGAATTGACTTGCCGGCATGTGACAGCTTCTGGATCGCTCAGTGGTTCAGGTTGTTAAGAGTTCAATTCCCTACAAGGATCCAGAGAGGTCCCTACCAGATCTGCAATTCTAAGAGGAGGGGGAAGACAAGGATTAGTGCTTCTGTCTATGTCGGATGCTGCTGACTGTTTTCTTGGTTAAATTACAGCAGACCCTCATATAACAAACGGTTTGTATAACATAAAATCTGAACAACATTAAAAATTCTGGAGATAGGGGAAATTTGCTTAACAGAATTGTCTATCGGGCGAATCTGTACACCATAAAATGGTCACGATTAGGGATTACTCAATTTTCAATGCATTCCTATGGGGAAATTGTATAAAGTAAAATTTGCTTAACAGAATTTCATTTGGAACGAATTAATTCCTCTATACAAGGTACCACTGTACACCTATAACAAGCAATTTGTATTGCATCCCCCCCCCAAGTCACAGATGTGAGGGAGGAATCCCCCCCCCCCATTCACTTCTCTTCCTCATCCCTGTTTAAAAGAAATGAGTTCAGCCTCACCCCTTTTCTGCTGGAATCACAGATGCGTTCCTGAAATTCTTAAAGAGGAAGCGAAAGCAGGGTGTTACTTTTGCCCTGCAGGTGCCAGCCACAATCTGCTCTTGCACATCTGTTCGCTGCTCTCACTATACATGACAGCAAAGGTCAGGAGATTAAAAATCAGTTTATCCTTTTGTTGGTAGACCCTGTTCGACTGGGTCGGATGCTATGGAGCCACCTGGGGTCAGGGTATTTGCAACCTACACCCTACCAATGGTGCACCCACAATGGTATATTTTTGGGTAGAAGGGGAGAGGGAGGGGGGAGAATGGAGAGAATGAGCTCTCCATAATTCCCCATGCATGGGGCAGATAACCAGAATGGGGAAGCAGTTGACTGCCCCCTCTGCACAGGAATCAAGATTAACCCTTTAACTGAGCACCTGAAGAAACAGGTGTCTCTTTCTCTCTCCTTAACAGGGAAATATGGATGATGTGTCTGCTACTGCAGGAAGATGGTTGTTGACATATTTGTTTTAAAAACAAAGGAATCCATCCAACAGAGGAATGTTCAATGTATATCAAAATTAAGCAAGACAACCAGATCTACAGAGTAAGATACATTCCATAACCAATGTCTACATACATTGCTCCTGGATTTTTTGACTTACCGCTTGAAAAGACAGCACACATAGAATTCACCTTATCCTGGTTTTGTCATCCTAGGCACAAAAATAATTCCTGAAAATTCACTGTACAAACAGATACATTGTCACAATGTCTCTTTGTGCTACAAGAGTGATCTGAGCTTCCAGAAGACATTGTTGGTGTTATTTAGTTGAAATATTTTATTACTTGTCACATCAGATCAGAACTCAACAAAGACTCATCACTTCCGCCTTTGCAAATGGTAGCTGTTTGATTTTGGCTGTGAAGTTCCCTGCTTCTCTAACATGTGTGCAGTCAGCCCCAGAAACATTTGGTAGTGCTGTTCCTTCACTTTAGTGTACATATTGATCCCACACAACTGAGCATCTGTAGTCCTATCTCAAAAAAGCCAAGAATTGATGAGATGCAAGAATCCATTGGGTAGATCTCCCAAAATGTCCACTTCTAGTGAACCACAGACATTGAGTAAGAATGGGCAGCTTGTTCGTTTCAGTACATTTTGGGAAATAGTTTGCCAATATTTTTGGTAAGAATTTAGCAACATTTTTTTTCATTTACGTGCAGTGGTTCACAACCTTGGGTACCCCAATGTTCTCACTCCAACTCCCAGTAGCCCCAGACAGCACAGCTCATGGTGAAGGCTTCTGGGAATTGCAGGCCAAGAATTTCTGGGGACCTACGGTTGTGAATAGATATGGGCACGACTTGGAAAAAAAAATTCGAGTTGTCGTTAGTCGGGCCGGTTCCGTTTCGGGTCGTCTCCGTTTTTTGCGAAAATTCGCAAAAATTAGTCGGTTTGTTTTTTCATTTTTTCGTTTCCGTTTCTGCCGCGATTTCACGCATTTTGACGTCCGGCCGAGACTTGCGGCTTGCGGGCGCAGCGCGGGCGGCGGTAGCGCGGGGTACATGCGTGGGCGGCGGCAGCGGCAGCGGCAGGGGGAGTGGCTAGCGTGGGGGTGGGTGCGTGGGCGGGCGCGCGGGCGCGGGTCCCGCAAAATGAGCAGGCGAAATACAGTTTTAAACCTGCCTGGGTGATGGACTTGCTGCTGCACAACAAGGCTAGTGCATCCTAAGCAAACAAAGTGGGGCAGAAACAAATTTGCATTTCTTTTTTTTCTCTTGGTCTGCTGTGCTGCATCTGCTGATGCTGAACCAGCCAGCCACCTTGGTCTGGCTGACGTGGCTGTTTGTTGTACTTTTTTGTTGTTTGGTTTTGAATCCATCCCATCTCCCCTCCACCTCTCTCGGAGGCAGCAGGAGAAACAGACATTCCGTTCCTCCCCAAATCTGGATGAGGGGTCTACTCCTCTACTCCTCTCAAATTGGCCCCCCATCACCAAGGTCCTTCTGCCTTCACTTCACATTCACAGACTGTGGTGGCAACAAGTAAATGAGTGAGATGGACTCACAACAGCAGCACAACAACAAGGTAATAGGAGCTAGGGGTTTGCCAATCCTGGCACCCAACTAAGTTTCTCTATGCCCTACACAGGGCAAGTGTAATTAGGAGGAGAACTGTAACTTCTTCCCAGTTGTAATTGGATTGTGTATGTAGACTGTGGTGGCAAGTAAATGAGTGAGATGGACTCACAACAGCAGCACAACAAACAAGGTAATAGGAGCAAGGGGTTTGCCAATCCTGGCACCCAACTAAGTCTCTCAGTGCCCTGCACAGGGCAAGTATAACAAAGAGAACTGTAACTTCTTCCCAGTTGTAATTGGATTGTGTATGTAGACTGTGGTGGCAAGTAAATGAGTGAGATGGACTCACAACAGCAGCACAACAAACAAGGTAATAGGAGCAAGGGGTTTGCCAATCCTGGCACAAAACTAAGTCTCTCTATGCCCTATACAAGGCAAGTGTAATTAGGAGGAGAACTGTAACTTCTTCCCAGTTGTAATTGGATTGTGTATGTAGACTGTGGTGGCAAGTAAATGAGTGAGATGGACTCACAACAGCAGCACAACAACAAGGTAATAGGAGCTAGGGGTTTGCCAATCCTGGCACCCAACTAAGTTTCTCTATGCCCTACACAGGGCAAGTGTAATTAGGAGGAGAACTGTAACTTCTTCCCAGTTGTAATTGGATTGTGTATGTAGACTGTGGTGGCAAGTAAATGAGTGAGATGGACTCACAACAGCAGCACAACAAACAAGGTAATAGGAGCAAGGGGTTTGCCAATCCTGGCAAACAAGTTTCACAATCCACAGGGCAAGTGTAATGGAGAACTGTAACTTAACTTCTTCACAGATGTAAGTTACAACTGCACAAAAACCAAGCTAATAGAAGCAAGGGGTTTGCAAAATCTGACAGCACCCAACTTTCACAAATAATGCACAGTAACTAAGATGAATGAAACTTCTTCAAAGATGTAATTGAAGAAAAAGTTCTATAGAGGTGGCTGGGTGCCTGCCCTTCAACTAATGTTTGTTTGAGTGCCTGACTGCAAAAAAATGAATGAGGTGTTGGACAAGTCAAGTGAAAGAAATTCAAAGAATATCTAGTGTTAAGTAAGATGAAATTGTAAAATGTTCTATAGAGGAAGGTGCCCTAGCCTTGTTGCCAAAACAAATGTGTTTGAGAAATTTGAGTGCACTGGTTGGCGAGGGAGACTCTGCCTAGTACTCAGTCTGTACTGTATAATATTTTTAAAATAATTTAATCCACAGCCTCCAACCTCCCCTTCTAAGCACTAGTAGTACTACTGGACCTTGGCTGTTGCTTGCCACTTGCTAATAAACTGTAAAATAGAAAATAAATGGAATAAAACTATAAGCTGCTATACTAGGGTAGGATAGGGGTTGCTGGATTCCCTTCCAAAACCCCAATCGCAACAGCAGCAAAAAAGCTGTAGGCGCAGGGTAAAAGGACCTTGGCCAAGTAAATGAACTTGGTGGGAAATTGGGATACAAAAGAAATTGTATGGTAGTGTAATATAAAATAAATAATATATTTTCAAGATAAATCCGCAGCACCTCCCCTCCCCTACCGCTCCCACTCAAATCTTCCCTCCCCCTTGAAGCAAAAACGTACGGAACTCTTCCTCAAAAATGCAGAAAACAAAAAAGAGAATAAACACTGCGTTGCTATTCCCCACAGGGAATAGAAGAAATTATTATGTTTTGCGATTCGAATTAATATCAATTCAATTCCCTCCCTGCCTAGCGAGACCGAGACCGCGACCGCGAAATCGAAACTAGACTGAGCGCAGCAATCCAGCCCTGACCACCCTCCACAAGATCCAAGCCCAGACTGTGCCGGACTGGAACTGCCTCGGCTTTTTATGCCCTCTGGCACATCCAGAAATGTCAGTCAAAACCTGTCCATGCGATTGGTGTAATGGCTCCGAAAATTTGCATGGTCCCGTCCCATGGCCAGCCCATCGTTGCGCAGGTGTAAAAAAATAAATTAAGAAAAAAATAAAATAAAATCAACGGAGACGTATTTTGGCAAGACAAACCCACTGCTGCTACTGTAAAAAAATCAAGCTTTTAAAATAGGTTACTTTCGCATGTTTCTGTGGTGCTTTGGTGGGGTTTTGGGCAAGGATTTCAAAAAAAATATTGCGGTCGCCATTTTGGACCGGGAATCGGGTTTTTTTTTACTTTTAAAAACTTTTTTTCTGTGCCGCTTGGCATTGCGCGATCGCCGCGTGCAAGTAACAAACACGACAAATCAGACCAAATTGTTCGTTCATCGGTTCGAGCTCGAAGTCTGGCGGAGTGATTCCCGTTACCGTTTCCGTAGAGTAACGGATACGAGTAACGGAAACGGAAACGGGAATACCGCTAAGTCGTGCCCATCTCTAGTTGTGAACTATTGATCTAAGGATGGGAAAAACTTGAAATGAACACGGTATGGATGGGGAAGAAAGCAAAGCTGACTGATGCAACCATCCAGGTGCATAGTGTTCAGTGCTTCACTTTCAAAAGACTGGCCTTCAACCCCTGTGAATTCAACTATATTTGTGCTGTTGTAGGGTTCCCATTTCCTAGATCAGAGGCACTGCTCACCTTTAGCACATATAGGTAACCTACTCTCTTTTCTGCAAATAGCTATCTTGACTGAGTTTGTCCTGAGAAAATGAGTGAGAATTTCATTCCATTTTGCCCTTGAAGGATTAGGCCATATTTTCCAATTACTTCATATTAGGGAAGAAATTTGTAATTAAAAAGAAGAAAAATACAAAAAGACCTGTATGTTTTAACTTATCTGAGAGCAAAAAGATCAGCATTTTTATAAAAAGGAAGGAAGGAAGGAAAGATAACCATGTGTTTACTCAAAAAATCATGTATTTTGGAGGGAAAGTCTAATTTTTTTATTGCACAAAATACAACACTCTTTATACATACATTTTTAGGGGGGGAAACAGTTCTAAAATGCAACAAAACCTCACAAAATCACACCTATTTTCATTAGGGAATAAAATGTCTAGAATTTATTTGTTCTTGTCAATGAAGTAAACAAAAATCTACATATCCAGGGCCCCATGCCCTTGATAGAAAGAAACCCACAGCACTGAGTTAAGATTCTTGGAACAGTTTCACCCCCTGCTCTTAAAATCTGTGAATAATATTGTTGTTTTTCCATGCAGTGCTGGTGGCCGTCGTGGTAGCACAAAGAGTTTCATGACCGAAACATGCAACAGCACGTCATGAAGAAGTTGTAATTAGCCATGGCTAATTGTAAGGGGTGAGATTTTTTTTAATTTATTGAACTACAAAACTGAGTCATAACTCCTCATTATGGGAGTCCTACCTGATTCACACACAGATAGCTAAATGATGCTTTGCTTGGGGAAAGGCCTAAACTGGAAAGATTTGAGGCTTAGCTAGGCCTGGCTCCATCCAAGCTTACTGCTCCTGCCCCAGTGCTACCTGGGACCTTTATTTGTGAACAGGAAGCTATGTGGAGCAAGACCTAAGTCTAGGTCTAAGCTTTCCACAGCAGGACTCCTCTCTCAGGTGAGCCACAGTTAGGTGTTCATAAAGTATAAGTCAGGTAAAACTCTGAGAATGGAGAATTATGGGATTTGTAGTCCAAGAAATTAAAAAAAATCACCCCTACCAATTACACAAACATTACCAAGAGGGTTTTGAATACCAAGAGGGTTTTGGCCAATGGCTTTAAAAATATTTGTTGAGATTTACAACACATTTATAGATGATGAATTATGTCTTGGCAAATTAATTCCAAGCTCTGCTGCAGGTGAAAGATAAATTATGCCCATGGTTTGAGCACACTTCCCTCTAAGCTTTATGAAAACGAAATGGAGAAGCAAAAACCATTCCTTCCCTCCACCCTCCAACTGTCCATGTATTCCCTGACTCTGGTCGTTTATGCCCAGCGGCGTCAACAATAATCTCATTGTCTGGCCAAAAGCATCTGCCTGTGTCTAGACATGGGCACGAATCGGCGAAATTGTCGTTTCCGTTTTCGGTTATCGTTTCCGTTACGTAACGGAAACGGTAACGATAATTAAGCCATCAGAACTCGAACTCGAACCGAAAAAAGAAAAATTTGGTTGGGTTTTTCGTTTCCGTTTGTGGCATCGCGGCAATCACGCGATGTGAAGCACAGAAAAAGTTTTTAAAAGTTTTTTTTAAAAAACCCCGACTCCCGGCCAAAAAAGCAGGCAAAAATATGCCTGCCTGAGGCTTTGTCACCTACCAGAGGGGTGGTTTCTGGGGGGTCCCCGGCCTTCCCCCCCTTCTCCTGTCCTGGGCTGCTTGCACCAGGCTGGGGGGGGTCATCCTCGTCGTCTGTCTCGCTGCATGCCATGCGGTGGGGGGGGGATCCAAAATGGTGACCGCAATTTTTCTTTTGAAATCGTGGTCAAAAAACACACCAAATCACCACAGAAACATGTGAAATTTATTTATTTTAAATGCCTGAATTTTTATAGTAGCAGCAGTGGGTTTTTTATACCAATAAAACGTCGTATTGATTTTATTTTATTTTATTTTATTTTTAATTTTTTTAGACCTGCCCATTTGGGCTGGGCATGGGATGGGACCATGCAAATTTTTTGAACCATTCCACCAATGGCATCGCCAGGGTTTTGACTGATACTTCTGGATGTCTCGGAGGGCATAAAAAGCCGAGGCACCTTCCAGAAATCGCAGTCGGGTGTATGGATGTGGTTGAGGGAGGAGGGCCGGCTGCTGGTGCTGGTGTGATCTGATCGAGATTGAGGAGGGAGGCTGGAGGCTTTAGGATTTAAGTTAGGCAGGCAGGGAGGGAATTGAATTTAGAAAATAATTTCTTTGATTCCCTGCAGCTTTGTCTGCTGAAGGGAATAGCAGTTTATTCTTTATTTCTTCTCTGGCAGTTTGTGACTATTTTTTTCTGATATTGGATAAAGGGGGAGGTTTGACCGGGAGTGGGAGGTGTGGATTTATTTTAAATATATATTATATACTACCATTTATTTTCTATTTTCCCAACTTCAATTTGCTTGCACACACACACACATTTGGGGTGCAAACCAAGAACAGAACCTCTATCCTAAGTGATATCCTAACTGCCCACTCGCCCGTCTGCCCGCGCCGCCACCCGCCCACTCGCCCGCCCGCGGCTGCCACCCACCCATGGCCCCCCGCCACTGCCACCCGCCCGCACCTCCCCCCCGCCGCTCCCCCGCCCCACCCACCGCCTAGGGCGCAAAAACACCTAGCGACGGCCCTGATTGCAGGACGCCCCTATGCTCTGGGAAGTCAAATCGCGCTAAATCGTGGTGGAAACGACAAACGACAAACGGAAATGACAAATTTTTGAAAAATTTCGCGACAAACGGAAACGACCCGAAATGGACCCATTCCGACAAATGAAAACTCAAAACATCATTTTTTCTGGTCGTGCCCATGTCTACCTGTGTCATCGCTGGTCAAATTGTCTCCCTCCCGAGACACAGGTCAATGCCAGACAAGAGTATTATGTAGCCTTGATAGGGACATTTTCCTATCCAGTGATAGGAAATGTGCAGGAGCTTTAAGGCGCACAGTTTGACCAAAGAATCCAGAAGGCACTGGTCACTGCACCATACTGTGAAACAGGGGCATAGTGTGGGGAGGGCAAGGGGGTGGGGTGCCCCAGGTGCAGCAATTAGGGGGCACCCAATTGCCTACCACCCCCCCTGCCACCGCCACTGCCTCCCACCCACTATCCAGATTATATTTTGCAATGATGGGGGCGGGGGCGCAAAAACTGACTATTGCCTTAGGCTCTGGAAGCCCTAACTATGCCTCTGCTGTGAAAAACACCAAAGACCTCAGAGGACTCCACCAAGCGCCTAAGAATCTGACCGATGACTTTCCTCTTACCTATTTAGCAATCCAAAATGAGCATGCTAGAGATTGTGTCTGTGCTTCTTTGTTTCTTACTGGAGAGTTGCAAACCCCCCCAAAAAAGTAACTTTTCCCTTCTTTAGGGATCAGCTCAGAAAGAATGAGAGAGTGAGAGACGGCTTTGGCATTTTATTCATTTTATTTTGTTTCAAGGCTGCGTTTTCCCAATCATGGGACAGATTGTGGTGACCTGAGGCAGGTCATCCAGTAAATAAGATGCCCTTGAAGAACAGAGCCTTCTTGGTGGTGGCCCCACATCTTCGGAACAGCTTTCCTGTAGAGATCCATCAGGGCCCTTCCCTCTCAGCCTTTGAGCTGTTTTTAAAGGCCAGTCGTCTCAAAGACGTCTCCCCTGCATCAGCCAGGAGCATGGTTTACCATCAATGTGTGTGGCTGTGCAATCCGGGATTTGTTAGATTTGGTTTGTCTGGGATTCATTTGGGCTGGTGGGGAGGTGTATCGGCATTAGAGATGGGCACGACTCAGCAAAATTTTTGTTTTCGTTTTGGTTTTTTCGTTTCGTTTCGCAACGAAAATGAAAACGAAAAATTTTTCAGAAGCAAAACGACAATGGAAACGAAACGAAAATTTTTGCCGTGTTTTTCATTTTCGTTACGGCAGACACATTGCATTGAAAAGAATGCTAACGAAATGAAAATTTTTCGTTTTCGTTTTTGTTTTTTCATTTTGTTTCGGAATGAAAACGAACCGAAACGGACCCCTAAACGAAAAACAAAAAACGAAAAATTATTTTTTTGAGTTGTGCCCATCTCTAATCGGCATTAATGAGAGTTATTTACATTATTGTTAAATGTCAAGTTACTGCTTTTTAAATTAATTTGGGAGGTATTCAGATTGCTGGAATGAACAAAGAAACAGACTGATCACAGATTTGAACCTAGGTTACCGCAACGCAAGTCAGCCACGGATTGGCATGCTGGCACGCTACCCATGGCACTACCTTGGTTCTCCTGTGCTCCTCATTCAAAAAGCAATATTCTAGCAGGAAATGCCTTCTACAGGAATCCTGTACACATTATGTCATATAAGGCACCACGCGTCAGCTGCCCCATTCACCCAACTGTGGCTCCGATCATAATAGATTCAGTTCCTCCCCTTTGACCCATCTAAGGGCACTTTTACACGACTTCTCAAATCCACCTACAACTTAAATTCGGACCAGAGATTGTGAGGTTTGTTCCTCTTCCTGTGTTCCCACTCTTCTGCACTTCATTGCTCCTGTCTGCGGTGAGGGAGGGGGCAGAAAAAAAGGAAGAAATGAATGCAGCCTCACCTCCGCTCGCCTCCGTCTGCCATCCAGAGCAGCCCCGTATGGATTCCTGTCTCTTAAAAGGGCGGCGGGGACAAAAAAAAAGAGAAGGTGAGGGGAGCCTGGCATCCACAGCTTTACAATCCGCATCAGAAATTTTTTTACCTCTGGAGCCCAAGTACTTCTAAAGTGCGCTGGGGTGCACTTAGGTGAGTGTGGTCGTAGTTTATTTTGTTTAAAGTCCACAGCTGGTGGGAAAACAATTTTAAGCTCAGCATCTAGGAGCCCTTTGCCTCGGATTTTAGGGGTCGTGTAAAAGCAGCCTGAGTCTGTCATGCTTTCTCTGTTGCGGGCTAAACCTGGCCTCTGGTCTTGCACCTACGGGCAGCATTTATGAAATGGATTGTCACTCTCCCTTGGGAAGGCTAGTCAGTGGGGCTGGGTGGGTGTTACAGAGGAATGTCTATGTGTGGTTTGCTTTCTATGCCCCCGGGGGCTTCCGCTTTGTTGAAAAGGGATCAGCAGAGGGGGTGCCAATGGCTGAGAAAAAGACTGAATCAGAGAGAGTCAAACAAATTTAAAAACCCTTTGCCTGTTAATGGCACCCGGCTTCACACAGGGAGATGGAGAGTGACTGTCTAGCAATAGGCACGTGCAGGCACACACACACACACACACACACACAGACACACACACACATGTGGCTTTACAAAAAGTAGGTTTTGTGCCAGCCTCATCAGTGTGGCAGGGTAATAAGGTCAATGTGAAAACAACTGGAAGGCACATTCCCCAGTAAACACGCACTGAGTGCAAACAGCCCGACCTTATGTTGTAGAATCCAAACCCATCGAGTCAATTGCCAGAAAACATGACATGACCTTTCAGACTCAGTGAGCATCAGCTCCCGGTGCAGGCTGCCGTGCTCTTTTCCATTTCATTGCTGCCCCCGAGGGCCTCAAGTCACCGGAAATAATAGCTCAGGCCTCTAAATCTGCACTCCTTTAATGAAAAAAAATATATATACACATGGCATCCAGTTTGACCCGGGTGGCAGATACTTTTTTCTGTGTGCTTACCTCAATTCCTTTAAACTTAACAACCTTCTGGCTTTATTTATTTATTTATTTCTCTCACAGACACACACGTTCACACATGCCTTTATATATCTACTGGCTCTATATTGCAGGAATTCTCTTTTTCCCCTTTCTGCTTTGATTCGCCATCCACAGATATTCCCCACCCCACCCCCTTTTTTAAAAAAAATTAAAGTTTACGTGTGTCAAAAGGGTAAAGAATTTATTACGGTGAGATTAAGAACATGGATGAAAATGAGCGGGTGTGGGAAGGTGTGAAATCCATATGAATATTAGAGTCAAACTAGACTTGAAGAAACATGCCTATTCCTCCTAACTCAACTGTCTTCTCTCTCTCTCTCTCTCTCTCTCTCTCTCTCTCTCTCTCTCTCTCTCTCTCTCTCTCTCTCTCTCTCTCTCTGTCTCTCTGCTGATGGGCAGCTCCCATGGTTTCCCAAACTTATGCAATTCAACTGGGGTTCTTTAAAATTGGGGTATGTTTTTGTAAAGTTAAGGGGCATGTTCTTAGGCAGCAGCAATCTTTCTTTCTCTCTCTCTCTCTCTCTCTCTCTCTCTCTCTCTCTCACTCACTCACTCTCTCTCTCTTTTTAAAAAAAGGAGGCACTCTGAATCTGGCATCATTTAAGTTTTGGAGGTGGTCTTAAACTAGATCAGAGCAGATGTCCCTTGTTCCCCACATTGTCTTCTCGCACTGGCCACAGTGGACCAGAGTGTGAGTACAGTGAAGTCCTCCCAATGAGTTTCATACAAGTTCCCTTTTTGATCTGATAGAAATCATTAAGTGAGAAGTGGAGAACTTTTTTTTGTTCTCCAAGGCTACATTTTGTCAAAGGTTGATTAGCTGGCTGGCTGGCTGGCTGGTTGGCTGGCTGGTTTATAATATTTTTACCCCGCTTTTCTCCTTAAAAGGACCCAAGGGAGCTTACTCCACAATTAGCTAGTCAAGGGCCAAATATTTATTTGTTTGTTTATTTATTTTTGAATATTTTTACCCCCGCCTTTCTCCTTGAAAAGAACCCAAGGTGGCTTACAATAATGAGGGGCAATATGCATTCTAGAACATTTAGGACATATTCAATTAAGAACAGGGAATTAGAAGAGGCATCTTAGAACATTAAAAAAGTAGCATTAGAGCTACAAAGAGCATGCAAGAAGAAAAGAAAATTCCATTATAAGGGGAGAAAAGCAACATGGAAAACACTAGTGTTCTTAAGAAATCAATCAATGCAATCATGTAGGGTCATCCATATAAAGTCACATAGTAGGGAGCCCCTCATTCAGGGAAAGCTTGCCTGAAGAGGAAGGTCTTTGCCTGCTTCCGGAAAAACAGCAGAGATGGGGCAGTCCTGGCCTCCAACCGGGGGCATGGGGGGGGAGTTCCAAAGTCTGGGAACAGCAACAGAGAAGGTCCTTTCATGTGTTCTTCTGAGATGCATCTGTGAAGGTGATGGGATGAAGAGAAGCACCTGAAGCCAGTTCATACTGCGATATTCGATCTTTGGACCTAGCTTGGACCCAGGCTGTTTTGTGCTTTGTAGGTTAAGGTCAGCACCTTGAATTGGCAATGAAGAAGGCCTAAATAATGTGTCAGTAGGAACAGACTCGGAAGTGGATGGAATCCTCATTCTCCCCACCACCTCATGCCCCCTCTTACCCTTTCTTTTACCTTGTTATGGGGGGGGGAATCCATTTTATTTATTTATTTATTTATTTATTATTTACACTTGTATACCGCCCCATTCCCACAATGGGGACTCTGGACGGTTTACAGTATCAAAATTAAAACAGCAAGAACAATTGTGAACTACAATAACAAAACAGCAATGACCAAAAGAAATTTCGGGATAATAATAATAATAATAATAATTTTAAAAAAAAAAAAACAACAACAACAAATGGGACCTTAGACATTGCCGTAAGCTTCTCGGAAGAGGATAGTTTTGAGATTCCTCTAAAAGCTTCCAGCGATGGAGCCAGCCGTAAATCACTAGAGAGTTTATTCCAGATGGACGGGGCCACTACCGAGAAAGCCCGCCCCAGAGTGACCGTCCGGAGGATAAGGGAAAGACCGTCCGGGAGTGATAAGCTCGGGTGGGTCGGGCCAGGTCTAATTGTCGGGAGAGACGCTCCGCCAAATATGCTGGGGCCAAGCCATGGAGGGTTTTGTAAACCAAAACCAACACCTTGAACCTTATTCGGGAGGCAACGGGTAACCAGTGTAGGCGAGCCAGGATGGGGTGGCACGGTCATAGCGACGCGCACCAACCACCAGCCTGGATTCTGGACCCGTTGCACCGCCGAACAAGGTTCAAGGGGAGCCCCATGTAGAGGGCGTTGCAGTAATCCAGCCTCGACATGACCAGTGCCTGTACCACAGTCCTCAAGGAGCCCTCATCGAGGTACGGGCGAATCTGGGCGATAAGCCTAAGATGGTAAAGGCCGACCTGACCACGGCTGACACCTGGGGTTCCAGGGTCAGATCCGGGTCCAGGACGACGCCCAGATTCCTCACTCTTTGCGCCAGCTGGAGGGCGGACCCATCCAGACTGGGAAGAGGGCCACAGTACCCCTCCAACGGGCCCCCAAAGAACATAACCTCGGTCTTACCCGGGTTGAGCCTGAGCCTGTGGGACCTGGTCCAGTCCAGAACCGCAGCCAGGCAACGATCAAGGGTCGGACGGCCTCCACTGCATCGGTGGAAAAGGAGAGATAGAGCTGCGTGTCATCAGCGTACTGATGACAGCAGACTCCATAACTCCGGATGATCTCGGCCAGTGGCTTCATATAGATGTTAAAGAGCATTGGGGAGAGTGATGACCCCTGAGGCACCCCACAAGAGAGTGTCCAGGAGCCGACAACTCACCCCCAAGCTCACTCGCTGGGTGCGGCCCCCAAGGAAGGACCGGAGCCAGGCCAAGGCCTGGCCTCCAATCCCAACCTCAGAGAGCCGCTCCAGCAGGATACCGTGGTCGACGGTAAAAAGCCGCTGACAGGTCGAGAAGGACCAGCAGGGTAGAGCAACCCCTGTCAGCCCTCCTCAACAGATCATCATGCTCGTTTCGGTTCCATGACGCGGCCTGAACCCGGACTGGAAAGGATCCAGGACATGGTTCTCCTCCAGGAACGACTGGAGACGCAGGGCGGCGACTCGCTCGATCACCTTGCCCAAAAGGGAACATTGGCTATGGGACGATAGTTGGACAAATCGTCCACTGCCAAGCCAGGTCTTTTAATAATGGGCTTCACCACCGTCTCCTTCAGAAGATTCCCCGTCCCTGAAGGAGGTTGAGGCAATCAGTGAAGCCCATTTCGGCATTCCCCCTGCGCTCTTAATCAACCAGGAAGGGCAAGGGTCGAACGGAGAGGCCGCAGGCCTGCAATGTCCCAGTGCCCTGGATCCTTACAGGCCCAAACTCAACAAACCGAGGCGACCGAGGCGGCCCGACACTGGCCATGACAGGGGCCGTATCAGGGCAACCGGCATCCAGCTCGGAACGGATGGCCTCTATCTTAGATTTAAAATAGGCTGCGAATGACTCACTAGTGAAATCACTAGGAGGAGGCCCCGGCGGAGCGGGATTGGTGAGGTCTCGGACCACACGGAAAAGTTCCGCCTGGCGATTCGAGGCCTCACCAATTCTCAGGGCGGCAAAAGATCTCCTAGCCGCCCTTATCGCACGGGAGTAGCGACCGTTCGACGCCTTTACCGCAGCCCAATTTTGAGCCGTCCGAGCGTTCCGCCATCTGCTCTCTAGCCTTCTCCGCTTTTCCTAAGCTCAGAGGGTGGCTTCCCAAAGCTGCTATTAGCTTCAGAGATGTACTACAAGGTCCTTTTAGTTGTACTCCATGAACACTTGAGGGAAGCAGCCAACATACAGGGCTGGTCACGACTGAAAATACCCTTTGTCCAGTATCCACCCCTTGGATTGGTCAAAAAATGCCTTATATTTGCTAAATCCAAAGTCCTCCTCCTTGTTGGATGGATCCCAAGCTTCTCCTGATCAGGAAAAAGAATTGCACCCATCCTGGGATTAGTTAAAGCAAAAGCATAGGAGACATCTATTTCGTTATTACAGTAGGATCCCTGCAGGATCCCTGCAGGACTCATATCCACAATTTCATTTATATGAACACTTCGAATATTACAAGTATTTTTATGAAAAGAAGAAATACATTTTTTTACACTAGAGGACCCCATGCTATGCATTCTTGTTGTTGAAGAATTCATAGAATGGTCTCTGGCTCCCTCTAGAGGTCAGATCTGCTAATCCATGGTAAAAATACACATTTCTGGATTATTTTCCTTTACCATGTTATGTATAATGTTCACTATTAGCTTCCATTTTCAGCATCTGTGGCATAGCTTGGAACCATGGGTATCACTGTACTTCTGAACAGATTGAGTTTGATAGGTGGAAGGTTATAGTGTGTGGGGGAGCAACTTCCTGTGTCTCTAAGCTTCAGTGTTCCCTGGAGTCTTCTCCTGGGGCAGAAGCACAGGATTACACATTAACTCAATGAGCAAATGGACAGAATCAAATCCAGAATTCTCATTTTTCCCAAAACAGCAAACACATTTTTTAGAAAGCCTCAACTGTTACACTCAATTAGAGTATACTCAATGAACAAATATGACCTTTTCAGTCGGTTTTTATGCATTGTAAGGTACACTGCTGTACCATGGACAAAACTGTGCTCATGACCCAAAGCTCAATCCCAGGTAGCCATCTTGAGGTTCACTCAGCCATCTATTCTTCTGACGTTGGTAAAGTGAGTACCCATCTTGCTGAGGAGGCAATGTGTCACCTGCATAATTAACTTGTAACCTCTCCAGAGAGTGCTTTAAGTTCTATTTAAAAAGTGTTCTGCTTATATACCACCCCATACCACTTCAAGTACTTTAATTACAGTATGTGTAATTACAGTATGTAGGCTACACATCCCCCCCGCCGCCGCCGCCAGCAAGCTGGGTACTCATTTTACCTAACTTGGAAGGATGGAAGGCTGAGTCAACCTTGAGCCTGTTACCTGGGATTGAACCCCAGGTCATGAACACAGTTTTACCTGCAGTACAGGCATTTAACCACTGCACCGCAGGGCTCCTGTAAAAGGTGGTATGCAAGCAGCACACTTTGCTCTTGTTTTTACTCTAAGGATGAGCAAACAAAATTTGTAATTCCAGGGGCTTCTTTGGGAATCTTCACCTGGAAGCTCTGAATAAGATAACCAGTTTCTATGCTCTCAGGGTTCTGGCACTCTAAAAGCAAAGGCCTGGCATAAAGGACGACACAACAGCCATGTTCGGACTGCTGCAATAGTGAGCCAGAAGTATTACCACCAAGTTGATTGCGACTGGCATGATATATGCCAGGCCTTCACAATGGTGACTGGTAGCCCGCGGGGTGCCTAAGAAGTCACCCACCAGGTCCCTGGCCACCTCCTGACTTGGGGGCACTCCTCCTCCACCACTGCCAGTGCCACAAAGCTTGTTGGGTAGGTGGGCAGGGAAGGGGAGCGGGCGCTCCTCCTCTGCCGCCGCCACCACGCCAGTGCCACAGAGCTTGGTGGGTGGGTGAGTGGGTTGAGCGGGTGCTCCACTGCCACCACCGCCACTGCCACCACCGTGGAGCTTGGGGGCAGAGCCTGCGAGGACGTGCCTTGGGCAAAAGGAGCCTGCAGGCAGTTCAAAGTTGGACAACCCTGATATATGCTATTTGACTTGAGGAATTAAAAATATGCATAGTTAACTTTCCCAGCATAGTGCTCCTCCCACATAAACTGGATGAGGGAGACCACTGGTAGCTCCCCATGCTCTTTGATTCCAGGGTACAGAGGTTTGACATAAGTACAATGTGCAGAATAAAGGCTCTGAACTCCATGGTGGATTAAACTGCATTATGCAAGAGATGGCAAGGCAAAACTTATCCAAGATGAACAAGTGAAATTACTCAGCAAAACTAAAAATGGCATCAGAGTAAATGTAGGCCTTGCATATTCTGTGACCACCAGCTGAGTTCAATGTCCTGCAATCCAAAGTCAGCAAAAAAATTACATCTCCACAGAAAGGCTCCAACAGTCCTCCGGATATTACTGGACTGTAAGGCATGCTTGTTAATTGATGCAGCATCATGTAGAGTTCTTGAGGCCGCCTTAGTATTCCTGCAAAGGGGGTTGCTTCAAATGTATTTTTCACACACAGCAAAGCTGCCCATGTGGACATCTGGTATAAAGGGAAGAAAGATTACCTCTGAACCTTGCCCCTGTGTTTCTTTCATGGATGAAGATTTTTCTTACTACTTGTGTGGGTGGCATTACACCATGCAATTCGTTAGCAAACAAGCATCCAGACACAGTCCTTCAGTCTTCAGCTGCAGCTGAGGTCTCTCCCCTCCATGCTGGACTCAAAAATTTAGAGGGTGCTGAAATCTGGTAGGTGAATCTCACGGTGAGTGTCAGGGAACAATGCAATCTTTCCTGGCCCTATTTGCTTTCCTTTAACTGAAAGCACCAAAACTTCCTCTGGGGGCATTCTTATTCTCTTCCTCCTTTGGGGGGGACAGTCTGCATGGAATGATGAGCAGGTGGTAGGAGGCAGTGCAGCCAAAATGGCTAGTGACTCCCCCTCTCACATGCCTATCTGTACTTTCTCGTTGGGACCTTGCTTCTCCAAAGCTGTTCTACTTCCCGTTTACAAAACAGGCTGTACTTTTCCATACCCCCCTCTCCCTTCTACCACCAGCAGTAATTAGAGATGGGCATGAACCGAAAAAATGGTGATTGGTTTGTTTCATTTTAGGGTTTGGTTTGGTTCGTTTTGTTTTTAATGATTTTTAAAAAAATCATTTTGTTGGTTCCTTGGTTCATTATTCGTTTTTTCCTGCTTTGTGCGATTTAATCCATTTGACAGCGCGCGGGCAGGAAAAAACATTCAAAAAAAACCCCCAGAGACATTGACAACAACTGCACAAACTGGACTGGCAGCATCCACATCCTCATCCTCATCCTCATCATCTTCAATCATCAACACATCATCCTTACCGGGTAGTGGTGGTGGCGGCAATGGCAGCGGGGCGATCCTGGCCCCTGTGGCAGGGTTTTTTTGAGGCACTGGCTTGGGACCAGCACCTCTTTTTTTCAAGCACTGACCACACAGACCCTGGGGCCGAGTCAGCACTTCTTTTATTTTTTATATTTTCTCTTTATTTTAGGGCGCCAACCCAGCCACCCCTGGGGCCGGGTCAGTGCTCCTTTTTATTTTTTTATTTTTTTATTTTTTATTTTTTTATTTTACTGCCAACCACATGGCCCATGCTATAGCTATAGCACAGGCTGGTCAGCTTTTTTTTCTGGTAGCCCCTCCCTACAGCCAGGAAGACAGGAAAATAACGGAATAACAAAAACTGAAACAAACTAAAAGTTCGTTTCGTGCTGATCTCTAGCAGTAATTCATGATTTTAAGGTACAGAAATTGCAACAGGAGGGGAGCCAGACATGGGGGGGGGAAGATAATCTGGATTTGCCATTTTGCTGGCCCTGACACTGCAATCAGTTCAGAACCAAGCTATGAGCAAATGTCCCCTTGCAATGTTCCATCCAGTTTTTCTGTGGCCAATGTGAGGGCATGTTCGGGGGGGGCATGTTTGAGGGAAAATAAATGCCCCTGTATTTGTCTGCAGGAGGATGCCTCAAACAATTTCTTGAGATTGGGAGGCCAGAGCAGGGGGTCTGACACAAGTTCTCCATTTTCTTTTGCACGGCTGTTGGTCATTTGGTCCTCGTGCTGCTGCAGAGCACACAGCCTGCCTGCCATTTTGTATTTTTCTCCAGGACTGACCATATCACTAGGCAAAGTGCAGCAACTCCCCCTGGTGGCAGCTGTTGGAAAATGGCAAGGGGTGATACTGTTGATAAATCTGTCAAGCTGCTTCTGACTTTACGGGAGTCCTGCAAATTAGCAACCACCAAAAGGCTCCATCGTTAAAAGCCCTGCTCAGGTCTTGTTGACCTTCCTTCTGTCTTCCGTTTCCCCCAGAATTATTAAATCACTGCAATCTCAAAAGTAGGCTAGATTTTGAGACCTGCGGGGCTCCTCATCAAGCTGGACTTTGCAGAGCTTTTGTAGGAGAAACCAAGAGGTCTCCAAATTATCTTAAGTTTCCTCATTTAAAGTTGCATTCCAAAATGGAGAGTGCATCTGCATAAAGTCTGCTTGAGGTACTACTGTTCAGTTTCATCGGATGCAGAATGGAGATGTAGCTTTCATTGTCTTTCTCCAGGTCTTTAGAGAAAGGTCTGCCAGTCACTCAGCTCTAGAGATGGAACCAACAAACGTCCCAGGCCCTAATTCAGAAGGAGCCCCTGTGGACAAATTTTGGAACTGGGAGCCTTCAAAGGGCAGGAGGTACAGCAGACTCCCGAGGGTGCAATGGGACAATGTTTTCTGAAGGAGGCTGCCTCCATCACTGCTTGTTCTTCTGTCCAACTTTGCGGGGAGTCCTTGCCGCTTCTATGGTGCAGTGAGGCACTTCCCTTATGGTTCAAAGAAGCAGTGTGGGGTGGATGTGGGCATCAAGCGATGCCCTTTCCTCCACCCATTGCACAGCTCCCAGTCTCCTCCTTCTCTTGGGGGGAGAGGGGGAGGGTTTCCCCAAATTATGGCTCCAGGACTCTGTGTTGTTTCTGAAATGCCCATCCCCATTCAGCATCCTTCCCATTGCCCATGCAACAAGACACTCTCTTAACAACAAAAACATAACAGGATGTCCTCAGGTCCTTTTTTGCAGACCACAAAACACTAGGATTGAGCCTTACAACTCTTGGCATTTTTCCACTGGGATCTGTGGTCACCCATGGGCCTCAAATGTCTGGTTTGGGTGATGCAGGAATCTCCAGCTGTAGGCACCGGTCACATTTCCACGCAGCTCACCTTTGCGAGTTCCCCCTGTGTGTGGCTCTAGCTCCTTTCTTTCCAAGATCCGTCCCTCCCAGTTCAAACAAGGCAAGACAATGGTCGTTTGCCCCTTCTACATTTTAATGCTCTGCTTTGCCAGCTCCTTCGCTCTACCTTTGAAGAAAGCAGGGGACAAACCAGAGACCTCCTACCCCCTACCTCCCTGGAAGGAAAAAGATCTCCTCTCTGCGGTGAAGAGTTCAAGTAAGGATAGCTTGCCTTCGTTTCAGTAAATAATGCAGGAGATGTGCTTGATGAAATCTGAACTTTGCTTGCTCCTCTCCGGCGCATCTTTAAAAGCACCTGAGCCCATTCTTGACACACCAATGAGGGACACTGAGGCACGCATTGAATAGAAAGAGGGAAGACTGACATCGACCGATCCAGAGGTGAAACTTCTGTATCAACAACAGTGCAGGGGAAGAAGCAACTGCATTTACATAATAATAATAATAATAATAATAATAATAATAATAATAATAATAATAATAATAATAATAATAATATTTTTGTCATTGTGTGCATATACACAGTATAATAATAACAGAGATTTTTGTCAGACACCCAGAGACCAGATATACACACACAGAACACACACACACACACAGAGACCAGATTCAACACACACACACACACACACACACACAAATCCCCGAACACTCTCACACACATGCTAAAAACGGGGATGATTTCATACTACAGTACTTCATCTCATGCAAGCTTACACAAATGGAAGCATCTCGGATTTCAAGGTAATCAATACTGGATAACTAACAAATGAATATATATACTGTGCCATACTGTAGTGTACTGGTGATTAATCAGTACAGGATCTCTCTCTCTCTCTCATTCTCTCTCTCTCTCATTCTCTCATTCTCTCATCTCTCTCTCTCTCTCTCTCTCTCTCTCTCTCTCTCTCTCTCTCTCTCTCTCTCTGTGTGTGTGTGTGTGTGTGTGTGTGTGTGTGTGTGTGTGTGTGTGTGTGTGTGTGTGTGTGTGTGTTCATAAATAGGTATCAGTGGGAATTGACACAATAAAAGTTATAGATTCACTTTAAAAATGTTTAGGCCACTGTAAGAGGTGTTAGAGGGAAGGGTGGTTAAGAGTGACAGATATGCATTAACACAACTTCACTTCATAAACAGGCTTAATGTTAGAGTTTTGACATAATTGTTGAGATTTTTCTCTAGTAGATTTCAAAACCTAATGCTGTTTTTTGCGTTAATCCAATTTCACGCCCAGCCATGGAGCCAGGGAACAACAGAACATCTTTCTTAACCTTGTGATATCATTAATTAATGCCTCACATTGGGATTATCAGCATGGAACAAACAGGTTTTTAAATAGAAATCATTTGTCTCTCAGCAGGGGGAACTCTACGGTTTTCTTGCCTACAAATCTTCCCCAAAGCCGTTGTTGTTGTTGTTGTCAAGTAATCTGTTCTCATGGTGATCCTCCCCCCATGACCCCAGATTCAATGTCCAGATCCTGTCTGTGTTTCCCATCTCTTCTCTGCTTCTGCCAGGCCACCTGTGGCAGGGGGAGGTGGCGAATTTCTTCTCTTAATTGCCAAAGAAAAGGTTCTCCACACTTTCAGGCCATTTATTCATTCCCAAGCTTTGGGCCTTTGGTCGGGTTTCCTGGTGGTTTTCTGCAAAAGGAAATCCCTCAACTCATTAAAAAAATAGATTAATTGACCAGTTCAGTAACAAGATGCCGCAGGACCCAATAAACTTTACAAAAGGTGCATTCCAATTATGACTAGGCTCAGCAGGAACTTGATAAATCAGCCAGTGTAATCTTCCCTCAGAATTAAGAAACTTCTGGCTTTGTTTTTTTATTTAATATGAGAACAAGAGAAAGAGAAAGAGAGAGCAATACATCTCAACTTCCCACTGCCCCCTCATGTAACTCTTTCCAAATGACATAAGTTCCCACTTGCATAATAGCTGCCACTTTGGGCAAGTTTTGTGGCAATTTTTCTAATTGTTTCTTCAAAAGGTTGCTTTCCCCTTTATGGCGTTTTCTGCATTCACTCAAATGACACAGTCCAATCCCCTGGCTGTGTGGCTGGTAAAGTTTCAAGTCCAAGACATTTGGAAAATGCAAGGATGGAGAAAGCTGACTCTTAACGCTTGCCATTAGAGATGGGCACAAAATGAACTTTTACTTCATTTCATTATTAATTATTCATTTTGTTAGGAAACAAAATGAATACCAAACCTCAGAGTGGATTTAGAATGAAATGAAACAAAATGGAAAAAAATGGTTCGTTTCGATTTGTTTTGTTAATGGCGGCAGATGTCTCCTACCTGGTGCTGGTCCTTCCTCGACAGTCCAGTCCTCCTGGCTGCAGGGAGGGGGCAACCAGGAAAAAAAAGCTGACTAGTAGGTGCCCGTGGTCAGCAGTAAAATAAATTAATAAATAAATAAATAAAATAAAATAAAATAAAATAAAAGATCTGGCACATGGGTCCTGGTACTGGCCCATGAGCACCGGACCCAGGCTGCGGGCCGGCAAAAAAAAAAAGATCTGGCGCACAGGCCGAGTACCAACCCACGAGCACCAGACCTGGCCCACGAGCACCAGACCTGGCCCACGGGCCACCGAACCGGCCCGTGACCAGCGAAAGTTTTTTTTTTAAGCCAACCAGCCTGTGCTACAGCTGTAGCGCAGGCCACGTGGTCGGAAGTAAAAAAAAAAGTACAATAAAAATAAAATAAAAATAAATCTATTTTTTAATAAAAAGGAGCGCTGACCCAGCCCCAGGGATGGCTGGGGTGGCACCCTAAAATAAAGAAAAAATATAAAAAAATAAAACCAGTGCCAACCCAACCCCAGGGGCCACATGGTCAGCACTTGAAAAAAAAATTTAAAAGGAGCTCCGACCCAGCCCCAGAGGTGGCCAGGTTGGCACCCTAAAATAAAGAAAAAAATAAAAATAAAAGAAGTGTTGACCTGGCCCCAGGGGCCACACAGTCAGCACTTGGGAAGAAAAACAAAAAAAAGAGGCACTAGCCCCAAGCCAGCACCTCAAAAAGCACCTGCCACAGGGGCCAGGATTGCCCTGCCACCACTGCCAGGTAAGGATGATGTGATGAATGATGATTGAAGATGATGAGGATGATGAGGATGAGGATGCTGCCAGTCCAGTTTGTGCAGTTGTTGTCAACGTCTTTTTTTTAATTTTTATTTTTTTGAAAAAATTTCCGCCCGCGCGCTGTCAAATGGATTAAATCACACAAAGCAGGAAAAAATGAATAATGATTCAAAATGAACCAATGAAACAAATATTTGGGAAAAAATCATTAAAAACAAAACAAAATGAACCAAATCCTAAAACAAAACAAAACAAACCGAATTGCCATTTTTTTGGTTCGTGCCCATCTCTACTTGCCATCCAACAACAGACAGAGTTCATTTTGCCATGGATCTCTCTCTCTCTCTCTCTCTCTCTCTCTCTCTCTCTCTCTCTCTCTCTCTCTCTCTCTCTCTCTCTCTCTCTCTCTCTCTGTGTGTGTGTGTGTGTGTGTGTGTGTGTGTGTGCTTCTTTCCAGCCCCACAAAGTACTTGAGAATGGTGCCACACTTGGAAAAAGTCCTTTAAAAATGTCTAACCATTTTTAGCCTGGCTGCGTTGGTTTGGACATGTCTTGCGTGCGGATGAGGATATCCTGGCCCAAAAGGATCTCACCCTGGAGGTCAGTGGATCCCAGTCAAAAGAATGACCAGACCAGCACTGGATGAACACCCTTGACAATGAAATGAAGTAGTCCTGGGTTCACCCACAGCTAGCCCATGACTATGCCAAGTGGAAGGGCAAAACAAGAGTAGTGGACCCCACCACCAATTGGGACAAACACGGAGGAGGAGGAGGAGGAGGAGGAGGAGGAGGAGGAGGAGGAGGAGGAGGAGGAGGAGGAGGAGGAGGAGGAGAAGGAAAAATAGTTAACAGTTACCTTCCTTACATTATATTTGGAATGTAAATCAGCTATATTCTCATTAAATCCTCCCTCCAAAAAGAAGGACACCCATAACCTGAATGACTTTAATTGATCATTTCACACCTTTGGTGTAAAGGAACTTCCAGTGCTGCCATGATATTGAATGCCCATAGTTCTCCACGGGCTGCCTACATCTAATGTCTCTCCAAAAGTCAACTTCTATTTGTTATTACAATTTACCAGAAAAGCCTGTGGTAGAATATTGTTGTGGTCGTTGCTAGCTTTCTAGTGTTTTATCTTTTATGTTCAAGATTTTATAGTTCCATGCTTCATATATGTATGTACCGGTTTTTGTGTGTGCGTTGTGTGCCATTCTGGGACCCTTTGGAGAGAAGTGAGTCTAAATGAAGGACAATAAATGAAACAACGTCAATTGCAAGAGGAAGACATGGAAAGAGGAGGAGGAAAAAGAGAAGCCCTGGTAGGGAAGACAAAAGAAAACTCTGAGCAAAAGCCAAGTAATTGGCCCATGTAAAACTGTGCTGGTCCCGGAGAAATTTGTGCAGAGTTGCCCATTCACACAAGCATCTGTTGAGGAAATGCAGCTGTTCCTTCCAGATCACTCGCATGCCTGCCTTATGGTTGGCTGTTGAAGAGGCAGAGTACAGAGGGACTCAAGAGAGAAGAAATTTCCATGGACTCCCTCAAACTCAAAGCCAGCCATATTGACAAGAATATATATGCACAAGATGCCTCTTCTCTGTTCTTTAGAGCTGCGGTTCCCAGCCTTGGGTCCCCAGATGTTCTTGAACTTAAAAACCTCAGAACCCTTCACCACTATTTATTTATTTATTTATTTATTTATTTATTTATTTATTTATTTATTTAAATATTTACATACCGCCTGTCTTCCGGAGGAACTCTGGGTGGTTTACAACAGTTACAACAGTGATAATAACAAACTAAATAATAATAATAAAGAGCAATAATGAAAATGGAAAGAAAAATAATAATATAAACATCATAAAGTCACAATAAAAATTACTGGCAAGAGGCGGGATGAGGGGGGAAAGGTTAACGGTCGGCAAATGCCTGGCAAAAAGCCAGGTCTTTAAGGCTTTTTAAAAGGCTGGCAGGGACTGTGCAAGGCGCAACTCACTCGGAAGATGGTTCCAGCGCACAGGACCAGCCACAGAGGAGGCTCTGTTACATGTCACTGTTTTCTGAGCCTCCCTGGGCGTGGCCACCTGAAGTGAGTGCGCCCACGACATTCTGGTAGGTCGGGAGATTCGCTCTGCCAGATATTCAGGTCCCAAGCCATGGAGGGTTTTATAATTGCTGTACTGGCCAGGCTTTTCTGGGAGTTGCACTCAGAAATATCTGGGGACCCTGAGGTTGGGAACCACCGCTTTAGAAGGAAGACATATGCTCCCCCTCAAAACAAGCATGGCTTTCAGTCAGTAAATGGAATGAATTTATAGATACCCATCAGTTTCCCCGTTGCTTCCTTCATCAGACGACACCCAAAGGTCCCTGTGTAATTAGGGATGAGATATGATGTTTGTGAGAGGGAAATGTCACAACCCCTCACTCATCATCACCACCACAATACCTTGCTCTACAATCAGCTGCACTCTTCCGGTAGCATGACATTTGGTAAAAAAAAAAAAAAAGCTTCTTCATAACTCTCTGCAGTCCCATATACTGCACTGCCATGATAGCTCAACAAAAGGCCATATTTATCCCTGGGGATGTTGAGCTGTATTAACATGACATATTTTTTTTAAAAGAATAATAATACTATCAAGTAGAGGCAATATCGTTGACTTGTAAGGGAAAGCTGGTACTGAAAGGTACTTCATGTCCTCAATTTGTCGGTGATCTTCTCACCTCTGGTCTCAGACACTTTACAAAACCTGGACTAGACTTCTCACTGCATCTGGGTTTACTTTTGCTTCCCCTGTGCTTTGCTTTGCCTTGCTTTGCCTGCAATGGGGAACATCCTGTGCATGCATTGCTCAGAGAGAGTCCGGGGCGGGGGGAGGGGCAGACAATTAGACCCTGGCCCCACTGGAGTTGCCAACCCCCATGTCAAAGGAGTGTTCTCTTTGTATCTTCCCAAGGGATCCTGGAACATCTTCCCATACAAGCATCAGAAGCACAAGAGTCCATACATGGATGATCTTCCACACCAGGCTGACTCACTATGTTTGCTCCAGAACTCAATGTGTCACCACCCTAAAGCCTTGCAGTCTTAAAAGGAGGGCTGTGTGGTTGGGAAAGAACCTTTGCTACTTGGAAAGCCCCTGCCACTCAGGATCCATGTTACTAGGCTAAATGGGCCAGAGGTCTCTACACTGTCTATGTTGTTATTCACCAACAAAGAGATTTTAAATGGGCTTCTGGAAGATGAACATCTAAGGAAATGGCAAATCTACGGCATGGGTGCCAAAAGTGGCACGCCTCACAGCCACGGCACTTGCCCCTCTGCTCTGAGCACGTCACTGTGCTCTGTGCAGAGAGCTGGGTGAAGGGGAGACAGTGGCTTGTGGGCTCATTCATAGCCCCTCTTTACTCTCCAGCCACACTGTTTTTGGGATGCCCAGGGTGGCGTGGCTGGAGAGTAAACTGGGGCTACAAACGAGCCCAGAAACCATTTCCTCCCCTTTGCTGGCTCTCTTCACAGAGCCAATTTGAGACCACCGAAATGGTTCCGTGAAGAGAGCTGGGGAAAGGGAAGGCAGCGGTTTGTGGGCTCCTTCGTAGCCCCAGTTTACTCTCCAGCGACGCTGTGGCCGCGGGAAATTCAAAAGCTTGCTCTTCAATCCTCGCTTTCCTGAAGGGTAGCACCCGAAGCATTTGTAACCAGGGGTACCACTGTGGTCAGGTTAAATTGCCATATTGGTACTTAGCAAAAATAAGTAGGTTTTGAATTGCAGTTTGGGCTCTTGGTCTCTAAAAGATTCACCATCACTGGCCTAGACTGAGTCGGCTAAAGACGTTGCCCTTTGGGGCTTTCTGGTTAGACATGGCCTTCCCACCGCTTGCCTGCGGTGCCATGCGGCATCTTCTTTTTCAAGCGGGTCCTTTGGCTCCCTTACTGTCCCCATCAGCCATTTTAGATGCTACCTGAGGTCAGGCACAGCTAAATTCCCTCATGAGTCAAGATGGCCACTGGTTGGTTCAGAGATGAGAGGAGGTTGCCAGCTTAATGTCAAAAATATCTACCTTACTCCTGTTGGGAAGACCATCTTCATCCTCCCTTTCCAGCAGCTGACAAACCCTTGTTGTTGTTGTTGTTGTCATTTTTGTTGTTGTTGTTGTTGTTATTGTTGTTCATTGTTGTTGTTGTTGTTGTTGTTGTTGTTGTTGTTGTGTGCATTTAAATCAGAACTGCTTTATAGTAAGCCTAACAGGACTTTTCATGGAAGTGAGATATTTAAGGAATGGTTTTACCAGTTCACCCCCCCCCCGGCAAGTGAGTTTCCACAGCTGAGCAGAGATTTGAACCCAGAGCTCCTAAGATAAGTCCTAGTCCATCACTCGTCTGTACAGTACACCATTCTGAGTACTGAAAAAACCAAATTCCTGCCTAATTTCACTTACAGGGCTTTTGGCTCTGCTGCCAATGCTTTGGCAGCATATTTACACTATAAAGTTAAGATGCTGTGGTTCGAGACTGGAACTTTTAATCTCAGCCGTTTTCCAAATGAAAAATCTGAGGGTTCCACAGGGTGAAGCTGTAACATCAGAAGCTGCATCAAACATGATGCAACTACATAAAGTAAAAGGCAACATATGCTGCTTATATACTATCCCATAATGCTTAAAGCACTCTCTGGTGGTTTATGAATAATTATGCAGGGTACACATTGCCCCCCACAAGAAAGTTGGGTACTCATTTTACCAACCCCCAGAAGGCTGGAAGGCTGAATGACCCTCAAGCTGGTTTACCTGGGACTGAACCCCAGATTGTGAGCACAGTCATAAGTGCAGCACAGCAGTTTAACCACTGCACTACAAGGTTCTGCAGATTCCAAGCTCAGTGTTATAACGGAAGCCAGCTCCCAGTGCAATACATTTTAGTGATCCAGTTTTGGAGATTTTGACATGGAATGTGGTTTTGTTTGAAGCCTCTTTCAGATTCCTTGGTTCCAAACAACAGGGTGTTTGGGATAATGACATAGTCTGATGTGTTCTGGTCAAATATGCTGCCTTTGGAAAGTATGACATAGTCAGGACCTGGCCTCTGTTAAATTCGTTACAGCAACTCTTCCTTTCTTTTTTAGTTAGAGGAGTGGGTATTACCACCTTCAAAACTTGGCTCATTTCCACTTGAAGTAATTGCTTTCTGCCTCACTAAAATGCACCCTGCAGTTCCAGAAACTTCCTTTGTTCACTTCCTCTCCCAACAATTAAATAGTGTTACTGAGGCATGCTTCACCTTAAAGGTGGCTATGTTTGGGGGGTAAGTTAGCAAACCTTGAATCATACACATTTCCCCTATAATCTATGCTTTGGGATTCATTAACAAGGTGGAAAGAAAGAAAGAAAGAAAGAAAGAAAGAAAGAAAGAAAGAAAGAAAGAAAGAAAGAAAGAAAGAAAGAAAGAAAGAAAGAAAGAAAGAAAGAAAGAAAGAAAGAAAGAAAGAAAGAACCCCAAAGTCTCAGCTAGGTTGCATCCAAGTGATTACTGGCAAAAAGCATATGAATTGCAAAAAACATGTTAAATAAATACCCGTTGATCTGTTACAAAGAATTGTTGCTGCTTTTCCCTCATTTACCATAGCATCTGAATGCCATGGAAGAGTGATGGAGGAGCAGTAGCCCTTAGGACTGCAAGATGAGCAGGCCTCTAGAACATAATATGTCATGCTTAATACAGACTAGAAGAGTAGCAGGTTAGAAATATTTGGTGTGTTTTGGCATGCATAAATCTTAGTAACCTTCAGAGGCCAGCTAAAGTTACTGTTTTATTACAGATTTGGGGGCCCAGAATGTAAGACGTAGAGATGGGCAGGAATGTCTGGCTTGGTGGTCCGTGCCAGTTCATTTTTTCGACCAAACACATGATCAGTACTTCCCAGCCCCAGCTTCTCAGGTGGGCACCTACTCAGAAGCAGCATTTGGAGGAGTTGGGGCAGAGAAGCCAGGACACACCCTCTGAGTATGCACCCATGGTAAAAGGCTGGGCAGGGAAGCACTGGAGATTTATTCAGCTGAAAAACAAACCAATGCGAACTGCGAAACTAGTTGTTAGCGCCCATCTCTACAAGAGAAAGATGTCTAAGTCCACTTGGTAACATTATAAGTGACATGGGATTTGAATATGGGATGTTTCGTCCCACATTCCATCACTGGGTCATGTGAAATAAGATAAAGAATTTGTCAGTTGGTTACTCATGAAGGCATTATATGTACCAATCTCTGTCCCTGTGGACAAGGAGTCTGGTTTGTCATATACCAGAGAAGAAAGTAGCTAACTCCTGTGTCACATGGATGGTATATCCACACCAGGTTTTGGTCTCAAGAAGCTATACAATGTGTTGGATTCATTTTTGGTTGGAGTCCCATGCACTGAGCAATTCCTGTCGAGTTCAGAGTAAGTCCCAGAAGAGGCTGGATGATCCATAGCATCCCTTCGACCTTTGCAGTTCTGATGAGGATGATGACAGACTCACTACCACCCCTACAACATCACAGCTCCCTGTCTCCACTCCCACATACAGATCTCTTCAGGGTGGCATTAATGTTGTGGTGACTGGCTTGCCCTGGTTTTTACCATATTACCTGATATATTCAGTGATGGCAAACCTTTGGCACTCCAGATGTTTTGGACCACAACTCCCAGAATTCCAAGCCTGCATTGCCAATGACAAAGGACCAGGGGAGTTCCAGTCAAAAACATCTGGAGTGCTGAAGGTTCGCCACCATTGTGATATGGCAAAACGACAGTCACCTCTGCAACGCCCTGGACACAAGGAAGCTCAATTATGCGAGAGAACAAGAATGGTCACAAGAACAACAGAGTCTGAATATGCCAAATACTTTTTTAAAAAATAAAATGGCATTTGGATGGGGGTGCCTGGAGCCTTGCAATGTTAAGGGGGTGTTTGTGGTCCACAGGCCACATACTACCCAAATGTGGCCTCAGCCCATTGTCTCCAGTAGATTTATAATATATCCCAATTTTTCTGATACTTCTCACCCTTGGCCCAGAGAAGAGCCAGTGTCCCTGTATCAATACACATACACACACATGAGTGTGGGTGCATGTGTGTGTTTAATTTCTTTTTAATTGAATTCCCTGGGTGACCTGCACTGAAATCTGTAAAGACTGCACAAAGTAAAATAAAATGAAATAATCTAGGGCAACCAAATACCACCTCAACAAGAAATTAATTGCCAAGCATGGTTAATATGACAGCGGAGTACATAAAACCCCATTATATTTCTTTGCAATTCTATTCTGTAGTGTATACTACTGCTATACTCAAAGGCCAGGGCAATCTCCCAGGGTAAATTGCTACATTAGTTTGACATTTCTGGCTCCAATTAACCTTACATTTGAGCTATTTTCTAAGGGTTTTTTCCCCCTGAATTTGTGAGAAGGTTATTTTTACCCCATTAGTGCAGTTTCAACTGCTGATATGGAAGCTGCGGTTCAAATTCTAGCTGTATTCACCCCAGGTAAAGGTGCTAAATCTTATATCGTGAGACTAAATCTATCACGTCAAGTGTGGGAAACATGTGATAATTCAGAGGCGGCTCTACATCCTTGTCATCACCTCTAACCATTGGGAGTGCTGGCTGAGATTCTTGGAAGTTGCAATTCAGGGGCTTCTGAAGGTTTGGCAACTTCCCATGCCAGCGATTTCAAGGCTTAAGCCTCTGCCAGATGGCTTGTGATTTCACAAGCAAGACGTTTGCCCATGCACTGCCAAAGCATCATGGGAGAGCCAGTGTGGTGTAGTGGTCACAGTCTTGGTCAAGAACTTGGTAGATCTGGGTTCAAATCTCTGACCAGCCAAAGAAATTCATGAAGAGTGGCAACGGTAATACCACCCCTCAACTATCCGGCATAACTTGGAACTCCTATAAGCATCACTCTAACTCTAGATCAAATTGATGGCACATACAGTACCATCCATTACTCACAAGTCCTCATTTAAGTGTCCAAGCACATATTTTAGGAGTCTACAACTCACTGTTCAGAATGTTGCTTGTTGTCTAGGGATGGGCAGGAAACGAAAAACAAAATGCTGTTTTGTCGTTTCGTCACGTAACGAAATAAAATGAAACGATACGAGGACGCAGCATTTTGTCATAGACGAAATGAAACCGTAGTTTTTCCATTGAAATGAACCATTTAATTCCATAGTTTTCGGGCTCCTGCACGCTGTCAATAGCTGGAGCCCTTTAAACCTGGCCCAGTCGGTACCAGGGGGGTCTATTTAAAGGGCTTCAGCCATTGACAGATAGACAGAATCCCTCAAATAAAATGGTGGGGAGGGAAACAGTTCCGGATTGTGCTGCCCTACCCAACCCTTTTCTGAGGGCTGCTGCTGAGCTGTCAAAGCCTGGAGCCCTTTAAACCTGGCCCAGTCAGTACCAGGGCGCCCCCCTGGTACCTTTAAAAAAGGAGCCCTTTAAAAAAAGGCTCCTGGAGTCCCGGCCACCAAATCTGGTGCCTCTAGAACCAAGGGGAGCCATTTTGTTTCATTTTATTTCATTTTGTAACTACACTGACCACTACAGCTCACTCATTCCTTCCCTCCCTCCCTCAATGCTTTGACTTCATTTGCATAGCTATATTCCTGGGCATGTAAGACAACCCATCAGGAGAGTTGTCCAGGTGTACTCCAGGCGTCTCCTGCATGGTGTACATCACCACTTCCTGCACAATGTACATCTTCCCTTACTGCACAGTGTACATCTCCCCTTTTAATCCTCCATAACACTCAAGAATATGCCGTGCATCCAAAAATTTATCACCTTATGTTTTATTTATTGGTCTTTCTAAAAATTACTTTCAGAACTAAACATGCAAATCTGGCTGTAAAAAAACAGCAGTTGAGTGAAAAGAAGAACAGGGGTAAGGTTCAGTTAAGAGAGCTCTACATTCATTAATACAAAATAAAGTATTCTATTTTTTCAGCAGCTAAAGATCAAGGATGTCTTTTTACATAATTAAAACTCTGAAATTTTAATCGCATCTTCCCAGACTGTAGGGGAAAAGAAAGTGATGGGGGAGAGGAAGAAACACATATCTATGAGATTTAATTGCCTGCAATAATCTAGCATACAAACGATCAAAACTTTGATGTTTAAAAATGATTGCTATGTTGTTCTTCTGAGGCATTTTTCCCCCCAGCACTGATATTTATTTCTTGCTTCTGCTTTCCGCTTAGGTTCATTCAAAGGGCAAAGTATCTAAGCATTCAAGCTTTTGACCCTAGTAGCAAATATTTAATGTATGAATTAAACTGGACAGGAGCTTACCAGAAGCGCCATTCACGTTTGATTTCTGAAGCTATTTTTAACAACATTTGATTGCGTAAAGGTAAGGGGATAAAGACCTCTCCGACAAACGATGTTTATGGATCTTAGTACTCTCAAAGGGAGAGGCGTGTGTGTGTGTGTGTGTGTGTGTGTGTGTGTGTGTGTGTGTGTGTGTGTGTGTGTGTGTGTGTGTGTGTGTGTGTGTGTGTGTGTGTGTGTGTGTGTGTAGTTGGTTGGCTAGCCAGATGTTGGGAGTTCAATTTCCCACTGGGACTCTTGGGAGTGGAGCCAACCTGTGGAGCCACAGGTAAGATGCACAGTCCCGGGGCACCCCCAGAAGAAGGGCATGGCAAATGACTTCTGAGACTCTCCACCTAGAAAACCATAAAAAGGTATATACCATATATACTCAAGTATAAGTTGACCCGAATATAAGTCGAGGCCCCTAATTTAACCCGGCAAAACTGGGGAAACATATTGACTCGAGTATAAGTCTAGGGTGGGAAATGCAGCAGGGCCTGGCAGCTCCTCCTTTGTGAGCTGGGGGAGTGGTGTGTGATGTTTAAAATGACTTTTAGCCACCAAGGCAAGTGCTTGCCTCAGGAGCTAAAAGTCATTTTAAACATTGCACGCCACTCCCCTGCAACACAGGTGGGGGGTCAGGAGAAGCGGCGCACAATGTTTAAAATGACTTTTAACCACTGACTCAAGCACTTGCCTCAGTGGGTAAAAATACTGACCCAAATATAAGTCGAGAGCCCCTTTTCTCAGCCCAAAATTAGGGCTGAAAAACTAGACTTATATTCGAGTATATACAGTGTTTAGAATTGACTTGACAGCACACAACAGATGGATGGATGGATGGATGGATGGACAGACAGACAGACAAACTATCTATGCATATATTTAATAATAAGTTTAATGTACCTGAAGTCCCTGGCTTCATGTTGGAAAAGAGAAATAAAGCATTGGCGCAAGGCAAGGGAATGGAAACAGGCTGGCTCCTGAACTCTAAAAAGTTATGTTTTCAGACACTAACTTGCAAGTATCCCCACCCGCTGGAGGGTCTTGTGTGGTTAGCAAACATAAGGATGGAGAAACATTTCATTTGGTTTATATTCTGCTAAGAATTTTTAGAATGGAGTTCTTTGAGACAAAATAGGTAGACAAAAAGCATGCAAAATGAGGGGGGGATTCTTTGAGAAGAGTGTCCCCTGTAGCTTTTATTTCATAAATGGATTTATTTAGGTAGGTCTTCCTGACCTAGTGAGGGTGGTTCCCCATTGTGCCCATTATTATATATTTTATATTGTTTGGATATATATTCTGTAATAGAGATTTAGGTAAGTTGGGGTTGGTATTGTGAAAACCTTCAAGTGAACCATTTCATGGACTTCCTACATCTGATAAGTGTGAGATCATCTGTGAAGAGTGATCCTCTATGATTTAGGCCTGTTGATTGCTAGATTTAACAGATGTTTATTGGGTTTTTATATACTAATGCTTTAGTTAGCTTATTTCTATTTTGTTTTGTTGGATTGAGGCAGCTTTGTTATTTTGTGTCCTGTAAGTAAGTAAGTAAGTAAGTAAGTAAGTAAGTAAGTAAGTAAGTAAGTAAGTAAGTAAGTAAAAATACATTTCTCTAACAAACAATCTTTATTGTACAATCACATACCTGATAAGTATTTAAGATCTTGTGTCCCCAACACCCAAGTTAAAAATACAGGTATTTGCTGCAGAGGAAGAGGGAGAACTCCATGTCAATACAATGTAAAGGAAATTTCTTTGTACAATCAATGCCATATTAGAGAACATTATGATGATTATCAAAATATTTACAGGCACACATGCACACACAAACATACCTAAAAGGAAAGAGGACATAATGACAAATGAGAAAGAGGTGAGGAAAAAATGAAATTAACAGATCCATCCATGTCTAACCACAAGATAGTTCTCCATTAGTGAATAACATGGTGAGGCCAAAACCTGTTCTGTATTGTTTTCCGCGAGTGACATAACCCTAAGCTCCACCTCTGGGTAAAGAATACCCCAGGCTCATGGGCTGACATCTTTTCCAGGGCTCTATGTATCATCTATCCCTCTCCATTCTGGTCCATTATTTTTGGCTTGAAGAAGCTGGAACAGTTTGATGACAGTGTCCCATTTCCAGGCAGCTAGCATTCCCGGCCCTATATGGGAACCAGATCTACATCTGACCCATTCCTGACCGGTAGGTGCCTTCAGGAGAGGACACGAGGAATATATGCTAAAGGGGTTGCTATAAAATAATGGAATGCAGTGGCTTCCTTTCCATCTCTGCCCAGCTAGACACACAACCTGACTGGACGCAAGGCTATATTCAAAATTAGTATGCCCCGGTCCTAGAGAAAATCATGAGCTTTTTCTCATGGAAGGAACAGGCAGAGTACGTTCTGACAGGTCTGGAGAACCCGTCAATTAAAGCAGGCAGGCAAGCACCACATATCTTTCTCTGCATTTGCTTTTCTTCATTTGCTCTCATTGCTATTAAATCTAAGGGCCCCTCCCCCAGGGATTTGGTCTAGAAAGACCCAGGAAAACTCTATTATAGACACAGACTTGAGCAAAATAAAAAACACAAAAATCCTAAAAGTTGCCAATAAGACATCTGATTAAAAACTAGCATGAATAAGAGGATGGTGAAAGCAAAAAAACAGAAAAATAGCAAGTATTTTCCTCATAAAATTAATATGTGGAACTCATTGCCACAAGATTGTGTGTGGTTTAAAAAAAAAGATGCTGACTTAAACTGGCTTATCAATGGCGGAATGCGGCTTCCATGCTCCAAGTGGTATTCTCAAGAACTTGTGTTATCAAGTTGCAGTTAAATTATTTTCTCATCAAATTGCAGTTAAATTACTTTGACAGAGTACTTTCCAAGTGCCCTTTCCCCCCCCTTCCAGACCAAAAGAAAAAAGAAAACATTCAGAATGTCTAGTAATTTAGAAAGCCTTGCCCTTTCGGGGAAACCTAAATTTAGTGTCTGAGGGAGCCACCTCACTCTGCCTAACAGTAAGGCCAGCCTTCTTAGCTTCCCCAAAAATATCTGATAAAACTGGATAAGTAAGGGATCCAAGAGCCTTCTTTGGTGGTCCAACAGGGCTCTTCACAGCTATGAGTGTCAAACATCAGTGGAAAACAAGATAGTATTTATGACACACACACAAAGCAAGAAAGCAGATATGATGGGGTTGTGCCAAGAACTTCAGAATCTTATTTTTTATTCCAATTTTTTGATATAAACTCCCCCATGCTATGCAGCAGTACTGATATCCACAGAGGAGAATAGCTTCAAGTCCCAACGGAGTCCACTCCTTTCTCATTATTTAACACTTAAAGTCTCAGTGAGTTATTCTAACAGCATTTGTAGGAGAAAGAATAAAGTAAGTGAAGTACAGTTTCTTTACTTACAATTGTGAACAGATCAACAGCAAACAAGCAACCAGACAACTGTGCTTCCAAGAGACTAAAGAGAGGGGGAAAGAGCACACAGCAGTGTGCCTTTGGGCTCAAAGGCAGGCAAGAGCAATTGGTTATTGTTGGATAGAATGACAGTCATCCCATGTCAGAAAGGTTCCTCCTAGATAGGGCAGATTTGATTTAAATCATGATCTAAAATTTAAAAAATCAGATTTTTTATGATTTAAATTGTGATTTAATTCAATTTCATTTTTTAAAATCATTTATTTTAATCCACCCTGTTCGCAGCCAAATATACTGCAGGCAGCATACAAGGTGGCAAAAACTTCGCTGATTTTAGACTCAGTCTTCCCGCCAGTGGGATTCTCAGCGTTATAGCCCCAAGAAGTAACTTTTCCAATCTCAGGTTATGTCATGACTTTGACAAGCAGGTTCTTAAATGGGACAGAGGAGGCCCTGAGTTCCAGTGGACTGTTATTCCACAACATCCTCTTACCAGCTTTTATATACCATGCTAAAAAAGAAGCACGGTGATTAGGCCAGGGCCAAAGGCTGGAATTAAGCAAATTTCCAAGGGTTAGTTGGAGTGAATTGAATTTAATTATTTGATGGCTCAACAAATTAGTCATCCCTCAGCCTGTGTGTCTAGCACAGGATTGTGATTTTGAAAAGGGGGGGAGTTTCTAACCTGCTTTGATGAAGCAAGAAGGAGCTGCATTGGTAGGATAGGGGACACGAGGCAGGGCCAGGCAGGAAGGCTTACGCCATGCAGTCACTAAATGCACTAACTGTTTTAGTGCAGTGACCTCTCGCTCACTTGCAAAAGGGCACCGAGCACGAACAGTGAGCAGTCAGGAACTTTGCCTGCAGAGGAAATGCAGCGGTGAGTTTCTAGTTCACTGTCTTTCGGAGGCTGTGCAGTTTCTCTTGGCCGCCAGACAGACAGATGGACAGCCCCCTGGGGGTATAGAGAAAACAGCAAGGCTCTTCCATGCCACTGGAGCCAGGTTGGATGAGCAGACTCAAGAATAAGCCAAGGCAGGGAAAGATTAGGGGAAGGCAGATCATGACACCATAGTTGGTCCATTCAGGATAATGAAGCTGTGTCTACGGTGGAGCTGGGGGAGTCATAGTTCTCCTGCTTAGCTACAGTGCCCACCACTGGCCAGACTGGTTGGAGCTGGAAAGAACTGGGGCCCAAGAACATCTGGAGAGAGACCGTTAGCAACCTTGGTCTCTGAAAGAGCACGAATCCATGTTGCGTCTCCCGGCTCTTCCACAAGGGACTCGGAGCAAATGTGTGAGGACTGGCTCCATTTCATTCCCAAGACAGTGAGGTGGATTCGGCCAAGCAACCATGGTATGGCCCAAGCTTTGCGCCTGAAATGCTTCAGTGTAGCGCTCTCCAATTGAAACCCCATCAGTCTTGTCGCTATGCGACACAGAATCTCTCTGGACCAGTGAGATCACAACGTAGGGATGGGCATCATACAAAAAATAACACACTCTTTTGTCATTTCATAAGCTTACAAAACCTTACAAAATGAAACAAAACAGCAAAAAGTGTGTCGTCAAGAAACAAAACAAAACTCCATTTTTTGTTTCAAAAATGAAATGATTCATCATAGCCTCTTGATCCAGCCGTCTTGAGAACAGGAGGTTTATTTTTAAACTGATTGATTTGTTTTCCTTCCTTCCCGTGAGATAGCTTATCTCTCACCTTGATCGGCCTGAATCTGGCCAGGAGCTGAGCTCTTCCCTTCCCTGACTGTATCTGCAAGTCGATTTAAATTGATTATTCTCCTTTCCTGAGTAAGTCGGAATTCAGTGGTTATATATATATATATATATATATATATATATATATATATATATATATATATATATATATATATATATATATATATATATATATATATATATATATATATATATATATATATATATATATGCATGTTAGGTGGATTCGGGTTTCTTCCCGTGTAGAAATCTGGTTGTTTTGGCGACTGGCGAGGTCTCACTCCACCAAAGCCCAGGATACTGCCAGAACCCACCAGCCATCTAACCCACCAGCATCTAAACAGCCATCTAAACAGCCACCAGCAGTTAATCCCTTAACGATCGCCTCGGCCACACAGCAGATCACAAAAGAACAAAGGAACAAAGGAACCTGCAATCAGCAACAAAGCAAGCAAACCACACCCCCAGCAGTATTTATAGAAGGACTTCAACTGAGACCACGCTTTGCTTCAAGAAGAAAGAAGCCAGAACACCAGCCTGAAGATGACGAGTGAGACCTCGGCCAAAACAACCAGATTTCTACACGGGAAGAAACCCGAATCCACCCTAACATGCATACCTATACCCGTGAAAATCTACGAAAACATATATATATATATATATATCCATATATATATATATATATATATACATATATATATATATATACAAGATGCCACCACCTTCCATCCACACCAAACACAAACCCAGACCCTTCCCACAGATGAAACGAAACCACCATCCAATAACAAAACCACGACTGCACCATCTACTGCGGCACCCCACTCCAGTCACCACATGGAGCACACTCACACACCCCAAAAAACATTGGGAGACCACAGACACGTAGCCAGACCAAAATGAATTCACAAGACACAGGACCCCACTCCACCAAAGCCCAGGATACTGCCAGAACCCACCAGCCATCTAACCCACCAGCATGTAAACAGCCATCTAAATAGCCATCAGCAGTTAATCCCTTAACGATCGCCTCAGCCACACAGCAGATCACAAAAGAACAAAGGAACAAAGGAACCTGCAATCAGCAACAAAGCAAGCAAACCACACACACCCCAGCAGTATTTATAGAAGGACTTCAACTGAGACCACGCTTTGCTTCAAGAAGAAAGAAGCCAGAACACCAGCCTGAAGATGACGAGTGAGACCTCGTCGAAACGTCGCCAGAACAACCAGATTTCTACACGGGAAGAAACCCGAATCCACCCTAACATGCATACCTATAGTGAAAATCTACGAAAACAAATATCCGACCTCTACGGGAGGAAACCTTCCAGCTGACCAGAACCTACGAGAAACTAGAAGTCCGAAGAGCCACCATCTTATGTGACATTGCATTCCTACGCAACTGCCGAGACAAAAATGTGATCCCCACAAGCTTCCAACTGAAATTCCACTCAAAAACCCCATCCAGCGAAAGGATCCTGAAAAGAACAGAACTAGCCCTAATCAGAAGCGAACTACACAGGAAAAGATACCTACTAGATCAAACCAACAGAGACCTACTCACTCTCCACCTCAAACTCAGCAACAAAATCCACCCAACACTCTGGAACAAATCCAAGCAACTTGCCGCCTGAGAGCTGAAACAGAGACCTCCCACAAGACAGACACACACACCAACAAACTCCACAAACTGGAAAACGCCAGAAGCCCAACCCCCCACAACAGCCCATGAAACAAACAGTTCACAACATATCAGACAGGACACTCACCATCGCAGAGACCAAAGTCCTTTCCAAAGGATTCAACTTTTGCCCCCAGACACATCCCCACCGAAAACATCATATGCGGAGTGGAAGCCAGCCTAACCAAAATCAACCCAGATGAAGCCAACAAAATCAGACTCAAGTCACCAATGTCCTCTGCTCCAGCAAACCACCCAGAAGCAATTTACACAAAGAAGAACAAAAAGCCCTCTCCAACCTGAGGAAAGACAACAACATAATCATTCTCCCAGCAGACAAAGGCAATGCCACAGTGGTGATGAACACATCCGACTACCAAGCCAAACTATCCAACCTACTACAAGACCCTGCTTACATACCTTTGAACACAGACCCCACCACCTACCTGGAAAAAACCACCAAAGCCAAAATAAAAGCCTCTCCCTTAAGTGAAGAAATCAAGCCAAGCATCATCCCCAGAGAGAAATCATCCAGATGCCCCAAGCTCTACGGCCTCCCCAAGATTCACAAAGAAGGAACACCTCTCAGACCCATAGTCAGCTCCATAGGCTCACCTCTACAAAACCTCGCCAAATTTCTTGCCAAACAACTCCAGCCCTATGCAGAATCCATCACTTCATTCGTTCCACTTTAGAAATTATAAAGAAACAAGACCTACAACCCAATGACTCGTGAGCTTCGATGTTGTTTCGCTCTTCACACAAGTGCCCATTCAAGAAGCCTTGACAGCTATCCACAACAAATACAACCCCCCCAAACACATCCTAGATCTGACCAACCACTGCCTAACCAACACATACTTCATCCACAATGGACAAAGATACAAACAGATAGAAGGAGCACCCATGGGATCACCCCTCTCACCGATCATCGCAAACCTATATATGGAACACTTTGAAACCAACGCGTTACAGAAGTCCGAACATAAACCCAAACTCTGGCTCAGATATGTTGACGACACCTTTGTTATCTGGCCACACGGGAAAGATAAACTGAACAACTTCCTCACACATCTCAACAGCCTACACCCCAAAATACAATTCACTATGGAAATAGAAGCCAACAACCAACTTCCCTTCCTGGACGTCCTAATCTACAAAAAACCCGACGGCTCCTTAGGACATACCATCTACCAGAAAAAAACACATACAAACCGCTACTTAAATGCACAATCACACCACCACCCTGCACAGATCAACTTTAGCAAAAACCCTCATCTCCAGAACCAAACGCCCGCTGACAAAGACCACCTAAAAACTGAATTACACACTCTCTCGAATGTTTTAATTGCGAACGGATTCCAAAAAAACACCATCACCAAACTAATCCAAAAGGAAACACCCCCAAGAACCAAGAAACAGAAGAGAACAACGGCACCGCCCTCCTCCCTTACATCAAAGGCACCACAGACAAAATCAGCAAAATTCTCCACAAACACAATATCAAGACAGCCTTTTGCACCGACCAAAAAATAGCCAACATTTTAAGAAACCCCAAAGACAAGATTGAGCTAGAAAACCAAGGAGTCTACGAAATACCATGCAAAGTCTGTCCAGCCACATACATCGGACAGACAAACAGGAGAATAAGCGCACGCATCGCAGAACACAAGAACGCAGTCAAAAAAGAAGAAAAATCTTCCTCTCTCTTCCAGCACATAAAAACAACAGGTCATGAAATTGACTTTGAAAGAACCAAACTCATCTCCAAAACTGAACACTTCAACAGTCGAATAATCATGGAAGCCATTGAAATAGAGAAACACCCAAACAACATGAATAAACGTGATGACACCTCCCGCTTGCCTGACATCTGAAACTAGCCCTGGTCAACAGACTTAGCCTCTGTCACAAAGACTGACACCAGGTCCAAAAGGACACAAGATGCCACCACCTTCCATCCACACCAAACACAAACCCAGACCCTTCCCACAGATGAAACGAAACCACCATCCAATAACAAAACCACGACTGCACCATCTACTGCGGCACCCCACTCCAGTCACCACATGGAGCACATTCACACACCCCAAAAAACATTGGGAGACCACAGACACGTAGCCAGACCAAAATGAATTCACAAGACACAGGACCCCACTCCACCAAAGCCCAGGATACTGCCAGAACCCACCAGCCATCTAACCCACCAGCATCTAAACAGCCATCTAAACAGCCACCAGCAGTTAATCCCTTAACGATCGCCTCAGCCACACAGCAGATCACAAAAGAACAAAGGAACAAAGGAACCTGCAATCAGCAACAGAGCAAGCAAACCACACCCCGAGCAGTATTTATAGAAGGACTTCAACTGAGATCACGCTTTGCTTCAAGAAGAAAGAAGCCAGAACACCAGCCTGAAGATGACGAGTGAGACCTCGTCGAAACGTCGCCAAAACAACCAGATTTCTACACGGGAAGAAACCCGAATCCACCCTAACATGCATACCTATACCCGTGAAAATCTACGAAAACAAATATATATATATATATATATATATATATATATATATATATATATATATATATATATATATATGCCATGCTGCCAATCAGCTGTTGAGCTTATCTCTTCATGCAACAGCTAGCCATTAGATTTCTAGGTTGTTTACACAGGGTTCTTTGCTTGAAAGCAAATTGATTGGAAGGTTTAGCTGCCTTTGATTTAGAGCAGTGGGCTCCCTGTTAAATAAAAACCAGGAAAGCTCCCCATTATTTATAGCCATATGAAACGTTTCATGTCATTTGATTTTGTAACAAAAATTCTTTTTAAAAATCTGCTATTAACTAAATGAAATGAAATGAATACTGAAATGAAACTAAACAAAATGCTATATTTCTGTTTTGTGCCCATCTCTAATCACATGCTCTTTTGCAGGAAAGTTGAGTCATGATGTCCAAACAGATTCCAGTTGCCAAAGGCAGCCACTGCAAACACTATCCAACAATCATCCATCTCCTTCTACCACCTGAGGATGTGAAATTTACCAGCTTTCCCTTTGTGCTTAGAAACACCTCTGTTCACTCATATTGTCTTGGATGACTAGATCAGTCCTTGTTAACTTTGTTTATCCCCCCAAAATGAGTCTGTTTGAGTACGCTCATAGACCCTCTAAGCCTCATCTTCAACCAGAACAGTTGTTAACACCTTGATATGTACATGGAGATGCCTAACACTGAATCAGCTTCTCTTCCTAAGTCTCTTGGTCAAATCTAGCTTGCCTTCAAAGCCCTAACTCTAATGCCAGGGACAACTAAAGAGTATTTATTTATTTATTTATTTATCTATTTATCTATTTATTTATTTTTACCACCCATCTAGCCCAAGGGTAGAACTGCCCAGAGTAGCCGTGTAGCTAGATGGAGCGGTATATAAATAAGTAAGTAAGTCAGTCAGTCAGTAAGTAAGTAAGTAAGTAAGTAAGTAAGTAAGTAAGTAAATAAATAAGTAAATAAATAAATAAATAAATAAATAAATAAATAAATAAATAAATAAATAAATAAATAAGGCTACTCTAAGTGGTTTACAACATAGAATAGCAATATAACGAAGTAACACATTTAAATAACCAAAATACAAGCAGCATAATATAAACAAAATATAACAACATAAATCAACAACAATAAACTAAAATAAAATTAAAATGAAAGTAAAAATAACCAGGTGATTGATTAAATAAGAGACAAAAAAAAGAGACCAAGTTCAATTTCTGAACAGTAAGTCAACCCTGATCTAAATCCAACTGAATCAAGGAGTGTATTCCCATTGGGACTAGTAATAGGATACTGGCTGCAATGTGTAGAGCAAATACAAAAACTACACTGGTTACAACATGATGAGAGTAATTACAACCTCAGATGCTGTCTGCAGTTTTAGTGACAGGGAGGGGAGTTTCTGGGTTGGAGTAACTGTCAATCTATCAATCACCAATTATTCCCTCCCACCTCTGAATTCAATGATAGTCCTGCTCTCTTCTGGGTATTGTTACTTTCCCCTCTTTAATAGGATGGAAGCTGTTAGTTTGTTGATGATCTGTTCACAACTGTGAGTGATGACACATTTTTATTCTTTCTCCTGCAAACGTCTTGGAGTGAGATAAGTGCCAGATGATGAGAAAGAGCAGGAATAGCTGAAGAACCTGAAGCTATGCTGAATGTACGGTACTTCTACAGGAGCCTCATGCCACAGTGGTTAAACTGCAGCACTGCTGCCAAGCCTCTGCTCATGGTCTGAGTTTGATCCCAACAGACTCTGGTAGCTGGCTCATGGTTTCCCCTTGACCTCTGTCCTTCCAAGATCAATAAACTGAATACCCAGCTTACAGTGTGGGTGGGTGCAATGTGTCACCTGCAACATTAGATTATTATGAACTGCCCAGGGGGTGCTTTAAGTGCTATGGGGTGGTATATGAGCAGCATACTTTGATTTACTTAGGCAGTTACTTCACGTCCTTCTTTGTTCCGTGACTAGTTTTGTACCGTGACAGCTTTGTTCATGATCGTGTGGTTTTGTCCTTGTTTCAGTGTTCCCATGGTTGTGATAACTTGTCTCGTGACAAGTGTTACCTCAAGGTCTTGTACTGTGACAAACACTCGATTTGTCTAGCTTCCTTTTTCCTTTTTTGGGGGCTTAAAAATTCTTTTTCAATATTTTGCTTCTGAAAAGTTAAAAAAAACCAGCCACAGTTTTCTGAGAGAAACTAATGTTTTGTTGTGTGACAGTCGTTACTACACGTTTCTGTCTTGTAAACAGAACAGAAAGCGGGAACAAAGAGTGACAAGGGAAAACCCTACACCAGCACCAGGTACAGTATTGTCGCACTTAGCACCCATTTCGGGGGCATGGTCAAGACAAATTTCAGTAGTTGTGTGACAGACATGAAGTAAAAAATTTTGTACCGCTCCTAAGTGCAACACTAACAGAGACAAAACGGATGTGAAGTAACCGCCTTTGTAGCACAGCACAAGAAATTATACCAGAAAATTCAATACTCTGCACGACTGCGTGGGATTCCTTTTCCATCTCACTGCTGTGGCACAAGGTCTAAGCAGACTCAGAAGATACACTAAAGCCTCAAACGGCTTTGAACTATGACTTCCTCATTAAGGGATGCCTTTTCCCTGGCATTTAAAAATAAATAAATCTGGGTATCCATTTATGCCATCATCTTCCGATCCTTGCACTTAAGATGCACAGACAGACCAACTCATTTACTTAATGATATGATTTATTTATTATTGATTCAGGGATGTATGCAGAGCCTATAGCCTTAACCATTCTAATGATGACTCTTCTAAAACCAGGACCAACATGAAAAGGATCAGCATGAATAATTTAACAACTTGTCTTATTTCCTGAAAGAGACCTGTGTAGTCACGTGCCTCCTCCTGCTTTCTTCTGCGTTGGTTCTCCTACCAGGAACAAAAGCGAACTGCCAATAGCTAAACGCCAGCCTAGTGAGAAGCCGCTGATAATCCACCCTCCTCAGGAACCAGAGCTGCAGTCGCTCCTGCTATATTTCAAAGCACATCACAATGCCCAGGGAAAAAGAAAAGGAAAGAGCTCTCCATTTCAAAGGGAAAGAGGAGATTTAGAATCAGAAGCAACTACAGGCTCTTTCCCTTCCTAGATCAAATCTGAAATTGACAAGACTGGATCTAGGAATTTAAATCACTTTGGAGGGCAGGATTTAAGCCAAGATTTGGAACTTGAAATTCCTTGGACTTGAGACCAAAAAAAAAAGGAAAGAAGGAAGGAAGGAAGGAAGGAAGGAAGGAAGGAAGGAAGGAAGGAAGGAAGGAAGGAAGGAAGGAAAGGGGGTGGAGGGTGAAGAATCAGCAAGTTTACTAAATGCACATACACAAAGAGCAATTGTTTTAGGTATCAGTGCTCTTGAGACAAAAGGTCAGAACTACCTGATCCTAATCTTGGCAAAATTTATATTGTCATCCCCATGAATTTGGCTGTCATCATGTTCTGCCTTTTTCCGAGAGTGGGGTTTGATGCGGCTCAGAATAAGATTAAAACAAATACAGCAGTTTTACCTTTTCCATCTGTATTCTTTTCTTTGCGTTCCTGTTGTGCAGCATCAGGTGTGCTGAGTTTTCTAGACACCTCTGTAGTTAAATGAGCTGCTGCAGATGATAGCAGGAGTTGTGTGTCCCCTCCCCTTGTAAAAATATTTTTTTACAGTCTTGATTTCTGTACAGGTTCATCTCCAGTTCCTCTGCTAGGAGGGAGAAGCCGATTCCAAAACAAGACAGTGAACGATGGGGCTCTTAACGTGAGTGAGCAAATGCCGTCCATCTTCCCACATGTTAGCGTTATTGATCATTGACACTGAAGGACCTGACAGATAATCAATAGGCCTTGCTACTCACACGTTTGTGTTATGGCCAGGAACTCGAGAAACAAGGAATGGGAGGCACGGAATAAATGGCACTCCCGGTGACATTTTCCTACCATTTCCACTCAGGCACCTCTTAGGAATGACACAGATCAGTAGCAATGGTTCCGGTTACATTTGTTCCTTACCTTTGTTGCAATGAGAGAGTCAATGAGTTATTTTCACCCTGGGCATAAAGCATGGAGAGATTTGGATTCTCTCTCCCAATGACATTGGAGGCATCACACTGTTCAACTTGAGTTTAAAGATGACGGTGACCTAACTTCATAGGGCCTTTTTACACGACCCCTAAGATCCGCTGGTCCCTTAAATTCGGACCAGAGATCTTGAGGGTTCGTTGCTGTTCCTCCATCCCCACCCGCTCCGCACTTCTTTGTTCTGTCTGCGTGAGGGGAGGGAGGGAAAAAAAGCCTTAGACAGAGACAAAAGAATGCATTCTTACCTCCGGTGCTGGTGGAGGTTGCTCCGACCTCCGTTTACTTCCTGGTTCCTCTTTAAGGGGCGGAGGCAAAAGAAAAACAACAGAAAGAAGCGAGGAGAGCTCAGGCACTCTCCGCATCAAATATTTTTTACCATCAAAAAGCAGGTACAAGAAAAGTGTGCTGGGTCACGCTAAAGTGGGCGAGGTCTCACTTAATTGTCTGCAAACTCCGGAGCTGGTGGGTAAACATTTTTAAGGTCCGGAGCTTGCAGCCATTTGTGGCGGAGCTTAGGGGTCATGTATAAACGCCCATAGAAAGATCTGAGTGGGTCTTTTCTTACTGTATATCATTCACACAAAAGGGAGGCTCCTGATTGTGAAGTATGAACAATGTGTCTCTCTGGTACCAGTACCTAATGACCCCAGGTGCAAGGACTGTCCTGGTCGTGACAGCAAGATCCATATCACGGTGGATCAGCTTTCCACTGGAGAATCACAAGGCTTCCCTCTGCTTCTGACCCACCCGGGAGATAAAATTAAAGGAAGAAAAGTTTTGTCAACATACTGAAGCAAATTAAAATAGTGACCATGTCATTTGCTAGTTATCTACAATCAACTAACTCTTTTGTGCATCTGTGCCTGCACAGTGGGAATTATATTGCTGGCTGCTGCAGACATCCACTAGTTAAAGAGTTCCTTTTCCGAACTTGGGGCGTTTGTGACTCACGCACTATGTTATGAAAATGTGCACACTCCAAAATAAAATAAAAAGAGAGAGAAAGAGAGATTTTTAATTAGCAGCAGACGGTGATGTTACTCCAAGTGTATACGTGGAGTTACACCACAAAGCACTGGCAAAGAGCAATTTATCGTGGTATATGCTCTACCTATCTATTTATTTAATTCTGTTTGATGGCATATTTCTTTCAAAACTTAGAGCTCAACATGACTTATCATATAATGGGAAACAAATGCAATGAAAAATGTAAAACTTGATAAGAAACTATGTTCGTTCTTTTATTATTATTATTATTATTATTATTATTATTATTATTATTATTATTATTATTATTATTATTATTATTATTATTTCCTCTTGTTGTTGTTCCCTTGCAGTTTTTGTATAATTGGGTTGTTGTTTTTATTTTACCTTTTATAGTTTATTACTCTTATTATTGTTTTTGGTTGTCTGATAAATCATTGTTAACCGTCCAAAGTTCCCATTTGAGGGAAATCGGATTGCGGTCTTCAAATAAATAAATAAATAAATAAATAAATAAATAAATAAATAAATAAATAAATAAATAAAGCATCATAATAAAGCTGGAGACAGCTGAAAACGACTTCAAAATTTCTCTGATTAAAAGGATTACAATGAATGGCAGAAATGTGCAAATCGCCTGATTCTTACTGCTGGTTTCCAAAGGCTTGTGTAGAGGTAGAAGAGAGATGGTCAACTGAACCTCCCTCAGCAGAGAGTTCCACAGACTCTAAGAGCCGCCATTGAAATGTCCCTCTCTCACTCATCCTCACCAAACTTGTCTCTGGAGGTGATGATTGAAAGAAAAGCCTCTCTTGCAGGTGCCTAGGTTTATAAAGTAAAGATGGTCTTCAGAGGTTTTCAGAGCTTGCTGCAACTATGCTGTCATACAGAGGAAGGCTGTGATCTCTTTGTGATCATCCCAGAGTGTAGGACATGTAACAAAGGCTCATGGTAAGAGAACCCAGCTTTTGGCTGAATGTCAGGAAAAACTTCCTGTTTGAGCAGTATGGCAACAGAACCAATGACCTCAGGAGACAAGAGGTGGTGCGTGCTCTGACACTGGAGGCCTTCAAGAGAAATTTGGACAAACACCTGGCAGATCTCCTTTGATCTGTACTCCTGCATGGACCCAGTGGCTGGACCTGATGGCCTTGTAGGTCCCTTCCAAATTCACTCGTCTACGATTTTATGATTCTATAACCGGCGAGGTTTCTGAGGATTCCAGGCCAACACAGTCATTTCCCAAGCCCTGGGCGCTGACATTAATCATTAGAGATGGGCACGAAACGAACATTTTTGTTTCAGTTATTTGTTATTCGTTCTGTTACGTAACGAAATGAATAACGAAAATTGTGATGAAAATGGAACGAAACAAACAGAACCATGAAAATTGGGTTCATTACGTTTCGGTTTCGTTAATGGTGACGTGCAATGAAATGAGCTGTTTTAAATGTTACAAAATGCCCTGGACATCCATAAAAACCCAGCAACAATTATTTATACTGCCTGGTAATACCTACCGGAGGGGGGTCCTTAAAATGTGCATTTATGTCTTTTCTCAGATTGCTGTATTTTTTTCCTTTAAGGGGAGTTAGGGGACATCGACCCAAAGTAGCTCCCAGATGCCTAATATTGATTTCTTGGGTATTAAAATGCCCTTGACATCCATAAAAATGCAGCGATAATGTGATAATTATTTGAAATTATCACCTACCAGGGGGTTGGGGTCCTTAAAACGTTTTGTTTTTTGTTTTGTTTTTTGTCTTCTCCCATCGCGATATATTTTTCTTTTCCCTTTAAGGATGACAAAATGGATGGCGCCACCACAAAATGGAGGCAAGCCATGTGATGGGATCATGTTCAACCAATAGCATGCCAAGGTTGCAGACTGGGCAGGTCTGGCAGCCACAGAGGGCATAAAAAGCTCTGGCAGCCCCCGTCCTCCCTGCAGTTAGGGTGGGATTGCTGTCTCTGCAACTCTAGCTTCAGTCCTGCAGCCTCCCTGTGTGCATGCGTGCATTTCTCTCAGTGAGTACCCTCCCCTGCCCCGCAGTGCAGTCACTCTGCAGCTGCCTTGCACCCTGGGCAACGCCCACCGCTGCCTTTGCAGCCTCCCTGTGTGCCTAGTCTATACTGTTTCTCTGCCAGCATCAACTTTTTTTAGTGTTTTCCCTCTGGTCTGGGGCATTGGGGGACGCCCACACATGGAAATGCTTTTAAAAGTGTGCAAAAAGCGGGTAGAAACAAAAAACGAAAAAACAAAAAACAAAAATGAAAATTTTCCAAAAATTCACGAAAAATGGAAACGAACCAAAACGAACCTCTCAACGAAAAATGAAAAACCAAAATGCCATTTTTTTATTCGTGCCCATCTCTATCAATCATTATTATTATTATTTTATAACACTGATCACATCATTTATGTGATAGCCATGTACAGTATATGGTTACAGATTCTCATGGTTTTGTTCCTACTTGAAATGGATATTCACCCTTCTATGTTAATTATTCCTGAAACAAATTAGGACAAGATAAATAAAATCCTATACAATGCTTTCATCTTGGTGATGCCATGATTTAAGTGAGCTCACAATACAGAATGACACATGGACAGGATACCTTTCTTTTTGCTCGGGGTTTCAGGGTTTGCACATCTGCCTTCTTTTTTGGTTTATTTGGGATGTCATATTCTCTCCCCTCTTACATGCTTCCCTCTCTCCTTTTTGCAATCCTCCAGCCACTACGCTGTGGGACTACTGACCTCCTCTGCAACAAGACCCTGTCCTGAGCTATCCATATTATCATCTGAACTATTTGGCGGGGCCTTAGTGATGAATTGTCAAGGCAATTAAGGAGTAGGAACTGGCAAACCACTCCAGTATTCTTGCCAAGAAAACTCCATGGACTTGGAGTCACAAAGAGTCAGTCACAACTGTAATGACACAAGAGAGAGAGAGAGAGAGAGAGAGAGAGAGGGAGAGAGAGAGAGAGATACAAAAGAGCTGCTCCTACCGGGAATGAAAACTTCTAAAGCAGATCCACTGATACAAATCAAGGCACGCAACAGTGCTTCAGAACATATTAGGGGTACTACTTACTATACTAGTAGTATATTAGTAATCTCTCTCTAAATCTCTCACACTGACTATTCCAGGGCTTCTGGAAGTTGAGTCATGGCTACTGGATTTGTTTTTCTTGAGAGACAGAAACGTTTCGCTGCTCATCCAAACAGTTTCATCAGTATTTGCACTAGCTGTATTCAGACTGACGAAGCTGTTTGAATGAGCAGTGAAACGTTTCTATCTCTCAAGAAAAAGAAGTCCAGTAGCCATGACTCAACTCCCAGATAAACTCACCTGGATGACTGAGAATCTTCACAGACATATTCATTTATTTGATTTATGTACTGCACCAATTGGCACCAGTGCCACTCTGGACAATTAGCATTAGCACCTAATCCTAACTCGTGATATATAGTTTTGATCCAAATATTTAAATTCCACCCCAATGTTTCCAGAGTCTTGAATGCAGGATTGGGCCTCCCCCACTTTACAGCTGTGGGATCACCATTTGAACACCAGGTGCCTTGCAGCTGTTGCGGAAAAGCAGTGTTGAGAATGTCATTTGCACTTAGTACACTCAAGAATTTCTTAATACATGGCATGCAGTCACAACGGCTGGAGGAAATACACTCCATAGCAAAGGGGAAAAGTTCATGGTCTCTGTTTAAGGTGAACCTTTTGGGAAACAGTGGTTTTCAGCATTCAGCTGAAGAACAACAGTGCCACCCCATGTTCAAACTGGAGTTTCTACCTTGTCCGGCACATTTAATGGCATGATATCAATGTCTCCGGACAAGGCATCTTTTCAAGATAATTACTGTGTGATCCTTGCTGATCCAAGGTCACACTGAATTAATGCAGTCCTCAAAGCATTCTCTAAAAATACAATTAATGGTTTGCCACCATGCAATATGAGGAGCACATAGCCCCAAGACTTTCAGGCTTTTGACCTATTTAGTTACGTTTTGTTTTTATTGCAAAATCAGCTAAAAAAAAACTATCCCTTTTTCCCCATCATCGACAAACACACAAACCCTTTGATTTCTGGAATCTCCAGCTCATAATTTTTAAGACACTCCTGGCATCATCCATGTCAGTCAATATTTTGGATGTGCTTGTTGGGTCAGCACTGGCCTTACCATTAGACAAAGTGGGACAACCACCTTGTGTTATCAACAATGCCAGTCTTCAAGTGTTCCTCACGAGCCTCTGGAATACTCTTCTGTCTAGGACTGTGGTTCCCCAACCTTTGGTCTCTAGATGTTCTTGGATTACAAATCCCAGAAATCCAATCCAGCACAGCTGGTGGTGAAGGCTTTTGTGAGTGGTTGTCCAAGAACATCTGGGGACCCAACATTGGGAGCCACTGATCTAGAAGAAGAGAAGTGTTCCAAAATCTCCCAAATCTAAATAGCCAGTGATGAACTTTTAGTCAGCTCCTGGGCACAGAAAGGTAGGACAGGGCATTTTGTCATTTTGTCTTTGCAGTAAAATCTTGTAGGTCAGCCCGGTATTGTCCCTTTGCTGATTAGCAGACTCTCCTGAACTGGTAAGTCAAGCTAGGCCTTGCTTCTACTTTCATAAAGAGAAAATAAGATCATTAATCAACAAGGTATCACACTACAAACGAACTGCAAAGACTCTTACTTCCCCCACCACCACCTCTAGATGTTCAAAAGGTTATGGGAGCTTGTAATGCTTTCTAATCCACTGCCTCTGGTCCCTCAATCTATTATTTCCTTCACCTACCAGCTATTTAAAGGTCGGTTGGATCTTTGCTAACAATCAGGAAGGCTTAAAAGACTAATAAACTCCGAGACTTGCTTCTGTCTAAGATTATCTAATTCTTTCAGCGCAAGTGACCCATCCGTTGATCCTAAATTACATTCCTTAATTGGGGAAGTGAAGGGGGGAAGATAGGTGGTGGTTGGGTACAATGGCTTTTCAAACCCAACCAACTTTCAAGAACTCCTGTTTTGTTTTGTTTCAATAATAATAATCTTTTTTCTTAAGTGTTTTTCCCACTTGGTGGAGGGGTCCGGTATTCTTGTTTTGGCCTTCCACTTGGCACGGTCATGGGCTAGGTCCAGGTGAACCGAGGACAAATTCTTGTTCTTGTCAAGGGTGTTTATCCAGCACTGTTTGGGTCATCCCCTAAGTTGGGATCCACCGATCTCCAGGGTGAGGCCCTTTTTGGCCAGGGTTTCCTCATTGGCATGCAACACATGCCCAAACCAACCCAGTCAGGCCTCACATATTTTGTCAGCGACTGGTGCAATGATGATGATGATGATGATGATGATGATGATGATGATGATGATGATGATGATGACGACGATGACGACGACGACGACGACGACAACAACAACAACAACAACAACAACAACAACGACAATGACAATGACAATGACAATGATGACAAGAAGAAGAAGAAGAAGAAGAAGAAGAAGAAGAAGAAGAAGAAGAAGAAGAAGAAGAAGAAGAAGTTCAAAAGTTTGATGATGATCCCTATTGAAAGAGGGATCAATAGGGAGTTAGATGCTCACCAGAGATCAAATCTGACTGGTCTCATTTAGGAGAGTATTTGATGAACCTTCAGGCCACTTTGATATAAAGAGGTACACTGTGCAGAAGCACAACGAGGGAGATGACCGAGGCATCTTTGATCAAACACATTCAGATTATTATCTTCCTCTGGTAAGAACCAACAGATTGTGCTACAGTACTTATTAGTATCATTTCTTTCTGGTATTTTCTTTGGGAGGTTCAACAGCATACCCAGGTGTAGACCTTTTCAGTGGTGGCACCCCAGCATAACCAATGTAAGGGGCAGTAGGAGCCATAGTCTAATAGGATTCTAAGGTCACCGTTGCACTCTTCTGCTATAGGAGGTATCACATCCATCCCTATTCTGCCTTTAATAAGACATAATCAAAGGGAGTTCTGAAAAGTTGACATCTTAAGTCCTTTGGGCCTATGAATTTCAGTCAGTTAATTGTTAAAGCAAACAATGGTCCACCCAAAACAACTGTTGGTATAAAGCAAAGGGGGGAATACAGAAGGCATCATCTCATACAAAGTGGCAATCCTCAGAGATGGAGACTCGAGTCGCAGGACTCATCATCCTGCCACGCCAGTGACTCAACTCAGACTCGACTCCCCCCCCCCTGCCATTCCCCATTGACCTGAGGCTAGGAAGCCAGGCACCCATCCCCTTTTTCTGAGGCTAAATGGCTTATTTTTTTTAATAGAGACTCAGACTTGGGGCTTAGGACTCGGGGACCTGGCACCCAAGATTTAGACTCAAATCTTGGGCCTCAGACCCAAAGACTTACCAACCCAAACACCTTTTTAAAAGGACAGCTCTCAGAAACCTCCCCATTTTGGCCAGCCCATCCTGGAGTTTCTGGGATTTGCAAATTTCCAAGTTCTGTCTCAAAGAGGTTTTTTTTTTACATTTGTTGGCTGATTTGGTCCCTGCTCGCCATTTGCAGTCAGAGTTCCAACCCCTTACCTTTCTGTGAAGAGAAGAAAACCATAGCTGGGCAGCCCTCGAGGCCTCTCTCAATAAGCCTTCAAAATGTTTTATTTGTCTAGAAGGAAAAAAAATATTGCTTTCTTTGAGGTGGAACCAGCATCCTTGCTGCCTGACCCACGAAGAGCAGGCCATACTAAATACTCTCTTAAATACCCTCCTTCTGTCTAGTGCGAGAAGCAGAGCTTCCTGACCTTTTCTCTGGCTGCTTGACTGTGTTTTCTGATCATCCCTCCTCGCTATTTCAGGGAGGTGGAGGTGAAGGCAGGCAGGAGGTCAAATGAACAGAGAGCTACCTTTCGCCGAAAGGCTTTGGCTCTGTTTGAGCCAAGCATGAAAACAGTGATATTGGTTCTCTTTTCAGGACAATGTACCATTTGCTGTTCTGCTGAATCTTGCACACAAAGACAGACACACACAGAGAGAGACACACACACAACCTGTGATCTTGACATGTTTGGGAATAAAAGGAGCATTTCAGACACAGCTTGCAGCAGATGGGACTGAGAGGTGATGCAAGAGAAGAGGGAATGTGGAACAGGAGAAAAAGGAGGATATTGTGTCACCACTAGAATCTAGAGATGGACTGAGATTACTCCCATGAACCTTCTCCTCACACTGTGCAATTCAAGACGGTGCTTGAAAGCTTCAGATTCAGCCTTGATGAAGCAATTCACCCAACAGGTTTCAAAAGCCAAAGGATACACCAGGCTGAATTTCTAAATGGTAAATTAGCCAGTCTAAATAATCCTGTTACGAGAAGGCTTTATATTTGGGAGGAGTGCAGTGGTACTCCCCTTTTATTTCCAGAGGCATCTTAAAGCTTTTGAGGGGATTACTGTCTCCATACAGAGAGGTTTATGGACATGTCATACGTCTGTATTTTCCAAAGGCAGAGTGGAACTAATGCTGTTAAGAGCAGGTTAGTCCATCTGAACAAGGGCAAGAATACTGACCAGCCTCTTCTGTCTTGCAGGTCAGCGACCTTTAACATTCGTTGATCCAGCAAAAGACAGCATTGATTTACCAAATACCTAATGCTTGGATGCATATTTCATTACCGTACAGCTTTGGATGATGAAAACAACAGCAGCAACAAATGAAGGAGAGAAGGTTGCTCTTGTTAAACTTCTCTCTTGCTCTCCCTCTTTCTCAGCTATGGGAGGCAGGGGAAGTTCCTCTCTCTCTGTCCTATTGCATGTTATTATTTTATAGCACAATTCTGATGCAAAAACATGTAAGCCATAAAAGGGTTAGAACGGAAGTGCCCTTCTGCTAGCAAAACTCGTTTTCTGTTATGCAATATTTGGAACCAGATGACAGAGGGATATGCTGTAGTTTGTTTTAGGTGCTACGGTTTGCTGGCAGAAAGTTCGAAAGAGAAGAAGACGTGGAATGGGGAGTCCTGTTCAGCCATATCTAAATCTCTCTTGGTCCAAAAAGATAGCCACAGTGTTGTCACAAAGTTAGAGCAAGTAAGAGTATGTCTAAATAATTTCCAACATCCTTAGATTGAGAAGGTTTGGGAACAGAACTAATCTTGGCACTTGGCCAATTAGAGCTGTACTCATAATGAGTTGAATGTCAGCAACCAAGAGACCCAAGAAGCAACATTTTCAAGTTCCATGAATGAGTGCAATAGAGGATCTGCCTGGAATTTACCCTTTGATATGTACCCATTTACCTAGGCATCCATAAAACATGAAATAATTCATAGGGAGGTAGAATTGAAAGGATATGGCCATGGCATCAATCTTGGGTTACCGCAATGCCCGGATTCAGCATTGCAGTGCCATGTCAGGTTCCTCCTGTTTCCCATATTTGGGGGGGGGGGGCTGCACCAGCGTTAGCCAAGAGTTATGCCACTATGAGTCAGGAAAACCACAGTGGAATCTTCTCTCTTTTCAGAACGTCATGTCATATGTCAACATCCTGATGCCTGAATCAGGAAAGGTGGCGTTAAAACTACTCTCCCCATTTCTGTTCCTCTCCCCATGTGGAGGGATGGTGCTCTGAAGATGAGTGCCTTGTCTATGTATGCAGGCTCTCCATGTTATTGAGAATGCTTGACTACATCTAAGGGCCTTTTCACACGACCCCTAAGATCCGCTGGCCACTTAAATTCGGACCAGAGATCTTGGGGGTTTGTCGCTGTTTCTGTGTTCCCACCCCCTCCGCACTCCTGGCTGCTGGCTGCGTGAGGGGAGGGAGAAAAAAAGAAAGAAAAGAATACCGGCTTACCTCCGTTCTGCCGGTCTCGCTCTGTTCTCGGCAGCATTCAGATCTCTTAAAGGGGCGGGGGGCAAGAAAACAACAAACAGAAGCCAGGAGAGCCCGGCACTCTCTACCTTAGATCCGCATCAGGGATTTTTCACCCCCGGAGAGCAGGTACCTGAAAAGTGCGCTGGGACGCGCTTAGGTGGGCGTGGTTGCACTTAATTTACTGTAAACTCCGGAACTGGTGGGGAAACAATTTTAAGCTCCGGACCTGGGAGCCATTTGCCGCGGAGTTTAGGGGTCATGTGAAAAGGCTCTAAGATGGGCTGCCTGGTAAAATCCATCTTGCTAAGAACTTTTGGACTTCGATTTTTACAGCCACTCCTCAGTTTACAATCTATCTGTTTAATGACCGCTCAGACCTACAACCAAGAGCAGTGGATAAAGCCACTAACACCACTGCTAATGGCCGCCTGAGAAAGAACCTCCTGTTTGATGTTGCTGCGAGCATCACGATGCTTTCACCAGGTAGTAGGAGAATGATCCAATCAGAGTGCAGCATCAGCCACCTCCATCTCTTCCTCCTTTTGAACTACTTCTTCTGTGGCCTCCTGGAGACCCTCCCCATTCTGGCCTGCCTGGAAGAAGGACAGCCTCAACAGGGCACAAGACATTCACCTTAAGCTCCGCCATTAACAACCAATTCACTCAATGACCCAGTCATAGGAACAGAATGCGGCTAAGCGAGATGCATATGCAAAAAAATGTATGGGTGGCCTAAAAAGGATTGTCTACATTGGAAATCTTTGTTCACCGTCATATGAAAAAGCAGCTCCCCTCTTCATTCCATTGTCAGGAAACTTTGCCTCCCCCACCAATGTTTTGGACTGCAACTCCCAGAATTCCAAGCTTATATTGCCAGTGATAAAGCATGGTAGGAGTTGTGGTCCAAGAAATCTCAAGGGCCAACGCTTTCCCCACCCCTGTCTTATATGTAACACTCAGCCTCCACATATGTTTATCTTAGTCAGACTGCTTGGATACATCCCCAGTGACCTCAAGTCAGGCAATGAGGTTGAACAATGCCAACAGCACTGGCTTCCTAAGCAGTTGGGATGCTAATTCCCATCACCCTGAACCAGTGTGGCCTGAAAACAGACGTTCTACTTTTCATGACTTACACATTGCTTTCAGGCAAAAAAATTCATTCTGCTGTTTCTCCATCGGTTGGTGATTTTAAAGTCCACACAAAATTTGCTCCGTACTTTTGTATGCAAGTGGCCAGAAAACCAGTCTACAGGGACAAAGAAACCCATAATTTGAAACATCAAAACAACACCTGATTTGGAAAAACTGCTCTACATATACCTTCCTTTTCCCAAGACCCTACTTAGAGCATAAGAAGAACCATGCTGGATCAGGCCCATGAATTCCAGGTTGCCTTTAACATAGCTGCCAACCAGACATTTTGGGAAAGTTGGAAACCCACCACCAAGGCCTGGCTTTAAAGAGTGCCATTAAAAGTCTTAATATGCTAATTTCTTCCCTCTTACAAACATACCTTGATCGGATTAAACCTCAGTGTTAGAGATCAATTGCCTACTTGGTGTGCTTACTTCCAGTGACAAATATTTGGAAATCCCAGAAGAAGCTAATGGCCAAATACTCCTTCTTTAGCAGAACTTTAATATTCTGAGATGATGCTTCAAAAGATCTTGGCTTATTTATTATTTAGATTTATATGCTGCTCATCTGTCTATGAGGCCACTCTGGGCAGTTTACAACATAGTAAAAACCAGCAGTCAAATGAATTAACAGACGATTCTTCTTTTTTTTTAGTATTTGTGCCACTTGGTGGTGGGGTCCACTATTCTCATTTTGGCCCTCCACTTGGTACGGCCAAGGGCTAGGTCTGACTGAAGCCGGGACTTCATGTCATTCTCAAGGGTGTTCATCCAGCTGACCCACAGGGTGGCACCCTTTTTGACAAGATTGGCATGTAGGACATCTCCAAACCTGCAGTCGAGCTTTGCGCATTGTGTCAGCAATATGTGGAATGCCAAATTTTGCTCTGATGTCATCATTGCACACATGGTCCTTTTATGTGAGGCCAGAAGTCCATCGTAGCATCTTTGTCTCCATGACACCAAGGCGATGTTCATTTTCTGTAATTGCTGGCCAACACTCTGCACTATAGAGCGCAACAGGTCATACAATGGTGTGATAGATCTGGATCGTACCATATTCATTTGGGTCAGTTGTCAGATATTTATTTATTTATTTGTACTTGTTGACCTTCACATGTGTCATCGTCACATTCAGGCACAGGCCAAATCTTGTCAGATGGTCACTCCATATTTGGGCTTAGCACTCTCTGATGCAATCGTGATATCAGCAGCACAAGGAGTGTCCAGGGCATTGGATTCTACAGATCTCAAGTGACTGAATCCATAACCAGACTGAAAAGAAGCAGGGAAAGTGCTGATTCTTGGTGGAGCCCAATTGTAAAACAAAGGTATTTGGGTGTACCTGCAGCAGCCTGAATTGAAATGAATTAACAGACAATACCAGGACAAAAACAAATTCAACACATCAATCAACTAAAAATTAAAGCTGGTTCCATTCTCTCCCTATCTGCACACTAACATAGTTCCAAGAGTGCCACACTAGCTTATTGTTTTGATTCAACAACATGAAATTGACTTTACTTCTTTCATGTTGTCTAAATTTTGAAGGACAAACTTTCAGCTTGAAGGGATCCATGCTTAAACATCTTCAGGGAGATTTTGAAAGTTCCAGGGTTTTCTTCCGTAGACCATCCTTTTCACACCATGTGTATGCAAGAGAAGACTATTTTCAAACAAAGTTCCCAGAGAATCATTTTATTAACCGTATTATTTGCTTATCTGTTTATTTAAAATATGTTTACTCTTTCTTTCTTCCTCTTTATAAGGACCCTAGGCAGCTTACATCATTTGTAGTTGGAACCCCACACAAGTAAAATGAATTTGGTTCTTAAATACCAGGAAAAGCTTTCTTTGAATTCTAGTTTATATCTTACTAAGACGTTAAGAAACATTTCTGTTCCTCTCTCCATGTGGAGGGATGGTGCTCTGAAGATGAGTGCCTTGTCTACGTATGCAGGCTCTCCATATGATTGAGAATGATCCAAGAAGTTAAGAAAAAGACCACTGTGCCTGCTTAAATCATTGGCACTCCCTATCTTCTGATCATGGCTACAACTACTAAGCTGTTTAACACCACCATCTTGTGGCAGTAGCAAAACATGACATAAAAGCACATCAGCAAAAAGGAATCAAGGCAAGGTGATCAGAAGAAGCACCAAGATCTCTCCATCAGATTGATCCTTGGAAACCTTTCAGAACATAAGAAGTGTGGCCCGTCTTAAAACAATGCAGAAGAGAAAGAAAAATCACTTATTCATAGGATTTGCATGCTGTTTGCATGATTTACAAGTTGCTCAAGTCTGCAGAACCTATAAAGGCCTAGGAATTAGGCAACACACAGACAAGTACACTGTATCCAGTAAATTTTAGCAGAATTTCTTTGCATGCAAAACAGATCCTGTGTTTCCAAGAGCAACTGTCAAAGAAATGTTTCTAGCTGTTTGCATCTATTACAAACCTACTTGTGTCTTTTAAAGATACAAACCTGCTGAATACACACAAATAAACAATGAGATCAAAATTGTTAATAGATTTTGGAGGGGGGCTTGATGCACACATTAAAAAAGCATCAAAATAATCAAATGTTTCTCTCTCATATAACATTTTTCTGTGTATAAGACTTTGGTTTTTTTTTTCCTAAAATTGTTACACTAAAACTTGGGGGCCATCTTGTACATGGAAATAAGCCAAGGAGAGAACCACATGGTTGCAAAACTGCAATTTTGGGTTGGAAAAGTGGAGGGTCATCTTATACATGGGAGCATCTTATAGACAGGAAAATATGGTACCTTTTCTTGATACTGCTTCCAACATGCTGCCTCACCCACCCCAAGTTCAGTTGGCTGAACTTTTGGAGGCATTTTGTAAGCAGGTTTGTTAAGTGAGAAAGTCAGATTTCAAAAAGTGATATTTTAAAAATTTAGATCTCTCAGAAGTGACAGAATTAGATGCATTGACTTGATTCCAAGGGAAATGAGGGAACAGAAGGGAGGTGACAAATGGGCCGCCCATTGTATTCCATAATTCTAGGGCCAATACAGAGGAAGCCCTGACCTTTACAGGTGAAGTCTACCAACACAAAACAAAAATATAAGACAGCCATGTAGAGCAGTACATATGTACCACACTGCTTGTAGTAATATTTATAGCTGGAAGGACCCTGGAATAATAAGAACAATTTATTTTATTTATTTGAAAAGAACTGGAGAGAGACTCAGTACTCAGCCCTCGTTCAACTTTTCCACAATGCACAGAATGATTACAAAAACATGTATCCAACATACTGAAGAAGGAACAGATTTGTTTTTCATGGCTTCAGAGACTAGGACTCAGGGCAATGGTTTCAAACTACAGGAAAAGAGTTTCCATTTGAACATCAGGGAGAACTTCATGACAGTCAGAGCTGTTCGGCAGTGAAATATGCTGCCACAAAGGGTGGTGGAGTCTCCTTCTTTGGAGGTTTTTAGCAGAGGCTGGATGGCCATCTGTCAGGAGCACTGTGATGGGGGTTCCTGCATGGCAGGGGGTTGGACTGGATGACCCTTGAGGTCTCTTCCAACTCTATGATTCTATGATTCTATATCTAAATAATTACTTCCATCATGTCAACCATTCAGAAAAAAATTAAGCAGAAAAGGAATACTGATATAATAAATCAAGATCCAATTTTGCAAGTTCATATCCAACAACACTGGAATTCCTCTTCACTTCCACCTGTAGCTCTTTCATGGTGCTAAAACACAGGCTGCTCAAACCCTTCAGAGTAGTATTTATGAGTCTCAGATGCCATGAGAATGGAGCAATCACCCCTTTTAGCAGAAGCAGCCAGATGCAAGGATAAAACACCAGATCTCGGTCACTGAGTTTTAATGAAAACGGTACCAATGACAAATTTTCTGTCTTCTGGATTTTCACAGAAAAAGTAAGGAAGAGAACTTAATTTAAAATATTTTTTTAAAAAAAATAGCAACATGATCTATTTTGAGAATCACCATGACCATCACAATTAGTTTGCAATACCTGGACTATAAAGATAGTAAACTAGAGGAGGAGGAAGACATATACACAAGTATAGCCACTAGTGGCTGGCAGGCACTTCAGAACATATAAGGTGCTTTGTGTAAATTAACCTTTCTAAGGGCCACATAATATAGGCCACGAGGACAATGTCCCTGTTGCAGGCACAAAGCTGAGAGAATAGTGGGCAACTAACTCTAACTCCCTGACCGAGGGGAGATTTTAATGCTCAAAGCTCAAACCCACACCACTCCACATCGTGTCCTTTTGCTGTGCCCATTCTTAGGGCATTGCTTTGAAATGCTTAGGTGTTTCTGATGGTTCTCCAGAACACAGTCTTTTTTTCACTCTCAGATCCTGTTGCGCTTTGGCAGGATCCTGGATGCCACGTTCTTCCACACGAAGCCATGGGTGGACTGCCTCTTCTAGTTTATGGTTGAATTCCTTTCTCTCCTCTGCTGAAGCCCTCCTGTTAGGAAGGCGGCCAGACCTCTGAAAACAAAATAGAAGCATATACATGTCTCATAGAGATTGTAAACCAGGGTTGTATAACTGATTCTGCTAAATCCTGAGTTGAATTGGGCTGATTAATGGACTGACTTTGAATGGAACAGAAGTCCAGACTGTGAACTGGAATTTTAATCAAAATAGTCCTTCACCACCCTTTAGCAGACTTCCTTCACTCGTTAGTCATATATTGTATATCACTGGCTTCATCTTAAAACACCAGCTCTGATGGCTGGCAGCAGATCTCCCCTGTTCAAATCCCTGGCTCATGTAATCAGGATTACTATGGTTATGGGAAATCAGATTATAAAGTAACAACTTCAGCAGTGCACCTGATTCATCTTCTCTTCATTTGATTTCCCAGATGCATCATCTTGAAATTTCTCTACATGGCAGCTCAAATCCACCTCTGGAGTGGCATCATGCATGACAAAAAAAAGATGAAAGAATGCCATCAGCTCTGCCACAGCAAATGGTATTTTATTCAGCTAAAAATGAACCATCATAAGGTGCTTGCATGCAATGACAATCACATCCCCTCACCCGTGTTTGATGACCCAGCCATTTTGGATCATGTAAGACTGCCAAGAAGTTAAGAGATTCTCAGTCGATTAATGTTCAAGGAATTTGTTGAAGCTTTTAAACAAATGTATTGACTGACAAAGGTGCAACGTTCGGTGCCAGTTTTGAGTTTAAATGAGTAGAACAGCTTAGGACCAGGTTACTGAGATGGCTGCCTTCTCCCAAATGAACCAGCCTGGTCCTTAAGATCTGTTTCAGGTACTTTGCACACAATTGTCTTCAGATAATGTAGAGACAGCTGTTTAGTGTTTCAGTTATGGAACTTGTCACACAGACAGAATGTCAACTCTATGGTCTTTCCAGAGTTCAGCTGGAGAAGCTTAGAGGAGAAAACTCAACCCTACTGTTAGACAGCACAAGGCAGCACATGGGGAACATCATGAAAGGACAGTAAATTGTTATTTACATGATTGCTGCTTTCTGCCTCCTTTGGCAAAATATGCTGCATGGCTTTGGGTAATAAACACCTTGACTTTGGGGCCATTTGCTTTTCCACCCCAGACAACATGAAGGCATCCTTTGTTCATAAAAGGTGCTACATTCCACCACTGGTATCTCTCATGAGGTCTCTGAGAACCCCTGGAGGGGTTCTGTCATTAAAAGGTATTTTATCCATCCCAGAAGCTCAACTTGTATTGTTTTGTATTTATTTACAACAGGAGCAAATTCCCCTAATGAGGCATATAAATACATGATTCTAATTTGCTTAGGATGTCATTGCTTGGCTGTCCATACAATTTCTATCATGTGGTTTTAGAAATTTACCACTAGGTGCAATATGAAAAACTGTCTTCAATTTGTGAAGAATGGAGACTTTGGGGAACACAATCATTCCATTAGATGCTTAGTACATTGCAGCAGGACAGTCAAATCATCCCTGTGATAGACAATCAAGATATATGTGTGGTTTTCCCCATTTCTGATCTGAGTAGTGGTAGCCCTGGTCCCATGCATCAGAAGTGGAACTCAGCCACTCTGCTGCCTTTAATGGCCCACTTCAGAAGTGCAAAAGCAATATGATAACCTGCGGTATTTGAACCATTTCTTTGTTACTAGAGAAAGAAAAGAAGAATAGAACCTGCCCCCTGTAGTAAATTCCTGTTAAGGAGACAATGATGACAACGACAACAGAGATCAAACCCACCAATGATAACAACAATAAATAATGGAATAGTATTTATTTATTTATTTATTTTCAAACTTATATACCGCACCTATTTCCCCAAAGGGGACTCAGGGCGGTTTACACAATACCATAGCAAATAAAACAGATAAAAACAATAAAACAGTCAACAGCGGTGTCCAGGACGGCAAGCCAATGTAGGAAGGGCAGCGAAGGGGGGGGGGGAGGTTACCCCTGGAAGTTACCAAAGGCGTCCTTAAATAGCCATGTTTTAAAGCTCTCTTGAAGGAAGTGGTTTCCAGATACATTAAAATCCCCAATCAAAATTAAGAGGAGTGTTTTTTTAAAATATCTCTTAATCTTGAAGGAAGAGGAAAAAGTACCAGGACTATTAACATGGATGGAACTTCAGGAAAATCTAGCCCCTAGTCACAAGGCAAAAGACAATTAATAGCTTATAAACTGTAGGTGAAACCAAAAAAATGGGGTTTCCACATCAATGCAGTTGTTTACAAATGCAGAGAAAAGCAGGTAACATCAGACCTATGCAAGCACCCTCTATGGCCCTCAACCTTTATGTAATAGATTGGTGTTATGTGTCCAAAGTCCTACTGATGTTGCCTGTTCTTGGGTGAACATGATCAGATATCCTTATCAAGTCTGCTGTGGTGGTTCTGACACAACAAAAGAAAGAACCAAATAGAAATGTTCCGTAGCACTGGCTAAGCGCTGGAATTCAGCCAAGGGCAAGTGCCTTGTCTTTGCTATTTATCAAGCAGTTGCTAATTGTGGGGATGCTGCTGCAACGAGGATGGCCCTTATATCCACCTATACATTACTGGATCCAACATCTGCACAATTGGCATCAAGAAGACTCACACCAAAGCAATGAAAGGAATGTAAATTAGAAGTCAGAATCAACAGTTGGATGGCTATGTAAAGACTGCAACTGGCAGATTCTATCATCTGTGCTATAGGCAATGACAAGATGAAGAAGAGAAAAGGAGAAGATTCAGCTTTTATAGGAGCCAGAAGCAGCTTCAATTTCAACTCACTTTTGGAAAGGCTTTGGTCCAGCTTGATCTTTAGCCAGATATTAACACGTTGACTCCAGTCCCCTGGTGCTTCCACTTCCCAGAGTCGAGGCTGTTCTTCTGGATGTGTCTCCAAGAACTTTTGACAAACTAAACAGGAATGTTAAGCAGTGCAAGTGATAGATAGATAGATAGATAGATAGATAGATAGATAGATAGATAGATAGATAGATAGATAGATAGATAGATAGATAGATAGATAGATAGATAGATAGATAGATAGATAGATAGACAGACAGACAGACAGACAGACAGACAGACAGACAGACACTAAAAAGGTGCAACCAAAAATGCTTGTCAGGTCAGAAAATGTGACATGAGCGTCTTCCTAAGAGCCCTACAGAACTTTATAGACCTCTAGGGGGAAAAAAACAGGAGCCTGTGTTTGTCACAGCTGGCATTTATCCGAGAAAGGGTTAACTCCTATATGAACCAGATAACTATTTTGTACCTTGTGTAGTCTACTCCCTTCTTCTGAATATCCTCTGGATTGTTTACTTCATGCAAGAACTGCATGTCCAGAACAATCTATTTTTTTTTAATTTAATAAACATACACAAGCATGTGTGTGTTCAAGTTGCTTTATAATGACGATTATTCATTAATGAACACTTAAGAGTCCCACTTCCTGGTTCTGCCTCCTTCTGCAAGGCTGGGGTCTCTACTTACACCACCACCACCTCCTCCTCCTCCACGACCACCACCAACTTAGAACTGTAGAGTTGGAAGGTAATGTATGAATCATTGAGTCCAGACCCTGTCAAGGAGTCATAGCAGGGAACTGAACTTCCAACCTCTGGCTCTGTAGCCAGAGACCTAAGCCACTGAGCTATCCAGCGGTATCTTTCATCCATATGGACATGAAGTGCCATTTAAGGGGTGAAACAAAGTGCAGAGGAGCCACACACCATTTTTCACAGGAGAAATTTGTGTACTAAAATGGAAACCTCCTTGTTTTAGTTTTGTTTTTTGAAAAAAACAAACTGGTAGCTGATAAGAGAGACTTTGTGGTGCTGAAGATGTCTATACCTCTATCTCATCTTTAGGGTCCACAGATATCTAGGAGTCGCTGGCTGTATTCTTGCCCCAAAATATGGGATTCAATGAGATAAAACAAAATGGCCAGCTATGCTCGTGTATTAAATTGCATGCTGTTTGTTATTCAGAAGCAGAAAATCAGCTCCAGAGTTGCCTATCAGCCAGATGGGAGGGATACAAATGGATTAAATAAATAAATAAATAAATTCCAAAACTAAGTTTGTTTGTTTCTTAAATCAACAGGCCGAACACCAGCAAGCTCGTCACTTTAGACATCCTCTATTAGAAAAAGCACTTTTTAAGCCAGTTATTGGATGCAAACCAAAGCCTGATCAATTATTCCTTAATGGTTTGTGTGGAATGTCTGATGTAACACTGTTTTTGAAGAGTTTTGGACTATAATGGATGTGACATATAATTTTTCAGGGAAGAAGGAGGAGGAGGAGGAGGAGGAGCTCTCAATTTTGCACCCACATTTGTATTCACATACACATTTGTATTCTAAGTAAATTAATCTTGGGATAATAGAAAAGGGTGGTCAGTAGATGGCAGCAGCTACCATGTGGACAGCAAGAGTAAGCAGACCAAAGCCAGGGAGGGCACCATCTTCTGGAGATTGTATCAGCATGGTGAGAAATAGGGAAAGGCTTCTACGCATTTATGCAACCGGGCCCTTACGCAACTATCTGAGCTTTTTATTTTATTTATGCTAGAGTATTTGTAGCAGCTTGGAAGAATGTGGTGTGATGAAGATTAGTCTGGAACTTTTAAACGTTTCTTGCATAACAATTTGTTCTGTAACAATGCTTGGAAAACAGCAAAGAACCCTGTCAAAAAAGCTGATTTATGTCTTCCGTTGGACACTGAGGGTTTGGTGGTGCTTGCTATTATTTTACCACAGTGTCTAAAATCTTTCTTTAAAAAAAAACCCAAAAAGGAAAGGTTTGCCTGAGAAGACACTGTGCAGCTGTTTTTAATGAAAAGTCATTTAATAAGCTTGGGCTTCCATCAGCCCAGTTTTTAAAGGGACAAATTAAGAAAGATTGTAGAAGAATATGTTGATTTTGGATTAACAGACAAGGAGGGTTTTGTACCTGTGTAAGAGTCAATATATTTTCGGATGGGAAAAGAGGGCTTCATAAATGGAGGGGGAAATTGGTTGTCCTCAATGGTCCTGGGTTGGGAGCACACATCGGGTTATAATAGTAATAACCTTTGAACCGCAGAGCTGGAAAAGACCCTATGGATTACTGAGTTCAGCCCCTCTCAAGGAGGTACAGTGGAGTATTGAACTCCCAACCTCTGGCTCCGCAACCAGAGAGCGAAGCAACTGAGCTACCCAGTAGTTTGAACTAACCATACTTATAATGGTAATGTGATGTGGACTTAGGGTGCTTTTACACGACCCCTAAGATCCACTGGCAACTTAAATTCGGACCAGAGATCTTGGGGGTTTGTCACCGTTCCTGTGTTCCCACCCCTCCGCACTTCCTTGCTCCTGTCTGCGTGAGGGGGGGGGAGAAAAAAAAGGGAAAAAAGAATGCAGGCTCACCTCCACTCTGCCCTGGAGCTGCTCCAGGAACCATTCCAGTCTTTTTCAGTCTCTTAAAGGGGCGGGGGCAAAAAAACCAAACACAAGGCGAGGAGAGCCCGGCACTCACTGCTTTACATCCGCATCAGAAATTTTTCACCTTCGGAGACCAGGTACTTGGAAAATGCGCTGGGACGCGCTTAGGTGGGCATGCTCGTACTTTATTTTGTTTAAAGTCCAGAGCTGGTGGGAAAACAATTTTAAGCTCCGCATCTGGGAGCCCTTTGCCTCGGATTTTAGGGGTCATGTAAAAACGCCCTGAGTTGTTCTTCATCTTTGCTTCTTTCTGTATGTTGTGCATTTTTGATTAGTCCATAATAATTTTGTTTTCTTTAATGAGAAAAAAAATACAAATTAAAAAGGCTCTACTGTATCAATTAAAGGTATAGACCACTAAACTGTTGAGGGGTTTTCTGATATATGCATGGTTGTCCTTTTTCATCATCTGCATAAGGGAGCAAACACTACCATCTTGAGTATACGTAAGGCCCTTTACCAGGGCAAATCCCATAAAGGCAGGCCAAAGGCTGCTGGAACAGTTGCAGAGCACTTCACCCATGGAATAATATTCCACAATTCCTAGGGGTCTAAAAAGAGATTAAAATACAGAAGCAAGGAGCACCTTCTTATTTGGACATTTATTTTGGAGTTCGTTGCATGGATGGATGGATGGATGGATGGATGGATGGATGGATGGATGGATGGATGGATGGATGGATGGATGGATGGACCGTATTTCTATTCCACCCCTCTAGCCAAATGAGAACCTACAGTCCTTCAAATTCCGTCATTGCAAACTGGAATTGCTCATCCACACCAAAAGGATGTCTACTGTTCCCATAAAGCAACATATTCATTAGATGAGGTGATATAAAACGTGCTTCACATGAACTGATAACCTGCCACATACTAAAGTTTCTGTGGTGCAGTGCATGCATATTCATACAAGGCAGCATTAAACGAACACTGTGCTCAATACAAGCAACTAGGAAGACTAGGAAGGCAGGCAAATGGGCTAGCAGAGAAGCAACCCTTCTCTCCACCTGCCTCTGAGAGTCCATTTGCTTCCAATGCTAACCTCAGAGAATGAAGAGCTCTTCCTTTGTGACCAACGTGGAAAGGCAAGGGAAGAGGAGCAACAGAGATATCCCTCTCTCTCCTGCCATCCTGTTGTGTAGGTATAAACAAACAAACAAACCACCTATTGACAATCTAGTAAGGTTAGCTGTTAGCTGTTTTTTAATCCGTTGTCTAGAGTTTATTTTAAACCACAATTCCTTAATTGTTGCAAGCACCTCACACAAGTGAAACTAAATCATAGAGCAGTGCAGCAATGGAGCACCAATGACCTCCAGAGGTGGTGAGGGCTCCAACGCTGGAGGCATTCAAAAGAAAACTGGACCACCACCTGGCAGATCTCCTTTGATTTGTACTCCCACATGGACCAGGGGTTGGATTTGTTGGCCAACTTCACAATTCTAGTCTATTCCTTTAATTGCAGCAAAGGAAGAGAGCCTGGCACCATCCATAGGTTCCATTGTCATGCATGTAGTGCTGGCCCATGACTTAGAACTCAGGTGGAAACATTGCAGCCAGGGGTCTGGAAAGACTCCCAAAAGAGTCCCTTCTGTCCACCACCCCCAATTTGACCAGTTAATGACCAATTGTATCTCCTTAAACCCTGAAAGGATTGGGATTCTCTATTTTAAGGCTATCTCCACCACCATTTTTCAAAGACCAGAACTATCCAGAACAGGGAGGGGGAAAACAAAGTGTAACTTCTGGATACGTGCAATTGCCCACTCCTGACTTGGTGCTATCTGGGAATACAGCCATAGTGATAGATGAGGAAAGGATTTTCAACAGAGAGAAAGAAAGGGCAAAACCAGACTCTATTTTCTTTATAAGGACAAGAAGACAAGCTGCTTGTATTGAAAAGGAATTGTGTGCAACTGTGGGAATGTTACGTGGATAGAGATTTCAACTGGAAATTTTCCAAAAGGGAGAGAAATAGCTTTATTTTATGCAATATTGCACAGCCAGGGTTAAGTGACTGCCAATCCAGCAAACCTCAGCCAATGTGGGATAAAGGGGACATTAACAAAAACAGAGTTTCATTTTAAGAAGTTGCTGACACATTACTCTAAGGAGTATCCTAGAGAGATTACAAATAGCCATGAACTGGCTGAGTTTTACAATACTGTTATTTATCGTATGGCCAACTGCTTTGCTAATGTGTAGGAGTCTTATTTGGACACATTTCATTCCATGATTCCTTGCTTTCCACTAGTGCCAACTGACACATTTCAAGAGCTTGGTCCAGCTTGCAATAAGAAATAAATGGGTGCCACACAATGCACCATTCACTCTGCCATAGCAGCCTCAAGACAGAAAATATGTCAATCATGAGTGTTTTAAAAAGGATGGAGGTGCTACAGAAGGAGAAAACTCTCTGAGCTTTTTATTACTTAGTCATATACAGAGAGTATTGGAGTTTCCTCCAAAGGAGGGAAGATTCCATTTCCACTAGAAAAAAACAAACACAGAACTCTGCCTGCAATGTTTGTAAAAAATCAATTTAACATAAATTAGGTGCCAGTTCTCTAACCCACTAAGGGGGGGGTTATACCTTAAAGAGGAACCAAACCTCAATTGCTGCTCACCTGTATAAAGTGTAAATACAAGTGACAAGACAGAGACTTAATGCACATAAATATCTGTGGGTATCCATACTTGGGGGTTAGCAACCTGTATGGACTTATTCACAATGCCATATCAAGTATATCTCAATTCTCAATATAGCTCTCTGATGACTGCACCTGTGCAGTATTAGTTGTCATGACATTAAACAAAAACGTAATGTTTTACACAAAGACACTGTTAGTGGGGCCCCAGAAGCTGTCTGGACTCTACCACCCAAGCCAGGGGGTGATGGGATCTGGAGTCTAACAGTAATTATGTTCCCTACCCCAGGTCCGTTGTTCTTCTGTTCAAGATCCCTGAGGTCTTTACGGAACAGTTTTGCCAGTTCCACTCCCTCTGTGAGTTTCCATGGCTGAGCAGGGATTCGAATCTTGCTCTCCCGAGTTCCTAGCCTGTCACTCTATCCAGTACACCCCCAGGTCTAAAGAATTTAAAGTTTTTAACTACCCTCCATCATTACACACCTGTTATGTTTAACTGCTCATGAGTTGAAAGGGCCCATCAGAATCTCAGGACCAGCAGGGAAGCACCGGTATCTTGTGGCAGCCTGCATCAGCTAGGCGCTCAGCCTCTGGTGACAGTGAATGCCCTGAAATGCTGGCAACTCACAGATAATGCTGCAAATTTTGCTTGGCTGACTCAGATCAGATTTGCATGCAACATGGAAAGGTTTGTCATATTAAATCAAACTGACAATCCATCTAACTCCACACTAATTATGCCACTGGTTTTCTAAGGTTTCAGACAGGGTTTTTTTTCTCTAGTCCTACCCTGTGACTTTCTCAGTGTAAAGCATCTGGTTTGCCTTGAAGCTATGACCTTATTTGTATGCATTCAATATACTTTTAAAGTTTTTGTTTTGTTTTTACCTCGGAACATGCCAGTAGAAATAGGGAAGCTGAGTCCCAAAGCATCCTCTCTTGCAAACATCTGACAAAAATCCTGGAGCATTTTCGTACCAAGGCCACATCTTCTAAACTTCTTTTGAACAAACATGGTGTCCAAAACAGGGAGCAAGTAGCATTGGCTCGTGTATCCATCACACAGGCTTCCTGGAAGCGGGACACAAAATTGCCTATAAGTATCCCAAATTCTAAACAGAGCTCATGAATGAGTATATTAAAATCAGCATGAGGAGGCTGGAAGAAGGATGGCTATGGAAACAGGAGACCTGGAATTTAGCTAGTCCACTTAGTCATGGAAGACCCTGGGTAGAGAAACAGTTCCTTTGACCTAAGCTTCTCTTGAGGGTTATTGTGAGAACAAGTTAGGTACTACAGTAGAACCCCAGTATCCGCTGGGGATTGGGTCCAAGCCTTCCCATGGATAATGAAAACCGTGGATAACAGAGAAAGCCAAAATGCCCCCAAAACTGCTGTTTTGTGATAGTAACTTGCTTTACAGCTGCTGATTTGCAACAGTAGCTTGTTTTACAGCTGTTCTTTGTGACAGCAGCTTGCTTTGCAGCTGTTGAATTATTTATTTATTTATTTTCCTCTGCCAACTGTGGATAGCTGAATCAGTGGATATGGGGGTCCTACTGTACTCAAAATGCAGAAATAAATGAAATGCAGAAATAATTAAAGCAGTGTAAATCACTCTAGATTTAGTACAAGGAGAGATTATCCACTTATAGAAATGGCTTTGGGATATTGAGGACTCTGCAGACACCCGTGGAGTCACTTAACAAAAAGGAATGAGAGGGTAAGGTATAGCAAACTGGGAGTGCATCTAGGGGCTCAATCCAATTTAACATCCTGCTAGAGGAGATTCACAAAAATGAAAGAAACTGACTGCTGTAATCCAATCTGGCAGAGGCGCTGTCAATTACAAGGAGCCCATTCCACTGAGAATTAAAATTATATTTAACCAAACATTTCTCTGAAATGAAGTGGTGGCTCAGTGGACTAAGGCTCTGAAAACTGTTGCCTGCAAAGTTGGCAGCTCGGCGGTTCCAATCCCGGGTGCCCCCGCTTGTTGACCCCAGCTCCTGCCAACCTAGCAGTTCGAAAGCATGTAAATGCAAGTAGATAAATAGGTAGCGCCATAAAAAGTGGGAAGGTAAAACAGTGTTTCCTTGCAGCCATGCCAGCCACGTGGTCATGGACATGCACAACACTGGCTCTTTGGCTTGAATACGGAGATGAGCACCACCCCTAGAGTTGGACACGACTAGCATGCATGTTCAGGGGAAACCTTTACCTTTTACCTTCTCTGATCCACAAGCAAACTAAGACATGTAGTAAGTGCCAGGAGCTGAATAGCATGCAACCACATGAGCTTAAGTGGTTTTATACCAACAGTGGGGACGTATGTCAGAACAGAAACCAGGTTTCCTTGTTGGCTTGCCCGTTTTGCTTCTTCCTTGCCCATAGAGTGATACTCTCAGGCTCTGATTCCTCTTCCATTCACAAACAGGTTCTTTTGCCCTTTGGAAAACCTCTAGGGTGGGATGGAAGGCCTCATAATAGGCTGTTTCTCCCCCAAATATGTTGTTCCATTGAACAAATTTCATCCTTAAGGAGGAGGCTCTTTGTGAATGATTCATATCAGTGTCGATATAGGCAACCAACAAATCCCTTTTTTAAAGTCTCTATCTATACCTTCAAACGTTGTTAACAATGTATCCACAATTAGTTTAAAAATCAATTTTAAAGCAATGCATTTGTAAAGGATAACTCGAAAGTAACACAAATTACAAATACATTGATTTAAATATTGTATATATATTTTAAAGACTAAATCAAAATAGAAAAATGTTCCAAAATCCCACAAAATGCCTCTCTCCCATCTTCTAAGAGTAATGTATAAATATTTCTCACTACACGGTGAAAAGGATGTTACAAGCACTATATAAGAATGGGAGGAAATTGATATTAAATAGTAACTTTCAGACTCTAGTTATCACCAACCACACTCTATTGTCATTACATGGAGCTTCTCACTATGAAACGTGTTCATCTGATACAGTGTGACAAGCACCTGAAACATGGGTAGCTAAACTTTTTGTCACAGAAGAATGAACATCCTTAAACAACTTCTGTTCATGCTTTAGTAAGACAGTGGTGCACACAGGGAAATTAACTCATATACTTTATTTCCAGGAATCACTTCACTAACAGCTAAGCACCAATGTTCTTAGATGAAACACAGGCATCCAAGGGCATGATGTGACTACCAGGAAAAAAATGGCTAGCAAAATAGCAAAAGCAGAGGAATAATTTCCAGTCCATTTGTTACACTACCAAAATACTGAAGCAACAGATCCTTTGACCAAGAGTTTTAGAAGAGGCAGCCATGTTGGTCTGGGCAAACATATCAGTTGAAATCAAACGAAATGAAACCAAACAAACAAACAAAAAAGGACAAAAACATGTGGCACCTTAAAGACTAACTGTTGTCTTTTTCTTTGTTTGTTTCTTTGGATTTTGTCAGTTTTGACCAATAGATGATTCAACTTGCCCTTTTACACAATGCAATTTAGGAATGAATCAAAATAGGAAAGGTACTAGTCATCTTCTTTGGGATCGGGACTCAGCCATGACTGGCCCAGAAAAAATATATGAGAAAAGGATCTATGCAGACTCAGTTTTCTGGAGCACATGAACTGTTTTCATGTCAAGATCATGCATGGGTTTAAGGGGTCAACCTATAGGCCACACAGGAATCATAACCCTGTTCCACAAACCCCTTTAACCCATCCATTCAATAGGGAAGTAGAATGTTGTATGATTATCCTTATTGTGTATTTGGTATACACACACAATGAGCACTATAGGTGAAGAAAAACATGACAGAAGCAATGGGATGTCTTTGGAGAACGGAGCCATTATGCTGCCTCCTCTTTCAAAGCCTTTAATCTGTTTGGTTAGGACACGGATGCTAAATGACTAACCTCTGAGCCTGCAGAAGGGTAAACAGCAATTACAAGGGCAGAGAAAGGAGACAGCCATTAACGCTCTCAAACATCCAAAAGCTCAGGGACAGCCCAACCCCATCCTGCCCCACATCTAAAAGACCCAAATCAAACAAAATTGTACATTCCAGTTCATTCCCTAATTAACAAGCTGGCTTGGCAGACGTCTGTCCAGAGAGACCTTCTGCAGACAGAGTCCTTGTGTAATGGGAGAGAATGTTGCCGCTGAAAGGTGGCCAAAGTCAACCCATTGTGTGATTTGTGCGCACACATACACATCCCTACACAAAACCAAGAGAGGCAGCGTCATTTCCAGCTTGAAATAAATCTAAATGCAGACGTCTCTTGGGCATTAATATGTGTTCATTTAGTTTTGGCACATCCTAACTTTTCCAACTAATGCAAAAATATAAGTGTGACAAAAAAGACAGCAAGACAAGACTATATTTAGAATGCAATGGAAACTCCAAAATCATATTTTTCACACCCTCTTTAGAGGAGGTTCTAAAATCAGTTCATAGGTAGGAGTGTTGGTAGTGGAGCCGGGAGATGGGCGTTCACACCCTTACAATCACTCTCTACAAAGGTGCCAGCCATGATCACCCAGGTCAGTGGTGGCAAACCTTCAGCACTCCAGATGTTTTGGACCACAACTCCCAGAATCCCCAACTTGTATTGTCAGTGACCAAGGACTGTGGGAGTTGTAGTCCAAAACATCTGGACTGCCAAAGGATCACCACCATTGATCCAGGTCATGTGTGCCTAATGGGGCAGAGCAAGGCAGAGCATCCCATCTGTCCCAAATAAAATACCTCCCATCTTGCTTATTTCTTGAATGAGGCTGAAGGGTTGCCCAACCTCTCCAGGATTTCTTATCCTATACATCAGGCAAGTCCAAACTTTGGCCCTTCAGATGTTTTGGACCACAACTCCCACAGTCCTTTGCCATTGGAAATATAGGCTTGGAATTCTGGGAGTTGTGGTCCAAAACATCAGGAGGGCCAAAGTTTGGGCATGCCTGCTATACATTAAAACAAGAGATCCTTTCCCAGGTACTCATTTTAGAGGGCTTTGGAACATGTAAACGTGTCAGTCTGTGTTACCAGATCAGGCAAAAATAAATGTCTGCTTTTGTGAACAACACGTCCACTTCCTCCAAAGGAAACAAAGTTTTCGGGGTGTTTATGAAGAAGTGGCATGAAATCATGAAAGAGCTCACATTGAAAAAAAGATGCTAGTCCTAAAGGTGTTGGGATACTTTTTTTTCTTTATTCACATTAAAATGACCCAGTGCTTTATCATGTACAACCAAACCATTAATGAGATTCCTGTAGTGGAAAAAATATCTTCCAAGAGGGAGAAATCTTCAAAGAGTTAAGGAGCAAAAGCAGACCCCTGCCAATATACTGTTCTGTCGCCAAGGAATGATAAAGGATAGTGTATCCAGTGGGCATGGGAATTTTTTGATTGTTTGGACTACATATCCCATAATTTTCCAATGTAGGAATTCTACTTGACCAGCACCTATTATCCAGGAAGAAGGAATATTTCACAATATGTTTAAATATCTGAAAGGATGTCACATTGAAGAAGGGACTGGTTTGTTTTCCATGGCCTCACAGACTAGGATGTGGGGCAATGGTCTCAAACTACAGGAAAAGAGATTCAATTTAATCTTCATGACAGTTAGAGCTGTCCAGGAGTGAAATATGCTGCCATGGAGGGTGGTGGAGGCTCCTTCTTTGGAGGTTTTTAAGCAGAGACTGGATGGCCATCTGTCAGGAGTCCTGTGTTGGGGGTTCCTGCATGGCAGGGGGTTGGACTAGATGGCCCTTGAGGTCTCTTCCAACTCTATGATTCTATGATTCTATGGTTATAGCTCTGAGCAGGAGTTCTCCACACACAGAGCTAGGGAAATTATTTTTTTAAATGATCAGTATTAGAACCTTTTAGTGGGTGACATCAATAATGTACTGTCATCACGACTCCCGTTGCTGTGGCAGTGGTATTGGGTTACATTGCTGAGTGTAAATGTCAGTTTGGCATTGAAAGGCTCTGCCCATAGCCTTTACTACCCACTGTAATCCACCGTGACAGCAAAAAAATAATCTTGCTTTTTATCTTTCCTTTAACCACAAGCAGCTGGATAGGACATGTGCCTCTTCCCCAGCTGCTGCGCAAGAGGCCAAGTGGTGCTCCAGAATGCCTCCTGGAAACATGAGCAAGGATATAAACAAGGCACACATTTGTTTATATTTCTCTTCATAGTTCCGGGAGGCAAAGCATCCACAGAAGCAACACATCTACTGCATGGCTGCTTTGGCTTGAAAGAATGCAAAAGTGTTTAGCTTTCACCCAGAGGCAATGTGGCAGCAGCCTGACGAGGTCTGAGGGTGTCCCTACTATTTCTTGAAAACAGTCAAAAATGGTTAAAATAACACACACTTCAGAAAACAAGGCTTAGAAAAAGGATTAAACATTACTCATTGCCCTGGATTTTGAAATGTTCGTTAACCAATATCAACCATAGCAAGCAGGGAAAATAACATATTACGAGTAATGGTGTCACTTTTAATAAGTTACTTTCACTCTAAAGCATTTGGTTTCAGATCCCACTTCAGATATCACTCCTAAATGACTTTTCCAAATAGCCAGATTCTTTTTTAGCATTTCACTTCTGAAAAAAAGGGTTTAAAAAAAACACTGTGATCAGCATGCAACTACATTTTTCTGTCAGTAAAGTTTTGCCCTTGCTTCTGCAATTAGGATTACTGATGGGAAAGAGAACTCAGAATAGGATTACCTTTAAGTTTGACAGTGTAAAAGGCAGCCGCCTCTCCAGTTTTCCAAAATATTTTAGCATGCTCCTCCTTGGAATGAGGTACAAACAGTGCATCACAAGTCATATTCCTCTCTTGCATGCCAAAGACTATGCCGTTAAGGACAAAGAGGACGATTCTTTCTGCATGTGTCTGGACCTTACAAAACAAGGTGGACAGGTAGAAAAATAAGAGAACATGATTAAAGTGTCATTTCTCCTCCTCTAGCATTGTATGTACCTATCCCCCCTCCACCAAAAAAGTATCTGTTTTTAATGCCAGTGATTTATACGATATAAACCTGGAGATATGAGGGTTATAGGAAGATGAATATAATTTTGCTGAAACAGTGGGAATTTGAAAAGGGGATAATCCTAACAGGCTATACTCTTTATAAGGAATATGGTCTAAAAACAAGTATTGAAAACAACAGGGTTTCCAAGAAGAACTGACCACTAAAGAAGATGAAATAAAGAAAGAAAGAAAACAATGCCCAAAACAAACTAATCCACTCAATACCTATGGACCAAAAAGAGGTTTGGAGCCATGCAGCCATGAAAACAAAATCAAACCTAGACTATGGCAAATTACATCCCTTGCCATGTTTGGACTTCTATACCTGCTTTGAAAAAGAGGGGTTGCTCTCGAAAATTCAGGAACTTTTTTTATTTTTCTACTAGCAGCCAATAAAGGTATCACTCATAGTCTAGTTTCAATACCTATGGAAATCCCAAAAATAGATTTTTGATCTATTTTGGGGGGATTCATAAAGACATAGACGTATGTATTGTCTTGAAAGCTTAACTGCATCGAAATGGAAAGAAAGCACTAGAGGTATTTTGGATTGGAGAAATCTTTTTAAAGAATTGGTGTGGTTGTTTGTGTTTTTTAATACACTATTGTATATGTTCAAATGATTAGAGGCAGGTAGCATTTGTAAATGCATTTGTTAAGTGAGACGCTGTACCAAAGGGTCATAAGAGTGGTTTTTCGTAACAGATGGTCAATCAAACACTGCTAGCACAGCTAGGCTATTATTGTTAATGGAATAACTCTGTTATCTGATTGCTTCCTCGACTACCTGCCAAAGGACTCAAGAGACAAAGAAAGAAAGAAAGAAAGAAAGAAAGAAAGAAAGAAAGAAAGAAAGAAAGAAAGAAAGAAAGAAAGAAAGAAAGAAAGAAAGAAAGAAAGAAAGAAAGAAAGAAAGAAAGAAAGAAAGAAAGAAAGAAGTGGAGTCACCTGCAGATGAATGGAAACAGGGCTGCAGAACATTTTATAACATCTGGAAAGGCAAGGTGTATTTTTATCAGTGAGATAAAAATAGAAACCACTCCAGAAAAAAATAGAAAGGCATACCCTGAGAAAGCAAACCAACGTGTGCTGCTTCTGTACTGATCCTTGGTGCTTAAAGCACTCTCAATTTAATTATCCAGGCTACTCATTGGTTCCGCAACCCCAGGAAGCAGGATACTCAGTTTACTGGCCTCAAAAGGATGGAAGGCTGAGTGAACTTTAAGCTGACTACCTGGGATTGAACCTGGGTCATCCTGCGCCATGAGTCTCCTGGGTACATAAGACGGTATATCAGCATTTATACAGTTGTGTTTAATTATGTTATATTCCTCCAGGCCAATTTATGCCAACCTATATACGGCACAATCACATCTTTTTGTCCAAACATGGAGGGAGGGGAAGCCTCTAGAAGTAGCTAGAGAGGCTCCCAATTTAGATCACCTCTGTGATGCAGGGGGAAGGAAAAGCAACCTTGCCCCAATGCTATTTACATGAACCTTGTTGAAGCTGTTAAACCAGTGGTTCTCAACCTGTGGGTCCCCAGATGTTCCTGGACTGCAACTCCCAGAAATCCTGGCCATCTCAGCTAATGATGAAGACTTCTGGGAGTTGCAGTCCAGGAACATCTGGGGACCCACAGGCTGGGAACCACTTTGTTAGACACAGTGAGGAGAAGGAGGGGCAGGAGCCCTTCTCCAACATCCCAGAGTGCAGAACACATAATAATGGGCTCAAGCTAAAGGGAGACAAATTTAGGTGAATATCAGGGGAAACTTCTTGACTGTTAGACCAGTACAACAATAGGAGCCCTGACCTCAAGAGGTGGTGAGCACTCCAGTCCTGGAGGCCTCCAAAAGAAAATTGGACAATCATTTGTGATATATGCATTGAGTTAAATTCCTGCACTGAGGAGGAGGTTGGACTCAATGGCCTTCTAGACAAGTCAATTATTCTATGATTCTATGAAAATGAGATTGGGTAGCCTTTAGGATTTGTAGCTAGGGCCCAAGTTTCCCCTTTGGGAAAAATGTTATTATTACTATTATTTATTTACATTATTGCAACTAAGCATTGCTCTATCGCAGAAAAGCAGCATACAAATAAACTTGATGAAAATTCAGTGGACGCACAGTCTTTCCTGTTCCCCCTGAAGATTTGTTTACATGTTAAGTGTGTATACCTGCACTACCCAATTTCCAAATGATGCACCATCACCACTGTGCTGCACTGCTCTCTCCATATCTGATTGGCAAATCATTCAAAATGCCCCTGATGCAGCTGGCACCACCACATGGATACGTGCCTCTGAATTTGAGGAAACTGTTCAATGAATCAGAGAAAGATAAGAGATCAACCAATTAAGTTTTGTGTAACTGGCTGGCAGCATCAGTGAAAAAATGCACAAGCAGTATCTACTGAAAATGCACATGCAACATTTTTATGTTGCATGTGCATTTTTTATGGGGGACAGAGATAAATAGCAAAAAGAAGCCTCTTTACCTGCATCAGACTCTCCCGGGAAGGATTGGCTGTCTTCACCACATCTTCAATAAGCCACCAGGAACTGTGCAAGTAAATTGATAAAACTGGAAAGGAAAATTGAATAAAGTTGCCAGAATGGAAAGAAGAGATTGTACTGATTCAAAGAAAGATGCACCATTGTTTGGTGGCTCCTAGCCTTGCTTCCTCTGGCAGAGGCCCACTCAGAGGCAGTATCTTGGCTTCCAGGCCCCATCTCTTCCAGGCCCTGCCTCTACGCCTGTTGGAGGAATCAGGGCCAGGAACTGCCAAACACCTGTTCATCCAAAGAACAAACTGGCACGAACCGCCAAATCAGCAGTTTGTGCTCATCTGTGCTTTGGAGCATCAATCCATAACTTTCTGCTCAATCCGAAGAGAATTACACAGCAATATTTTTAAAAGTGCACACAATTGTTACATCAAAACTATAAGATAGTGGTGGTGAACCTTCGGCACTCCACATGTTTTAGACCACAACTCCCACAGTCCTTTGTCATTGGCAACACAGGCTTGGAATTCTGGGAGTTGTGGTCCAAAACATCTGGAGTGCCGAAGGTTCACCACCACTGCTATAAGATATGTATATATATCATTTGCACAAATTAATAGCTAGACTTCCCCCTTACACCATAAGTCTAGATTTTATAACACTTCACACCAAAGGTATCTGCAAATCACTGTACAATATTAAAATAATACAAATTCATTACAGCAAAGTTTAATAATATTTATTGTGTCATGTTAATTGTCATGTTGCCATCATGTCAACGGTTATCTGGCAATGCCTCCCAGGGCTTCCTAAGTAGCAAGTACTCAGGAGTGGTTTACCATTCACTTCTTATGGGGGTGCCCTGGGACCATATAGCTTACCCAAGGCCACACACGGCTGGCTCTTCTGGGATGCATAGTGGGAAAGTGAACTCCCACAATCTGGTTATGCAGTCAGATAGGGCCTTTTTACACGACCCCTAAGATCCGCTGGCCACTTAAATTTGGACCAGAGATCTTAGGGGTTCGTCGCTCTTCCTCTGTCTTCCTCTGTCCCCACCCCCCTCCGCACTTCCTGGTTGCTGGCTGCCTGAGGGAGGGAGAAAAAAGAAAGAAAAGACTGCCAGTTTACCTCCGATTTGTTCCCGGCAGCATTCAGATCTCTTAAAGGGGCGGGGCACAAAAAAAGAACAAACGGAAGCCAGGAGAGCCCCGCACTCACTATCCTTACACTGAATCAAATATTTGTCACCATCAAAGACCAGGTACAAGAAAACTGCTGTTTGGTCATGCTAAAGTGGGCGGGGTCGCACTTAATTGTCTGCAAAGTCCGGAGCTGGTGGGTAAACATTTTTAAGGTCCGGACCTTGCAGCCATTTGCGGCGGAGCTTAGGGGTCGTGTATAAACACCCATATTTAACTCACTGAGTTATCCATGCCAGTTAAAACAGAAAGGCCAAGCATCAATAATACAATATTTGGAACCTTTTAATGCAAAAAAAAAAAACCACCAAAAGAAACCCCTTCTTTGGGCACATCATGAGGAGGCAAGATTATCTGGGAAAGACAGTAAGGCTGGGGAAAGTGGAAAACAGCAGGAAAACAGGGAGGCCAAATACAAGAAGTAAGCCACAGGCTTGAGTTTACAAAAGCTAAGCCAGGCACCTGAGGACAGGACATTTTGCAGCTTGAGCGTTCATAGGATTGGAGACCTTCATGGCGCAGGGGTGAAACGGCTGCGCTGCAGCCAAAACTGTGCTCACAACCTGGGATTCAATTGCAGATAGCCAGCTCATGGTTGACTCTGCCTTCTATCCTCCTGAAGTCGGTAAAATGAGTACCCAGCCTGTAGTGGCAGCAGGGGTGGGGAGCCATGTGTAGCCTGCGTAATTAAATTATAAACCTCCCAGAGAGTGCCTTAAGCACTATGGGGTAGTATATAAGCAGCATGCATTTCTTTGCTTTTGCTTTGCCATAAGACAGAGGAAGAACTTCATGATGGTTAGAGCTGCTTCACGGTGGAAGATGCTTCCCCAAAGGAGGGTGGTGGCGTCTCCTTCTGTGGAGGTTTTTAAGCAGAGGCTGGATGGCCATCTGTCGGGAGTCCTGTGATGGGGGTTCCTGCATGGCAGGCAGTTGGACTAGATGGCCCCTGAGGTCTCTTTTTTTTAAAATGTAATTTGTATATGTTTTTAAAATAAAAAAGGCCCTTGAGGTCTCTTCCAGCTCTATGATTCTATAATTCTATGAACTTGTGATGGCACATTGACAACTACAACCAAGCTACGACTTCCTTAAGTAGATAAAGGGCTCTTCACATTCAGTAAAACAAGACAACATGAAAGTAAATTAAATATTTTATATAATATACTGTTTATTTGGGCTTCCAAAGAGAACATGCTGTAAACATTCATCTGTGTATTTATGCATAGCCGTTAGCCTGAATGGTGTTGAAAGCAGACAGGCTTCACAATAAAAGAGTGGTCCTCAGCATGCAGTGCTTTCATCAACAGCACCTTTAACAGCACCCGACTCAGGGTTTTCTCACACTTTATTAATAGGTTCTACATGAACATCTTAAGCTCTAAAATATGAATAAAGCAAATATGTATTTGCAAAGCATTGGTGTCGTGCAAGCGTACCCAGTGGCCAAGCCAGTCAAAGCTGCCCTACACGGAGTCTGAGCCATCTGGCTTAGAATGAATTTGTGCTGCAGGGAGGTTATCTTTGTACTGTTGACCCTGTGTGGCTTTTAGAAGACTTGGGTACATCATCCCATTGGTGCCCGGTCCCTTAAAATGCCTTGTGAAATCATGCAACTCAGCTGCTGAGCAGGCGCAGAGGAGCAGAAGAGCTGCAGGGAGGAGACACCCAAGAATGAACCTTCAAATGAACCGGTGTCCCTGTGTAAACTGAGCTTGCCACAGCTATCTGGCAGGCTGGGGTCGGGAGACTGTGACTGTGAAGGGACGGAGCAGGCACGAGGATGGTCATCATAACCATTACACAGTTGTTATTCTCCACCACGTCAGTGGACAACTATTTGGTGAGTCGGTGGTTTGCAATTTAAACTGGGATGATGGCACACATATAGAACCTTTCCCAAGATCCCTCTTTCTCATGTAAGTCACACATCTCCCCTGGTCCAGATGACCATCACTGGGTGGAAAAAGGCCAATGGGATGGAACAAGGCTAGTCCAAAATCAGGTTCTCTATAAGGATTCATTTGGACATTCCCCTCTCAGTATGCTGAGAAATCTGCCTCTATGATCTTGGGCCAAGAATGAGGGTAGAAGGAATTTTATGCTGTCCCCCTCTGGAGAACTGACTTTGCTAGGAAGGATTACATGGTGTACTGGCCCAAAACAATATTCAGGAGCCTTGAATGAAACTCAAAATAGGCCTGGGTTTCTGCCCACAAATCCCTGTCCAAAACATGTAACACAGGTGAAAGGAGGCAGAATACACTGGCAAATAGACATGGGCACGACTCGGCGAAATCCTCGTTTCCGTTTCCGTTCCTCGTTTCCGTTATGTAACGAAATGAAGAATGACAATTACTCCGCCAGATCTCGAACTCGAACCGACTAAAGAAAAATTGGGTCTGATTTGTCGTGGTCGTTCCTGGCAGCATCGCAGCAATCGCGCGATGCCAAGCGGCTCAGGAGAAAAGTTTTAAAAATTAAAAAAAAACTCGATTCCCGGCCAAAAAAGCAGGCGAAAATATGCCTGCCTGAGGGCACCTACCAGAGGGGTGGTTTCTGGGGGAGGGTTCCCGGCCTCCCCCCTCTCCTCTCCTGGACTGTGCATCCTCGTCGTCTTGCCAACTCGCCAAGCGGCACGGCACAGAAAAAAAGTTTTAAAAATAAATTTAAAAACCCGATTCCCAGGCAAAAAAGCAGGCGAAAATATGCCTGCCTGAGTGAGGGCACCTACCAGAGGGGTGGTTTCTGGGGGGGGGTCCCCAGCCTCCCCACCCCTCTCCTCTCCTGGGCTGCGCATCCTCGTCGTCTCGCCAACTCGCCATGCCATGCGGTGCGGGTGGGGGATCCAAAATGGGGCGACCGCAAGCAATATTTATTTATTTTGAAATCGTGGTGGTCCAAAAACACACCAAAGCACCACAGAAACATGCAAAAATAGCTATTTTAAAACTGCCTGAATTTTTACACTAGCAGCAGTGGGTTTTTCTTGCAACAAAACGTCTCCATTGATTTTATTTTATTTTATTTTTATTTTTATTTTTTTACACCTGCACAATGATGGGCTGGCCATGGGAGTGGACCATGCAAATTTTTGGAGCCATTCCACCAATTGCATGGCCACTTGACCAGGTTTTGACTGAGACTTCTGGGATGTGCCTGTTGGGCATAAAAAGCCCACTAACCGTAGCCCGAACCCGAACCCAAACCCTAACCCTAACCCATACGCCAGTACACTGTCCTTCTTAGTGGGTCAGAGAGGCACCCAGAGGTGCACCCCATGAACTCACCCTAACCTTACCCGTAACAACCCTAAGCCTAGCCCTTGCGCTAACCCCCCTAACCCTAAGCCAAATCTGTACTCGCATTGCACTACACATGCAAGTACAGTTCCCTTCTTGGTGAACCACAGAGGGCCGAGACTGAGGAGGAGCCTTCCCCCAGTGTGTGCACTGTGACACTGCAGTTAGCAGTGGGCCTGTGGTCAACAGAGGCACCCAAAAAAGAGGTGCCTCGAGTCTCAACTTGGTGTGCATATCCAATTGGCTATGCATGCCATTTTGTAGCGGGCCAGAGGAGGCACCCACCCCAGAGAGGTGCCTCCAGGAGCCCACTCCCCCCCAAACCAGTACTAACGACAGACGAAAAAACGACAAATGAAACGACAAATTTTTGAAAAAATTCGCGAAAAACGGAAACGAGGCGAAACGGGCCGGCTCCGACACACGACAACTCGGAAATGTCATTTTCCCTGGTCGTGCCCATCTCTACTGGCAAATACCCACACCTCTGCTGTGGTTTGTCTCCAAAGAGGAGCAGAAGAGGGAACCAGCTGAGTGGCACATAGCCTGGGTGGGGGAGTCTCCACTCTGTACCCCAATTCTAATTGTAATTTGGCCAATTCGAATTTAGTGTGGCTTATTGGAAGGCAATGAGGCCAACACTGGCAATGAGGGGGATCAATTGTTTTGCAGTCTGCTTTTCCTCACCGTGCCTTCTCTGCATGAAGCAATAATACTGTATTTCTTCTCTACCTGGTGCCTTGTTTCTGAAATTTATAATGTTTTATAAAAATGAGTGTCCCCCTCTTTTCTTCCTCTTAAATGTGATATATTTTGACAAGCTATTTTTATTGTCATCCCCTTTGGTCACAGTTTGCCGCACAAAAGCAGGATGTAACCTATCTAACTAACTAATTAATTAACATCTCATCAGGGCTTTGGTCTCTCGCAAACCTAAAGCAAAAGATCACAACGTTGGTGGAGGTCTGTCAGGCCTTTTGTATTGGCTTCCATCACCCCAAACCTGCAGCAGCTCCTCTCACCTACTGCAGAGGCTGGAGACATTTGGATCTCCTTTTAAAACGTTGTTGAAAATCATCATGACACACCATGTCCCTGGGAACCATGAGGAGGGACGTTTCGTGACCAATACTCATTAAAAAGTTAACTCTTCTTTGTTGCTACAGGCAATGTAATGAAACAGTGTGTTCTTTTGTTCCCCTCTACACCTTATCACAAAGCATGGCCATACTGCAGTCATATTAAAGCAGGTTTAAAGGTGACGTCAGCCTTCAGATTTCTAGACACAGTGATTAAAAAGTAAATGGGAGGAAGCTGTATCTTGGGCTCTCAATGTCCCAAAAACAACAAAATGGCAAGTCACTAGATAGCCAAGAGAACTATTAAGAAGTTCAATAATGAAAAAGACATTAAACTGGGTTATGGATCAAAATTTAAAGATATGAATTATATGGAAAGATAAAAGTTGGGGTATATAATGTTCTCTTGGCTTTCTTACACTACAGAGACAAACCATTCTTCTGCAGATAACAAGTAACTTATATGAGAAAGCTTTTGTGGCTGGTATTAAATGTTGTTCCTATGTAAGGAAGAACTGTTACATACATTTACAAAATGTATGACTATTTAGTAGAATGATGACCTTACAACCTCGTCACCAACTACATTTGGTATAAATAGGGAACATATTTTCATGTATGTACAGATATGTTGCCATGTCCCTATTTGCAAACTAATGAGAGAAAAAGTAAGTAAGTAAGAAAAAAATAAAAAATGTTCTTTTCCCTTATTTTTCAAAGGAGCAAGTCTGATGACATGGCTGCTAAACTGCACTACAGCAGTTAAGTCTCTGCTCACTGGCCATAGTGGCCTTGTTGCTAGATTGTGTGGTATATACTGTAAGTCTAATAAATAAATAAATAAATAAATAAATAAATAAATAAATAAATAAATAAATAAATAAAATCACAAACTGAATTCAATCCTGACAGGTTGAGGGAACTGGCTCACACCTAACTCAGACTTCCATCCTTTTAAGGTCTGTAAAATAAGCATCCAGCTTTTTTGCAGGGTGGGCACCAAGGTTTTGTTTGCATAATTGTGTTGTAAACCACCCCAGAGAGTGCTCTAGCACTACGGAGTGGTATATAAGTCAAACCAAAAATAAAAACAAGTCTTTATCAACTTTCAATTTAAACACTGCCATTCAGAGCTAGTGCACAACTCTTCCATTGTATAGTTCTCCCTTATCTCTATGCCATAGCCTAAATGTGACAGTGGGTGACTGATGTCTATGAAGATGACCCTGCATTCTCAAAGGCTCTTGCAGTCTCTGGCAGACTGGTGATGCTTTGAAAGCAGTGCTAGAGGTAGAGTTCTTGTTCACAGAATTGCTGAAATAAGTACAGTGGGGTTCCCCACAAGAGGCAAATCCACCAAGTGACAAATTGGCCATGACAGTTTATATATGGAATAATTACTATGGGCATTGAAGGAAGGACTACTTACCGTATATACCCCTAATTTAAACCCAAAAAACTGGGAAAATTTATTGATTCAAGTATAAGCCTAGGGTGGGAAATGCAGCAGGGCCTGGCAACTCCTCCTTTGTGAGCTCGGTATGTGTGTGATGTTTAAAATGACTTTTAGCCACCGAGGCAAGTGCTTGAGTTGGTGGCTAAAAGTTATTTTAAACATGGGGGGGGGTCATGAGAAGCGGCACGCAATGTTTAAAATGACTTTTAGCCACTGACCCAAACTTGCCTCAGTGGCTAAAAGTATTGACCCAAATATAAGCCAAGGACCCCTTTTTTCAGCCCAAAATTTGGGCTGAAAAACTAGGCTTATATTCGAGGATATACAGTATATTGTTTGAAGTAAATTGCAACTATTGCTATGTAAGAAATCTCCACTGGGTCTTCTTGAGTCTAGCAACAAGTATTTGGGGGACCCCAGGCCATGTTCTCCACTTTCTGCATGTTATGGTCTCTGCATTCCGGGTTCTTGTTGACGAATAGCTTTGGGGCATGTAGAATTGTTTGCCTGAGTTAGCAACATGCCTTGGTCTGGCTCTATGTGTTGAAAAGAAAACCCATGTGTTGAATAAACCGGTACCTATTTCTTTCTCCTAAAATATGCTGTCACAAACAGACACACACCTTCTAGAGATGTAAAACGTCTGAAAATTTTGAAGCTCGGAAAAAACTGGAAATTAGTGGCCATAGAGCATCCATCAGTTACTCAGGCACTACAGCAGACTACACCATGGAGCTGCTGCTCTGACTCAGTATAAGGTAGTTTCCCATGTTTTGAAGGTTAGAGCAGCTGACACATAATTTCCCTTGGCTTTCATCCAGTCCCTTTGCATGGCTACACTATATTGTCTCCAGCAACTAAACCACACCATACCCCTCTTTAGGCCATTTACTGGAGCCATTCTAGATAGGAAAGAGAAGAGCAAAAAATGAAAAATCACACTTACTTTTGTTCTTATCTTGTGGATCAGTTAAAACCAAAAGCTTATGGTCACTGTCTTCTCTGTACAGAGGGAGGAAACGCATCAAGGAAGCCTCAAGTTTAATCTGCAATCAGACATATTGCTTACATTCATAATATTCACATTAGAGATGGGCACGAATCAAAAAAATGGTGTTTTGTTTGTCATTTGTCACTTAGGGGGTCTGTTTCGGTTCGCTTCCATTTTTCGCGAATTTTTGCAAAAAATCATTTTCGTTTTCATTCGTTTCGTTACCGTTTCATTACCATTTATTTCCATTTTTGTGATTTTTTTAGCTTTTAAAGCAGTTCAATGTATTACCATAACGAAAACGAAACAGACAACAAAATTTCTGGTGTTTCTGTTCGTTTCGTTTCATTTTAGAGAAAAAAATTCGTTTGTCGTTTCATTGCGTAACAAAACGAAAAAATGAAAACGGAAACGAAAAATTGTTCGCTTCATGCCCATCTCTAATTCACATATTAAGAGTACCAGTGACAAGGAGAAGAGTGGGGAAATGATCATAGTTATCAATTAGAGATGGGCACAAACTCTGCCCTGGTATGCCGGTTTGTCAAGATTAATTTCCTGGCTGAACATCTGATATGTGGTTCGGCACCCCACTCCCTCCAGTGGGCACCCATTCATTACAGGTCATCTACTGGAGGGGGCAGGACACCAAACCCTGGATCAGCTGTTCAGTCAGGAAACGAACCACGCTGAACCACCAAACCAGGAGATCCTGCCCATCCCTGTAATAATACTTATTTTATTAACCATCAACCTGTTGGTGTTACCTCATTAACAACACATTGTCTAAGATGTCTGCTGTAGGACTCTTGTAGGTTCAAATAAAACAACAGAAGCTAGAACTAGGGTTCCAAACATATGTGGAAGAAGAAAAACTTCTGGTTCTAAATTATGCTGAGCTGATGTTAGATATGCTTTGAAGAGCCAGGTTCTGGTTGACATAAGAAATTATGGTCCATTCCAAACCTCAAAGAGAAGCATCACGCTCATAGTATATGAAGAAGGAGAGAGTCCATGAATCTATGACTTCTCATAGCAAGTGACCAAAAAAATAAAATTCCACTGTTAAGACTGAGTGTGAGAGAAGCACTTTAAATTCCCTAAAATACAGCACAAATGATGCATGCCTTTATTGCCATGGTTACAAAAGAAAAGAATAGGACTATGTTGTCCAAATATATTTCATGTTTTTGTTTGTTTGCTTAAACTATGGTTTTGTTCATATGGACTGGGAAATTATTAATTCCTTACATTTACTTATTTACTCACTTTTTAAAAATTACTAATTCTGTCTCTCCCCCCCCCCCGGCAATAAAAAGGAAGTCAAGGTAGCAGATGCATTTTTCATGGAAGCACTACTGTGCAATTTTAAAAAATAAAAATAAGGAGGTTAGCTGTAATATACTATGGATTGGCATGTATTCAGTGTAAAGGAGTTGACAGACATCCAACTAAATAATGATATAATCTGCTTAGTCCTCCAACTTGAATAGACTGCACAGACAGTGAGTTTAAAAATAAACAACACCCCCACAAAATTGCCAGGCCAAAACTGGTGAAGTGTCAGACCTGAATCTGAGATAGAATTCAAACATAAGAATAGGAACAACCAAAAAGAGAGAACTGGTCCAGCACTGGCTACAATTTCCCTCTCTCCTCTTCCTGTAACTAACAATCTACCCCAGTTGTAGCAAAACAGTATTTACATTCTGACTTTAAACGGCTGAAATTAAGATGCTTTAGAATCCAGGCCAAAACAGCATCCTTAGTTTACCCGACAGTCTTGCTCTTGGAAGGATGCAGTGTCACTTAGCGTGTTAAGCTCCTCAGCCAGCCATCATCCTCTCCTCAACTGAGCACCAGATGGGACACTCTAACACTGCATCCAGGCACGATAGGTTTAGCTGAGGACAGAACAACAGCCTTAACTCTCTTGAACTCTCTTCTCCCTGCAGTGTCCCAATTGTTTTATTTAGCCACAGAAGCAGTTGTGTCCTTCAGACGCTAGAGGGCATTCAAAGTGTGTCTAAAGAAGGCAAGCACTCTTCCCGTTCCTGGGACCCTGTAAAACCTCATCATGCACACTGGACTTTCTTCTTCTTGTGAACAGCATTCCAACATTTCAAAGAGCAATTGTTTCACCGGGGGGGGGGGGAGGTTCAGTTGCTTCAGTTCAAAAGTGTAATGCACTTATGAGGGCCCTCTATTGTTTTGTGCACATTGGTGGATTCTAGAAAGCATTAACCTTTTAAAGAATGCCAAAGGGAGTGAGGGATTGGAGGTAAAGATTCATATGGGAACAGTCTTCATGTCAGATTTAACCTCTGATCTTTTTATCTCCTCGGCATCAAGTCCTTTTGTTTAGATTTTCCACAACAACCCAATGGGTATTGGAATTTGTGTGTGTTTCTTAACGGCTTACAAACACTTTCGAGTATAGATGAGTTGTTTTTCTACAAGCAGGCATTATAGAAATGTCAAATAAAGTAAAGTAGAAAAGGAACCACCTTGGTCATGTGTTCTCAGATCACATAGTAATAGCTTGAACCATACAGTGCTGAGGTTTTACCAACTCTTGACTTACAGTAAAGTCCAATCTAAGGTAATTCAGTAACATTCAAGGGCTTGTGCGCAGTCAGAACTAAAGATGGGCACGAACTGGCAGTTTCGTCATTTGTGCTGTTTCGTTTAACAGCCTAACAGGCATTTTGTGCTTCCTAGCCCCGCCTTCTCTGGCAGGCACCCACTCAGAGGCAGTGCCCCAACTTCCTTGCCCCGGCTCTTCTGGCTTGGAAGCACCAAACACCGGTTCAGTCAGTAAACAAACCACTAATCCTGCAGTACATGGTTGTTGATATTTTTCACTGACTATGAATGGTTATTGATTGTTGATATTTTTCACTGTCTATGACCACAGGCCATATCCATCTGTTTTGGAAAAACCCTAAAATTTCAAGGAAAGCATCCTGTATGGATTTAGTAACCCAAGTCAATAGATGCATGTGGAAGTGAGGCATAAATCAGAAATCCCATCATTTGAGGAGGGTGAGGTTTAGGTTTGAGGGGACTCTTAGCAAAATACTGTTGTACCTCTTTAAGTGATCACTTTCCCATGATGTACTTTGGGGGAATGTGGGAAATTAAAACAGCCACACATGGACATTCAGACCTCTTTTTAGAACCAGTTGAGAACTTGCATGGAGGCAACATGACACCAAGAAGATTCAACCATGCCATATCAGAGCAAAGTTCTGTCTCCCATTCTGTGCACACAACGGCCAACCATTTGTAATGAGAAGCCCACATGTGGCACCATTGCACGTCTTCTCCAGCCACTGGCATGGAGACTCAAATGTTTCCTACAACTGGAAATAATCTATAGCCCATGATTATCTTCTTCATCATGAATTAGTCTAATCTCCCATTAAAGCTATCATTGGCCATGGCTGTCATTACATCATTACATTACATTACAAACTTTTACAGTTTGACTATATGTGGTGAGAAAAAGCATGTACTCAAACGGCTCTCAATGGGGCTTCAGTGGATGAACTCTCACTCTATTATTAGGAGATAATAAGAAACATTATTCTTTATATTTTTCACATTCTTCATCATTGAATGCACTTGCTGCCTTTTTTCTTTCTAAGTTAAACAAAAACAATGTTAAGAGTCCCAGTGACACAAAGAAGAAGAGAACAGAAGAGAGCCAGCCTGGTACAGTTAATGATTATAACATTGCACCAGAACTCAAGGTTCAAGTCCCTTGTGAGCCATAAAACTCCCTGCACGACCTTGAGCCAGTGACTATTTATCAGCCTGACCTATCTCACAAGTTTCTATAAGCACAACATGGGGTGGGAGAAGATCTGTGTGCACCATCCTGAGCTCAGCAGAAGAAAAAGTACAAATATATTATCCAGCTGAATGTTATTATCTTCTGTTTTTGGTACTATCTCAGTCTTCTCTTCTTAAAAGATGAATTGGCTTTTCTTAAACTGCATCACATTTGTTACCTTTGTGATATTAACTTTAAGGCTCCTTTACAAAGAACTCTAGCCAATGGAATATCCATTTTTCCACATTTTTCAAGAAACAAACAGTACTTACATTCTCTTTTCCTGGCATACGGAGGAGCTCAGGTTCCAATGATGATTCCTCTAACAGTTTTCTGTAGTACTCCTGAGCAGCTGTTCCTTGAACTTCAGGCTCTTCATATTTAATATCCACTGGGTAAAGATGAACTAGGAGAGAGGAGACTGTTGAAATGGCTTATTGGAATGGACTTTTCAAATCTGTATCATCAAGTATTAAAATTCCCAACGGATGTCAAAAATTCTGCTGTCAAGTCTCACCAGGCCTTTGGGGGTGGATTAAGAAGCTCCTTTAGGTGGCTATGTTGCCTTTAATAGGTTACTTCTCTTTTGGACTGCAACATCTAATAAATTAACTGCTAAGATGCTTAAATGCCATGATTAAATTGGGGATAGCAGTTTCTAAATTACCTTTAACTAGATATGATTATCCTGAATTATATGGAGGTATAAAATCTGTGCACAGCAAGCCGCCTCAAAGAAGCAGCAAAACTGTGGTGAATCTGTGGGATTCTAGCTAACAGGCTATAGCTCCCATTACTGTGAAGTTGAAAACCTGTTAAATTTGACAAAACACTGGTTGCTGCTACCCTAAACTAACATAGTCTCTCTCTCGTTTGTAACTTGAGTTGGCATGATTAGCTCACCAGTCCCAATTAAGCATTACAAATATATATATTTCCCCACACAATGGGTTGAGCTGCTGGTGGGATACTCCACATTCCACAATATTCCCACCTGCTCCTACTAAAAGCAATTTTTCCTAAAAGAAGCATGGTTCCAAAATGACTATGGAAGTGGTGGTGCACCTTCGGTACTCCAGAGGTTTGGGACCACAATTCCCAGAATTCTGAGCCTAGATTGGCAATGGCAAAGGATTGTGGGAGTTGTACTCTAAAACACCTGGAATGCCAAAGGTTTGCCTCCACTAGACTATGGCATCCATTGGCCTGCCAATGATTCAGAAAGATGGGCTTCAAAATCACTCCTTAGCCTTCTCTTGGTAACTTTCTGATAGCCTAAAGCTGTCTAGGAGTGCAGCGTAGCATTTACCTTAAAAATGAAGCTCTTGTATTGCTGGTTTTTGATACATTGTGGCTTTGGGTTGGAAAACAAACAGTGACACAACACTATCTAGTTTTGTTCTGTAAAGATTAACAAGTACGTAGCAGCAAAAGAAAGTTTTCTTTACAAGAGAAACAGAGAAAGAGGGGATTGTACACAGTCACTCCTAGAACTATGTTGAACTTCCATATAGGGTAAAGGGGATCCGTTCTACATTAGGAATAAAATGAGACATCATTATTACTAAATGTGCTAACAAGATATTTTCGAAGAGAGGAATGCCCAGGAGGATTAACAGCAATCTTATTTTTAAAGTCTTTATACACCGATTTAAGTTGCCTGGGTGTGTGCTTCCATAAACAGCAAGACGCATGGCATTCCATATACGTAGCTGAAGCACGTTGCCTTCTCTCTCATCCATATCTGAATTATAGATACAACATTTATTTTTGCTGTAAAATGCATCCGTCTCAAAACTAAACTGAAGCTTCCATATCTCTCGGCAAGAAATGATTCTTCGCATTGGTTAACTTAAACTTAAATTATGATCAATATGCCTCCAAAAATGCACAGGAAAGGGGCTTTTCCACTCCAAAGAATACTGCATTCTCACAGAAGAGTTGACTTCACTGCTACCCCAGTACAAATTTCATTCATTTTCTTTTTCTTTTTCTTTCTTTCTTTCTTTCTTTCTTTCTTTCTTTCTTTCTTTCTTTCTTTCTTTCTTTCTTTATTTATTTATTTATTTAATTCTTTTGAACATAAGAAGAGCCATGCTGGATCAGGCCAAAGGCCCATCTAGTCCAACTTCCTGTATCTCACAGTGGCCCCACCAGATGCGTCTGGGAGCACATGAGAATAGATATCTGTCTCCTGATACCACTCCCCTGTATCTGTCCCTTGAAATACTCTAGTTTTAAGCCTGGAGATTATACATCTCCATCATGGTTTGTAACCTGTGATGGACTTCTCCTCCAGGAATCTGTCCAATCCCCTTTTGAAGGCATCCAGGCCAGATGCCATCACCACATCCTGTGGCAGGGAGTTCCACAGAATAACAACATGCTAGGTGAAAAAATATTTTCTTTTGTCTGTTCTTACTCTCCCAGCCCTCAATTTGAATGGATGTCCCCTAGTTCTGGTATTTAATGAGAGGGAGAAGAGAGACCCTCTATCCACTTTACTCATACCCTGCATTATTTTGTACGTTTCAATCACATCCCCCCAGGCAATTTTCTTTCTTGATCTAGCATTCACTTGTGTGTGTGTGTGTGTTGTGTCGTTACAGTCGTGACCGACTCTTCATGACTCCACGTCCATGGAGTTTTCTTGGCAAGAGTACTGGAGTGGTTTGCCAGTTCCTGCTCCAGGCACCTACAGCACCTGGTATTCCCTGGTGGTCTCCCATCCAAATACTAGCCAGGGCTGACTCTGCTTAGCTTCCAAAATCAGGCGAGATTGAATGTCCTTAGGGCATCTAGGCAGCATATAGCATTCACTTACAAGGATATATATTTGAACTTCTGACTTGATCTAACATTTACAAGGAAATGTACCTGAGTTTATGACTTCAGTTAAGGCAGGCATGTCCAAACTTCGACCCTCCAGATCTTTTGGACCACAACTCCCATAGTCCTTTGTCATTGGCAACCTAAGCTTAGAATTTTGGAAGTGGTCCAAAACATCAGAAGGGCCAAAGTTTGGACATGCCTGGAAGAGTACTGAAACTTTACAGTAGAACTGATGCTGCCTTTTAAGTTTCATTTTAATGTGCCTCATCTTTTCCAAAGACTTTCTGATCCAATCTCTTCTTCCCTAAATATCCAGTTTGACATAAACTGATGAATTTTATTCACCGAAAAGTAACTCTTTATAATTCAGATATATGCACCGGGGTGGGGGTGGGGGAGAAATTCCTACAGGTGTCAGAAGAAAAGAAAAGAAAAGAAAAGAAAAGAAGTGGTGGAATCTTGAGTAAATTTGGCCTGTTTTCCTATTCTACTTGAATTCTGATTTCTACAGGATCCTGAATTCTACCCAGTCTAACCCTGAAGCTAAATAATCAAAGAATCCCAATTTACACTGAGAGGTTTTTATTCATTTTAAACTGCTGTATTACTATTAAAACTACAATTTCTTCAAAACCACCAGGAAATAATGTTGTACTAGAAAAGTTACAATAAAATCACCTACGTTTATTTTAAAAGACCAAATATACATGAACAGTATCAACAAGTGGCAGTTTTAGAAATAAGGTATGAGATGTTCTCTGCAACAGCAGAAAGGGTAAATTGTAACCATCCAGAAAATACATTGTGAACAGAAAGACTCCCTGCCTTTGAGAAATTGCAGACATTCAGTGTCTTGCATTTCTACAGAGCTGAAAGAGGAGCAACCATCTTAGCTAGCCCATGCTGGTAAACAAGTTCAAGACATCACATACGTTGGTTCTGGAGCCTATAGAATAGATGTTACCAAAAATCTTAACTAACAGGCAGCAGTTCCAGGACTATTAGGTGTAACAAACTGGCAATTATCTTTATTCACATCTGAGTAGAAAACGTTTCTGTTAAATCTCAAGGAAATAATACACTGTCTGGCATTTTTCTGTTATTCTGGTAAGGATAGGCTCTAGAAAAGGTTGTCATGGGATGGCAGAGATGGCCACTGCAGAGCAAATACCATAACTTCTCCTCAGTTAAAATGCAACCACTAGAAAACTATTGGCGTTCACGTAAGATTTGCAGAAGTGCCCAGAGCTGTAACTGCCACATGCTGCAGCATATCTCAGATGGCACATGATCTCTTTTGCACTAGCACCTCAACAGTTAGCTACAATTAGCTGCACCAAGGTATGTAAACTTCCCACAGACATTAGTAAGATTCTGGGCAATACCACAAACGTTGCATGACAATTAACTGCCTGCTTGTGATATTCAGTATGCTGCCTCATGGTCCCCAATAGTACGGTCCATTCTGAAAGATACGATAATTTTAAAAAATTACTGAAATGTTATTTTCATACCCAGAATCTGGCTAAGCGGAGCCGCAGGTTGTTTTCCACTTCTCTGATTCTACAGCATGGCTGTTTCCAAAGATATTACTTTTCAGGAAGTACAACATTTTCTGCTCAGGAATGCCAAGGAATTCCTGAATGTTGGGAATGCAGGAAGCATGGCTGGAGGAAACAGCAAGTAACAGTGATTCCAGACAGCAATATTTTCTTGTTGACTTCTACTTGTCAAACGTTATAATAGCCATCTTCCACAAACTGAGTATGGTTCACCTTCCATAAAGCTCTTATTTGTGCAAGCATGCAAAACTGTTTAGGAAGCCTGAAGTAATTGACAGCTAAACAACAGTATATAAAAGCATTGTTCCAAAATACTCAGAACATACACCAGGCTCGGTTATGGGAAGTCTCTTCCTGATTTAACATGGGATAGAAGCCCACGTTTAACTCAAGAATATACAGTACTTCATTTAGTTAAATGACAATCTACAAAAACTTCTTTGAAACGTATTCAGTATGAGCCAAGGCACAATATTTCTACATGGTGCATAAACTGATTCAGGATACAATCCCACTGTTGGAAGAAACAAGCAATACGCCACCATACTGAGCAGTCTGTGATCCTCTAAGTCAACGGATCTTCTGAATCTTTGTTTAGAATTCAAATGGTCGGGGAAAGGGGGAGAGATACAATTTGCAGTTATGAAATAACCTTGATTCATGAAAGTAATGAATCACCATCTCTAGGAATAATGGTGAGAAATAAAATTAGCAAATAATAGTAAGTAATAAAATAAACCAGCAATACAGGGTTCTTGGACTTTTAACACTGGAAGTCACCCAGAATTGAGGATTTTACTAGAAGAATTCCAGTAGGCAATAATCTCTTGCTCCTTTTTAAATAGTGTTTTATACATTAAAAAAATCAAATACCACACATCCAGCCCATCTCATACAATGTGATGATTTCATCTGGGAGAAGGATGTTATCACATGGAATGGAACATCTGGATTGACAAACTGTATAAAGAACTACAAATCTGATGTAATCAAAAGTACTTATTCCTGAAAAAGTGGATTTAAAAACAAGGAGACACGACATGCAGCTACATCACAGAGAGAACAGAATTCTTCTCTTCTCAAAGTGAACACAGAACTAAAAGCAGTTCTATTTCCTGTTCCTATCAGAAAAGAAGGAGTAGAAAGGAATTCATTTCATTTAACTCACCCTCACTTACAAAACTGGCAACCCACTGGACAGATCTGTTCTCCAAGGCACCTGGGCAGTCATACAATACTTTCTCCAAGGTACAGTCAAAGGTTGAGCTCACAGTTTGACTTTTAAGGGAGAACAGTATTTTCTGGTTTCAAGAAAGAGTTAAATCCTAGCTTTTGTTATAGGCCTCTTTTGGATTATGTCAGTAACTTACATGTATGTGCACATCTTTGCATCTGATGCCACAGCTGAGCACATGCTGCCCCCAAACTGGGAAGCCCTTAAAAATGATAACTGAGCTTGAAGTACATCAAAGTAGTAAGACAAAGTTCTCCTTATCTGTATGCCCCCTGCTGATAAAGGAATGTGATCTTCTTTCTTTAAAAGTGGGGCAGATGCGGAAACTGGGCTGCTCCCATCACATATACAGTACCTGAGATCCAATTAATATACAATTTATATTTGTTACCCAGCAGAAGACTTTTAGGCTGAGTCAGCAGGGATGGACAAAGTCTCCCCTTCCCATCCCCATGTGCTGTGGGTTTCAACTCCCCATAGCCAACCTAGCCAATGGCGAAAAATAGTGTGAGTTGCATTCTAACATCTGGAAGGCTGCATTTTACCTATCAATCATACAAAATATTTGTCCCAAACCTTTGCAGGAAATTATGGCTTGAGCAAACCAACTTGACTTACGAAAATATTATCTCAATTATATTGTTCATAATTCATTCAGCAAACACATGCATGATGATTTATGTTCCTCGTTTCATTTTTCTGGAATAGCATTACTACACAGCCTTTTTATTACATAGATTTTAGAGATGGGATATGAAAGGAAAAGACAGTTATTTGGTAGCCCAGAGTTGAAACCAGATATGCAAATCCATCCATCCATCCATCCATCCATCCACCCACCCACCCATCCAGAATACAAGAAAGCTATATATACTGGTTTAAATCTATCCATTCAGTTTTATTTACAATGCTGAAGCTGTTTGAAATATTTTATAATAAATTATCAAAGAGAAATAAATTAACTATAATAATTAAAAACAGAGAAAAGGGTTTTACTATCAACATATTTCCAACAAATATAAAGGAGTAAGAAGCCGAAGGGGACTGGAATATATTACCAGTATATGACAAACAAAAGGCAGAGAGAAAGAGAGAAAGAGAAATTACTGGCTTGATTTCAGAGCAGAAAATTGACTTAGCTTTGCATAAACAATGCCATACCTTTAAGCCTTCTGAGTGACAGTTGGGCTTAGAAAACAATGTTCAGTCAGAAAGCAGAGCCTATTAAAAAGCATAATGTTTCTAAACTACATCTGTTATGTACTAATAAGCATTACTTAAAGGACACAGACCTTTAATTGCTACCAAACATGCACTTATTCAAAAATGCTGTAAGGCAATATTTACTTTTTAAAAATCACATGACCCCTGCAGGAATCCCAACAACATAAAAATGTTTTTAATTTAATTTGGCTTGACATTTCTCAGCTCAATAAAAGCTTGTAGGCGCTCTCCACAAATTCAATGAAAATGTTTGCAAAGCTTCACATGAATGAATGACAAATAATAATTACATCACAGCTATTTGCCATCTGTTGTCAGTAAAACTGCATTGCTAAAACTGGTCAGAAGATTGCAGGTTTTTAATTTATGCAATATTATGCAATACTCATAATGTGCACCAACACAAAAAGCTGTGTATCTACATTAGTATAAGAGAAATACACCTTCTCTTCTTTGTGCAGGTATCCACACATACACTCCTAGAAGTAGCCATATTAAATAAATAAACGAGAAGGCAGAGGGTGCTGCTTTGACTAGGGGACACAGTGGTGGAATGGGTGCAAAATTCTGCCTGCAAACAAAATGTAAACTGACAATTCCCATGGAGCTAATTCCTCCTCCCGTGTACCTACAGCGTCCTATGCTCTTCTTAGGAGCCGTGCACTAGTGAAGAGTGGACTTCAATGAATCTTCCATACAAGCGGCTGTCACTTTGTTACCTTTCAGGTTGTTTGCAATTCAGCTCCCAGAAAGTCCGACCCAGGTGGCCAATTGTGAGAATTCTGGGAGTTGAAGTCCTATGTTAGTTTCCATCCATAGATAGATAGATAGATAGATAGATAGATAGATAGATAGATAGATAGATAGATGGATAGATAGACAGTGGACCCTCATATAACAAACAGTTTGTATAACATAAAATCTGTATTACATAAAAAATTCCAGAGATAGGGGATATTTGCTTAACAGCATTGTTTATGGGGTGAATCTGTATAACATAAAAATGGTCGCGATTAGGGATTACTCCGTTTTCAATGCATTCCTGTGGGAAATTTGTAGAAAGGAAAATTTGCTTAACAGAATTTCATTTGGAAGGAATTAATTCCTTTATACAAGATACCACTTGTATATAAAGTGGTGAAAAAGCATGACAGGAATCTTGTGCCTTTCAAGAGCTGTGTGGCAGAGAGCCTTTCAGCAGGTGTAGCTTGTCATGCTGAAATTCCCCATTCCACAGGTGGTGGTGGGGGGTCCCCCATATTTATTTATTTATTTATTTATTTATTTATTTATTTATTTATTTATTTATTTATTTATTTATTTATTTGGCATTTCCAGGGAAAGCGCTTTGCTAGCCTGCTGCAAAAAGCAAGCAATCTCCGTCCATTTGAAGGGGAGAGCATTCTCACGGGGCATATAAGCTTTTCCCGGACCCGCAGGCCACGTCTTGAGGGGCGCACAGAGCGGACCTTCTAAATCGGTTCAGAGGAAGGCTGTCCCTCGTGTCGCCCTTCATGGCTTCTCCTCACGTTCCTCGGGCTCGCTCCGCCAAAGGCGAGTCGGGGTCCGTTTTTTCCAGCTCATGGTTCACTCCCTAGCCCCCCGAAAGTGGGCTTAAATCGAGGTTCTGGCGAGGGCGAGGCCTTCCCCCCCCCCAACACACACACACACAAAAGAGCCTCCATTTTAAGCGTTCCGAGCCAGCTCAGGTCGGGGTCCCCCGGGCGGACGTCCTTCCTTCCTTCCCTCCTCCCCGGGCGACTCGCGACTCGCGACTCGCGACTCGCCCTCTGAGGGAGCTTATCTCCCCCCGTCCCTTACACACACACACACACACACACACACACACACACACACACACACACACACACACACACACACACACACACGCCGGGTCTTCCTCGCGGGAAGCTTCCATCCGGGAGGGAAGGCGGGCGGCGCTGCCCTGCGCTTACCGGCGGCGGAGGAGGAGGCGGACCCCGGCGGAGGCGGCGGAGGCGGAGGCGCCATCAGGACGCGCGAAGGCTTCTCCTCCTCCTCCTCCTCCTCCTCTTCCTCCTCCTCCTCCTCTGAGGCGGTGCCTCGTCCTCCTCCTGAGGCCCCGGTGCCCTCGTCCTCTCCCCCAATCGTCCTCCACACACACCCACACCACACACACACACACTCACCCCATGGGGGAACACACACACACACACACACACACACCTCAGAGGCAGGGCTGGATCAACCACAATAAGCACAAGGCACCACAGACATTTCTAACATTAATGGTCTGGGTCGCAAATTGTTCAGCTGAGCCTTAATTTTTTTTTCAGTTGAAGTATATGAAAAATCCAGTAAGAGCAACTATCTATCTATCTATCTATCTATCTATCTATCTTTTATTTATTTATTTATTTATTTATTTATTTATTTATTTATTTATTTATTTTTGCACTTGTTGACCACGCTGACTTTCCCAAAGGGAACTGTGGGCGGTGTGCAACAAATAACTATGAGATACAAAATATGAATGAATGAATTGATACTTTATTGCAGTCAGTGACCCAATCCAAAATATATACATATACAGTGGTACCTGGTATAAAGGAATTAATTCGTTCTAAACGAAATTATGTTAAACAAATTTTCCTTTATAATAATTTCCCCACAGGAATGCATTGAAAACGGAGTAATCCCATTTTATGTTGTACAGATTCACCCCATAGGTGTTTCTGTTAAGCAAATTTCCCCTGTCTCCGGAATTTATGTTGTACAGATTTTGTGTTATACAAACCCTTTGTTATACAAGGGTCCACTGTATATAAAATAGTACCAGTTACAGCAAAACAAGGAAGAACATGGAAGGGGGAATACCATATAAATTGAGCCAGCCTAAATTGTGGGTGCTTGAGCAATTGTTGAAATCTTCTGAGCAGGAATTATAATTGCTGCCGCACATAATTTAGCTAAATTAGACAGCATGCTTGAAGTATGACATTCTACAGTGTATATATTTTGCCCTGACAGCAGGAGGTGGGTATAAAATGCCTCTGGCCATCCGGGGAATTGCTTTAAATAAGGAGCAATAAATTTTTCCTTAATTCCATCATATAAGGGACAGTGCAGGAATACATGTGCCAGTGTTTCAATTATATCTGTCCTACAGAGAGAGATACAAAGTACCATGCAAGGAGGCAGGCTGGATACTTTATATCACTATTAAGTATAGAAGCAGATGTGTTCCATAAGATTAGTTTTAAGGATCTGGTCAAAGACTTTGCAATTAAAAGAAGTAGGAGAAAACTTTTCAAATATAAAGAAAGTGGAAGTATACAAAAATAAGCATCATTTTCCACCTTACTGTAAGATTTGTTGAATTTCAATAAATAATTTTTTGTTTTATGGTTTATTGTTTATATTTTGGATTACATATATATGGGGGGCACCAAAATATTTTAAGTGCTTAGGGCCTCTAAGGGTCTTAATCCAGCCCTGACCTGAATGAAATATATTATTATTTTATATATATTTTAAAATCATTATCTTTATTTTAACATTCAGGGTGGCCAAGACGTCGGTGGAGTGAGAAAGGCTCCCTCAGCAAAAACACCACATGCCTAAAGGACACAATGCAAACTTAGGGCGTGGAGGTGTAAAATTTGCAGAAATTTTGAGTCAGTGAGTGGTTTTGTGGGAAATGACCCTGTTTGTTTGTTTGTTTGTTTGTTTGTTTGTTTTGTTTGTTTTAATATATACCCCTCCCCAGTTAGTGGACAGGCCACTACTCGGGGTAGCTTCCAGAAAACATTGCTTTAAAAAAAGGCCAGCAACTGGATTTCTTTTTGTTGTGGGATCAAAAGATTTCGCTGCTCATCCAAGGAGTAGCTTCAATCATATTTTAAAAATACTCATGTAAAAACAGAACCCCCAATGGTTGCTAAACCATCAAATAAAATTTTCTGTTCCCTCAGTTTTTGGAAATTTTACATCTTTAAATGGGGGCAAGGGGGCCTGGGTCCGTTTTTCTCACAAAGTTTTTTCTCCCCATGTGGCTTCAGAATTGCCTGACATTCTACATCTATTATGGTATCAACTCTTAAGTTATAATGTGTTGTTAAATGCTATTTAATAATGACACCAAAACGCCTTGTCATAAACAGACTTGCAAAGGAAGGAGCCTTGGTTGCCCTCATGTCAGGGCTTCCCATTTTCCTGCTCCCCCCTCCACTTGTATAAATATAGCTTTCTTTTTCAGAGAGTCTGAGATTATTACTACAGTCCACCTGGAGTCCTGTGTCCAGTTCTGTGCACCTCACTTTAAAAAAGATGTTGACAACCTCAAGCGAGTACAGAGGAGGGCGACCAGGATGGTTGAAGTTCTGGGAGAAATGTCTTATGAGGAACGGCTTAGGGAACTGGGAATGTTTAGCCTTTCAAAAAGAAGACTGAGAGGGGATGTGATAGCTATGTTTAAATATTTGAAAGGATGGCATATTGAAGAGGGAACAGGTTTGTTTTCCATGGCTTCAGAGACTAGGACATGGGAAAATGGTTTCAAACTGCAGGAAAAGAGATTCCATTTGAACATTAGGAAGAACTTCATGACAGTTAGAGCTGTTCGGCAGTGGAAGATGCTGCCCCAAAGGAGGGTGGTGGAGTCTCCTTCTTTGGAAGTTTTTAAGCAGAGGCTGGATGGCCATCTGTCGGAAATACAGTGATGGGGGTTCCTGCATGGCAGAGGGTTGGGCTGGATGGCCCTTCAGGTCTATTCCAACTCTATGATTCTGTGATATATTATTACTATTCACACTTGTTTAAAACCAGCCCTGAAAGTTGCTTTGTGTTTGGGTGAGAAGTAGTGAACTGTTGGGGGGAAAGGAACCACCAACCCTTGCCTGGTGTCACTGTGTGAATGGTAGTGAGCACAAGAGCGTGTCCTGTCCTGATTGCTGCCATTGGCGTTGTCAACATCCTGGCCGACCTTTACTATGTAATGCTTGGCTTCTCCCCCCCCCTCGCATTGTGGGCACGATATTGTGCAGCAACATGAGGCTATGGAATCATGAGGTACAGAAACACATTCATAAACCAGGGATTGCAAATTACAACAGTTTGAATCGCTCAGTGGTTTAGGTATCTGGAGCTATTAGATTGGGAGTTCAATCCCCCACTGTGTCTCCTAATCATGCTGGACTTGATGATCCATAGCATCCTTATGGTGTTCTAAGATTAAGATTATTATTTGTTAATCAAATTTGTTTCCTGCTTTTCACCCGGTTAGATCAAAGCAGTGTTATTAATTGTTTTCTTGCTGTTGTTGTTGTTTCCTCAAAACCCTGAAAGTTTGGCCAAATAAAGAGAGGTGGGATCTGGTCCACGTTGCCCTGTGGGTTTCATGGCTGAAGAAGACTAGAAACTGGGTAGACCCACATCCCCATTAAACACTCCAGCCAGTGGACCCAAGAGCTCTCCAACTGTTGATTAGATAATAAGCTTCACTGGTGGCGGTTGCACACCTGTTTTCCCACAAATCTATCCATGAAATGCTAAGAATTAGGATGAGCAAGCTGCTTTATTTTCAAAGGGTTCTCTGCATTCGGTCCCCCCGAGACAGGCCCGCAAAACGAGTACTCGCGGGCGGGCCTTCTCGGTGGTGGTGCCTCCTTTATGGAATAACTTACCCAGCGAGTTGAGGCAGGCTCCATCGCTGGCATCATTTAGGAAAGGTCTGAAGACCCTCCTCTTTAGGGATGTCTTCGAAAATGACTAGAGGTTGTTGGGGTTTTTTCCCCCCTTCTTCTTCTTCTTGACCCATACGCTGTATGTTTGTCCCTGCCGCTGCCACAGTATTTGCCTTCTTGCCTTTTGGTGATTTTATGTGAACCGCCCTGAGTTCCCGCTCCGGAATAAGTGTAATAAATAAATAAATAAATAAATAAATTCATCTGTTGCAGCAAACATAACAAGGTGCTATAGGACCTTAAACAAATTCTGCATGAACTACAGTCCACCAAAGCATAAATATAACCATATTTGACCACATGATGGTTCTTTCATTTATTTTTAGGGATTGTTCTGTGCATGCAATATCTCCCAGACCAATGTGATGTGAGCTGGAAGAGAAGAACATGGAATAAAACAAGAAAATTACTTGAGCAGAGTCATTTCCACAACCAAGCCTCCTCCTCCTCCTCCTCCTCCTAGAAGATAGTACGCACGGAGAACAAGCAACTGCCTTTTCTCTCTGTTTAGTGTTAGCCTAAGTGAATTTCCATTATGTATGCCCCCCCCTTTTTTCCAGGTTAGGGATGCTCACAGAGTGTTAAATATGGGGAACCAACAATGGTCTGAATCCAATTGGCAGAGCCAACTAGGGTAGATGCATTGAGATTTACATAAGTGACTAGACATGTGACTGCAGCAAGTTACGCAAACCAGACATGAAGGGCTATATACTTTTCACTGTTGTGTTAGAGAAAAATAGATTTTTTTTTAAAAAGTCACTGAACATTCCTAGGTGGTTCTGAAAATCCATTTTGTGCTGTGGAGATCTTGAATACTTGTTACAATATTGGCTGCTGCTTTGTTATATATCGCACATATTTTTGCCTTGTTCTCCCAGATCCAGCAAGACAGATATGTTGAAGAACAATAGGGGCCCACTGTAGTTTAATGAGAAACAGCCCACTTCTACGGCCCACCTCCACTCCCAAGTAGAGTGTGGAAACAAGAGTTTTTAAAATGGAAGTTCATTAAAATATCCTTTATGTATTGTTATAGAATCTAAATTGTAAATAAGTTTGCAAGACATTGTATACTAAGATAGTTTCTGTGAAGCAGTGCCAAATAATGATTTAGTGATAGCCTTCAAATAATGTATTCTAAACAGCCAGGCAGTATATTCTTTCAATAAAAAAATTAACATATGGCTAGTCTTATTTTGTTAATTTAGTACAGCTATGAAATGGAGATACCCCAAAATAACTGGAATGAATTATTTATAATCTTGAAATCAATAGCTAAGATTGTTTCATTAAGTCATTCTGTGTACCAGAGAGGAAGGAGGTGTATAACCATCAATATTCCAGGGACATGCGTAATTAAAATTATCTTGCATCATGTGAAACCAGAACTGTCCCTGTTTGGTGAAGTGTTTTTCCACTGGCCAATAGGAAGATGGACATCCTGGAACAGATGGTAAAAGAAGATAAGAGGAACAGCTGTGGTTGTGTTTACCACTGAAGGGAGGGCTGATTATTGGTGTCATTATTGGTATCGGGTTCTGAAGGATTACCTACAGATAAATGGACGTCAGTTCCAACACAGTGGTTGTTACGGGTAAGACTTACTCTAAAAGGGAAAAAAATAAACAAAGCAGGGTGGTGGTGGTGGGGGGGAGAGAGACTTCTTTTAGCCAGACATGGAATGTGCATGTGCTGGCCTGGTCTTTGTTACAAACCCCTCCCTGGAGAGATAGCGAGGGGTGGGGTGGGGGTGAGAAACTGGACATCTAGCAACTGTACATACCAGCCTTTCCAAATGGAAAATAAGCCACTACTGCAACTTGCTAAGCAAAATCATTTGGCATTTCAGTGGGGTTTAAAAAAAAACAACCAACAACATGCGGTCCTTTATCCAGAAAGTCTGCAGATCACTATTCCTGGCATTTCCGAAAATATTCTGTTGACACCCTCTTCTGGCCAAATCATGTAGCCTTCTAGGTAAAACAAGCTTAGTTATGGACTACTACTCAATGCCATAACGTCTAGTATTAAAGCAATCACACACCAAGTTTCAGCTTCTCTGTTTCAAAACAAGGAAAAGGAAAGACAGAAAGAAAAACATATTTTATTTTTATTTATTTATTTTATTTCAGGTTTTTTTTTACCCTGCCTTTCTCCTTGGAAAAGGACCCAAGGTGGCTTACAGTAATGAGGGACAATATACAGTCCAATACAATTAAGACATGTTCAAGTATTTGAGAACAAGGAATTGAAGAACACCTTAAGCATTAATAGACAACATTACATTAAAGTTACAAGGTTATAAGTAGTTATAAACATAAGGTCTATGTGAACCTATAGATTCATATAAAAGACACATAATGGTAGTCCATCATTCAGGGAAAGCTTGCCTGAAGAGAAAGGTCTTTGCCTGTTTCCGGAAGGACAACAGAGATGAGGCAGTCCTGGCCTCTAGTGGGAGGGAGTTCCAGAGTCTGGGCACAGCAATCAAGAAGGCCCTTTCATGGGTTCCCACGAGACTTACCTGTGAGGGTGGCGGGATGGAGAGAAGGGCCTCTCCTGATGATCTTAACACCCAAGTCTGTTCATACTGTGATATTCGACCTTTGAGTTAGCTAGGACCCAGGTCGTACAGTGCTTTGTAGGTCAAGGTCAGGACCTTGAATTGTGCCCGATAGCTGGTTGGCAGCCAGTGGAGCTGCTTTAATAGGGGTGTACTGTGATCTCTGTACCCCGCCCCAGTCAGCAGTCTGGTTGCTGAATTTTGGACCTGTTGAAGTTTCCTGAGACTTTTCATTGGTAGTCCCACATACAGCGCAATTACAGTAGTCTAGCCAGGACGTCACTAGGGCATGTGTCTCCGTGGCCAGGGCTGGTTTCTCAAGAAAGGGGCATAACTTGCATACTAGCTTGAATTGTGCAAATGCGCTCCTGGCCACAGCTGTGACCTGGGCATCCAAGCTCAAGGATGTGTCCAAGACTCCCCCTCCAAGCTGCGTACCTGATTTTTCAATTGGAGGGTGACACCATCCAGTACAGGGTGCATCCCTATCCCTTGTTCTCCCTTTAGACTGACCAGGAGCACCTCTGTCTTGTCTGGGTTTAGTTTCATTTTGTTCATCCTCGTCCAGGTTATTACTGCAGCTAAGCAATCGTGTAAAGTTGAGATAGTAGCTCCCTTTGAGTCCGGAGGTGGTTTGACTTTTCCAGGAGGAGTAGCAATCTGTTCCATGTGGTCCTTTCCAGCTAAGCTAACCAAGAGTCTTGTGACACCTTAGAGACTAACATCTTTTATTTGGCATCAGGTTTCAGGGACAGCAGCCACTTCTTCAGCCAAACAACCTATATAAAGAGACAGTTATACATACACAGGGATGTTAAATGACATCAGACTGGGAACAGAAGTATATAGGTGAGAAATATGATATTTAAGGAGCATGCAAGTCCCTAGAGTCTATTTTGAAGGTTTTGTTGCCTGTTATAGTTAATGCTGCATCACATTTGCAGACATAACCAGCAAGAGACTGAGCTTTAAAAGGTTAAACCTCTCCGGGTATGCCACAGCACGCTGTTGCTCCCCGTTGCACTACCAGCCGCTCTAAAAGCGGTCATTACGTATAGGCATGACACGTGAATTGCTGGATAGTTTTCAAGTATGGGCCAACTGAGGACACACAACTGAGTTAGAAATGACATCAAAGGGAATTTGAATCTTGCCATTTTCAGTTAACATGCAATTTAAGATTATCTGGGGTTTGTTAAAGTAGCTGCAAGACTGACAAAACCAGGGTGTATATCGCCTAACATAGTACTGACCATCACCGATGGGAATGGGAAGAGCGCAAGAGATGAACCAGTGGGCCTTCTGGAAGACTACCAGACCGAGTCTGAAGTGGGACCCAAGGCCATTTATGATGCAGCTTTAAAACAATACAAGCTTAAAATACAATACAATTTCAAACATTAGAGTAGAATGAATTCACTGTGGAATTAAAATGCATTTTCGGTGTCTATTAATGCTACTTTGTCTTTTTTTAAAAACAGCACAGAGAATAAATGGCTATTATAAAAGGAAAGGTTTTGGTGGGGTTTTTTTTTACTATATGTTCCCAGATCCCACAATAAATGTGGCAAGTATCCTGTGCTCATCTATCTATCTATCTATCTATCTATCTATCTATCTATCTATCTATCTATCTATCTATCTATCTATCTATCTATCTATCTATCTATCACCACTGATCCAGCCTCATCTTATTGTCAGGATCTTCTTGTTAATTTCTGTTTAAAACAAAAGTTAAATCAGTGACCATGCTTGCTGAGCTTTCTGGGAATTGAAGTTTTTTTCCCCTTTAAAGAACTTTTCCAAGGTCTGCTAATAAACTAAGCAGCAACAGATTCCCTGTGAAGTCATCTCCCTCTCCCCATATATACCAATATTTAAGCAACAGGAAAGGCTCAACAACTTGATGAGTCTGAGTCAGGGTTAATAAAAACATTCATAGAACTTGGATCTATGACTAGCATTCATTCAGAAGAGAACAATATTTGCTGCCATCTATTGGGGCACTCAACCTCTTTATTTTCTTTTACTATACAGAGCCTTGTTGTGCAGTGGTTAAATGTCTGTACTGCAGGTAAAACTGTGCTCACGACCTGGGGTTCACTCAGCCTTCCATCCTTCCGAAGTTTGTAAGGATGAGTACCCAGCTTGCTGGGGGGTGGGGGACAATATGTAGCCTGCATATTTAATAACTGTAAACCGCCCAGAGACTACTTGAAGTGGTATGGGATGGTATATAAGCAGAACACTTTGCTTTGTTTAACTCTGTCTTATTAATTACTGATTCTGCCCTCCTGTCCTGACCCTAATGCCCATCGGGGTTATAAGCAGTGCTCCAGACAGTTTAGCCAACCATTAGGGACAATTAGAGTCATCATTCAAAACATTAGAATACCAGGTTGGGGAAAGGCAGAGCACATTATTACAAGATACTGTACAGTATTTCCAAAGTTGTATTAGGTTATTTTATACCTCCTTCCACAGGCTAATATTTTGCACTCTGTTTTGCCAGATTCAAATGCAGAATTGCAGTTTGTACTATGTGGCTATTACAGTATGAGTTTAATCTAGAAAGGCAAGAGAAATCTTTGGCATTTCAGTCATACCTGTGATTTTGTTAAATGCATTTTAAATCAGATGTACATATGTAAGTAACATTTATAGTTGAAGCAACAAATGTTAATCACACCTCCATGGATTGTGCCAGAAAAGGTATTTTAGGTCTTCCTTCTATGTATACAGTATCTGTATAGAAAAAGAATGATGATAAAGATGGACAATTAATATGTTTATATGTCCTTGTATGGAAAATTAGTATTCAAACAAGTATCTGCTCCTTTATTAGGACCATCTCTTGAAGATTAAATGGCTTGATCTAACTAGTCACATCAATGGCTAACATTCTGTTAAAAGTGCATTTTAGTTTGCAGGTTTACAGGGCGTTTATACACGACTCCTAAGCTCCGCCGCAAATGGCTGCAAGGTCCGGACCTTAAAAATGTTTACCCACCAGCTCCGGACTTTGCAGACAATTAAGTGTGACCCCGCCCACTTTAGCGCGACCCAGAGCAGTTTTCTTGTACCTGCTTTTTGGATGTGACAAATTTTTGATCCGGTGTAAGGATAGTGAGTGCGGGGCTCTCCTGGCTTCTGTTTGTTCTTTTTTTGCACCCCGCCCCTTTAAGAGATCTGAATGCTGCCCGGAACAAAACGGAGGTAAACTGGCATTCTTTTCTTTCTTTTTTCTCCCTCCCTCAGGCAGCCAGCAACCAGGAAGTGCGGAGGGGGTGGGAACAGAGGAAGAGCGAGGAACCCCTAAGATCTCTGGTCTGAATTTAAGTGGCCAGCAGATCTTAGGGGTCGTGTAAAAAGGCCCACAGTTAAACACTGTGGAAAACATACAGATAATTCTGTAATGAGATGAGGAACCTTGGCTTGTGTTTCACTGTTACCAAACCAGGTATTATTTGTGTTATTGTTTACTGTTCCTTTTTAAAAATCACCTAATACATTGCATTAATGTATTAAAAAGAAATAAATGCTTTAAAAACTAGTATTGGATATATGTTTTAACTTACTATACTAGTGATTTGTGTTCTGTTGCATCGTGATATTTGTTGTTAGCCGCTTAGAGTCCTATGTTGGAGATAAGCGGGATACAAATATAACAATAAATAAATAAAATAAATATTGCTAATCTAATATGAATACAGTTATTTCAAGGTGGAGAAGGTAATGCCTTGCCCCATTCCTATACTAACATTAAATCAAGGAGCAAATTGCCTGAAGACAATATGGATAACCACTCAGAGTGGCCATTGTATCTAGATGGCACGGCATAGAAATCTAATAAATAAATAAATAAATAAATAAATGACAAGACTCTAATCATGCCTTTTTAAAAAAATTCCAGGCTTTGGTTCTTTCCGGCAGTATCTTGTGAATTCCAGCTGGGAAGCAGCAAAACTAAGAAAGCCATTTTTTCTGAAGTCTGAAAGACTGCTTAGGTGGGAAGACATTTAAATAGAACGTGATGCTAGACAGAGGAAAACTCTTAGTAGTACAGCCTCCTTAATGGGAGAAAGGCAACATATATATGAAATAAATAAAATAAAATGTAGTTGGATCATTAATAGAACTAAATAGATGTACGGTGTACTTCAGTTTTCTGGTAATTGAAATTACTAATACCCAGCCTATTATCAGGAAATAAATATTGACATCAGGCCTCAGAGTTGCGTGTCTCACAAAATAGCCTAATAAGTGAGGAGGAAGGCAGACATTAATTTGATGCTTAGTGTGGGACTGTGTTACATATCCAGAGGAAAAATGATGCAGTAGATAAACCAAAGCTTTTGACCTGTTGCTTATTTCTTGGTATTTTAAGGTTCTGAGCCAGGGGTCTTCAACCTAAGGCCCCGGGGCCAGATGTGGCCCCCCAAGGTCCTGAATCCGGCCCCTGGGACCAGTTGCAACCCCCCCCCACCTACCCCCTGTTTTGTGAGCAAGCCAGCCTCCGCAGCTGCTTTTGGATTGGGATCCGGCCCCCAGTGGTGTCTGGGTGGTGGTGGACCAGCCCGCTGGTTGAAAACTTTGAGGACCCCTGTTCTGAGCAATCATAGGACATAAAACTTTATTCCAAAGTTTCATATTCACTCCAAACCACATACATGTTCATCAGTTAAGAACTGATTATTTAGTTTTTGCTGATTCTAATTTTAGATGTCATACTATTGGGTATTAATATGGACAGTGTTGGGTTTATATGCACATTAAAGCAGCCCAAAGGCCAAAAAAAAAAAAAAGAACTAATGAGTTACAGCTTTTAGCTGGAATCTTCTCTGGCTGCTGCTGTGCTCGGAAATTAAATAACATGAATATAGACAGTCTGTAAGCAAACACACTGAAGTCCTACAGTGAAAGACTTATCAAAGCCTCGTTCCCTTTCATTTTGCCATGTGTGCAAATACAAGTCTTCCTCTAGAAAGGACGATGTTGCTCCTTGTAGGATTATGCAGATAGCAGGTGATGTTCTGGTTACAAGAATCCTTCAGTAGGTTCAGGTCTCAGCATTATAATTATTCCCTCTCTGTTGTGTTTTTCTTCCATTCTGGAAGAGCATTCTAGCCCAAAGCAAATGGGGTTGTTAGTTACATGATACCACTAGTCAGCAGCTTCATCTTATAAGCCCCATGTTTTGCATTATTTTCTGCTTGGCAGAACCCTCTCCACTCATTAAGAACGGGATCTAGTTTGCAAATGGGAAAGGATAGAGGAGAAGAATGTCTTGATTTCTTTTCTTTTCTTTTCTTTTCTTTTTTTTTTTTTTTTTTTTTTTTGCACTCAGCATCCATTCCTTGCTTAGGGCCAAATATTCTCCATGCTTTCTTTTGCAATGAGATTAATTCATGGTTCTATCTCGGCGCTGGCAGCGCATATTGGTTGCTTTGCTACCCATCATTCTTGGCCTTGTGCATGTGAAGGGGAGGGGGAAGAGGTTATAGTTGGTCACCTGACCATATCCTGACCACTCACAGAGGAGTGCCTGATTAAGTAGAGGAATTGAAATGTGAGTGAGAAAATGAAATGCTAATTGTAAGCTGGCATGGATTGTACTTTTGTAAAAATGGCCACACACAACATTGCATTCTTATACAAGGACGATGCAATAGCCTTTCCAGGACCATTTGTGTCACAGGAAAAACACAGCTGGCTGTGTTGTTCCTAGGGTGTTTACTTTGTCTGCAAGAATTGTTTGCTTGTTTGTGTCAAACAGTTTATTGAGCACAGCTAATCAATGTTTCCGCTGACAAGGAAATTGTAACAGTTTACTCAGGAAGCAAACCTTCAAGAACAAGTCTGCCCCATTCAAACACCCGTACCAGGGAAATCTTTGTAACGCGTTACATATCACCATCATTGCTGTGTATGCTCTGTGAAAATCCTAGAACTTTTAAGTTGCAGAATAAGGTTCTGGTCATTCCAAATAGGGGCCTCATCTTAGGGAGCATCTCCTAAGACATTTTCTGCATCTTCAAAACAGCTGAGACAACAGGAGTGCAGTTTAGCAGTTTTAAGAAACAAACAGATCTTGGGGGTTAAGAAGAAAAATAATACAGTAGCTTCATTTACAACAGGTACATCCTGATTTTACCTTGGTCAAGTTCTTCAATTGGATAATCATAATGAAGTTCTGTATAAGGAATTTATTATATCCAAGTAAGGAACACATATTTGGTGAGAAGTAGAGGTAAATCCAGGAAGACTCGTAGAAATTTCTAGTAGAAAATTTTAAGTTGTTCACCCAACTACAGATGGAGCCATGAGAATGACAATGTTCTCAAACTGCTACAACACTATGGTGCAGATCTACTCATAGTTTGGTAATCAGTAACTAGTCCTTAATGGCCTTATGGATTATATCCTTATGTAAATTGTCTCTAAAGATTAAGGTTGGGATAGAGACAATGGATGTTCTAGTTCTTGTTAGACTCCATGTTCCCTGCTAGTTGGGCCACAAGTCTTCGCCATGCAACATCATCTGAACAGGTCTCCCATCCCAGATGAGGGTTTATAAGTTGGGCTACCAAGTTGCTTGTCATGTTTACATGGATGTCCAATGCACCATGCTTCTGAAACAAAGTCTAATATTCTAATTTTATTTCCACCATCACAGGAGCTACTGAAACCTGGCCTTGGTGATGATGTAGACATACACATTTTGGAGCTACCAGTGGCTTACCATAAAGTGAAAGAGCTTGTCTGTAAAGCATGGGCAAATCTTAACCCCAAAGTAAGTGGCAAAACAAACTTGTTTTTTAAATGTGTGTGTGTGTGTGTGTGTGTGTGTGTGTGTGTGTGTGTGTGTGTGTGTGTGTGTGTGCACGTGTGCTTGTGTACACACACACAGAGATCTACAATGGAGAAAATCTGAAGTCATATGGTAGGTACAGCCAACATCAAAATACAGTATGATAATTCTGAGTAGCAGATCTCCATTTTGGTTCTGTAGTTAGACAGACAGCTCATTTGGAATCTGTGATAAAGATGTAACTCCTAGAAATTTCAAGTAGAGAATGTTATGTTCCTCACTATAGTTTCATTTGGCATAAAATGTTGTGGGCTGCAGCCCACCTCTTGGGATGCAACTTATTTTCTGATTTTTGTCTTGTCTATCAACCTACAGCTTATGATTCATATTGGCCTGGCCCCCACATCAAAAACAACCATAATACTGGAACAGTGTGGGAAAAACAAAGGCTATAAAGAAAAGGATGTTTGTGGGTTTTGTCCAAATGATGGCTGTTGTATCCCAGAGGGTCCTGAAAAAATTGAATCTATAATTGATATGAAGACAATCTGGAAAAACCTTCAGGTGAAAAGGATGGACGTCATTTTCTCCAGAGATGCAGGAAGGTACTATAAATACTTGTTGCATTGAGAAGCCAGGCCAATTGTGGGAGATGTAATTCAATCATGGAAACCAGACAAAACCTAAATGACAGTATTTTCTGTTTATAATTAATGCAAGCAAGATCTAAATAATCTGAACTACCTCAAGTCAACCTCTGTTCTGCAACTTTTAAGATCAGCAGAGCAAAAGCAATGCCTCTCAAGACCTTAAAGTGTGTCTATGCTAAAATACTAAAATCAATGTACATACAGTATATAAAATGTAACAATATATACATTCCATGAGATTACATGTAAAATGAATTGCCTTAAAAACGTTCATATAAGATACCAATTTATACATGTGCTTGACATATTGAAAGATACACAAAAGCAAAATATACTGTGGTGAGAAAGATTATTTGAATGCCTTTTGCAAGCCTACAAATATTTTTGAAGGTCTATGGCATTCTGTTTTGGCTAGGATACAAGGAACTGATACTCAGTGGGCCAGCTCAGATCTACATTAACCTGTATTTCATCATGAAATTTAATTCAAGCAAGTCGTCTTGCATATTGTCACACTTTATTTTAGTTGCGCCATCTCTTTAGATTAACTACCAGTTAATCTTAATGGAAACCAGAAACTGTTAACTCCATAACTTGGCTACTTTTCTCTATTGTTAAGATCAACTACAGTTTTTGGGCCAGGTATAATTCTTTGCTGTGATTAAACATGAATGAAACTGATAGCTTCTAAACTTTTGTAACAGTACTGGAAGAGAAAGGAACATACAAATTGGAGGATTTGCCGCACTGGCAAAGTGCTTCACAAACCATTGCTGGTAGGCCATTTATTTAATACCCCGGGGCCTGCCTCATCCAAACGCTCAGCATGCGTTTAAAGCAGTTCTTAGCCTCCAAATGGTTATTGGCATATTTGATCTGGTGAGTGTGGCATATCTCAATTATTGGTCCCTTGATTCGTGCATATACAGATGGTTACTGAAATCCTGCATCTGCAGTGTGGTCCGTTGCTGAGTGGTGGGAACAGATCTGCATTCACAAAGGAACATATAGGTAGCTTTACCTCTTTCCACTTTAACATACAGTATGAGAATTAGATCTGCCATACCTTATCAATCAACTAGAACTTCTATGGCTACTAAGCTTATGTAAGCTCCTGCATAACATGGGGGTGTACAACTGTCACAGAAATATAAACAATCCGATGTCTGTTGAAGCAGTTCCACATTACTTCTTTTGGTGCGATTTATTTCAAGCAAGTCAGTAGTATAGATCTAGCAGGCAGCATGATCTAATTACGTTCCAAAATGTATTCTTTCTCCCCACATTGCAGGTACCTCTGTGATTATACCTATTACATCTCTCTTTACTATGGTAAGAGAAGAGCAGCCTTCATTCATGTGCCTCCTCTATCCAGGCAGGTAACAGCAGAACTGATAGGTAAAAAGCTGCAGAGAATTATCCTTGAGATGCTGGATCAATGCAAATAGAAAAGATGTAAAAATAAATGGTAAAAGCTTTGCAGATATTAACTTTTGTCCAGACTTTATTTTAAATGGAAGCATTACTGCCTTCTGCCATGATCCTGAAAAAGAAACACGGAGCAAGCACCATCTCTATACTCAACAGCTGTGTGGACGTACATTGGGGCTTCAGTGTTCTAAATGATTTGTGTGCATGACGGCACAGAATGGAACACACCCTTTGAGGCCAAGGAGATTTACATGCGCACTCGACCCTTGCATTCACCCGCGCTAGAGACAGAAATCACTGTGGCAGGGGAGAACACCACTATTTAAGTGCATCTCTGATAAATGTTAAAAGGCTACAAAATATAAGGCTAAATATGTAAAAAGTTGTTTTATATATCTGTTTCTGCATTTATGATGAGAAAAATCTTGAATGCCAAGAGCTTTTTTTTTATCATAGACCCTGTTCTTAAGGTAAAAATTGGGCCAAAGGGAGATGGGGAAAATTGTGTTAGGAAAATAAAAAGGAACTCTATATTTCCCGCCCCAGTGTACTTTTGAACTGTTCTTTATACAGTGAATAAAAGGACACACAACAAACACAAATGCATACAGAATCCTTTTTATTTAACTTAATCATGTAGTACTGTAACTACTAGAAAAAAGCAGAGTAAGAGAAACTAAAGCAGCCTTAGCTTCAGCCATTCAAAATAGACAAAGGTTCTTTTTTCATAATGTAAAGAATTCAGAATATATCGCAACAGGAATAAATTCTTACAACAGAATATACAAAAACATTTTGAATTTTTTTCATAATCTACTGATTCATTTTAATATAAACACAGGAATTTCTTTAGGAATAATTTATACACAGCAAGTTTATGTAATAAATTGGCCATGTTATTACTGTTTTATTTTTAAACTTAAAAAAAACCTTCTGTATTTCAAACAAGATAAGTTGAAAAATGTGTTTGCAAATGCATTCAGTTGGGGGAGGGGAGGGTTGTTTGGTTTTTGTTTGCTGTTAAATCTCTTTTTCTTTTGTCCCAGAGGTAGATCTCTGGCCAGTCCTTTCTTCTCAAACCTCACTGGCTTAGAAAACAGAAAAATAGTTTTCGAGAAGGCAATGAAGCCACCCAGCATCCTTCAGGTAAAGTGAGAAAGGAACCTTTTTAACTTGGATAAAGAAAGAAAGATCTTCAGTATCCTTGTTTAAATAATTACAATAAATAGGGACCCTTAACAATCATTGAAACACAAACTTTTAATGTTGCCAAGTAACACATAAAAATTGTATACTGTGAGTTGTATAAAGTACATTGCATTCTAAACCACCTTTTCTTCTAATAGAAGTTAATCTGTAAACAGTTCTTTCATTTAGTGAGATGTACTGAAAATGGCTGTTTGCCATACCACCTACGATGCAGTCATATCCTTCAATGAACTGAGGCAGCAATAGTAAACCAGTTACTGAAATATCAGCAAACGTATCTCCAATCCTAAGTGCATTTTCCTTGGTGAAGTAAGCTTCACCAGGATCAGTGCCATTTACTTTCACACACACAAAAATGTGCTTAGGATTGCTGGTAGAGATAGTTTAGCAGCAATACCTGGCTCTGTTTCCTTAACCAATGAGGTTTGTTCCAACCCAAGCCCGCCCACGCAGTAAAAGCAGATTGACCAGTTGAAGATGATCCTATCCATCTGGAAGACCAGGTTACTGAAGATACAGAACATTTTCTGGGTGTACAGGTACTTGGGACAAGTAATTACGGTAATCGGTCATTTATGAGTTGGTAGTGGGTTTTTTCTTTTTTGGCATTCTGGAAAGCTAACTACTAAAACTTGTTTTCTAAAAAGAAGAGGAGGAGCCTTTGACACACATACATACACATACACTGAAAAGTGCCCTTAAATTATCTGTAGGTATTTATAAACTATGAACATTTTATAAAAATTATTCTACGTACTTACAAAATGTAATGAAATATGTAATTAGTTTTTGTAAACCAGATCTTTGTCAACTGACTACCCGTAATCTACTGGACTTAAGAGCCCTATTGAAAATGTTAATGAATTTACCAGTCAACAGAAAGTATACAAAATTAAAAGATGACTCGTACACACTTACATACACCCATTCCACATGCACAACATCTAATGAAAGCCACTTAATTACGGTCAACTGGCTCAAAGCAGGAATCCTTTCCAAATGATCCCATAGATAAGTAGCATGCATTCCTCACACCAGCAAGGGCTTCCCAATTGACAGCAATGGAACCATTTAAGATGAATAGGGAATCCATTGCATGCTGCACCTCCATATACATCTGAAGCTTAGAGTAAATGTATCACAGTGAGCTTGCATAATTTTTTGCTTGATGTACTTGCCTCCAAAGTAGAAGTGGGCAGGTTTGTGGCTTTCTGGACTACAACTCCCATGATTCCCCCAGGCAGTTAGTTATGTCCCAAAAAGTCATATATCTGCACTCCCCTATTCCAAAGCAAAGTGCTGTAGAACTAGATTTCAATTCTGCAAGTTCAAAACAATAAACTATATGTTGCCATAATAATAAACTACTCTGAGCATCAGTCAGATAGTATTTCTCCCCACCTCCCCAATACACAAATTGTTTCTTTTTCCTTGTTCTGAAAATCTTGTAAAAAGAAATAAATGGGCTTCAGGCCAGCATCAGATGGCCATCTGAACTGAAACATTGCTAACAGCCTTTTGAATACACTCCACATGTTCTGTATCTTCGGTAACTTCAGCAATGTTCAACCTATATGAGCATGCCTTCTTGTTATTTTAGTTTATGCCAACTGTTTATTCAAGAGTAGAATCTCGGGATCTAGAATTTGTCACTGGGATATGGAAACATGACAGTCACTACAACTGCCCCACTCCTTGTTAACTTGGGATGGAGTACACTGTAGAGAAACAAACTGAAGAGAGTTTAGACGGAAGTTTTTGACTACTGGAATGGATTTCCCCCCTCTTTTAATATAACTGTAACATTACACCCACAATAAGAATGTCAGTCGTAAAGCCATGGATTGTACTAAATAAACAACTCTCAGCAGTTCCCAGAGATCTAAACAGCAGTTCCATCTTGTAACCAGCCCTGGGAGAGCTGAAATTTTCTTTTATTAACAGCATCCATGCTAACATGCGCTGTTTGACAGTCTTCACTTTGCCTTGGAACTGTTCTCCAGGGGGTGCAGAAATACTGAGCAGAGGAGGAAATTCAACTGGAAACCAGCTTTGTTTCATACCCTGCTTCTTTGTCTAGCTCCTCAGTACAAGCCCAGTAACTCAAAAGTTAGCAGACAACACTTCGGTTCTGTTAGCAGGTTGCCTCTTCTGAAACCTAACCACCTTCTGCATACCTGATACAATTCTCAGTGACAAAAGAGACTGATGTGGGCTGAGTCACTTTTTTGGGAAGGAGGATGCTAGAAAAAAATGGTAGCATTAAAGTTAAAAATTTCATTACCACCATGTTTCGACAGAATGCATGCAGAGAAACTAACAATGAGAAAATTTTAACTTGACAAAATACAAAAAAAGTCTCCAAAATTTAATCCAATAAAATGAAAAAGTAAAAGAGCTCCTCAAAACCAACAATGGGATAGCAAGTATTCTGAAAACTCTGTTGCTGTTTTTCACACTTCCCAATTAGAAACTGGAGTCCTTACAGAAAAGTATCCACCCTACCAAACATTTTTTTAAAGAGGCAATATTTGGGAAAGTACAGGCCCATTAATTTAACATTGGTCCCAGTAAAAAGAGTGTGATGCGTTGAAGACAGGATTACTCGAGAGAAGCAACTGAATGGCTTCTGAAAAAGGATGCTCCTACTTCATGAATGTTTTAGAGATAATCTAGTGGACATCCAACAAGCTTCTGATGAAATCCTTCAAAGTCTCCTGAATAAATATAAACATTTTCTGTACATGAAAGCCTTTTTATGGAGTAGTAATGTTAAAATACATGAAGTGGATGATGAGAACAAAGCCAAGGCCCACAGAAAAATATAAGCTACAAAGTCCTTCCCCACCCACAGTACAAGATCTCAGTTGGAATTGGTAGCATTAATATACTGTTTAGTTGTAGATCTAGAGATGGGATAAACAGAGAGGTAGCCACATTTTTCAATGACAGCAAATTAAATTGGGATAGTGCGCACTCGAGCTGATCACAAAGAACCCCCCACTGTAAAACAAACAAACAAACACAAAACAACAACTGAGTAAATAATAGCAAATGATATTCCATCTGAATTTATGGACACTGTGGGCAAGATGCTAATAGGATATGAATTGTTTAGAATCAGATATTGGGGACTGTTGCACAACACAATAAGGAAATGGACTGCAAAGAAACCTGCAAACATTGTAATGCATTTTCAAAATCTGTGGTGCAAATGATTCTGGACACCCCAACTCGGAAGGTCTGACATAGAGACTGAAAAGGTGCAGAAAAGGAAAAACCGAATGATCAACACATTACTGCAGCTCCACTACTTGAGGGGGGGGGAGAAGAAAATACCCAGAAACTCTGAATTTTTTTAAAAGGAACTGAATAGAGGGTTACAGAGAGTGGAACAAATAGACTTCTAAAATATGCATGGTATAGAGAACCTGAAGTTGAGTGCATTATATCTTCCTTATAATCCTAAAAATCACACAATCAAAATAATCAGTGTCGTAAATTTAGGATGCCAAAAAGGAAATAGAGAATTTAGTATTAACACAAGATGTAATGACATGCCCTGGCTAAAAGGATGTAAAAGGGAGCTGACAAATTCACAAAGAATAGGCCTGTCAGTGCTTTCAGATGTAATACTTAAAATGAAACATGTAGATTCAGGCATCATTTCCTGGGGAAACCAATGGGGAGGCCTGCTTTCATTGCCTGGCAGCTTCATGGTGGTTATTACTTTGAAACAGGAAAGGAGGTAAGATGGAACTTTCTGTAATTCAGTAGGACTCCTCAAGTTCACAACTAAACAAGTATTTTAGCTTTGTGTTTTCATTCTGAAGCCAATATATTTATTTTTTAAAGTTATGTATCTTGTAGTTGAAAAAGACAAATTCATTTGAGTTGACTTTTAAGAACATGAATAGAGATTCCTACAACTGGAATTCAAATCCATCCAGAGGAAAAGTAAGTTTTCCATCCCATCCAAGATGACATCCCTGTATAATAGGTCAGGTTTATACCCAGTATCAAACCAACATGACTTCTTCCTTTGACTATTAATGATACTATCAACCATCAATGAAAGGACATATGGGAAAAGTCAGGTAGATAAAGTGATCTGGAATGAACACACACAAAAATAAATTTGTAATTTTTTAAAGGGCTAGATAAACTCAATCAGATTTTTAAAATTATGTTGTGAGTGCACAATACAATGGTAGAGGCAAGGTGGTTTGATTCAGATGGGCTGACTTTGTTGTAGGAACCTGCCTGTTTCATTATATGACTGCCTTACACTTGAATGCTTCCGATATATACGTTTAAATGGGCACTACAATGTTAGTGTTCTCTCCTAGTGTATCTAAGCCACCTACAAACAATAAACAAGTAACTTGGACAGTTTTAAACAAAACCCTCTTAGCCAGCTGAAAAGATCTGAGGACCCCCACAGTTGTGGAGATTAATATGTGCAAGAGAGGAAAGGCCACCACCAAAATAACAAAAGGTTAACCAAGAAAAAATTGAAATCAAGGACACTAAGTAAGGGGAAAGCCCACCTGCCCTTCTGCATTCAGTGGAGTATCTGATGTGTCCAGCCACAGCAATCTGCTGTGTTTCGAACAATTCATGGTTCAGATCCCACAAGCGACACCTGAAAGAGCAGCTACCAGACCCAGGAAGTATATCCATTTCACTTGCTACCATGAAAATTCTGACAAGCAGTTAGTCAGGAATCATGGCTGCATATGCTGACTTATAAAGGCAAGTGAGATAATTTCCAGCCTATCAGCACTCTCCGTTCTGAGCACAGAACTGAAAAGGAGCAGCTCCACTACCAATCCTGAAGTGTAAATCGAGTGGTTTGAGGAGTATCACAATTTCACTGTTTGATCTGGCCAAAGAGCAAAACTTCCACTTGTTCATGATTGAGTGGTGGTGGGTACCACTTTGTACTAGCATCTCTATTTATGTCTGGAGCATCTGAAATACATATATCTGCTTTGGCCTCTCCATATTTGACAGTGAACACCCAAATTTAGTGTATGACTAGTGCATGACAAATGAGTTACCATGGACTGATTTTAAAAAAACACTCCAGGGAGTTCAGACCCCCAATGATCTGGGTCTCCAAGCAATGGGGCAACATTCTTCTAGAGAAAAAATCATAGGCATAGCCCCTTGGGTTTTCCACATGTTCATGTGGCATTAACATCAAAATGTGATTTCAATTCAAGTAACTACTGATTGCTTTCAACCCTCAAAATAGCATCCAGATAAAACCATACACATGTCTTAAAGGAGTAGCTAACAACTTTATCAAGTAACCATTTTGATTCAGCAGTGGCCTCTCTTCTCTGAAACCTGGAGAATGTGGTTTGTACAATGAATGAGGTTACCGGTATTCAACAGTATATTGTCGGTTGCTGAGAATGTGAGATGTATATTTTTATATATACACACAAAAAATTAAGAGTGAGGTAGATAAATGTTTGAAAAATAAAATAAAAAAACTGTCCCCCTGTCATAACTCAAAAACCCTTATCTCAGTATTTAAAATTTATTATGGGGCATTTCTACAGTGATTTAAACTAATAGCACAAAAATAAATAAGAAAGTCCTACACAGAATAACATTTTTTTTCTTTTTCATTTTTTAAAAAGGGAAAAAAATAACTAACTATAAGAGGTGATAAGAAGATGGTGGGACTGAAGCTACACAAGCAAGGAAAAAGCACTACAAACATATCTTATCTCCAGTCACATCTAGCAGTTATATTTTAATTCTTTGTTCTTATTCAAACAACCCCTACCCCCAGCAAAAACAAAACAAACACAGAAAGCCAATTTGTTTTCATCCCAGAACGACCTTTCTTTTTGCTGCCAGACTTTGGTTGGATCAGTGCGAGAACAAAACGTTCATGCCATAACTAACTACAGGTGAATTAACAAGCGTTAAGGCACCTTCACTTTGGAAACAGGTGGGGTGGGATGGGCTAGGGTGGGGTGGGGGAATCCCTCTTTCAGGACCAAATACATGCAACTCAACTAGCCAATTCTCATTGGTTTTGTTTTCGAAGTCTGGTCTGAACTGCCAGCATGAACTTCTACTGACCTGCCCAAATCAAATAGCTGGCTAATGAATATAGTGGCCCTAAACACTGAACACTTTTGGCAGCTTGCCTCCACATTTAACCATCTAGATTTTTAAAAAATCACTTATTTATCCTATTTTCTAATCCGGAAATTGTAGCCATTGGAATCTACTTGAAAAAAATTCAGTGAAAGGCTCATGACTGTATAGAATTACCACTGGCTAAAAACTAAAGACACATGTCGTTCATAGAACGGAAGGGTTACAATGTTCAATTACAATTATTATTGTTATTATAATTACTGGAAAAACAAACAACCCCAAAGTCTGGTATTTGCAGCTCAACAGCCATTGCACCCAACAGTTAAAATACATATGTATGAACTTTTATGTTTGTGGTTGTTTGCGAGACACAACCGAGAGAAGGCAAAAGGAAAGCAGGGTGAGGCGTCTGTACACCAATGTGAACATGAACACTGAATAAGAATATACTAAATAGTTAAATTCTTCCCCTGACCTGAGTTTCCATTACAACTTGCACTGTAACAGGCATGGGTGCTGTATGGGCAAAGAGTGAGAAAAAGGAGGGTACAGTTGATAAAGAGGATAAAACATACCTGGGCATGACACGGCACTACCAGCAATATAATCCTTCCCCCCTTCCAGCCCCACAAAGAGCGTTTTAACCCAAACAGCTTAGATAATGTTGTTTTCAGTAAGGAGGCAAAAGTGATGGGGCAGGGGAGAGAAAGGGAGAAAAAAAGCAGACATGTTTTTATAAAAGGCATTCAACAGTTGATGGCATATGTTTCAGGTATTGCGATTTTTGGGAAGTGGTGGTAGGCAAGGAGTAGAACTTGCACATTATATAGTACAAAGCATAAGAAATTTGTCAGGAATAGTGTGGGTGGGAGTGGGTGGTAGGGGTTGAAAAGGGAAAAGGGGTAGACCTGAAGATTTCTTATAGATTAAATCCACAAAGATAAAGAACAAAAAAATAGCAGCTTTTTTCTGTACAGACATATAGATGAGTATCTGAACTGTAAAAAAGTTATAAAAGTGACACAAAAAGACAATGTGTATGCAAATGATCCATGGTCTAACATAGAACTGCAAGACCCTTTGAAGTCTTAATAACAGAGAGAAAAAAGGTCAACAAGGTGTTGGATGCTTGAATCCATTTAATTGGCTATTCTTCTCCAATTTTTGTATTTAAGGTTTGTTTCTTTTTTTTTTAACCTGCAAGCCTGCCAAGGAGGGCAGGATCAACTCATGGAACTCCCTTGTGGTTTTCTCTGTGTTTATTTCTTTTGGAGTGCTGTTGAATTTCTGCACGATACATCTCCCCCACCCCCTTTGATTTGGCTCACCAGTGCCAGTTTTGTCCAGAATGAAAGGGTGGGTCATTTATTCAACCTCTATCCCTTATGTTCTCAACTGCATTTTTTTAAAAAAAATGTTTTTGTCCAGTCAAAAGAAATCTGACAATTTTATCTCTTAAAAATGCCAGTGTATGATTGGAGTGTATTGGTCTGTATTTCACTTATGTGGAGCATGTGATTACTTTGCTCCTTTCATGCCTACAAAAAAATCTTAAAAGAAAGTTCTCCTTTTTTTTCTTGTCTTTTCTTTTTGGCAATTTTTGGCAGCATTGAAAATGGTTACAACCTTGGACAAATAATGGCCCTTCAATCTATATGATCCTAAAAGGTTAAGGAATAATATTAAAAATCCAGTCTGTTTTCCTTTAAATCCTGTTTTGTTTTTATGACAAGCTACAGTGTTAGGCAGGTGTTTGCACGGGGAACGAGAGAGCCAGCTGGTTTGCAGTTTCATTGATGTGATAAAAAGAAAAGTGCCGTTCAGTTGAATTTCACGCAGATATGTTTCCCATTATGAAGCAGAGAGAAAGAAAATGGGAGATGCACGTCAGATTCTCAAGTTTTCTGTTACTATTAAGTGTTAACCGTTGGTTTTAGAAGGCTGACTGTGCTCCCCATATACAGAGTTCTGTTGTTTGAAACAATCTTCTGCTTGCATATTGAAAAAAAGAGAGGAAAAACTGTTTTCCAACTTCTAATTGAAGAGAGGATTCTCCTGTGTGCAGCTAGGACAGCTCTGAAGATCCACTGAGGTACAGTAGGCTTTGAATATATTGTTATTTGTCTTGCTTGCTTGCTCTCTTCCCTCCAACCCCCGATGCACGCCCACATGCGTGTTTGCAAAAACCTGGTTCTAAAGCGTCAGCAGGCTGAAGACTGGGGCAAAGGCAAGGCTCTTTCATTCTTGCGCCCCCCGTTCATATGCGCGTACGGCTGCCTCTCCTCAAAACTGGACCGCAGAGCCACCAGGCCGGGACCGTTCTCAGCTTTATGTCCTGAGTGTTTGTCGGAAGGTTGGAGGGCCGAGGAAGGGTCTAAAGGAATGCTCTCCATGTTCTCTGTCTCCAGATCCAGTTCTTCAGTGTCTGGTGGCTTGTTCTCATCACTGTAGAAGAAGGATACCTCTTTGAAGGCGGGATCCAGCTCATCTTTAATGCTCCCAATGATTTCCAGGAAAGAGGGCCTCATCTTGGGATTGTACTGCCAGCACATGCGCATCAGTTCAAAACTGCGGGAGAAAGAGAAGACAGACAGTGCCTATGGTGATTATTATCATTCATGGCCAGGTGTGTCTATGGTATTTAAAACATGTTTTACTGTAGATTTTGGCCCTGCAGATGCTTTACCCTCCCAGATGCACTGCTGATCATAGTCCACTCATACAGGATTACAATAGTTATAGTCTGAAACATCTGGTAAATCAAAAGTTTCCTAGTTTCTGATATTATCAGCTACAAAAGACTTCACCAATTGGAAAAATGTGGGTCAAAAGTTGTATGTTACGGCAAACCTCTGAGGCCAAATAGTTTTACTCTCAATATCAGCTGCCAGAAGACCAAAGTGATACAAGCCTAAAGACGGTAAGAATCAGGACTAACAACAGCATATAGTCACATCTATTACGATCCTCCCGGGACTTTCAAAATACTGTACTGTATACAGTACTCAGGAGCTGTTTACCAGTCCTTCCTTCTGGTGGAGCTCTGGAACCATAAAGCTGCCCCCAAAGAGGCACAGGGGTTGGTGATGTTGGCCCTGCATGCTTTGGATGGCCTTGACAAGACAGGGCCCCAGGAGGCACAGGAGTGCCCTAGGAATGGGATTCTGACTCATGGCCCTTGGCTCTGTAGCCAGACACTTCAGTGCAATGAACTACACCAGTTCATAAGAGTCAGCATTACCCAGAAGAATCAAGAAGAGGAACAAGTCCAAAAGGAACAAACAAACCTTAAAGCACAGTTGCACAGAATCTTCTCATTTATGCAATCCAGCTGCAGAGAGATAAAATGTCAAGTGCGGAAAGTGGGGGAGAATAAACAGGCTGTTTTCTTCCTGAATCTTGTAAACAAGACAGTCTGCAGTCAATTCATTGCCATCCAAAAGCATGGCACAGACTAGGAGGCGAAGCCTGTCCTAGATAACAGCCTGCATGACTTCGGATTCCCCAAATGCATCCACCTTATTCATGTATGGAGACAACCATCCCTTGCAAGGCACCCTATGTCCTGCTGAAGAATGCCCATTCTGAAACCTACTCTACCTCTATCTCTAATAATTTAGACTTAAGTTGCAGCAGATTCAAGGCAGATACTCAAATTTAAAACAAAAATGCAGTTATCAGAGAAATCAGCCAGAAACAAACACGTGACACATTTTTAAGACAATGTATAATACACATTAGTAGTGATAGTAAAATGCTATTGTCCCTTCCCCTATTCTCTCTCAAAGTAGCCCAGTTTTTTTTACCTTTGTCTTGTTTTGAAAGCAGATGGTTATATTGAAACAGCCACTATTACCCTGCCCCCTCAACACTCAAGAAGAAAGACATAAATATCCAAGATCCATTCCTGTTACTTCATCCCTGTTTCTTCCCAGCTGATTCGCCATCTCTGAATACAAGTGCGAGCTCGGGCCAATAACATAGGCTATATTGGCTGGCTCTTTGCCCTGGACAGCCTGGGGGGCATAGCTGAGGAGATACCAGAACAAGGAGAATGCCACACGAAACCTCTACACCAGCAAGTACATGTGACACTGCCTTTAAAGCCATTCTGCTCCTTCCCATAAAAGGAAGTTTTCCTTACTCAGGGAGTTAAGGGGCCTCATTGACGCAACCCTAGAGGCAGAAGCATCTTCCTGAGATGGAGTGAAAAAAATCTATAAGCTGACTGGGTCATTCTCATACCTGACATCAAAAGTGGGTCAAGGAAGCAGAACCTAGCAGCAGCACCCATTTCTCCAGAGCCTGGAAAAGCCACTTTTTGAAATTAATAGCCAGGGGACCTTGTCTTCATCCCCAAAAGCAATGTTTCTGAACTCTTTGTTCTTTTCTAAGGGAGTTAAAGAATTAGTAAACAAGATGTGGCTGCTGCCCTTAACCTTTTAGTAATAAAACACTTCTTTTCCATTTTTAACTCTAACTTCATGAACATTCCTGCACCAGTTAGGTGAGAGTAACTTTGGTTGTGACAACCCATCATACAACAGAAGATGTGCAAAAATCCATGGCTAGACATTTCAAATAAAAAGAAACATGCTTTCTTTTAAAAATACAATCTGCTTTTAATGAATGCTAATTCCTAGGATTAAATCATGGCTCTTCCTCTTTTTCTTTTGGGGGGGGGTGGCTCAGCAGACTAAGGTTCCTAAAACTCTTGACTGCAAAGTCGGCAGCTCAGCAGTTCGAATCCCGGGTTCCATGCAGCAGAGCGAGCTCTCGCAAACCCCAGCTCCAGCCAACCTAGCAGTTCGAAAGCATGTAAATGCAAGTAGATAAATAGGTACCACAGTAAAAAGCAGGAAGGTAAAACAGTGTTTCCTTGCAGCTGTGCTGGCCACATGGCCATGGATTGCACAACATTGCCTCTTTTGGCTTGAATACAGAGATGAGCACCACCCCTAGAGTCGGACACAAGTAGCACACATATGCGGGGGGACTTTACCTTTACCTTCCTCTTTTTGTGATCTGCAGCTTTAACTGGAGCTTTATATTTCAAAATTGTTTGTTTTTAATAAATGTTGGCCTTAAGAAGACAGTGATGACATGAAAGACAGTTTATAAATAAATGAATATGTAGATGCACACAATTAAAATATAGGTTTGAGAGCCAGAAGGTTTGCCATCCAAACATTTGCAGCAGCAGGAGAATTCCAGCTGTCCCAAAGCAGCTTTCCAGGGAAAGCATCTCCAATCTCTCTCTCTCTCTCTCTCTCTCTCTCTCTCTCTCTCTCTCTCTCTCTCTCTCTCTCTCTCTCTCTGAACATATGAAGTCTTGATGGTTATATGGAGGAGGGAAGGGAGTGAATTCAAGTCACCTCTTGTGATTCGTTGCTTTCAAAAAGATACCTATTTATTCTACCAATGATAGTTGTTCCTTCTATTATATAATGTGTTAATTTAATGACCTTAAAATTCATTCATTCAGCTACAAAACTGTCAGTTCCTACCTATTAATAGGCCCTGCAGTCACCTGCATTCAAAGGTTATGCATGCATAAGTGCTCCATTGTAATCCATGATCCATTATTCTTAGATTTGCTGAAGAAAATGTCTTCACTGTCCTGGCTCTTTCAGTTATGAAAGGAAAGTCTCAGGCTTATTTGGTTCGATCGCACCACCTCCACCACCCGCCCCAAATTAATACTGGGAAGTATTTTTGCAGTACAACTGTTAATCCATGCCACCAACCCTTCACTTCATTCTGCTGCCTGCCTTGTTGAATTATTCCCACAGTATCAAGCACAATTTCAAAGCCATCTGATACTGCCAGAGATTCCCAACCTAGAAGGGAAAGAATGCAAGGTAGCTCCCATGGCAACCTCCAGCTGTCTCTTCTTCTTACCCAACCCCAGCCATCAAGCTACAAAGCAATGAATCGACACCTGACACCAGCCCAAGCTGGCTGAACAAGCTGTTTTCTGGAGAATTCCAAACAGCTGAGGCCCCTTAAGCTATTGCATCCCTGCTGGGGACCTCCAAGTGAAGTGAAATAAAACCCCAACAACTCAGCAAGTCACAGGGGTTTCCTTCCAGAATGCTGCATCACAGAGAACTGAATCAAACCTGAAACTAGTAAATGAAACTTTGGCTTCGACTCCCACTCACCTGTGGCTACATAATCTTGTAGCAAGAACTTGTTAAGTGACAATTTTGGCTTAAAATGACTGGGAGAGGCCTTTGTAGAAACACATATTACAGCTGTGTGAGTCTGCGCGGCATGACCTATAGCAGAACTTGGGTTTTTTTAAAAAAAATTAAGACTCAGATTTCTAGACTCCTCCAACACCAACATGGCAATGTTGCCTGGGAGGTTTAGGGACGCTGCCTTCAAAAACGGTAATTTTTCCAAGCTGGGGTGTGCAGGGCAGAGGTTTTGGCACTGGACCTCGCTATCTATTATTTGAAATTTGTGGCTGAAGACAACCTCTTCTACATATGGTGTCTCAGCTTTGCACATACAAGCCTTCTAATCAATCCCCCTCCCCTTCCCAGCCACTAAGTCTGTGATTAACCAGTTTACCATTTTATTCTTAACAAGACAGAAATTTGAATCAAGTTGGAACTGCAGGACCTGGCTTGTTCTGAAATCAGTAACCACAGTTTACTATTCCAGATAGTGTGCAGTTCTAGTTAATTAGTTCAGATAAGCCACAACAGAAGAGAATGTGTGATTCATTAACAGAGAAGGGGACATTTTCCTCACAAAAAACCTTATTGATGATAATCTAATATGGGCAGTCTCCTAGCTTTGGTGTATTCACCTCTAAAAGGAGAGGATGAACACCGCAACCAACCTTTATCAAGACATTTGCTGCAAAGACTCCAGCTAATTCCTTTCTATGAAAAAAAAAAGGAATTTGCATCAGACATAACAGATGCAAAGGATGCACTGGAAGCTCTGACTGAAGAGATCTGGCAGAAGGGCCATCTTAAAAACTTTAAAAAACCAACAACAGCTCATTATCAGGCCTTCTCATTCCTGGGCCTGACTTTATGGAATAAACTGCCCTGTGAGATTCACCTGGCTCCTTCTCTCACAGCTTTTAAGAAACTTTTGAAAACGTGGCTGTTCAAAGAAGCATACGGCAATCGTTAATGTCTGTTTTATGCCCCTTGTTATTTGTGTTTGTGCCTCTTGTCAGACTCTTCTCTTTTTCTTTTGTTGTGTTCCATTTTATTTGTACCTGTGAGGTTTTTAATTGTTTTGTTGTTTCATTTGTAAACCACCCAGAGTTTCCCTGGGAAAATCAGTGTGGTATATAAACTTAAAAATAAATAAATAAATAAATAAAAACATTACAGCTTATCATGGCAGGATAGATGATATTCTTTTCCCAGTAGTATCAAGCGCATTAAGATTTTACAAACTGTCTGTCCTGTCTCATCCTCACTTTCACTAAAGTGGGTCCTTCACAAGGTTGTCCGCTTTGTAACAATGCAGCGCCATGTACTCCAAAACCACAAAACAGCATCTTTGCCTCTACTTAAACAGTATGAGCAGACCAAGCAAGGAGATCCGAGCCAGATGACAATGCAATGAGAAACATCTGGAACTACATACAGCATATCTGGACAGTTGTCTGGCTTCTCCAGAAGACCGCCCTCCATCACGAAGCGAAGGACTTGCTCATTGGACATGCCTTGGTAAGGCTGTTCTGCTAATGTGGCAATCTCCCACAAGACAACACCAAAAGACCTGCAAGGGAAAAGCATGTGTGTTAAGAGGCATTCAGGGCAAACAGAGCACCCTTGGAACGGATGATCCGATCTCCTAATGACTAGGCTATTTTGTGGAGTACTTCCCTGCCAGGCACAAGGCAAGACACAATACATTAAAACTTTATCGTCCAGTTAGTAGTCATAACTACAGTGTTTTCTATGCTAATGCTAGCACGTCTGGAAAAAATGGTGAACGCTTGTTACTAGCTAGAAGTCCAAAACACCAACACTTCCTATTTCTGTTTTTTTTTAGGTATTCAAAATTGATTAACTGTAAATCTATTTTGTATTATTTTTGCACTGGCTAGATGTTCATAATGTAAGCTGTTTAGTGATGTTATGTCAAATGGCATATAAATACTGTGAATACACAGATGCAGACAGTTATAGCATGGAATAACAAAGCATCTTAGGCTGTATGAGACAAGTAGCACCTTGAAAATAATGCATAAAAAGTAATAAAACGTATCTATATGTCACACTTTGAGCACACTGCGTTGCAGCAGGAGCATAAATCATTATTTATGTTCACTCTCAGTAACTTGTCCCAGGTAGGAATCATACAATACAGCATCCTAAGGAGATTCCCACTGGATCAGAGTCAAGATTAGACATCCTAGTTTGACCTGTGTGTCATTTGTACAAACCACAGCTCCTGTATTCATAGGAAGCCGGTCACTGATTTGTTGCAAGTTGTTATGGTACCTGTATATCACTTTTTCTTTCATGCAGAGTGGGGAGGAGAGGTGGGTTTACACTAGAGCTTTCTACAGTGCCTTCTCACAATGTACAACCATAGTTCTAAATGTGGCTATTTTAAGAGAAGCTACTAAGTTTTAAACGTTTTAAAATATGACAAGTATCCTGTCCAAAGTAATTTGCAAAGAAGGCTTTAATCACATTAAATGTTGCTTATTGACTTTCTCCTCCTTCAAGCTATTTTTTGGCTGTTGAGGAAATGGCCCATTTGAAATCTTTATGTATGATATTGGTATTTTGATATCAGTACCAATATGATACAGAATACACATTCATTTTTGATTAACAGCACATGAGACAAACATATGAAATCAAATCCAATTTCAGTTTTCCCTCAAGTGACATCAGATGACCTATCCTCTTAGTCAAGAGGACAGGAGTTGTAGGTGCCAGAGTGGGGAAGATTTCATGTACTGGAAAATTTTGCTGAAATTGGGGCAATCCATATCCCTTTGTTATTTTTTTCCCATCCAATTCCTGTGATAACCAGTGTGGACCAGCCCAGTCCATCTGTCTACCAAAGCTGTCAAATGTCATTACGTGTGAAAAACAGAATAAACAAAAAACAGGATGCAAACTTTTGGCGCTTTTTTTACATGACCCCTAAGATCCGCTGGCCACTTAAATTCGGACCAGAGATCTTGGGGGTTCGTCGCTCTCCCTGTGTTCCCACCCCCTCTGCACTTCCTTGCTTCTGTCTGCGTGAGGGGAGGGAGAAAAAAAGGGAGAAAAAACGCAGGCTCACCTCCGTCTGTTGTCATCATGATTCCTGTCTCTTAAATAAGAGACAGGAATCATGACGGGGACAAAAAAACAAACACAAGGCGAGGAGAGCCCGGCACTCACTACTTTACATCCGCATCAGAAATTTTTCAGCTCCGGAGACCAGGTACTTGAAAAGTGCACTGGGACGCACTTAGGTGGGCGTGGTCGCACTTAATTTTTTGTAAACTCCGGAGCTGGTGGGGAAACAATTTTAAGCTCTGGATCTGGGAGCCATTTGCCACGGATTTTAGGGGTCGTGTGAAAAGGCCCTCAACCAATATATAAGGTTTATCTGGAGAGAAGACTAGCTATTTCACCGACATAACAAAATTGGAAGCTATTTTCTAAGTTTCAGATTCCCAGTAGAAGGATATTTCCCAACTTTAATAAGGAGGGATGACAAAAAGAGCAGAAATTCTGGAGAAACATTCATCAAACATGACTAAAGAGAAACAGAGAAGCTTTCAACTAAAACAAATATGGGATATGCCTCAATAATCTAATATAGTCTCAAAATATAGAGAGAAATAAAAATTCAAGCAATTCCAGCTAGAATTTATGTGGGATGTACTGTTGATTATGAGATTCACAAAGCAAGCTATGCGTGTTCAAAATGACCTTCAACACATTGATGTTCCTCCTGGAAAAAACTGGAAGATGTTTCAGAATTTAAGGACATAAAGCCATGGCATGTAGTTAGCACGTGATGAATGTGCCCACACTGAACAGACAGCTCAACAAGCCATAAATGTCTGCTCTGATCTGCAAAATAATTTCTTTTTTTAGGATGGGAGAAAAATGAGTGAAACAACCGCTCTTGGACCAGTGACCAAGTCTGTTTTTAATTGCTCTAAATGTTTTGCAAAAGAGAAGGGCCCACAAAATGTTTAAATATCTCTAAAAAACAGAGAACAATGACATGTTGTACCATGACTTTAAAACAACAATGCTGATTTATTGGAAAAGATCCGTACAGGAGGAGGCAACATCCCTACCCTATTTTGTTTATGCCAAATCCTCGCAAATTCTTTTTGTGGCAAGCAGTGCTTTGTAAAAATGTGCACCGTAACACTGCCGAAGGAGGTAGGCAATATATACTGTATAAAATGGTTCTTCTACATCAACTCATATGTTGCAATCGTCCCCTAAGAATCCCACCCCCAGCAGTAACTGGAATCTCCATACCCCAGGGCGTGGATGTAAATCATCCCCACCTCTCTCAGCCTATGGCTACAATATTAGTTCTGCCTCATTTATTCCTACCCCATTAAATGGAATCTGAAATAAAAGCTATGTAGCCCAGCTCCAAAGTTAGACTTTCCACAAGACAAAAGAGCAGTAAGGTTTCCCTTCCCCCTAACTCTGCAAGGGGAAGCTGGGGGGGTTCTAAAATGCACCCAGCTGTTTAAGGAATACAACTGCCCAATATGAAATTTCAAAATGCAGCTTTGTGGTTATGGAAAAATAGAGAGATAAAAAAACCCATCATTTTAATTTCTCACCTTAAAGGCTACTATGTTGAAGAATTTAATTTTAAGACTTTTTGTGAAAATACTATTCCACATCCACCTCGCCCCTTCTTGTGCAGGTGCTATTTAAAAACCCATGCAGGTATCTTCTAGAATTAGGCCAGCCCTAAAACTACACAGAGACATATCCAGACTCCCTTTGTGGTTCTTAGCATCATAGAAGAGCCAAAGAAAAAGAAGTGATGTCCTGAGATAAATTATGCAGAATTTGCATCAAGGATACTGAAAAACAGAATTGAAGCAGGAAAACCCAGAGCCATCAAATCTTTGACATGGCGTTCCCATAGCCAAATTTCAGAAGCTTAAAGAAAATCATTCAAATATTTCTAAAAACATTTTCAAGATTACCAAACATCTGAGTGAGTGGTGAAGACACCATCCTTCAGTGATTCTGGGGACATCCAGCGAACAGGCAGCAGTCCTTTCCCCCCTTTTCGATAGTAATCAGTCTCATAAATATCTCTCGTCATGCCAAAATCTGCAACAGATCATAAGAAAGAAATGCACTCAACAAACCATGGTAAAAAATTGGAAAGAACAACCTAGGCAAGTGAAATCTGCTAAGGAACAAAAAAAAAACCAACCCACACAACAATTCAGGTTGTCACAGGGCTTGCATTTCAACTACAATCCAGAACTCAATTTCCTTGCATGCATGAGATGGGATGGTGAGCCCACATCATCTTCTTTTGTGATACTGAGGACAGAGCTGGACAGTAACCGAAACCCTACCCCATTTTTAAAATTCTCCTCCTTACATTTCAAGAGATTTTGAAAAGTCTTGCCCATGTATTTATCAAATCTTTTCCATACAGAAATGTATTATTGTTTCTTCAAGGAAGTTAAAGCTGAGACAGAACAATGACTAAGTTGCACAGTACCACATAGTGATGATGGAACAGCATAGGTCTAATGGACATGACAATAAAAAGGTAAAAGGCAAAGTTTCCCCCTGCACTTGCGTGCTAGTCGTGTCCAACTCTAGGAGTGGTGCTTATCTCCATATTCAAGCCAAAGAGCCAGTGTTGTGCAAGTCCATGGCCTCGTGGCCAGCATGGCTGCAAGGAAACACTGTTTCCCCTTCCCTCTTTTTATGGCAGTACCTATTTATCTACTTGCATTTACATGCTTTCAAACTGCTAGGTTGGCAGGAGCTAGGGTTATCAGCAGGAGCTCACTCTGCTGTGTGGCATCTGGGATTCGAACCGCCGAGCTGCCGATTTTGCAGCCAACAGTTTTCGGAGGGACATGGCAATACAAGTACAGAAAAGTCACCTACTGGCCTGTCTCTTTCTAATACTCTGAAGAAATTCCTGCTTTCTCTGTATGCAGATCACTCTGCCCTACCCCGAACAAAAGGAGAAAGCATACCTCCAATTTTCACAGTGAAGTCCTCAGCCACCATGCAGTTCCTTGCAGCAAGGTCTCGGTGGACAAACTTGTTGGCATTAAGATAAGCCATGCCATCAGCAATCTCGCCTGCCATCTGAATCATCTTCTTCAGAGCCGGAAGAGTCTGGGCTGGGTTATTCTGAGCAAAGCAAGACAGATGGAAGCAATATGAATCAAAAGAGAAAAAGAAAGGAAAAAGACTTGCTTCCATTCTTGTCAAAGTCAGTTTTTTGGGTCATCTTGACTAATCTCGTGGGCACACGTTGGTCGGCCACTGCATTTAATGGGTGCAGCACCCAATCTGCCGCTCTGCTCAGCCCCACTAGCCCCTGTGGGTGGATAGAGCGGCAGATCGGGTCCCTCACTCAGAAGTTCAAACCTCCCCAGATGGCGGACTGAGCGGTGCAGCACCTGATCCACCACTCTGCCCAGTGGGAATGAAGCCACTCGCTGCACTAGAATGTCACTCTTTTGCAACAGTGTTCTTGTAGAATGCATTAAAGGATGCCTTTGGTACATGCGGATAAACCTGTGTGTGTAAATTGGCACAGTTCACTTCCTAAAGATTCGGCCACCTTATTATGCCACATATATGCCCCAGGTGCTTCAAAAACTCCCCAGAACACATTACAGTATTTTGCCCTCCTCTAAGTCAAGGGGATGTTTTCCTTATATTGCCCCTTTAAACACAGCAACTTTTTTGTTATTAAAGCAAGATGTAACAACAACAATTCAAGATTAAAGGATAAGACTTGTTGCAAAATGTTTGGTGAACAATTGAAGAGCGAAACTGTTTTCATCAAATGTAACAAGCGTAGTTGCTCATTTCAACTTTGTGCCCAAATCTCATTTACACCAATGGTGTGGAAAGAATTTATTTTATTAAATCCCAAGAACACAAATCAAGAATGTGGAAACTTTATTCTGTGGTGGTTCTCCAGGAGCTACTCTCTCAAGAGCCTAAAGAGCAATGAGCCTACCACCCTCAGGAAGCTTTGGGGCAGTTTCTTCCCTAGATACATTGCAGCGAGAAATGAAGGCTTAAGAAGGTGGCTTCAGCCTTATATAGGTGATTGAAATGGAAATGTCTGCAGATATGTGTTTTGTGGGCTGAAACTCCCAGAATTCTGCCCGGGGAACACTTAAGAGAATTCCAGAATTTGGAAACAAACAGAAATGAGACCTCTCTCTATTAAATACACCTAGCAACAAATATTAGCAAATGTTCTTTTCTCATTGGAGGAGTAAAGCCACATGCTGCCCAGTTTACTGTTAATTAATTTGCTGATTAGCTTTTGGATGTAGGTAACCACCAAGATGCTGCCCAACCCATTGGTTATCTACATCCAGAAGCTAATCAGAGGCTCCTGAGAATGGGCTGGACTTTAGTGGTTGATTGAGAAAAGTCACTTAGGTCAAGTAAGCCAACAAGTCTTTTCTTTGGTACAGTCATTCATTCATTCATTCATTCATTCATTCATTCATTCATTCATTCATTTATTGCATTTTTATACTGCACCGATTTCCCAGAAGGGACTCTGGGCGTTTGGGTTGTTGTATTTGCAATTCCATATAAATATTAAAATTTGCAATTCCATATGAATTCCATATAATTTTTTATGCTGGTCAATGAGCATAATAAAGACTTGTTGTTGTTGAACATCTTTGAGATGGAACATATGGACTTATTTTAATCAAGTTTCGCACTCAACACAATTTGGGCAGGGACTATTTTGATTCAAAGTTTCAGCCTGGCAAATTGAAATGCAGATAAAGTATCTAAATGGGATATTTAATCCACTTCAGTTTAAGTGGAGGATAAAGCACACCAAAGTAACACACAGCACAACCTCTTTTGAAAGCAAGCTTCCCTGCCACCACAAATGGGTGTCTCCAGTGGCAAAATTCAAAGAGTCCTTTAGACCAGTGTTCCCCAACCAGATCGTGGATGTCCATGCCACCCCCGCATCGCCCCCGCCGCTGCCATCACCCCCGTCCCGCCGCCGCGACCCCTCCACAATTGCCCCCGCTGCTGCTGCTGCTGCTCCTCCGGCGGCAGCGGCGGGAGGAGGAGGAGGAGGAGGAGGAACCGAGCAGGAGCAGGAGGCGGCGGCGGCTCGCCGGTGCCGCGAGGGGGCTTCCCGCGCGGCCGGTCGGGTGCCGGGCGCGGGGCCGGGAGCCGCGCGCGCGGGTCTCGCTGCTGGCGCCCGCTCGCTTTCCCGGCGGAGGAGGAGGTCCACAGCGGCGGCGGCAGCAGGAGCAGGAGCAAGCGCGGCGCCAGCAGCGAGACCCGCGCGTGGCACCCGCTCGGCCGCGCCGGGAAGCGCCCTTGCGGCACCGACGAGCCGCTGCCGCCTCCTGCTCCTGCTCCGGTTCCTCCTCCTCCTCCTCCTGCCGCCGCCGCCGGAGGAGCAGCAGCAGCCGAGGCCCGCTCGCTTTCCCCGGCGGAGGAGGAGGAGGCGGGGGCCCGCCTGCCCAGGAGCCCTGGGTTCCCCCCCACCCCGCCCGTGTGTGGGGGGGGAGTGGCACGGCCGACGCCCCCAGCCGGTGAGTGCCGCCACCGCCGCTCTCGTGCCTCCCCCTCCTCCTTCCCTCCCATCCTTTGCTTTCACACACACCCTTTTGCCTCCCCGCCGGACCCCCCTTTCGCATTCCTTTATCTCCCCCCCTTCCCCACCCCCACCCCCAGCTTAGGGCCACAGAAAAATTATCAAAAATTTCCCGGTCTGCGGGGATAAAAAGGTTGGGGAGCACTGCTTTAGACCATCTGTCCATGCAACTCTCGAATTGGAAGACCGGCCACACTCACCTCAGTATCTGGCCGAAGAGACCGCAAATAACTCTTCAGATCTCCCCTGGTCATGAGTTCCATAATGACCAGAGTGGGCTGTCCTTGAGACACAACACCCAGAAGCCTCACCTGACAAGAGAAAAACGCTTAAGATTATTCAAGAACTAGGCACCGTCTTACATTCCATCTTGTGCTTATGACAGCATTTCTTTACATATTTACAGCCTAGAATTACAGAGACCATGGTGGTGGTGGATGATAAAGGCATGATTATATCCTAACCACAGGTATATGTTCACTAGAAACGAAGCCCTACTAGACTAAACTGTGTTCTCTCCCATGTTTCATTCCTGCACTGATGCAAAACAAAGATGGCAAATCCCGTCTTCTTTGCCCAAAGATCCTCAACCATGTGGTCATATTCACGGGGATTCCGGAGTGCAGGCTATGTACTCACAGCACAGTTATCTTTCTTAACTCTGTATTCCAATAAAGTTCATTTTAATAGCTTAGAAAATTATTGGTTATTCCACAATGAAAAGCTATTATTTTATTGGAAGAATCAAAAGCTGAAAGGCAGTGAGACTCTCACCCAGAATCAGTGTGGACTGACAGTGGTATTGAAAAAAAAACCCACGTCTAGATCCAAAGCTCAGGAAAAAAAACTGTTAAAATAAATCCATGATCCAAACATAGTTAGAATTCTCAATAATATATTTAAAGTACGACAGTTCAGTCGTTAAATGCCGTGATGGGTTCTCTTATGATTAATTCCTCTATTTCTGATTTCACCACCTTAACTAACACAGATGCACTTCTTTTAAATCCTCATTGATAATTTTAATTTCTCCCCTACCCCAACTTTGTAAGAACCCAGAGTGTTGACTGGGGAAGGCGATGCTGAATGGTGTTATTCACACCAGCAGTTTTCATCTTTGTGTGGCGCATCGACTTACTACATGATGGCAGTTGAACTCCTTCATCACCGAAGCTTCATTCAAAAACTCGATTCGTTCTCGCATGCTTGCCGACTCATTGACCGTCTTGATGGCCACTCGGGTTTCTGGCTCATCTTTAACCACACCTTTCGCAATCCCTTCATACACCATTCCAAAGGAGCCCTGCCCCAGTTCTCGGCACATGGTGATTTTTTCCCGGGGCACTTCCCATTCATCTGGTACATACACTGCAAAAGCACACAGAGAAAAATTTGAAATTGCCAAAGGCCGTGAGGAAGCTGTTCTAAATTTCACATGCTGAAAAATCATTTCAACAGTTCACTGAAACAGTGATATATCAGAAATATTTTGATGCCTTATTTTTTTCACATTGTTTCAACAATACTGGGACAGAGCCACCATCTTGCGGATTGGGAGCAGGGTCTGAAATGAATCAGTTTAAAGGCATACAACGAGTACACAATCAGTCTATGACATGAATCCACAACTAAAGGGCTCCTGGGGAAGGACAGAGGCAATACAGTGTTAATGTTGTTGGACTACAACATCCATCAGATACACACAGCCGGCGGTGACAAGCACTGCAAGCTGCATTACAACAACAACTAGACACCTGCATTTAGTCCACGGAAGACTAACACTAACTTGGCATATGAGGAATTTTCTGGGGAAACAGGCACAGCACCAGTATGCTCGCCACTTGGTCCACTAGTATCCTAAAGGTATCACCTGTTCCACTTTTGTACACAAACTAATGTGTTCAAGGTTAATGAGCACGTCCCCTCCCAGTGTACGACCACGGCTCACACCAGTCATAAGCAGGAGAACCTACAGGGAGGGATAGTATTGAAGCAAGTTACCGGAAGCCAGGTTCGGATGAATATCAGGAAACACTTCCTAACTGTTAGAGTAATATGGAAATAGAGCCAGTTACTTTAAGTGGTGGTGAGTGCTCCAACACTGGAGGCATCCAAGAGAAATTTAGACACCCACTTGGCAGATATCCTTGGATCTGCATTCCTGCACCGAGCAGGGGATTGGACTCAATGGCCTTGTAGGCCCCTTCTAACGTCTTTATTCAACTTCAGGAAGGCCACATGTTCCTCCCTAATGATGCAACAGCATCCTTTGTAGAGAGACTGGGGTGTGATGAGTAATATCTCAAATGGGTTTCTCTAATGAGGAATAACACAGCACCGTATAGTTAAATCTATATCTATTCTCCAGATTCAGCCAGAAAATATTGTGTCTTGAGCTGGATTCATAGCCCGGCACCAAATCACCACATTTCAATTAGCAATCTCTCCTGTGTGCAATTGAAGCAAAGAAAGGTCTTTTTCCATTTCTGAGTCCAAAAATAAGGTCAAGCAGATACTTTTTTCTGCTTTGTTTTTAGATGCTGCAGTTGAATTCATGACCCCCAAACAGAAATCTGAACAGCCTTACAACTAGAGGGTGCAATTCACACAAGAACACAAAAAGCCACAATCTGGAATATAGGAAAGAAGGGGGAAGTAGTTGGAAATTGTGGTCAACTGCAGGCACAGCTGATCTTGGTTGAATTATAGCAAAGAGAAATGAAACAGGGCCTTGACTTCTGATTTCTTTTCCCTAACCAATTGGGATAAAAAGAACTACTAAGCCTTGTAGCTGCAGCTGGCTGTTGCAGGTCAGTAACTCTTCTGCAATGTGGAGTTGAAGGACTGAGCTCTGGGGAAATAGCTGCCTGACACATCCGGCCACTCCAAATCAAGAGCTAGAGACCTCCTTTTCCCCTTGAGCTTTTTCTCTACTGATTCAATGGCCGAAGGGGAAGTTTTGGCTTTTACAACCATTTACAAAATGCTTTCTCAGATCACACCTCCAGCTGTGCATGCATTACATTCACCCTATTTTTCAAGACTCTGCAAGTCCCCAGGGTGTCAGGTGCTGAAGGGAATGACTTACCATCTGAAGCGCTGAAATATTCAGGATTCACAGAAGCATAAAGTACTCCATTTCCGAGCCTGTCGCTGTTCCTGTTAAAATAGAAAAAAAAAGGGGGGGGGAATTTCCTCACCCATCTCAGGAAGAAAGAAAAAGAATCATATTTCACTCTATTTTGGGCCTCTCACTTCAAGCTCTGTTCTGGGACTTGCTTTTTGAACATATACACCCCCAACAGGAGCTAATGACAGGTTTGCAAGAGGGTGTTGGGCATAAGCTGTGTTCCTTTCCACCTGCCCCTAAGACAAAGGAAAGATCCTTTCTACTGTGCATTCAATGAACGAGCAAGAGAAAAGGAAGAGCTCAGAGTAGCTGCTGGCACAGGGACAAGGAAGAGCGTGCACCTAAAAGTGCTTGCCTTCTGTTTTTCACTCAAGCCATGGAAGGAAAAGGATCAAAGGCCCACCACTGGTGACCAAGAAATGGACAGAACTTGGAAAACTTAACTTTTAAAACTACAATTCTCAGATGACACCCCCCAAAAAAAGACAGCACAGCTGAGGTTTTAAAAGCAATTATAAGCTTCATATCAAGAGCCAATAAAAGGGGGTAGGGGAGAGAGACTAATTCCTCAGAGGATTTCCAGCTAAACAATTTACATTTGCAACTCCCCTTATTTTCCCAAATTTTCATCCAGGTATGAAATGAGACCTAGACTGTTTGTCCTATGGATTGGATATGTTCCAAAGGTCTGTATTTTCTAGTAATAAAAGCAGAAATGTAAATACGTAAAGCCCATAGGGCAGATTATATCCAAGCTGAATTCTGTTCTTCCACAAGGCAGGATCTCACCTCTTTTTGTTACAGACGTAGAGCATAATGAGAAGCCCTCCAATGACCAGCAGGACCGCAATGGGGAGAACAATGATCAGATGCAAGAAATTCCAATAGTCGGCTGCTGCAGCAATGGAAGCAAGCAAAGGGTGGCCAAGTGATTATTCATTCATGCAGCCATGGCACCACTGGACAAACAGCTCTGGTGGACTGGACCGTCTTATCAAGATAGCCTTATTCTCTTTCCTTTTTCATGTACTTCTTTTCTCTCCTGCAAATGACTAACCAGATGTTCCAAAAGAGTCCAAACAGGGCAGAATCAGAGACACCCCTGTGTGTGTGTGTGTGGGGGGGTACTTTTTCCTAATCCCCCCTGCTATATAGCTCAAGAAAGGCAGACTGGCACAGCTGATAGAATATTTGACTAGGACTCAGGAGACCTAGGTTAAAATCCATACTCAGCCATGAAAATAAAATAAGCAAAGGTAAAACCCCTCCTTTGAACATCTCACGTGCCTCAAAAACACTATTAATCTTGCCATAAATTGGTAGCAACTTGACGGCACATTACAAAAAATGTAACAAGCCTCTACAAGCTTCACACTGTACACAATGCCAGGTTGTTGTTGTTGTTATTTTTTAAAATGTAACTAAGATGGGATGAACAACTTGTCAGACCGAAGGGCCATTATTTTTTATTTTTATCTTTATTTATTTGCCTACAGAAATTACACCAATCATTGGATGTCCACTTTCAGTTTTCAAAAACTGATATTCTGGTGCATAAAAAGGCACAAGAACTCTATTTTTTTAAAAAATGAAATGCCATTCCTGAAGCTTCGAGGAGTTACAATTCTGGCACAACAAGCAGGGACAAAGAGAAGGCAAGGGTAGGAAAACCAACCTGGTGAGGAAGCTGAGCTCAACCCACCCATGATGATCTAAGGAACACACACCCTTTTGCTGCACCCGCCTCTCTCCAACCAACCAGGTAAGTAAGCCTTACGTTTAGGCAGGACATAGAAGGAGGTGGGTTCCGTCCAGGATCCGTTCCCCGCCAGAGAAGTAGCCTGGACTCTCACAGTATAGTTTCCAGGGTTCAGATGTGTCAGTTTGGCTCCCCCAAGCTTCTTATATTCCTGCCTGGAAATACAGTCCCGCTTCTCCTAAAAATAAAAATAAAAAAGTGGGGGTAGATGGGAAAAAGAGTTTAGATCTGTCCTTGTTCTAATGCACGGAGGGCTCTGAAACCAATGACTCTGGTGTCTAATGAACGTTCACCTGGTGCAGCGGCAGACATTAAAACAGACTTCTGGTAGGAGACATATCCCTCCCTCCAAAGCAAGCTTGGGGAAACTTTGCAAAACGACGACGACGATTAAAAATGCAAACATTTCCATGTAATATATAGACAGCTTGCATAAAAGTAAATTCAGGACATCATCCATTCAGCAATCCAGTTTGGAATGTCTTTATAGGCCAGATTCCTTAAGACTGCTGGCATAAATCTGAGAGCAGTTGCTACTAATTAACTCAGTCAATGATGGCACAGTATGGAGGTCACTCATCCTTGAGCAGCCATAACTCAGGGTGACTTGATGGCACATAACAACAATGGAAGAAGTCAGCGGTTGCGTTTCATGTTGCACACCAACCACGTGCAACAAGAAATGGAAATGGCAATTTCTTAACAAGCAGCCTTTTACTGCTGAAATTTGTTCCCATGCTCTTAATGTTGGATTAATTATGCCGTGGGAATCTAGCCACAAAGATTTCTCTTTGTCTTATGTGACTTAAGAAGGCCCAACCCAAACTATTCAAATTAATTTGAAGTACAAGAAAGGAAATTCTAAAACTTAATATAAATCATTAGGAAGAGCTTCAAGGAGGCAAGACCTGTTCAACAGTGGAATGGGCTACTAATTCCAACCCTACAATTCTAGGAGTCTATGATACACAGATTCCCAGGATAAATATAAAATCGGCATGGGAAAGGCAGTGGTCTTTAACTGTTTTTAAGCTCTGCTCTTCAACCCTGAGAAACAGAAACGTTGACATTACCTTCTACCAAGGTTGACCACAGTTCCTTGTGTCCTAATATCACCTGTACCTGCGTTCCCCACACATGGTTTGTTCCAGGGGCTTTTAGTACAACTCCTTTAAGTATGTTGATGGGAATTGGAGATCCAACTTCTGGATATGCATTTCCTGGAGGCTGAGCAGAACACTGATTCTCCTATCCAGCTCTACCTGAAAATACCAAGCTTCGACCCTGAAATGTTCAGTGTACAAAATATGACTTCTACCTCCCATTTGCAGCCCTTTCTCTAATTGGTGATGCAGTAGAATTGCAGCCTTGGGCACAAACGCCCTCAAAGGAGACATTCATAGCATGTCACGTTGGATGCAAAGGCTCTTAGTCCTCCTTACCTCTCCATTTTGTCCATACTTGATTTCATACATCAAAATCAATCCATTGGGATTAACCGGTTCTGGCCACTTCAGATAGATGATGTTGTCATCTTTCCCCTCCCATGTTACTGCTCCTGGAATGTTATCCCCTCCTTCTGTGGAAAGAGGTCCCAAGAGTTGGTGTCACACAATGCAAACTATGAACTTGGCTCTGTTGTCATCCCCTTCCTTCCTCAAATATGAGCTGGGTGAAAGTCACACATTCACATGCACACCAAACACCAAGTCATAAAACACAGTTCCTGGCCAAACCTGCCAGTTTGAGTTGCACAGGTTTTATCTCAAGTTGACAACACATGGAAGTTGGTGTTCATCCATGGCTGTCTTCCTCCCTTTGAAGGAACAAAAGTGGTTTGCACACTGGTTTTTGGCAACAATTTAATTCTGCAGTGCAGCACACAGTCAAGGATTATTCCCCCGTTCCAGTGCCAAGCTCAGGAAGAAGGCACCGTGCATAAGTGCTGTACTATGTTCTGGAAGGAGAAATGAAAATTTTGCCCTTGTTCATCCTTACCCTCTAAGCTGAAAAGTGGTAAGAGGGCGAGCCTTTCCTTTCCCCCACTGGTCTAAAAAGATAATTCACAATTTTTTAATATGGCACAACTGCCCTGGTGAGCAAATCTTTAAAATAATGATAATCAGCTGCTAGAGTAACTAGGAGTAACTGAAGCATTAAATGGGTTGAATGTGTCTTTTTGGGAACTCAGTCCACCCTTCCATAGCTGTCATGTCTGCACTTATTTTCAAAAGACAAAAATTGTGCAAAATTTAATGAGAGAAAAAGGGCTTGGTATGAGCACATTACTAATATTAATGAATTCTCATTTAATGAAAAAGGATGTCATCTACTTCTGCCTTGCAAAGGGCGCACTGCATTTTGTGCTAGAATGCATATGTTTTGGAGGGAAAAAGCACTTTTTGGGGGGGGGGGGAAGAGGGGGGCACAGAATGTGTAAACGGACAAAACATCTTGTAATCTCACCCAGCAGGGAGACAATGTGGCAATGAAACAAGCAAGGTTTTGCATAGCTAGCCTGGTGCTTCATTTGTTGAAGGTGTGAGTTTTGACAAGGCCATGCCAAGAAAGTCTGCTTAGCTCCCCCATTAGCTTTTCTAGTTTGTTCAACGTGCTTGGAAGGAAAGGCCTGGCCTCCAGCATCCCTTTCCTCATGCACCTCAGGCCCATTATGAACCTGTCTGGGAGTTAAGATCACCAGGAGAGGACGGTCTCTCGCTTCATCGGTGCGTTTAGTGAGCACTCAGGAGAGGGCTTCCTCTGTGGCTCCTCCCAGACGTTGGAGCTCCCTCCCACCAGGAGACTTAACTGGCCCCACCTTAGCTGTCCTTCTGCAAGCAGGCAAACATCTTTCTCTTCAAGCACGCTTTCCTTTAATGATGGCTTCCTGAATGGGGTTCATAAATGCATTGTTGTGCCTTACTGCTTTGCTATGTGTTTTGATGTTGCTTCTGTTTGCCATTTTTTAAATGTGTGGTATTTACCCAATCCTTTTTGGCATTAGTATACTTGCTTTTAGCTTTAAATATTGTCTTTTAATAATATAAGTCACCTTGGGTCCTTCTTAAGGAGAAATGTAGGGTAGAAATGTTTTAAATAAACAAACAAACACATAAATACAGTAGTCCCCCATTTACTGCAGGGTTTACGTTCCCTAACCACCTGCAATAAATGAAAATCCACTATATAGGGACGCCATCTCAGTGACAATGGGTCGGGAGGACCTCTTTGCCTCGTCCTTCCTTCTTTCACCTCACCTGCCTGAGGGAAAGGAGCCTGTTCTCAGCCACACCACCACCACCACCACCACCACTTACCTTTCCCTCCTCCCGCCTGCTCGCTCAACAGCTTTCTGGTGCAGCGGCACAACTGAGAAAGTGGGAAGGGTGAGGGGAAGGAGCCAGCTAGCAAATAAATGAAAGGGGCCGGCCACCAAGCAAGCCAGCAGGTGGGAAAGGGGAAAGGAAGAAAGTGGCTGCTGGTGGCTGGCTGTGGCTAATTCTCCTCCTCTGCCTGTCCGTCCATCTGTCCCTCCCAGAGGAGGCCTCTGGACCCAGTGGAGGTCCTGGCCACGGAGGTCTCCAGCCCTAGCAGCGGCCACAGTGCGAGACTTTCAGACCCAGGTCGGGAGGCCTCCGCTGGGGCCACGGCTGGAGCCAGAAGCCTCCTTTTCAACCACGGCTCAGTCAGGAGGCCTCCACAAGGGCCACTGTCACCAAAGAGGAGGGGGTGATGGAAGATCCCGCTATACAGTGGGACTGCAATATGTGGGGCACGATGTGGTGGGGGACTACTCTAAGTGGAAGAATCTGAAGAGGGAGAGTTTCTGGCTTACACATAGAGCCTAGAGACTATGGGGTGGTGCCTGGAACATACACAGGATCTTCCTCTAAACAGATCCTGTGTTTGCTTCAGCCAACTTTAGACATCCCCCCATCTACCTACTGCATTCTCTTACATGAATTATTTTACAGGTTAACTGTGAATTTATTATGATGACAATGCTTTATCTGATTTAAGAGACTACTTTGGAAGCAGAGATAGGGTAAAATGAGTGTGGTGCTTTTACAATCTCTCTCTCTCTCTCCCCCAAAAAAAAAATCTGGAAGAGGGTGGGAAAACTGAAGAAAGGTCCTGAGTTGGTACCTGCAGGCATGGTTCTTGCAAAGACAAAGTTGGAAGCGCTACAGCCCAGCAACGCAGCTTCATGGTTGCAGCTGTGAATGTCAATACGGTAGAGCGTGAAAGGCAAGAGGTGAGAGATGAGCGTCCGCTCCCGGCCTTCAACTTTGCTTTCATAGAAGGGGAACTCCAGCTCGCCTTCTTCCACATCAGAAGCATTGGCAGCATGTTCTGGGATGACAGCCGTCTTGTTCCTACCGGCAAATGTCGTGTTTGCCACTCGGGACAAGTCCCGCCGCTTTCGGTCAGGCCTAGATAGAGAGGGAGTGGGGGGGGAGGGAATCAAGGTCATGAAGTGGGATTGACATTGTCTGAAAAGGGCTAAAATCAGATCCAAGCCCAAGACATTAAAGGACGCAGCCAACAGCTTTAATGTATTCAAAGAAAACAGTAATAAAGCGATATGAATGCACTCAAACTTTACATGCTGCCCTGTATCAAAACAACTGCTTTATAGGTGATCTTGACCCCGAGTCAAATTGCAGGCCAGCAACACATCCAAATCTGAGGAAAATGTTTTACAGGAAAAAGATACAGAAAGAAGAGTGCCAGGTCAACCAACAAGACCCAAGGAAGCAGCTATGGGAAAGCAGAACTGGTAAAAAAAAAACAGGGGAAGTTCTGCCACAGGGCACGGCAGTTAAAGAGGAGGCTACTCTTCTTCTCAGAGAGGAGCCAAGAAGCAGCATTTGGGGGGGGGCGGCGGCAGGGGGAGACTCCTCTTTAATCCCTGTAGCAGGACTTGTCTGTTTTAGTTCTCCTCCACCCCGACTCTCTCTCCTGGAGAAATCTTACAGAAAAAGCTTTCTAGGTTCCTAAGATGTTTTCTCATCATTTCCCCCGGGAGCGGCAGCAACCTAGACCAAACTATCCTGTGCAACACAGCGTCTTCCCTGCGCAGGATTGCACAGAAAGGACATTGAGCTGTTCAGAAAAATGAAGAAATAAAGAACCGGACAGAAGAGGACCAAGACCTGCGGCAGTGTTGGCGAACTTATGGCACCTTTCTGTGGGCACCCGACATTGTCCCTTCACAGCCACCTGTATTCAGATTCAATGGCTATGTTGGCACTTTGCAAAAAATTAGTGCGTTTTGAATCACAGTTTGGGCACTTGGTCTCTAAAAGGTTCACCATCACTGAGACCTGGGGGGTCTTGTTTGTGCAGGAAGCCTAGAAATCTCACTGTTACAGGAAGGAGTTGCAGTGAGAAATCTTGACATAGTGAGATCCAGAAAAATGCCAACTGTGATAAATTTTTCAAGTACTCTCTACTTCCTTTGCTTGGATGCTTGCAACAGAGTTTTGATTAGATCCGATCAGAGCCTTAGACTCACCACAACCAGTTTTACACAGCAGGGACTAGTATACCTATGCCGAGATATGCTTACACACATACGTGCGGACATAGATGAGCATTGCTACTTAAAAGAGTCGGCACTGCCTTTACAGCAGACAGGCAGAACCTCAATGAAGGCTGGAAACACAATATACCAGCTAATGAGGGTTGTGTTGACACATGAATTGTTCTCTCCCTTTGGGGGGGGGGAGGGAAGCACTGAAGGAAAAAGATGGAAACTAGAGAGCGAGACAGACAGACGAGAGTAAATAATTTGTTTAAATGTGCCCCAGAGAGAAATATCATCCAAGTCATATTCTCACTTTTCCCTGACACTCTGTGGTTCTTTAAGAGTCACTTTAGTTGCTCAGAGAGTTAGAAGCCATGCGTCTCAACTACTACTGCTGTTACAGCACTGAAAGGAAAAATACAGCAATTATGAACACAAGCTGAGCAAAGAAGAGGAAATAAGCTGAGACAGTCAAGACTCACATTAGCAAATCATACCCACTTACGTTCCTGACACACACACACACACACACACACACACACACACACACACACACACACACACACACACACACACACACACACACACACACACACACACACACACACACACACACATGTGCACAAATGACATTTCAAGAGTGTCTGTGCTATTGCATCTTCCTCCTTGGGTCAGGATACTGAGATCTGCTACTTATGGGCCCCAATCTATATGGAAAGGAAAAACCTCATTTCGAATCAAATGGGGATCCGAAATGCAAAAAAACAAAAACAAAAACCAAACCCTGCTGAAACAAGAAATATCTATTGTGCCCAGCAACTCTCTAGAGTGGGGACAGAAAACCTGTGTCATGGTGAAATGGTCCTGATGGGGATGGTTTTTTGCCATTGGCTGGGCCTACTGGAGCACTGCTAGGCTCAGAAAGGGGGTAGAGAGATGGGGATTTCAGAGAACAGAGTGAAAATTGCAGCCAAGGTGGCAGGAGGAGGAGGAGGAGGACAAAGAGAGCTCCACATAAATAAAAGAATGCCTTCACAAACCATCCCCGTGAGGTAGGAGACTACTGCTGGGATCCGGCTGATCCTCTCCTGGCGCAGTGGTTAAATGTCTCTACTGCAGCTAAAACTGTGTTCACGACCTGGGGTTCAATCCCAGGTAGCCGGCTCCTGGTTGATTCAGCCTTCCATCCTTCTGCGGGCGGTAAAATAAGTACCCAGCTTGCTAGGAGGAGGGTCAATGTGTAGCCTGCATACTGTAATTAAAGTGTAAACCGCCCAGAGACCACTTGAAATTGTATGGGGCGGTATATAAGCAGAACACTTTCATGCTGCTGACCAGCTTTCAACAACATGGTTTTAATATTCAATTTTGTTACCCAACTCAGTCATCTAAGCTTAAATATTTTCCGTAGCACTGTTGCTGGGAACACTGCTTCTCAAACATTCCCCACAGCTAGCGCATTAACTTTGTGGCATCACTTTGGCATTGGTTAAACCATTCAAAGGAGACAAGGTGCACGTCTACCAGCTGCCCACCTGTGGAACACCTGCAGAGGAACAGTTACACTCCGCCACTCTCCCAATGGGCAGCATCTCAAAAGGTCTTAGGAAACATTTTGGCCAACAACAAAGGGGAGACGCGCAGTGCAGGAGGAAGCTTCCTCGCAAACACGGATAGATGGATGGATGGATAGACGTCTTGCGCAGATTTCTTTCAGACAATACCTTGTTAATTCCAAAAGCTTGCCTAGTGCAATGTAGTAAATAGAAATGTCCGACCAGGACTCAGGAGTCATACGTTCAAGTGACCATTTAGCCACAGAAATGTCCTGCAAGTCAGCAATGGCCACCCACATGCTCAACACCTTACACAACCTCAAAACCTTATTCGGGTTATAGTAAGTGATACATGATGGCAAAGCCTAATTCTGGAACCCTCCTTTAACAGCCCTAAATTATCTTGAGACAAAGCTGGTAGCTCAGTGAGTTGGGAGGGCCTGGCTTCAGAACTGAGAGCCAGAAGTTGGATTTCAGAGGGGAACTCCCAGGAGAGCTGTCTGCCTCTGTCATTTTGTGCATGCTGTATGGCCCCAGAACATCACCAGAAGGAGGGACTGGAAACCCCAATTATCACATTTTACACTTAGAAAACCCTGGGAAGTGTTGCCTTAAGTGAGAAGCTACTTCCTGTCACACAGGAAGACCAGAGGCAACTAGAGAGGAACGCTTGAAAGCTACGACATTCGCTTGGTGACGTTCACTTTCTTCAACCAGCCCACTGACCATTGCCCTCATACTCCGAGGCTTTTAAATACTGTATATATTCGAATATAAGCCTAGTTTTTCAGCCCTAAATTTGGGCTGAAAAAAGGGGCCCTCGACTTATATGCAGGTCAATACTTTTAGCCACTGAGGCAAGTGCTTGGGTCGGTGGCTAAAAGTCATTTTAAACATTGTGTGCCGCTTCTCATGACCCCCCTCTGCATCACAGGGGAGCGGTGCACATTGTTTAAAATGACTTTTAGCCACTGACCCAAGCACTTGCATCAGTGGCTAAAAGTCATTTTAAACATCACACACCACTCCCCCAGCTCACAAAGGAGGAGCTGCCAGGCCCTGCTGCATTTCCCACCCTAGATTTATACTTGAGTCAATACGTTTCCCCAGTTTTGGGGGGTTAAATTAGGGGTCTCGATTTATACTCGGGTCAACTTATACTAGAGTATATATAGAGTACCATTTCTTTTATTTCTTATCTGCTGTTTGGTTAATGGGGGGGGTTGGACACGACTGTATTTTTAAAAAGCAATTTGACAAGCAGCAAATAAAAAATCAAAAGAAACAGGATTTTTTTAAAAATGTCTGTTTTAGACTCTGGAGCCCCACCGAGTGTGCCATTATAAGGGCAGAAATGTAACAAATGAGTAAAAGTAATAGTTAATTGCCCTGAAATCGAGTGGGTTAACAGGCAGCATGTGCATAGGGAAATTAAGATCACAACCTAGAGCCCACCCACCCCCACTGCCTGCAAAGAGAGAGCTCGGCTCTTCACCTGGGTAAGAAGATGGCATTATGGAGGAAATTCTCAAAGACTTTGCGATACTCGGCCTCCTCCTTCTCCGCTTGCTTCTCCGCCTCTGTCTTTGGGCACGCACAGCAAGGCCCCTTGTCCCCTCCAGCACCTTCAGGCTTGGTGGGCTCAGTGGCTTCCTCTGTATCAATGGTCCCGTCCGCGTATCTCCGAATCGGGACTTTATCTTTAAAGGAGAGAAGTGGGTGGTGGGTGGGGGGAAATAGCGATAAGACGAGTGGACTCAGAAAACAACCCTACGACATGAGAAGGAAAGAGGTTTCTGAGTTTGGGCAGTGCCAAGCTTTGAGGTCTCCTCTGCATCAGGAACGAGCACAAACCACAGAAGGGGAATGGGCTTAAGTAAAGGGCTTGTGGCGCAGCAGTTCAACTGTGGCACTGTAGCCAAAACTCTGCTCACGACCTGGGGTTCAATCCCAGGTAGGTTGAGTCAAGGCTCACTCAGCCTTCCATCCTTCAAAGGTCAGTAAAATGAGTACCCAGCTTGCTGTGGGGGCAAGGTGTAGCCTGTATAATTACTTGCAAACCACCCAGAGAGTGCTTTAAATGCTATGGGGAGGTAAATAAGCAGCAATTGGCTTTTTTGAAATTATCACCACGTAAAGTAGTTTGATACCACATTCATCTTCTTGCCTCTTATTTATCCTACTGAAGCCTGGGTTTCTTATCTGTTACCGTACTAATTCTCTCCTTGAGAACGCCTCTTCCTTTGAGCCACAGCAGAAACTGGGTCATCTCACAAAACTAAAAATCCCAGGATGCCTTAAAACGGAGCAGTTATTAAACTGCTAGAAAGAGTTTGGGATCTACCAAGGGCAGTCCTTCTGCTTGTTCCAGCCAGAAACATAAAAGCAGTCTCAGATGGCATCACAGGTCTGGTTCTTCTGTCCCAGAAATGTGTACACCAAACTGGAGTAGCTCTCTAGGATTTCCAGGGGAAGTCCTTCACAGACCTACCTGGAGAAGGCAGGTGTGGAACAGGGGACCTATTTCATTCAAAGCATGTTCTCGATTGTGCCACCTACGATCTTGTCTTGTTAACGTCTTGGTTGCCACGAATTCTGTGGGATTTTTCAGCTCATACCTAAGTCTCTTGGTTGCTTTAACCAGCTGGGTATTAATGCAGTTCGGATCATCAGATCTCAGTGGCCACAACATGAAGAGGAAGTGGTGAAAGGGAGCAATAATGGAACTGCTGTACAGCTCAGTGGCTTAGGCCTCCGGCTGCAGAGCTTGAGGCTGAGAGTTTGATCCCCCCCCCTTAGGTCTCCTTGACAGGGATTGCACTCCGTGATCCACAGGATCCCTTCCAGCTCTGCAGTGTAAAGGTCATTATTATGAGGCTTCCTGATCTAAGCAGACAAATTCAAACATGGCTTTACTCATCACAAGCCACCAAAAATCTCTTTCAGCCTCCAACAGCGGACCTCACCTTTAGAGCAGTAGTTGTGCCTGTAAAGGTAACTGTCCTGCGGCTGCTGCTGCCACCGTACAATGTAGTAGGACAGGTTGCCATTGGGGTTTGTGGGAGGGTTCCATTTCACAATGAGTTGAGAGGAAGAGTTGGAGGCGGAGATGACGTCCAGAGGAATGGATGGCACTGGGGAGATGAAAGAAGATACGAGTCAAGAGATACAAGCTCGTCTTCACCTTGTCCCACCATGGCAATATGATTGACAATGATTAGATTAAATACTTCGAGCCTCTTTCTTTTATCAGCAATGAAAACTAGACTAATCTTCTTCAAATTAAGCAAAGCGTAGAAACTTTGCACATGTTTCTGGCTACAGGGGAGTTTTAAAGAAACATCCAAAGTTCCCTAGCAAAACCTGGAATGGCCTAAAGCAGGCATGTCCAAACTTCGGCCCTCCTGATGTTTTGGACCACAACTCCCAGAATTCTAAGCTTAGACTGCCAATGGCAAAGGACTGTGGGAGCAGCTGTCCAAAACATCTGGAGGGCCGATGTTTGGACATGCCTGGCCTAAACGGATTTTGTAGAACCATGTTATGATCAACATAGCCAAGGCATAATTACTCCAGTAAACCAAACCTATAGAATGTATCAATCTCAACATCTGAATGGCAAATCACTGGAAACCACTTTTATCTACCACCTACAATCTGTTATCTACCACATTCAGCCTTCTTAGAAAGACTGGGATTCCACTGTCATTAGAGATGTTCCACAAAATGAACAGGCACCTCTTGCCATAACAACTGTGGTCAGGGGCATGCATATCCCAGGGTGAAGAAGCAGAACACAGGATTAGGTGCTGCCCCTTCGACACTCCAATCTTGTGAACCTACACATCAATTCTTGCTCGTCAAAGGCATTTGGGAGAGAACCTATGCAAACCATCCCATACAATTCTGACATTTTAGCAGAAATGTTACTTGTTTTTTCACCACCAAAATGACATGCTTATTGACAGCACACGTGACGGACCCATCCACCCTCCCTGATTCAATGTGGAGGGAAGAGCATCCACCACCTCTTCATCAAATCAGATATCATTTCCGCCATCAATTAGAGAGACTTCGTTCAAGATGATTAAATGCTGCTGGGCATTTCTCGGCATTTGATTAATCGGACAATTATCACCTCTCCGCCAGGACCAGTGCTGGAGACAATTAAATTCAGGCAGGCTCAAATGGAGTGGAAGCATACAGTTAAAGCTATCGGCAGCCCAAGACAGCTTCCTGAGTTGCTAACAAGCAAAGCAGATCCAAAGTACCAAAGATTACAAGGATAGATGGGAGGAAGAACGGCAGAATGACCCTCAGAAAACCCTGCCGCTGGAGAACGACCTGCAGGGCACAGCTGGGGTGTCTCCTCAATTCTCCATTTCTGCATCGGTCCTTCCTCAGTCACTGGAGACGGCAACCTTAGCCCAGCCTCCCAGGAACCACCAGACCTCCCCATCACCAAGACACGGACACTTTCTCTCAACCAAGCACAATCCTGCCTGATTTATATTTACCTCCCGCTTTCGTTCGGATGTAGACTATCTCGCTCTTTGCTCCGTGGTGATAGTTCTCCATCATGGTGAGCATGACCGCCTTGACATATATGGCATACTGGGTCCAGGGTTTCAGCACCTGCAGTAGAATTCCTGGATTGTCCTCTTTATTGGGAGGCAGGTCCACGTCAACCATGTTCCAGCTGTTAGAACCACAAGCGTCCTGCCCATCATATTCTGTCACGTTCTTGAAGGGTCTGGTGGTGGGGAAAGGGAGAAGCCGTGACTTTTATTTCTAAAAAAAATTGCTCCTAAAACTTTTAAGGAGAAACTCTCCAATTGCTTTTTGCCCAATGAAACACATACTAGCATACCAATGAAACACATACTAATACACATACTAAGTTTGAGTTTTATTAATAGGTAAAGGTAGGGAATACCAGGTGAGTTGTCACTTCTCCTGTTGCTGTTTTTAATGAAGAGAGAGAGAGAAAGAGAGAGAGAGAGAGAGAGAGAGAGAGAGAGAGAGAGAGAGAGAGAGAGAGAGAGAGAAGAGGGAAGAAAGAATAAACTTCCTTCCTTCCTTCCTTCCTTCCTTCTTTCCTTCCTTCCTAATTTACTAACTAAAAATGTGGCTTTCCCATGCTCTGTTTGACAACAAGCAATCAAGTAATTACTCATCAGTTCAAATCACTGCATAGAATTCATAGAGCTTGGAAAGAACGAGATACAAACAAGTTAAATGTAATATATCCCTTTTCTGAAAGGACTAAGATGTTAACGAAACTACATTCCAATTGCAAGGTTATGAGAGATAACTGCTCCTTTCAGCTATAAATGCTTAGATTACTGTTATAGCTAACACTAACAGAGCTGCACTTCCGCTGTTGGAAGTAGAATATTGTGTGGTTCCAAGTGCTGGCTCAGACTGCTAAAAAAGTCACATTAAAAATGCAGCCTTCTGAAGGAACTGTATCTGTTTTAGTTCCATTTGAGAAATGGGAAAGTAAAGAGGTGTGTTTAGGAAACTGGAACTAAAATCGTAACCAACCACTATTTTAAAAGACTTGGAATGGTAACCACAATTAATTGAATGGCTTAGGACCTAGATACCTGAAGGACCGCCTCCTTCCATATGAATCTACTCGGCAGTTAAGATTTAGCCAGCACCCCCCAAAGAGCCATCCCTCAAGGAGGTAGGTGAAAGGGATGGCTTGCAGGTATAGGGCCTTTTCAGCAACTGCCCACAGACTATGGAATGCCCTCCCAAGTAAGACCCACCTGCCACCAATGTTGATAACATTTCAGCGCCAGGTAAAAACCTTCCTGTTCCAGAAGTTTTAAAACTGATGGTTGTGGGTCCTGGTGGCAATTTTAGTGTTTTGTTGTATTGTATTGTATTGTATTTATATGATTTTATTGTTCTAATTTTATTGTAATTTTGATGTTTTAATTGTTTATTTTGACTGTGAGCCACCAGAGACCTTTGGGTAATAGGCGGCATACAAGATAGATAGATAGATAGATAGATAGATAGATAGATAGATAGATAGATAGATAGATAGATAGATAGATAGATAGATAGATAGATAGATACTTTACAAAAATAACTTTCTAGCTCTTGAGAATTTAGCTCCATCTTGTGTCCCACTTCAATGTGATCGTGGCTCCCTTATTTTTTTTAACCACTATGCTAAAATGACAGTATCAAACCACTGGAATCTGTTACAGTTCACAACTATCAGAATTCCTGTCCTACAGAGGCACTACCTGAGTCTCTTCACTCAAAGATCTAGCAATCCTTCACCCCATCCTGGCTCTATGGCCCGCAGTCCCCACTTCTCATTATGTCTCTCCTGTCCAAAGGGCATTGGTTGTAAAAGGATCTATGCCCATCTTTTCACAAATGTCTTTTCACAAATGTCTTTCCTTCCTTGGCCTCATCAGCCCATTGTCCTCTCAAGGGTTCATGGGCTTTGCCCCAGTTATCCCTGGATCTGCTCCCAGTGCAATGTTTCTATGTCATTCCAACCCAAACTGCTAAAACACAAAAACAACTATGCAACAAGCTTTTATCCCCCCCACCCTTAACCTCTGGACATGGCCCCATGGTTTCAGGTTCCATGGTCCATGTGTTATGAGTAGAAATATGAGCAATAATTTTATTTAATGAGTTCATAACAAGGGGGACAACCTTGGCATTTAAAAACATTTTAGCAGACTTCTACTGTCAAAGTTGTCTGTTTTGTCAATAGACACACACAGGAAGTACATCACATTCATCTTTTTCTCTCTCTCCTCAAAACAGCTTGCTCCATCAAGATGGTTTCAAGTTCATCTTCTTTTCTAACTTTCATGCACCTGACTTAAAAATAGCAAGGAAGCAACAATGGGAGTCCTATTAGGTACATAATGCCAACAATGCTATACACAGTTTTAGAAGTGTCAGGTCCTGTCGATCAAAAGACAAAGACCATAGCTAGACATAGTGACAGAACATTAAAAGAGATAAACCCAGCCCATATCTTGGTCCTATCAACCACAATTTAACTGTGTGCAGAAACCCAAGTGAGATGTAGTTCAGTCATTTCTTGTTTGTTGAAACATGGCACCTTCAAATTATGGTTTCAATAATTGTCTGTGGAGAGCAAAGGTTAGCTCTCAGATATTAAAGTTAAGCTGTCACTTACTGGAAACGGTAGCTAAAGCACCCAGACACGCTGCATATATGGGAAGGGACGCCTTCAAAACTAAGCATTTTCTGTGACACCAAACCGTGGTTTACTATTATATCCTAACGCGGACAAAAAAAGAAGGAGCAGGAGCAAAGTAAGCCAAAATGGAGAGGTAACTGGGGTTTGACTGGTCCACCACTTCGCTGTCACCTGTCACACAATCCCACTGAACAACACTGTGTGTCCCCCCCTGCCCCTGATATCCAGAGGTGCATACTCACGCTTCTTTATAAAAAACAGTGAAGCTAATCAGATCTCTGTAGTCTTTGGGGCGATACTGTTCCCAAGTGAGCATAATCCGATTCTTCATTGTAGTGTTGGAAACAAATTTCAGAATGTAGCTTTCACCTGCAACACAGAACAGGAAATTAACAAACAGCCACAAACACACAAGCATAAATGTAGGATCTGTTCAATTCTTCTCTTACAGGGCAGGTTCTTGATACTTTAAAAATATATATTAAATTTTTGCATTTTTTAATTGGGGAACTGCACACAACCAGGGAACCTGTATTTGATAGAACATACTGCCTTTAAATGGGGAGAAAGCCTTCTCCTGTAAAAACAGGCAATGATGTAAGGTATGGTTTTTGCCTTCTCAGCCACGTGAAGTTTGGCAAATGAGCTCCCTTGTAACATCACAGCACCTATGCTATCTCTTTCTCTCTTTGAGCTCAAGAGAACTAAAGCAGGCAATCTTTTTAGCTGTAAGGCTACACAATCACTCCCGTACAACTACTACTCAGCCAAGTAGCTGATTAACCCTAACTCTAAAGGTGCCCCATGCAAAACCCAGCACAAGGGGTTGTTGGCGCTAAGGGGAAAGGCTGATCAGCTGCTCAGTTCCTTTTCTGTTTCTGTTTTCTTAAAAAGTTTTCAAGCCCCCACAAAAAAATAAACCCCACCATACATTTCACCCTCTTACATCCTCCTAGCAATACTGTATACACAATGGATGCATTTCCAGTGACTTTCAGTTTACTTAAGAAGTTTCTGGTTTGCCAAACAGATGAGCAAATTAAAAAAAGCCTCCCCAATTGCTTTCAAGAAAGCAAGTAGCGCCTGGCAAGAGTGCAGGCATTGTGGGCATCATAAATGGTCCAGGCATTGTGGCTCATCCAATGACATGTGGGCTTTGCTTTACACACAGGCACAGTAGCATCTGTGTTGTGTGTGATGCTAAAGGAGGCACCCATGTTCTGTCAATAACGATTTGCCCAGGGCCAGGGGTGGAGATGGAAGCAACATTTTGAATGTGCCTCCTTGAGCAGCCAATGACCAATTGACATGTTTGATAGGCTGCAAAGGAGACCATCTGCTGCTCCACTGAAATGCATGGAGATGGCCCATGCTGCGTAGAGCACTATAGTGGTGTCAGAGGTCCCCTAGGGATGTATAAGGGAGTGCCTAATCCTAATACACTGTAAAAGCCATAGATTCATAATACACCATCAGAAAAACTACTTCACTCAGCTTAAGCTTCCTCAACCTGTCTTTAAAATAATGCTGGCCTATCTTACACAATTGTTGTGTAGAAAACTGAGGAAACATTTTAAGAGTGATTGCTTCAAAAAGCCTTGCATAAATGCATTTATAATTGTGCATTTCTAAAAATTATTTGCACAATCTATTCAAGAAAAACAAGCATTTTAATCACAGCAGTCTAGTACTGCCTCCATAACATGTTCGCACGTACAAGAGGCTCGGTCTCCATTGTTCCTTGGATTTATATCGCCTTTGCTTTGTCGATCTTTGGTTCCAGTGACCTCCTCCATACGGTATATCTCAGAAACACAGAGCCTTGGGTTAAAAGCAAAGTACATCTTTCCCTCTTTGATGGTCAGGTTATGATGGCTCCAGTCCCACAGTTGTTGCAGGTTTTGGTTGTCCAGGACATAAAACGAATAATTCCTAAAAAGGAAATATTTTGAAGCAAATAAGCCTGTGCCAATAAATGCACATATTTTTCTGCTTCGTGGCTTGCCTCTTTGCAAAAGAATCAAAAATTCACATGATAACAAGGAGCTTAAAGAGCTGGCAACCCCCAGAGAAAAGGGATAAAGAAAGTTCACTCTTGCTTTTGATGGAGAATCTCATGTAACACCATTATTGTTTTGGAAGTTCTGTTTGCCCCCATGTGCCTCCTGTTAAATGCCACAGCAACAGATAAAGGGCCTGGTGAAATTCTGCAGGTGCTATGTCCTGTACACATGCACTCTTTTTAATGCTAACCCAGCAAGTTACTTTTAAAAAACAGTTTCTTGTTTGAAAAGTAACCCACTAGTGTTACTTGCTACAATGTTGAGAGATTTCAGTCACTAACTGCTTGTTATTTTCTGCTACTTTCTATCGGAACAAACAAAAACAAATGGGAAATGGCATAAAACTTCACAAATTCCTGCCCAAATCCCTTTTAATACATCTTAACATACCCCCAGATGACAACTTCTGAAAGTAACTAGATGTCACTCATTACACCAATAAAGTAACTTTGTTCCTGTTCACAGAATTATTACAAGTATAACAATACTACACCTTTGTCACATGTCCAAAATAACTAGTTATAGGTATATTTGTTCCTTCAAATGTCTTATGTATAAACATGATTGTTTTCTAAACAGGGATCCAGGAGAAGCAAAATCTCCAGTGTAATGTGCTGTTCCTAATTCAAGACCCTTCTTTCCCAAATGTGATTCCCAGCATGCTATATGACAGATTCCTGTTACCCTGATCTTTGGTCCTGATGCCTCTGGGTGATGCCAATGGATCATGGCCCTCATAATCCAAATGCTGCTGCACCTTAGCTCCCACTGCCCCCAGGCATCATAGCTAACAATGGAGGCAGTAACAGCTACAATTCTAAATCTAGGGACTCTCATTTGGAACTAAGGATCCTGAGTTAGGAACTATGCTTGCTTACTTCTCCTGAAGCACAGAGAACTCCGAACATAAATGATGCCCTGAGCACCCCACGTCCTATGGTACTTATGCACTGGATGAGAACCATCAGGTCTTAAATGACATGGATGAAAAAAACTGGGGGCAGCCTGGGTGTTGGGTTGGTTTAACAAGCAGGCATTGCCGGCAGACCCAAACACTGCTTGTTCGCAGGCTGCTGAGAAAAGAAACTAGGGGGTCGTGACATTAAGGAGGAAGGAGATCGCCATCGAGCAGTAAAGGGGAACGTAACAGGCTTTGCCTAAGACAGAACATGGCTGACAGTCACAGTGGTGGCAAGGGAGACCAAATGCCAGGCTGTAGTCTCCAGGAAACTACAAAGACCTGTGGGTCACAAGGCCATCTTGACCCCACCTCGGAGTTGTTGAATTAAAAAGGAAGAGCGCTAGGATAACTTCCTGAAGCTCACTTATAAAGGGTCACTTATTAAAACAAACACCCCCCCCCAAGAATCTCATCCTGAAAATGCACCTTTCATAGAAGTAGCTAAATCTTGGTGGGAGGGGAGGAATTACTCAAGGGCAAGTGATAAATGTGGCCTGCACTTTGTTAATGTTCGTCTTCCTCACGTCTACATGACCCCTCCAACACTGCCTACTAGTTTTAAGGGGAAAGTTGTAAGCAGTGCAACTGCGGACTGGCAACCCACCTCAGGCCCCCAGGGTTTGCCATGAGGAAAATGAAGAGAGCACTCCCATCTTAGTGGTGCCCTACACAGGAACAGGGCAGTGCACTTATTGTAAGAGACAGTGGGATTTTTCCAAGTGTGGAAAGGGGACCTGCCCTTGACAGCTTTTTCCATCACATTCTGGAATGTGAAAATGTCAAGCTGACCAACGTGCAGCCTGAGAAAAAAGGGAGGTTTTGCTCAGAAACCCTCATGCTGTAACCTAAGCCTTTCAGTCCTGATAAATCGGACACACACACAAAGCTCCGTTCCCATGACCTTGCTACTACCTTACTCAAATGTGTGTGTGTTTTCCCCCCTCAGGTCTCTGTGTTTATTAACTGCTGTCACAGCTTGTATCGGAGAAGAACAGCTACATTTTGGGAGTGGGGGAGAGATAAAATAGGAAGAAGCCAAGTGAACAAACATTTCCCAGAGAAATTAATTCTACACCCAGCAACCTGAGTGGTTCAAAAGAGTTCTTTCCTCCTTCACTAACCACAAGACCTTGTTTCAGGGAGATGACACAAGGATGGAAGTTATCTCATTTAATTTGAAGTTAGTGCAAGGAACTGACAGTATAGCATCTGGACAAAGTGAAGCCCAAACAGCGTAAGGATAAAATATTTCCAAATTCTCTTCGCTTTTCATGCAGGACTATAAATGTTCCAACTGCACAAAAGCTGAGAATATAAAATGCAGCATGTTTTGGAAGATTCGGAATGCAGCTATCTCAGAACCTCAGTGTGTTAAAACATACATAACCACTCAGGTTTCTTGTCCTGACTACAGAGATGTGTATGGAACTGCCTGGAATTCAGATTCTGAAGCCCAGAATGGTTGGATCAGGCTTTTAATTGTAGGGAACAAAGCTATGTTCTTCTGTAGGGCAGAAGTCGACCTCATGAGGCTACATGTACAGAAAGATTTGAGTAAAAATTGTTCCAGTTCTATCTTCTCTGCAGAACCACTGCCTATCAGAGAAGAGAGTGCATAGCTTGATCAGCAGCTCTGAATCTTTGTGCTTTGCACCTCCATTGGCCACCCTCTCAAAGGTAGCACTGAGGGCTTCCTTGCCCTGTCTCCCCGTCTGAGGAGGGAATTGTGGAGTTTGATCCATTACTGAGCAACTGCACTGAGGAAATGGGGGAGGGAAGTACACTCTACCCAGGGAATAGGTGGCAATGCAGAGGAGATAGGAGAGGGGCGTGTCCACGCCTGTCATGCCAAACTGCGGTTTGTGCCCATCTCTAATACTGATGATGACTAAAGAGGAAACTACCATGGCAGAAATACTTTTCATATCACAGCAAACTCTGGAGATGGATCTGTGTCATTCCTTTATCTTTTGCCAGGCACACAATGACTTTTTCTCCCTACAGAGACTTTTCACACTCTGCATTTTGGATCCTTAATAGGAAATTAGTTTGGATTTATAAACCTGAGGCATATGAAACCAAGACCTAGGTATGCGAGTCCCTCCAGGTGCTCTACAAGAGACAGCATCCTCTTTTAAATGCATAGCAAATATTTCTTATTTGGATACAACAGGAAAATGAACTGCACAGATGAACACGGTGGTACCCAAAACTAGGAAGAACTGGCTACTGAGCAGAAATAAATGCCATGGTGAACTCAACTTTCCCTGATATGATGTGTGAAAATCTCCCAATGCATCCCAGGAGATAAGGCAACACAGCCTCCATGACTGGTGCCCCCTTGCTCAGCCCTACAAACAGGGACTCTAGGGACGATGCCAATCTTCTTTTTAAAGGGTATGTGTTGCACCCCTTTACCTCCGTCCAGTTGCTCCATCTTCTTAAACATGTCAAGAATACTCACCAAAGTATTTTTCTCCCCCAGAGCTATATTCAGGACAAACAAGGGAAACAGAATATGATTCTAGGGCAACTAAATAATGCTTACCCTTCTAACTGCTCTTCTCCATTAATATACCTAAGATTCTTCAGGAAAGACAGAGACACCAGCGCATGTGAATGCCGGATCTTGACGTAGCCAGTCACCGTTTCTATTAAGCCCACAAAGCTCTCCAATTCTGAGGCAATGTTGTCTGGAAAAAGAATTAAAAGTGAACTGTTTGTGGTTAAAGTCTAGCTTTACTAGAACTCCAAGCGAGAATAAGCCCTCTCTGTTGCAAAAGAACTCTGCCCCTCCTTCAGCAACAGAACCTGGACGATTTATCTATTAAAAGCAATGTCAATGGAATACAAAACTAGACACCGCTACAATTTTACACTCTTCACTGTTCAGCTGCTACCACGGCCTTCTCTGCACATGAATACCCATTGCTAATGCCAGCATCAAATTCTGAGCTTTCAACAGCCTAGGTTTTTTGGCAAGAGTCTCATATGCAGTTGTAAATCTAAGCATACAGGAAGCCAAAACTCCTATTATGCTTCCTGACAGGTGTAAACTTCAGCATAATATAGCTAAAAGAAAATGTCCCATTAAGAAGAACCATCCCCCCCCCACTCAAATTATGCCTATCATTCTAGACAGAACAAGCAAGATTTTCTCTCCGAAACAGAAGACTGTAAGAACTGGCTCACACCAAATGGCCATCTAGCTCAATCATACAGCGCTGAAAGACCAAATGCAGGATATGACCGCCAGTAACTTTTGCCTTACTGAATGATTCAGAGGTAAATAGGCCTTGAATACGGCAGTTGTACTTAAGCTACTAAGAGGGAGCTTGACCTTTTTTTGGCAGGAGGAAAAGGACTACAAAAATCAACTGAACGTCACTGAGTGATTAGAATCTCCATGCTCTCAACCCCTTTGATAGCTCACAATCCTTTAAGTTTCACCTAGACAACCACTGGCAGAGACCAAGAGGAGGATCTTAAAATCCAACCTGAACAGCCCTTGTGGGAATGTTTACTGCAAAAAGCTTTAACGGAGCTTCTCGTCCACCACTCTTCACAAAATTCCTCTCTGTGTCTTGCGGAAAAGATCTAGGTTTCCCACAAGACCAGCGTAATTTATTTTTCTTTATGTTATTTCTAGGGTTGTCAAATGACTCAGTCCAAAAGGAATGTCTCCTTCTCCATCCCAGCCCCTGGCCTCCCCTCTCCATTCTGAACAGACTACCTTATCTTGGACATTCTGTTCTAGCAAATCCAGTTAAGACCAAGGACACAGCTAACTTAAAGGATGACTAACTGTTAAACTCTACTTAGTCAAGGGGTGAAACAAACAACAATAGCTAGATATGCATACTAGAGATATATCCAATTCCTGGCCACATATCCAAAATGGAAGATTATGTCATTTATTCCTGAAACTTCCTTTCCTTTTCCTTCCTTCCTTCCTTCCTTCCTTCCTTCCTTTTATTAACTTGCAGAGGTGAAACATGCATTTCAAGGAGGAGGAAGGGAGGAGAGAGAGTAACATTTCTCAGATTAGCGTCAGCTGGAATCTTCCCAGGGGATGAATCACCACTCCAACAAATCGTTAACTAAACACTCGTTTTCTGTTACGACATGTACTAGACAAGGCCAGTAATGCACTGAAAAGTGCAGGGATGGGAGGTATGGCGCCAGTCTTTAAAGAGGGCATCATGTAAACGGCAGAAAAAACTTTGCCAGTGGGCAAATACCTTAATCCACAGACGAGCCACCCAGTGTCTGTGTGATAAGAGGTGCCAGCTTCGAAATGGCGTCTTACCAAAGCCCCTGAAGCGGCAGCCATAGCTGTTTTCTTCCAGATTTTGTATTTGATGTCTCCAGCTCAGAACCCACTTCCAAGTTTATAATGGGAATTCATTTCCCTTATCTGAGAATAGCCTCTAATCATCTCAAGAAACAGTAGGTATTTGGCAGACTTACCCAAAGAAGAGTTCTCCACAGTGGCTGTTTTGCACAACAGGCATTAATGTGGATGCAGGCAAACAAGCAAACTTTTTGATCAGGGTCCGAAAAGTGACCCTGGAAACCAATCTACCCCTTCCATATCTGCTCTGTGAAGCCATCTACTTACTGCCACGGCGGATGTTGATAAGCAGGTTCCCTCTGATTTCCGTGCAACCCTGAAGTAACTGTGCCGACGTGACGGAGTCAATGGTGATGGTCTTCTCGTACGCACACACTTTGGGGCAGGGTCCTTCACAAGGGCTGCAGAACATGCTGGCAAGGAAGAAGGATATCAAAAGGTGAGGCAGAGAAACCCTGTCATTTCTGACAGAATGTGTTCTCCAGAATGGGGACCTGCTTCTAGCCAAACAAATCAGATGTGAAAAATGGAAACGCAAAATGCAACAAGGCCCAAAAGCATGGAGAGAAGAGAAAAGAAGTGCCGGAAGAGATTACCCCCCCCCAATATATCTATATCTATCTATCTATCTATCTATCTATCTATCTATCTATCTATCTATCTATCTATCTATCTATCTATCTATCTATCTATCTATCTATCTATAAAATAATCTGCTGTTCTCTGTCACAACAGGGAACTCTTGAGAACTAACTCTGGGATCATGCAATGGAGTTTCCCCCTAAATTCCCTACACCTGTTTTCCATAACTTTTAGCCACTTAAAAAGTAATTCTCTCAACCGTTAAAGTTCTCTGTGGCATTCTTTGTACTTTTGTTTTTTATTTTTTGGGGAGGGAGAAGAAAGTCCCACTTCTTGTTATATTCTCATTTATGACAATTTACACACACATCTTCAGCTATCAGCCAGTGCTTCTTGGCCCGTGGTAGTATCATGGCTAGAAAACAGATGTAATCCAGGTAAAATGCATGGCTTTCACACAAATTATTCAGAATACATATTACTCCAAACTTATTCCTCCGTATCTCATGCTGACTTTACATAAGAGAAATCACCCATCTGTACACTCTTATCTTTCAAGTACTAACTCTGGGCAGTGTTTAAAACAAACACAGTATTTATATAAAAACTGATGAAACATAACCAGGCTTTGATGGATGACTCTGTTTTAGGGGGAAAGCTTACTTTATAATGGTTAATATTAGAATGACAGCATTAAAATCTATCAACAGATGACTACTGCAATATGAATGAATGAATGATTTATTGCAGTAGTAAATCTGTTGTGAGTCGGTTACTTAATTCCTTCACTTAGGCCCATGAGAACAACATGCAGATCCAACCACCCGATACGACACAACTGTACATGCCTACAGCTGGTAACTAGCCAGCTCTGGCAAACCTAAAGCTAGACAACATGGGGCTTGTTAGACTTTAACCACAACTGAAATGAACTTGAAAGATCACAGAAAAAAATAGCATCCCATTTTCTCTTTGCGATCCTTTCTTCCTTTCTCTCTGCAGACAGAACTGGACAACGTGGAGATGGCAAGTTCTTTGGACAAGGTCTTGTCTCTATTTGCCCCTAAAGCTATTGAAAGAACTGAAGCACATCAAGAATGTTTAGCTCTTGGTCCCCGGTCACCGAACAGGGGAAGGGAAGGCAAAATACACCATGCTTTTTACCGCTCTGGATTTACTACCACCTGCTCATCTTCCTCTGTTAATACAATGAAACTTAGATAAGATAAGCATGCTATGCTTTTTATGAGTGTTTTCAATCGCTTGAAAACACAAGTGGTCAGATAGTGGCAAGGAAAAACATTTCCCAGTAAACATTTGGTTTCTAAGTAGGGGCAGAGATCGGCTGCTACACACCTGTATGTAAACTAGAAAACCTTATGAGGAAAAGGGAGGTTTGTTTGGCCAACTTCGCACAAAAGCAAGGAAAGCCAAATGTTCTCAGGAAGTCAAGCTCATTGCCCAAGTCAAGGCAAACAATCCAGTCCTTAAAACAAAAATAAACAGAACCGCAGCTCTGTGGTATGAGTTTCACGCCTGCCTATATGGTATATGCACATACATAAGCTTATGTGTCTACCACAGAGGAAAAATGTTAGAGGGGGGTTGTGTGTTTTTGGCCATGCAGCCAATAAAGCAAAATTTGGGGAATGCTGGGAGCTGAAATATATATAAAAATAACTTTCCCAAGTTACATTTCTGATCCCCTAAAAATGTCACTAAATGGGCACTGCTGGTTTTACTGTAAGACTGTGGTTCCCAAACTTGGATAACCCAGGTATACTTGGACTGCAACTCCCCCCACAAAAAAGGGCCAGCACAGCTTGCAGTGAAGGCTTCTGGGAACTGCAGCCCGAGGTCACCTGGAATACCCAAGGTTGGGAACCACTGCTGTTAGAGAGACACAGTGTAATAGTAAATCAAATGTGTACTTGCTGTAACAGGTTTAGAATGAGCAGAAGGCTCCTGCACCCATACAACTGTCTTTGGGCAGCAGAACCCAGTGACTCTGGCCCATCTCAAAGTTGTCTGAGATTTTCCACTGGCACAACTCCTGAATTGGCCAAGCTATTCCCAGCAGGAGAGCCAAAGAAGAGGAGGAGAAGGACTCTGGTAAAAGTCAAGCTGAGTTAAGCCAGATCTAAACCTTCTTCAGGTGTGGGTATGACCATTTAAGCCCCAGGCCTAACTAAGGACAGTCCTAAGCAATTTCCAACTCCTTGAGGCTGGGAATGGTTCAGATACGGCACACCCCCAGCCAATCCTCAGGTATCTTAGCTAGTTAGGACTGAGCTTTAACCTCCATTTGAAAAATGTCATCAAAAGACCTTTTGGACAAAGGTTTAAATGGAACATTTCAGAGAGTACATAAAATGCTGTAATGCCAAAATAAACCGATGGGCAAGTTCACACAAAACATCTTCATTACTCAGCGATGACAACACTCCAGAGCAAATCTACATGAAAAACAGTGGTCGATGTAGGATAATTTCCTTGTCTGTCCAGCTCCGGACTGTGGAATGAGGTTACCATGATATAATGTTCCTTACAGAAAATTATGTGCATCTACACATCTGGAAAAAGAAAGTGTCTCCTGTCCTCTTCTTTTTTTTTTTAACACAGAAAGATTTTAATTATGATCGTTTTCAGTCTTTACTATCACCAATAACGGCTAGGGGTATTTTAAACTTTCCAGGCAGGCTGCTATTACATTTATCATTTATAGTAAACTGACAAATGGAGGGGCCAGAAGTTGGGAGAAACCCACAGGCCAAAATTTTCTTTGAGCATACCGCCTGTGCAATTGTTTGTTGCACAAGAAATCTGACCTTTCCTCACACTTGTACAAGGAGGTATACATTGCCTTCTTGTACAAGCATAAGCTCTGTCAGAAGCAACTGGGGGATCGGCGGCTGCCAGAGTGGCAAGCCAGAGCTCTCACGAAACATTACAGTGCAATAGGGTTACCCTCTGTGATCAGCAAACATAACGCTGGCTTTAAGTGTCCAAAATCAACGCTAGCATGCCAGAAAAGTTACAGATGGCCATTCCATGAGAAGGAGGGTTGGGTAGGAGACACTACATCACATCTGCAGCAGAAAGAGATCAGATTTTCAGCAGTATAAAAACCCCGCAGCTACCTAGGCTGTTCTCCAGTGGTGTTATATGTAGTGCTGGCTGAAATTAAAGGATCTAAAGCATGGAATTGGTTAGTTTTCTAAAGGATCTAAGAGAACCTCAGGTCGCAATACTACTGAAGCTAAACAAATATAGATTTCATTGAATTAAATCAAATCCAGGTTAAAAGAGAGGATGTTTTAGGTTTAATTGATAAATTGAAGATCAACAAGTTAACGGGCCCAGATGGCATCCACCCAAGGGTTATTAAGGAACTGAGAAATGAAATTGCGGATATCTTAACGGTAATATGCAAAATGGCCACAGTGCTGGAGGACTGGAGGATAGCGGATGCCACACCAATTTTTAAAAAAAGGAAGGAGGGGGGACCCGGGAAACTACAGGCCAGTTAGCCTTACATCTGTCCCAGGGAAGATGGTGGAAAGCCTCGTCAAAGAGAAAATCTTAAAACACATAGAAGAACAAACCTTGCTGAAAGAAAATCAGCATGGCTTCTGTAAGGGTAAATCTTGTCTGACAAATCTTTTAGAATTTTTTGAAAAGGTCAAGCATATGGATTTGGGTGAACCGGTGGACATTGTCTATCTTGATTTTCAGAAGGCTTTTGACACAGTCCCTCACCAAAGGCTGCTGAGAAAATTGCACAGTCAGGGGATAAAAGGGCAGGTCCTCTTATGCGGTGGTCCCCAACCCCCAGGCCGCGGACCGGTGCCGGTCCGTGGACCGGTCGGCACCGGGCCGCCTGGGGACGGCGGGGAGGCTCCTCCCCTTTTCCTCTGCCGCCCTCCTCCTCCTCCTCTTCTATCCCGCGGGTGGCCGGTGGAGGAGGAAGGCTGGAGGAAGGCTGGAGGAGCGCAGAAGGAGCCGCCGCCTCCCTCCTCCGCCCACTGCCGGCAGCGGCGCATCCTCCTCCTCCTCTGCCCTCCTCCTCCTCGCCCTCCACCACCACCAGCAGCAGCAGCCACGGCGGCGGCAGCGCGTCCTCCTCCTCCTCCTCCCGCCGCCGCCGCCGAAGGAGCAGCAGCAGCAGCAGCGAGGGCAATTGCGGAGGGGTGGCGGTGGCGGCGGGACGGGGGCGATTGCAGCAGCAGCCACCCCCACCGCCCCCTGCCGCCGCCGCCACATCGCCCCCATCCCGCCGCCGCCGCCACCCCTCCGCAATTGCCCTCGCTGCTGCTGCTGCTGCTCCTTCGGCGGCGGCACGGGACGGGAGGAGGAGGAGGAGGAGGAACCGGAGCAGGAGCAGGAGGTGGCGGCGGCAGCTGTCGGGTGCTGCGAGGGCGCTTCCTGGCGCGGCCGGGCAGGTGCGCGCGGGCGCCTGAGCCAGGAGCCGCGCGGGTCTCGCTGCTAGTGCCGCGCTTGCTCCTGCTCCTGCTGCCGCCACTGCCGTGGGCCTACTCCTCCGCCGGGGAAAGCGCTGCTGGCGCCCCGCTCACTTTCCCCGGCGGAGGAGGAGGCCCACGGCGGAGGCGGCAGCAGGAGCAAGCGGGGCGCCAGCAGCGAGACCCGCGCGCGGCTCCCAGCGCTGGAGGAGGAGGCGGGGGCCCACCTGCCCAGGAGCCCCGGGTTCCCCCGCCTGCCCAGGAGCCCCGGGTTCCCCCCCACCCCGCCCGTGTGTGGGGGGGGAGTGGCACCCCCGATGCCCCAAGCCGGTGAGTGCCGCCGCCACCGCTCTCATGCCTCCCCCTCCTCCTTCCCTCCCATCCTTTGCTTTCACCCCCCCCCTTTTGCCTCCCCGCCGGACCCCCCTTTCGCATTCTCCCCCCCCTCCCCACCCCCACCCCCAGCTTCGGGCCACAGAAAAATTATCAAAAATTTCCCGGTCCGCGGGGACAAAAAGGTTGGGGAGCACTGCTCTTATGGATTGAGAACTGGTTGAGATCCAGGTAGGTGTCAATGGGGAGAAGTAAAAAGCGGTGTGCCCCAAGGATCTGTCCTGGGATCAGTGTTTTTCAATCTGTTCATAAATGACCTAGAGACAGGGATAAGCAGTGAGGTGGCCAAGTTTGTGGATGACACAAAACTTTTCCATATAGTAAAAAACAGATTTTGAAGAGCTCCAGAAAGATCTCTCCAAACTCGGGAGTGGGCTGCGAAATGGCAAATGTGTTTCAATGTAGCAAAATGTAAAGTAATGCATATTGGGCCAACTTTATCTTTCAGCTCATGGGCTCTGACCTATCTGTGACGGATCAGGAAAGAGATCTTGGTGTGTTGGTGGACCGCTCCATGAAGGTGTCTACCCAATGTGTGGCAGTGGTGGAGAAGGCCAATTCCATGCTGGGGGTTATAAAAAAAGGGGACTGAAAATAAAACAGCCAACATTATAATGCCATTATACAAAACGATAGTAAGGCCCCACCTGGAGTATTGTGTACAATTCTGGTCACCACATCTCAAAAAAGACATGGTGGAACTGGAAAAGGTGCAAAAGAGAGTGACTAAAAAAACTACTGGGCTGGGGGACCTCCCTTATGAGGAAAGGCTCCAGCATCTTTAGTCTGGAAAAAAGGTGCCTGAGGAGTGATATGACTGAAACGTACAAAATAATGCAGGGCATGAGTAAAGTGGATAGAGGGACGCTCTTCTCCCTCTCACAAAATACCAGAACTAGGGGGCATACACTCAAATTGTGGGCTGGGAGAGTAAGAACAGACAAAAGGTTTTTTTTTTTTTACCCAGCGTGTTGTTAGTCTGTGGAACTCCCTACCACAGGATGTGGTGATGGCATCTGGCCTGGATGCCTTCAAAAGGGGATTGGACAGATTCCTGGAGGAAAAGTCCATCACAGGTTACAAACCATGATGGAGATGTGTAATCTCGTCTTAAAACTGGGGTACTTCAAGGGCCAGATGCAAAGGAGTCATATCAGGAAACAGATATCTAGTCTTGTGCGCACCCAGATGCATTTGGTGGGGCCACTGTGTGATACAGGAAGCTGGACTAGATGGGCCTTTGGCCTGATCCAGCATGGCTCTTCTTATGTTCTTATGTTCTTATTGGTCCCTTGGATGTAAGAACCTAAGATCCGTGCCAGAATAAGATAGGCAAGGCTTTAATAAACATAATAATAACAGTAACAATGGCAGCAACCATCACCACCACCATCATCATCATGCTATGACTCTGAGGGTTTCACCTAGAATCTAAAGCCATTCCACAGTTTCCCAAAGAACACCGCAATCCACAAATGATGTGTTGTTACCTTTGGGTGTCATTGCGTATAAATCCTGAAGGACACTCAGGCACGCACTCATCCTCATGAATCACAAAACTCTCATACTCTGATGTTGGTATTTTGGAGCAATTCTCCTTGGTGATGCAACGCCAGCCCTCAAATTTGTAGGTGTTGGGTGGGCAGGTGAGGACGCAGGTCCCATCATGGTAGTAGTTTCGACACGCCACACATGCTGAGCTGTTATTTGGTGCCGTGCAGCTTCCTAAGCACTCTGGGTGGCAACATTCATTCTGGTCTGTGCAGGCGTATTTCCCACAAGTGTTGGAACACACTGTCAAGAAACAAAAGCACACAAAATCAGAGGCAAGTACAGCCAAATGTCGGGTCAACAGAAACACTGTGTCATAACATACACACCTACTTAGGCCAGTCAATTTGTTGATTTTTACTCTGCTCTGGCACTCTAAAATAGGTTAAATCACATTCCCTTGAACACCAAATGTGGCTTTTTCAGAAAAACTTCTGAAACAAGGTTTTCTAGAAGCATTTCCAAGGAGCTCCACAGATCATGTTCCTTTCTGCATGTGCATTTCACATCTTTATTCACTAAACAAAACTTTTTCATGTCCCAGCAGCCAATCTGATCTGAAATATTTGAAGAGTACACCAAAAACAAAAACAATATATCTATAAATAAATAAATCACACCACATAAAAGTTTTTTTCTGCTACGCATTACAATGAATACCTCAAAAATGCTTCATACATATCACGTAATCATACTGTGAATGTTCCATTCCAAACTCATGAGAAGAAATTAAAAGCTGCTCTGAATTCACTAAAAATGAAACCAAGAAAGTACAAATAAAAAAACAAAAATTATCTCAGCTATGCATTTGAGTTTTGATTATACCCACATAGTAAAAAGGTAAAAGTATAACCTGATATTGCCTAGTGTTACTACGTATATCTGAAGCTTTAACTGCTCCCCCACCTGGACCTATAAATCAATGCAACATCTATGTTAGCTAATAAAGATTTCCAAAATATAATCATATGTAAAACATGAATTGTCCCTTTGAAAACTGCTAAGCCCTCTTCACACTGTATTGATAAATGTTTTAAAAATCCTAAGAAACTGAATGGAAGCCAAAAAAAAAGAAAGAAAAAGAAAGAAAGAAAGAAAGAAAGAAAGAAAGAAAGAAAGAAAGAAAGAAAGAAAGAAAGAAAGAAAGAAAGAAAGCTTGATTGTTCTATTATAGAAACTGAATACTGTATTTTGCTCCACTGAAAACATTCCAGAAAGCCTTCTACCTCTGTGGTTGGCAGTACATACTGGAATTCGGGACAACACATCACCATATCCTCATCTAGCAGTTATGTCAAATGAAGACACGCTAGTCCTGGTCCTGATTAAATGCTGATTCCGTCACCCTCTACATGTGGAAGTGACTTTCTAGAAAGCAGAGAGTATCTGCAGGGGCCTGGGTTCCACTCACAGCAGCCAGACTTGAATAAAGCACACCCGCTTTTACTTACATATCTGGCTAAATATATTTAATGGCCATTCACCATGTTGCCTCAAACAGGGTTAACAATAGTGAACTGGTGTGAGCGTTCTCTACTCAGATGCCAGACTAGTTCGCCTGTAGTGAGCTGCGCCTCCTACTCCACGTACATAAATATTCGACGTCTCCAAGGCTATTAAGGGATTTCTTTAGCAACTCCAGACAGCATGTCTTGCAAGCAGATGGATTGCTTGCTCCCCCGTCGAGTGCCAAAACATAAGATTTAGTATGGTAACGAGATTTCCCGTTTACACAAGGATATCAAGCAAAGCCACAGACTCACACATATAGCATGCCTCTAAAGAGCTCAGCTCATGATAACTAAGGAACATTATATGCCATTATGTCCACTTATTAGGGTAATCACTTTGCAAAAAAAAAAGGGGGAGGCATGAACACCACGGATCAATCTTCACCATCAGTCCCAGATAAGCTGGCAGCTGTGAACTACTCACAGAACATAACACCTTGAGCCACAGAACACTCTGCTGCATCCCTCTCCTACGGAAAAAAAGCATCTAAACAAAACACCAGCAGTTAACACGTCTCTTCCCCTTTTCTCAGTCTTTAAAAAATGGAAAGCCCTGGCAGCCACCAGGGCCAAAGTTATTTCCTTTGGTCCACCAGGGGTCCACTGTAATCTGGGCCGTGGTCATTCAGCCTGACCAGGTGGTGTGAATCTGCCATCCCCGATTCTTCTCAGCAATTGTTCAACAAAGCAGTTTAATGTGTCTGGTCCCCAACAGTTCAGATAGCAGGTGCGTAACAAGTTTTCAGAGGTGAGGTATGCTGTTTAACAAAGACACATTTGACACCATCACTCTTCTGTTTAGAAAACAATTCTGCTTTGCCTACCTCTAATCTTTCATTTATCCTTTTTTTTAAAAAAAATAATCGGACTATATAGCTACAGTGTGGCATTGACTGTGTGTGGACGATGGCACGGTATACCACGACGCTCAATTTACAAATGTTTGATTTGATTTCTGGTACTATATTTCAATTCCGAAATAACATTCCAGAAATCTAGAGGAACTCAGGGTAGAATACTTAGAGAGCCCTTGACACTCATTTGAAAGGATTTCCATCACAGCTGCAGATGGAGGAACAGCATGATCTAATAAGACAGCTTCCTAGGAAACTAAAATGCACGGCTGCATCTTCAGAAGTCCTCTAAGCAAATTAGAAACCCCAAAGAAAACAACCAAATTGCTTGTCAAGGCGGACTAAAGAAGCACATCCACTTTTCAAGAATTCAACAACAAAAAAAGAGGTTTCTTGGCTCTTGTTTGACATCGGTCTCCCTTTGATGATGATTGGCTTTCTCTGTTTGGGCAAGCTAATTGTTCTTATCAATTGCCCCAAACACTGTGACTTCAGCAAGGCTGAAATGGAACAATCAAGTGAATAAACTGACAGTTGGAGAGATTGGAAAACATAGCCAGCAGGGCAAGACTTCTGGCAGGTGAAGGTCACAGCCTTCGCCAAGGCGGGCAGACATGGAGTTCCCAAGTGTGGGGTATTTTTTTAATGAAAGAAAGAAAGAAAGAAAGAAAGAAAGAAAGAAAGAAAGAAAGAAAGAAAGAAAGAAAGAAAGAAAGAAAGAAAGAAAGAAAGAAAGAAAGAAAGAAAGAAAGATAGATCCACCCCTGTCTTGTAAAATGATATTCACATCCTCCTCTCCCTTCCTCGCTCTCTCATCATCACCCTGGCCAATCAAAAGGCAACAAACAAACCCTCACACAAATTTATATCCACCCCCCCACTCATCCACCCCCCTCTCACACACACAAACTTAATTTAAAGGGGTGGGGCAAGAAACCTTGGAAAGTGTACTTCATTTGCTACCAGCCCATAATCCTCTTCCCGACTCAGTACAGGAAGTTAAAACTCTAACTTGGAAGTTGTTGTACCGAACGTTGCACAGAACTTCCCCAATCACATGTTGAAACTCTTCTATTCAATGCACGTTAACTTGCTACCCTGTAAGGCAAGGATCACATTCTCATCTTCATGCTACAGATGAGAAGTTGTACCTCAAGAGACAGCGAACTGTCTGATGGGTTAAGTAAACCTGTTGAGCCGTGTTCATAGCTCAACTCTCTTCCACGTACTGCCTCCACGGCAACTGAACTAAAGTACTAAGAAGCAGTGTAACAACCCTTCCATATACACAGTGTATGTTGTGAAAGATAAACACAGAAGACATGAAGCATTTTAAGTCCTTTGTTCAGAGACCAAAAAGGGAAAGGTAATAAAAACTGTATGCACTTCTCAGCAATCTATCCAAAGTTAGATGTCAGTGTGTCTTGAATGCTATAGGCCAGGGGTCCACTGTTTGAAAATTTTGAGGACCCCTGCTACAGGCTGTCACCAACTGAATGGAGCCATACGGTAAACATCCAAACCTTAGATGCTGTAGTAGTAAGAGTAGGCAGCAAAGTAAACAATCATGCTGTATTCCTTTAACAGCTTTGATAACATGTTGTCCTCTAGGAAAATCCAATGAGAGGTAGCAGTTCAGTCAGCTTGGCTCCATGCACAGGTTGGAAAATATACTTTTGGGGCTGAATCAAATTGAGTTGAATCAAACTGGTGTAAATCATTTATTGAAATGAAATAATCAGATTTTTGGATGATTTATATTTTTAATAGCCAATTAAAAATTAAATCATGATTTTCTTTAAAAAAAACCATTGATTTCATCCGCACACCCTGCTTTTGGAGATTACTATTCCCCCAATAGGAGATTCTGAAAGGTGTCATCCAAAAGAGCAATGTTTCTAAACTGCACCTCCAACCTGGTATCTTCTAGTTGTGTTCAACAACTATGCAAAGTGTTCTATGTGTTTTACACATAGCTGGAAGACAGGAAGGCTGGTGAAAGCTGTCTTAGCCTCCTGGGGTAGACTAGGATCAAACCACATGAATAACGGAAAGGTCCTTCTCCCAAAATTTCTCCTTATATCTTACTGCCCCTCAGGAATATTGCCAGAATAAACTGTTGTGTGTGTGTAGAGGAGAGGTGGAACGCCACACATGCATCCTATGAACATGTTGAAAAAGAACAGTAAACGGAATCAAAATAAGAACATAAGAAGAGCCCTCTTGGACTTCGAGGAGCTCTTCTTTCTTTGTGGCTCTGCTGGGCCCCTACTACTGTTGTACTACTGTTGTTTTAAACAGGCTCCATGCACTCTGGAGAGATTGGATTCTTTTTACCTTTCCTTCCAATTTCTTTCTAACTAGTTTCCTCATCTGAGGGCAGTCCGCCCTTTGGAAATCAAGGGTTTTTGTGTGTGATTTGCTTGACACTCTTTCCCCGACATGCATGGCAAAGGAGATTGCAGCATGGTCACTGCTCCCCAGAGGCTCAGTGACATTCACATCCCTGACTAGTTCCTGAGTATCACACAGTATTAGATCCAGAGTTGCCAGTTCTCGGGTGGGCTCCATGACAAGATGCTCTAAGGCACAGTCATTCAGCATGTTGAGAAACTGGGTTTCTCTTTCTTGCCACAAGCTCGCAGTCAATGCCCTGGGTGGCTAAATGGAACACACAAGACAGAAGGAAAAATGAATTAGCTACTGCTGTCAATAATTTATTGGTCCTTTTGTAAACAATACTCAAGACAACATCCTTGAACAGATACAGAATGTCTGTATTTTTATCATCCATGTACCCTACCCCTCTTCCAAACATCTTAGGGTAGAGTTGACATCTTCAGCTCAGTGGCAGCTCCCACAACAGCCCAGAAAGGTAGCTGGATTTGCCAGCGTTCAAATCAAAATCTGTCTCATCTTAAGTCCCGTGTCCTCCCTAGCAGATCTCCCAAGTGCAGGAATAACTATGGAGCAAGGGAGGCAAGAGAGAAGGAGCCACGCTAGATCATCATGCTCCTTCTGACACACCCTTTACTGATGACTCATAGCCAGAATTGAAATGCAAATCAAGCTTGTAAAATTATACATATCCATACAGGTACAAGCAGTAACGTGTTCTCCTCTGCTCTGAGTATGGCAATAGCCTTTTGCTCTTATGTTGTTATGCAAGGCTATCGACCTGTGGCTCCAAATGAGTGATGACTCTTACATCCCAGCATGATGCCGAGAGACAAGCAGGCAAGGGCATTATTCAATATATATATATTTAAAATTCTCCCTCATGCTAAGAATCAAGCTGATTCCCTCCCTCTCCTTTAAGCCCCACCATTTTGTCTATGAAATGTCAGCAGCTGCAAAACGTTTGGGAAATTTTTTTTTGGCCAACTCAAGGCCCCGCAGCAAAATCAAGGCACCCGTCGGCAGGCCCCCAGAATTGTATCTGACCCAAATTCATTCCCTGTATCGCCATATGTTCCCTGTTTACATCCTAACAGAGCCATTCCTAACCATTAGATGTGTCCAAGCTATTCGGAGGAGCTTCAGGAAGCCTGACCCCCCTCCCTTTTCCAGGACTTGACTTACTAGAATGAAGAACATCTGGGTATCTGGCAGCATCAGTTAGGGAGACAGTATGTGTGCGCGCACACCCATGTGGCGTAGGTGGTGGGAAGCTATCCTTCCGAATCTAATATGCAGAGCCCCTAATTGGGTTAAGCTTTAAAGGGTCCACCAATTAACTGTTTTCCTATCCAGCAGCTGATTAGGGCAGCTCCTTAAAACAAAAGGTGGGCAGAAGGCAGGCTGGGATTCCACTCATAATCTCTGGAGTTGATCAGCAAGGATTTCTAACTCCCCATGGTTTTAAGAAGAGCAAAACAAAACAAAACAAAACAAAAGAGCCTCGTGGCGCAGTGGTTAAATGCCTGTACTGCAGGTAAAACTGTGCTCACGACCTGGGTTCAATCCCTGGTAGCAGGCTCATGGTTGACTCAGCTTTCCATCCTTCCGAGGTCGGTAAAATGAGTACCCAGCTTGCTGGGGGCAAACACTGTAAAAACAAAACAGAGACTACTTGTAGTGGTATGGGGCAGTATATAAGCAGAAAACCTCTACTCTACTTCCTAGCCCAGGCAGGAAATCAAGAAAGGGAGGACTGTTGGGGGAAAGATATGTATATAAAGGAATTTATATAACAAGCACCATGTCTAATATCCTGGTGCAAGAGTCCAGGGCACCCTATATATATGTCTACTTTCTGAGGCCACCACTCTGCACCTGAACCAGATGGGTGACACCCCCCCACCAGAGGAGGAGGGCAAAGGGGGTAAAAAAAGGAAAAGGAAGAAAAGAAAAGAGAAAAGCAAGAAGTTTGCCCACTTTGAGTTAAAACCTCAGCCTTCAGTGGATTTTAAACAACAAGAAGAAACCCCACAATTCTTGTAACTGGACGCCACAGGACAACTTGTAAGAGCAGAAAAGAATTACATCATTAATATTTTGCTCAAACCTATAAAGTGCCATCATTTAAACAGAACCAACAGCTCTTAGTCATGTATTAGAATGTCACTGGGCTTTATTTTACCAGCCTAAAACAAAGCTGCTAATTTAATTTACCCAAATGCAAAAAGGCCCTTTCAATTATTTGAAATCCAAATTAAAATCTGGCTGTGTGGTAATATAAAAAGCTAGGGAAATGGTTTCTAGGCTGCAGTGTCTCTTATATGACTGTGTCTTGGTTTACTTTGCATTATGTATTAGTCATGGGTGCTGTTATAGGATTGTTTTTTAAACACATTATCACTATTTAAAAACATACTACTCCTAATCAAGTAAGAAGTAAACCCAAAGGAGTTACATTGATTGTGTGTGGGGGTGGGGTGGGGGGGGAGTTAAGTGATCATAAATACTCACATGGACAAAATGCACCCCCAGCCACCGACAGAAAGGGTTCAGAAATCTTATTCTGGACTGTAGCAAACAGCAACTGTGCATCTATGGCTTTGCAGAACACTGTTGCTAGAAACAAAACTTTCCTCAACATCTAGAAACAAAATCCATGTTTGGGTTTCTTTCCTTTCACCAAGAAGCAAGATACCAAGAACGTCTTGAGGAAAAGTGGGTCTAGAGTGATTGAAGGCATCCACGTTACTGCTTAACAAGTGGACCAAACACACCATTTTTTATTATTTACCGGGGGGTGGAGGAATCCAGAGCACCTGCCACCTCTCCAATTTAAAACTACATGGGCATCACGAATGGGTGCACGGGCATTATTCTGTATGGTTTGTTGGGCTCTAAAAGAACATAAAACCTCCAGATCAAGTCAATGGAACTATGGTGGTTGTAGCAGTTAGAACACTGGACTAGAGATAAACATGAACCACCAAACTGATTCATGCCAGTCACACAGTTGATCCGTAGTTTGGTGCCCTGCCTCCTTCAGCAGGTGCCCATTCACAAGCAGTGCGGCGGTTCCCCTGTCTTGTCTTCTCTGACCACAGCTTTCAAATGGGCACCCCCCCCCCGAGACAGCAAGGTGCCAAACAATGGATCAGCTGTGCGGTTGTTGACTAAACCAGCACAAACCCTCTCCATACTGGAAAAGAACTTGGGAAAAGCCAGTTCTAGTTCCTTGAACCAAGTCTCACGCAGTGATCTTTAACCAGTTACCACATTTTCAACGGGGTTTGTCTAGTAATGTAAATGTGACCTCTTCTCCCCACCACACTTCTGTCTGCATTGGTCAACTGATAACCTGGGGGCGTTTAGGAGCTACCGCTTCGAGGCCACCGTCATAACCACCAACTATACTTTCTCTGTGTGAGCAGCAAGATCTTGTACGCAGGCTTCCGACCATTTTTCCACACTTTGATGACCGCCTTCTTTAACGCTACCTGCCCTAAATTGAAGAAAGACCTGCAAACATATACAGCACCTAGCAACAAGAGTTCAAATGCACTCCCTACAGTTGTTAAAAAGGAGGGCGAAACTCCAGTTCAGAGCAAGTCCTGGCAAGCGATACCAACCTCAGAACATGTTTTGCAAACAATCAGGAACCCATGAAATAAAAAGCCATAGGCTTGAAGTCATCATGGGAATAATTAGCACTAGAGTCATACCAGTCCGCCTGCCCCCCATCCCCTTGTAAATTCAGTTCCCATTATAAAAGCAGAGTTGAAAACAACTGTTCCCACCCTCCCTTTCATCCCTGGATTAAAGGCAATTGTTGAGTCCTGCAGATAATTCCTATGTGAGGACTGGGTGGTAACCAAGCAGCACCTTTTATGCAGGCAAATAGGATGGGAAGGGGAGGGGGCACACATATTGTCCTGGAGGCAAACAACCAGGCAACTCAATATAATGCAAGAATGTACACAGTTCCCCTTTTCCAGGATCAAACAATGAGCAAAACAGGCAGTGGAGTGTAATTTAACTATTAGAGTTTGTTAATACAAGCAGACATACAGACTTTAAAGCAAGTCATTTGAACTTATAGGAATGCACCAGACGAATTAGCATGCTTGATCTGCAAAAACACAGCTTCCTTAGCCAAACCACACTTCACTCACCAAAAATATATTTTTTAAAAAAGCTAGCACCTGAAGTTTAACACAGAGACGCAAATAATGTTTATATTTTGATGTTTGATTGGCAATGAAGGACAAGAGGATGTCTGATTGTTGGACACAAACATCCCTTCCGATGAAGGAAAATGCCTCCTTTTCTTACAGTTTGCAGGTCACTGAACTGATCAGACTGTAAAATCAGTTCGTATTTCCACAGGTCAGATCAAGCTGGAATACCAATGTGATGGACGAGAGGTCACAGTAAGCGAACAAAGGATAACCTTTTGGTTTAAGAAGACAAGTGTACCACATTGTTACCCACATATAGTACACTTCTAGAGTTGGCAACTTGGCTGTGAAGCCAGAGGCCACAAGTTCAAATCCCCACAGTGCCTCCTGGGAAAGGAGACAATCAAGATCTCACACAGCAAGGGTGACTAATGGGATTAGACACCATACACCACTACCTGTGCAGCTTTGGGCATACCAGGTGGTCCCAAAGGGTCACCAGAGTGAAGAAGTGGTCAACCACATCTATGATTCTATGATTCAACCACATCTGAAGAAAAACCTGGGCCAAAATCAGGTTGATGTGGTGGCACATCAATTAATTCCCAAGATGAGAACTCAACTTTCAAATGCTGGCACTTTCCCCTACTTTTATTCTGTTTCACAATGTGATCCCATCCGTTTAGGAACAGTGGGTGTGAAAACCAGTATCATTGTGCCAGCCACATTTGCTACAGAGCTACGTCTGAATGGCTGCTTTGCCTTAGTTTGAAAGCCGGGGAAGAGGGAATGTGTTGTCCTACTCATCAGTCAGCAATGCTAGAGGTCCATCCGAAGGCAGATTAGGAGTTGCTAACACAATGATTAAAGAGTAGAAACTGGGACATTTTGTACCTGTGTACAGTCTGCATAGCCTCACAATTTCTGTATTTCTACTCATCTGCATTTTGTGGGTTTTTTTCCAGAGATACAAACAGCAAGTGCTTTAAGGAGGAAGCTCAACGCAAGATATTTGAACATAAGTTGCTGGTGTTATGAAACGTAACTGTTCTTGTTCTTTCAAGCCAAGGGAAATTTCTTCATCCACATCATTAATTTTGCCTACACAAAAGTTCTCCAGATGGTAACAACATGTATGTCTCGTTATGAGGGGTATTTTGGCCTGCATGCTTCGCAAAGGGAAGGGAAGGGAAGCAAACTGATACAGTCCTGTTAAAAAAACAGCACAAGAGCAGCTTGATTTATGGAGAAAACCCCTCATATTCTAGGCAGACCAGAGGTGCATCCCACCCCACCAAATATGCACGTTGCTTGGTGATATATTGCTTGTGTTTACAATGAAAGAAGCCTCCTATTCATGTCTTAGCAGGAAAAAGGAATGGCTCACTGGACAGGGGGGCTGCCCTAACGGGGAAACAGTCCCAAAACACAAACAGAAACATCCCTCTTGAAGGATGAGAGAAGGGAGCTGTAAGGCAACAGACTCTTTTATACTGAAGCACTGCAAAGTCTGGACAGACCACATGACATGGTTGTTTATGAGTCTGGAGCAGAGTCACATGATAGGCCGCCGCCAACACCTCCTCCTCCCTCCCTCCCTCCCCCAACACCACACCAGGCTTTACGGATTTGCCATCATAAACAGCAATGACCTGCTTATAAAGAGACAGGGAGGAAATCTAGGGGCAACAGTGTTGCTTCGACACATCCAGAGCGAGGCACTGTGGGTAGTACCTACGGCTGCCATTGAAGGATACTCGAGTTAAAAGAAGACACTTTGCCTGCACTTCCTATTTGCTCCTACAAAGGAACATGCCACAGGAATGTACCAAAAGGAGGAGGGAACAAGGCAAACACATAAATAGTTCTTCCTTTACAATAGCTTCTGGAACAGGATCCCGAAAATAAATGTGCTCTGCACTGGAAAACATGCAATCCTCTTTTGCACACACCAATACATGCATGCTCACGCAAGATATATGAGCATATATGTGCATATCTGCCGCCTATAGCTGCCGTCGTTCTGAGTTTTTAAAAATATGAACTGGCAGCTGGCACAAAAATTCCTCGGAAGCTGTATGTATATGGCAAGGTAAATATTGGGGGGGGGGAGACACTTTGTATCAAAATGATCCAAGGGTAGACAAATTTGACTGAAGGGGTTGGAGGAGTGGGGGGGGAATAGGGAAGATTTTGCACAAAGGGAAAAAAGAAAAAGAAAAATACAGATGCAGAACCATGCATTAAAAAGGCAGGCTCATTAGTCTTTGGAAATACAAGATACAATGGCTTCTTTAAATACATATGTAAAGACACATTTAAGACATTGCTTGCTGATCAAGGCAAAATGCAGAATAAATGTTTGCTTGTCTTGCAATATGCTCTTAAACCAAGTTACTCTTAAGCCAAGGTATTACTATTCCACAAGAAAACAGGAAACATAATGAAAGCTTTTCACCAACGAACAATGCTTGTTTAATTCTGTTTCAATTTATATAAAGAAAAAAACTTTGAAATTAAGAATGTTTGTTTTAAAATAAATTTCATGATCAAAGCAAATTTACAAATTATATAAAGTGCAGTTTATCAGATGTTTTGAAGCAAAAATCCCTCATCATGTAACAATTGCGCAAGTTGGTACTTGAAGGATACAAGCAACAATTTGCTACTAGACATGGGCACGACTCGGCGAAATCCTCGTTTCCGTTTCTCGTTTCCGTTACGTAACGAAACGAAGAACGACAATTACTCCGCCAGAACTCGAACTTGAACCGACTAAAGAAAAATTGGGTCTGATTTGTCGTGGTCGTTGTTCCTGGCGGCATCGCAGCAATCGCGCGATGCCAAGCGGCTCAGGAAAAAGGTTTTAAAAATTAAAAAAAAACCCGATTCCCGGCCAAAAAAGCAGGCTAAAATATGCCTGCCTGAGGGCACCTACCAGAGGGGTGGTTTCTGGGGGGGGGGGTCCCCGGCCTCCCCCCCCTCCTCTCCTGGGCTGCGCATCCTCATCGTCTCGCCAACTCGCCAAGCGGCGCAGCACAAAAAAAAGGTTTTAAAAATAAAAAAAACCGATTCCGGGACAAAAAAGCAGGCGAAAATATGCCTGCCTGAGTGAGGGCACCTACCAGAGGGGTGGTTTCTGGGGGGAGGGGTTGTCCCCAGCCTCCCCCCCTCTCCTCTCCTGGGCTGCGCATCCTCGTCATCTCGCCAACTCGCCAAGCGGCGCCGCTCAGGAAAAAAGTTTTAAAAATTAAAAAAAAAACGATTCCCGGCCAAAAAAGCAGGCGAAAATATGCCTGCCTGAGTGAGGGCACCTACCATAGGGGTGGTTTCTGGGGGGGGGGTTGTCCCCGGCCTCCCCCCCTCTCCTCTCCTGGGCTGCGCATCCTCGTCGCCTCGCCAACTCACCAAGCGGCGCGGCTCAGGAAAAAAGTTTTAAAAATAAAATTAAAAAAACCGATTCCCGGCCAAAAAAGCAGGCAAAAATATGTCTGCCTGAGTGAGGGCACCTACCAGAGGGGTGGTTTCTGGGGGGGTGTCCCCGGCCTCCCCCCTCTCCTCTCCTGGGCTGCGCATCCTCGTCGTCTCGCCAACTCGCCATGCCATGCAGTGCGGGCGGGGGATCCAAAATGGGGCGACCGCAAGCAATATTTATTTATTTTGAAATCGTGGTGGTCCAAAAACACACCAAAGCACCACAGAAACATGCAAAAATAGCTATTTTAAAACTGCCTGAATTTTTACAGTAGCAGCAGTGGGTTTTTCTTGCAACAAAACGTCTCCATTGATTTTATTTTATTTTATTTTATTTTTTTACACATGCGCAATGATGGGCTGGCCATGGGAGTGGACCATGCAAATTTTTGTAGCCATTCCACCAATTGCATGGCCACTTGACCAGGTTTTGACCGAGACTTCTGGGATGTGCCTGTCGGGCATAAAAAGCCCACTAACCCTAGCCCGAACCCGAACCCTAACCCTAACCCTAACCCATACGCCAGTACACTGTCCTTCTTAGTGGGTCAGAAAGGCACCCAGAGGTGCACCCCATGAACTCACCCTAACCTTACCCGTAACAACCTTAAGCCTAGCCCTTGCGCTAACCCCCCTAACCCTAAGCCAAATTTGTACTCGCATTGCACTCACGCAAGTACAGTTCCCTTCTTGGTGAACCACAGAGCGCCGAGACTGAGGAGGAGCCTTCCCCCAGTGTGCGCACTGTAGTTAGCACAGAGGAGCCTTCCCCCAGTGTGCGCACTGTAGTTAGCACAGTAGTTAGCACTGTAGTTAGCACAGTGTGCGCACTGCAGTTAGCAGTGGGCCTGTGGTCAACAGAGAGAGGCACCCAAAAAAGAGGTGCCTCAAGTCTCAACTTGGTATGCATATCCAATTGGCTATGCATGCCATTTTGTAGCGGGCCAGAGGAGGCACCCACCCCAGAGAGGTGCCTCCAGGAGCCCACTCCCTCCCAAACCAGTACTAATGACAGACGAAAAAACGACAAATGAAACGACAAATTTTTGGAAATTTTCACGAAAAACGGAAACGAGCCGAAACGGGCCAGCTCCGACACACGACAACTCAAACACGTCATTTTCCCTGGTCGTGCCCATCTCTATTTGCTACTGTAGTTTATGCAACTCCACTTGCGCTTTTGTAATCAATAGGATTCAGGCCAATATGTTTCATACAGAATATCTTTTAAAGTACAAAAAGTCTGCTATGCCAAGGAGTTCAAAAACCCAACTGCTTCTGATATTTCAGTGGTCTTTTTAAAAAGCATTATCTATTCTTCTTTTTGAAAACAGTTCCTTGAAAGATAGCAAAAACAAGAAAGAACATTTTGATAGCTTCAGGTTTATCATATCGGACTGTGTACTGGTACGGTCTCCCAATTATGCTCAGTAAAAACAGGTGACGCCCATTATAAATCTGGGGTGCAAGGCAGGCTACAGAAGGTGTTAACAAGGCCAAGTCTGAAAGACCACTGAGAACTATTTGCATACGACTATTGGCTGATGGGGCTGGAGAAAGAAAGAGAAGCAGACCCAGTTCAAAAATCTTCACTGCTCACAGGTTATAACTGCACAAATGTGGTACTGAGACAATGTCTATAAAACTGGATTGGCTGGAGTCAAGTTCCAACTTTGCAGCTGATTCACTTCTCTAGCAAAGAGCTAGGGCTGCAATCTGCTTCACCCTGTATCTCTGAAAACAACAGATAAACACAGATCTACCAACAGCAAATGACTAGAAGTCCAAAGTGACAAAAGGCAACCCAAGTTTGGGTCTGGTAATCAGGACATACCTAGTCAGAGGAACAATAGGAAGGAAAGCATGCTATTTTCAAAGGAGAACCAGGCTGGATCTTCTGTTAAGATTAGCCAGAAGACATGAATGGCCACTAAAATACATACAAACACACAACACCTTCTCCTCCCCACCCCCAAATTGGGACTGTCCTATGAAGTTGTTTTGACTGGCTTTAAATGTATATCTGTCTGTATTCATTTGATATTTTATAGTTTTAACACTGTTGTTCAAACACCGCTTGCCAGCCATAATAACAAGTAACCAGGTACTGAAAAGAGAATGCTTGTGTTTTGTTGCTTTTTTGAAGCAGGAAACAAAGATACAAAGTTGCACTGATTATAAGAAACATTGGCTGTTTATCCAAAGTAGGCAAATGTTACGGATTTTTAGAGAGAACATGATGACTTAATTCCATTCAACAATCTAATTGCAATACTCATTATGTAAATTTGTATAATTTAAATGGAGCAATATTAACTGTTCTATTCCTTTTTAATGTAGATAATTCTTACCAGAAAGGGGCAGGGAGGAGTCATAACACTGTAAATTTTCTAGAGTAGCTGGCAACGCAACTCCCATTAGTCTAAGACCAGCCTAGCAGGGTGGATTTGATTTAAACCAAATTGATTTTTTACTTTAAGATGATTCAAGTCCCACTTTGTTTGTTTGCTTGTTTATTAAAATGAATTTCTGATGATTTAAATAAAAATGAAATTTTAAATTTTAATTTAATTTTTAAAAAGCCTTGATTTTTACCCACCTTGTCAGCCCAGCCCAATGATGAAGAGGGATTATAAAGCCGACTTGCCTTGCAAAGGTGTTGCTAACTCATGAACTGCAGTTTGGCTCCATGAGAGCAATGTATACAATCTACTGCTACTAACCATTAACATAATGCCACCATCAGAGCTCTGCAAGACAGACTTCTTCCAGCTCTCCAGAAGCAACACAACAAACCTAAATCCAACTGCGGTTCTCAACCAGAGTTTTACTCTGACCTGCCGAGTGTTACTGGTAAATCAGCAAATATGTAAACCCCAATCATTCTGTAGGTCTTCTAAGTCCTGAGAGAGGATGTGTTTTTGCTATCCCCATGTGCATGGAAAATTTTCTTGGAAATTGCAGATATAGGTTAGCATGCTCTAAGCTATTGTATTGTTTATTTTATTTTATTTTTAAACACCCCAAAGACTCCCACTCACTCAGAAATAAGTCCTGCCCATATTTTTAAATGCCCTTATAATCTGTTCACCACATTATTGGTCTCAGATTGCAAAAGATAACTTCCAAGCCAACATTTGCTTTGTATTTGTGAAAAATCTCAATGACAAGGAACAGAACACAGGCCCATACGCTATAAGCCATTTTGAACGGCCTGGTGAATACAAAATGTTGCAGTATTTCCTTTCCTCTCTTGCCATTGTTTTGTTCCACACAGTTATCAGACTGCTTTTTTAATCCGCCGGATTTTCTTGCCGCATTTATTGTCAACATCGTTCTTGAAAAGTCTAGACAGAACAAAAAGTTCCATGAGCTTGCTTTCGCCCCACACGTCCCTGCTGTACTGTCTGGTCAAAACCAAGCCTTGCAAGGGATGGAAGCGGACTAGGAATACAATAATACAGAAGAGCAATTTTTTAAAAACGCCGGTAGAATTCATAGTGGAACTGCATTTGGCTGCCATGCTTCTGCATTTGGCAAAGGGACCCACTTATGCCAACACTGCGATGGTCACACTAACTGGCAAACGATGTTGTAGGTGTAGAACTATTAGTGATCACTATGTATTCAGAATACTTTATTAGACATTCCCACTGTTTCAGAGGCATCCTTGCCAAGGTAGTAATTAAAGCTACAATTGTACCCATGAGAAAATTAGAATTTGATGTCCAGAATTCTATTGGCATTTGCACATGTTTGTGAGCAGGAATCTGTGTGTGCAACGTGGCATGCGTACATTAGAGGACAAATACTTGGTTCATTAATAACCATGTATCCCAAACTGAGGTACTCAATTTAATTTAATTTACATGTAAATGACCAGCAAATTTCTGGCCAACCAGGGCAGATAAAATCAATTATTTTTTTTAAAAAAGATTTTTTTAAAAAGAAAAACATTTTTATTTAAATAAATAAAATCCAATTTTAGTCATGATTTAAATTAAATAGATTTTGGTTTCCCAACTTAAATTTATTCTCTGCTCCTCAGAGTAAAACTGGGTGTTCCTTAGTTCATATATATACCTTGTTGAATGTCCTTGGTGGTTTTGTGGGGTGTGAGGTTGTTTTCTTTGGGCAGGGGAGGGCGGGACCATGTTCTTCCATAGCACAACTGAGCATTTGCAAAAGAAGACACTGTTTGAGGATCATTTCACACATTACATGGATGTATGCCCAAGCTTCCCCAGGATGTGCCATGTACAAGGATGGCAGAGCAAGGTTAGCAACTTGCCATTCAGGTATGAAATGAAACTTTTTCCATGTCAAAAGGCTCCATGAAAAGACCATCACCTGTTTCTTCATTCAGTCCATATTTTTACCAAGTTGAGGAATATAGTAAAATGAAAGTTGCAGTGTCCCCAGTCCACCTTTTGGGACACAAACTGTGTTTTCAACATACAGACCACAACCTGTAAGAACACTGAATTTCCTTTCTTTAAAAGAAGAAAATCATAAAATCTTCCTTCTCTTACTTCACACAAACACTTGATCTTTTTTTGTTTCAGCAGCAGCTTAAAGCATTTTTTATATTTACTAGGCCAATTTGAGCACAAACAATTTTCCATCTTATTAAAACATCATCAGTCATTTTATTTAGTGCTTCCTTCAGAAGCCTGGCTCAGGACCAAACCAGCACAATTCATTTTCTGCTGGAAAAGAGCCTTTCAGAGACACTGAGTAACTAACACATAGCCATTATGCCATGCAGTCAGATTTTAAAAGCTAGCCATATCTACAATGCCCATTGGAATATGTGTCAGCATACCTCCCAATCAGATCAGATCACAGGATATGCTCAGCAGTTGAGATAATTGCAGTACATGCATAAAGAAAAGGGGCAAATGATGCTGCGAGCCAAAATGATCAACTCTTTCCTTTAAAAGGAAAAGATGACATTTCAATCATTTTCACAACAACCCAGCGAGGGAGGATGAGATTATAATTCAAAGGACTAACACTAAACCATAGTAGCTTGCTTACAGACACGCAAGATTTTCAGAGTGGAGCAGAAATATATATCATGGAACTGCCACAAATACACAGTTCAATTAGAGATGGATCAGTCTTAATTGGACTTAAATAAACTATGGGACACATACACCCTCGACACCAACACAGCTGGGCTATGCTCTTCATGAAATAAAGCACAAATGTTTCTGTTTTAAGCTGCCCAATAAAGAGAATCCAGAAGACCAAGCCCGACAGAGGCTTTTGTTAAATTTCACTGATCCTTCACAGCAGACTAAATCAATCTGCCTAATTTCCGTTGCATATAAATGGGCAATTCCAGTGCATGGTATTTATTAGCGTCTCTTATTTTGAATCCTACATTTAACCCAGGGAAGAGGCTTTTGAAAAACAACCGTGTTTGCTCTTTGCAGAACCTCGAGAAAACCCATCCACACACTGCATTTGGAAGGGGGAGTAATATCAAACGAATACAAGCCAACCACACATACTGGAGTAATTTCATTCTGCAAGGAGAACTCCACTCCACATGTTCTAGGCAACCCTGTCACAAATAATTCATGTCCACTGCTCTTCTGCCATGCTAAATACAAGTTCATTGTGTTGCTTGGAAATGGGAAACCCAATTTAAGACAAAGCCAGCACCTTGTTAAAAAGAAAAACAACAACAACACACACACACAAACATGGGCACATTACCACAACACTAGTTCAGACACAATGCCACCCTGCTGTCCGATGGCCTCTTTCAAACTCAACATTTGATAACAAAAAAGAAGTAGAATCGAAAATAGGGAGGTGAGGCACACAGTATTACATTTTCCCCAGCTAGCAGCCACTTCCCATGGTCCCACCTGCATTTTTATCAGCCATTCAGATTTTAAATCAGAAACCCAGCGTCTAATCTATTTTTAAGATCTATTTTTTGCAGCCAGGGCTGGGATGTGAGCAGAGAGATGACAATACGCCAGCAGGGGAACCGGGAAAGAGTAACAAGGCTTCCCCCCACCTTTCCTCTCTTCCCTCGGTCTCCTCACCTATCCAAAATAAACCATAAGCCTTTAAGTATGTTTGCAGCTTTCTCCTGTGTAATTGCTCACACATCAATAGGTATACTGCACTGAAATAAGCTTGCTACAAATGAAAAACAAAAACAAAAACAGAGGAGATGTGAAGAAGCAAATGTCAAACGGCAACACACAATTTGGAAACTGTTTCTACACTGTTGTTTCTTTTTCGTTCCAGTTGCCCCGGCTAGTAGGGAGGGTTCTCTCTTGGGTTAAGCCAAGATTACAGTGTTCCTCTTTGAATCCTGCTGCTTGATGCTGCATTCAGCAATACTCTCTTGTTTATGTGAAGCACCTGAAGGTATGTGAATGCCACCCAATTGGGAGAAACCCACGACAACAACAATATCAGCAACTGCCTGGCTCTTCGGATGCCTGGACTGTCTGCAAAAAAAATCTCACAAATCAGCCAGCTCTGCAGAGCTCCAGGTGGAATTTCCAAGGGAACCAATTGGATGGCGGGGAGGGCAGATCAAAATGATTGGCATGAGATTCAGAGTAGAAAGTAGTAAACAACACACACACACACCCCTTCGTCTTCTCTGTCGTGCCTTCCAGAGGTAAGCACAAAAGAAGGCAGGCAAAAACACACACACACACACACACACCTCCTAGTGCTGTCCTATAAGACAAAGGAAGAGGAGGAGGTGGAGGCCAAGAGAAAAGAAAGCAGACAACATGCGGATGCCTAGTTTCAGACAGGAAAAGGTTTCTAAGAACCCTCCAGAAATCCGAGGAGCTTTTTGAAAGCCATTGCCATACCTGAAAAGATGTTTGCATGACTACTAATTCTCTTTTCCTCCACAGAAATACCTTGGGATGAATCAATACAAATCAATACAGTACTGATACTGTAATTTCTAAGCAAGTCCCTCTGTCTTCTCTTAATTATGTTTGCAGCTAGGCCCTCCCTTCCTTTTACAGGAAAAAAAAGAACCCTTGTATTTGCAGGCAAGTTATGCATAAAATAATTATGCACAAAACAGACACTCATTTTCTCCTTGTTATTCATAAATTAAGGCAACCCACAATTGGCAAAATAACTTCCACCAGAAATAATAGCCTTTTGCAATAAATCAGTTTTCTAGGGCATTCCGCTTGCATCTGGTGAGTATCACTCACAGGAAGAGTAGGACATTTCCTTTGAAACACGGGAAAATAAAAGGGAGTGACTTCTCCAGATTCAGCCTGTGATCCACTTGGCTTAGGCCCAAGTGGAGGCTGTTCCACGTGTTTGCCAAATTCCATCCCAATTACATTAAGACTGAAAAGGTACTTCAAGATAAGAGACAGATTTAAGGGGTGGGTTTACAATTGCCACCCCCACTGAGTTTCCATGGTTTTGAAGAGATATGAATGCACGTTTCTGAGGTTCTGGTCCATCTGGGTTTCAGTGTTGTGTATATTGGGATGGAGGGAGCAGAGTCCCATTTTAACTCCTTAATCTTCTTGCTCACCCACCACAAACTAGGAACCTCTCAATTCCGTGGGGTAAAATTATCTTGTCAGACCTCTGTCCTCAAAACTTATTTTAACAGAAATTTCTCCCTTCACACTGAGGTCACCACCAGTTTCACTTGGGTTGTGGGTGTATCTTGGGGCCATGGGTGATTCCCAGAGATAATTATAGGAAATTGAATTTAAAAACTAGGCTCTTCTTACTCCCAGCTGAGCCCCATTTAAGTTCCTGTTAAGCATCTGTCCGGGAGAACCCCCAAAATGGAGAGTTATGGGATTTGTAGTCCAAGGAATCAGAAAATTACCACCCTGAATGGCAGCATCTTCCACTCATCAAAATAATTCCAGCAATTGTAAATTTGCATTTTATTTTCTCTCTCTCTCTGTGCATATTTGTTCCGAATCAGTAGGTTAAAGTCATCTTGCCTTATGCCAGATATTCCTTGGCTGTGTCAAAACAGGTAGGTGTGTAGATATAATTATCTGAATGCCAAAGAATCCTTTTTTCAATCTAAAAATTATTTTCCCGTGAACTAGGGAAATATGCAAATTCCCTAGAAATCCATGTACAGCATATATATCCTTTTCCAAAATCTGGAAAACACTGATGAAATTACACTTGACACTCCCCAGTTATTAATCTTGGAAGTTTAACACATTGGCCCCTGCACAATGGCTACATGCCCTTTTATGTATTGCTCTGAGCACTAAAACACAATTCACTTGAGAGTCTTTTCATTGCTATTACATATCCAATATAAGAGTCTAGGAGGGCCGAGGTAATTGGTAATTCTGTCCCAAACAAGAAAACAAGAATCAAACCAGGATGGCAATACAAAAACCCCTGGATTTTCAACATAACAGCACATTCTTTAGCACCTTTAGAGATATCCAATGTAGTACGTAAAATACACACACACACACACACACACACACACACACACACACACACACACACACACACACACACACACACACACACACACACACACACACACACACACACACGTGGGGGAGAGAGGAGAGAGAATTACAGAAAACCCTTTTGTCACATGATTGAGGAAACCACAACATAACCACAGTATATGTACTGAAAGGGAAATAACAAACTTCTCATTGCACACGGAAGCAATGGGATCATGGCTAGTGAGACCAACATATATCCTTGCAATCTTTGTACTGCCTATCGCTTCTACCTACCCTCAGCCAGTACAAAGAGCTCCTGGATGATACAGCTGATTTCCCCATGATGTCTCTGCATTAGTTTGGCATTGCACATAGAGGAAAGCAGGCAGGGAAAAGTCTGTAGGGATCATGACCCAAAGACACAGACTTCACCTGTGTCCATGCATCCCTGAACATGTACAGTTCCTCTTGTGTGATACAAATGCTCTTGGGGACAGTTTTAGGATGCAAACACTTCACATTGGCCTCTAGGATTCTTGCTAACATGTCCTTCATCCTATAGATAGAAGAACTGACCTGTGGGCTGGTGCATTCTGTGTCAAGTACACAGGGTGCAATAAGACTGAGTGGTTGCCAGTGGGATGGTGGTGGGATAGTGGTGGGGGTGGGCAAGGGAGACTCAGCCAATTTCATTGTGCACATGCTGTATATTGACAATAAAGGTATTATTATTACTATTATTCTGCATTTCAAAGGGTGTGGCTGATGGATGAGCCTCGGGGAATCCTTTACTATTCCCAAAGCAAAACATGAAGGGGAGAAGAAAACTCCACAGCTTTTACTGATATTGGCTGTATTGTTTTTCAACCACCCCTTTGAGTTATTTTTTAAACAACCTCCTAAAGAACACAGAGCCTACTCATATTTTAAAAAGGAAAGGAAGAATCACACACATGTGAGCCTCTAATGAAATGTCAACTTAGCCATGTGGCCTCTGAGTTGATTTTTTTTTAAACTGCCCCCCACGCACACAAACCACCAGCACCAACAAATAAATATCAGAAAAACAGCAAGCTTTTGAGTCTTCTTGGACTCTTCATCAAAATAGGCATTACATCTCAAGTTCTCTAATAGGCAGCATGAGGATGAATGATTCAAAATCTCATTATTTAAAATAGTGGCTTAGTAAAGCTATTGGTCAGATGTGTGCAGATTTCTCAGCCCTTATTTTTTATTTATTTTATTTATTGGATTTTTATACCATGCCATCTGGCCTTGGGACTATAAAATCCAGAATCTGAAGTATTGTAGTTTAAAAGAGAAATCTTAAGTGTTACCCAAGTCTGCTTTTAAGTGACTGATTAACCTCTCTTTCCATAAACATTTTAGCATATGGAAAATTACTCTCAATTTCATCTTCCATATGCAAAACATCATTCAGCTTACCTTAAAACACCACTATACTGCAGCATAAGAAGTTGCAGTACTCTGGGACACAAATACCCATATTTTCCCATCTATAAGATGCCTCCATGGGTCTCTCCTTTTCTTACTTCTGTGTATAAGACGACCCTCAGTTTTCAGTCTAGCAATTTAAGATAAAAGATAGTCTTATACATGGAAAAATACTGTACATGTCAGTTCTGCTTCTACACTGCCCATCCTCTATAGCAGAACAAACCACACAGGTAATAATTCATTTTTATAGACTACTACTACAATGTACAAAAGGTAGATCAACCCAAAACACATCTCATTATATATGACCTCCTCTGACAGAAATGCTTCCTTGTTCTCACTTGAGAAATGTTTTCTCATTTACAACAGATAAAATTGAGAACTACCTGATAGCCACTTAACATAAGTCATAAACTGATTTTTTTACATTAATGTTTAACCACAACCCAAACAGAGCCATCTGTGACAAGAGGAACCAGGCCGTGCAGCATTTATAGGAATGTATTATTAGCTTTGTTCAGCTTCAAGTCCAGATGAAGTCCAACAACCTGTGAGGCTCTAACTAAATGTTACACTCTTCTCCTCATCAGGACTACATACTATGAGAGAGAGAAAATGATGTAGTATCATCAAACATTTATTGGTAAGGGTGGGGGGATAAAGTGCATCTTCTTGTGATTCTGAACCAGACTTTCCACTATTCTCCACTAGCAATTCTGTGCTACCAAGTTAATTCTGACTCAGAGTGACCCTTTTCAAGCTTTTCCAGGTAGAGAATACTCAACAAGCAGTTGACCCTTCCCTTCTTCTATAGTTCTTAAAAGCTGAAAACTAAAATATTTTCCCCTGAATGACAAACATTACAATGTAGGCTATACATTGCTGCTGTCATCAACACCTCCATCAGTTAGCTGGCTACTAATTTTACCAATCTCAGAATAGAGAAGGCTGAGTCAACCTGAGTTAACTGGGATCATGCTCAAGTTATGAGCAGAGTCTTAACTGCAGTAATGTAATTTAACTACTGTGCCATTCATTCGTTCCCAGCCCCACACTTTTAATCTAGTTCGCTACAATGTCAAATGGATCGTCATTTTTTTTACAGTAGGAGTTGCTTAATACTGGAAAGAATATGAGCAAAGCACACATAGCACTTTCTTTTCCTCCTGCTGATGTGTTTGTCTTGATAAATTAATTACTGTCATGTTTAACTGGTACTATATATTCTCAGGAAAGTATAAACAGCATGGATTTGGAGAAAGCATTTGGGTTGGTTTTTTTTACAGAGTGGTTTCTGTTTTGAAGGGTATAAACAGGATAACTGTGGATCCAGAAAAGGTAAGAAACACGACTACATAATATACAGTTGTACCTCTACTTATGAGCAGCTCTACTTATGAGCAATTCAACTTAAGAGTGGGAAACTGTTGGTGTTTAAACTGCTTCCTTACAAATTGTAGATGCGGTCTGCTCTACTTACAATTTTTTTTTATTTTTTTAGATATGGCTGCTCTACTTGAGTTGTTCGACTTATGAGCATACATTTGGAAGGGATTAAACTTGCAAGTAGAGGTACCACAGTATTCCTTTTTAAATTTTGAACAATGCCTTCCTCTTGGGTTTCCATACTCATTTTATAGGATACAGGCCATCATTTACAGCTAAAATCCTTTCTGTGGTCCAAATTGGTGTGCTTATTTTTTTATCTACCTCCCTTCTAGCAACAGGAATACAAGGGCCAACAGCTCTCCCAGCAATTGTTTTTTTCTTTTCTTCCATCAAACCTAAAAAAAATTAACAAAAAAAAAATCTATTTCCTGCATGTTCGGAGAAAACAAACTTTTTTCCCAGAAATGGTCACTGCTTCCGTCAGCCATAGAGTTTCACTTTTCTCTGCCACAGGGAATTCTAGTTTCTTGCGCTGCAATTCATGGTTTTTTTTTCTTTGTGCCCTCTATAGTCTCTCTCCTGCTAGATATCACCACTAAGGTATGTAATATGGTATGTGTGGCATTTCCGAGCAAGGTTGTTTCAGCCTCCATAATGACCTTACTTCCTCTTGAGGTTGCATCTGCCAGTTAAACTCGAGAAGAGAAAAGAAAGAGCAATGCAAAGGTCTTCTTTATACAGTGAAATGGCACTCCTTCTGAGAAATGAGTGCCACACTATACAAGGAACACCAGCCAAGCGATAATATCAACTAGGACCTAAAGCAGGATTGGACCAAGTACACCTCTCTAGACTTTGTGACAGCAGATCACAATTCCCAGCATCACTAATACTGACTGCATAGGCTAGGGCCAATGGGAGCTGTAGTCCAATAGCATCTGAAGAGCCATGCCTTTCCCAGCCTTGATCTAAAAAGCTAGCATGCAAATCTCTTTCTAATGGAGAGTCAAATTTAATTCCAAAGAAGCTGAAGGGATGGGCACAGTGTTTGACTTGGTGTATCAGCAGTTGGCAGAGAGAGAATAAGATTAAAAAAATAGGATCAACACCCCCCCAATAAATCTTATTTTGAAGCTCTCACTGCCAGTAAATAAAGCTTACTGAAAGAACTGCAACTTTTACACCTGGGGAGTGCATGTGGGGGTGAGGGTGAGATCCTGTATAAGACGTCGGAGATCACCAGACAATGGTGTCATGGAGAAGAGAATGTAGCCATGAAGAGGGAGTGCACCAGTTGTATCAGAAAATGCCTGTTCTCACAAAGAGCAAACACATCTGCTTATATTGTTGTTGCTTCTGGGAAGAGCAGAGGCACCTCCTTGCCCTAGCAGCATCTTCCTTCCGTTTAGAGTATTTTGCTTTGTTTTCTTTAAGTCAAATGAAAACTCAAGCCAAACTGATGAGGCTTTGAAAGCTTCCCAGGTGCTGAGTGTCAGAAGAGAGATTTTTCCTTTTGGCTACTGAAGAGACGCTTCATGGTGAAGTTACATAAACAGGACACATCTGTAAGTATCCCAAGCTTGGTGAATTCCAAAGGAGCCAATCACTTCTACTTCCCTGGTGAGGTATTTATGAGACGAAGTCGTTGGAGGAGCCCTCTATCTGCAACAGCCCATAAATAACTGAAACCATGATGTTTGCTTCTTCACACATGCTTAAAATCACTTTCCTAACATCTGTAGGTCCAAGATTAACACAGCCGGATTGGCGCTATGGATGAACATTCTCAGGCTCAAAAATGAAACAGGGAATGCTCTACCCAGCTATGAAGTCTTTGAAACTACTGTTTGTTGATTCCTAAAGTGTCCATTTGTTTTCACCATGAAATTATGGGCAACAATACTGCAAACACCTCGATGAAGGGAGCTGCACTCAAGCTGGCACACAAATGTGTAGTTACATGCCATCCAGTCGCATTTGACTAACGAGACCCTAGCTCTGTGGTTCTCAACCTGTGGGTCCCTAGATGTTCCTGGACTGCAACTCCCAGAAATCCTGGCCAGCTCACCTAGTGATGAAGACTTCTGGAAGTTGCAGTCCAGGAACATCTACGGACCCACAGGTTGAGAACCACTGCCTTAGCTGGAGCTTTGACGTATATGCTACATTTAAGAAGTGCTACTAACCCAGTGAGTCTCCATATCTGACTGTGAATTTGAACCCTGGGTTTCCTGAGACCAAGCCCATCACTATCCACTACAATGCAGTCCTTCTCACTGTGTGAAAACAGAAGACATTAACTCTCTGTTATATGTCCAGCTGGTTCTTCCAGCAGAGAAATTAAATCCTAGCCTTAGAACAGTTATCATGCCAGGTAATCATCCTCATCATCTTAGAACTACAGAGCTGGAAGGGACGCTATGGATCGTGTGCAGTGCCTGTCAAAGAGGCACAGCAGCAAATATAACACTCGATCTCTGGCTCCATAAACCACTGAGCTTCCGGCAGTTCCAACATACCCAACACATATTTTGGAAAATGTGTAACATGCTGAGACAGTCCTGACATGTGAATCTGAGTTGCCAAATTATATCTTCCTATTGCCTTCACTTGACTGATGTCCGCTAACCATATAAAGGGGAAACATGGTTTCGTTTCACTATGTGCTGTTAAGTCAGAACTGACTTACAGTGGCTCTAAGGTAAGTGAGGTATTTAAGGTATTTTTACCATTTCTAACCCCCAATCAGCTTCTACAGCACAGCCAGAGAACTGAACAAAGGTCTCCTGAGTCCTAGGCGATTACTCTATCCACTACAGCTCACTGGGTATGAGCCTATATATATATACAGTATTTAGATTTTGTTTTTTAAAAATCATTATTTTATTTTATAAAGCAATACAAAATAGAAAATAGAAAATACAAATACAAAATATATGGTATATTAAAAAGATTAAAATAAAACTAAACAGCAGTGCTCCCCTCCATATTTAGATTTAGTGACTCCTGGATATCTTTAACTCCTGAAGCACCATCCAACTTCCATAATCTTCTGAAGATGCATTGCACCCAGGGTGTCCTTTCTTCTCCACTGTAAGAGCATATTTAACTAGCGTCATACCTTTCGAATCATCCGCTACAGCAACATATTCTTCCCTGGGGTTCATGTGAGGACCCTCACTGTTTGTTTTGGCTGAAACCAGCCACCATGTTTATGAAAAACAGGTTACGTTTTTGGCACTAAAGCCTTTTTGCAGAAGCTCAGTCTTGGAAACAGTGCTCCTTTTGGAAAACATTCTTCTCCTACTCTGAGGCACTCCATCTCCTCTTCAGAGAAGAAGAGCCACATGAACTCCTCCTTGACAGTGTCGCTCATTTCATTGTGATGCTCATACTGTATTTGGGGCGAAATCCTCCTCCCTAGCAACATCCTACAGACCACACAGGTGGGAGATCGATTTTCAAGGAAAATTTCACAGTTAACTATGCATAAAGGGAGGGCCTCCCCCAAAGCATATCTACCCATCCCACCTGATCCATCCAGGGCAGTTTCCTAAAGGTGACCACTCCAAGGAACTCAACGAAGGTGTCCACAGGGACCCAGACCCTCTTAGTCCCCAAAATGTCATTTATTCTTGTCTTCAGCAAAAAGTGAAATGGAAAGAGAAGCTTCATCAAAGAGATTCATGGAAAGCAGAACCTACTTCCCTAAAGGCTTCAGGAAGAAAATATGACAATACAGGAATGCATGGACAAAAGCAATCAATTAGTTAAGATGGTGGTACTCTATCAAAACTACAGATCTAGATAAGCATATGTAGGCTTAAAAGTGTAACACATACCATACCATATTTTTAGTGGAAATATTTTTTTTTTTGAGAATTTCATTCTGCTACTGACATATCACAGGAAAAGAGGCAACATTCTAATCTAATGTGTTGCTTTTATATGTGCATTTTTGCACATTCAAGCACCCCACCATAATTTTGACATAGAAAATAAGTTTCAGCCAAGACCGGTCTTGTTTCCTTTTCTTTCTGAAAGCCATTCAGTCAGTCACAACCCCTAAAACCTTTGGAAGTCGAATCCTCTGCATGAAAGAAAACAACACTCCCCATCTTCAAAATTTACCACAAAAGATGAGGGATGGGGAGAGAGGGTGGAAGGTATCACATCTTTGCCTATCTCTCTTCGAGGGCACACAGAGCATGTCTCAGCAGGGATGATATTAAGACCAGTTTACGTGATTGGTGAGTCATGGCATCAGTTTATTATTAAGTTGTCTCATGTTTGTGCCTCAGATCCCACCTACCTTGCCCAGAGACCTCACACAGCTCAATCCAGGGCCTTCAGAGGGAGAAGTCAGTGGTTTCCCATTTGGCAAAGCTATGTCTCACCATAAACTTCCTCCACCTGTTTTATTGCGGGGAGGGGGGAGATAACTTTTAAGCAGGAACAAAGCTGGAGACTCACTGTCCCATTCCTGCAAAACTCTTAAGAAACTAAATTTGCAGCTTCCAGACGGACAGAAAGGATAAAGGAAAATAAATAGGGACTACAAGCAAGGAGGCAGTGGAAATGCCTTTCGCCCAAATCTGCAGACACAAAAACATGTCCATCCTCTTCACAGGAATACGTGCAGCAGGCTATGCTCGTAACGAAAAGTGCCCCAAGAAGGATAGCATTCTTTCAACCCATACATCATGATGAATAACCAAGAATAGCTGTGTTTTTGTCGGGGAAGCTGAAAATAGATATAACACATGATCTTACCATTTTTTCCTTTTCCCCTTAAAGACTTTCACTTGTTGTTCTAATACTGCCAGATGTCGTTTTTCCTTTTCCACTGCCTCTAAGTCACATGGTAGACTATACATGCATATAGGGTTTCCCTTCTCCCTCCAAACCACTTCTCTGTCTATCTTTCCGTCTCTCCCCTTTTAAACCTCTTCTACTACAAGGAAATTGCAGGAAGGAGAGGGGGCAGCCCCAAAATATCCAGTCTGCCTATTCTAAACATTTCCCACTAACAGAAGATGATATTTTTTGTTGTTGTTGTTGTTCAGTCGTTCAGTCGTGTCCGACTCTTCGTGACCCCATGGACCAGAGCTCGCCAGGCCTTCCTATCCTCCACTGCCTCCCGGAGTTTTGTCAAATTCATTTTGGTTGCATCGATGACACCGTCCAACCATCTCATTCTCTGTCGTCCTCTTTTCCTTTTGCCTTCGATTTTTCCCAGCATCAGGGACTTTTCCAAGGAGTCCTCTTTTCTCATGAGGTGGCCAAAGTACTGGAGCCTCAGCTTCAAAATCTGTCCTTCCAGTGAACATTCGGGGTGGATTTCTTTCAGAATGGATAGGTTTGATCTCTTTGCAGTCCAGGGGACTCTCAAGACTCTCCTCCAGCACCACAGCTCAAAAGCATCAATTCTGCGGAGATCAGCCTTCTTTATAGTCCAGCTCTCACTTCCATACATCACTACTGGAAAAACCATAGCTTTGACTATCCTGACCTTAGTTGGCAAAGTGATGTCTGCTCTTTAGGATGCTATCTAGGTTTGCCATTGCTTTCCTCCCAAGAAGCAGGCGTCTTTTTATTTCGTTGCTGCAGTCGCCATCTGCAGTGATCAAGGAGCCCAAGAAAATAAACTCTGTCATTGCCTCCATTTCTTCCCCTTCTATTTGCCAGGAGGTGATGGGACCAGTGGCCATGATCTTAGTTTTTTTATGTTGAGCTTCAGCCCATTTTTTTCACTCTCCTCTTTCACCCTCATTAAGAGGTTCTTTAATTCCTCCTCACTCTCTGCTATTAGAGTAGTATCATCTGCGTATCTGAGGTTGTTGATATTTCTTCCGGCAATCTTAATTCTGGCTTGTGATTCATCCAGACCTGCCTTTCTCATGATGTACTCTGCATATAAGTTAAATAGGCAAGGTGACAGTATACAGCCTTGTCATACTCCTTTCCCAATTCTAAACCAGTCAGTTGTTCCATATCCAGTTCTGACGGTTGCTGCTTGTCCCACATATAGATTTCTTAGGAGACAGATAAGGTGGCCAGGCACTCCCATTCCTTTAAGGACTTGCCATAGTTTGTTGTGGTCTACACAATCAAAGGCTTTGGCCTAGTCAATGAAGCAGAAGTAGATGTTTTTCTGGAACTCTCTGGCTTTCTCCATAATCCAGCGCATGTTGGCGATTTGATCTCTAGTTCCTCTGCCCCTTAGAAATCCAGCTTGTACTTCTGGAAGTTCTCTTTCCACATACTGCTGAAGCCTGCCTTGTAGAATTTTGAACATAACCTTGCTAGCGTGTGAAATGAGTGCAATTGTGCGATAGTTGCAGCATTCTTTGGCGTTTCCTTTCTTTGGGATTGGGATGTAGACCGATCTTTTCCAGTCCTCTGGCCACTGCTGGGTTTTCCAAATTTGCTGGCATATCGTATGCAGCACCTTTACAGCATCCTCTTTTAAGATTTTAAAGAGTTCAATTGGAATGCCGTCACCTCCACTGGCCTTGTTGTTTGCAATGCTTTCTAAGGCCCACTTGACTTCACTTTCCAGGATGTCTGGCTCCAGGTCAGCAACTACGCTATCTTGGTTATCAGGGACATCCAGATCTTTCAGATATCTCTTGCCATCTCTTCTTGATCTCTTCTGCTTCAGTTAGGTCCCTACCATTTTTGTCCTTTACCATATCCATCTTTGCACGAAATGCCCCTTTAATATCTCCAATTTTCTTGAACAGATCTCTGGTTTTTCCTTTTCTGTTGTTTTCCTCTATTTCTTTGCACTGTTCATTTAAGAAGGCCGCCCTGTCTCTCCTTGCTATTCTTTGGAAGTCTGCATTCAATTTTCTGTATCTTTCCCTTTCTCCCTTGCATTTTGCGTCCCTTTTCTCTCCTCTGCTATTTGTAGGGCCTCGTTGGACACCCACTTTGCTTTCTTGCATTTTCTTTTCTTTGGAATATTTTTCATTGCAGCCTCCTGTACAATGTTACAAGCCTCCATCCATAGTTCTTCAGGTGTTCTGTCCACCAAATCTAGTTCCTTGAATCTATTCTTCACTTCCACTGTGTATTCATATGGGATTTGACTTAGGTTATACCTGACTGGCCCAGTGATCTTCCCTACTTTCTTCAGTTTAAGTTTGAATTTTGAAATAAGAAGCTGATGATCTGAGCCATAGTCAGCACCAGGTCTTGTTTTTGCTGACTGTATAGAGCTCCTCCATCTTTGGCTGCAGAGAACATAGTCAATCTGATTCCAGTATTGTCCATCTGGTGATGTCCATGTGTAGAGTTGCCTTTTGTGTTGTTGGAAAAGAGTGTTTGCAATGACCAGCTTCTTCTCTTGACAAAACTCAATTAGCCTTTGCCCTGCTTCATTTGGAACTCCAAGGCCAAACTTGCCAGTTATTCCTTTTATCACTTGACTCCCTACTTTAGCATTCCATCCCCTATGATGAGAAGAACATCTTTCTTTGGTATCAGTTTTAGACTGTTCTTGTAAGTCTTCATAAAATTGAGCTTAGACCAGAACTTTTCTTATTAAATATAGTAGATATAAATATTTCATATGATCAGAGATATGTACTTCACCATGTAATTGTTGCTGCAAGGATACTGTATGCGAAATTCTGGAAACAACCAAACGTGCCAACAGAGAAGAATTTCCACGAAAAGATAAGAGAATGCATCGAAATCGACAGACTCTCCGGCTATTTAAAGGGAGACTATGGTGAGATTTCTCAGAAAAGATGGCAAGAAGTAACAAACCTATTAGTACTGTGATAATATTTGGCTATCTATCAATATGTTATATCACTATTTTTACTTTGCTTGACATATTCAAGGTCAATCTCAGACTCTTCAGCACTGGCAGTTGGTGCATAAACTTGGATTACTGTGATGTTGAAAGGACTGCCTTGGAATCGTACCGAAATCATTCTATCATTTTTTAGGTTGTATCCCAGCACTGATCTTCTCACTCTATTGTTGACTATGAGGGCTACTCCATTTCTTCTATGGGATTCTGGCCCACAGTAGTAGATGTGATAGTCATCTGAACTGAATTCACCCATTCCTGTCCATTTAAGTTCAGTGATGCCCAGGATGTCAATGTTTATTCTTTCCATCTCACGTTTGACCACATCCAGCTTACCCTGGTTCATAGATCTCACATTCCAGGTTCCTATGCAGTATATTTCTTTGCAACATTGGACTTTCCTTTCTCTTCCAGGCACATCTGCAGCTGAGCGTCCTTTTGGCTTTGGCCCAGCCACTTCATTAGCTCTGGAGCTACTTGTACTTGTCCTCCGCTCTTCCTCAGCAGCATGTTGGACACCTTCCGACCTGAGGGGCTCATCTTCCAGCGTCATATCTTTTAGCCTTTTGTTTCTGTCCATGGGATGTTCTTGGCAGGGATACTGGGGTGGCTTGCCAGTTCCTACCCCAGGAACCTCATTGTCACCAGTGTAATTAGCCTTACAATGATGAAAGCACAGTTCAGCCTGTTTTATTTTGAAGCCTCACTGATCAACTGGGACACAAAAGTAGAAATGTGCTCCATTTATAAGATATTCCAGACTGAGGCAAAGAAGATGATATACTGCAAACTAAAACTGTGTTGTTGTTGTTTTGCCAAATCTCTTTTAATTGGTGCTTTCCACTGATCCAAGACATAAACGCACCCTTAGATGCCTCAGGTAAGGGAGCCTTTTGCTAACTTTACCCAGGAACCTGTCCTACCTATCTCTTCCTATATCAGGACTCTGTGGCCCGAAAATGGGAAGGGGGAGAGAACAATTACAGTAGAATTTCCTTGTTTCATCACCCGATGAAAAAGCTTCCTTGCCACAGGGAGGCAGCTGTGCAACTGCCATAGAATGGTGGTGTTTTCATGGCTGGACAGCACCAACAGCTAGTAGTCATTCGCATGTCATAGAACTGCCTGCACAAGCTGTGTATATTATGGTCAAGTCAAAAACTTCCTGCAACCCTAATAGGACTTGCAAGAGCTGTGAGATATTAAAGGATTGCTTTTAGCATTTCTATCATCCTCCCCATACCCCATAAAGTAAGTTTTCATGCAAGATTACCTAATCCGGGTGGCCGACAGGGGTTGCTCTACCCTGTTGATTCCCCTGGATTTGTCAGCGGCCTTCAATACCGTCGACCATGGTATCCTACTGGACCGGCTCTCTGAGTTGGGAATCGGAGGCACTGTTCGCAGCTAGCTCCAGTCCTTCCTGGAGGGTCGGCTCCAGTATGTGCAGCATGGTGGGGAGTTGTCGGCCCCATGGACACTCCCTTGTGGGGTTCCTGAGGGGTCGTCTCTCTCCCCCATGCTGTTTAACATCTATGTAAGACCACTGGCTTTGGTCATTTGGAGATTTGGAGTCTGCTGTCATCAGTATGCTGATGACACACAGCTCTATCTCTCCTTTTCCACCTCTGCAGTGGAAGCTGCCCGGACACTCGACCAGTGCCTGGAGGCGCTTATGGCTTGGACCAGGGCCAACAGGCTCAAACTCAACCCCGAGAAGACTGAGGTGATGTTCTTTGGGAGTTCCCCATCTGGTTACGGACACCCTCTCCCTAGCTTGGAGGGAGTTTCCCTTCAGCCAGTGGATAGGGTTCGGAATCTGGACGTGGTCTTGGATCCGGCGCTATCCTTGGATGCCCAGGTAGCTGTCGTGACCCGGACCGCTTTTTACCATCTGCGTCAAATCGCCCAGATTCGCCCGTACCTAGATGGTGACTCTTTGAGAACAGTGGTGCAAGCACTCGTGATCTCAAGGTTGGACTACTGCAACGCCCTCTACATGGGGCTGCCCTTGACTCTCCTCCGGCTTCTGCAGCGGGTACAAAATACGGCGGCCAGATTGGTGGTGGGTGCGCATCGGTATGACCGCATCACCCCGGTCTTGGCCCGCCTGCATTGGTTGCCTGTTGCGTCCCGGATCAGATTCAAGGTCTTGGTTTTAGTTTATAAAACCCTCCATGGCTTGGGCCCGGATTATCTGGCAGAGCGGGTCACCCAGTGATCAACTTCGGCCCGACCAGTTCGGCAGTCGCGAGTGCACTCGCTCCCCCTTGAGAAGCCCGAAGATCTGTCACCCGTAACCAGGCTTTCTCAGTGGCTGCCCTGCTTTTGTGGAACAGCCTCCCCAGCGAAGTGCGCTCTGCAGAGTCCCTGCTGGCCTTTCGAAAAGCAGTCAAGACCATCCTATTCCACGAGGCCTTTGGCCACCCAGGTTAAGTTAGGTTTTTTTCCCCCTTCCCTTCCTCTTCCCCCGCCATCTACTGCTTCCCAGCCCAAGCACTTTAATATTTGTGTGAGTACCTACGCTGGACAAGGGTGCCTATGTGTATGTGATTATTTTAAATTGTTTTAATTGTGTATCGCTATCTGTTGTGAATATTCGCTGAGTGGATCAGCATCTGTAAGCCGCCCAGAGTTCCCTTGGGAAGATGGGCGGGGTACAAATTTAAATAAATAAATAAATAAATAAATAAATAAATAAATAATAAATAAATAAATAAATAAATAAATAAATAAATAAATGAGCATGAATTTGAGCTCAAATCTCCCGAGTCCTAATTCATCACTCTATCGATAACAGCTGCCAAATAACAAGCTTCCTAGGTGAACCTATTTTAAAAATTTGTTTGCACCGTTAAACATTGTATTTGGGGGAGGGTGCGCATTCACAGGTAACTTCTATGTGACTGCTGCAGCAGCACAAGAAATTATTCTATATTCAACTGTCTTTGAGGACACCTGAAAAACTGCCTCAACTTATGCACACATTTAAAAATGGCCAGCCTATGACTGACATACATTTTGGCAAGAACATCTTATAGGATCTCCCTTTCTGCTTCCTCTCAGCACAAAATTTGATGGAATAGACTTTGACCAATATGTGATCTCAGCCATTCATCCAGTTGGTCAGCAGCTATGTTAGGGTAGGCAGAAGTAGTGTAATATAATGAACTGATTATCAGACTAGGCCCCAGGAGACCTCGATTCAAGTCCCCACTCAGCCATGGAAACTTGCTGGGGGACAGAAATGGCAAACCACCTCTTGTACAGCTCACATAGCCTTGAAAAGCACTGTTTTAGGGTTGCCATAAATTGGAAGTCACTTAAGAACACACATAAACACAAGTTGCTTACACGGGCAATTGAATTGTAGAAGTGACTGTAGGATGAAAACAAAATAAGGCCAAGCCTCTCTGAAGTAGCATAAAATGATGGTCAGTTATTCATGAGGAAGAAAAAATATCTGGCACATTTTTCACAGTTCTTTTATTTTGACAAAGAAAAAACAGAGATATTACAAATAGCATGCACCTTTTAATAATACTGAGTACCAACTCTTACTATGGAATAGCTAAAGCTTTTTTAAAAATATGGTAATATGAATGAGGCCCACGACCAGCCAGGTCTCATCCTTAGTAAGCAGTGACTCCATGCTGGTGATCTTTGAAAAAGGTGATCTGGTGATCCCATCTGTCACAAATAACTGGCAAGTATGTGTGAACCCACAAGATAGCCATCTTCCTGGATTGCACTCACCCAGCAAATGAAAAGCAAAAGTGAGACACAATCTCCAACTATATTTGAAGGAACACACAGGGCTGGGAACTGCAAAACAAGAGCCTGGAGACTCACAGCTCTTCCCTTGCCCAGGCTCACTTAGATGGATTAGGGATGACAACTACGTTGGGGAAGTTTCCAGATCTACTTGCCAAACAGAAAATATCCTAAGAGGATTATATGTCTGGGAACCACACACACACACACACACACACACACACACACAGAGAGAGAGAGAGAGAGAGAGAGAGAGAGAGAGAGAGAGAGAAGATCAAAAAGGTTGTCGTGGAATGATGTTGTTACTACTGGAGCAAATGAAGCATTCCCTGGCCAGCCTAGGATCAATCATGAGGAGGTTTCTGCACTTATTTGCATGATCTTGCTACCAGCACAGAAAATAGGCTTTCTGCAAACTACCTCCTTAAATCACTTGAGTCAAAAGCTGTGTTTAAAAAAATAAAGTTACTAAAGCCTCCTATGCTGATCCATTCCTTGGTCAATTCCTACTATCTCTGATCTGCTGCCTTCATCCCGTTCCTCTGTCTCTCACAAAATCATCCTACAACTGAAAACATGTCAGAAGCCCATTCTAAAAAGCAGAGAGAATGTGTCTGAGGCTGGGATCTTCAAAACACTATCATTTCCTGAGACACAGTCAAATGTATAATGTACATAAACAACCATGCAAGCTATGGTTCCTGGTTTTTAGAAGAACAAAGCAAAAATTCAACTACGTCTATGTCTTTTGCTTCTCCAGAAGTAAATTTTTCTCCCGTCAATCTATTTTCTTATTTATTTCTATCCTGCTTTTCTCCCTGTAATCAAGCCAAAACCAGCAAAGCAATGCAATGCCACTTCATCCTGATCCTGTCCCAGAAATCTTGCTTAGTTTGGTTCCAATGCAGCCCTTTTGATATTTCATCAACCTTCACACTTTCCAATTGTAAGGTGAAGGATTCTTACTCTGGTTATCAAAGGTAGAGTGAAGTTCTCATGGTACTGAACTCTTTACTCAATGCAAGATTATGTGTGACAACTATCAAACCACAGATACTTTTCTTTTCTTATCTCCTCCCGCCCTCCTGAAGTATCTTGCCTAGGGCTTTCCCCCCATTTTTATCTGTACTTGATGTTTTTTTTAATCTGTATACTGAGGTTTTTTTTTATCTTCCAGTTTGGAAGATGGGCGGTATAAAAATGAAACAAACAAACAAACAAACAAATACTCAGCCTTGATCACTGTGATGGTGGGCTAGTAAACTCAGTCACCTTTTCAATTTGATCAATAAAGAAAGAGAAGGAAAGAGGTGATTTTCATCAAACTTATAAACAGCAACACAAGGTTCAGAACAAGCTGAAATTTTCTTCAGCCCTTTCAAGGCTCTGTAATCTACAAATAAATTAAAACATTTTGGGCAGCTAGCTAACACCAGTTCTTACGGTTAGTCCCTTGTGTGGACTTGTATGCCTGAGGAAGTGCGTCTTTAAGGTGCCCCTGTGTTTTTGTCCTTCTCTCTCTCTCTCTCTCTCTCTCTCTCTCTCTCTCTCTCTCTCTCTCTCTCTGCCTTGCATGGATGTGGTTGTGATACCTTTAAAGGAACTTAGAAGCAACATGGAAGTTTGCAAAGAATCCACATTGTTTTTAAATCAAGTCCTGTGTTTTTCTAATGAATAAGAGGGAACCTGATCTTTCCCCTTCCTCTGCCACCCTTAGAAAAACATCAAATATTTTGTTCCATAAATAATTGCAGGAGGATGCTGATGCTTTTGCCAAACAAACAATAGTTTGATTGTGTAATGTTTTGCCATGGGAAGAGTAAGGGGGGGTGAGAGACACACACAAAGGAATGCTTTCAGAGGGTTTCCCACCACTGAAAACTCCCCCCTTCCAATCCCCCTTCAAGGGTGCACTTCCTCTCTCTGACTTGAGCTGTACCTTTTCTGTTATTTAGAACAAGTAAAGGGAAAGTTTGTAGAAGAGCGCTTTATAGGAAATTTTTCACTCTTCACAAATTTAGCATATTTTTAAAGAAAACATTTCACCAGAAAAGGGCTTACAAACTGGGAATGGCTTTGCCATCCACATTACAAAGCTGAGACGTAAACCATATCACCTTCTAGTAGCCCTACATTGCAACTGGAATCATTCATAATTCCTGCCTTGTCATCAAAACACTTCTGCCAGGGCAGACTGAAATCAGTAATACAAAATAAAAGTTAGAACTAAGCATTGCCATAAAAAACCCCAGTCGAAAAATAGTAACATGTTAGGACAGACTGACATTTAAATGCCTCGGCAAAATGAAATTATTCTGGTGCCAAAAAAAATTATCACACGGACACATATGACATCCTTTGCTGCTGATCCAATTTCCCAGGACACCAGAACACCTTACTGAATTCCGCTGTCCACATTAGTGTGCCATGGCGTGGCAACCTTTTTGTCTGTCCAGAGCCATCTCATCTCAGGGGAACCACATGTTGGTCAACAGCCATATCATATCAGGTCAATCTGCCTGGGCCAACTCCAGTGCTTGGGGGGGGGACCTGAGGGGGGGATCCTTCTTTTCCTTTCTCTCACTCCTTTTTCCTCTTTCTGCCCTTTCCTAGCAGTCTAAAATGGGAGCCAGATCACTTTTGTCTAAGGGTTTCCACTCAAGACTTGCATAGAGCTATATGATTATAAATGCAGAGGGCAGCATGAGGCTCAAAGTTTAAAAATGAAAAAAATAAAAAAATAAAATTGCAAGTCAAGCAGACCATTTCTAAAATTTGTAAGGTGGCAGTTAAAACGCCAACAGTTTTCCGCTCTTAAGTCGAGCTGCTCTTAAGTTGGGATTCCACTGTATCTACGTTACTTGACATGGTTGTTCCAATGAGACTATCCCCGCTGTTGGCATGCGCACACTCTTACTAACCCAAGACCTTTTCAACCATTTTCTTCGACACTGAAAGATTAGAAAACCTACTCCCTAATAATACAACAAGGAAATTGAAATGCCAGTGTTTCTTTGCCCTTGACATTAACTGGAAGAATAGTATGTGGGGCTTATAAGTAACTGCATCACTAGAACACACTAATTAAGATAGAGAGAAGAATATGCACTTTATGCTTAACACAGATATTCAGCATAGGAGGGAAAACAGGTAGAGGGGGTTAAACAAGATCTCTCTCCCTCATGAGCTGGTCAGAGTCATGAAGGTTCCCAATCTCCTCAGGGTCATCTAAACACAAAGGAGCATGGAAACAGTTCTCGGATTACCTCAGCAACGGAAGTGTGAAGATTTGTATTTCCAGAGTACAACTCCCAGGATTTTTCCAGGGGCATCAAGTCCCAACAATTTATAGCAGCCCTAGTAGGGCTTTCAAGGCAAGTGAGATATCTAAGGAAAACAGATCACCAGTACCAACCTCCCAGGAAGCCCCTTCAGCCAAGCAGGGATTCAAACACAAGTCTCCGGACCACTTCATCTGTCAATCTACCCACATTGTCTCAAATTATATCCCCCATGCACCTATTAGGAAGTAGAGGAGCATTTCCCTTTTCTTTTCAGGTGGATTCCTCTATCTGCAAGCAAAGCAACAGCTCTCTAGGGAACACATAGATTATTGCACCATGGGTTCCTCCTGCACAGTCTACGCCTTCTCATGTTACTCCAACACTATCAAACTGCAAGCCACGTTATCAACTTCCAAAGTGGTAGAGGGAGGAGGAGGAGGAGGAGGAGGAGAGACAGAAGTCAAAGTTGAAGAAAAGACACAGTCTAGTACCTCTGGTTTATGTGCACCCAGAAATCAGAACAGAAGATGGTGGTGGTGGTGGTGGTGGGGGACATGAAGCAGTTGCTTAGGGGGCAGACAGCATGCAAGATAGCACATATAGCACAAAATAGCACATGATACACATCCAGCCTGTGTATCATGAAAAATGAAGAGGATTCGCTCTACAAAAAAGCATGTCTCATTTCTGTTGAGAATACACTGGAATAGAAAAAGACTCTCCTTCTAGAAAGGGAGGTTTTCTAAAGAACAGTCCTCCAGGAAAGAAAATAGAGAATGCACAAAGAGGTATTCCATTAAAAATAGAGAGACTGAAATTTTTCATAGAACATTCAACAATTCACAGCAGATCCGATTACTACCCTGAGCACGTGCCTAGACAGTCATTTCCACAACTTTATAGCTGTCTCATTTCCTGTCCCACAAAATCACTTCCCTCACTCATTTACTGCCATCACCAGTTTGTTATTCAGCATTTTTGCCCTCATGGTGCTACCCCTTCCCAGACACCACCACAGCTTTCTTCCTACCCTTCCCCCACATTAGCCCCCACTCCATTTTTATGGTTTTATTATTTCCTAGAATGTGCATCCACTTGGAAACTAAAACAGCTGCAAAACAGGAGGCCTCGGGCACGACGAAGTTACTCCCCTTACCAGGCCCCCCTGACAGGCAGGGCCATCTGAAGAGCAACCATTTACAGTTCCTGCTTTGGGAGCCTCTTGGGTTCCTCGGCAAAGAGTGTGTTTATTGCACTGGACGGGGGACAGGTTTAACTCCTTCTTCTCTGCCCATGCCCTATAACTGCTTTCCCGCTCTACCAATAACAAAGAATAAGCAGCACGTTTACAGTAGCTGTGGAGTGTTCTGTCTTGCTGTCTCTTGTTTGTTTTAAGTTGTTTATTATGAAGTGTTTCCTATGGATAGACCTGTGCGTTGCTGATCTGATGCCTCTGGAATAGTGCGAGGACACCTGTCTGATCTTTTTCGCACGTTACAAACAAGGGGACACAGGCCTGCCACTGGTAGTGCATTCCCAGGGAGCAGAAACCAATTATGATTTCAAAACAAATAAACCCATACAGGTAGTGCAGCTTGCAATAAGGGGGCAGTACAGAAATATAAATAAATACATGAGACCAGTACACACCCAGACATCACCCAAAGCTCATAGAAAATAATGATCCTCGATCCAAAGCATTCACATTCAATGCCTTCTACACCGAGCTTCCCTAGTTTGACACCATCTTAATTTAATGGCAGTGTTGCCGATTTGGGGCAAGAAGATTCATTCAAACTATGGAATCAAATGCAGGTGGAAGGCACGAGGATGCTTATATACAGAGATGAACATATTTTATTTTGACCTTCCAACACACAGATATGTTGGTCTAATATATTTCCATTTAACAAAAGAAAAAGCAGCAGCTACAGCAAAGTCTACTGGGATTTCTAAGACTAACAGGCCTATTTTAGCTTGGGTTAAAATTCTTCAAATTTTAAAAAAAGTAGACTGTCCATCCTAAAGGCTCATACAGTACAAAAATACCTATTTCCCCCCACTTTTCCAAACCAAAATTACAGTTTCACAACCACAGTTCTCTCCTCGGCTTACTTCTGTGTATAAGACAACTCTCAATTTTTAGTCTAACAATTTCAGACAAAAATATAGTCTTATACATGGAAAACTACTGTACTGTACATCTTTTTGTCTTAAAAGTATAGTTAGAATCTTGGTTCCAGTTTGGGAGCCCCCCCCCCCAAATGAAGTATAACATCTTATTTTGTGGTCATATACCAATAACAACAAACAATAGCAAGGTGCCACATTCTGAAACATAAAGGAATTACTCAATTAAGTTTAATGTTTGAGGAATTCCAGAATTTCAGGTCTAAAAATTGCTATCGTCATATGATTAATTAATTGTATTTCTGAAATGAGGAAAAACAGGACAGTTTTAACAGGGTTAACTGGATTAATGATTCAAGTATCCACTGTAAAATAATGTTATTGTTTGAACATGCTGATGAGTAATGAATATATAACCTTACTATAGCCAGGATATTTAGCCTAACCAACACTTAAAAAATTTAGTGCACAAGTTAATTCTCTCCCCTCATATGTAACAGAACCAGTGTGCATATAAACTCATTAAATTGTGAAGTATATTCTTCCATCACCTCTGGACTAGAACTGGTTAAGTCTGAACAGAAATCTACAACAAATCAATCCAACGTCCATTAGGGACCAACAGATATAAGACAAGTGTAAGAACCTGTTGTCAACTGCTAAGAACAGCTTTTGTGAAAAGGCAAAGCATTGTCGAAGTCACAGGGAAGGCAAGAGCAGAATCAGATAAATTTTACTTGCACTCAAAATATAAATTCAACAAGCTTTAAAAAGATGAAAACAACAGGGTGAAGTTATTCACTCCAATTCCCACCCTAAGCATAATGGAGAAGGCATGAAACGGACTAACACAATGAACCTTAGTAGAAATAGGATTCAGTCCTTCCAGGTGTTGACACAGTTTGTGTCAGTAAGACAATACTACCTGCTTAGCACAGAAAGAGCGGCTGGTGAAACCGATACTTTCCGAAGGCTACCTTATAAATTTGTAAGCTAAGGCAAGATCTAATAAGGGGCCCAAACTACAGGGAGTTACTTTCGGAAGAGAAAATTCAGCACAGCCACATTGGCTGAGAATCTCAAGAACTATAGTTTAAAAAGCTATGCTATGGGCTTATTCATGCTTCAAATATCAGGGTGAAACACACTTCTGAGGGGTTCTGAGAGCCTCGTGGCGCAGTGGTTAAATGCCTGTACTGCAGGTAAAACTGTGCTCACGACCTGGGTTCAATCCCCGGTAGCAGGCTCAAGGTTCACTCAGCCTTCCATCCTTCCGAGGTCGGTAAAATGAGTACCCAGCTCGCTGGGGGGGCAATGTGTAGCCTGCACACTGTAATTAAAATTGTAAACCGCCCAGAGACTACTTGTAGTGGTATGGGGCAGTATATAAGCAGAACACTTTTAAAAATTATCACCTTCAAACCTAAGGATATGGCTGCGTTTAACAAGTCCCAGTGCTTCTGCTACATAAGATTTTTTTTAATCTAGTAGGTATAAGGGAGGGGAGACAGGGACTGCCGTTTCTGAAAATATTCCAGGGGGACTCAATTCCATTCCCCCAATCTCATTCCTTCTTGAAACTTTCCTCTCTATTCCTATAAAATATAAATAAATAAATCTTAATCTATAAAATGTAATGAAACACAGGTTTTCTCCACTGAAGTCCCCCCAACCAGGGGACCAGCAGGAAAAGGAACACATTTTGAGGACTAGGAAGAACTGGAATCTTATGGGAAGTGCTACTTTTAACCCATATCAACTTGGACCACCACCCACACCACATACTGGAGAACTGCCAGTTGGAACTGCCAGCAACTGGGCAGAAGGCAACTTGCTGTGTTCTTAATGCTTCTCTACAGCAGGCATGTCCAAACTTCAGCCCCCCAGATGTTTTGGACTGCAACTCCCGTAGTCCTTTGCCATTGGTAATCTAAGCTTAGAATTCTGGGAGTTGTGGCCCAAAACATCAGGAGAGCCAAAGTCTGGACATGCCTGCTCTACAGCAAAAGGTCACTGATGTAAAATCCCGGTATCTCTTGCCCTTGTATAGTCTGCAGGGTGAGGGGCAGGGTCCACCCCTGCTCTACAGGCTGGTAGGGAAAACCCAACCCATAACAGGTCACACTGCTTAGGACAAGAAAAGAATGAGAAGAGGTTCTATTTTCCAGAAGCTATGGATTAGAAAGCCATCCATTTCTTTCCTGAAGGGGAGAAGATGCTGACCATTTCAGAATTAATCCAAGAAAAACAACAACCAAGGGACTGAACACGGGCCTTCTATCACAACAGAACCCTGGTAGTTCAGACCATCCAGATAGTCTACCAAGATTTCAGCAGGAAAAATACAAGGAGCTGAAAAATTAGAATTTGGGTCTAGGGGGGAAAGGACTGGGAGTGGCCTTTAGCCATCTTCAATACCTTTTTTGTAAGAGGTAGCCCTGTTAGGTCTGTGTGTTGGCCTGATGTTCAAGAATTTGGTATCTATCAATACTGGCTACTTGAGGAAGGGGAGTTTCGGTCTGCCGAACATAGCAATGGCAATCCAACAGTCTTGTGATGCTATGAAAGAGAGCTATTGTCACAAGGATGCATACATGTTTGTGTGTCTATATGTGTGCGCGTGTGTATATTCTCTCCTGTCAGTAGTTGCCATGCAGGTCCTTATCTGTAAAAGGGATCCAGCACAAGCTTCAAAGAGTTTATTGTTGGTAATTAGGTTTCTCGCCCGATGCAGTCACCACTGTTAGGAGGCTCAAACAACCAGCTTTAAACTGGGCTGCCCACCTCTTTGTTTTTTTGTTTCGATAGAGGCCCAATTATGCTGGGGAACAATGGCTGGTCTCTTCATTCCGCCGCTGAATAGGAAGCAGGGGTGCCATTGTCGGGAAGCGCCAATTCAGTTGTGAACAACGGAAGGGACTGAAGTGCCACAAACAACAGGCTGTCCAAAGAAGCTGATAAAGATAAGAAAGAGGGGGTAGGGCTGGAGACTGAAGTCCACAGATCCAGAATTATTCCATCTTTAGACAGTTCCTTACCATTTTAGGCAAGCATGGACATTATAAAGACTCCCCTTTTTTCTACAGCAGGTTTGGCAGTGGCGGCTGTTGTTGTTGTTGAAAATCTGAACCCACCAAGTACAAACGCCTACATACACTGGGTTGACTATAACTATCCTTTACTATTACGGCTCTGATAAATATCAATTTAAAGCACTTTATTCCTACTCCCAGAGCTGCCTAGATGCCTTAATCACATCCAATGTCCAGGGGCGTATCCAAGGGGAAGGGGGAGAAGGGTACTTCTGCTCTGGGTGCAGCAATCTGGGGGCGCCTGGAGGGGGAGCAGGAGGAGGAAGCCCTGCGCCCTCCCGCCGCCCAGCAGTCCTCCTTTCCCCTAAGCCTTGGCGACGGCACCCCTCCACCGCCTCTGCTGCCGCGCGCCAGCCAGGCAGGAGTGTGGTGGCTGTGGCACCCTCCTCCTCCTCTTCCTCGCCTTGGTGGGAGAGGTGTAAGATACGCACGCGCACACATGCACACATGCCCAAACCACGCCTGCAGGGTTCAGCCCCCCGTGGCTGGGTGGGTGAGATGGGGGGTGGCAGGAAGGGCACAAAAACTAACTTTGTCCCCAGGCGAATCCTGGGGACCAAGTACCATAGCAAATCATGGCTACACCTCTGCCGATCTCGCCTGATTTCGGAAGCTAAGCAGGATCAGGGCTGGTTAGTACTTGGATGGGCAACCACCAGGGAATACCAGGTGCTATAGGTGCCTGGAGTAGGAACTGGCAAACCACTCCAGTACTCCTGCCAAGAAAAGTCCATGGATATGGGGTCACAAAGCGTCAGTCACAACTGTAACGACACAACACACAAACATCCCTACTCCCAAATTCAGCTGCCTCTTGGATTATTCCCCATATACTTTCAAGAATGTCTCCACAGATTCAGATTGGCTTTACTAACAAAAAACACACACTCAAGTTCACAAAAGAAAGTCCCGCAGTACTTGAAAGACTAGCAAGTTTTATTTGGCATAAGCTTTAATAGTTGTAGCCTGCTGAAATGAAAAAAGAAACAGCATAGATATTAGTAAGCTCAAATCCTCCAAAGTCCAAAGCACATTAACTGTTCTATTCTTTGTTTTTGCTGCAACTGACAAACAAAGCAACCTACTAGAATTCTTTCACCTCCTCTCTGAATTGCATAGTGTACCTGCGATTGCTTTCTCCCCCTTTCAACAAACCCACAAAATTCATGATGTTCAACTGCTGAGTGCATCAGATCACTGATGAGGGGAGTGCGACCAACACTGGAAGCACAAGGAAGTCAGAGCAGGGAGACAAACGGGCCATTCAACAGAGAGCATGCATCTGGACTAGGTACAAAGGCATAAGTTTAACTGTAGCTGCTGGGGTCCATTTTTAAACATGAAAAACAGAACTTTATTCTGAAATTTACAAAACACTGAATGAAAGGGACAGCCAGGCTGTGACTGTATTGGAAATTCTCGGATATCTCATTCACAAATGGCTGCTCTGGAGATTCAGCTGCAGAGATCAAGAGGCAGCGAGAAAGGGTGGAGGAAGCACAGACGCCGCCAGAGTGGGCCTGTGTGCTTCTCTTTCAGAAAACAAAAACAGATTTCCTAGAGGAAAAAAAAAGAGGAATCTGATTTTCTGCTCTATGTCAGATTCAGTACACTGTCCCCTGCCAGAAACCCCATAAAGAAAGCTCTGCAAGAGTTACACCGAAGCATGGGGCCCCCAAGAGGGCTAGTCTTGCAGCCTGAGGTGCCTGTTATGTCATCTGAGAGGAATTCGGGCAGGGGTGGGTTTTACACAGCAGCTCCTATATTGTTTAGTTTTTCAACACGGTTGCCTAACATTAATGCAAAGTATTGTGCATAACCATACCAAAATGGTCAGGCCATTATGCTTTTTTAAAACACACACACACACACACACACACACACACACACACACACACACACACGGGGGGGAGAGAGAGAGAGAGAGAGAGAGAGAAGCTAAAGGAAGCAGTCTGAGCAAAAACTGGACAGAAACCACATGCCTTCACAAAGGCAAGAAGAATAGATGTATGGAGACAGAGAAGGAGCATAATGCACTTCTGAGTAATCCGCCACAGAGGATGAAACAGGATCTTTCCAGACATACCATTAAATTCCAAATGCCACTGCATATAGTAGAGCACCAGTTTACAACCTGTAACTGGGCAGGGTCAGACAGACCGGCAGGAACTGATTTCTCCTTTGACCCCCAAACTTACCTGCTGTTTTGTGCATGACCGTAATTTGCTTTTTATGGCTCTTGGGTTGAAGTCTTGTGGCCTCACAGCACAAACCTTCTCATAAACACTTCAGATTACCTACCTCCCATTCTCATTCCTCCTTTAATGGATTTTAAGGAACATATGCTAAGGCAGTACACCATTAGAGCTGGTGGACCAGGGCAGATTTTTGTTGGTCAGACTTAAAAAAAACAACAACCTTGAAATCTGCACCAAAACAGTTTACAATACAAATTACAATTAATAAAAAAATTCAAAAGGACACACCAAAACATGAACAGTCTAATGTTATGAAAATGGGAAGGTGTGAAACATGAAATAGCCAACTAAGATAGAAAAACCATAAACTGAGGTGTGTTCACCCACCACGGTCCAAATCAGCAGTAGAGAGAAGATTGCAACATGGAGTCCACTGAAAAAGATCATTTCTCTGTGACTCTCTAGCAGCAGATATTTGTTAATGTTTTATAGTAGATTTATGACTTAAAGCTATTTATGCCTTCATTTTTACTTTTTTATTTTCTGTCTAATTACATCTTGCCTGCCTCCCAATACTAGGAACCAAGGCACTTTTTAAATGATTCTTGTACACCAGTCCCATATCCATCAAGTTGCTTAAAACAAATCAAACAATATATAAGTTCTTATGCCGATATACCTGGTATTTCTGCTTGTCCCTGACTTCATGAAGGATGGACAGGCAACTTGATCAACTTCTCCCTGTCAGGCAATACGTGTGAGATGACAAAGCACAAGAGCTCCATGATCTGAAGAACTTCATACTGGCTTCAGTGATAGTCCTGGGCAACTACATGGTTACAACTTACACCCTTGCCACAGGGTGATAAGTCACACAGCTATTCCATCACATCTGCACCAGAAATCACAGTCCACAAGAGGGGCCAATACACAATTTGAAATAACTGGTCAAATGTGGAAAACAACAGCCAACATTTAACCATCTAGGACGAATCAAGTCTGTGGAGTCCCAGTTTTGATTTAGACCCAAAATTAATAGCTTTTAACTGACCGACATCTGCACTTCTTTGCACGAAGAGCAGCTCACAACAGCTTCAACTCTTTAAAAACATCAAATGAAATATACCATATAAGACATGATACATGGGAAAAAATTCATGCTGCTACATGTTTTTTTTAAGTCACAGGCATAGAACAGATGTAAAAAATTATGGAATTTGAATAATGTGAAACCAAAATCCTTTTTATTATGAGCTGTACCTCCCCCCCCCCCAAAAAAAGCAAACAGATACCTATACAGTATTTCAAGATCAGAAAACAGTAGTAACTGTAGTCTTGGGGAAGAAAATTCTATTCTTCTGTGCCTCAGGTGGTTGAAAAGATGAGTCAACGCAAAAGAAGACACGACAGTTCATCAAGATGACATGAAACACTTTAAACTCCTAGAAATCATAAGGGGGGGGGGGTTTGAAACATTGTCACCAAAACTCTTGAACAATCAACAATTACTAAAATTGAAATGAAAAGGACATTCTGCCTAAGTGAGCTACGTCAATTTCGCTTTCTTTCTCTTTCCCTACCTCTGCCCCAAATCTTGCCACTTCTTTTATAAATACAAGGCCTGTGTAATAAACACATCAACGCTTCAATATGGAAAACCCAAGCTTCTAAATTCAGCAGCTTATCAATTAACCAGACTCAACGGAGACATGGATTCTCTCTCTCTCTCTCTCTCTCTCTCTCAAATAAATCAACAAGTTTGTTGAGAAAATTTCCACTGGCCCAGACATTGACAAACTTCATATCTGGGTTTTAGTTCCTAGGTTACCTTGAAATATTAGACTGGTGGCTTCCTTCAACTGAACAGTGACATCTCCTTTTTTCCAAGTACTACATTCAAAGAACTTCCAAAAGGGAAACTCCTCGATGGGCATGGAACTATAACTTGTATCCTGCCCACCATTTAATAGTACTCAATAATTTGTTTCATTTTTTAAATTAAAGATGGGAGAAAACCAGTCTCAGCCATGTTTGGTCAAATTTCCAAAGCCAAGGGGTAGTTCCAAGTTACATTTACATCTAAATGTATTCACCATGGTTGACTTTAAACCAAACCATGGATTTGTCATCAGTTGCCTTACCCTCTTCTTGTTCATCAACATGTGGTAACGCCCAAATCAGACCAAACGATAATCCGGATTCAAACCAGAATCAAAACCCCTATTCTAGTGATTCACAATAACCGTTGCTTACTTGTATCAGGGGGAAAAATTTTGTCACAACAACTCTTCACAATATGCCTGAGATTGTAACAAGGCACACCACTGAGCTCCTGGAGGATCAGCAGGCTTTAAAGAAAGAAAGAAAGAAAGAAAGAAAGAAAGAAAGAAAGAAAGAAAGAAAGAAAGAAAGAAAGAAAGAAAGAAAGAAAGAAAGAAAGAAAGAAAGAAAGAAAGAAAGAAAGAAAACCATCTTTAGAGGTGGGGAAAAACTCTGAAGCTTTTATCAAACAAAACCTATGCGAATAAAGGGAGCCATGCCAAAAGCATTATGGCCAGCTCAACTTCCGAATCCAGAAACCTTGACTTTTGCTAGTCGCAAAGTTGGATTTATTAATTTCTTTCTCCTTAGTAGATAAATACATCCTATAGGGGCACAGCCATGATGCTGCTCCCTAGCTGAGGGGGGATACACATTTGTGAGAAGAATCAAGTTTGGTTGTCTGCAAAATTAATGGAGGACTTAGACGCCTGCTCCATAAAACAGCAAGAGAGCAGCTAGGTGAAGTACAGCTATTTGGAACATGTAGAGCAACCACGAAGGAGAGCTATCTCTCTTTCCCCCTTTCATGAAAGAGTGTATGTGCGTATGTGGGGAGGGGGTAATCAGCGGGTGGAGGAAACCTATTAAGCATGACCTGCCTCGTCCTGCCTGCTTGCCTGGTTTCACAAAAAGAGGCGTGCACCCTACTACTCAGACACCATTCACGAATGCAGACACAGGTATTAAATGAAATACCTAAATTGGTCGCAACACATTTTTATCTTCCAAAAAGAGATTGGGAGGAAATCAATCCAAAGGAAAACTCAGTGGGTTCTGGCTTCCTGGTCAACTCTAAAGAGAGCCAGGCAGCTCAAGAATACGGTACACCATTTCCTTCGCCATACACAAAATGTGGGAAGAACAGACCACCACCACCACCACCACCACCACCACTGTTTCTCCAGCGCCATCCGCTGCTGCCACAAGCACCAAGCACCCCCTTTGAGGTGCCTCACTGACGCATACCCTCCCAGTGCCTACAGCAGCCTGAACAAGCACGGGGCCTCAGCAAAGGGGGTAGAAGGGGGGGCGGGCGGGAGAGAGACAGAGGCACCCGTTTTACCTTGCAGGATTCTCCTTCAAACTCACACTCTCAGCTGCTTTCCTAGTTAAGCCCTTCTGGAAGGCCTACAGCCCTTTCATGCTCTCTCTCTCTCTCTTCTACCCCCTCCCAAAGCCCATGGAATGAGTCAACACAAGCAGGCCTTGCTGTTTTTAAGAGCCATCACACTCTGATTTTAAGTTGATGATACCTGTTAAAGAGAGGAGCAAAAGCTTTCTTATTCTTACCACCAACTAGGTTGCATACTGAAGCTGTTTTCAATGCTGGAAATCTAGTCCTGAAACAACTAACACTGCTACACACAAATGCAAAGTATCATTTCATCATCATAGAGCTTCCAACGGTCTGCTTTTGCTACTATTCTGAGGGTTAGGATGAACAGTAAGCAACCTGTAAGTACTGTACCTATGATATCTAACAGTATGAAACCACTTTATCAGTTCAAGAGGATCGTTCATATATCAAGACACAATGTATATATATTGTACAAGATATTCTCCCCATCTCTATGTAACCACAATAGTCAGCATGGCTGTATTCTTCACTAGACTTGTTAGACATCAAAACTGCACATTTGCTTTGGAAAGGCAAGCAGGGAAATGAATAAATCACATTGTTAATATTTGGGAACGGTTATTTCAGCCATTTCAAGATATGAAAAAAGGTTTGAAGAGCCTAAAAAGATTCTGGGAATCTAAAACGATTTGTAAGCATAAAAGGCTGAGGACGTCTGCAGTCATAGAGGCTTAGGAATGGAAGTCTGCTGTAATAAAACCTGTTCTCCAGGCAGAAACCAAGCTGTTTTTGTAAACAAGGTATTATATTTCCTTTAAAATAATATGACATGGGCAATCAAAGGCCTGGCTCTAAGAGGCGGACATTTTCAAATAAGAAGAGTGCTATGCATTATAGAAGTAAAGAATCTGATTAAGATGCCTCTGGTGTCCAGAACGCATAATGTACAAGAAACATCAGGGGAGTGAGAGTGAGATAATCCCTGGCATCTTTATATTTATTTATTTTTGCATTTGTATGCTGCTACCAATTTTCCCCAAAGGGAACTGGGCGGTTGGCAGAGGAAAACAAGGATGTGGTAGAAAACTTTAAAATGCATGTACCATTTCCCTTTGCTGCAGAGGAGTGGAAAGCATTAAAATACTAGTTCCACTTCTATCCATGTCTTCTCAGGATTTATAAACAAACTCTTGTGTTAGAACCCTTCCAAAATACTCAGCTTAGATGAGCTGGGTGATGAAAGGCAAGCAGGTAACTTTCCAAACACCTAGGGCTGCTGGCTCCTGTTTTGACAGATGTGTTGAATTCTAACATGTTCAGCAGAAAGCATTAAAGTTGTCCACGGGCATTAGAGAAAGCCCGGTGCTGCCATGAAGGAGTTCACACGTGTTTGTTGAGAAAGGAAACAGATCCCAACATGCTCCTGCACAGATAAGCCGCAAGGAACCTATTATACAGCAAAATCATTTTGCAATACAATGGATGTTGAAAACACGTAGCAAAGTAGCACCTGTTGCCTACCTTTTTTTTTTAAAGCTCGGTGATCCAAAATGGCTTAAAGAGGTCTGGGGTAGGCCGTCTCAAGGGCATGAGAGCAACTTCCTTGCTTTGCTTTACAAGGCCAAGAAGAGAAGAGCACAGAGTCACTTGGAGCTCGCCTGCTTTCATGAGTTAATAATCTTATCTGCACATCGTTTAAGCCTTCTTATTAACTTTTTCAAAGCAAGCTGTCTTACCAAATCTCTTCTGACTATCTAGTGCTCTCCAAGGTCTCCACAAGAGTTCTTTCTTGAACTTGTTCTAAATATCCTTTTAATCAGATAGGGCCTGAGGCCAGAACTTGGAAAAAATTACATGTGTACAGTGGAACCTTGACTTACGTCATTAATCCGTTCCAGTGGTCTAGACTTAAGTCAAACATGACTTAAGTCAAACGAACGTTTCCCATAGAAAGTAATGGGAAAGAGGATTAATCCGTTAAAGATGATGAAAAAGACCCCCCAAAACAGCAATTTAACACAAATTTGACTGGGATAGGAGATTCCTTCTGGGGATGTAAATCAAATGTCTCTTCAAAGAGAGGAGGAGGCAGTGGAATTATAGTCCACAAGTTATACGCCTCCACTTTTTAATGTTCATAGCAACAATGTCTAACATTTAAGTTTTACTGATTTTTAACCTGACGTTCCAAGTTCTGAACAACTCTATGCTTACCATTAAGAGTCCCACAACTTTACAGCTCCCCAACTAAAATGCTTCCATTGTGGACCAGACTTCTGCAGCCAGATTTTTTAAAAGACTGAGCCGACTGTCTAACCAGCGAGGCCAGCCCCGAGCTCCCGGTCCTTCTTCTCCTCCGCCAGCAGCAGCGGCTTCGGCGAGGCCAAGGACCAGCTCCAGGTGCTCTGAGCTGGCCTCGCCGAAGCTGCCGCTGCTGGAGGAGGGGAAGAAGGCAGGAGCAGTTTGGAGGAGGCAGCCGCGATGCTGGGTTGTGGCTGCCGCCCAATTCCGGTGCCTTGCGCCGGGGCTCCGAGATGTAAGTCAAAGCCTGCGACTCAAGTCAAACAGGCCCCTTCTTGCTGCAAGTCAAATGTGATGCAAGTCAAGCAGTACGCAAGTCAAGGTTCCACTGTACTACAATGCTCAGAATTCTTCCCAGCAGGAGTTGTAATCCAAAACTATGTGCGTACCAATGGATCGCAATCTCCTGTTTTTATGTCCTACCAAAGACTCTTGTCAAAGCACCCAGGTCCCACAAGGGCAGAAACAAAAAGCCCCAGCTTTTTTTTTAAAAAGACTATTTATATGCTAACTGGATTTCTTTTATTCTGCTTAAGATTCCTGGTAGGTTTGATGGATATGAAAAATGCAGAGCAGAGTAGGGATAAACACAAAGAAAAGTGAGCAATAATCCTACCAGAAGCTGAAAATCATAACAATATTATCCAGCAGTGGTTTTACTTCTCTGGAAGAAATGACTACTTGCCACATGGACATGGGGAATCAGGGTGGGGAAAAGCAAAATTTTCAATAACTGATATGAAAACCCCACCTTCCATCCGGATCCTTTTCTGCAAACCACCAGCCAAGCACTGGCCTCTTACACCACGGGACCTTGTGGGACATTTGTGGTGGCAACTTTATCCTCAGCCCCCTCCGATCAACACCACGCACTCCTCTCAACTCTAGGAACTTCCCATCTTTGAATCAGACCATATCAAAAAAGACTGACCTTTTGGATGATGGTTGGATGGGGGAGCAGCTATCACCAGAAGTTACTGTTGCCATCACATTAAGCTCTCCAGCCCCCTTATTCTCTAAGTCTGGCACTATTGTCAGGGGAAGTGCACCAGGTAGTAATCCTGTCCATACATTGTGCTCTTGTGAAATAAAAAAAAAGTGAAGCAATTTAACCGCAGGTCTCCTCACCCACCCACCCCATTCCCCAAAAAGAGTCATTATTCGCTTTTACAACTAGGCTGCCCAGGCCATACAATCACACCATGGCAAAGGCTGGACATAAAATCGAATCTCCCAGATTCACAGAAACTCTAACGGACCACAAGAGCAAGAGACAAACATCCCCAAGAACACACAACACAGTGCTTCCCTTATATCTATAAATGCTACCTACACTTTGCCAAACTTTGGCTTAACAGAGTGTAGGGTAAAGGAGGCGAACTGTTTCCACGGATTAAACCTTGCTTTGTCACACACACCAAAAGGGTTTCTTTTTGCAATGACCAGAAGTCCCTATGATTCACCTCCTCTCAGGCTGGCTTTAAGAGGCTCTTTAAAATAAACAATAATTATAAAACATTGAGCAGCTGATGAACAGGAGATGTGGAACCTAAATGTGCATGGCTCATAGTGGGTTGGGTAGCAAATTCCGTGGCTGCTCTTAGAAAAACTTTTCTTTCATTACCAATTTCTACATAGCTTAAGAGAGGGGAAATCCTAATAAAAAGCACATACTAGATACCAACAGCAGGCACTGGACACACAATTAACTTCATCTATATTAAAAATACACATCCAAACGCAGGGCAAAGTCAGAAGTGAACGTGTGGTGGTAATATTTTTATGTAAAAACATTTTCAGGGGGTGACATGTCTTGACATTTTGTCCTTTCAGTCATCATCTTAGGAGGGGAAGTGGCACCCACAAACCTGGGGGAGATTGGGACTGAAGAAAGGAGCTTTTCCCCCACCAGAAAAAAGCACTATACTGTTCAAAATGAATTTGGTACTTTTTACCAATCCAGTTGTATTATCTCAGTAATTAGGAAAGAAAGAAAGAAAATCCTGTGAAACCTTTCAACTAATAAATTTAGAAAAGGGACTTTCCACTTCTTAAAAATGCATGCTTCCTGGATGAAACCATTCCTAATCTGCTATATCAGATATAAGTATACAACTAGGGAGTGGTGTGCTTTTGCCTAGGTTTTGCAGTAACCATTTCCATTAAGCTAGAAATTGGGGCTGTGTCTACAGTAAGATCTCTGAACAGCTGCCGAAGCAAATGACTATAAATCACTAGCTTTTTGTCCTTAACACACAGGATGAAGGGTCTGCATCAGAGTGGGGCTAGTCTTCTGCTTTGTTGCACTTTTTTTTTCCAGGTAGACTATCAAAGGTATTGTCCAGGATATGTAAACATCTAAGGGTTGACTTGTGTTGTAATTCTCACTCTTCTGGTGAGCCTTATCCAACCTGATACTTTTGAGATATGTTGGGTTGGAATTCCCACTTCCCAGGCTGGCAGGGGCTGTAAGAAATTCTATTTCACACATCTGGGGACAAAATCAGGTATGGAACACCAACTGTCTTTAGGAAATCGATATGGCAACCCATGTGGCACTGAATAATATTGATGATAACCTGGAGACAGGCAAAGGCACAAGCTAATATCCAGGCATTTAGCCCAGCTTCCAGGAAATCAAGCACATTTGTGCCAAGACACCTTTTAATTCAAAGGGACTTTCATCAGTAAGATTCCTAAGGGAAAAGCAGCTTAATCAAAGACGTATTGTGGCACTCTTGTGCTTTCCCCATCACAGAAGCCAAACGTGGACAGGTACAACGTATCTCAAAGACACGGAAAACCATTCTGCAGTACTCATGTTTTCAAATTCATGGGAATGGCTTGCTGGCATTAAACAAAAGCCTGTGAAGCCTGTGTCCCTAGTCCCAGCTCATCCATGAAGCTCAGTGAGTGATCTTGGTACAGACACTTACAACAGGATGCCCCGTAACCACATATTCATTACCTTCTGATTCAGTTATGATGGGCAATAGCGAACAATAAAGGAGTCAAATAATACAGTGCAGTGTAAAATGGAGAAAAATGTGAAAACCCTTACATTACTATGTTTAAAGTGAGTACCCTTTACTGGGGGACTCAAATTACTGTTGCAAATGCAGAAACCATCCTGCAGAGTCCACGTGGCCCTTTCCTGTTCATGCAACACAGGTGAGCAGGAAAGGGCTGGAAGTACAGAAGAGCGAGTTTTCAGTGCCGAACCTGAACTGTGGTTGCACAATAGTGGCAAAATGGAAGAGGAGTGAGGTGGAGGAGGATGTGGGGAAGAGGACAAGGAAAGTCCTTCCTTTAAGTGAGAAACAGAGGATCCTGGACTTAATCAGGAAGAAGAAGAAGAAACTATGCTCAGGTTGATAGAAGGGGGACTGTCGTATTTTCTATACTATAAAATCACTTTGAGGTGCTGAAAGGCCATTTACTAATATCCACAGATTTCAGCATCCGGGTGAGGGTGGCAGAAACAATCTCACAGGGAGATCCTACTGTACTTTCATTCTACCCTAGTGTGAGGGAAACCACCCTGAAGGGGTTGTGAGCAGGAGAGTGATTCATGCACTACAGGAGAAAGAGAGGGAAGAGTGGTTGGAGAAGCAGAGGATGAGGGAGGAATGTAGAGCCACTCAGGACAGAGAAACACAAGAAAGAGAGATGCTGTGGAAACAGTTTAATCACTCCCTGAAGATATTGGAAAAGGAGGAGGAGGAGGGAAGGGCTAAGGCCCCCGGTAAGACAGAGAAGGAGCCAGAAAAGGTGGGAAAGCCGAACCAATCAGCAGTGGTGGAGGTGGGGTTTAGACAGTGTAAAAGGGGAACGCCACCTGTCTTGCCCCCAGACTGGGACTGGGTTGGGATGGAAAACCCATGGACGGGCGACTGGGAACAAATGATGATGCCCAAGCCCGAGGCTGAAAGCTATAGAAGACGTGCCCATCGCCAAGGTTGTTCCTATTGGGGTGAACGGGAGGCCCGTGAGTACAACCATAAGAGAAAGGAAATCAGGCGGGAACTGGCCTGGGAACAATGCTTGGCCAAGCAGAAGGAGGAGGAGGAAAGAACCGGGAAGATGTGTACCGGGAGGGGTCTGACTTTGAGAGACGACTATCCCTTCAAATCCCGGCACCAGAAGCGTCCTGGACCCAAACTCACTTCGGAGGTTGGGGTGCAAGTGGGGGAGCCGAACCTCTACAAGAAGGAGGGGAAGGAAAGTGGTGGAACCAAATCTCTCCAAGAGTAGGAGGGGGTTTGGACTTTTCTGTGTTTACTCCATCCTATGAATCTAAGAACAATACCTTTACTGTTGATGTTAAAGATGTTGGAAATGTTATCAAGCAAAGGACCTCCCTTGTCGTGGAAGAGCAAAATAAAACACTTGTTTATTCTTTTAAAAATGTGTCTTTATTGGATCCTGAAGGGCGGGTTGCCTGGGACAAGCAAGAACCCTCACACCTAGCTATAGATAGGTTGATAAAATAGTGATGACGCAGGGAGGCATCATGGCCTGGGCAAGAAGGATGCGAGAAGCTGGTGAGGAGAACAACAGCTAGGAAGCCGTGTGAGATGAGACAGAAGGAAGAGTTTTTTACTTGGTGGGGGCGAGAATCAACCCCAAATCCTGATCCACATAAGGCACCAATGGTACGGACTTCAACTTCTGGAGCCTTAGGTTCAGGGAGTCTAGATTTGTCTGTAGAAGAAACACAGCACAGAGTTATCTCTGTACTTTTTCATGCGAGCACATTTGTTAGAATGCAAAAGGTAATTCTTCTACAGAAAGACAAAGGGACCTTTCATTGAGTTTTTACTCTTCCTAGCCAGAAAAACCACTGTAAAAATTTGTAACGGTGGGGGTCAACCCAGCATGATCTCCTGTCATTAGCCGAGAACTCAGCATGGCCCATCCCACACGAAAGGTTCACTTTTCTCTGAAGATGAGAAAGCAGGGCGACAGCTCTTGCTTGTCAAGACAGAATGTCTCCAAACATCAGACTGCAAATTTATGACCAAAACATATTCCAAAAGCTGTGCTATATCCTTTGAATCTGCCATGGAAACTAGTTTCCTGATATTCTATGACAGGGCTGCCCAACTTTGAACAGCCCATGTGCTCCCTCCTGCCCACTGCACGTCCTCACGGGCTCCCCATCAAGTGCGAGCGGGCGCACATGTGAGCTCCTCAATGTCCCCCCACCCCCACCCCGTTTGAATTTGGCACTGCACAAGCACCTCACTGGTGCAGCACCAAATTCAAATGAGTTCAGCCTTTCACCTCCTCCCTTTCGCCGTGAACGGGAGGAGGGGGGAGGTTTGAAAAATGAGATTTGAGCAGCCCAGGTGGTTACCGAGACAAGCAGGGGTGGCAGATCCACTTGCCTTGCTAAATTCCCCGGGCTGCTTGGATGTCTTCAAAAAAAGGCGTGGTTTCACACCATCCCACCCAATTGGGGGGAGCTGCACCTTTTTAAATAGGAGATTTGAGCCTGCCTGCCCACCAAGGTCCCCCACGCTGGGGCGTGTGTGTGTGTCTGTGTGTGTGTGCCCGCGCATGGGAATCTGGTGCAGCAGCTTGGTGTGTGTGTGCACGTGCGGGGAACTGGTACAGTGGCTTGGTGTGTGTGTGTGTGTGTGTGTGTGTGTGTGTGTGTGTGTGTGTGTGTGTGTGTGTGTGTTTGTGTGTGTGTGTGTGTGTGTGTGTGTGTGTGATTCCCCCTCTGCCAAACTGCGCCTCTGCTCCCCCCCCCCTGCACTCCTCGGGTGGCGCTCTCGGCTCTGCTTCGGATGGGAAGTTGCAGGAGAAGCATGTTCCATTTCTTATCGGCAGAGCCTCCAGAGAGATGGCCGGGAAAAGTGAGCTGGGAAGCCATTCCTATGGCCTGTGTTCCCTGCCCTGGTGCCCCAGGGGGTAGCCAGGGTCGTCGCATCCCCCACACAGCCAGAGCCTGTGGTCCCAAAGGCCCAGCTTCCCACCCACCTCACCCTCCCCGGCCGGACGTCCTTGGGAGTAGAGCTCCCCAAGTGCTCCCGCCCTCCGCGTTGGAACTTCGCCACATGCCTGCCCGGACAGGAGTCATGCAATGCCCCATCGCTGGGCAGATGCCCGCGACCAGCACACCTACTTACTCCCTTCATCGGTGTAGGCAAACAAAGGTTGCAGAGGGGCCACTCCTTGCAGCTGTTCCACCCCACCCCACCCAGGTCCTTGGCGCTGGCAGCGGCAGCAGCGGAGCCTCTGCCGCCTGCCCACCCACCCTCCAAAGTCCCCCATGCTGGTGGTGGATGCAATAGAGCATGCAAACATTCCTGTCCGCTGCTCTGTCCACACCCACCTCCAAGGTTTCTGGCGGTGGCAGCCCCCGCCTCAGCCCCAGGTGCCAGTGGGCTTGGGGGAGGGTAGGAGCCCCCAGGGAGGGCGCAGAGGTGCCACCAGCCACCACCAGCTCCTGGAGGTATGGGGTGGTGCGGGCCAGGATGGGCCCCAGCCGGCGGAGGCCAAGGAGGTGCAGCTCGGGCAGGGCAGGCAGAGCCAGGCAGTGGCGGTTGTCCCCCTCCTCCTAGCCACCCCTCCCAGCTCAGCGGGCAGCTTCCTGAGGCCGCCGCCGGAGAGGCAACCACAGCCCCACCAGGTGGCCTAGCGGCATCCAGGATCCCGCACACCTCGCAAGTGCGCGAGTGGGGGGAATTCCCCTCTAACATGCCACCAAAGGCGGCGTTCCTGGAGGCAAGCCAGGATCCAACGGGCGACCTCCAATGGCGCCGCGGTCTACTGGTCACCCGCGGTCGACGCATTGGGCAGGCCAGTTCTATGACACCCAAGACCTGCAACTGAAGAGAAAAAGAAGAATGTGTTTAGATAAGAAGATGAACCGCACCTCAGCTGCCAAAGCCTGCCCCAAGGTAGGAGGAGATGGGATTCTTGAACAGGTAGGACCAGCTACCTCAGTGGCTCTTGCCCCTCTTGACTTAGAAAATATGAACTCCCAGGTGAGCGACTTGCTCTAAGAGACCACTTACAAAGTTACCACTGAAAAGGACCTGCATAGACCAAGGTGACCTTTTTGAGCCATCCACAGTATTTATGTCCTCAGCAAATATGTGGATGCAGGTCCAAAACCTCATGGACAAAACATGACTCCTCTTTAAGCTACCTTTAGTTTTCTATTTGGCAATTAACGTGTCTTAAGCACCCTGCTGGATTATCCAAACTAGGTGGAGAAAGATGGAGAAGGGGGCATAACACTACTCCTAGTGCTCAGAAATAATGTGTTAACATTAATTTATTAATTGAGTATGTTAAGCATTTTAGCAGTATATTTTAAACTGAGTTTTCTAAATGTCACACAAGGCTATCCCAACTGTTCTCATTCTCCAACATTAATTACTATCATTTTCGACAATTTGGGCTGACACAAACGTTTAACCAATAAATGAACTGACTTTTTAAAACCATAGTAAGAACAGTGAATTAATTTGTCTTAATTTAATGTTATAAATACTAAAATTCCACAGCTCTGCCTGGAGGCCCCATCAGCTGATCAACTCATCTGATTGATCCCAATCCCACCTTTCCTAGCCAGGAAGGCTGAATTATGGCAATCCTCTGGAAGATACAAATTGGTAACCACAGGTGTCATTTTATAATATGTGTTCTTAGTAGGGTGGTTATTGTCAGCATGTGGTGCTAAACAACTACAGGTTACCTACCATGCCACACTCAGTCAATCAGCAGACTACTTTTGAACACAACAATCACAACTGATTTTAGGATTTCAGGTTGGAAGATCACTATGAATAGCAATTAAGGGAAGGACCACAGTGATCCAAACCTATCTCCAACAATTTGAGATATGTCTAGGAGCAAATCTTGCCTGAGGTATGTCTAGGAGCATCTGCTAGCAAGCTGGCAACATAGTTCTACATGGACCTTTATAATGTGACATGGTAAAAGCCTGAGTCTCACATACAGGCTATATTCCTAACTCCACAACACATCTAACTAATCTAAGGCCAGTATTCCTATGCTCATGGTACAGTTTTTTTTGTTTTGTTTTGTTTTGTTTTGTTTTTTTGGAGATCTAAACCAAACCAGTGTGATGAGATCTATGGAACTGGATTCAAGTGTCACATTAACTCGTGCCTAGCTCTTAGAAGTGAAGGTGATCATAGACAGAACAGCCACTGACCAGTGATTGTTCAGCTATAAGTGTTCATTTTCAATCAGCTTCTTCTTGCCAAGTTCAACAGCTAATCAATTGTTGTTCAATCATGCTGGTTGCTGGAGGAGATGTTTGCATATACTAGAAAGGATATTTTTATTTAACAGGTAGGATATAAATTAATGAATATATAGAATCATGAACCCACAATAAACAAAAGCATCAAATAGTCCCTTGTGTAAGATTTCTGTCAGAGTTTGAACAAGTGTACAAGATATTAAAATATGAAGGTTAGAATAATCTGAGAAACTACTTACTTTCAAAGAGATTAAATTCCAGCCTGTTTTAAAATAGGAAATGTTCCTTTCTACAAAACAGATCTGCAAAGCTTCGCCCCCAACCCTGGCACAACAGCAGGCGTTTCAGTTGTTATAAGATTCATCAAATAACAACACTAAATGTACATTATAAAAACCACCTCAAACTGTGTCACTATTTCACATACTGAAAAAAGGAAGATCTGCTTCAATCCTGTCTTTCAATCCTTCTTGATAATAGTCTGGGTTTACTGCATCCTAGCTGTGAAGTCTGATGCTGTGCACACTCCTCAATCCACACTGCAAGACATAGAGCAAAGGCTAGAGTTGCCTACCCAACATTATCTAATGAAATCGTGGCCAGGTTTTAAAGAAAAAGCGAGAGGTTTTCTGGACTAGCAGTCTTGGATGAATTAGGACTCCTAATTCCTAACACTGTACATCAATGTGCCCATGATTTTTATATGTTTTGTTGTTTTAATAGTTCTATGTTGTTTATGCTTTATATCTGATGTATTCTATTGTTGTTGATTTGGTATGTATTGCTTTTGTTAGCCGCTTAGAGTACTACATGTAGTAGATAAGCGGGATATAAATACAATAATAATAATAATAATAATAATAATAATAATAATAATAATAATAATAATAATAATAATAATAATAATAATAATAATAATAATACTAGTTATAATCTTAGAGCTGCAGGGCTAGAAGGAACCCTGTGGACTTCAACTCCTGTCAAGGAGGCGCAGCGGGGAACTAACTCTTAACCTCTTGCTCCACAATCAGGCATGTGCATCACTGAGCTACCTTTGGCATCTTTGTCTTGAATCGACCTGGATCACATGAAGGAGCGCTGTAGGTATAAAAATCAAGCAGGTACTGTACATTTTTCCTGTGCAAAGAAAAAAACATGTACGCCATTCAAGTGAAGAAAAAGAACACAAAATGATACAATACCTCGAAATATGCAACAGAACAGAAAGTTTACCAATCTCTTAAACAGAGCCAATAATGGACACGGACAAAACACCTTTCTCAAAATACAGTTTCAATTTATTCACTATGGTCATGTAACTGAAGAGTGGTCACTTCCTTTAGCGACACACAGTAACCTTTGAAGTGATTTTCAAAGTTGAAAATATGGTAGTTAATTGCTGTTGACATTCTGGATCATCTTAAAATGCTGTAATGATTGTAGCATATTTTTAAAACAAAGTGTTTTTTACAACCTAATAAAAACTGAAAATAAAAAAGCACAGCAGCCTATATACTATACCCAGCTGCCAAAAGTGAAAAGTAGTTTGTCAGCAATTTTCATACTCCTAAAAAAAAGTAACCTCTTCACCATTCAACTTTGCTCATAACATGGAAAGTAGAGGGGAGGTTTTAATAGTAGAGAGGTCTTGCTATGACACCCCTGACTTACTTGCTATCACTAAACACAGCTCCTTTATTTACAAAATTTGCATGGCAGGGGAACAGCTCTCTTGAATTATTTTCTATTTACAGGTAACAAAGTTGTCCCTGAACAAACTGCACTATTTCATAACTATCCATAGCCCATACCAGGTGGCAATTAATTTAAATCCTAAATCCTATTCCTTTTTCATTATCTCCGAAACCAATACCAGTCATTGAATGGTCAGGGAAAGATACATTCAACCCAAAACCTGGGGGAAATAATTTTAGTTCATTTTACGAGTACAATAAAATGGGAGAGACGGAGGGGGATGTGTTAGGAAACCCAATTTTCAAGGCTGAAAACTTCTTATAGCAGTATCTATTATAATGCACTGAACTCAACATTCTTATTTAAAAAAATCCCTTCAGTCAAAGCTATACCTACCTAAAATTTGTGGAGAAAACACAGGATGACTCTGCAATTTAAGAAGCAAACTAATTGGACAGAATCTATGATTTCAGGGTATGTGTGCCTTTACATTTGCCTTATCCAACCTCACAAGCACGAGGTCCTACTAGGTTCTCACTGGCAAGCCAGAAATGAACGTAACTAGGGAATTAAGAGAAACCAGAGTTAAGGAATTCCTGGAATCTCAGATCCTGACAACATTCTTAATCCTTCTTAAAGCTCCCACACATAAACACAAGAGGTGGCAAGTCATTTAAAGAAACAGCTTTTGGGGCTGGAGGAGGGAGGTCCAAGAGTCCTTCTCCCTGGGCACTCAACGCTACAGAACACAACCTACCAGGCCACCCTATTTCAAAGACCACCCCAAATTAAGAAGGGATGAAAGGAGGGTTTCTCCCCACTCTCTCCTAACTACTTTAGAAGCGCATTCCAAAACTCAGCTCCTTGCAGGCTAGCTGATGGGAAGTTCACAGAACTGGTGTGACAACGTGTTCTGATCACCATATCTGCAACAGATTAAGTAAAGATTGAAGCAAACCTACTGCAGATAAAGGTGGAGCTTGAGGCTGAAATGCAGTCTAGAAAGTTTCCACTGAGTGGGGGGAAAAGAGAAAGGTATAAACTTAAGCATAAGGAGCAGCAAAGAGGAGACTCACAAGATGTTAACACAATCCTTCAGCTCCTGTTGCGCATGCATGCACGTAAACATACACACATGAGTGCGCGTGCACACACATGACTAGAGGGGAAGAAAATCAAATGACTATTTTTATTATAAGAAAGCAATTTATTCAGATAAAATTAAAGATGTTGATCATAAATTTGATTCCTATTTTATTTTGCTTTTCAACTGTGGCCTTTAACTTCAAAAAAAACCTCTGAATTTACTCTGCATTTTTCTATGTAAAACACAGCATTTGGAGGGAAAGGGAAAGGTGAAACCAGTTTTTACACTTACTAATGTTACTAGTACACACTTCTACCACAGTCCTGTTTGAAATGAAGCTACAAGACACAATGAACATAGCTTGTGATTTTAAGGCCTGAAAGCATAAGGGAAATTTTCTTAATGTACATTCATTTGCTCCACCGAAAGCCACCGTGTTTAGGAAATGTAAAGCACTGTGCAAATTAAATGTGCTGAATTCAAATCAACTGCATATTCCTGCCCATGAATAATATGCAACAGTTTGCTCACCTCTGCAACTGCAGCATAGAAGGGCATTTGCATCTATTTGGCAATTAGCTGCAGGCTGATATTGGCAAGCCCTGTTGTAGATATTGCCTCTGTATAGTTATGATCATCATCACCATCATATTTATTTATAAACCACAAACATGGTTTGCACTTTCCTCCTCGTTGCGCTTTGGGATCACAATTATCTCCGATGACAGCAGAGACCCTGTATTCAGACAACCTGCATAAAGGACTCCGACTTCCCAACTGTACAGGGGTGGGAGAGAATTGAGTATGGTTTGCATTTCTAATGGAACCAACTACTGTATACTCACAATTCCAGGACAATTAATTCTCCAGACCATGCACATGCCCAGCTTTTCAGCTGAAGGACAAAACTGGCACACAAAAAGGAGACATGTTTCGAAAAATGGCAGGTAAGATGGAACATTCTAGGTGGGGACCTGCATCCAATGATATATTGATTGCTTTGCTTTCTAAAAATGGCAGCTTGATACAGGAAGAGGATGGGTTGGACATAACACTGCACAACATACCGTAAAACCAATGGAAGTAGTAGACCAACAGCACATTCCCAAGACTCAAGCATACAATGAGCTACTGCAATAACTGCTACACCAAGCTCTAATAGAGACTTGAAAAAACTTTCCTACCCAAGAATACCAGGCAGTAGCAAGGCACTACTCATTGTTAGAGTGGAGAGCAGTAAACAAAGGTTGTATACAAGCCTTTTCCCACACATCAGTCCCATCCTTCTAACAACCAAACACTTAATCCACACGACACAGTGCAAAGCACCCACCTAACCATGGGGGATAGGTCCCATGCATACCAATTTTGTTTTATATGGTTTATGTGCTGTGTTTAATTTTAATTTTATTATTCTGAGGTGCTGTTAGCCTCCAAAAGTAGCCCAGGCCACTGGGGTGGGATAAAAATGCAATCAACCAATCAATCATATAAGTGTGAAAATGAGGAGAATAGCAAAAATATTAAGGAAAGTGAGAAGCAAGAATAAGGGCAACAGGAAGAGGTAAACTGTATGAGCACACTCAGGCTGGGTTTCAGCAGTGGCAACCAAAGACAGCTGAAACCTCACAGGATGGCTCCATTGATGCGGGGATCCTACTGAACTTATTATTGTGTCTTGTTCTGTGGGTGAGGGACATCCCCACCCAACACTCATCGAATGTATGTTTTGGTTAGCAGTGTTTCTTAAATGGCAAAAAACACAACCAAGCAGCTCCATTTGTGTAATTCAGTCACTATATTAGATATTTCCACAAGGACTGCAGCAGTCTAAGCATTTTAGTTTTTCTGTTCTTAATATACTCATTTGGATGCCAGTTCTCAAGGAAAGTATAGCACGCTCAGATAGCTTGGTTATAACTTTGGAGTATTTTCATACAGTCCTCCTAAGACGAAGACACATTACTTTCCAATTTAGTTAATGAGGGCTTTGATCCATCTAGTTTTCACTGAGGATAGGAAATCTTGCCATCTTCTCTTTTCCTCAATAGTTATACAAAATATGGATATTCATCAAGGTACAGATGAAAATGTTCAAGCAAAATTAGAAGAAGCTGGCTGCCCATAACAATTAAAGACCCACCCCAGCAGCTTGCTATGTTTTAAACTTATTATGATTTACAGTCATGTGAGAAAGAAATACGTCCTCTTTGAATTCTATGGTTTTTCATATCAGGACACAGTTTCATAAAATCATACAGTCTTTAGCAAGGCTGAAAAGTAGGTAAAACCAACCTCAGATGAACAACATATGTAATATGGCTGATCCTAAGACATTGTGTGTTTTAGGAAGTGGGTCTGAATCCACAAAAGCTCACAATGAATTTGCCAACATGCTGGCATCTTTGATGTGCCAATTACGGATGCCCTGTACGCCATGTGGGTGGGAGCATGAAGCAGACAGAACACTGAAAATCCACCAGCCTGCCACACACGTCCCAATGATGTGCCTGAAAAGATGAGGAGGTTACATCCCAGTCAGACTTCTGTAATTCACTCTACATGAGAATGCCTTGGGAAACTGCTGCGGTTCTAAAATGTAGCCAGATTGCTAACTGGGCCTGGTTATGGGCCATATCACCACCACCACCTTTCACAGCATCTCCACTGGCTGCCAATCTGTTGCCAGGCACAATTCCAAGTTCGGGTTTCAACCTATAAAGCCCTAAGCAGCTTATATCCAAGCTATTAGGAAGACCATCCCTCCATTTATGAACCTGCTCGGATGTTGAGTCATCAGGAGAGAACGTTCTCTCAGTCCCACCATTCTCACAGGGGCTAGTAGTGGTGGCATGGGAAAGGGCCTTCTCTGTAGTTGCTCCCAGACTTTGGAACTCCTCACCACAGGAGGCCAGGTTGCTCCCATCTTTACTGTCCTTCTGCAAGCAGGCAAACACCTTTCTCTTCAGCCAGGCTTTCTTTTAACTAGAGTTATTTTTTAAAGGGCCATTGTTCTTATGTTGCTTTAAATATCTTTTCATTGCTATTTTATTTACAAATTTAATATGGCATTTATTTAATTTCCTTCTTAATAATGTAAAAAGATTTGTTTCATCTCCTAATATTGTTTCATTTAATACAAAAAGCCACCTTGGATCCTTTTGCAAGAAAGCTGGTATAAACGTATTTTAAATAAATAATAAGGTTGGGGGGGGGTCTTCTTCAAGGTGGCAGGATAGGATGTGAACAACACAGGAGCAGTACAGTCTGCCAGAAAGCCAACTAGATGTTGTTTCCTGAAATCAGCAGACTATGATTAACTCAAGAACATGTTCCCAGGGAACAGGAGGAGGATAGGAGTTGGGGGGGGGGTGTCTTCTTATCTTGAGGGGAAAAACCCAACACACACAATGGGTTTTCAGAGAAGCCTTTGCTTGTATGTTTATTTTAAGGAGGAGAGTCCAATGCATAAGTAAAAACTATCATTCTCATGCTTTCAAATTAGTGAAAATAATAATTTTCATATGATACATTTCTACTTGGGAGGCAGTACAGTATCTTCCCCATTCATATGTGGGGGGAAATTAACAACCCTGTAATAAGAGCCACACTTAATTAGGAGCTTCTTAAGTTGACTAAAAGAAACTAATCATCACACTCTGAAAAAGGTGTAGGCAGAGGGCAGGAGGGCAGGCGTTACACATGCAAATTAAATATCTATTCATTCCCAAACACCACAGGACTAATTTGTCATGTGGGAGCAATTCAAGTATAGTTAATTCCATGGTGGAAAGAAAAGAAGAAAAAAGAAAGAGGTGACATTTTTACATATTCATTTTCCAAGGAGCCCGCCACTGTGTTTTATCACTAACAACAATCCTTTGATGTAGATGAAAACAAATGTCTTAATTTAATGCTCAAGCATAATCAGTTCCATCCAAACTTACTGTGTTTATTGAATACTAGTAGTGAACGCCAGGCACCACCATCCTCACTCAGTCAGCTCCCAGAATGGTTCATTGACTTCACAAGGTTATCTATTATTATTATTATTATTATTATTATTATTATTATTATTATTATTATTATTATTATTATTATTATTATTATTATTATTATTATTATTATTAAAGAGCAGGTGTTTTCAGATCTTCAGGGATCACCGTCACAGGCACCTCTAGAAAAAAGCGGGAGAGGTAACTGACTCTGCCTAAGAGAAATAGGCCCATTATCTGCAATTTTGTTTGCATCTTACAGGCAAAATATTTCTCTTCACAAAAGCACTTCGAAACCCAACACACTAAATAAAAAGAAACATTTAAAGCTTCACTTTGCTACTCTCTTTGAAGCATTTTAAACTTATTTGTATTAGCAGGCTCTTTTTGTTGTGTGCATTTATTTGACTTCATTGTTACAATTTGGGTGTCCTATTTCAGAAACAATTCTGAGATCTCTTGCCTCCTGAAATGGCAGGTGAGGCAATAAATGACAAATATGATTGGAGATACTGTACAGTATATAGATACATATAACACTTAGCCACATTTCCCCAAACTGAGGGATCGGCATGGAGCTGATCTCTACCATGGTGACTCATGAGAGGACCTGTGTCTTGCACACAGAAGGTATCAGCATGTTGACGAATTCAGTGTGAGCCCTTGTGGATAATCAGCCCCTCCCCAAGACACACAGCAGGACTCAAGATCATTCTGGACACTTCCACACAAGGTACTAGGACAAAGCACTGTACTGAGATCCTTAGAGAAGATGTCCAAATTTCCAGATAGCTACTAGCATCAGAGCATGTTGGAAGTGGACATTATATGCCTTTCCAGTTGTTTTGGGAATTGCAGCTTCCATCTGCTTTAGCAAGCACAGAGAGAGAATGGGACTTGCAGTCCTACTAAAGCCAGGTGGAGCGATGATCTGACTTAACTGTAAGATAGCTTCCCATTTCCCCTGCAGAATCTGCAGAAACCCACATTCAGCTCCACACACATGAGAAGTCAGGAGGAAGAGCAAGTAAACAAAACAGCTTGTTAGTAAGAATTATGCCTCCCACCCCATCACCTTCAGAAGTTTTAGAGGAATTCATTGTTAAGCAAGAAAATATAAAGCAAAACTTATTGCACAAGGGAATTATCAGTGCTCTCTGGTTTGCAAAACAAACTCCATTATACCCTCATTACCCTCAATAAGTGACCTGTCACAGGTAAATTAGTTCCTCTTTTAAGTTCTACCTAACATCATAGCCAGCTCTGGAAATATAATCAACAGCATTTTGTTAGAACTGCAGAGCTGAAAGGAACCTTATGGAATGGATCATCAAGTTCAACCCCTGTCAAACAGGCACGGGGTGGGGTGTGTGGAGCCTCAACCTCTGATTCCACTACCAGAGATCTAAACAAACCATGCAACTTTACTATATGAAGAACTGATAAAGCCCCCCGTTCATTAACCTAAGGACCCCCAAAAAAAAATTTCCCAGTGGCTGTTGGTAGGTCAGCTGGTTTCCTCTCTGTTACACTGTCATTCTTAGGATGGCATGCCATGACGCCAGGTACAAAATATATTGTCCCCACCACCACTTCCCCAGCACAAAATGGTCTTCAGGAGATGTGAGCAACAGTCCTATGCTCATTTCCCTGGCAGTTAGTCCTGCTGAACTCTGTCAAAAAAAAAAAACTAGGCCATTTAGAGCTGCTTTGCCATTATATACACAAACTGTCAAACAGCAGGCGTTCCCTAGTAAACAAACATTATTCACCACAGAAAGCATTATGTTTAAAAAGAGAGGAAAAACAGAAGACCCTTAGAATGGCACTAGAAAAAAAAGTCATGTTCAGGAGTGTATGTGTGTGTTTTCGGAGTCAGCCTGGCATAAAGCCACAACTCCAATAATTGTATTTATCACTATGTAAACTAACCTAAATGCTTCATTAAGATAGAGCAAAAAAAAAAATGAATTGTCAGAAAATGGTTGCCTATTACACTGGTTTCCAAGATAACGAGCAACTATTCCTGTGAGCTTTGACAGGTAACATTATCTTAATAAAAAGACAGTGATTCCATGTCAAAACTCTCCCCAATTTAACAGGTACAATAATAGCCTGTATTTCTTTTATAGCAAGCCCTCCTAGCACAACAACCAGCCACAAGCATAAACAAAACTACAATACAGGACCGCCATATCCACTGATTCAATTGTCCAGGGTTGGCAGAGGGGAAAAATAAATAAATAATTCAGCAGACACAAAGCAAGCTACCGGAGCAAAACAACTGCTGTAAAGCAAGCTACTGGAGCAAAACAGCAGTTTGGGAGGCTGTGGTGTTCTCTCTTATCCACAGTTTTCATTATCCATGGGAAGGGCTGGAACCAATTCCCAGTGGATAGCAGGGTCCTACTGTACTGTATATCCTACCTATCAACTAAAATTACCCAACGAAAGGGAAGACAGTGAGCCAAAGTAATATGTGGGGCAATTTTTAATAAAAAGTCATTTTAAAATGGGTTTCCATCAAGCCAAGCTCAAAAGGGAAGGAAACTAAGTGAGAAAGAGTTAAAGCTCAACACTGATAAACAGACAAATAGGAGTTATCTGAAAGGGGTCATTCAAAAGGAAAAGACCATCCTCTCTTGTCAAAGAAAAACAGACAGTGGTTAGTTTCAAACGTTATAAGAGCTTAGGCTTCCAGCTAGTAGATAAGCTCTCTTCAAAAGGAGGAAATCACAACTTTCTTAAATTAAAATAAAACATAGAATCATAGAATCATAGAATTGGAAGAGACCTCAAGGGCCATCTAGTCCAACCCCCTGCCATGCAGGAACTCCATCACAGGAAGGGAGAAATGAGCCATTAGGTTGAAGACTGCAAATATCCTATAGTAAGAGAATGATCAAAACAGTTCCATTCTCCCTGGTCAAGAATCCCTTGAATGGGGGCTGGGGGTTGGGACAGCTTTGAACCACACCCCTTGCAAAACCTAAGTTTAAAAAAAAAACAGCAATATCTTCATGTTTGAATGTGTGCATTCCTTGCTATACAACGACAACGAAGAAGGAGCACATACTCTATATTTGGTTACAACTGGCTGTTTATTTGACAAATGTGTCCAATAAATGTGTCTTAGAGCAAAAATAATGTTTGATGAATAGGCACTACCCAGCAAATAGCAGCAACCGGCTCTTTGGGGACAGAATTTACATTGCCATATTGGCAAAGGATGTGGGAGGAAACAGGAAACATAGCAAAAAGCCACTGATGACCTTTTTATACCTCCTTTCAGTACTAATGAAAAGGCATGTGTGTTTTTAATAGAAGAATGACATTGTTAAGTAGGTACCATTTTCTTTGAAGCCACCTGGGTTCTTAATATTAGATGGTTGAGCTAGAGAACCTGAACAGCTGTTGGGCAGAAGATGGCAAAGACCTATTCCATTGATGAGATGGAAACTGCACAATCGAGGACAGAGCACCTCAAAATGGTGGGCTTTTTCCAGTGGAAGTAGTTAAGGAGGGAGTGGGTAGCTGCCCGGAAGGGGTTCCGTGTCTACCTATGGCACTGCCCTAAGCAGGTGGGTGGGTTAGATCTGTCTTCTAGGATCCCCTCCGTCTCTACAAATCGGCACAGAGACGTCGTCATCTTAGAGGCAAGGTTCACATGTGAGCAGTTATCCAAAGCAAAATTCCTTTTTCTGAGACCAAAAGTGTGTCCTGTTAGAATGGAGTTACATAAACAGGAAAACAACTGTGTGACTTTTTATTATTTCATGCTCGGGAGGAAGAAAAGATGGCTTAAAACCCTTCCTTGCTTTGTACTGCAGAAATGCTCCACATCAGCAAACAACAGTGCCTGTTTGCTCAAGGGAAATGGCAGAGTGACCTGAAATTACAGTACGCTTCGCTTTGAATTCGCAAACGTATCACCTCTTACTGCCACTAGCCAGCCTATCGCTGAGTCTTTGTTTGGGTGTCTGGTGGCAGTGCAGCTCTGCTGTTCCGAGCTCGCAGGCATGCAAACACCCAGCACACTTTTGTCTGCACAATGCTGCAGGCAAGCAGGCAGGCAGCAGGAGCGGAGCGCTAGAACAAAAGACAGCAAAAAATGGAGGTGGGCGTAAGGAGCAAATTATGCCATCCATTCAAAACTGGAGCAATTTCTTTTCATCTGCTTTCAAATAGGATGAATGCCCATGTTTTCTTTGGGCTTGCAATGGTATAACTGAAGGTCCCAATGTCCCTCCAACCTTCAACCCCAAGAACTGGATCACAACATACTTGTTTAAAGCTTCAAGAAACACAATCTTTAACCAAATCAAAGTGGCCTTGTGGCCACTTCTAACTGCACATTATCCATTTTTCCAGGGGGTGGGGTGTACAATGATGGCAGCCCCTGGTACACCCTGGGGTGATGAAATTAGAAACCAGATCCTGGAGTGCACCAATGCTGATCAAGCATAACAAGGAGTTTAATTACAACAGACACCATAGCATTAACGAGCATTAACAAGAACCAACTGCCTCTTCACCTCTAACTATTCTGGCTCAGCTTCCCAATAAATACCTTCCACTAGACCACTTCTGATGCAGTGATGGGGCAAAATTGGTCTGGAAGTGAAAAAAGACTCACATGCTTAGTTTCACTTATTGTTGACAAGTCTCACTGGAAGCACAAAAGCATAAGGATTTGGCCGGGAAGGATTTTTGAAAATAAGGCAGTTCTTGCAATTCTACATCTATCTTTCTGATTTTCTGTCGAGAATGAGCATGCTTTCGTCTTTCCAGTTCTGCCCTACCATCCAGATGCTCAAGAAGAAGATGCAAAGGTTGAATAAAAGGAGCACATCCTTAGCCAACACGGGGAAGTTGGGAATAAAATTAAAAGGAACACAGTTCAAATACAGAATACTAGGAGGAGTTTAATGGAACACAATGGTTAAGATAACAATGATGAGACCTCTGCACCAAAATATATGAAGGGGCAGGGGAGCGCTGTCTTTGGAACGTCAACAAATAAAATATATATTCACACATGCTTTCATGTTCGGCAGGACTCTTGCTGGTCCAGAAGTGTGCAGCACTTTATGAAAAAAAGAAAAGCCCAGAATGCTATTTAGAAAGAGATCGGCGAAAAGGTCATGGAGATAACAGAAAATCAGGGAGGTACTTGGCCAAGTGTGACCTTCTTATCAAGTGACAAGCAGGTGCCCAACAACCTATTAAGATCCTCCACCTTTCATCAACTTTAAATAGCATGGCATTCCATCCCGAGATAACCATCCCACTATGCAACCCTCCAGTCCTTTTTCTGTTGTGTTTCACCATGTGCCTGGATGGAATGTACAGTTGGAGTGCCCTGTGACTTTAGGTGATGAAAACCATGAGTCTGAGATCATGCTGTGTTGAAAAAACCTTTCACATATATATGAAGAACACGATTTCCACCAAAAATCAGCCTGATAAGTGTCTCTCTTTAGAATGCCACTGCATCAGTGCCAAAGCATAAGGAAATATTGACAGAACTCCTCGGTTGCTCAGGCAACCAAGGGGCAACCTGTTTATCCCGTTTCACATGAAAAACAATTAAGGCAGAGGTCCAGAATACAATTCGTGAACTCCCTGGAAGGTCATGTGGCGTTATCAGAGGTAGGTACAGTCCAAAATATCTTGAAAATCAAAGAAAATCAAAGGGTCTACAGTCAAAGTGCTACGGTATGACTGATTGGGAGCAACCTATAAAGTGTGGAAAGAATTAGGAAAAGGCCATGTGGACCTTAAGATTACACAAATATCTGAGTGGGTGATACTGTTTATTGAGCCATTTAAAAAATCAAATGAGCCTCACATTTTCATGGAGAAAATTCCACTTGATAAGGCTAAGCACCACCACTTCATGGACAGTGCAGAGAAATTATAGATAAAGAGTCTTAAAATTGATGTCAGATGTCTGTGCCAAGTCTGTTTGGAGAAGTGATTTAGATTGCAAACATGGGGAGGAGGGAGATATGCTCTTGATATGCTCTTAAGACCAAAATGTTATCTTTTGGTGTTCAAGGAGTGCGTAAAATTCCAACTATGCTGCAAAGGATAGTGCCTGAGACCACCCTCCAGATGATGTTTGCAACCTGAGTCTTAAATCACTCTCCAAACAAGATTGGGAAAGACACTTGGTATCAATTTCTGGAGTCCTATCTACAATTTTCTGCACTTTTCTATGAAAAAGTAGAGCTTAGCCTGATGAAGCGGAATCTCCTCCAAGAAAGCTTGCAGTTTCTTTGATTTTTTTTTAAAAGTAGTCCAATAAAAGATATGACACCCTCTTACAGTGCAGTGCATTTCTACCTCACATTTCCTGCCCTAAGTTCAGGGTGGTACAGTATATGCAAGTTTTCCTTGTCCTTGTCACCCTATAACCATCCTGAGATGTATGCTGGGAAACCTGAGACTGTCCTGAGGTCACAAAGTAACAGCCAGTAATTTCAATGGCTTTTTGGGGACTAGAACCTGAAACTCACAAATCTTTGTCTAAACGCTACGCTGCAGACATTTTCCAACCCATCTAAGATATTGTCTTTTACATTGGTGTGTGTGTTGTGTCATTACAGTTGTGGCCGACTCTTTGTGACTCCATGTCCATGGAGTGTTCTTGGCAGGAATACTGGAGTGGCTTGCCAGTTCCTACTCCAGGCACCTACAGCACCTGGTATTCCCTGGTGGTCTCCCATCCAAGTACTAACCAGGGCCGACCCTGCTTAGCTTCCGAAATCAGGCGAGATCGGATGTTCTTAGGGCACAAGGCTCTTCTTTACAATGGTACCAAGCAGGAAAAGGAAGCTGACCTGAAAAATAGGGCCTCCAACACCTCTAGAAGGTTGTGTTGAGTTGAGACACTCAAATGACCACTCTTTGCACTAGGAATCAGTGAAGACATGACTCCACATTCTCTTCTTGGCCTGTTCTACTGGAGAAGGCAGAACAAGCAATTGGGTGGATCTGTAATTTAAAAAAAAACCCTCTCCCTGAGCAGCAGGTTTAAGATGGAGCCATTTCATTGCCATTGTAAGGCTAATTACTCTGGTGACAATGAGGCCTGTAATAAGACTTCCTGGGGTAGGAACTGGCAAGCCACTCCAGTATCCCTGCCAAGAACATTCCATGGTCAGAAACAAAAGGCTAAAAGATATGACGCTGGAAGATGAGCCCCTCAGGTCGGAAGGTGTCCAACATGCTACTGAGGAAGAGTGGAGGACAAGTACAAGTAGCTCCAGAGCTAATGAAGTGGCTGGGCCAAAGCCGAAAGGACACTCACCTGCAGACGTGCCTGGAAGAGAAAGGAAAGTCCAATGTTGCAAAGAAATATACTGCATAGGAACCTGGAATGTGAGATCTATGAACCAGGGTAAGCTGGATGTGGTCAAACGTGAGATGGAAAGAACAAACATTGACATCCTGGGCATCAGTGAACTTAAATGGACAGGAATGGGTGAATTCAGTTCAGATGACTATCACATCTACTACTGTGGGCAAGAATCCCATAGAAGAAATGGAGTAGCCCTCATAGTCAACAATAGAGTGAGAAAAGCAGTGCTGGGATACAACCTAAAAAATGATAGAATGATTTCGGTACGATTCCAAGGCAGTCCTTTCAACATCACAGTAATCCAAGTTTATGCACCAACTACCGGTGCTGAAGAGTCTGAGATTGACCAATTTTATGAAGACTTACAAGAACTTCTAGAACTGACACCAAAGAAAGATGTTCTTCTCATCATAGGGGTTCAAATGCTAAAGTAGGGAGTCAAGTGATAAAAGGAATAACTGGCAAGTTTGGCCTTGGAGTTCCAAATGAAGCAGGGCAAAGGCTAATTGAGTTTTGTCAAGAGAACAAGCTGGTCATTCCAAACACTCTTTTCCAACAACACAAAAGGTGACTCTACACATGGACATCACCAGATGGACAATACCGGAATCAGATTGACTATGTTCTCTGCAGCCAAAGATGGAGGAGCTCTATACAATCAGCAAAAACAATATCTGGTGCTGACTGTGGCTCAGATCATCAGCTTCTTATTTCAAAATTCAAACTTAAACTGAAGAAAGTAGGGAAGATCACTGGGCCAGTCAGGTATAACCTAAGTCAAATCCCATATGAATACACAGTGGAAGTGAAGAGTAGATTCAAGGAACTAGATTTGGTGAACAGAACACCTGAAGAACTATGGATGGAGGCTTGTAACATTGTACAGGAGGCTGCAATGAAAAATATTCCAAAGAAAAAAAATGCAAGAAAGCAAAGTGGGTGTCCAACGAGGCCCTACAAATAGCGGAGGAGAGAAGGGACGCAAAATGCAAGGGAGAAAGGGAAAGATACAGAAAATTGAATACAGACTTCCAAAGAATAGCAAGGAGAGACAGGGCGGCCTTCTTGAATGAACAGTGCAAAGAAATAGAGGAAAACAACAGAAAAGGAAAAACCAGATATCTGTTCAAGAAAATTGGAGATATTAAAGGGGCATTTCGTGCAAAGATGGATATGATAAAGGACAAAAATGGTAGGGAACTAACTGAAGCAGAAGAGATCAAGAAGAGATGGCAAGAATATACAGAAGAATTATATCAGAAAGATCTGGATGTCCCTGATAACCAAGATAGCGAAGTTGCTGACCTGGAGCCAGACATCCTGGAAAGTGAAGTCAAGTGGGCCTTAGAAAGCATTGCAAACAACAAGGCCAGTGGGGGTGATGGCATTCCAACTGAACTCTTTAAAATCTTAAAAGAGGATGCTGTAAAGGCGCTGCATACGATATGCCAGCAAATTTGGAAAACCCAGCAGTGGCCAGAGGACTGGAAAAGATCGGTCTACATCCCAATCCCAAACAAAGGAAACGCCAAAGAATGCTCCAACTATCGCACAATTGCACTCATTTCACACGCTAGCAAGGTTATGCTCAAAATTCTACAAGGCAGGCTTCAGCAGTATGTGGAAAGAGAACTTCCAGAAGTACAAGCTGGATTTCTAAGGGGCAGAGGAACTAGAGATCAAATCGCCAACATGCGCTGGATTATGGAGAAAGCCAGAGAGTTCCAGAAAAACATCTACTTCTGCTTCATTGACTAGGCCAAAGCCTTTGACTGTGTAGACCACAACAAACTATGGCAAGTCCTTAAAGGAATGGGAGTGCCTGGCCACCTTATCTGTCTCCTAAGAAATCTATATGTGGGACAAGCAGCAACCGTCAGAACTAGATATGGAACAACTGACTGGTTTAGAATTGGGAAAGGAGTACGACAAGGCTGTATATTGTCACCTTGCCTATTTAACTTATATGCAGAGTACATCATGAGAAAGGCAGGTCTGGATGAATCACAAGCCGGAATTAAGATTGCCAGAAGAAATATCAACAACCTCAGATACGCAGATGATACTACTCTAATAGCAGAGAGTGAGGAGGAATTAAAGAACCTCTTAATGAGGGTGAAAGAGGAGAGTGAAAAAAATGGGCTGAAGCTCAACATTAAAAAAACTAAGATCATGGCCACTGGTCCCATCACCTCCTGGCAAATAGAAGGGGAAGAAATGGAGGCAATGACAGAGTTTATTTTCTTGGGCTCCTTGATCACTGCAGATGGCGACTGCAGCAACGAAATAAAAAGACGCCTGCTTCTTGGGAGGAAAGCAATGGCAAACCTAGATAGCATCCTAAAGAGCAGAGACATCACTTTGCCAACCAAGGTCAGGATAGTCAAAGCTATGGTTTTTCCAGTACTGATGTATGGAAGTGAGAGCTGGTCTATAAAGAAGACTGATCTCCGCAGAATTGATGCTTTTGAGCTTTGGTCCTGGAGGACAGTGTTGAGAGTCCCCTGGACTGCAAAGAGATCAAACCTATCCATTCTGAAAGAAATCAACCCTGAATGTTCACTGGAAGGACAGATTTTGAAGCTGAGGCTCCAGTACTTTGGCTACCTCATGAGGAGAGAGGACTCCTTGGAAAAGTCCCTGATGCTGGGAAAAATCGAAGGCAAAAGGAAAAGAGGACGACAGAGAATGAGATGGTTGGACGGTGTCATCGATGCAACCAATATGGATTTGACAAAACTCCGGGAGGCAGTGGAGGATAGGAAGGCCTGGCGAGCTCTGGTCCATGGGGTCACGAAGAGTCGGACACGACTGAACGACTGAACAACAACAACAAAATTTCATAGATGGTTATTTCATACCTTCACATTACATACTGCCCATAGCTTGGAAGCTGTTTAATTCTTTGTTTCATATTAAAGCACTACAGATTTACTGCTGTTTCACGATTTCAGTGCTATTTGTTACATTACCTTCTAAAAAAGAAGGTACAACAAGAACAGAATTTCTAAGAATCTGATGAATGTCATCAAGCGTGAATTTCCATTTCAACTCCCCAACCCCTCTGATTTTTAATAATAATGACAACTACGTGCTGTCAAGTCAACTCTTGATTGATGGTTATCCCTTACAAGGTTCTCTGGTTACTGAGGATTCAGAGTGGTTGACCATTCCCTTCTTCTGGAGGGTGATCCCTTGGACTGTACAGCTTGCCCAAGGCCACACAGGCTGGCTTTACTCATAGAAGGCCCAGTGTGAATCAAACTCCCAACCTCTGGCTCTGCAGCCAGATATCTATACCACTGAGCTATCCAGACAGCTACCTGATTCTTAACATGGGGCCAGAACATTCCTCATGCATACAGCCTTGTCTTCCAAATTCCTGAAACGTTACCATCATTTCTATGAACGTTTACACAGGAGGTTCAAACTCATTTTATACAAACACCTACATAAGAACATAAGAACATAAGAAGAGCCATGCTGGATCAGGCCAAAGGCCCATCTAATCCAGCTTCCTGTATCTCACAGCGGCCCCACCAGATGCGTTTGGGAGCACATGAGACTAGATATCTGTCTCCTGATACCACTCCCCTGCATCTGGCCCTTGAACTACCCTGGTTTAAAGCCTAGAGATTACATATCTCCATCATGGTTTGTAACCCGTGATGGACTTTTCCTCTAGGAATCTGTCCAATCCCCTTTTGAAGGCATCCAGGCCAGATGCCATCACCACATCCTGTGGCAGGGAGTTCCATAGACTTACAACGCGCTGGGTGAAAAAATATTTTCTTTTGTCAGTTCTTACTCTCCCAGCACTCAATTTCAGTGTATGTCCCCTAGTTCTGGTATTTTGAGAGAGGGAGAAGAGCTTCCCTCTATCCACTTTACTCATACCCTGCATTATTTTGTATGTCTCAATCATATCCCCCTCAAGCGCCTTTTTCCAGACTAAAGAGGCCCAATTGTTTTAGCCTTTCTTCATAAGGGAGGTGCCCCAGCCCAGTAATCATTTTAGTCGCTCTCTTCTGCACCTTTTCCAGTTCCACTATGTCTTTCTTGAGATGCGGTGACCAGAATTATACACAATACTCCAGGTGAGGCCTTACTATTGTTTTGTATAACGGCATTATAATGTTGGCTGTTTTATTTTCAATCCCCTTTTTGATAATCCCTAGAATGGAATTGGCCTTCTTCACTGCTGCCACACATTGGGGAGACACCTTCATGGAGCTGTCCACCAACACACCAAGATCTCTTTCCTGATCCGTCACGGATAACTCAGAGCCCATGAGTTGATAGATGAAGTTTGGATTTTTTGCCCCAATATGCATTACTTTACATTTGGTTACATTAAAACACATTTGCCATTTCTCAGCCCACTCCCCCAGTTTGGAGAGATCCTTCTGGAACTCTTCACAATCTTCTCTGGTTTTTACCACACGGAAAAGTTTTGTGTCATCTGCAAACTTGGCCACCTCACTGTTTATCCCTGTCTCCAGGTCATTTATGAACAGACTGAAAAGCACCGGTCCCAGGACCGAGCCCTGGGGCACACCGCTTTTCACTTCTCTCCATTGTGAAAATTTCCCATTGACACCTACTCTTTGTTTCCGGGATCTCAACCAGTTCTCAATCCATAAGAGGACCTGCCCTCTTATCCCCTGACTATGCAATTTTCTCAGCAGCCTTTGGTGAGGGACTGTGTCAAAAGCCTTTTGAAAATCCAGATAGACTATATCCACCGGTTCACCCAAATCCACGTGCCTGTTGACCTTTTCAAAAAATTCTAAAAGGTTTGTAAGACAAGATTTACCCTTACAGAAGCCATGCTGATTTTCTCTCAGCAAGGTTTGTTCTTTTATGTGTTTTAAGATTTTCTCTTGGATGAGGCCTTCCACCATCTTCCCTGGGACAGATGTAAGGCTAACCGGCCTGTAGTTTCCTGGGTCCCCCCTCCTTCCTTTTTTAAAAATTGGTGTGACATCTGCTATCCTCCAGTCCTCTGGCAATGTGGCCGTTTGAAGAGACAAGTTGCATATAACCGTTAAGAGATCTGCAATTTCATTTCTCAGTTCCCTAATAACCCTTGGGTGGATGCCATCTGGGCCCGGTGACTTGTTAATCCTCAATTTATCAATTAGTCCTAAAACCTCCTCTCTTTTAACCTGTATTTGATTTAATTCTTTAGTCAAGAGGGGCGGCTCAGGCAGCGGAATCCGCTCAAGGTCCTCTGTCGTGAAGACAGACGCAAAGAACTCGTTCAATTTCTCTGCAATGTCCAAGTCCTCCTTAACCTCCCCTTTTCCTCCCTCACCATCCAGAGGCCCAATTGGTTCTCTGGCAGGTTTTCTACTTCTAACATATTTAAAGAAGCTTTTATTATTGCCCTTTATATTACTAGCTATTCGTTCCTCAAAGTCTTTCTTTGCCTCCCTTATCATCTTTTTACATTTCTTTTGCCAGAGTTTGTGTTCCTTTTTATTTTCCTCGTTTGGGGAGGATTTCCATTTACAGAAGGACCTCTCCTTGTGCTTTAGAGCCTCTCTAACTCCACTCGTTAACCATGCCGGTGTCCTCTTGGACTTAAATGAGCTCTTCTTTCTTTGTGGTATGCACTTGTGCTGGGCCTCTATTATTGTTGTTTTAAACAGGCTCCATGCACTCTGAAGAGATTGGATTCTTCTAAACCCCCCTTCAGTTTCTCTCTAACTAGTTTCCTCATCTGAGGGAAGTTTGCCCTTCTCTTCCTCCTCCCTCCCCATCTGAGGGAAGTTTGCCCTTCTCTTCCTCCTCCCTCCCTCCACCCCCCCATTGCCTTCATCTTCGATATCTGTGCAACTGCTGCCTGTCCATTTGCCACGCTTATTGTTTATTTCTCCTCTTACAAACATACAAGAGACAGAATGACGAAAAAGAAGCACACAGTAACGGAAGAGTAATTACAACTTGCCAACTGTGTTTACTCAATACTGGTTTGCTTTTTCCACCTCTACACATACACACCTATCATATTAAACTCCTGACATCCCAGTAATGCAGACCAGCTGAAGATACTTGAACAAAACTGCCAGTGGCACTTTAAAATTGTATTTTAAAAGACAAGAAGCCACAATCAAATTAAAGGCTTATGAATCAGGGTTGAGAACCAATACTGGAGTAGACAGCTGGCTCTTGCTACGTCTTCGCCTGAAAAGTGTCTTTAGAGATTCCTTCTTTCTTTTAAAATATATTCTCAAACCTAGGCAGTTTCCAAGAAGGAGGAGGAGGAGGAGGAGGAGAGAGAGAAGATATTAACTAAGGGAAGAAATTTCAAACATTATTAAACATTGCTCTTTTGAGCTCTTATGGTTTAGATGGTTTCTTGGACAGAGAACAGTCTATCATTAAGAGCATTTTTAAGATAATATATTAAAAAAACTCTAAAGTGGGAGTAAAAGAAAAAACAGCTTTCTGGCTTATGATATAAAGTTAAGATTAAGTTCGAAAACAAGCATGCAAACATATTCTACTTTCCCTAAAGGCTATGGATGGAGTAGAGGGGGGAGAGAAAAATGGCTTCTAAATCTTATTCCCCCATCAGGAAACAGAACAAGCCAAAGTGTTTCTATGCTTGCCCTTCAAGAGTCCTAGGGAACACTCACTCCTACAGTTCACACAACTGAAAGCCTCTAGAAGGGTGTGGCTCCTACTTAGTAACACAACATTATTTCAGGTCCTAGAGTTAGCCAATCTCCGTTAGATGCATCCTGTCCCCAAATCTTTAGAGTGGCTGGGATAACAATGCTTATACTGTTTCTCTCAGCCACCAGCCCCACACTAAACCACTCCCTTTTAATTAGCACCGAAATTACAGAGAAGATCAGACCCAGCAGGAATTTGGCTCTCTAAACTGGCTATGGTTCTTGTTTCTTGGCCATCCAAGTGTACATTGGTGAGTTAACTTGGATGAATTTGCTGCATGGTGACTCAGATGCAAGCTAGCATCTCATCAATTCAACACAGCAGCTAATTAAAGCCTTGTCGTATTGGTCAATATGTAGTATGTTGTGCTGTGTTGCTGTGTTGCATTGGCATGAAAGATCCTGTAAGCTGTGTCCCAAGTCTTTCTCCCAGAGACAAGATTGCATTTTTTAAATAAAGCCAGCTGTTTTATATGGGTGAGACCATATTAGATCATCCTGCCCACACCAACAAATGCAGCCCTTCATGATTTGGGGTGCAGGCCTTATCCAGACCCAATTGGATGTCAACAATTATCTTTGGTGCATCAAACATGTACTAAGGGAATGTACGATCATTCCCTTCACTCAAAGTCTAAAATTCCACAGCTTTGGGAGAAATACCTTATCAAATTTAGTAGCACATGGATGAGGTGTGAGGGCCCAGGCATTTGAGGAAGGAAAGAATCTCAAGTGCTCTCGATGTATCTGGGTCTAGAATTTTCACACTTTTGGAGGTACGTTCTGGCTAACTGAGTGGTAGAATAACCCACCCTGCCTATCTTGCTCACCCATGGCGAGTCACAATTACTCACAGGTGAGTCAGCTTACCAAACACATAACTCAACCTACAATGTGATTCACCAGGTTTGTGCTGGCATGCAAGGGAGATATTTTTGTTGGGCTGGTAGGCTTTTTTGCTGCCTTTCTAGGACTCAAAAGCCACAAAAGGGATTATATGATGCACTTGTATTTCCCTAGGATTAGGAGTCCCAGTGAAGACTGATACTAAGAGAATACTTTTAAAAGGAATTTCAGAAACACTGGTTGCTTTGGCAGCAAGCTGTGGAGCTCCCTTAGACCTGGTGAAGGGGTCTCCTTCATGCACAAGAATCCAAGTGAAAGAGAAGCATCTTAACAGAGGTGGGAGGATGTTCCCTCAATGGGCTTAAAGGACCAACATACAGGTAATGTGAAATATCAAGGAAGGAGCACAAAGAGAAGGGCCATAGTGTGTTAGCAGGAAAGGAGAGCGTGAAAGGTCTGAAACTTTGAATTTACTGCTGTTTCTCACTGTTCCTTCTCACAATCTAGTTAAAAATCTTCCTCACCTATCTACGCAGTGGAGAAACAGACAAGGTATCTGGGTCCGGTTGTACTTTCCTCATCTAGTCTTTAAAGATCTACACACAGATTGGTATTCTTAGATTGCCTTCCTGCTCCTTCTGGGATCATTTGGTTTCTTCTTGCTTTTCTAAAATGTGACTGGGCAAATCTAGTGGAACTGGGGGCTATTTTTCTGCACCCAAAATGTTCCAGGGGTCCCATATTCCACCCATTAATTCACTTTTATTGTCAGTAAATACATGCTTTAAAAAAGTACTTTCATGAAATTTTTTAGTCTTCTTGTATTGCAAAAAGAGCAGTTTTGGGACAGTTAAAAACTGCTAGGAGATGACTAATGCAAAAAGTAAAACACTGCCCCAGGTGCCTTCCAGAAGCAGCAATTCATCTTTTTCTGCTACAGAAAACATTTTGGGTAGAGGAAAACAGTAGGCTGTGAAGTGGCTACAAACACAAAGCCAAGACTGCATGCAACCAGAAGGACACACTTTGACCACCATTCACATCAGTGAATCCCAGCCTTTTTCGCATGCATGTAACCCCACTGCCATAAATTGCACCTTTCCTATTAGCAAAATGTGTGCAATTAATATGAATTTTATTTCTAATCAATATTTTTGTTTAATTTGTATGCTGTCCCAATAGTGCAAAAGTACTACTCCAGACGGTTTACAATCAGCTAAATAAATAAATGTGAATGAAAACAATGATGACATGTCAATAATAAATAATAACAGGATTAAAAGGCAAAGAAATAATAGAATAATAAGACAAGGCACATATATATTTACTTTTAAACCTCAATGGATGCAATGGATTCCAGTAAATGAATCATAGAAAACTGGAAAAACCTCACTCACTGAACACTCCTCGCAGGACTGACTGAGGGGACTGCTTTAGTGACTGATAGACAGACAAACACCGATTCACAGATTCACAGAATAACTGAGTTGGAAGGGGGCTCAGTAGCAGTATGATCACACTTGCACTTGCAAGTTTGCAATTTGGATGAAGGCAAAAGATGTACCTGTGAGGGATGCAGGGCTGAGCATGTGTGCTGTAGAGGCAGTTCACAACACAGTATTCAAGGGAAGGCTGCCCCCACCTTGGCAAAAATAACAAAGCAAGGGGATGGGCTTTTCTAGAGGTTAAATAACAAAGGATATCTGCTCCACCACTCATCTTAATGATCCATTAATTTGTATTAATTGACTTGTATCCTATCTTGCACTGTTGACATATGTTCCTTTTCTGCCATTAATTCATTGATTCATTCATATCATCATCATCATCATCATCATCATCATCATCATCATCATCATCATCATCATCATCATCATCACACAGCAGACAAGATAACTACGCTAGATTTTGTATTATAAATCACTAGTCGAATGCTTCCCAAGCATTTAGGACTACGTGATATATCGGCGAATTATTATTATCTTCCATCCTTTTGGGGGAACAGTAAAGTACCAGGAGTAAAAACCTCTGGAACTTCTTCCACAGTGTGCTTGTTGATTAGGTTATTCACTTTTGTCTTGAAGGGTTTCAGAAGGAGGTGTTACAATTATTTGTCCCAGAGGAGGGAGGACCTTGAATTCTACAGCATAACCCAAAGCTATTATGGTCAATATCCAGGAATCTGATGTAACTTGCTCCCATGCGGAGAGGTAGGGTTGCAGTCGGATGTCGATGTGAGTTGTTGGTAGTGGTGAAAGGTAGTCAGGGAGCTGTTTTCGGTCATATCAGAGTGGTGGCTGATGTTGACAGTTTGAAGTCTGGACGGTTTGACGTTGGTAGGCCGGAGTTGCATACTGTTGTCTAAAACGGTATGTATTTCTTGGTTGTTGAGAGTGTCATGTTTGGCGCCATTGCTATGTGTTGCGGTGAAAGGAAGATTGTGTGGTACTGCCCTGGTAGCTGTAGTTTTCCTCATCTTCCTCAAATTGTTGAGTGCCTCATCTGTTGTGGACACAAAGAGGCCTTCCCCATCAAAGGGAGAGTACTATTTCTAACATTGTCTGGTATGCCGGCAGTCTGGATCCACGGATGTCTCCTAAGGTGAATGGCCATTGCCATTTGTTTGGAAGCTGCATCAGTGACACATCAAGATGATTTAATTTCATAGTCAGTGAGGGACATTGCTTCAGTATGGTAAGAAAGAGCTTGGTTCTTTTTATCATCTGGAAGCGAGTTAAGAAATGGGAAAAGTTTCTGCATCAGATGATGGTTATAGGCCTACATGGCACACAGTTAGAGGTGCAAAGCAAAAAGGAGGCTGGAGAGAGTAATGGCGCTTGTTAATGAGGTCTAACTTGCAGCCCTCCTTATTGTTGTGTGTAGTGGCAGCTCGACCTTTAACCCTGCTTTGAGTAGCATCCACAATAACTGAGTTCGGTAAAGGATGATTAGATAGGAAAGTTGTATCTTTCCCATGTGTATGGTACAAGTTGTCAACTCGCTAGTCATCAAAGATGTGGATGATGGCTTATTCCACGCACACTTAATCTGCTTTAAAAGAGATGGGATAAACCCCAATCGCAGAGGAGGGGCTTGATTCTTGTTGAGCTGACCAGAGAATCTGAAGGAGTCATCAATATCAGGTTGTTCTACCTGAAGATCCATTACTTTAACTATTTGATGGACCATTTGGGAGTACATCCTAAGGTCCTCTGATGGAGATGGTGGATGTCTATCAGCTACATCCAAATCCGGTGTTGGCAGATTAGGTGGGGATGGTAGCAGTGCATATTAAGAATCTTCATTGACATCAAAACATTAGGAGGGATAGGTTCATCCATAGATGTGGGAGAGTCAGCTCTGTGATGAGCAATAGATAATGTTGTTCACTGCTGATCCCTATGAAGCGAATGGTGGGATTGCAAGACATGGGAAGGAGAGCTCAGTGTCATTGTCCTCAGTTTCGAATAGTATCCTGTGTGGCATTAAAGGTTCCATCGGCACCTGGAGAGTTGGAGGTGTATACTGTTTATGGCATCTAGATGGTAGTTGCGAGGTAGCAGTCAACCTATGCTTGTGTCGGTACCAAGCTTGTTCAATATCACTAGCTCATCATCAGAAGAGCATGAGATCACTTGAATATATTTTTGATGCTGGTGAGCGTGGTCAGAACGAGAATCTGCATAGGCATCGACATACTTACTCTCAGTGTCGAGTAGGCGACAAGGAAGGTGAAGAATGATAGACATAGTATGAACAGTGTCATAGGCCTCTATCTCGATGCCGAGATGACCTCAGTATCGGGGAAATCTCCTTGTACTGGGGCTCCTCTCAGTGTTGAACACGCTTTGTCTGGTCAGTTCAGTGTCAGGGTGGTGGTAAACTGTATGGAGCCTCTGCTTGATGTTTGGTGTTGACATCAGACAGCTGGTGGTGATTTTTAGAATCCAAAGCTTGATGTGGAGGGTGTTCGACCTCAACAGGCTGAGATGAGAACTCCTGAGGTGAGCCCAGGCTTCGTAGAGGCGCTTGCACTATAGTTAGTGCTTCGTTGGAATTGTCTCCCCAACTAAAGGAATGGCTGGATCTTAGAGACCCGGAGCTGTCGAGGTGGGAGATTATCCTGATCTCGGTGTCGTACCTCCATCGATGCCAGTCTAGAGTCTCGGGCTGACGGTAGCATTGGACTAGAGACAGCCTTGATGAAGATTTCAACTCCAGTTTCAAAACCGAGGAAGAGATCTTTTTCTTCTTTTCGGATAACGAAGCAGATGGCTTCGAATAAGGTTTAGCCCAGTGGTTCTCAACCTGTGGGTCCCCAGATGTTTCTGGACTGCAACTCCCAGAAACCCCTTCCAGCTCAGCGAGTGGTGGAGGCTTCTGGGAGTTGCAGTCCAGGAACATCTGGCGACCCACAGATTGAGAACCACTGGTTTAGCCTGAGACTGTTTTGACTTCTGCTGCTGATGTGATAATAAGTCGATGGGATAGAGCGCTCAGCTTGATTTTGGGGCTGCAAAGGTTGTAAGGACTTCTTCCAAAGCTAAGCGCATAACCTCCCCATGTGCAGTTTTAGTGCAAGTTTTGTTAGATTTTTAAACTCAGGGAACTGGGATGGCAGATGTTGTTCTCCCAGGCAACAGAGGCAAAGATAGCGGTCGTTGGAGAGTGGGAACTTGTTGGGACAGGCCATGCACCTCTTCAAAAGTCCCGCAGAGGCCATGAAATTGGGGGGGGGGTTTTCAGGGGGGTTTAAAGTCCAAATTTCTATCAGAACCAAGTTTACCATAGAGTCCGTTTTCTCGGAGACGCTGCAATACCTGACGAACATCTTTAACATGCTGAACTGGGTCAGCGGAGTAAATCAGAATGTCATCTAAATACACAACCACACAACGATCTAGGAGATCCTGGAAAATGTCATTCATCATCCGCTGAAACACACTGGGTGCATTGGTCAGACCAAAAGGCATTACTAAATGTTCATATTGGCCGTACCGAGTTCGGAATGCAGTTTTCCACTCATCTCCTTTGCGGATACGTACCAAATTATACGCCCCCCGAAGGTCCAGCTTAGTATAACACTTAGCCCCTTTTAACCAGTCCAAAAGTTCAGAGATTAAAGGTAAAGGGTACCGGTCAGTCCCTAATAGTGATCTTGTTGAGTGCTCTATAATCATTACAAGGACGAAGCTCCCCTCCCTTCTTCTTGACAAATATCACTGGTGCCGACAATGGTGATTTGGAAGGGCGTATAAATCCACGTCGAAGATTTTTATCTAGAAAAGCCCTTAACGCTTCTAATTCAGGTTCAGACATGGGATAGACTCGTGCTACAGGAAGAGGTGCCCCAGGAATCAAATCAATGGCACAGTCATAGGGTCGATGTGGAGGTAGCTTGTCAGCCCCCTTTTCTTCAAATACATCGGCAAAGTCTTGATATGCCTGGGGCAAGACAGGGTCAGATGTATCATGAGCAGATGCCAGGATAGTGGAGGAATGTTGCTTAGAACAAGGGACCTTGAAATATAATTCCCCTTGCACCCAATCCACCAGTGGATTATGAGCTCGCAACCAGGAAAGTCCCCAAACAAGAGGAAACTGGGGCATACGGGTTACATTAAAGCTAATCTGCTCATTATGATCCATTACCTGAAGGGTAAGGGGACAGGTTTCCTGAGCTACTGGCCCAGAACGAAGTAACCGACCCTCAATGGATTCCACCAGCAAAGGGGTGTCCTTATTTTGTACTGGAATCCGATGGTACCGCACAAACCCAGCATCCACAAAACAATGAGCTGCCCCAGAATCTACCATAGCATACACCGGAATCTCCCAACCATCAGGGAGATTTTTGCTACCACAGGTAGCAAAAAAGGTCCTTGAGGTGTAATAGTATTACCTGGGAACCTTTCGGTATGCTCCATTCCTCGAGGTTCCTTCAAGGATGGAGCTGCCCTTTTACTGCTGGAGAGATAGCAGCTCTAATTGAGGAACACTTCAAAGGGCAATTAGAAGCAAAATGTCCTCCTCCCCCACAGTACAGGCAGAGATGATGAAAGTGTCATCTTGCCTTTTCCTCCGGGGTAAGGCGTGGTCGAGCAGCTCCCAGTTGCATAGGTTCTGGATCTACTTCACGAGTCTCCCGGGACTGCAGATGAGACACAGCTGGCAGAGGTTGCTGGTTGCAGTTCTGGCCTCGGGAGAGACGACGGCTTTCCAGGCGTCCATCAATTCTCAGACACAGTGTAATGAGCTCCTGCAATGTGTTTGGTTGTTCTACCCTACAGAGTTCATCCAGCACTTCATCTGCCAAACCTTCCATATATTGAGAAATCAGTGCCGGCTCACTCCACTGCAAATCCTGAGCTATCAAACGAAATGCAGTAGTGTAATTAAACACTGAGTCTTTGCCCTGTTTCAAAGATCTGAGTCTCCTGTTGGTGGTAGCAGCCTGCACGGGATTCTGAAAGGCTGAAGAAATATGGTTCAGAAAAGCCTGGTAATTATCCAACAAAGGTGAAGCACTGAGGAGTAAAGGAGTCACCCATTTAGCTGCCTGTCCCTTCAATAAACTGATAATGAAACAGACCTTAGACCTCTCAGTAGGAAATTCTTGAGCCCGCACCTCAATGAATAGCTTGCATTGAGCCAAGAATGTAGGGAATTCCTCTAACTTGCCTTCAAACCGGTCAGGAGGCAGCAAAGGGCAAGGAGGCTGTAATGATTCTGGAGCTTGCTGCAATTGAACAATTGCTTGAGACAAAAACAGTACTTGGTTTTGCAAAGCTTCCAGTGGATCATTCCAACAGCCCCCTCCTTCTCCATTCTGCTTGAATAAGTTTGGTGGGTGGGAGCAAACTGTCAAGCCCCGCACACAGAATACACAGCAAGCCAAGTTCAGTTCTTTGCCAGGAACTTTAGTTGTAATCCAGATAACGAACAAAGTACAGTCCAAATCAAAGCCAAAATACCTTTCAGAGCCAAATGCCTAGTTCAAGGGTACAGAGAAACGTCGTAGTCAGAAAGCCGGTCCAAGGTCAGGAAACAGAGAAGGCCGTAATCAGAAAGCCGATCCAAGGTCAGGAAACAAGAGTCTGGATACACACAGGAACGTGGTGACAAGGTAAGTGACGTGTTTCTCCCACAGAGGTTTCAGGGTAAACTTGCTAGCTTTATCCTAAACCAGGGAACACACCCATATCTCTGACAAGGCTCCTGCTAGAACTCAGGGCTTTCAGATCTAATTCTACGCCTATCATTAAAGATCCTTTCCCTGGCTCTCCTGTTAGTTCTTCTTTGCAGGATCCTGTTCCTAGCCCTCATAGGAGGAGGAGATGTGCCCTCAGCTGCCTCCTCAGACTCAGCTGCCTGCTGAGTTGAACTGCAAGGCTCCTCCTGCTGTTCTTCAGCATTTAACCCTTCACATTCAGGTTCTATGACAGGCAGGGTCCTGGCAAAGGAGGAGGTAAGTATTAAAGAAAAAAGCAAAAAATATAAATAGTAAAATAATTGAAATAGTTTCAATTTTGCATGAGTTAGAAGTGGCCATTCTCTGTGGTGGCAAAAAGGAACTGAAGCTGCAGACAGGACAGGAGGAGCATGAGAACTAAGGAGGAGGGGGTCCCATGCTATCTTTTTAAAAATTATTTATTTTATTGAGAAAGTAACAACATATATTTCCAGTCTTTACAACTTTTTTCAAAATATTACATCATCCTTTGATCCCTTCCTCATTAACCCTCCCCCCCAGCAATCACAAATTCACTACCCTTTCATATTAAAAATTATTAAGGCATGATGGAATAGTCTAGCCCATTTCTCATTATCAGGCTTCCCTTTTATCCAAATAAAGCTTGGAAGAGACTGGTGAATCTCTGTGCAGGCGCAAAGACCCTGTGTGTGAATTCACAGATGCCATGAAGAAAAACAGAGGGACTCCCCTCACATTCCAGGTGGAAGGGTTGGAAAAAAAGTGAAAATTCAACATGTATGTCCAGGAGATATGAATTTCAAAACTCTGACCTGGTTTCCTGCATACTCAATTACGTTTCTTCAGTTTAACCTGTAAAATATTACCCTATTGGAAGCAAGCAATTTTCCTCAACTCCACTTCATGCACAGAACATTTCTTTTCCTGTTAAAAAGAAGAAGAGCATAAAAAGGGAGGGACACAGGAGAGGTGCGGGCGGGCGGCCATGGGCGGGCGGCGACAGCGGCAGAGGGGAGGCGCAGGCGGGCGAGTGGGCGGGCAGCGGCCACGGGCGGGCGAGTGGGTGAGCGACGGCGCAGGCCGCAGGCAGGTGGCGGCGCGGGCGGACGGGCAAGTGGGCAGTTAGGATATCACTTAGGATAGAGGTTCTGTTCTTGGCTTGCACCCCAAATGTGTGTGTGTGCAAGCAAATTGAAGTTGGGAAAATATAAAATAAATGGTAGTATATATTTTTAAAATAAATCCACACCTCCCACTCCCAGTTGAACCTCCCCCTTTATCCAATATCAGAAAAAAATCCTCACAAACTGCCAGAGAAGAAATAAAGAATAAACTGCTATTCCTTTCAGCAGACAAAGCTGCAGGGAATCAAAGAAATTATTTTCTAAATTCAATTCCCTCCCTGCCTGCCTAACTTAAATCCTAAAGCCTCCAGCCTCCCTCCTCAATCTCGATCGGATCACACCAGCACCAGCAGCCAGCCCTCCTCCCTCAACCACATCCATACACCCGACTGCGATTTCTGGAAGGTGCCTCGGCTTTTTATGCCCTCCGAGACATCCAGAAGTGTCAGTCAAAAACCTGGCGATGCCATTGGTGGAATGGTTCAAAACATTTGCATGGTCCCATCCCATGCCCAGCCCAAATGGGCAGGTCTAAAAAAATAAAAAATAAAATAAAATAAAATAAAATCAATACGACGTTTTATTGCTATAAAAAACCCACTGCTGCTACTATTAAAATTCAGGCATTTAAAATAAATAAATTTCACATGTTTCTGTGGTGATTTGGTGTGTTTTTTGACCACGATTTCAAAAGAAAAATTGTGGTCGCCATTTTGGATCCCCCCCACCGCATGGCATGGCGAGACAAGGATGACCCCCCCCCCCAGCCTGGTGCAAGCAGCCCAGGACAGGAGAAGGGGGGGGAAGGCTGGGGACCCCCCAGAAACCACCCCTCTGGTAGGTGGCAAAGCCTCAGGCAGGCATATTTTCGCCTGCTTTTTTGGCCAGGAGTCAGGGTTTTTTAAAAAAACTTTTAAAAACTTTTTCTGTGCTTCGCATTGCACGATCGCCGTGATGCCAGAAACAGAAACGAAAAACCCGACCAAATTTTTCTTTTTTCGGTTCGAGTTCGAGTTCTGACGGCTTAATTATCGTTACCGTTTCCGTTACGTAACAGAAATGAAAAACGGAAACAAAAACGAAAATTTCGCCGAGTGGTGCCCATGTCTAATCCCCATGAAGAAAACTATCCTCTGTCTTTTTAAATTATAATGTTTCCCCTCCAATGGAAGCAATATTTTCAACTGGCAAAGCTATCATCATTGTCTGACTAATTTATAACATGCTATGCACTCTGAAATGAAGCTGAAATACTTACAGTAATAGATGTGCGGTCTGAACAGGGCAATAATAATAATAATAATAATAATAATAATAATAATAATAATAATAATAATAATAATAATAATAATAATAATAATAATAATAATAACAACAACAACAACAACAACAACAACAACAACTTTCATAAAATTCTTTTAATCTCACAAGATACTAAAACATTCTGAAAACTAGGTAAAGGTCTAGCTTGAATAAACGGAAAAGGAATAATAGAATAGTGGTTTTGGAAGGAGCCTTTAAGGCCATCAAGTACAACCCCCTGCTCAATGCAGGAATGCAAACCACCGGTGATTATCTAAATTCCTCTTGAATGTCTTCAGTGCAGATAGAACACAGGATCACATAAATAAATAGAATTAATCAGCCCCTGAAAGGATGACTCTCTTGGGCTACATCATATGCTAAAAATCAGGCTGGATCCTGAAGATGTTGTGGCATTACAATTCAGCACCAGTGAGCACTGGCAGCTGTAAGGAATTCTGGGCGATGTACTCTAACAACTTCGGAGCAGCAGAACCTGAGCCACCACTGTTCTTAATAAAATAGACATGAGTTGTCCTGCTCTTCCCTGTCCTGACTCCCATTTGCTACTACGAAATTCTTACAAGAATTCGCTTCAGTATACTCTATGCAGTATTTTAATTACACAGAAAAACTGATACTGACCTGTTACATTCATTGAGATGCATGTTAAAATATGGTTTCAAAAGACCATTAGTTCACATTAGTTACTGCATTTGCACTAGTGACTGAGCAAAGCACAATAACAGGACATGGATTAATGTAATCAAATTATCTTCTCAAAAGTCTCCTATATGTCCAGTACAGTTTATGCCTTGGCTTATTTATGATACCTTGCCCATCCTCCACTTGAAACAACATGAAGATAAGAGATACTACCCATCTTCTCTCAAATACATTAATTATTACGTTAATGAACTGGGGCAAATGAAAATCAACATTTTCCTCCTGATGGGGAAAAAGGAAACAGAGAGGTACTTGACAATATGGATGAAGACAACAAATTAATATTGCTAATTCCAGAGTAATGGGGTAGTTGATTGGTTCATCAGAGCTGGGTGCTGAAACAAGGCAAGGATCCAGCTCACATATTTAAGAGGAGGTGTAATGGTTGTGTGTATCTTTACAAATTCTAGTGTCTCACTATAGATGTAGAAATTATAGAAATTTTGAAGCGGGGGGGGGGCTTAGGAGAAAAGTGGGAAAAATTGGGATTTTTTTTCTCCCAAAGTTTCTGGAACTGTTACATCTGCATGTCTCGCCTTGCATGGGTAACAGTCCAGTCCAGTCTCTAAATTAAGTTATAAAATTTTAAAATATTTCATTATTTTTTAAAATCATACATTCTGATTTTCCAAATTCAGATAACTCTTAAATGTAGAAGCCTTTCGAGTTCTTTCCTTAACACTATGGTGGTAGAGAATTTTCTTGATGAGATTTCTGCTTCTCTAAAGTTATTTTCTGTTTTAGCCTATGTTCCATATATTTGCCCTAGCCTAGACTGTAAACAGAATTATCGGGATAGTTTAATAAACATAACATGTAAACAAGAGGGGAGGAAATGATGAAAACACACTATCTATTGCAAGCAAGTAAGAACCTTTGTTGGCATATTCAACAATAAGACATTTAAAGCAAGATAAACATTTGGATACTAAACTTATAAAACAAAACTTTCCGTGAGATGCAGTGCTACGTTCTCCCAATTGCGCCGAGAAAATCTGCCACTGATTCAATCGACGCCATCTATGCTTTCTGAACAAATCTGACAAAGTGGCCACAAAAGCTCATACGATGTGTGTCAATCTTTAAAACCTCTCAGGGCTCCCCTGTTGTTTTGCATCCTCTAAACATAAGGCAACCCTGGGGTAGAGTTGCTTTCAAAAACAGATTCCCACTGCACTGGAACAATCAGGTATCAAGAACCCTATCAGGTATCTGTTTAGACCTCAGACACAGTCCGGGGGGGATCATGTGACAGAGTGGGTAGAGTGAGGGACTAGAACCCTGCAGACCAGGGTTGGCATCCCCACTCAACCATGGACACTCACTGGGGGAGTGGAACTGATAAAAAAATTCCATAAATATCTCACTTACTTTAAAAGCCCTATTAGGGTCGCTAGAAGTCATTGCCAACTCGACAACAAATACAACAACCACAACCACAAAAACATAAAGCAAAGTGTTCTGCTTATATACTGCTCCATACCACTTCAAGTAGTCTCTGGGCGGTTTACAAGTTTTAATTACAGTATGCAGGCAATACATTGCCCCCCCCCCAGCAAGCTGGTTACTCATTTTACCGACCTCCGAAGGATGGAAGGCTGAGTCAACCATGAACCGGCTACCTGGGATTGAACCCCAGGTCGTGAGCACAGTTTTACCTGCAGGACAGGCATTTAACCACTACGCCACGGGGCAGTAGTAGGGTTGGAGGCAGCAGGAAAAGTGGAAGACCAAATATGACATGGATTGACTCCATCAAGGAAAACTCTACAGCCTAAAGTTTGTGACTGTGAGAGCTAGTCTGGGCTGCTGATGACAGACCATTCTAAAGGTGACTCTTCCACAAGGTCACTATCAGTTGGAGGCAATTTTGCAGCACACAAAATGATGGTCTTAAAACACACAGGGGAGGGGGCTGTCATCAGGAAATGCCCATGTATGGCTTCTGCACCAGACGGTGGGTGATGTGCTGCAGAAGAAGGTTCCAAACTAATCAATTCAGGACACTGAAGTTGTAAACAAGAACCAAAAACAGACTTAATACATCAAGTTCCTCCACGCACCATGTAGAACAAGGGCCATCTGGTTGAGTGACTCACACATTTTCTATAGGAAGACTGTTCTCTTGCATATCATTGCTGCAAAGCAACCAAAATGCAACTGATATCTATGCTTATTTCATGAAACTTAAAAGAGAGAAATAAAAGTTTCACCATCCGCTGCCATCTAAAGCTTACTGTAACAAACCACAAGGAGTGTGTACATACCCATACTTGAAGGTTGGGAAGATAAACAAACACAATCCACCATCCAATATTTAGAAGTTACTACTTTAGCTAGCCATGAACATCTATTCTACCAATTACCAGCAAAACATCTCTGGGACAGATGGTGAGCATACATTAATGTATATCTTGCCATGAGTATATCTTGTAGATTTCTCTTCCTATTCATGCTTTTTAAAACTTAAAAACCATATACAGTATATAATTTTAAAAATGTAGCCATGTACATGGTTACTACCCAAGGAGTAAGAATAGCCCTAGATACTATGAAAGAAAATCAATTCCAACCCAACAGGGTGATTTGAGTTTACATCCATCTTGCAGCGTGATGAGATTCCTTCAAAACTGGCTTGCATAACTAGAGTCTGAGTTCCCTGTCTAACTGGTTCACCTTTTGCCTCTGGGACTGGCCAGGTGACTCCCCTATGTTCTACAAGGTCAGAAGCCAACAGTCATGTTTGCTTCTTCCTCATGGTTTTAAATGTCTCTCTGAAACAACAATCTATGAAACTATCCAGTACATTTATGCAAAAGGATGATGAGCTGTGGTTAGGGGGGAAAGGACTTCCTCTTTTATCAGGTGAAGAAATAGGCCCAGGTGCTGAAAACCCCTTGAACATGTGGTGCTTTTGGAAGTTTTTAACTTTTTAAAAAAGAAAGCAGTGAAGATGGACTCCATATGCAGGAGGCAGAAGACCATGCTTCTGGACATGAACTGGACACCTTGTTTTCAGTCTCATCTTGGCCAACTCTCATTTCACTCAAGTACAACTGGTGCTTCCAAACACATCTATTTATAGAGCAGCATCAGCAACATATACTCACAAGGAATGCCACACCGGTGTCAGTATTAACCAACCCTATGAGGAACATATCCAGAAACTGGGCTTCCTAATATCATTAGTAAGAAAGAACTGCACAGTTCTGCATGTCAGACTGCTGCTGTTTCACTCCCAAACCCCCTCTTTTTGAGGAAAGCATCAGCGACAAAGTACATTTAATGCTGCACTCTTCATTTTTAGTCATTTAAAAAAAAAAAGACCTGCAACACCTGGTGCAGTTTGAGCTGTCTGAGAAGGAAATGTTTAGGATAATTTCATCCTCTGACTCAAGGACAACTACTATTCTTTATTTTCCAATATCTTTTATGATATTGATGATGTTTATCCAGAAGGCACTGAAATCAGCCACAACTATTCCCCAAGTTCATTTAATGGCTACATTCATTCAAACCAAACCCAAACTGCTGGCTTCCCCCTTGTTTGTGGGCTTGTGTATACAGGTAAAACCAAGCGGGGTATAAATCTAATAATAAATAAATAATAAATAAATAAATAAATAGAAATATAAAAAGACAGCTATTCAACAAAGCCAAACACAAAGACAACATCCAGGAAAGGGCACTGGCTTTTAGGATCAACTAAAATATTATAAAAATGACCAACATTCTTGTGTTTTCATCATCAGGCAATTGGCAATAAGACTAGGAGGGAGGAGGCTAAAAGTCTTAACATGTGTTTAGAATGCTGCTGCCGAAGGGCGATGCCTAGTTAAACTCCATTACAACAGTTTTCCGGCTGAACAAGAGTCACTGGTAAAAGTTGCAGGTACTCTAACAGGATACACCCAGCAATGCGTACTGGAATGAAGAAGACACAGTGGGACTCTCTTTCGGAAAGCACAAAGTGGGCTGCAGATCAGTGATGAGCTTCTATGAGCCAACAAGAGGTGTAAAATTTCCCGAAATGTTGAAGCCATGAGGGGGGAAGTGTGGAGAAAAACAGAACAATTGGGGAGGGGGCCTCGGGAGTGAGGCCTGTTTTCCCCTAACAAAGTTTCTGAAAATTTTACATCTCTAGGACCAACATTTGGGGAGGGAGGGAGGGAGGGAGAGAGAGAGAGAGAGAGAGAGAGAGAGAGAGAGAGGTGTGCATGTAGGTGTGCATCTATGTGTTGGGGTCACCAACAAAAGAGGCACGTGGGGGGGAGGGGAGAGACAGAAGAGCACACCCCCTATTGAAACATCACTGTTGACATAGTTGATGACACAGAGCCAGACAAGAATAAGGTTTTCACTCAGTAAGGTGTAGTTTCCAACGATAGGAACATTCAGAATTTGAAGCAGCAAGGCCTACTTACTTTGATATCAACTACAGCAAAATTTGGAGACTATATTCAGTGCTATGTTTTCTCTGAAGCGCAAAGATTGCTTTCCCCTATGAAAACAAATCCACCTTCTCTTTCTTCAGCTTCGCATCACTGTTCTTTGAATCTCTTGTCCTTCCTTTGGTTCCATTCCAATGACGCTTGATATAAACTGCGACACAATCCTCCCGTCTTTAATATTTTCTTCTTCTGCCTTTTCTTATTCCACCACATTATGAATAAGCTATCTTTCTTTAAACAGTGAAAAAACTGAAGCCTCCAGGCGAATCCCTTCCCTTTTTTTGGTAAGGACGTTAGTTCTTACAAATGATGTTCCCATGACAAATTAAATCTTTCAAACATTCACTATGTTGTAGTACAGGCTTCACTAGTAAAATACCTCAACTAATAACCCTGTGGCATTTCTCGAATTTCTGTATTGATTGTTTAATCACATTATTGAATCTGGCATTACTTTCCCCTATAAGGAGAATCTACAAAGGAATACCGGCTTTCTCCAATTTATGTGAATAGTACATCTGGTCGCTAAACATCTTACTAACTGAACAGGTCTGTTGCCAACAGCTTACTTATTCTTCTTAGTTACTTCTGTACTGGGTTAAATGGCCCCTTCCTAATGTTGCTGGACCACAATACCCATCATTCCAGGGCAACACTGAAATGTTGGATTTTACAATCCATCAACATCTGGAAGTCTTTACAGTTCCTTGTATGACATTTGGAGAAACACCATCTGAAGGGGGTTGGGGGGGGAGAGAATTATTTACAATGACACCTCTTAAAAGATCTGGTTACCACTTAGAACACTGTGTTTTTATTTATTTCAGACATGTTAATAAGCATGGGTCCAAATCCTATTTCTTATGGCCAACAGCATATTAAACACCATCAACCAATGTGGAACTGACACTAGTTAAGCAGCTGAGGTTTGCACCCCTTGTCACACACTGGGCACATAGCCTGGAACACAACAGACTTAGAACACAACTCTGATGCACCCACCACCCACAATGCCCGCACTGCCCCCGTTTTCCAATCGCGTTCAAGACAGCCATGCAGGCAATCAACTTGCACGGAGCCAAAAACAAAAAAAAAAAAAAACGGGATGCCGATTTCCACAGCAAACTGCATCCATTTTAGTGAAACAATCCATCTGGCTCCATGTGACTCAGAGCCATACTCTAAGAATGCATCACTGTTCAGAGCCAACGGTTGCAGCCGCGCGCACAGCCTGTTTTGTTCACATGCATTCCTTAGGGATGATACATCCTTATCCAAGAGCCTCTCTAACGGTTGGGGCTTGTGGCTTCTCTTCTCCCCCAACCGCCTTCCTTGGCTTTTATCCGCCCAGAACTAGAATGACTAAGCTAACAAAAATTTCTAGCCAATTATAAACCCACTTAAAAGGGCAGACAACCCACCAACACACACACACACACACACACACACACACACACACACACCCCAATCTCTTGCCATTCTATCCTGCCAGTTCCTATTCATAGACAAGAAGGGGAGGGGGGGCTACCTCCACAAACTTGCCCTCACCGTGGATGTGCAATGCCCACGTTCCGAAACACTTGCAGAATCGTTTCTCTGCAATCTAATTCACCTTTTGCTTCAAAAGCTTTTTATATTTATTCTCTTAACTAGGAAAGGCAAGGCTGATCACCCCTTTAATGTAAACCAACAAATAAAAAAATGGAATGATGTTACCAAATGTTAAAAAGGGAGATTAAGACACTCCACCAAGGTGGAACAGTCACGGGCATTAACACAGCCCCAGCAGAATTTAATCAGAATGGAAAAACATGTTTGACTGCCCCTGGAAACCTTTTGCAAATCAAATATTACTGGGGATGGGGGGAGGTGGAGAACAGAGAATGACAAACTGAAAAGGTCATTTTGCTTCAATAAAGATTTGTTCCTACTTTTCTGCAGAAAGAGGACATACCTGAGAAGTACATGATGAACTTTAAAAGGGAGGCCACCCAAAACTCTCCTGGGGAGAGAACTGCACTTAAATGCATTTTTACTGAAAGCTTAAAAATTATCAGGGAGGTGCGGGGGGGGGGGAAGAGAGAGGAAAGATGCACCCACAAAATTTTGGAAGAGATCTATGTGTGCAAATTGTGTTTCCCTGCACATCCTTCCATCCTTCTGAGGTTGGTAAAATGAGTACCCAGCTTGCTTTGGGGTGGGGGGTGTAGCCTGCATACTGTAAACCGCCCAGATACTACTTCAAGTGGTATGAGGCGGTATATAAGCAGAACGCTTTTTCCTTTTGCCTACCATTTCACTAATGCCTGCCACTGGAAAGCTGGCATATTCAAGGCAAATGCTGTGGCACAGTCTCATCTCTGACCAGCTAGCTTTCTATCCACAGGGCACCTCTCTCCCTGCTTCTCTGCAAAGCCCTTCCAGAAAACAATCAAACACAGAAACTCCGTCTTTACCCAAAAGGCTTGGAAGATTCCTTTTAATTAGTGTTATCCAAGTTTCTGCAGCCCCTTCTATTGGATCTTCAGGTAGATCCCATAACCTTTGAAATTTTTCAAGTTCTTGGCCAAGGAATTACCAGTACTGCTCCTTCCTCTTCTATCAAAAATAGCACATGTCCTAAAGAGCATGGTGGGCATCTTACAATCCTATTCCTTTACACCAGGCCTGCCCAAACTTCGTCCCTCTTGGTGTTTTGGACTACTGCTCCCAGAATTCTAAGCTTAAGATTGCCAATGGCAAAGGACTGTGGGAGTTGCAGTCCAAAACATCTGGAGGGCTGAAGTTTGGGCAGGCCTGCTTTACACCAATGCCAATGCCTAGCATACAAGGAACTGGCACAGCAGCTTGGCTACCAATGTGTAGCTGGACACACCCTATGTGTTACAATTGCAATTTTTTTATTACATGAACTCTAAACCTTAAAACAGGAAAACATAAGAACCCTGCTAGGTCAGATTAAAATCCCATACTGTTCACACAGCAGCCAAACAGTTAACTATGGAAACTACACAATTAAATCATGAGCAAAACAGTGCTTTGTCACTTATTCTGCCATGCAAACAAATATAGGGAGGAAAACAGTCTCTGGGTACTGGAGATAAAACTTTCCAGTTATGGCTAGTAATCAGTAACGGGATTCATCCTCCATAAATTTCTCCAAGCTGGCTCACACAACGGCATCTTGTGGCAGTGAGTTCCACAGTTTCATTACCCACTGTACAAAGAGCACATTTTTTTATTTGTCTGAATCTTCCATCATTCAACTTATGTGGACAGCCTTGTGTTCAAGGCTTAGGGGAGCAGGAGAAGAGTGAATAATCCGCTCTTCCAAACCTACCACTTTGCTTGAATAGAAACCTCAGTGTTCTGGAAAGTTTGCACTGATACTGTATGTCAGGAAATCCTCAAAGTTCTGTGTTGCATTATAAACCAATCCTTAACTCAAACACTTAAAAGCATTTTTATCATTATTTGTATAATTTTTATAACCTGAACACAGAAATTCAACACAGATTTGCAGCCATAGGAAATAGGGTAGAGTACTATTTATTACATGGAGCTGCACCTGAAATACTTCCACAGAAGATTGGAAATGTATCCATTTCTATTAATGGACTGTTATCAGAACATCTTTTACAAGATTGTTCCCACAGTCGTAAACAAAAAGCTCAAGGAGGAAGTCTTGGAAGTAACGTAAACTTTCCTGGCTTTTTAATGTTTTTGTTTTTAACATGGCTGAGTATTTTTATACAATGCTTATTGTGAACAAGATTGAAACAGAGAGGTCTGCATATAAAGCAGAATTTCCGTGACTAAAAACAAGTGCTCTTTCCAGAGAAGAATTTGGAAATTATTGGCTTCCTGCTTTCACAAACTCTGATGTGTGTCTTCATGCTAATCCTAAACTGATTTTGTCAATCTGACATGTATGAGATCCAGCATTCATCTGGTTATAACATTTGACATTTCTCTGACATTTTTCCTCACTCCATCCCCCTCCACTAAGCCACTTCTGAGATTCCTAGCTTTTATTATCAAATCTACCCTAGAGTTGAAAATCTTACAACAGCAACATGCAAACCAAAGTTCAAGAACTCATTCAACTTTCAGCTACTTTCCTCAGCATATGCCAAGACAATAATTACTCCAGACCAATGCCCAAATATTAAGTCACAATTAGCATCAAACCATCAGATTTATAGTCATTCAACAAACACACACACGCACAAAACAAAGTGAAGTATGACAACAATAGCCTATGTGCCTCTGAAATTGTGTGTGAGTGTGTGTGTTTTGGGTTCTCAAATTGGAACTGACTTATAGCGACCCTAACAGGGTTTCCAAGATATTTAAGGGGTTGCTTTACCAGTTCCACCCCCTAGTAAGTTTCCATGGCCGAGCGGGAATTTGAACCCTGTTCTTAAGAGTCCTAGACCATCACTCTCCACTACACAACACTGGGAATCCTGTAGTAGCAAGTATCAAACACAGACTCCCTCCTTCTGATGCTACATTAGAATCACATAGACTGGCAGGCCACACAGGCAGCAACGCATTTGACCCTATCAGGCACACACATTACAAGTGACCTTGGCTGCTCCCTCTTCCAAGAGGCACAGTATGTGCTTAACTCCCAAGCTCTGGCTCCAAAGTCAGATGTGCCAACCCACTGAGCTACACCAACACCAGACTAGATAAAGGTAAAGTAAAACTCAACATCAGGATGAAAATCAGATAGGACAGACGGCCATGTTATGCCTATACAATGGACACTGCTTTGTCTTCAAAGAGTTCCAACTGCCAGGAAGCACATTTAGGAAGGACAACAGAGTGCATCTACTGCTAGTCAACTGCTAGTTTTTTAAAAAGTCCACTCAACTGCATCCCTGATAAAGACCCATTCAGCCACTGCAAGATCTAATGACAGAGAGTGCACCATTTTCTGTTTAAACCTGTTCTCCTGTTAACAGCCTTTCCTTGTATGAGGAAGCTCCAATGATGGTTTACCAAAATCTCTTTTCCTGTAATTTGAACATATTGGTTCAGTTCCAATCCTCAGAAGCAAAAGTCAATTGTTATGTGAAGGTCTTTCAAATTTTAGAAGACAAATATCATAGCTCTTCTCTGTATCTACTCCTGCAATCTTTCATCATAAGAATTGGTCCCCAGGCACTTTTTAAAAAAAAAAAAGAAAGAAAGGCTCACAATTAGCTAAGGAAGAAGGGACCTGCAGTGAGGGTTTGTTCTTTTTTAAAAAATATCAAGGTGGCGAATTACATATTTGCTCAAGATGCTTACATCTCAACACTTTAAGGACTTAAAACACATTACAGATTACTTGTTCAGCCAAAAGTTTTATTTCATGAGATTGTAAAATATAATGCCTTACTGTAAATTCATAAACATAGTTACAACCATTGGTAAAAGTGATGCTACAAGCTGAGGTGTCAGAAGGACCACTTTTCTCTTTTCATTTTTGCCTGTTTAGAAATGATAAAACAAAAAAGGATCTGTCATGAGAGAGACCTCGCCATCCCCAACAAGCAACAAATCGTTCTGCACAAATACAACTTGCTGCCACACCATGTAAAAGGAATCACACTTTGTCAACTCCCAAATCTGTTCCGTAATCTGCCATGTTTAGAGCTGTTCTCCTCCATCAAGCCGTATGAGTACATATTCATTCAGTCTATGAGACACAGTGCCCTCTTTCCAAGGTTCTTCCTTTGCAATAACAAGATCTGTGGTGATTTTTATCTGGCAAGAGCAATATTTCAAACATGCTACTTCAAAATAATTGGTGGCTGGATAGTTGAGGGATTTAAGGTGTCTGGTTGCAGACCCACTGTGCCTCCTATGGGAGATGCAAGCCAGGGTGGTTTTAGGCAAGCTGCACAGTCCCGGAATATACCCCCCACCCCACCCAAGAAGAATGGTCAACTACTTCTGATACTCTTTACCTAGAAAACCATGGAAAAGCTTGCTATAAGTCATAATTGACTTAATGGTGCATCATCATCATCGCCATCGTCATTAAATTATCACACAGCAGACAAGATAGCTACGCTGGATTTTGTATTATAAATCATTAGTCGAACACTTCCCAAGCGTTTAGGACTATGTGATGTATCGGCAACTTATGCAAGCAGATCCCAGTAAGGGGGCTTTCTGCAGCTGACTGATGGTGACTTTGTCAACTCCATTTTTTTCTAAATACTTTCTTTCTTTCTTTCTTTCTTTCTTTCTTTCTTTCTTTTCTTCTTCTTCTTCTTCTTCTTCTTCTTCTTCTTCTTCTTCTTCTTCTTCTTCTTCTTATTATTATTATTATTATTATTATTATTATTATTATTATTATTATTATTATTATTATTATTATTAATGCTTCCCCACTGCCACACATATTCCAATTTAGAAAGAGTTTCCTAATTTCCCCAAAGGCTTTTACCACATCATTCAATTGATGAACAGAAGAACAGAAGAACAGCCTTGCTGGAACAGGCCACAGCCCATCCAGTCCAGCATACTGACTCACACAGAGGATCACCATCTGCTTCAGGGTAATCCCAAGCAGATGTGTTCACCTGCTTATGATTCCCTGCAAATGGCATTGAGAGATATCCTGTCTATCTCTTCAACCTGGAGCTGGTCCTTAGGCATCCATAAAGCACTTCTTCTGACAGGGAGTTCCACAGACCAGGGATCCTCTAGGTGAAAAGGTACTTTCTCTTATTTTTTTGAGATCTAGCAATCAAAAGTTTCATGGAGTGCACCCTAGTTCTAGTGTTGTGCAACAGTGGAAACAGTTTTCCCTTATCTACTTTGTCCACACCGTGTATGATTTTATAAACTTCAATCAAGTTACCTCTTAGATGCCTTTGTTCCAGAGTGAAGAGGCCCAGTAGTTGCAGCCTCAGATGGTAAAGAAGGTGTTCCAGTCCCCTGAGCATTCTGGTTGTCCTCCTCTGTACCTTTTCCATGTTTCATAATATCCTTCTGGAGGCATGGGGTGACCAGAACTGTACACAATACTCCAGATGGGGCCTCACCATAGATTTATAAAGAGGCAAAATGACACTTGCTGACTTATTTTCTATACCCTTCCTAATGATCCCTAGCATTGAGTTTGCTTTTTTCACTGCTGCGGCACACTGGGTTGACATCTTCATTGACCTGAACACCAGGACACCAAGGTCCTTTTCCTGGTTTGTTGCAGACAGTTTAGAAACCATCAGTTTATAAATGTATTTTTTTTTTTGCCCCAATGTACATCACTCTGCACTTACTAATTTTGAAGCTCATTTGCCACTGGTTTGCCCACTCCCCCAGTGTCAAGAGAGCCCTGTGTCAAGATGAAGCCCAACCTAGCCTCACACTCTAAGGAGAAATAAACCCATCCCCTCCTATAAGGCTTGAGTTACTTTTTGGAACTACAGTTCTCCAAATTCTTCTCTTGCTACAGCCATACTGCTGTCACAAGTCCCCCACCAGCACCCAAAAACAAAAAGTAATTTTTCTAGAACTTGGCCAACCAGAACAAGGAGATGCAGAGCTCACGCTACAGCCTTTACAAAGCCGTTTTTTGAGCGCTGTGATACGGATTGTCTGATAAATGTATGTGAAGCAAGGCCAAACAATTTTAAAAGCACTGTCAAAAGGCTAAGTAGCATTTGGACACAGGGCAATTTAATCAATGACAAATGGTCACAAAGTGTCCAGGAACAAGGAACACATCCCCTTTCAGGTTCCCATATTGAAACTTTTTCCCCACACTTGTTCAAAGGGGCATTTTGCTTTCCAAAGCAACTTACAAAAAAGGAAGAGTGAGAGTGAGAGAGTGAGTGAGTGAGTGAGTGAGAGAGAGAGAGAGAGAGAGAGAGAGAGAGACAGACAGACAGACAGACAGACAGACAGGCTCTTTTGCGACTAGGCTTTGCGTTACTCACCTAAGGCGCCGTGAAGGGAGGAGGGGTTTGCCCTGAAAGCAGACAAAGCAGCACACATGCTTCTGGATACAGACAGAACACACTGATTCTAGGATGCCTTTGTTTTTCTGACACAATTTCTGATTTAACCCATGTTCCCTTGCATGAAAAGACGGCATACCAGAGAAAATGGCCATCCTTACAATGGATGATGTAAAGTTTTGCTTTGCATTCCCTGAGGAATACCACCCAGGACGATGCCACCCTGAGCACACCTGATATATTCTGATGTTGGAAGCCAAGCCAAGTAGGGCATGGTCAGGACTTGGAATGGGGGAGGGGGCGAGAGAGAAGGGAAGAGAGAAGGGGATTTCCAGTGTCTGTGGAACAGTCTGCAGACAGGCTGCCAATCAGAGATGAAAACAGTGCCAGCTGGACTAAGGGCAGCATCCTATCTTCTCAGGTTCTCTCTCTAGAAGTGTAGAAACCCTCCTTCAAAGTTTGTTTCCTTCCTCTTCATCAGGTAAGTGAAGACACTGGAAGCAAAGTCAAGGTTCAGAGGCTTAATCTGTCCCTCTGAGGTTCCCCAGATGACCACCAGTGAGCTTCCATGCCTGAGCAGAGATTTGAACTGAGGTCTTCCGTAGTCTTTACTCCATCACTCTATCCACTACACCACGCTAGGTATCTATCCCACTACCACGTGCATGCCAGGGTAACTGACTGATGGGATTGTAGGCATGACGAGTGAGTCATGATTTTTTATTTCTACACCTATCTGTGGCATCAGCGTACGTGGCATTTTACCCACAACTACCACCTTTTCTCTCCTCAGAAATTTAACAAACCAAAATACAGTTTTTGACATCAGCTTTCATGTACCAAGACGCTGCTCATTTTCAACTCCCACAGTGGGTTTTTCCAGCATTCCCAAGGGCACAAGACAAATACAAGATACAGCTTATGAATAAAACAGAAGGAACTAGTTCAGGAGAACAAGCTCCCCTCCCTTTTCTCTAGTCATGCCTGCATATTTTACATAGATCCAATATTTTCTAAAGGACAAAGAACATGGTCGGACTGCTGAAGGAGGAAAGAAAAAACCGGGGAGGCTGGGCCGGTGAAGAGAAGCTTAGTCAAGCTTAGTTGCTCACTCAACCATCCTGACCCAGCTGACAGCATACGACTTTTTGCTGACGTGAACTGCTGCTGCACTGCTGGTTTTGAAGCAAAACCCACTCAGTTCAGCTATAGATAACTAGACAGTGGTCATCTAACATCTTTACCTGTGTTGTTTACTGTTCTACAGAGGCCGGGCCATTAACTCCCAAGGGAACATTGTCCTCTCAAGAGTCTTTGCTCCCAACCACATCGGGAGGAAGCATGCTGTTATCGCAAGAGGGTTAAAAAATCACAGAAAATTTACCCACATTCTCTAGGGAGCCTTGCTTCAAGTGCTCTAAACACACACACACACACACACACACACACACACACACACACACACACACACACACACACACACACACTTTTAAGACAAGAGTTTTCATCCTTGTTTTAGATTCAAATACTTTAGAATCCCAGAATTCCTCAAGATACACTCACCAGAGTTAAAACTGTATCTCATTCCTACATTTGTAGTGCAGATACAGATGTCTGTGGAGATTCTCAGTCATCCAGGTGAAATTATCTAGGAGTTGAGTCATGGCAACTGAACTTCTTTTCTTGTGGGATCAAAATGTTTCACTCCTCACCCAAGCAGCTTCTTCAGTAAGTCTGAGGAAGCTACTTGGATGAGTAGAGAAACATTTCAATCCTGCAAGAAAAGAAGTCCAATTGCCATGACGCAACTCCCAGATGCAGGTACAGATATATGTAGATTTAATTTGTATCTTTCCTTTCCATCAAGGTGTAAACTTCAATAAAAGGCCAAAACAACAACGGGCTACAAGTGTAAGTAAATCAGATTAAGAAGAGATCTACTAGAGTTAAAAGCTCTGAGAAAGTAAGGAACTTTTATGTGGTTACTGGGTTACTGGATGCATATGAGAACAAACTGGGGGAGAACAGACCTCACAATTATATCTAAAAGCAAAATGATGTACTCTCCAAAAGAACTTTTCTCCAATTTCAAGCAAGAGAAGCAGGGAGGAGGAGGAGGAGGAGGAGGAGGAAAACAGAGGAAGGGACAACTAAGTTGTCCAAGCAGCTGCTGGCAACCCTCCAGAGAGTTCTGCTTTTCCGGAAATCCGGAATTGCAACATCATTCTCCAGCTCCGGTGCCAAAAGGGGATGTAAGCGGAACGCAGTTGGCATCTCTCCTTCAATCCCAGAAGAAAGTAAAAAGTAAATATTTCAGAGGGTCAAGGCTGCAAATGGCTGTGGGAACCAAAAAGAATTCAAGTACTCAATAGCTTCTAGGTGGGAGGGAAGAAGGAGGAGAGGACAAGAGGGAGCAGGAACACCCAGCTATCTTTTAAAAAAGACTAATAATAACAAGACCAAAACAAACATTCATTCCCCCATCCAGCTTATTCCTTGCAGCACAAAAGCACCGCGTGACTCTGGTACCTACCCACACTACCCACTTCTAAGAACATTTCCCTTAAGAGTTATCTCGAAGGAAGCAAGAGGTTTTTCTCCTTTGTTTGTGATAACTGACTTCTGCTCAGCGACAAAATTAAACAAGCCAGCTTGCTCCAAAAGAACGAAGTGTTCCTAACACAGCATTTACCAACCCACTCTAAATCCTTCAGTGGAAGAGGTCTGGGCAAAGACAAAGGATTTGGATTCGTATCCAGGCTTTGCAAGGGGAGGAGGTACTGTTCGCCTCCCACCAACCCGCCAGAAATGCAAATAAAAAAAGCCCTCAACCCCCAAAATCCCTCTAGTACAGGCGACACACCCAGTCTCACCTGATTTTGGGAAGCTAAGTGCAAGAGGTCTTGGTTAACATGAGGGAAACCACCAAAGAACAACAGCTGTTGGATTGGGGAGGTCTATAACTCAATGGTAGAACACTATTTGCAGGCAGAAGGAAGCTGGTTCAGTCCCAAGCATCATCACGTTGGGATAGGAAGGAATTCTGATTGCTGCCAGTTACAGCTGATGATATTGGGGTAGATCAGTGATTCCCAGCCTTGGGTCCCCAGAGGTTCTTGGACTAAAATGACCAGAAGCCTTCACCATTAGCTGTGCTGGCCAGGATTTCTGGGAGCTGTGGTTCAATAATACCTGGGTAACCAAGGTTGTAGACCACTGGCCTAGATGGACAAATCGCTGAGAAGCAAGCAGATTTTTCCATGATCCTATAAATATCCTGACAGTGCTGTAGCACAGCCTCAGGTTGGAGGACTGAAGCTTCAGAATGTCTTGAATAGATAGGGGCATGAGAACATCTACCATCCCCACACTGGCCACTTCAGCTCCCAGGTCTTTTTTATTAATCTCAGTCCCCACTGCAGCTAGAAAGAAATACTGTACTGGCAATCCACCAATGCTATGCTGCAAATCCGATGCAGGTACCTAGGTCTTGAATTGATAATTAAGAGTCATTACTTTTACAAAAGAGCTGCTCCTCAACCACTGACATGGACAAAGCCAGCTGGTTCCCCCACACACACACACACACACACACCCCTGAATCAGGGGTAACTGGAATTCATTAATCACCAATCTGTTCTTTTTTAACAATTTAGATAAGAAAAATTAAAGATAAACACTCGGCATATTTTAGACAGTTTAATTTTACAGATCAAATGCAGCACTTGCATGTTATTCCTCTCTAGGATTCAGTATTGCAGGTATACATTCTCTGTACATGGAGGTTCTTCTGTGTATCATGGTTTATTCTTCCTAGCCTGATCCAGTTTTCTATAAATCATGCTACATGAGTGGGGGTGGCACATCTCATTTCTGTTTCATCGCCACAAGCCACTTCCTTGTGACAACAATAGTCATGCAGCTGGCACTGCATGAACGTTCCATTCATCCCACTGGACAAAAATATATAACTGAAAAGCAAAGACTGCTAGTTAATTGCTATTCCAAACACTGAGCTTCCGTTTTTGGCCCCCACCTCATTAGTATCCCCCTTTTCTACTGTGTTCCTGTTATGTTCCTTGTTCCCCCTCTGATAATTTTCTCAAACAACAAAACTACGTAAACAGGCAGTTTCCTTTTAAACAATTGAACATTTATGGTTTCATTGCTTTTCTTACTGGAAACGCAATGTTTTCTGTGTTTCAAAGAATTTCGCTGGCCAAGAACACTTTTCCTTTGTGCAGTCCGGCATCCTGCACATTATTTTTCCCCAATAACATGGTCTTTTGGTTTTGCTTTTAAGGTTTCTAGTCCTCAAGGATGTAAATAAACCTTCTACAATGCTTCCTTAACATTTTGAAAAAATTGCTATTTCCCTACAAAGAACTGTCCTTTTCAAATACCATTAAACAGTTAAAACACATCTCCTTTTTGTCAGGATCCTTTGAAATCTCTTCTATTGTAATGAAGAAATATTGCCAAATAGAAAACACCAAAAAATCACATTGGGCTGACTCCCAAAGCTCATGGCAACACAGAAGCACATATTGATTACCCAGCACCCTAGTCCACACAATCTTCCTCTATAAAACAGCAGCCACCTCCCAGATTCTGTAGGACTCCAAACCAAAGCTCTGTCTTTTGCCGCAGAAGCATGCTTTTCAAGTCTGGTTTTCTTGCTTGGGTAGAGCCTGTCCTCCAGAAGACGACTCCGGAAAGACTCCACATCAAGATTATTTTCGGATTTGGTACTGCCCACCACTTAAAGGCACCAAAATAAGGCCATGGCAATAAAACGGCCCTTAACCAGAACCATCCTCTGCTTCCACGACATTCTAAGACCCTTCTCAAAGTCAAAAGACAAACACAACAACAGATGTCATACCCATAACCCAAACAACATACTTGTTTGTCTTAGTTTCTTCTCCAACAACACAACACAACAGAGCACACGTGCACGCATACAAACACAAACACACACAACACACACAAATGTACGCCCAGCATAAAAGTGTGTTTTCTTTTGACTAAAGCAAGTCAAACTCGGACACAGGGAGGAACAAGATTACAAACAGTCCTGACAAGCATCATCATCTCACCACTATTACATCTTGCAGTATGGGCATAAACAGTTGCATAAAAAAAATCAAATGTGTTTAAAATGCTACACCCATATTTACTTGAGATATGTCTCCTGTAACTGCTTGGATGGGCAAGTGAATAGTAATTTTAATAGTTCAAGACACTGGAGATACAAAAAGGGTAAGAGCTATGTTCCCTCTAACTGTCTGCTGAGTTCAGTTTGACAAGGACTCTCTTTCCCCCCCCCCCCCTCCCTCTCCCACTTATCTGTATGCAAAGCAGAAATCTCATCGCAGGGACAAGTCACAAGTTGATCATTCTGATATAAGACACCACTGCTAACCAATGATAATCCCCTGCATAAAATTTCCCTAGTTTTCCAACATTCAAATGTTTTACGCTTAATTGGTTCAACATCTACAAAGACACCGCCTTCAATCATGCTTATCTATTTAAGGATAGTTTGTACACCCAGTAAAGAGGAACCACTTTCCTGGTCTAGAGCACTTTTAAGGAACCTGTTCAGAGAGGGTGAGGGAGAGGTGCGAATTAACAAAGCAGCTGCCCCAAAAAGGCAAACTAGTATTCAAATAAGGAGAGGGTGGAGGGCCCTGATAACCATCTAATCTCTGTGGAATATTTTAGCCTGCTACTTATCAACTGCAGCCCAAAGTGGTATCACATTGCCATACCTAAGGTATGTGGATTCACAATCAAAACAAAAGATAGGATATCAATGCAACAAACAAATTAAAGGAAGGTTTAGTTTTGACGTTCCCTGAAATTTTTCTTTCAATGAAGAGAGTAAATAACCATTGACTTTTCTATGATAAAGGACATCTTTGCCGTAATTAGCAACATTTTTAATGTTAAGCCTTTCTATAGTCAAAAAGCTTCCATCAGTCCTATTCCATCCAGACATTCTTGACCACAGTGCCCATCGTGCAGCCAAACACATCTGGATAACATAGAGCTGGGAATGACGGATACACATATTCTGAATCAGCACTAGCACACACGTAATATATGGTTATCTTAGCATTATTTACAGGGGCATGGTGGCTCAGTGGGCTAGAGTGCTGAAATTGTCAGCTGCAAAATTGACAGCTTGGCGGTTCAAATCCCGCGTGCTCCCGCTGTTAATCCCAGCTCTGCCAGCCGAGCAGTTCGACAGCATGTAAGTGCAGGTAAATAGGTACCGCCATAAAAAGCAGGTAGAAATGTGTTCAGCCATGCCAGCCGCAGATTTGCACAACACTGGCTCTTTGGCTTGAAAATGGAGATGAGCACCACCCCTAGAGTTGGACACGATTAGCACACATGTGCGGGGGGAACCTTTACCTTTTTAGCATTATTACATCTAGAGCAGGGGTGGTCTAAGTGTGGCCCATAGACCCCTTGCTGCCTCAAGTGGTCCAAAGGCCCATGCCACAACTCCTATCACAAGCCAGGACTTTTTTTCTTAGAAACATCTTATATGACCTCAAAGGACTTTGGGTCCTCTGCCAGGTTTTGGGCAGTCTCTAGAAACTCTCCCTCTGCACTCTATTTCTTTTAACTTTTGAAAAAAAATGGCCACTAGAGGGCCTGAGGGAATTTATTCAGATTATTAAATAAATAAGAAAAATATTTTGGGGATGGGACTAATCTAAAGTCTAGAGGTATTCATGTGAGCCCCTAAACATCTGCTACTTGACGCCCCCTTCTATATGAAACAAATAAAAAACACACACATTAGAAGAGAACAGAAATTGAACAAGCAATGCTTACTTTTCTGGCAGTGGTTGGATGTCCAGCAGCGGTGGCTATATTCATTATTAATGGAGGTCTTCTCACACAGTGGCTTTTCTTCTGCTGTTCCAGGGCACAGGTCCCCACATTCTTTTGGCGGTTTATTCCCAACAATGTAGTTGTTAGAGACAGCATCCAAGATCAGCGACCAGTCTACCGTGGAGAGGTAACACAGGTCAGAATTCTTCTCAATCCGGATGGCCCCCCGGGTGATGTTCCTCAAATTGTACAGCCCAATTTCTTTGAGGTTGGTCATCTCAAAGATGACCAAGGCATAGTTGTAGAAAAGGGTCTTGCCACGGATCACTGTGAGGTTGGGAAAGAGGTCACTCAGGGTCTCCAGGCCTGCCACACGAAATAGCAGCAAGTAATCTGTGATCATAGTGAGTTTTGGGAAGCGGTAATTGCTGAAGTCCTCTCCTTGAGGGATCAACAAAATTCGAAGAAACCCTTCAACTACTGTGCAGTTCTCCAGCTGCCTCAGCTCACTCATACTGTTGCGAATGTCGATATTTGGCCCACAAACTGGATAAAAATGTTGGGAATGGGGAAGGGGGGGAATAGACAAGAACAATATGTTAATGTTTTCATCAATATGATTATAGTATTTATTAACATGAGTTAATGTGATTTCTGATATCTAGTACTGATGTGTAAATATTGACCATAAGCATAAACCAGTTCTCTCTCCACACATACTTTAAACCTCATATATTAAGATGGGACATTTCAGAGGTTGGGAACAAAGATGAGCATGAACTGTAGTTTGGGCAGGGGTCTGTTTACCAGCCCCACAGGCATTCCACAGTTTGATGCCCCATTCCCTCTGGCAGGTGCCCACTTAAAGGCAGTGGAGGAGACATTGCAGACGGGGCTACCTCCAAGTGGCATCCACTGGAAGGGGCTGAGCGCTGAACCGCGGAACACCTCTGAGGCCAATCAACGAACCCCACCAAAACACCAGTTCGTGCCATCTCCGCTCAAGCCATATATATTTTTCTGCAGAACTACAGGGGCGTGGTGGCTGAGTGGACTAAGGCACCGAAACTGTAGACTGCAAAGTCGGCAGCTTGGCAGTTTGAACCCCGGGTGCCACGCAGCGGAGCGAGCTCCCGCTGATAACCCCAGCTCTTGCCAAGCTAGCAGTTCGAAAGCATGTAAATGCAAGTAGATAAATAGGTACCGCCGTAAGAAGCGGGAAGGTAAAACAGTGTTTCCTTGCAGCCATGCCGGCCACATGGCCATAGACTTGCACAGCACTGGCTCTTCCGGCTTGAATACGGAGATAAGCACCGCTCCTAAAGTCGGACACGACTAGCATGCATATGCGGGGGAACCTTTACCTTTACCTTACAGGGGGCCTACAATGAAGGCACTCTGTAGCACTGTTACACCATTGCAAACAACCACTTCAAGTTTCAGATATCCGACTGTCAACATGAAAATATACATATTTTAAAAGCTAACACTTAAAAACGCACAACAAAGTGGCCTTCTGCTACTTTTGTTGTTGTTGTTGCTGCTGCTGCTGCTATCTTGAGAAAGTGTTACGTGCTGGGGGGCCGGGGGGGGGTTGGCCTAGAGAAAACACTGTGATGCCTAACAGTAGGATACACCATGACTGAGGGATTGGAAAACTCACTAGTTTCAGGAAATATGAGGGAAGTACCACAATACCCTAACCAGAAACAACTTTTATCCCTAGAGATGAGGGTGAATTTTAAAAAGAATCAGTAATATTCTTGAATACCATTGATTTGTAGGAAATTCATTCCTTCATATTCATCAGTTCCAGAGACCTCAGCAAATGCAAAAAGTTAAATACAGTGGACCCTCGTATAACAAACAGTTTGTATAACATAAAATATGTACCACATAAAAAAAATCCAAAGATAGGGGAAATTTGCTTAACAGAATCGCCTATGGGGCGAATCCATACCACATAAAATGGTCGCGATTAGGGATTACTCGCATTCCTATGGGAAATTTGTATAAAGGAAAATTTGCTTAACATAATTTCATTTGGAACAAATTAATTCCCTTATACAAGGTACCACTGTATAATCCCCCCACCCTCCGCTGTCTGCAAAAATATCCCCCTCCTGAACCCAGCCAAGGTTGCCTTGCTTAGCTGGCCTACCTGCACATAGCTCTGTTTACCAGTGGGGACATGTGCAGATGGCCATCTGCCAGCTATAAAGATGACAAAGTAACCAAAAAAGTATTCTCAAAGGCTTTCACAGCTGGGCCCTGATAGTTGTGAGTTTTTTGGGCTGTTTGGCCATATTTTAGAAGTTTTTCTTCCTGACGTTTTGCCACCCTCTGTAGCTGTCATCTTCAGGGGACAAGGAGCTCAGGGAACTAGGAGTTCTCTCTGCACTCTGGGGTATAGAGTGAGACTGGGGATTTTAAGCTATTGGAAAGAGGAAATTTGTCCTATGCAGAACAGGAGTTCATCATTGTATTGTGATGAATGGATTAAGAAGTTTCAATGCGATCGGGTAGCAACGATCCTTTAGTCGATGGGTGTCGCTAGCTGTTCTGTGAACTGATCACTGTTGCTTGTGGTTGGGTGGGAATCATTGAGCTTTGACCTTTTGCACTCTTCAGCTTTTAGTACTGGTAGCCAGGCTTTGTTTATTTTTTAGACTTTCTTTTTTTGTTGAAACTGTGCTTATGTTTGTGGATTTCAATGGCTTCCCTGTGTATACTGACATAGTGATTGGTAGTGTTGTCCAGTACCTCGGTGTCCTGGAAGAGGATTTCATGTCCAGTTTGCTTCAGGGTGTGATCAGCTACTGCTGATTTTTCAGGTTGTTTTAGCCTGCAGTGTCTTTCATGTTGATTCTTGTCTGGATGCTGCACTTTGTGTTCCCAATATATACCTAACCACAACTACAGGGTATCCAGTATACTCCTGCAATGGCAAGTGGGTTCCTTTTGTCCTTTGCTGCCCATAGCATACCCCAGAGCGCAGACAGAACTCCTAGTTCCCTGAGCTCCTTGCCCTCTGAAGATGGCAGCCACAGAGTCAGACGAAACATCAGAAAGAAAAACTTCCAGAACATGACCAAACAGCCCGAAAAATTCACAGCAACTAACATTTTATTTTATTTTAAATTTGCTTCCACAATTCATTGGGTGCAGAAATTTATGTTCATCAACCATTCTGGTGGTTTGCCCCATCTCTACTTATCTCTAGTGGTTATCCTAAGAACATGCTGGGATTTCCCTATGGAAAATGTGCATTAGCTTATTCCATATAAGGAATCCTGAACAGAGGCTAAGAGGAACATCTTCTCTGTATCAATACAGGTAGAGCATTATGCATTCCAGTAAGAAATATTTGGAGCCCTTCTTCTAATGCAGGGGTGTCCAAACTTCAGCCCTCCAGCAGTTTTGGACCACAATTCCCAGAATTCCAAGCCTGTGGTGCCAATGACAAAGGACTGTGGGAGTTGTGGTCCAAAACATCTGGAGGGCCAACGTTTGGACACCACTATTCTAATGCAACAACTCCACAGAGCAGTAGTTAAATTGCAGTAGTACAGTCAAGCCTCTGCTCACTCACTGCCTGACTTCCATCCCCAATAGGCTCAGGTGTTTTGTTTGACTCAGTCTTCCAGCCATCAGAGGTTGGTCAAATGATTACCCAGCCAGCTTTGGGGGAGGGGAACTGTTGCTTATATAATTACATTACAAACCACTTAGAGAATGCTCTAGCATTATGGGACAGTATATAAGTTAAAGCAGGGGTGCCCAAACTTTTTGTAAGGAGGGCCAGATTTGGTGGCTGAGAATGTGTCAGGGGCTGGTTGCACCCCGACCCTGCCAGCCCACTGCAAGCCCCACCCACTGACCCCTTGCAATCCCACCCACAGGAAGGAAGGCGGGGACCAAGGGATGGAGGGAGGGAGGAGGAAACCAAGGGAGGGAGGGAGGGAGGGAACAAGGAAGGGAGGGAGGGAGGGAGGTGGGGACCAAGGGAGGGAGGAAAGAATAAAGGTGGGGACCAAAGGAATCACAGGGAGCTGTGGCCACAGGTCGCCTCTTAGAAGAGGCAAACTGTGCGGCCTTGCACCCCCCAAGCTCCCCAGTGGTGACGACGGCTCGCCCACTGGTCTGCCCATCCCCACACATTCCCCTGCGGTGCCGGTGGCGGCAGTCCGCCCGTCCGCCCAAGCTTCCCAGCGGTGTCAGTGTTGGCAGAAGATTTTTTTTAAAAAAAACATGGGGCAAAGGAGGGGGAGGGAGGGGCGGGCCAGCCAGCCGCGGGCCACTCAGAATGGCCTGGTGGGCCGGATTTGCCACCTCGCCCCGCCCCCGGGCCGGACTTTGGGCAGGCCTGAGTTAAAGCAACAAAATCAACCCGTTCTGATGTAATCCACAACTTCATGCTCTGTTACTCCCAAATTCTAATATTATCTCATTTTCACCACAGAAAAGAGAAACAGGTCTGAAAAGAAAGCTAGAACCAAAGCTACGGTTATGTTGCACTATCCTGCCCTCAGGTGCTACCACCAACCACAACAGGTAAGTATTCTGACAACCCCCGATGATTATTCTCCCTGTTTCTTTTAAGGGTGTTTTAAGACCTAAGAAAATGAATCTCAACCTCTCATGCCTTATATTTCACCAACAACTTCCCAAAGCACCTGGGACCCACCATGACAGAAACCCAAAACACTGCTTGTTTCAGAGAGAACATCTAGCTGTGTTTAATTCATGTATTTTTCATTCACAAAAGACAGAAAGGTTTTTAAAAGTACCGTACTCTGGTCAGAAGCAAGCACAAAGAAACAAAAAACAAATTATTTTAATAACTGAAAACTACAACATTACTACTGAGTAGAGATGGGTACGAAACGAACAATTTTTCGTTTCCATTTTCGTTTTTCATTTCATTACGTAGCGAAATGACATACAAATTTTGTCTCTAAAATGAAACAAAACGAACAGAAAAACCGGAAATTTTGTCATGCGTTTCGTTTCCGTTACTGCAATATGAGCGAATTGCTTAAAATCCTTTAAAAATCACAAAAAATGAAATAAATGGTAACGAAATGGTAACGAACGAACGAAAACGAATTTTTTGCAAAAATTCACAAAAAACGGAAATGAACCAAAACGGACCCTCCAAACGACAAATGAAATGCAACTTTTTTAATTCGTGCCCATCTCTACTACTGAGTACACATTTTACTGCTCAGTGGGAGGCACCACGCTACACCCATAGGGGAGCGCTGAGACTCTGAAAAGTGAATTCTTAGGAAGTATATGGAAAACCCGGGGCTTGTACCCTGTCCTTCTTCACAAAGCAGAACAGTTCTGTGAGTGGTGTTTTCCAACCAAGCCCTGCCGATCTCCAGCTCACAGTTACACAAAGCTGGAAATTACTCGTTGCTTCAAACAGCCTTTCTCTTCATGCAAGGATTTCTGCGTGTGCACAAAGCAGTTCCATGACGAATCGGCAAGCAATAGGATTCTTGCCATTTTGCTTCATCCAAACTACTTCAGCATCAGAACTATTGCCCTACAAAACACAGGCACCAGGCAACAGATGTGTGAAGGTCTAGTGCCAAAAAAAGAACATATACAAACCCTGAGGTTTTTACCTGCCAGCTTAACAGAGTTGATGAAAATCAATGGACTTTTGTTTTGGAAAGTCAAATGGATTGAACTTTATTTATTTATTTATTTATTTATTTTAAGCAATGCTTTATTTAAATTGTCAAAAATCAAAAGAAATTTAACATTTAAGTCATGATTTAAATCAAATAAACTCTGCAGCATAACTTATCACAATAGCGACCAGACAATGTTTTATGCATGTTATTGGACTACAATTCCCACCAGTCCTGTCCTGCATGACCAGTGATCTGGAGTAACTGTAACTGGAATACAACAAAATCACCCATAAGTTATAGTATCACAATGCTGGCACAATGAGAAATGCATAAGGTGTAGAGATTATGATACATGTCCAGCCCCTTCCTTGGGTTCTTTCAAATGAACCTTAATAACTTGGATGTATACACAGGCATTTACTAAGACCAGTACATCAGTAAAAGCGTTTTCAGTACATATTCCCATGGTGATTTTGCTCTACCCATCCAAAAAATCTTTAAACATTATCATATTGGTTTAAAATTGCATTTGATATGTAATTGAATTATGTTTGCTTTTTTATCTTCTTTTTGTAGTTTACTTTTGCTTTGTTACTTTGTCATAGAGTGGCCCTGTCACCGGATGGGTGGTATAAAAGTGAAATAAATAAATAAATAAATAAATAAATACATAATACATACATACATACATACATACATACATACATACATACATACATACATACATACATACATACATACATACATACATACTGTAGAATTTCTGGAAATTCTTAAGTTATTTGGGGAAAGCTTTGAAGAAAAACAGAGATATGGGGGGGTTTTTCCATTCTCACCTATGTTTCTGGAAATTTACATCTCTAATCAGGAGTGTTAGTGTTTTAAAAGCAATTCATATGAGGGTTTCGTAGGATTAGGCATTTTTACAATCCATCCTGCTTCACATTTAATTTATATGCAAACCCATATTTTCTCCTTTTGTCTCAGCTTGTTTCTTCTAGAAAATTCATTCATTCAACTATAGCTAATGACTGTAGAACACGTCCGTTCTTATTTTTGTTCATTTTGCCTTGAAATTAATGTATTAAAGAGACAAACTAATCCCAGTTCAAAGAATTCTACCATTTCTTTTTGGCTCCTGCATGTTTTCTTTGGACTGTATTTTATGCAAACAGACACACACAGGAAGATTTGTGTGTACTGCTTACGAAGTAACTTCCAAAGCCTTTTTTTTTTTTAATAAGGAAACACAACGCTCGTCATTCACCACTTCACGCAACCATGCTGTAGTTTCCTTCTTGGTACTACGCAATTCAGAGAATTTATATAACTATGCTTAATGGTGTCAAGCAACACAAGCTCTACTTCACACTTAGTGGACTCAACGAATGCCTTGCTACAGCGCTCAATGAGAGGTACAATTCTGAAAAAAGTACATTCAACCTCTCTAAACACTGACACATGGATTAACAGTTCAGACTGATGTTTCCTGCAGCTGGTTCAACTCATGAGGTGTCTAAAAGGAAGACCTCTTGGCATGTCATGAGTGGGACACAGATGCCAGGTTAAAGCACCATAAAGATACAGATATCCTCAATAATTAACCATTTAAAAAAATTGGGCACAGAATCCTGAGCAGGTCAGACAGCACAGCCAATGGGTCAAATGTTGGTACCATTTTTCATCCCAACTGGTAGCAGCTATCTTTGCTACATCCAGTTCACAACTCTGAAAGTCTATCTGTGGCCACTTTCTCAACTGAAGAGTCTTGCTTCCCTGTTCAAACATCAATGTGCATTCTTCGGCTTTTCCATATTCAAGTGTATTTCCACACTTGGGCATCTCCACAGCTCTGAACAAACACATACTGGAGTCAGTTTATGCATGTTTTAATCCAGAAAACCATTTGGCAGAGAAAAATAGAGGTGGGGGGCTGGGTCCTATTTAAAATGTATAATAATAGCCCGGATGGAATTATATTGCATACATCCAGTCAAATAAGTGCAACAGCATAAATCAAAGCTATGAACTGCAGCTAGTTAAGGAGTAACTATCAGCAGTCCTCATCACGTTATAAGAGTTGGGGCGCAATAACTCAACTCCTTGCTGAGACTATCACCATTCCACCCACAGCAGCGTACGTAAGCAGTAGAATTGTGACCACTGTTGTTTACTAAACTGCATATTGTTATCTACCCAAAGTATCTGAGAAAGGCCATGGGTCTAAGCACAGTGGAAGAGAACTCATGATTTATACAAAATTTAGTGGTAATTATTTGATTGATTCATCAGGCAAATTGTATTTTTTTTCAGGAAAATAAAAATAATTGGAAGAGAATATGTCAGCTGGAGCCACATGTAAAACCTCAAAGTTTATAAAGGTAAAGGAAAAGGAAAAGTTTCGCCCTGCACATGCGTGCTAGTCGTGTCTGACTCTAGGGGTGGTGCTCATCTCCGTATTCAAGCCAAAGAGCCAGTGTTGTGCAAGTCCGTGGCGATGTTGCCAGAGTGGCTGCAAGGAAACACTGTTTCACCTTCGTGCTTTTTACGGCGGTACCTATTTATCTACTTGCCTTAACGTGCTTTCGAACTGTTAGGTTGGGAGGACCTGGGGTTAACAGCAGGTGCTCGCTCCATTGCATAGCACCTGGGATTCAAACCACTGAGCTGCCGACCTTGCAACCGACAGTTTTCAGTGCTCTAGCCTGCTGAGCCACCACACCCCTTAAGACTTATCAAGACTTGCCTCTAAATACCATAAAGGGATTTTTCATACACAATGAAAACTAACATTCAACATTCAAAGAGTAACAATTGTATGTAAACAAACAGGAGGTTGCAAGTCAATATAAAATGACATTCTAAATGGGTATGGATGGTGCACCCAGTGCTGGTGTCATAGCCTCTGAACCAAGCAAATAAAACTATTCCAGCTCCATTCTAGCCTATACACATCAACAGTTCGAAAGTAAAGAGCAAGTTGCTTTTTACAGAGAACCACTGTTGGTCTGCTGACCTCATAGGTGCCAAGTCTAAAGGTGGACAAAGAATGGTTCTCCAGATGTTGGACAGCAACTTGAGCACCACTGGTTACACCACTGATTTTTGTCGGCTGTTGGCAGGCCTGTGCCCACTTTACCCACCCTGATCAACAAGGACACTGAAAGGTTTCAGCAGCAGGTTGCACCCGTCACTAAGACTAAATCTTACACTTTCTGATCATTTATACTGTCTGCATATGAAGCACATTCTATTTATTTTGAAGGAGTGAGGTGGGGTAATTAGAAGGACAGGAAGGGACACAGCAGTGTTCGGCTCATTCAGGAACCAGAGGAACATTCTGCACCTTCTTTCCCAGTACAATTCCTTTTTAACAATAGACACAATTGCTCAAGCACACCATTCTGCTCCCGCTCAAGGAAAACAGATTAACTCTGCTTAACCATCTGTGGTAATGTTTCATTAGAACAAACTGAACTCCAGCTCCTATGAACCACAAAATTTTACTAAGGCAGCATGTTGTTAACAGATGAAGTTCATAAAATTATTAACAGGGGTTCTCGCTACTTATGCAAGGGTGTGGAATTAAGCTGTGCTTCTTTGATGGGTTATGTTTTAGATGCATCAGGTAGAACCACCACCAGGTTAAGCATTAGCTAGCTTGGGTTCAATCAGTCATGAGAAAGCAACCAGCAGGGAGCAGCCTGCCTGTCCTCATCTCGGCATCGAAGGGAACGGTCTGAGGAAATGGTGGCCACCAGCCCAAAGAAAAATAAAGGGAAATGGTGGGGAAGGGTCAGATGTGTTCTGAAATGAAGCCTTCTCTTAGGATAAAGCAAGAAGGAATTTCAGTTGCCTCCATGGCAGAGACATTATAGGAGAGACAATGAAGAATAGTTCTGCTCATCTCAAGTCTGACACTCAGCACAAGGTCCTATCCTGTGTGAATGTGCAGAGGAAAATCTCCAAATGGTGGGAAGAAGGAAACTCCCTTCTGAAATCCCTGTGAAAATGTCCAAGGGGAAGAAGAAGAAAAAACACAATCTGTCCCTTCTGTAGCCTTGAGTCACTGTAACAGGAAATACAGCTTCCTCTTCCTCAAAGGCTACTTTTCAAGAGAAAAATAAAAGAGAAAGAAGTGGCCCATATTAAACTCTCTTTCACTATAAATCTTGGAAGTCAAAGAGAAGGCAGTCTAGAAAGGGAGCCTCCCATGAATAAGTTCTGGTGAACTAGGAGGATCAGGAATTTCAAAAATCCGAAACATTCTGCCTTTCTTCCCCCACCCCCATCCCATGCAAGCTTCAGAGCGGAGTCTTGGCTTAACCCCTTACCCTACAAGGGGATGTTTCTCAAGCAGGAGGACTGTAGAAACATACAAAGGACAAGCAAAATGCAGCTACTACGTCCATCAAAGAGCTGTTTGTGTCTTTTCCAAGCATTACTAAAACAGGCTCTTCCATCGCCAGCATTATGCCCTTGTAGAATCCCCCCGTAGCTGCATAAGACGCTACAAGTATTCCATGCCTCGCTGGAATCCATTGCCGTTAAGACGGAGAGGGACAGAGAGGGAGAAACACGCAAGCAGAATTATGGGAACACCTTCTGAAGAATTGCTTCTTTGTGGTGATGAGAGTTGAGCCTCTCTCTCGGCCTGTACGGTACCATCCTATAATCAAGAATGTCACAGAAAGACCGAGGTCTGACACACAAAAGTGGACACAAGATGATCAAGTGCAAGAATGGTCTGGGAAGCTGGTCATGCTTAGCTTTCCATTTACGCTGTTTTCAATTTTCAAAGGGCATTCGCCACTCCCCCATTCTCACAGATACTGTCTGCAGGAGTCAACGCCCCCGGTGATAAGTCGTGGAATAGAAGACAAGTAGTTGCAAAAACATCCCTTGCTCAGTTATTGGGATTCAGTAGACCTACAAATCTATCATTTCTTCTTTTAAAGTGTTAGTTAACGTTATACATCACCATCCCACCAATAAACTGAGGGGGGGACCTTCAGAGACAGGTGACCCTGAGAAAGAGTGCCTACTCTCCCGTCACTCTGCAATGCTGCCAGCTTTCCAAAGTCAAAAGAGCACAACTTCAATGTTCTAAAAAGGAGACTTTTGATAACATCACATTCTAAAAAGCTGGCTCCTGATAACATCAGGCATATCCTTTGTCTGGCATTAGGTAAAAGGTAAAGGTTCCCCCCCGCCATTGGGTGTTAGTTGGGTCCAACTCTAGGGTCAGTGCTCATCTCCGTTTCCAAGGCAAAGAGCCACTGTTGTGCAAGTCTATGGCCATGTGGCCGGCATGGATGAACGCGTTTCTGCGCATGGAATACTGTTTACCTTCCCGCTTTTTATGGTGGTACCTATGCTGTTGGCAGGAGCTGGGGTTAACAGCGGGAGCTCACTCTGCTGCGTGGGCACCCTGGATTAGAAACACCGAGGTGCCGACTTTGCAACTGACATTTCAGCACTCTAACCCGCTGAGCCACCACACCCCATTATGCCTCTGTAAATGCCCAGCCTTACGAACAGCCCTGCAAGACTTCCCAAGCTTGTATGGATAAGACTTTAGGGTTCGAAGAAAAGTACTGTCTACCCTTATTTACCCATCCGAAAAAGATGAACAGACTTGTTCCTTTAGCAGCCACAGCAAACAAATCCATCCTGCTTTTTTTCTATTTGTTACCATCTAAGCCTCATAAAATATCCTGAAGAATTCAAAAATGCACACACTGTAGTACTTTGAATAGACCTAGAGAGATATTGCCAGTAGATTTTGTTTTGTTCGAAATGGTCAAGGGACTTGAACTTTACAGGAGCTGACTGTTAACAGATGGTTTATTTACCCCCAAATTATATGGAATGCTTCAGAACAGGGGAAGCAATGGCTTCCAAAGTGTGGGAAAGGTGGCCTACCTTTCCAGAGCCTGACTATGAGCCTGTAAAACACTGACACCTAAGACCCAAGGAGAAAAACAGAGAGCTGAGATGGCAGGCAAGAACATTCGGGTTTCTGGTCTCTTCAGGGAGAAAGGCGGCATAAAGTTCACTACTACTACTACTACTACTACTACTACTACTACTACTACTACTACTACTACTACTACTACTACTACTACTACCCTGGATCATTAAAATGTCAGATCATTAAAATGTCAGAAACACAGCACATTTTTAGCCCCCCAGAACCTTCATGTTCAGCCTGTACAGTATAATTTTCAGGGGATTGGAACAGAAACAAGAATTCAAAGGTCTGGCTAAATGTACTGGTTTTTATGCCCTCCATAGGCTGATTGACTACCAAGACCAAGACTGCAGGTTCAGAGGAAAAGCAACGTGAAAGGGAAACAGTTTATAGTTGTTGTGTTCTTTACAGACCAGGGCTGTCCAACTTGGAACAGCCCGTCAGCTACTTCCAGCCGCCGGACATTCCGGCAGTCTACTTCCTGAAGCGCCAGGCCCTCAAGAGTCCATCCTCACCCCCCCCCCAGTGCCAACTGGAGCATCCCGGTCCCTCCCTTATCAGCCGCTTCCGCACTCCAGGGCCCAGCTGCGTCCAATGCGGAGCAGGGTGGGAGGGAGGGAGTATTCCAAGGTGCTACTGGCTCTCCAGGAATTGCGCCCCCTCCACCTTCTCTCTCTCCATTGTGCCCGTCACCTCCCCTTTGCCCTACAGTGTCATCCTTGCAAGAGGTGGCAGCAGCCAATGGCGGCCAGCCCTGGTTAGATGGAATGCATGCACGGGTCATGGAGGGAGGGTGTGCGCACAGGGGAAGTGGGCCGAGTGTCACTTTGCCAACTGGACGCTGGGAGGTGTAGTTTCTTTCCCCCCTCCCCTGCCACCACCACCACCCAGCCAGAGGAGGCACATGAACTGAGGGGGGGGAGGGAATTTTTCCCAAACATGCTACCCAGGCATGCTGGCAGGCTGGCGGGGACCTGGTGGCAATGTGTGATTGCGCCGCGAGCTACTAGTCACCCATGGTCGACAGGTTGTGCAGACCTGTTATGGACCAAAGGCTGAAAGTACCATATTTTTCTGTGTGTACCACCCAGAAATGTTTCGTGCCATCTGCAAACTGGGCCACCTCACTGCTTATCCCTGTCTCCAGGTCATTTATGAACAGATTGAAAAGCATCGGTCCCAAGACAGAGCACTGGGGCACACCGCTTTTCACCTCTCTCCATTGTGAAAATTTCCCATTGACACCTCCTCTTTGTTTCCTGGATCTCAATCAGTTCTCAATGAATAAGAGGACCTGCCCTCTTGTTCCCTGACTGTGCAATTTTCTCAGCAGCCTTTGGTGAGGGACTGTGTCAAAAGCCTTCTGAAAATCCAGATAGACATTATCCACCGGTTCACCCCAATCCACATACCTGTTGACCTTTTCAAAGAATTCTAAAAGGTCTGTCAGGCAAGACTTACCCTTACAGAAACCATGCTGATTTTCTCTCAGCAAGGTTTGTTCTTCTATGTGTTTTAAGATTTTCTCTTGGATGAGGCTTTCCACTATTTTCCCTGGAATAGACATAAGGCTAACTGGCCTGTAGTTTCCCGTGTGTCCCCCCCACCTCCATTTTTAAAAATTGGTGTAACGTCCGCTATCCTCCAGTCCTCCAGCACTGTGGCCGTTTTAAAATACAAGTTGCATATTACCATTAAGAGATCCACAATTTCATTTCTCTGTTCCCTAATAACCCTTAGGTGGATGCCATCTGCGCCCAGTGACTTGCTGATCTTCAATTTACCAATTAGTCCTAAAACATCCTCTCTTTTAACCTGTACAAGATCAAACTAGAAGATCAAACTCGAAGCAGCTGACAGAACACCTGTGGCAGGAGTTTAATAGAGCTAGTCCTGTTTCCTTGCACATTACAATGGTACCTCTACTTACAAATTTAATCCATTCCAAATGCATGCTCTTAAATTAAACAACTCTGAGGTGGAGGTAGTGTATCTAAAAAAATTGAAAAAATAAATAAAAATAGTAAGAAATGAAAAAATGTAAGCAGAGCAGACTGCATCTAAAATTTATAAGGCAGCAGTTAAAACGCCAATGGCTTTCTGATCTTAAGTCTAACTGCCCTTAAGTACAGGTACCACTGTATCTGGATTTGCAGAGGTCTGAATAGATGCCACAATTCTGAACCACCAGCAAATGTATTCATATCATAGTGACCTTAGGTCCCAAAGATAACTTGCTTCCACTTTTAGTTTGTTTACAGATTTTAGGGAAAGTTGAGGAGAACTCACAAGTGAAACAGCAAAATCACCAAGTCACCTTTCAACCTGTAATATATGACCTCACAACTTCTCAGCCTAGAGAATAAATGACCTGGTCAACAACCTAACAATTCCTGTCAAGGAAGAGTATAAACAAACCAGCTCTCTAAAGATAATCACCTGGGGATTGTCCAACAACAGAAAATTTCCATCTACTAAAAAACACAGCGAGTCACACTTGTCCTAAATTGGAATCTGTGACTTCCAATCAGCCAGCAAGCTTGCAAAACTCACAAGACTTCCAATGAATACTTCTTAGTTGGCAATTATTTCCTTCTTTGGAGTATGGGATCTCCAACAATAGATTAAAACAGATGACCTCATGAGTTCAGCACATTCTGTTGCAACGAATCAGAAGCTGCCGTGAGCCTACCTAATTTTATTAAGCAAAACTGGAGTACAAAAGCAAAACAAAACACACAACTGAAAATTATTACCAGACTTCTACATTAAGTAGGACACAAACATTTCTAAGAATTCAAAAGGGAAACTCCAACCAAACAAGATGTGAAACATCTTTAGTATCACAGATGTGGATCTTTACACCAGAACACTAACCCACATCTTCTCTTCACATTTCCCAATCCTGGTCATAAAACATCCTTTTGCAATATTATAAACCACTCCATGGAACTAGAGAAGTCTAGTGATATGAAGTCTGCAAACTTCCAGGGCGTTTGTTGTTTAGAAGCCCCTTTATTATATAGGCTTCTTACCAGTTACTGAATTTTAGAGAGAGAGAGAGAGAGAGAGAGAGAGAGAGAGAGAGAGAGAGAGAGAACAGTCCTCTCTACCTGCATGGTTGTTTCCCACTCCTGCATCTGCTTCAGATGGTAACAACAGCACTTCACAGCACTGTGGGAGTTGCAAGACTCCCCAGAACCCAGAAATGTGGAAGAAAGAGCAAGATCTGACCAAGAATTTATAGGAGTAGAAGTGTACTGTAATTCCTAAAGCCCCATCTATGCCTAATCCTCAAGCCATTTGGCAAAATGTACACAGATGACATGCAGTTGCACTTTTGTATCTGAATCAGCAGGTTGTGATTCATGAAAGCAATATATCTGCTTCCCTATGAACTGACACAATTATCCCTCTTTTTACTCTTTAATTTTACCAACATCCATGCAGGCTACCCTGCAACACACATGATCTGCAACACTGCAACAACCCTTCAGCTTCTTGCAGATGAGAAGACAGATGTTTACTGGGCCTGAAAAAAGAGATATGACATTGTGGTATTTTTGGAGGACAATGTTACCTTATGTGTTGGCAAAAGAAAAAAAAACAGGCTGGACAAACTTGATCATACAGAGAAAAAAATCTACTTGAAGAAACTAACTTAATCCTATGATCAAATGATCTCTCAGGCAAGTTAACTGAATATTCACTTGAGCAGCCAAAAAGATAAAAAATCTATTATCTGATGCTTCAACACAATACCAACTGTTTATAGGCTTATCACACACTTAAAACAGTTCTAATAATGGACAAGAGAGTTTCCAGTACCACACTGATGCTCTGCCACGCTCACATCTTTAATTTACATTCCGGATTTTACTTCCCTCCAGTAACCTTCAAGTGGTTATACCTGAGCCTTTCATGGCATGCTCATCATAACCCTCTAAGATCAGCAAGACTGAGAGGGAGTGCTTGGTCTAAACTCAATCCATTGCATATCAGATCATTCTCCAACCAGATTAAGCTCAAAGACCTGCAAAGGTTGCAGGTTCATGGCCATGCACAGCTCTTTATCTGAATTTCACTCTAAACCCTCTACTACACTGGTCCTCCTGCAGCACATGATGTGTAAAAAGGTGTTTAGAGTGGTTCATGTTTGATCTGTGCTTCAATTCCCTTTCTGTCTTAACTTCTGTTCAAAGTTTTTGACTAAAGAAGGTCTTGAAAGATCGTGGAAGCAAATACTTACATGACCCTCTTAAAAAACAAGCACCTAAAATCTGATCCCTAAGGTCCATTAAGCAATCCTGCAGAAAACTACGTGAACTAGAACACTTTTTTTATTTTTTTGTTTCATCGATTTTTATGCTGCTCCATTAGTGCAAGGCAGTATTTTTGGTTGGTTAACAAACAATAAAATCAAACAGAAATGACAACAAATTAAATAACGAGGATAATTTTAAAAAGAACAAATTATATCTACTAAAACATCAAAGAACCAAAAGGAGATAGAACATGAATTCTGGATGAAAGTGAATTATACCTGTGACATTTCTCCTGCCCTATCCATCTGTGAACTTTTCAAGGAAACAGTGATGTAGTTTCCATTCACATTCAAACAGAACAAAAAGCTTTGTGGTACAGGTACTTAAAGATTAACAAAATTTTCCCATACAAGCTTTGGTGGACACCAGGAATTGGACTGCTTTTCACATCAAAATACACTTTTTTGTCTTCAAGGTGTCACTGTTTGTCTTTGCTCTGCTTTTATTCTCCAGATGTAAATGGCTACTGTTCATCCTCAGTGAACCTCCTCCCCCCCCCGAGACCCTCCAGACTGTGCTGGACTACAACTTCCATCCACCCACCACTGGCATGCCCCAACACACCAGGAGAAACATAACTCTGGAAAAAGGCTAAAGTTACCCCCCACACACACACACACCTCCAGCAGACTCCACATCACAAGATGGTTGGGGGGGAATGGGGAGAAGAGCCAAATCTACTGAACTCAACTGCTGGAGGAAAAGGCAGGTATAAATGCACCCTGTAAACAAACAAAAAAAGTTATAGCTATTGAAGCAGAAGTCGCTGGGCTACCTGCAATAAAAGTCTTTATTATAACTCAGAAACATGACCAGCAAGGTTGTTGTTGCTTTGAGCCTTGTTTTTATAGCAGAGCTGCTCAAAGAGTGAGATTAGAAAGAAACCCGCAAGGTCGGGGGCCTTGGTTTGCTGATGAGCATCAGCTATCCTCCCTCTGAGCAGTGTCTCTCTCCTAGCATCTTGCCCCAACACTGAAGCCACTATGTTTCCCTCTAGTTCTCTAAAATGAAAGGTTCTTCCCTTCTTCATCTCGGTCGAACATAAGCAAACTTCAAAACATAACAGATGGTGGGAAAGTCTCAGCCAGTTGGACCACAATCTCGGTTCACACTTCTAAGTAAACAGGGCTATCGCTTATGGTTTGCTGGGGCATCAATAAGAGGTTTCTGCATGATAACCTTCTCCTTGGCTGCCTAGTGTGACTTTGTAAATCCTATTTGCTGGGACTGAACAGGAGATGAAGTCATTAAATTCAGCTAGACTCATCCAAAATTAGAAGAAAAAAGTGATTTCTACTATTACCAGCTTGAAGTTGTGAATGAGCAGGGGGGGAAACACCAATTTAATTCTGATGATGTGTATTTGCAAATAAACCAAGGAGACAGAGACAGGATTTTCTTCCACATGTACTTAGGATCTCATACCTAACTCCAGTTCAGTGTTGTGGTTTAGGGTCTCTTACTACTGGACGGAAAAGCAAAATAAGATACCCCTGAAGAAATTAGCCATATACACGCTTTAAAACATCTTTTTGAACTCCTTAACCCTTTACCCCACCTCATTAGGGAGAGAAGACTCAAAATGGTCAACACATCTTCTGTTCTTATGCCAGAAAGCTAATATTCTTACCAGCACTACCACATCTCAACAAAATCAGGTAAGTACCATTTGAAGAGTATCTAGAACAGTCCCCCCCCCCCCGAACTCAAATCAAAGAGAAATAGGCTGTAGGACCATTTCTTCAGCTCTACTGAAAAGGTAACAACACTGGGCTTCTCCTTTCCTTGAAGAGTTTCTACACCCAACAATAATCCTAAGAACTTTATAACAAAAAAAAATCAAAATTTGTTTTCATTCGTATCCATACCAACCCCTTTTCCCTTTGTGTTGGTTCTATTTAACTACTCCTTTCAAATGATCTTTCTGGGTGTTTGGTCTTTATTGCCTTTAATGAAATATTACTGCCTCTTGTACTAACTTCTGTTAGTTTCAATTGCTTTCTTTCTTCCACAGCTTGTCCATTTGCTAAGTTTATCAGGTTTTTTAAAATTGGTCTTGCTATTTTCTTCTATTTTGCTTCTTTTTCATTACATGTTATCAAGTCCTATTGGTTTTTCCAAACTGTACAAAACTATTTTAACCATTTTTTAAAAAAAATTATACTAAATTGTGTGCTTTAATCTGTAATCTGTTTTTCAACTCCAATAGTTTTTATTATTTGAATCATTTCTAACCTGCTACCCCCCTTTTAAAAGCCAAGCCTGCAGAAATTACTCTTGGTCCATCTGGCAAACTACAATTTCATATACCTAACAACCATTTGGCCCCAGGAATTCAACCATTAGCACAACAGATAAAGAAAAATTCTAATGGCCAAAAAGGAGATTCAATAGCATTTTACTAAAAATGTAACCAGTAGAACAACTCATGTTTAAGAAGGAACTAATCAGGGTATCACCATATGTAACCAGATACTCACACATATATTTAGTCCTGAAAAAATTGTACATCCCCAACAGAAAACTCAATCCCTACTGGGAAGTCCCAAACATTTATACTCCCCTCAAAGAGGGGCATGGTGGGGCTCAGCGAACTAAGGCTCCGAAAACTGTTGGCTCCTGCTGATAACCCCAGCTCCTGCCAACCTGTGGCAAGGTTCTTGTCAGCTGTATGTAGGTGAATCCTTCTAGACACAACAGTAGCAGGAATGTTGAAAGAAAAGAAACAATCAGTCTTTCTCCAACACCTTTAGTCAGTTTCACTATTTGTTATCAAAACTTAGCCCTTGTTTAGAGTATGTTACTCCCACTGGTAAAGTAAGTATCCACAAATCTGTAAACAGAAATGTTATCTTTATCTGAACCCAGTAAGAAAATGATTCTAGTCTGAGGTCTCTAGCAAGTGGTAGACCAGTCATTTTTATAAATAAGTATCAGTGGAAAATTGTCAGAGCTTGCCAAAGTTGCTGCTATCTCCAATGTTGGGACTTCTTAGGAAATCACATTTCCAATCCTGTTAAATTAGTCAGAAATAATCCCTAGTGAGATTTTCTTCCACGCAAACATGCAGGATTGCACTGCGGGAGTCATCCGCCAGCCACCCATGCAGGCAGTCAAAAGTTCACAGTATGTACACTACACCTAGGCAAGACCAACTAAAGCCAAATTATACAAGAGCACAGATCTGGAAACCTGGTACACACACACACACACACACACACACACTGCCCTTTAAAATGATCCCATCCCAATTGTTCTTCGGCCTTAATTTTGACAGAATGTTCCTTTAATTCTGAACTATGAAAAACAACACGGAGCCCACCTCTTTTTGTCAGGAAACTTTATTTCATGATGAAGCCATTTACAAAATGCAAAAACAGCCTCCAACAGTCTGTCAGCTAAGAGTCGCAGTTATATTTTATAAGACAACAGTCCCCTTCAGGCAATTAACACTGCCTCTTGTTTTTAAGTATTACCCCAAGCACTATTACCAGACCATAAGCCAACATGCACAAATGCATTTTAAAGTTATTTTAAACTCACTCAAGTTCTGAAGCTGCAAAATCAGCTTGAATTCGCACTAAACCCAAAGGGACAAAGTTCCTACTCTAGCACATCTGGTTGAGACAAGTTTGAAAGTTTTGGAACATATTTTTTTCTACAAGACATTACCTCAAAAACTCTAACCACAAGAACGTTTTTACCAGCCTTCAATACTACTGTTCTTCTAAGGAAGTGCCTCAATATGGTGAAATAGGAAAGGACATTCAACTGCTGAATATCTAAGATGATGATGATGAAATGCATTGTTTAAAAGAACAGATGGGGAAATAAAAGGCAAACCAATATTTTCCATTCCCAGTCTACTGCAGTTCTTGTACGGGTGAATTCTGTGGTGTTTTTGCTAAATTGCCCCTTACAATGCACCACCGTTCGTGCAGGATTCGACGAACCAGATATATGGAAAGCCAGGAACAACCTTTAGTTTTCCTCTTTCCTGGTTAAGAGTTTTCAAACTGATCCAGTGACCCTAGCAATGCTGACATGGATTCTAGACCCACACCACTAGGCCACTCCTCCACAGAGCACCTTGCTGGCTACCAAGACTCCACACCATCCTTCTCAAACATCAAAATACACCATCTATGACCAAGACAAGAGTTGTATTAAAAAAAGAAGTTCGAACTATACAAGGAAAGACTGAAGTGAAGGCTCAGATGTTGTAACAGGAATAGCATCTTGATCACAGTCTAAAGAAGGCACACTGCAGGACTGCAAAGGGTTTGACCCATAAAGGCACATTATTTACTTCCTTCGAGGCTTCAATTTAAATATTATATCATGCCGGGGGAGAAGGGGGGGAAGATACCACCCATGTGGTTCAGTTTAGCATGTCAAGCTGTTCTGTTGTTTCAAGTTGGCTTGTTAACTGCTATAAACAAAATCACTTATGTGAACCCTCATCTGTGAGGCTGTTTGTGCAATTTCTATTTTCCACAGAGCATTTTGGATCAGCTCTAATAAGTGTAGAACAACCCATGCCATTTCACTCCACTTCTTCAGCTGCCCCAGTCATTCTAAAAATGGAATTTCTGAAAAGCTAGGTCCTACCTATTTAAATCCAACATATTTGAGGAGATAACATCTTTTTAAGTCCCATCTTTAGAGATGAAAATCACAATCTACCAACTGCTGAAGATATGATTTGCCATACTGATTCATGTTATAATAACTATAATTACATGCCATCCATTGGATTCCAGCTTACAACAACCCTTCCTGGGGTCTTCCAAGTATCAAGCACAGTGGAACCTCATATAACGGTTTGTCTAACATAAAATCTGTACAACATAAAAATTCAGGAGATGGGGAAATTTGCTTAACAGAATCGTCTATGGGGCGAATCCGTACAACATAAAATGGTCGTGATTAGGGATTACTCTGTGTTCAATGCATTCCTATGGGTAATTTGTATAAAGGAAAATTTGCTTAACACAGTTTCATTTGGAATGAATTAATTCCTTTATACAAGGTACCACTGTATTCAGAAGTGGTTCACCAGTCCCTTCTTCTAAGACATTCTGGAACTGTAAAGCTTACCCAAGGCTATACAGGCTGTCTCTGCTCCTATAAGGAACAGTAGCAAATGAAACCAACCAGCCCCACAGCCATGACCACAAACTCACTGAGCTAACCAGCCAGCTTGACTCATGTTATAACAACCCCATACTGTAATGTACAGGGTCGGCAAGATGATAGTTGCTGCTGAACTTAAAGCAGAAACTAGATAATGCTCGGAAAAAAGCATACTATTTAGAGCCGCAGAGGTGTCATGGCCAGACTCAGGAGACCTGTGCTCAAATCTTCCCTAGGCCACAGAAATTTATTAAGTGGTGGCAACGGTAAACAACACAGAGAAAATATCACATACCGTACTTTGAAAATTTCTATTGGAGCCGCCATAAATCAGAGGTGACCTGACAGCAAACAACAACATGTAATACTAAATTGCCTCACTAACCAGGCCCCACTAAACCTTTGCCTTAGTGCTTTAACATCAACAGATGAATCTGAATTTTACTTCTGGTAGAGTGCAAAAGACTTTCAACAATAATGTCTAGCAAACAGCATTCTGATTATTGTGAACAGCTTTACTAATCTCACCCTCAACTGTTCCAGTAATTACTAACTAGAGATGTAAATTTTCAGGAAATGTTGGCGCCATGGGGGAAAACACTTGCAAAAAAATGGAAACACTGGGCAGAGGAACAGTTTTTTCCCATCCCCTTCCTCCAAAGTCTCTGGAAATTTTATATCTCTGCTACCAACTCATGTAGTGGCATCTATAGCTAAACAACAACAACAAAATACAAAAATCTGTAGAGAAAGTCACTGAAATGAGAAGGGCCAAGTCACAGCACAGGGCAGGGCAGATGCTTCTCACTATCTCTCTTTGACTAATCCCTCACTGGCTGTTTACAGAGAACTAATTCAACCCCTGTGTGTCTGTCATCCAGGTTCCTGCCTTGTACACAAATTTCCTTCTTCATGAAACCATTTTTGCTCTCTGGCATCTAAATTACGCATGGAATTAACTAACGCGCACTCTCAGGCTAACCATTTTGCTTTATCAGCAAGCACATTAAGAGATATTGATGTTGATACTATACACAGACACGCACAAGTAATTATAGCTATAAGGAGTTTTTACTCTCTATTTCCCAAGATTACCATCTAACCAAACTGCACTACAACAAGCTCAATTAAATAACAGATTTTTAGGGCAAGCAAGGGGGCACTGCTAGGATGTCACCCCCACCCACATTCAAACAAAACCACTGCCCCCAAACCACACACATCAGTGAGTTATGGAGGCACTGGCTCTTTCAACTTCAAACTGGTCTGTACTGTCAATATCAGGAATAGGCACTGAGCTCCCCATCAGCAAGTTCAAGAGCAGATGAGAGTTCAAACCAAGGATCTATGGTAGACAAAAACCAAAAATGAGGCCGCTGTTCGGAAAATCTTACGTGTCATTCGGAACCCTGGCACAAAACACCTGCGCTCAAGTCTTCTACTATAAATGACAACATCTCGGCAAGAACCTTTTTCTTTAGGGGCTGACACTAGATTTCTTCTTTCCTCATTCATATTCATCATCATCATTTTGCTTACTGGCCATATTCTAGCCATTCCACAAGCGTATTAACTTAAGATTCGACAACACACACATATGGGCTTTCTCCATCAGCATGGTTTCAACGCTTGTGTATTCCTATTTAGGAATGCTTGGCTTTTTATGACCGAAAATGGAAGAGACTGTTCAGCTATGACACATTCTATGTTCTTTTTTTTAAAAAATCACATAACAATTAAGACTAAATGTTCCTTTCACTACTATGGGATGGGCTATAATATAATTTGAGAGGAAGAAAAATACTTACTTAAAGAATCTGTTCTTCTGAACATGAGGTACAAAAAACAAACTGTGTGTGGTGTGGCTTGTTTGTTTTTTAACTGAACTACAAAGGCTATTTTCCCACAGAAATAACCAACCATTTTTATTATGTTTACTATCTAAAACACCCCGCCTAAGGACTGCTTCCTCTAAACATGATTAATATGGTCAGCAGTCAAACAGGAACCATCTTAATAGGATTCAAAGCTGATTGACACAGAATCTATAGTGTTATTTACTATTATTTCTTAGCACTACTGTTAAGAAAACAGCTCCAGCAGTGCTGAAAAACTTTTATACAAACATCTTAAATATTATACCTGGCATGGAACTGTTTTTTTTTTAAACTGAAAGTTCGCAGTTCTGTACACGTGTCTGCAAACTGGTCTTACTGAACCCAGCTGCTTCTGAGCAAATGAGCTTAAGATTTTACCGCTTCCACCCATCCTATTTTTTAAAAAATTACGATTAGACCCTACCAAACGGACAAGTGTGTGGCGGGCTTTTACACATGGGAAAAGTGAAGTGTTCTGTGTACCCTAGGCTTCCAATTGTTTTTGGGGACAGGGTGGGGTTCAAACAAAACAAAACCAAAAACTAAATGCCAGTATTTTCGCAAAAAAATATTTTAAAATATGGCTCATAACATTGCCGATTGCATGTTCACTTTTGTGATAACTCAAAATCTCCTTGCGTACAAGATGTCACCCCTTTTTTCCTATTATTCCCAAATAACAACCAATCCTACACAAGAAAATAGGCTTCAAACAAAGAAGTTTTCCCTTTCCTTTCTCCCAAGGACACTTGTATTACCAAACTGAAAGATAAATAAGGAATCAATCCTTAGCTTTGCTTTGTAAACACACACACACAGAGAGAGAGTTTGTTTTCAGATTTGAGAACTGCACGGTCCCTACTTACAATAGTCCCTTCATATACAGCTCTCCTCTCCCAACATCCCCCACAGGTAAAGGCAGGGTCCAAACAAAAGAGGTAAACAAACCCGAAGGAACTAAAATGGCTGGAGTGAAGGGACCCTCCCCTCAACACACCCCTTCCTCTATTCCCAACCTAAAAGGATCAGATAGAATAAATCAATGCGGTTGAGGGAGGGGGGATCAGTCACTGGAGGAAGCGCCCTTCCCCAGGAGAACAGGCTATTCCAAGACTGGGACATAGGCCACGAAGGAAAGGAATTGCGAATCTAGACTGCAATTACATCTTGAGCATTATTATTGCCGGGTGTTCATTTATAATTTAACCCCCCCCCCCAAAAAAAAAACCTTCCCTATCTTTTCCAGCCCTCAGTGGGCAAGAAGGCAGGTTTTGGCGCCTGATCCTCAGAATCCTGAAACACCGGCCCCACCAGCACCAAAGGGAGATGTCGACACACACACACACCCCAAAAGAAAAAAAAAAGGAGGGAGATGGGTGGGGAAAGAGAGACAACACACTCGTGCAACCCAGACATCTTTGTCGCCACCGGGAAGCCTTCACCATTTGCCGAGCGCGGCGCACCAGCAGAGGCGCCAGCACCGCAAACGAACCCACGTTTCCGCAACGCAGGAACTTCTCTTTAACACGTTGAGACACAAAAGAAAACAAAAAACGCAGCAGGCGTGAGGGGGGGGGGAGAGCACCGCCGGGCTTGTCTCTCGGCTCTGCTTCCCGAGTCCTGCCCCCTCCGACTGCTCTAATACTGCCCCGGCCAGCATTTCCAGACATCCATAAAAACCCCATCCCTCCTTCCCAGCGCCGCAGAAGCAACCTTAAGCTTATACATTATTGTTTACGCAATATTCATCTCCCCTCTTCCCACGCCTTTGGCAAGGCGAATCATCCCCTCCTTCCAAATGAACGATCATCTCATTTTAAATCGCTTTTATTATTTTCTCTCGCTTCCTTTCTCCACACACCCCGCTCCGATTGGAAAAGGAGACAGATTCTTGGGAGCCCAAGCGTTTATTCCCAGCCGCTTGGAAAAGGGCGCCGGGTCGGACACCGCTTTCTCCCTCTCGCTCTGGCTAGCCTTTAAAAATGTTTCCTACGCAGTCTGGAATTTCGAAGACGTTCACATATCAGACTGAAAGGAATCTATGGTGTGTGCGTGCACGGGGGGGGGGCTTTTATCGTTTTGTTTTTAACATTTAATACATTAAAAGCGAAATGATTTCCAGACTTAAGGAATGCGTGCGAACCGATGAATTAACCAGCACCCTACTCCTCCCCTCCACCCAGCCTCATTGTGTGTGGGGGGGGAGGGGGTAGATAAATTAACTACGCGTTTCATGAACTGAACTGGAAGCGATCTTCGTTACAAAAACACCAAAACAAAACCAAGAGATAAGAAACGGAGGTGGTTGCTTTCAAGAAACGCGTTTCCAAGGTCGGCCAAGCAAACGGCAGGCGCGCTTGAGAACCCACCCTTTCCCTCCTCTTGGGCGCCCTAGCGCGAAACGCGTCTGCCCCCCCCCCGCACCCCCCATTCAATGCAAGGAAATCCCCCCCAACCCCTCCCCTCCCCTCCCCCGTGAATACAATACTCACTTTTTCCATTTGCTGGCCACAGGCAAAGCGTAGTCAAAATAAGCAGGAGTCCCCCGTATGAGGTCAGGGACCCTCCTCCAGCGCCAGACTTCATTCCTCTTTCTTCTTCTTCTTGATGTGGAACAAAACGGCCTCTTTCCTTTTTCAATGGTTTTTTTAAAAAAAAATCTTCCCCACGGCTCAGTCCTCAATCTTTCTCCCCTCCCCAGAAAATCTAGAATAGTAAATAATAATTATAACAAGAGTGGGGAGAGGAAACCTGAAGCTTCTTTCAATCTCTCCGGGGAGAAAAACGACTAGTAATTGATTGGAAAGAGGAAAAGATACTCATATATATTTCTCTCTCTATGGAGTCCGAATGGGCTGCTTTTTTTTCGCTCTCCCCCCTCACTTGGAGCCCAATTTCTCGGTTCCCCTGTAGATGAAGTCAAGAAGGGGGGAGGGGGAGCCAAAGGTTGTTTTGGTGCTTGCAAAACAACAGCCTCCCCCCCTTTTTGCCTCCGGAGTCGCCTCCACCGCCTCCGCCTCCTCCACCTCGTCGGGCAGGCTGGAAAAAGGTCGCTGGTGCTCGGCTCAGCCTCGCCTGCAGTCCTCCAGCAGCAGCCAAGAGGGAACACGTTGGAGCAAGCAGTCCGCATCTTCGACCTCCATCTTTTCTTTCGGCTTGGCTGGGCTCGGCTTTCTCTCTCTCTCTCCCTCCCTTCTCCCCACCCCGACACACACACACACAAACCCTCGATCGACTCCCTCCTCTAAATAAATAAAAACACAAGAGGTAGGGGATCTTGCGGGCGGGTGTTTGGGTAGCCGCAGAAAGCCCAATCCCACGGAGCCCAGGCGGAAAAAATAAACATCCGAAGCGGAGCGCAATCGGCGTGCACAAACGTATCAGGATTGCTAATAATAACGCCCCTTACATCCCGATTTTCAAAGGAGGGAAATCTGAAAACACCCCCCCTCGGGGGAAAAAAAATCGAGCCTGAATTTCTGGAAGGGAATGAAATAGGTGGGTTTCCCTCCCCCCCCCACTGCAAATAGATATATTGAGCCGCCTTCAAGAATTTGCCTAATATATTGTTATTCTGGTGATGGTGGTGGTGGTTGTTATCGGCAGCCCTCCTCCCCCCCCTTTTTTTTTAGCTTGGGAGTTGGAGAGAGGCAAAATGCGGAATCAAAATGAAATGAATGAAGGAGGAGGAGGAGGAGGGTGGGAGGGTGACCGAGAGAGGCTTTCCCCACTCCACCTCCTCGCTCCCCCTCCCCTTTTCCCAGGCTCCTTCCAAAAGGGAAAAGAACGGGGGCGGGGGCGGGTGGAGAGGCAGGGAGAGAATACCTAGAGAAGCCCCAGCGACTCTCAATGGATCCTCCAAAGGCAATCGAGACGGGTCTCCCGCAGCCGCCTGCCTGGCTCGCCCTTCTCAGAAGCCTTTAAGGTTTGCCCCTTGCGGCGAGAGGAGAAGCGGAAGGTGGCAGGGGAATCCTACAAAATCCAGGGGAGGCCCGGGCCTTTTTTGAGAACTCCTTCCATGTCGCCGGCTTCTCTCTCCCCAAAAGAAAAAGACTACTTTTTTTTCCTTTTGGCCCCCTCGTGCGCTGTTATTCCCTCCTTGGTCTTCGCGAGGTCTCGTTCCCTCCGGACGCAAAAAAAAAAAAAAAAAAAAAAACAGGAGAAAAGGAGAGAAAAAGGGAAGCAATCCTTGCAAAGAAGCTGGAGAGCTAAGTCGGCGGCGGCGGCGGCGCTGCTCCCAAGCCCAGCTGGAGACGGAGAGGAGGGGGGCTGAATCGGAGATGAATCCGGTGACTGAAGGTCAAACCTGCGTAGGAAGCCAGCAAACAAACAAGCAAGGGGAAAAAAATAATAATCAAAAAGAAAGCAAGCCACGCGTAGCAGCGCTCGCTCTCCCTCTCGACCGTCGCTCCTTCCCGGGGTTTGGCAAAGAAGGAGGGGAGGGAGGAGCGAGCACACCGCGCTTTCTTCCTCCGCAAGCACCCTCCGCCTTTTTCTCCACCTCCTGGATGCAGAGGCTGGCCTTTCTGCGCCGGGCCTCCCCCTTGCGCGGAGGAGGAGGAGGAGGAGGAGGAGGAGGAGGCAGCCAGAACAGCCAGCGCCTCCTCCCTTCTCTCTTGGCCTTGCTTTGCCTTTCCCTTCGCCCCCTTCTCCTCCTCCTCCTCCTTTTTTCCTCTCCGTGATTTACATGGGGTTTTACGGGGGGGGAGAGATGTTTCCAGGCAAATAGCTCGAGGCTGGCGTCGTTTTGCGCAACAACAAAAAAAGGTTATCAAAGGATGCCCAGTGGAGAGCCCAGCCCAAAGGGTCGCCTGCTGCGTCTCCCTCCTCTCGCCGTTGGGGTGGGTTGCATTGATTATGGCACAGCCAAGGATCGCGGGCTGGGTTGCTTGGGGCGGGCACGCGCTCGGCCCCAATGCGATGCCAGCTCATTAAAAAAAAAAAAAGCGAGCGCAAAATCCGCTCCCGGGGTCGTCGGCGGAAGCGGGCAGGCGCGCAGGAGGACAACGAGGAGGAGGAGGAGGGCGAGGGGGTGGTGGTGGAGGAGGAGGAGCAGGCTCCTTGCAATCACAGCACCAGAGGCAACCCAATAACAACAACAACAACAATGATAACGGGAAAGGGGGGGTCTGAGAAACCCAAGCGACGCGCGCTCAACAGCCAAAGCAGCAGCCGCGTCTGCAAAGGCCCGGGCTGGCGCGTGGCAAAAGCCGGAGCTGGGAACCACCGGCTTTCAGGAACGGAGTCTCTGGCAACGGCGGCGACGTGCGGGAAAAAAGGAGCGCGTGGGGGGGGTGGAAGGAGGGGGGAGAGGCAGCGGGGGCGGGCCCTTGTTGCAAAAATAAAATTAAAAATTAAAAACAAGGGAAGGGACGGGGTCGATGATGCAGATCATAACAAAGCCCTTTCCCTTCCAAAGTTAAAAAGGGCACAGACCTCACCAGATCAGCGAACCCGAACTGGAAATGCTGGAAATTGCATCTGCCAAAACCGTACACGCCCCCGCGATGCGCCCAATCCTCGCCTGTTGACTAGAGAAGGGCGTCGGGTTTGCGTCGCATCCTAGGGTGGCCAGGCGAAATCCGTGATGCTTCTCCACGATTGCACGGGCGGGATGGTCCCGATCCTGTTCCCAATTGCTCAGAAGTAAATGCGGCGGCTTTTATGGAAGTGGTGGCGGTGGAAGAGAGCAGGTCTCAATGGAGAACATAGAAGAAAATGGATATACTGTATTCGGGGGCAGAAAACACCATGCAGCAGCCCATCAGAAATAGTTGCAGAGGAGTGGTTGCAGAAGTGATGGAGAACATGCCCTTTTCCTTCTCTCTTCCTGAAATTAAGAACCAACGCTTAAATGAGCAGATAAGAGATTTCCGTGAAAGATTATAAAGAATTTCCCAACAACCAAAAGAGCTTGTAGATTTTAAAGCAGTAACAGGTGAAGTAGGATTATTCCATCAAGAGAGGAAAACAACCCACTTCTGCATTCACAAATCTCTTCTTCTACACAGGTTTAAGGCACTCGGTCTAGTCTCTATTCGCTTAAGTAATTACAGTATTAGATTTTCTTATTATTCCTTTATTAGCCATATCATAAGTTTCCCCCAGTGAACTCTAGGCAGTTAATAGAACTCACCTACTCACATAGAACTCACATAACAACCCTGTGGAGTATGCAAAGGGGGGGCTCTGTATGATCCATAAGTTGAAATACAATTTAGAATGGAGCAATACATACAGTATTGACTTTTTTTAAAAGTTGCAAGCAAGGTGAATTCTTCGGAAATCATTTTATTTTATTGACTCACGGGTAGCCTGTGAGGTATACCAAGTACTGTAGAAAGGACTTGTCTAATGGAAGGTTGCCCAAGAAGTTTGAAGCAGGGTGCATTTGATTTAATTGTTAATTATTTTTGATGATTTAATTTTTTTAAATTTAAATTGTGATTTAAATTAATTTGATTTTTACCCATTCTTGTTTGAAGGGTAGGATGGGGTAGTAATTAACAAGTTAATTAACAAGTTATTTACTCTAATGACTGCACCACATGATTTTGTGAAAATAAATCAAGGCAAATAAAGTTCCACATCTTTCTGAATCCAACTACTTAATACTGAACAGGCAAGCCTGCTTCAATTTCACAGGTGAATGTCTGAATCTTCACACCCTCTTACTAATACAGTTTTAATGGGAAATTTTACAAACAGTGCCTTCTGGACATGCACTTGGAAAATTCTGCTTCTCACACGTTGTATCTATTTTATTATTTTATCTAGATTATTTTTATTTTGCTTTTCTCTCAATAGGGAACCAAAGGTGACACATAATCACTAAAACTACACAGTGATTGTGTGTGTGTGTGTGTGTGTGTGTGTGTGTGTGTGTGTGTGTGTGTGTGTGTCAACAAAAACCAAAATAAAATCATTTTAAATGTTATACACGTCTGGGTTCTGCCATTGCCCTGTATGCCAAAAGAAATGGGGGAGACAAATTTCACTCTCAAAGCTGCAGGTGAAGCCTCAGATAAATCAGTATGATGGAACTGCTGAAAGAGTCAGATTTTCATAGCCTTGCCTCAGATTCGGTAATTTTAATTGATTTTGACCAGCTTTTGTTTTTGTCTACTGTGAATTCATGTTCCTTTCTCTGCTGGCCACCAATTTATTTATTTTTATTATTTGATGGTGGTTAATACTATTGTATTTCAGGGATAATATTTTCCATTTCCCCTTTTCTTTTATGCTGTTTTGATGTTGCTCTGTTAGTGGCCGCACTCGCTACTAGCTGGGCAGGATAAATAAATAAATAAATAAATAAATAAATAAATAAATAAAATGTTCTGAGCTGCCTCTTAAAGTTACCTCAGAGCAGGCGGTTCTACTCAGCATCTCCCAGCAGGGCTGGCCCTGTCTTGTTTTTTTTATCTCCTCAGGTGAAAACAACAAATGGCCATCTGTGCAGGTGGCAACCACACAGGGCCTCAATCCAGTAGCAGACTTTTCCCTCACAAAAATATTTATTTATTTAAAGTCTTTTTACCCTGCCTTTCTGCTGGGATAGGACCCAACATGAAAGGACAGTATATCAAATGTCACAACAGCCTTCCCGTCCTCCATGTTTCGAGCAGTAGCTTCACGTATCCCTGTTTTGTTTTTGTTTTCAGTTCATGGCAACCAAGTTGACAAAAATGCCACATTGTGACAGAAAATGGTGGTGACAGAGAGATGTTTCTTTTATCATGTTTCACTTTGTTTATCCTTCATTTCCTTCCACATGGCTTAGGGGGGAGGGGGAGGGGAGGGATGAGGACTATTATAACCTAACAGTGTCTGCGTTGTGAGTTGCCTTCAAATATGGCATTGAGAATTTTGCCCAAAAAACTCCATAAGAGCTTAATGCCAGATAGATGTCATTTTATGGAAACCCGTGAAGTTTCATCCCTGTGGGGAGGAGATGTTACTACAGAAAAAGTCCCACCACATGCCTTGTGGGGTTAGAGCCAAGGTGTTCAATATTTTGGACTCATTCCATAGAAAAAGAAAGGTAAGAGAGTAAGAGTCTAGACCAGTCCACATTTATTGGAGGGAAAACCCTGTCCGGATAGGGAAGGCTGCATAATATCCCACAACCGTTTACCAGTGCAGATATAATTTGAAAAATGGGGTCTCCTCCCTCATTTGGGGAACATGGGACTGAACCCATTCCCTGTTTTTGATATTCTGACTAATCTTTACCAAGGCAAGGCACTTGAAATACTGACAAGCTCTGGAGAACTTCAGGCATTTTGAACTCTTCTGAGGAGTTCATAGGGTTAGAGATAATAGGAATGGGTGGGTTCTATGCATTTCTCCTCAGAAGGAAGCCCAACTGAGTTTTATAGGGATATTCTCAAGGAATTGTTTATTTTTAAAAAAATATCAGCCTTTGAAATGCTTGAATAACCCCTTAGGAGTGCTCAGGGTCTGAACAGAGGACCCATCTTATTCCCCAAATTAAAAAGGAGCCCCTAACAGACTCACACCCATTCAGACCCACTTATGCACTGGTAACTGGTTATTAGGACTCACCAGTGCCCTATTTTGGGTTGTTTGTTGGTTTTGTTTCTATACTACCCATCTGACCAATGGTCACTCAGGGTGGTTCACGGCAATAACAGACATAAAAGAAAACAATCAGTGAGGTAAAATTAAAATAAAATAATTAAAATAAATTAAAAACACATTAAAATGGGCAACAATTAGTTACAGGCGTGACTTACTTTTCAAAACAACCAGGATGGTTTGTTTTGCTTCCATTTTTCGCTAAATTATTTCATACCTCCTGAGATAAATTATGCACCCTCAGTGTATCCAGAATTAGCTTGCCAACAAGGACATTGCACCTGTCCTGCAAAGTGTCTATGGTGGCAATTGGCCTTTTTCACAAAGGATTGTCATCTGTTTGAAAGCCTCTACTTGAAGGCCTGTTTAGTACCACCACCACCACCACCCCGCAAAAAAGAGTGAACAAGAACATTGATTACACCCTCTAATATATATATTGACAGCAGAAGGATTGTATGGGCATAATATTGGAAAAAGGATGAAGGAGGAAGTCCCCGCCCACGAAACATGCCGGCCGCTTGATTTCGGAGCTCCGCACCGAGATGAGAAAAGCTTTAAAATTTACTGTCAAAAGTCCTCGGAGCTGTGAGTAATGTATCATTAAACCCTTTGGGGTCGACAGGAAAAGCAATATATATATCTTCAAGAGTTAGATAAGCCTGATTTATTAAGACCTAGCTACTTTCGGTTTTGACTGTCTGAGTAGCCTGCACGGGGAGAGAGAGACTGAACTTTGCAGCTCCAGAGCGAGATTTCTCATGTGTGATTTTTGCTTGTTCATATGCCTGCCAAAAAGAAAAAGTCTTGTTTTCTAAAGACCTGGGTCAGAAAACCTTCCGATGGCACATATAGCCGTGCAGCTTTGCAACGTACTGAACCTGCAGTCGTGGGGGAAGCCGAGGCAGCAATGGCGACTGGTGGGAAGGAGGCAGAAACTACTCCCCCCGTAGATCCAGATTTCATGAAGGAAATGCGACAAATTAAATCAGAACTGGCTGGTCTAATGAGCCTGGGTTTGAAAGATGTGATGCGAAAGATGGATGAACTTTCATGAAAAGTTGATAACACCAAGCAAGATTTATCCCGTGAGATAAAGCAGACACAGGCAGCGGTGGATAGTAACGGCCAGAAATTGGAAAATTTGGCAGGGGAGATTAAGAGACTGGATACACGTGTAACAAAAAATGAAGGTGAAATCAACTCTCAAAAACAAGAATTAATGAAAGCCAAAAAGAAACTAACTTATTTGGAAGACTACTCTCGAAGACAGAATGTAAAACTGATTAATTTTGTAGTTCAAAAGAGGGGAGAACTAAAACAGGAAGTGATAACATGGCTTAATTCATTTTTATCTCGACAACTTGTAGAAGAAGATATAGAGAGGATTCACTATCTGGGCAACTCAAGAGAAGGAAGACCAAGACCAATAATAGTCAGATTTGCCTCTTATGTAAACAAAGAATGTCTTATGTCTTCTATAAGGGCAAATCCTGAGTTCCTGAAGAGGGGAGATAAAATCGTGCAAGTCTATCAAGACCTTTCCAAAGAAACCTCTGAATGGCGAAAATCGATGAAACCAGTGACAGCAATACTATGGAAACATAATTTTCGCTACTCTTGGGGCCATCCCCTGTTTTTGAAAGTCTGGAAAGGTTCTATTCAGCACACAATTTACTCCCTGGAGGAAGGCCAGCACCTTCTGAAAGCATGGAACATTCAAGATGACTCAACTTCTCTTAGTCCGGCTCCTGGGACTTCTGCGGCAACATCAGAATGAAGAACAACAGTTGAAGCTCACCAGTTCATCTCTCTCTTTTCTCTCTCCCCCCCCCTCCCCCTCCTTCTTTGTTTCATTTTTTCTTTCCCTTATTTTTTCCTTCTTCTCTATTTCTCCTTTTATTTCCCCCTAGCCCCCCCTTTTTTAATTTCCCTCAGGGGGGAGGGGGAGAGAGGGTGGTTTGGAGGGGGATAGAATAGTTTTCTGGGAAAAATTGATATACAGTATCAAGAAAACTAAAGAGCTTGTGGGATCTTGGCCGGTTATTGTCCATGGACGGATTTTCTCCCTCCTATCCCTTGAGGGCACATGCAAAAGTGTATGGTAGCTAGTGGGGTGGGAGAAAAGAACATATCTTTAGGGTGGAGGGTTTGGATTATTTTAGTTGTTTTTTTATTAACTGTAGGTGTTAAGTTTTTTTCCTGCACAATGGGACCACTCCAGAATATGAATAGAAAAAAAGTCAAGTTATGGGAAAGTTTATAAAATTAGCAACATTGAATGTGAAGGGTCTGGGGTCAATTTTGAAGAGGAAGAGAGTTGAAGCGATGATTAAAAGACATAAAATTGATATTGCTTTTTTGCAAGAAACTCATCAAACAAAAGATGGTGTTAATGAACTAAAAATTCCAAATATCAATATTTATGAAAAAAGTTTTGGCACATCTAAAGCAAGAGGGGTAGCCATCTTAATTTCAAAGAATTGTGAATGTATTGTTGAAAATGTGGTGAAAGATTCAGAAGGCAGATATATAATATTGCAAGTTGTAATGGGTAAAGAGCAATATACCTTGGTAAATGTATATGCACCAAATGCTAATCAAAGCAGCTTTTATAATGTCCTTTGGGATCAGATTGAAATTGTTAAAAAGGGGTATTTAATAATGGCTGGAGATTTTAATATGGTGTTAGACAAAATTAAAGACAAATCAGCCTGCAAGAAAAAAGACTGGAGGGCTAGACACAAAATATTAGCAAAGTTTATAAATATTACAGGATTGAAGGATGTCTGGAGAGAACTCAAAGGAGATGAAAGAAAATATACTTTCTACTCACCAGTTCACAAGAGTTATTCTAGGATAGATTTTGTGTTCGTTTCACAAAGTCTAATACCTAAAGTAAATAATACTGAGATTGAGATTATAAAAACATCTGATCACACTATAATGTCAATCGACATAGCAATAAACAAAAATTATAGAGAAGCTAGAAGATGGAGAATGAATCCAAAACATTTTCAATACCCAGAAGAGCTGGAAAGAGTTAAAAAGGATTGGTTGGAAACTTGGGACATTAATGAAAAGGCTTGAGGCAAAATGGGAAATATATGGGACACTTTAAAAGCTGTAGCCAGAGGCTTTATCATAAGAGAAAACTCTAGAATAAAAAAATGGAAGAGTTTAATAAAAGAAATCTAGAAAATTTAATAGCAGATTTAGAATACTATTTTTTTCCAACAATGATAAGAAAATATTGAGGCAGATTGAAGCAAAAAAAAAAAAAAGAATTAGACGATTTAGAATTACAACAAGTACAAAGACATTTACTCTTTTTAAAAAGAATTTTTTTTGCATATAGTAATAAAAACTCAAAACTTTTAGCCAGTTTAGCTCAGAAAAGAAGGGACAAAAACACAATAGGGAATATAAAAGACTCCTCAGGTAAGATCTGTATAAAAATGAAAGACAAATTAAAAGCTATACAAGAGTTTTATCTGTCTCTATACACAGCAAAAAATAAGACCAAGGAAGATATAGAAAAATATATTACTAAAAATCTGAAGAGGGTTTTGGAAGAGGAAGATATGTTGGAAATGGAGAAACCTATTACAGATCAAGAGATAGGTGAGGTAATAGATAAATTAAAGAATAATAAAACTCCTGGAGTGGATGGTCTGGGACCTGAATTTTATAAACTTTTTAAAGCAGCATTAATACCTAAACTAAAAAAGCTATACAATAAAATATTGGAAGGAGAACAAGTGCCGAGATCCTGGACCCACTCCTTAACCATTTTAATACCTAAACCCAATAAAAACTTAACGGACATTGGATCATATAGACTATTGTAGCGTGGGGTTAGTGATTCAGCAGTGATTTCAGCTCAGAGACAAAGCAGGCTGGAGACAGCTTCTAGTGAACAGCTCTTTAATCAGGGAGAGACAAGACTGAGGACTGGGGAGAGGGAGTTACATTTATAGGGGCCAGGACTGGCTAGGAAAAGATACATTTTGGAGGAACAATTACAACCAATCACAAGGCTGCCTTTTGGCGGGAACCAATAGGATTGAAGATCCAAATGCAGCAACTAGAATCAACCAATAGGCCTGTTCCCTTTGGAACAGGAAGGCAGTTACTTCAACAAGCAATTACAGATCAATACATAACATAGACCAATATCCCTATTAAATCAGGATGCTAAGATTTTTACTGCAATTCTGTCTAAAAGAATGAATAAATTTGTAGCTAAATACATGAAAGATGATCAATGTGGTTTTATCAAGGGAAGACAAATGGCAAACATTATAAGAAGAAATTTGAATGTTCTTTATGAAATGGGAAAAAGCACTATCAAAGCAGGCATGCTATCTTTAGATCTTTTTAAAGCTTTTGACTGCGTTCAATGGTCTACATTAAAAATTCTGCTGGAAAAATGGGGATTTGGGAAACTTTTTAAAGGAGTAATAAATCAATTATACTCAGAAGGTACTTCCTCAATAATAGTTAATGATGGAATGACCGAACAAATAACCCTAGGCCGGGGAACTAGACAAGGCCTAAATTTACTATAATATGAATATGACTGGAACCCATGTAGCACAGTATCTAATAAGTACTGTCTCTTTTTTCTTTGTTATATAGAAAAGAATAAAATTTTGAACAATGGAAGAACATTAATTTCACCCATCAGTGAGAGGAGCTTGAAACTTCTGGCCTTCTGGATATTCTGAATGGCAACTTCCATCTGCTCCAGGCCATCATAGTTAATGATAGTGAATGCTGGGAGCTCTAGAATATCCAGAGGGACCCCTTGAGTTTACATTGAATAACAAACTAAACCAGTTGCAGGGGTTATAGCCTTTCCTGTTCTTATAAGTTGTGTTGTATATTTACTCACACTTTAGTGTTTATTTATTTGTTTTCATACTGCTGACTTAGTGTACAATACAACTCCAAGTGGTATACACATTAAAGCAATAACCCAAAGTTCCGCAAACACAACTGATAACACGTTGTGGAAACATCTGTAAAAATAATTTGTGGGAGGATGCTCTCAAAAACTCCCCAGAACAAACTACAGTGGTACCTTGTATAAAGGAATTAATTCGTTCCAAATGAAATTATGTTAAGCAAATTTTCCTTTATAAAAATTCCCATAGGAATGCATTGAAAATGGAGTAATCCCATTTTATGTTGTACGGATTTTCCCCATAGGCAATTATGTTAAGCAGATTTCCCCTATCTTCAGAATTTTTTATGTTGTACAGATTTTATGTTATACAAGCTGTTTGTTATACAAGGGTCCACTGTAATAGAGTCTTAAGCAGCCTCTTAAAGGATGGGAAGGAAGAGACCTAATAAACCTCCAATAGGAGCTCATTCCACAAGGTGGGAACCACTACCGAGAAGTCACGATGCTTGCAGACTGTCTTCTTTGCCTCTCTTGGAACGGCAACTTGGAGAGGCAAGGCCTGGGAAGAGCAGGTGACATGAGAGATGTACCAACAGGTACTGAGGCCCCAAACGGTTAAGGCCTTTATATGCTAATATTACCACTTGGAATATGATGCAGAAAACATATTACATACTAGTAAAAGTGTTCTGCGTATACAGTATACCACCCATAGCACTTAAAGAACTCTCTGGACTGTTAACTATGCAAGCTACACATTGCTGCCACCCCAGCAAGCTGAGTGCTCATTTTACCGACTTCTGAAGGATGGAAGGCTAACTCAGCCTTGATTGAACCCTGGGTCCTGAGCACAGTTTGGGCTGCAGTACAGCAATTCAACCACTGCCCTATGAGGCTCCTGTAAAAATTAAAAGAACTCCTATACTTAAGTGTGTTGGGTTGCCTTGTAGTCGAGATGTCCATTTTGTCTTCCAGTAGAGAAGCCAGCCAAAGTTATTTGATTCTGTGTGGCTGATGAAATTTCGTACCCTGACAACTCATGGGGCCTTGGGCAAGTTTCATGGTTTCACAATGCCATCAGAAAGAGGGACTGGTAAATCACTTTCATGTATTTGACTCATAAGAAATGCTGCAGGAGTCACTGTAAACTGGAATCAATTTGACAGCATTTAATGATTTCTCATTCATGTGGTTGGCATAGGTCAGAAGTAACTTGACAATACATAACATCAAACGGTGTAGTTTAATCCTGCAATGTGTGTATGAACTTATAAATCTGCATGTGAAAATATCTTTTTGTATCTTTTGGTTGGTATGTATTCCCTCTTTTTTGGCAATGTCTGGAGTCTGCATGAAAAACCATTTGGGAATTAATGCTTTTAAAAATGTATTTCAAACTTTTGACTCTTTTCCCTTCCTTAGCCCTAAACTACTGAATGTTCAACGTAAGATCTAACTTTTTTAAAAAAAAAATAGATGTTTGCATACTGTTATTCTAATTTTGGGCCTGGGGAAATATATATAGCAACTGCAGCCAATAGATGGAACATATGGTACATATATCTTATAACCTAAAAATCCATGCATAAATATTTTGAATTCTATTTAGCTTGATCAGGAAACACTACCATCCCTGGTTCCTTAGCAAAAAGAATGCTAGAATGAATAGACACGTTTAAAGGTCTGCAAAGCTCAACTTTTTAAAAACCATTCAGAGCTTGTCTACCCATGTTTGTTTGAAGTGGGCTGATGTGGGATTATTTCAGCTTCAGAAGAGATCCAGTAGGTAATTTTTCCAATCCTTGCATCCAAATAACACAGGCACCTCAAGCAACTTTGTTTGGTTCCTCTCCTGAATAGAAAAAGAAAATCCTGTCCTTATCCTCTCCTGTCTCCTCTTGCTTCCAAAAAGAAGCTTTCATTTAAAAAAAAACAGCTTATCAGCACTGTCAAAATATGAGGTTGTTGTTTTAAATAACTTTATTGACCCCTCACCCCCCCATAGAGGAAGTGTTCATTTTGCCATGGTCACAAAGGAGCTCTCTTCTTAAGCTGCTTCACTACATTGGCAAATTAACAACTGTAAATTTGCTTTGGTTTGCTTCCAGTGATTGCACCTGCTGGAAACAAACCAAAAAGAACCCATATATACACACATACACACACGCACACACACAGGGAGCCCCTGACAGCAAGCCAGAAAATTACAGGTAGGAACGCTCTGGAAATGGGCTGATTTGCTCCAGCAACTATATCAGGTGATCACTGTAAAAAGGAGCAAACCAGCCCCTCCATACAGCAAACCCAACAAGGTAAAAAGATGGGTGAAGTTGACGACACTGAGTCAATTGCAAGCTTTCTCACTGGCAACTCTTTTTCCTGCTCTGTCTTTAACAGTAATTCCCATATCCATGACTGAAAATAAGCATAAAATACTTCTTGAATTTATGCATGCTAGGTTAGCTTTTAAAGTGAAAAACTGGTAACCCAACAAAACCTATGCCATGTAATCTTGAGCCTGTAGCATCAGAAATGATGTTATACATAATATCAAGTACTAAAGAATACTGTATACTACTTCTGAACATGATCTACTTAAACTACGAGAATTATAAGTATGTTGTTTATTTCCTTAAATTCTGTGTTTCCTCCAAAGATGGCATTTATAAGGGTTCCTAGTTTGTCTTTGCAATAATCCTGTGAGGGTCTGAGGAAGCTTCATGACTGAGTTTAAAGCTGAACTTTCCTGATCTTAACCCAGCTTGAGTCTAACCACTGCAGTGCAAATATTTCCTTTATAAAAATGTTGCTAAATGTGCATATACACAGTTTATTAAAAATATTCTGCTAGTAATAATAATCACCTCATGCAGTGACAATATTGTTAAAAAGCCAATAATAATGGTAGTAGTAATAATAACAATGGAATCTCTAACCCTCCCAAATCCTGCCTGTGTTGATCGTCCCTGCTCATCCAAATAGAGCTTCCATTCCACTGATGTCTGGTGCCAGCTATGGAAAAGTGAAGAAAAGGTACTCAGGAGCTATAATACAGCAGTTTGCTCATTATAATTCTCACAGTGTTATTGTAATCCTTGCAGGAGAAGTTGAGCAAAGGGGCATAAGAAGCAAATCACAACCGAATGGAAGACTGGCTACGTGAGTTTGTTTCATTTGTAAACCCATCTTTCTTTCTGCAAACTGTGCCTTCCCTCCCCACTTTACTCTCAGAACAACACTTTGAGCTAGAGCAGGATGAAAGTGATTTGTGTTAAGGCTACTCAATGGGTTTCATGGCTTGAAGGGAATTAGAATCTTGATCTTTCAAACCTCAGTTGAGTATTCTAACCACTGCACCAAAGTAGCATGTCTGTGCATGTGGATAAAAAATAATAATCATACTGTTGTACTTGATCAGAATTGAGTCAGAAGTCTCAAAAATGTCTTCATTGGATAAGAATGGATATATTGGTGTTCACATTTTTTTCAACAAATAGGATTGCATCATGTGCTGTGTATGTTGTACATTTAATTTTATTTAAGTTATTATTTAATTATTTTTAAATAGCTGGATTCTCCCCCCCCCCATCATGGTGTGTTTTAATGATACAAGCTACTTTGAATCCTTGTTTTTTTGGGGGGGTGAAATGGAAATATTTTAAATAAAGAAGATAAATCAATGCATTCGTATTGGTAATTAATCATACTTACCTAAACTGTGTCAGGTCACTGGTGCTGACGATGTCGGATTAACTTTATATACAACGGCATATAGTTTACCTCAGTCAAGGTTTTATGGAGGAATCGGGGCCATTTCGTTGGAAAGTAGTAACTACTGTGGAAAAATTCCTAACAGTAATCAGCAAGCAGGTTGCAGGCACAGGTGCTGAGCTTCTGCGTTCCCTGGAAAAAATATGTTGCATTCTTTTCTGTTGAGAACATGGATTACATTAATGGCTTCTGAAGTCATAACAATTCAGCTGAATTCTCTTCATATCAGTATTATAGTTCTTTCCCACCCCTAGTAAATATTACTGTCATCTCATTATTGCATTTATTTTGCATGCTGTTTGCAGATGTCCTGTTTTATCAACAGATGGACATTTTATTAACTTCCTCAATTTTTATTTGGTGCCTTCAATATTTGGAATGGCCTTACATTCATCAGACACCTGCATCGTAAAATATACCCGTTCTTCTGAATTGTTTTTCCCCATATGATTTCACAGAAACCCTGATAAGCATTCAAGGGAAAGGAAAGCCGGAGTCCACTATTTTGCAATGTCTTAATTAGTCTCAATAAAAGTGTTGTCCATCTACAGAACCTGGAAACATTACCATGGGCTATGTTGTCTGTAAAATTCTGGGAACAGTAGTCCAAAAAACCACAACACCCTCCCACAACTTTGTCAAGCTCTGCTCAAATGTGGCAGCTGACAACTTAACTATTCTGCACATTTTGAAATAGTTATTTCCTAGACACACTCCTCCTGCCCAACCATGATGACCAATACCAGTTAGCCTAAAAGAAAAAAGACAGTACTGTAGTTGAAATTTCAGGGGTCTAACTTTCCCTCTTTACCAGATGGTCCCTATTTCCTGGTCCCAGTTCTGCACCTATTTTGACTGCTATTTTGGGCTGTCCTCTCTGTCCACACCCCACCCCAATTTAGTTTAGTTTAGTTTAGTTTGCTAAGGGGTTCTACATTTCCAGCATGCATGAATGGATAAATGTCAGCTATGCTTTTCCATTTACATTGTTGTCAAAAAATGTAGAAATATTTATTTATTTTAATTGCTTTGAAACTACTTTGCATTGTTTTCACATGGTACATGCTAATCATTTTAATGTAAACCACTTGAGATATTTTACTATATTAAGCAATATACCAGTACTATAAATAACTAAAAATAAATACAGAGCACATGGATCAATGCGGGTGTATGTAAGTAATTGGATGTGCACGAATACTCAGAAGTGCAATGCTGTCGGCAGGCTGCCATCCAGCTGATGAGGTTTGCTTGGAATGCTTGATCAAGTACCATAGGAGCATTGCAAGATATTGACTTTTAGATGGGTGAAACAGGGTTTTTGTAAAATAAAATACAGTGTATTGCTGACAGCAAAACATTTCAAGAACACAAAGTAACCAAGGATGTATGCATGAATTTTTCCAGTGGAGGAAGCTATACTATAGTCTGTTGACATAATTGGCTCATAAAAATGCAAAACACAGTGTTGCAAGCACAGCATTTATTATAATAATAATTAAATTAAGGATGACTGTAAGAGGGTCCAAGCACCTCCGACATGAAAGTAAGAGACTCACAAACTGGTCCTTGGTGATAAAATGCTCATCTCTGCTGAAGGGAGTCCTTGGTCACAACAAAGATCTGCCTCCACTGCTGAAATCGTGGGGATTTAACTTCCATTGAAGCACATGCTTAAGTAAACATATTAAGCCAAATCTATACAGCACATCTCTAGTTTCTATGCTGCCTGAGTTGACCTGTGAAAACAAAGGCGCTAACAAGAACCAGGTTAACCGCAATGTGTGTCTCATGTACAATAATTATCCAAGAGGTGGAATTTCTTACGGTCCAAGGTCTCAGTTCAATTTCAGATAGGTTCTTGGAGCCCATATTGTTAAAGCAAAAGCCTCAGACAAAAACATAGCAGGATATTGCACCTTGAGAATCTTCCTCCTAAGTCTTAGGAGATGCATTCCAAGGCCCATGTTTCCCTATCCTTGACTTAACAAGTCACATCTGGTGCAGATGTGCATTTCATAGATGCTGTAGTAGTACATAATTTGAATCTGGAGAACATGAAGTTCTCCGATACCCATCAGCCTGGCCAATGGTGAGAGATACCAAGAGTTGTACTATAGTAACATCTGGTGAATCATAGACTCCTGCCTCTGGTTTAATGAATCAACAGAGGAATCACCTAACACCACTTTCTGTGTAGATAAAAGGACTGGAGCCACTTTAACGCAGTACCCCCAATTCCCGTTTCAGAGAGACGAGTCAGGAGGATGCCATGATCTATAGTGTCAAAAGCAGCTGAGAGGTCTAATAAAACAAATCTCTATCCATTTCCCTGCATGTCATCTGCCAATGTACTTTTTCTCACATGTCTCAAGGCTCCTTTAATCAAGATTATGACATTGAATGAAATTATTTTCCATCCCTAATTGACAGCAATAAAGTGTTTATTTCAAAAGGAAAATGTTTTGCAGCTCATAAATAATTTCCCATTGATTTTTAGCTGTCTCTTAACCCACCCATTAGTTAATATATATTTAGCATGGATTGCCCACTGCTCCTACCTGAGAGCAGCCCCCTTTCAGAAAGAGAAACAAAAACAGAGTAACACAAACAGTTGTAATAAATAAAGAAAAGTCCACCTTTCCTCCTGCTTTTATTTAGGGTAAGAAAAACTAAAACAGAACAGCCTAAAAATAATTGGTTTCTTTGTCTCATTGATTCTGTTCCTTTGAGCATTTCATGCCCTGTTGGGTAACCCAGAACATCATGTGCCATCTTATTTTCTTTGAAATGTGCAAGGCTATAGCTCCAAAAATACACTCACCCTGTTAGGTCTCTGACTGCAGAGCTAGCAGCTAGGAATTAGGGTTCCCCACTATATCTCCAGGGAGAACTGCCCCGCTTGTGTGGTCTTGGGAAAGAGGCACCATCCCAGGATGGCTCTAGAAGAAGGGAATGGTCAACAATATAAATTTTGAAAATGAATGAATGAATGAATGAATGAATGAATATTTCTGAGTACTCTGTTCCTAGAAAACCATGAAGACGGTGGCCATAAGTCAGAATTCACCTGACACCTAACAAAGATTCCTTAACCAAACCTCTTTAGGTGCACAAATGTTCCTATCAAAGACAACTAACACAGTTTGAGTATCAATAAATGCCTGGTGGAGTCCAATGATCATGTACTGCCTCAGAAAATAGCTGCCAGGAAATTCAGAAGCACAGCAGAATCAAGATTACCTTTTTTCGCCTATTTGTTTCCAGCATCTGGTAATAAAAACAGTTGTATTGCCTCTCAATAAGGACATTTTACTTCTATATGCAAGAGCTGTTAACAAACCTAATATATATGAATCTATAACCAATTTTACATTGGTCTCAAGCTGACAGTCATCACCTTTTCCTCTGGCTTATTTATTTATTTATTTATTTATTTATTTGTTTGTTTGTTTGTTTGTTTGTTTGTTTGAGTATTTTACCCCCCCCAAAATCTCTTTGGAAAAGGACCCAAGGCAGTACAATTAAGACATATTCAAGTTTGAGAACAGAGAATTGAGGGCTGTTCTGAATCTGCTGCCAGTCAGTTTCAAAGGACACTCATGAGTCAAGAATTAATTTCTGTTTGGTAAACATCCAGCCAAGAACCCAAGAGTTGGGGCAGTGAATTCCACAGGCCCACCATGCCTTTTATTTTCTTTGTTTTGTTTGGATAATTACCACCTAGTACCTTTGGAGAATGAAAAATTGGGCTCCTTAGAAGTTAGGAACGTTACATTTTCAGACTATTACTGTCCGAATATTCTCAACCAATCTGGATCCTTGCAAGATTGTGGCACATGGGCCCCTTTTTTGAATTCTGGGAGTGCAAGTTTTTTTAAAAGTATGATTTGTGTTCTCTGTTATTTCTCTGCTCTTCTTTCTCTTTCTTTCTTTCTTTCTTTCTTTCTTTCTTTCTTTCTTTCTTTCTTTCTTTGGTGTTGAGTAACCAACATAGCCTGTAATTATTCTGTTTATGTGTTCTGGAAAATAGCAGAAAAATAGCAGAGAACGCAAATCATACTTTTTAAAAAACAGCTGCCAATACCATTATACTGATTAAGTTCTTTATAAAGAAAATGCTATGTGCCCCTAATTAGAAACAAAGAAATAACACTTAAAACAAAAAGCAATGTAAAGTTCTTGTTGCTATTGTTTGTTGCTGTTGTTTTTAAAAAACTCACCTTGTGGGTTGTCTTGTGGCTGAACCTCTTAGCTGTAGCAAGGAGTGGCTGTGAATGTATGGGTCTATTTTTCCAGCATTCTTGGCACTCTGCTTGCATTCCTGTGGAACAATGCAGGGGAAAATACAGTATGGCTGTAAGGAAATCAAAGTAGTAGGGCATCCGTGCAGTCTTGTGCCAAGTGCCACTTTATTAGCATCAGCAGGTGTAACTGCCACCAAATGCCTTCTTTTCTCTGAAGTAGAAATTCTTCTGTACTAACTCTAGGACCCCTCCCAACCCTTTCTGTCTGGCAAACAGTACAAATGACCTCTAACCTAATAGAAAATGCCCCTTCCTACAAATTTCTTTCTTTCTTTCTTTCTTTCTTTCTTTCTTTCTTTCTTTCTTTCTTTCTTTCTTTCTTTCTTTCTTTCTTTCTTGTGTAACCAACATAGCCTGTAACTATTCTGTCCCTGTGTTCTTGAAAACAGCAGTGAGAAAGCATGGTTAAGTGCACACCTGTCTGTGCATACACAGAACCTCTTTTTGTAATCATGTCACACTTCAGTTCTGATTCAGTGTTCTGCCTTATCAGGCAGTGTGTGTGTGTGTGTGGGGGAGTCCTGAAGCATAGGAAAAAGTTGTGGGTGCAGATAATATAGTAGAATCCTTTGAAGAGACTTTCCCAACTAGATATGTGCAAATGGCACACCATAACACTCAATATCCCTCTGCAATGCAATGCTTCCAGCCTGTCTTGAAGTAACAATATTTGTTGCCCCAGTCAAAGACAATGGCAAGAGAAAACAGTTACAGTCAGTCAGACTGACATAAAATAAAATTAAAAACAGCTAAAATTAGGGCAAGAGACATAATAAATACACATGCATGTTAGCTACCATTAACTCAGTACTTTAGATACAATTGGATCAATGCTTTACATATGAGATAGCTTATCCTTGACTACTGACCTTGCTGTCTTGGGTGATGGGAACTGGAAAATAACAGTAACTGGATAATAGCATCAGTATCATTATTCGCTATGGTGCAGTGGTCAAACTGCAGTACTGCATCCAAAACTCTGCTCACAAACCTTCCATCCTGCCAAGGTGGGTAAATTGAGTAGGGGAGCAGGCAATGTGTAGCCTGCATAATTAAATTTTAAACCACCCTGAGAGTGCTTCCAGTGCTGTGGGGCAGTATACAATCAGCACACTTGTGTTCACAGAACAAGAAGTGATGAATTCCTCCCCTCTCCCGATAGCATAACATGAATGTAACATTCCTTTATGACTCATAAGGTGTTTTCTCTTTAAGACTCGCCTAACATGGCAGGTAGTAAGGATAAAATGGATTGGGGGAAGGGTGCTGCACACAAACTTTCCTGAACTGTTGGAATAGGCAAACTAGGCAAAAATGTCACTGTTAAAATGAAACAATTATGTGGACAATTGTACACATTTCAAACCCGTTCAGTATTCAAGCTCTCCTTTTGCACCCCTCTCCCAGTTTCTTCTTTTCTTATTCTTCTTTAGCATTTGTCCTAGAGAACTACAGCTGTAAGAGATTCCAAGAGATGACTGAAATTTATTAGTGTTGTGTTTCCCAGTTACTTGGCAAAAATTACTTTTTTTGCTAGTTAGAAAAATACCAGCTAGTTATTTTTATCTTAGCTCCTTGTACATTACTAAAAACCAAGGATATAAGAGGAGACTGGCTTGCATAAAATTATATCTGCTAATTCCATGTACAGGGGTGAAATTAGAAACAATGCTTACTGCTGAAGCAGGAACCTAGAACATCTCATCCTAGTGGGAAGACAATGAGCAAGTAATTTGTGTTGCCTGCTGAATTTGTTGTGCATGTGCTGTTGTGGATGGTTACTTTCAGGCTTAATCAGTTTCAGTCTTATGATTCATAGTTGGACTGGGCAGCCGTTAAAATGGGGGCAACTTCCAAAAAGAGGCCAAACCTTCCAAAAGAGAAGGTTTTGAAAGGTTTTCAAATAGAGAGAATAGAGGTTTCCTTTTTGAAAAAGAATGCATGGCCACCTTCATTGCTTCAAAATATTGCATTCCTATGGAGACTTGTTGAGTTCATCCTTACGGCAGTCTGCTTCATGTTTTACTATGTTGTTTTTTATGTTCATAGAAGACGTTTATCATATGCATGGGAGGAATGTTCCTTGTAAAACACCATGCTCTTAAGAAGGCATAGTAAAACCAAGACAATCAAGATCTTAATGGGTAATACATTTTATGTGCTTACAAGCATATAACATTTGAGCCTGAAAATACTGGCATAGCTGCTCTCAAATCATGCTATTAATATTCTATAACAAATGTTGTTGCTGCTGCTACTGACGCCGGCTGGTTCCAGTGTAGGAGAGCCGTATCTGGCCCTGTCCTATCTCTAATCAAAAGTTTTTGCCCAGATTTTCAAAGGCATTGCAAAAATACTTCCTCTGTTCTTGTGATTTTTGGCATTGCTCGGGGTGGGGTATGTGTTTTTCTTCTTAAAGCTGCACTGGTTCTTGGTTGCCTTCCTTTGCTCTCAGTGATCAAAGCTTAGGAAATTCCTTTTTAAAGAAAGAAATAATTATTGATACATCACATTATGGCTGTCCCCAAAGTAATTGAGGAAAATTTAAAATAATTCAATACGTTACTTGTTCGTTGCTTTAGAATCCGTATTTATTGGGGAAAGTCTGCCTAACTTTTTGCTTTTTCAAACTCCCTCAAAATGTACCCCCATCCTATGAGGAAAGTACTGCTCCCAAGAACTAGTAACATGCTATTTGCTAAACAACAGTGTGCCCTTATTATACCAAAAGTTAACATAGTATAATTGTTATTTGCTAACTTGTTCCTATCAAACATTATCTTTGATGGTATCATACCACCAAATCTGGTTGATCATGTTTTTTTTTTAAAAAAAAACCACGACTTCTGGTGATGTCATTGCAGTCAATATCACCTCACCATCTTCCTCATGAAAAGTCTAGTAGCACCTTGCAGACCAATAAGCATTAGTTATCATAACTTAGCTTTGGTGGACTGCTTCATCAGATTAATGGAGTATTGGCTCACATGGTGGTTTATTATGCATGTTCAGTGATGGCTGGGTGGTAAGAGGATGTCATTAGTAGGTTGAGATGGAACTAAAAGGCAAGAAGTATAAGCATTATTATTTACCTTTACAGTGGTTTTTTACCTTTACTGCTGTTGGTTAGTAACACAGACAGGAATTTCTCACATGGTACATTTTCTTGTTCCTTGAAAAATGGCAAATGCTTTTTATTTCATGAACATGTTGATCAGCTCAGACAGAGCCAGAGACTGAACAACTGGTGAGGGGGCTGAATTAGAAATTTAGGTTATAGATAAAGAGCAGCTTGTTATTTCTTCAATATTAAGAGGTAACAATATTTCAGGTTGAATTATTTTTTTTCTTATTTGGTCAAACTTAAGTTGACTGTAAAATATACTCTTGGAGGTCTGTAATGGAGGGAAGGATCTGCTTATTATCATTTCCTGTAACCCAGCCACAAGGAAGTCTAAAGCCATCATGGCAGCAACAGAAATAAGATTGGCTAGGCACGGTTCAGGTAGGCTTAGGCTGTGCAATCCACTACTGAGTTTGTTATAAGAGGAGAAGGAACAGGGAATGCTTTGAGGAGGGTTGCTGTGCCAGAGGAGATGCTCTCTTCTTGTTACAGAAAGACAAATACAGGTACACTAGAGTAGAATTCAAGCAGTACACAAGTGAGCAATTCCCAGTGCTATTAGCAAGGAAATTCCTGTGAGAGGTACCTCAGGGAAAGACACTGGAGTACTGTGAGGCTAGAAACACAAAGATGGTATCTTTTTTGAGTAGTAAAAAAGACCAGAGGCAGGAGACAGCCGGAAGACCTGTGAGACTGAAACATGAAGCAAAAAGGAATCCCCTAGAAAGAGCTTGGCATTTGAAGGAGATAGTCGAGAAGACAGCCAGTGTGATGTAGAATCCCTAGGATCAGGGATTCAAGGCGTGTTCAAAGGTGTGTTCAAATCCCTGCTTGGCCATGGTGGCAATGCTAAACCCTTCTTTGAGCATCTCCCATACTTTGAAAACCCTATGAGGACCACTATTATTGGAAATGACTTGACAGCACATAACTGCCCCAAGAGAACAAAGAGTAGAGGGCAAGATTTTTATTTCCCACGCAATCCACACACCCTGTAAGTCTTGCATGTGACCCAATGTATGGGTCCTCATAGGCTCTCAGCATCATAGCTTGCCCCAGTCTCCATAAATCCCCTGCCTTGGTTTGCAATGCTCTTCAAGGGTGTTCTTTATCCATTGCAGGAATGTATGCTGACTGGAAGGCAGAAGTTGTAACCATCTGCTGAACTCTTTCCAAAATGATTCTAGTAATTTGACTTGGGCAGAAACAGAGGGGAGATTGATAGGAAGATGCTAATGATTTATGAAGAGCCTCAAGGTTTCTAGATGCTGTATAAAAACATGTTTTCAGAACTCAGTCCCTCTCAGGATCCCACTCAACCCAACATAGTGCAAAAAGGGGACAACTGGAATCTGGAGTGCAGAGAAAAACAAGAAGTTTCAAACACTGAGTCTTATTTGGGGAAGGACTGGTTTTGCTCAGAAGAAATACCTTCTAAACCCAGATACCAAGATGTGGAAAGACTATGGCAATCTGCATCGTGATGTCCTCCTATGGACAATTTTGTTCTTTCTAAACGGAAGTTGCCAAATTCCTTCAACCAGCCACCTGTTGGGCACTTGGAGACTAGTTTTCACACTTCAAGCATTAAAAAACCCCATTTTCTCTTCATATGTAGGTATTCCCCCTAAGTATGCTTGTGCCTCCCCCTTGGTTCTCAGTAGCCCATCTTGTGGGTGCATCACCATTGGAACTGTCTATCAAAGGAAGCAAGGTAGACCTTTAACAAGGTGCCAGAGGGCATCCATGCTGTACTACCAAAGGTTCTTCTGTTCAAGGTTCCCATCAACCATGGATGCCTTTGTCAGGGTGTTCCATTCATCCCTGCATTTCAAATATTCCTTTTTTATTGATATACAACATTCTGAGTCACTTGAGCATGGTCTTCCTTCCTTCTTCCATGGTGAATGCCCTGTTGGTTTTCTTGGGGGCAAAGGATTCGTGTTCTCCCAAGGTTTGAGGTGTGTGAATCTCTCTCTGTCTCTCTGTCTCTCTCTCTCATTTTTCAGAGGCTCCATACTCTACCAGAGTTTGCCTCCTAATCTTCATTTGCTTTGTGTCTCTTTACTTACTTCAAACCAGTCCTAAATATTTGGAAACCCAGAAGTTTAAGACGTGTGTTTTCTTTAAAACGAAACATTTGTATGTAAGCAAGCTGAATTGTTTGATATTTGTACAAATCTTATTTTGATCAAATTTGTTTCTGGGATTCAAGTTTGATAATAATGGGGTGGAGAATGGTAAATACATTTTTTTGGAAAAGGAACAAGTTAAAAATGCAAGAGACAATGACTGGAAGCAGAACTAAGAGCAGATTTTTTTGGTGAATATTAATGGGTAACACATAACTAGAGCAACCTGAGGATTCTTTCTTCACCAAACATCACTCCTTTTTTTCTACATCCTTTGTTATTTGCTCCATTTTCACTGCATATTTTAAAAATAAATATTGGACATATTTGCTAAAAATCAAAGTTCTGGACCCAAATCAGGCCAAAGTCTTCACTCACCATGTTTCAATATATTCTGAAAATAAAATATACAAATTCATGTGTGCTTTATCATCTTTGGTGAACAATTCCTAGGGTTCCTCCTTTGACACATAAACTTGTATGCATACATACAATTGCAACTGTTAAGCTAAATAAATCCAAGTACTGGTTCCTTTCAGGGTAGACTCCCTGAATCAGTGGGACTGATATAAGTGCTGACATGCCAAATTCTTTTTATTCAGTGAATCTAATATAGAAATTAGATTTAGCCAAGAGTGATTTTAGTTTAAAAACACACAGAGGAAATTAATGAAAAGAAATTAATGAGGGGGCAAAAAAGGAAAGAAAGGTTGTTTCCTCAAGAAGAAGAAAGGAGGGTTTACAAAGGAGTAAAAGACAAGAGAAAACAACTATGGATTGACCCCCTTTAACGAGGGGGTGGCAGGTCCTAATCTTGAAATTAGGAACTATCACAGTTACAGGTTTTTAGAAAGTTGATTATTTGTCTTATGTTAATTAAAATGAACTGATTATTCAGTCAGCTAATCAGATCAATTACAATGAAAATTAATTTTATATTAATGTTAATTGCATTGCCATGTACAGTTAATGCTTTATGGGGAAAGAGCTTTCAGTGTAATAAATAAGATTTGCTGCTGTTGATAAGGAAAAGTCTGTATGCTACTTTTCACAGTTGTGCATCACAGGCACAGTGGGTTAGAACCTTCAGCCTGGTCTAGTCAGTGAAATTAGTGGAATTTTTGTAAATAACACATCTCATTGATTTCAGGTGGGGCTGCTGAACTAACCATTGAGTATGACTAAGCCTTGAGTCACCGATTAATACACTGATTTTAAAGAGGTAGGTCTGTAAGAACTAATGTTTATTATGGAGAAATAGTTAAGTAATTTATTATACTTAATGTGATCTTTAAAAGTGTTTTTAATCTCATGCATTTGTTTTGGTGTATTTGTTTGTCTTGATTTTCACAATCTGAAACCATCACCCCTCCCTCCAAAACAGCCAATATCTGTCTTCAGGGACTACTAGATTCTGTGAATAACAGTCCAGGAATTCTGGAAGTATCTTGTTTTACAAACTAAGACCATCTTATCAAAAAGGTATTTCAGTTCTGAGCTAACATGCTGAGGCACAGCAGTAGAAGAGACATTTACAGTAAATGCCATGTACCTGTTATTTCCAAATCCCCCCCATAAATGTATAATGCCTTGATTTCCCACAATTTTAAAACACCTATGTCTTGAAGACATTTTTTGATCTGGTATTTCTTCTAGGCAATAATTAAATTTTTGTTTGGCAGAAGCAAACCCTTAAGTTCATACTCTCTAGTGTAAGAATTTCCAGATTCAGAAGATGAATGTATTACATGAAGATTTACTTAGATTTTACTTTACTTTACTCAATTAATTGTATTAAATTTATCACTGGGAAGTCTGATCCTACATAACACATGGGACTGTCTCATTGGAGCTTACTTCTTTTTAATATGCATATAATTGCTCTATCAGAGGGCACCTTTAGACTTCATAATAATAACTTTATTTTTATAATAACTTTATTTTTATGCCGCCTTTCTTCCCAATGACATACACAAAGAATAAACTGAAATTTGAGGACAGAACTTTCTACAGATTTTCTACTTCCTCCCCACCACCTCTTAAACAAGAAAATCTATGTTGGGTCATTTTTTATCATTCTTTTTTTATACTAGTAAAGACCTTTGAAGAAATTAAAATGTCACAGCCTCTCTCCCCTCAAATAATTTTGGAAAGGTATTTCACAAAAAAACTTTTTTTCCTGTAACATGCACAAGAAAAATCATTTATACTTAGGAAAGTCATGGAAGAATATCCACAAACATGTTAAAATCTACTCATTGTTGAGCATTTTTGCAATAAATCCCACTGATTAAATCTATAATTAAAGCAAAGATAGTAGTGGACTTTTCAAGCAGTTTTATCTGCCACTATAGCAACAACATATTTTACACTGTAAAGTGTATTAGATATTGATATACATTTATTGCAGTTATTGGAATGATGCTTTCAAATTCTTACATAAAAAATAAAGATCCTTGGAACTGCTTTCAGTTCTATTTCCACAGCTGTTTAGATGCCAAAATTCATTGTTTGTTAAGTCTCAGTATATTACTTTTCATTTGTGTTTGATGAGTCAACAAGCTAGAATGGACCTGCTTGACCACATGCAGAGAGCTGCAGATATATGAATGGGGCAGGTAGAAATCATTGCAGAAGGAAGGAGTGTAGTTTGATGAGTAGTGTCTGACTGAAAATGATGTAGCTAAACCAGACAAGCTGCTGTTTTCAGCTATCCCCATCTTCTCCAATGTATTTGCAGCTCTGGTCTCAGCCTCTTTATTCAAATGGGTTCTCAGACATTTGCTTCTCAAGGTTGTTGTCCCTAAAACCCAAGAAGGGAGCCCTATCTACCATTAGGGGACTCACATACTGTACTGTACTTCCAAGTCAACACAGATAGGGTTGTGTTACAAATACATTTCATCCCAAATCTAGAATGATATAATTAAATTCCCATCTCCTTCCTTCAGTCTTTCTCTCAATCATTCTTGTCCCAAGTAGTACAGAAAATAAAATCAGATAATATATCCCAGTGAGAGTAAAAATAACCCACCAAAAGTATTAGGGTGGGGTTTCTTTCCCACCAAATATTGTGGCATCTGTTAGTCATTAAGGTGCCCCTGTTCTTTTGTTTTTATTTTAGTTTTAGTTTTGTTGTACATTTCCAGCAGGATGTGGTTAGTCAAAGAAAGTCTCAGTAATTTTTTATCTGGAACAGAAGCTTTTCTAAGAATACGATCACAACCATTGCGAGGCACGAACTACCTAACCAAGAGTGCTGTAGTTCCTTTTAGATTTATTAATTGAATCTTCTGTATTCATCTTGCAAGTCCATCTTCCAACAGTGACTATAAATCTGCTCAGTTGCTGTTGGTTTGCCTGTTGTGCAACATTTTATCTTATTTCCCGAATGCCCAAATGGTGCAGTCAACCATCCTAAAGAAGAGTTAGAGAATCTGAAAGCTTGCTGTATTCCTGGCAGTGAACCATATAGGTATGGTTAAGCCTGCATTTTGACCTTCTCCGTTGGTTGCCACTTTCCATCCCAATAGCAGGGTTCCCGGGCTTTCGATCATTTCAAGACCCAGAGAAATCTGACGGCGTGAGGTCTTTCTACCCCTGGGTCTCAACATCTGGGGGCTTTGCGGGTGGCCAGGAAGCTGTATTTCTGCCCGTCAAGGGGGGGGTCGTTAACCCAGCAGCCCTGCTAGGACGGAAAAAAGAAAAGGTGGCCGTTTTTGGCTCCTGGAAAATCTGACATACTGATGCAATTCCTCCTGGCGGGCAGGTGTGCTTCAGACTCGAAAACTACCCCGACTATTCTCCTATGATGCAGAAGGAACATCAAAAAAAGCGAAGTCTGGCTCGGCAATAATGAGACTGGAGTGCATAAAATTCCCTTCCGAGACTTCAATTACTGTAATTTCTTGTCGGACATCCTAACAAAGAGTTAACTCCAGCCCTCCCTTCCACCGAGTCACGGCTGTATTATTCACTCTCCGTGTCCTTGTTTTCAATGCAGTTCGAGGAGGGGTGGGGAGGGCTCCTGATTCCTGTCTGGGTAGAACTCCACTCCGGCTTTTGCAGCCTCACATATTTTGCCCATGACACATGACATGATGAGTTATCCTCTCTGTTCGGGAGAAAACACGAACTGGAATTCCTTTCTTTCCGGAATGCGGCTGTGGATTGAAAACCTCCATTCATCCAGAGCAAACAGAGGAAAGCAGAGTCGCACAAAAGCCTACAGGCAGCCCCAGCTGAGATATAAATAGGCGCTGTTCATTCTACATGAATTTCACTGGGCCATGCCAGCGAAACCCCCCCCTCCTCCCATACCGGGGCGGGGTGTTTGTGTGTTTGTGTGTGTAATCTGTTATGCTGCCACAAATTAATGATAGTTTTATGTACACAGCTCCATTTCTGTTGCCGTGATAAATGCAACCATTGACTGATAAAGCTGTTGAGCTCCACGCTGACACAGCAGCCAAAGATTTAATCCAATAACCAGACAGCATATAAAAATGCTAATTTAATATATAGCAACCCAGAGAAAGGGACTAGACAGGGAGGAGAGCCTTGTTTGAATTTAATGTGGGATATCTGCTGCGATGGTTTGCTCCAAAATTGTCCAGAATGAAACAAATAAACAACAGGAACAAAAGCCCACCTTCCTGAATATAAATAACATTAATTCTGCAAATGCACTGACATGAACTGTTCTTTTTGAGGTGTGCGTGAAGAAGAGTAAAAGGTGATGCTTCCTAAAAATGTTAGCCATAAACTTTTCAGAATATGTTCACTTAACATATTCAGCACTTAAAAATTTCATCTGTTTTTACTCCCCCCCCCAACCCTGGTTGCTTTGGAAAATAAACAAACTGGAAAACAAGCTGGATTTTGAACAATATCTTGCACTAAGAGTATAGGAAATTTAGGGAGTGGTTAAGGGAAGGGGCGCGTGCAAAAACTGACTTTCATATTACTCATCAGTTGTTTATACAAGGGTGGGTATTTTGAGTCTCTGGATTCTCTCCTGCCATTTATAGAGCACTGGGAATGGTGGGGGAAGGGGGACAAAGAGGGTGGAGATTGTATCCCAGAAAAAACAGCAGTCCACTGGTTAAAGAAGGCAGGAACAGATGAATAATTTAGCCTTGATACTATTTGGCCACATTGTTCAGTGAACAGGTTAGGCAATTCATTGCTTTTATTGACTGATTGCTTTTTGATTTTTGTAAATTTGTGTTTCTATATTGCCTTAAATTTATTCTTTCATTGTGTGTATGTTTTGCTGTAAACCGTCCAGAGTGTGTGTTACATATAGGGCAGTATATAAGATTAAATCAGTCAATCAATAATAAGAAATCCATGGAGTCCTCTTAAGTGGTGAAATAAGGGTTCCAACACTCTGTTTTTTCTTTAAATTGTTGCCAGGAAGCCCTCCTGCTCCTACAATTTTATAGTGTAGCACTTAAAGCAAGATCTTCAATAATGCAGTCATGGGATCCTTGCATCCTTCTTTTAAATGTGCCTTTCATTTGTTTAATTCAAGTTAAAAAGCAATTAACTGGCTTTTTAATATTGTAATTTATTATATTTTAAATGTATTTTTCTTTCAAACACTTTGGAAGCTGCCTTGTATTGGGAGAAAGGCAGGGTATAAATAAAAGATATCAATTAATTGCAGCAACAGAGCAAATGATATTCTGCACACAAAAGTGCAGGATCCAGCCCTTTCAGCTCAGAGGAGGGCGCTTGAGAGTGAGAGGGGTAAGTATTCCTGTGTCTTCTGATCTCAGGAACCACCTACATGCCAGTATTCTTTGTGCATAAGGAGGGAGCAGCGATTCCTGGAACACAGAAATCCAGTCCTTCTTGCACTCAATCTTGAGCCCCCAAAACATACAAAAATAGATAGCATCTTCCCTTCATTCATTAGAACAGGAGTGGACAATCTCAGCAGGTCAGGAAATGATTCTTCAGATTTGTCTACAGTCCCAGAGTAAGATTTCTTTTGTGTGTGCATATTTAATTTTGTTCTTTATGTTTTACATTTTACACAGCTTGGAGAAATGCTATAAACACTGCAGTAACAGACTTTTGTTAGCTGAAGAATGGGTTTAACAAAAGTTAATATGTGGCTTGTCCCTGTGTTGGAACTAGAAAGCACCCGCACGTCATTAGAACAACTCTTCAAGTAGGTAAAAGTCAATCTATTTCTCTTAAAACAAGCTGACCCCCATCTGCATGCTGCAAGTTAGTTTGCTTTTTGTTTTAGAAATGGCCATCAGGAGGTAAACACAGATTTCATTTGTAAGTCCAGTTGCTCAGGCATGGAGTTTTGACGGAACTGTGCTGGGAAACAAAAAAAGCGCTGGCAATGTTAGATTTGAAAATGGATATGTTCATATTAAACATTAGAAGCAGGTGATTAATTAATTGACATTCCTGTTTGAGAAGGTGAGACAATTTAATTTGTTAAATTAGCATTAATTCATTCATTAACTAAATTGTTTTGCAATAAACATTTGGGCTGACAGAGAATGCCAAGCGAATTGTCACCATTGCCCCCTAGTGGTATGTGGGTAGTTGACTCTTTCAAAGGCGCTTATTTTCTCATTTCAGATCTGTGTTCCCTGATCTGGTATGTGTATTTTCAGAGGGCGTACACATTTCCTATTATGATTGTTGATTGGAAAAAATAGGACCCAACACATCTGAAAAAAATGTCAGAATGAGAATTAGGGAAACCAAATAAAGGTCGGGTTATGGTCAACAGAAGGCAGTGGCCTCAACCTACCACCTCCTCCTCCAAACAAAATCTTCAATGGGCAAGCAGAATAAGATCTGCCACTGAGGCACAGACCAAATTAAAATTTCTGCTACAGCAGCAGCTGAAACAACAGCTCCTGCACCCTCATCCTATGAAGAGAGGGAGGGAAAATGTGTAAGACCTGGCGCCAGGATACTTAGCATGGTTGAAGGCCAGGACATGGCTGATGATGTAAGAAAGAGAAAAAGGATGATGTAACTAAGAGTATACAACATATATGCCCCTACCTCAGTCCTAAGCTATGGGATCTTATAACCTATTCAATTAACACAATATTTATCCCCTTTTTTGTTTGTTTCCATCCATACCACTAGCATTATCTTTTCCTTCTGCAATCCATCTCTCTCTCTTTTCTCTCTGTTTGTGTGTAAGTAATAGGCATCTTTGTATACTCTTCTAGTAAGCAGATAGAAAACAACACATTTAATACCTTGCTTATATACTACCACAAACATATATGGGAGTATATATTATAATATAAAATGGGAAGCAGGCTGTGTTATGGCCTTCAAGGCCATACCCAGAAGTCAACACTTCCACTCTCAAGTGCATAATGTTCAATGGAATTTGCATATATATATTTTAAGAGCCACATCTTCTATCAATGGGAAATTGCCAGATAGTGGAGAGAAAACATTCTGTCGTTGTATAGGAGACAATGTGTGGGAGTCTCTCTCATGCACATGGAGAAGAATGGAACTACAAGAGCCACAGTTACCATAGTACTGGCAGTCTAGATGGAAACTGCATTTTAAAAAAAATAACACAAATAATGCAGTCATACAAAGGTTTCTGTTGAAACACCACTGACAATTGAATCCCAGGAACTTTGTGTTTCTGGGTTTTGGCTAAGGACAGCAATGAGTTTCTCCTATGCCAGGCAGCTTAAAAGTGCGTCTCATACAAGAGTCGAGATTTTACACAAGGTTCAAACAAAAGTGAAGGATCCTTGAAATGCTGGAATTTTTAAAATGTAAAGAACTAGGACAACCAATGGGACATTTTGATACTTTAGGATGAGTTTTCATTTTGCCTCCCCCTCCCCTTTTGCTGCTAAAAAATGCCACAACCACCTCTCTGAAAACTTTAACCACCAAGGATACGGAGCAAAATTCACAAGCTCTCTTAGTAGTAACACAGCAACTCCTATCTTCTGGCATCTTGTTGTTAAGCATGGTGTTCCTTAAACCAGCATGAAACTCTTGGTGCTTCCAAAGTGAATACCGTACCTGCAGCTTTATTGCAGAAATGTATGTGAAACAGTAAGAGCTCTGGGAAAGGTCAAAACATGGATACTATGGGCATTCTGATGACTTTGTTCCATAGATCTTTTTTAAAAAAGTCTAGAAATAGGAAACCCTACTGGGATAAACTGAACCAGATTGTTCCACAGTGCAGTACTGAAAAGAAGCACCCAGTCATCATTACCACAGCCAATCATTACATCCTGGGAGATGGGTTCAACAGTAAAATGGCTTTGAATGTGCATAGAATGTCGTTTACAAAGACCCCCCTGAGTTCTCATCCTGATGTGAATGAGATTCCTCTGAGGTACATATACTGTGGGTGGCCAAGCACCAGAGCAAAGAGGCAGAGAGAAGCTGTCAAACCAATGCATCCAATAATCTGCTGCCTTGGCTGCTCACAAATGATGCTTAACTAATCCAAAAGAGGATGCGTACAGGGCTTCCTTCGCAGCACTCTGGCTAATGAAAAGGCCTTTTAATAATGCTCCAATCAACTTCATTGTGGCTGCTCAAGGAGTATAATTGGAGCTTACATTTATTGGCGATTATGTCATGTGCCATTCAAGCCACAAACCCACGCACCAGGAATACAGTGAGAAAGTTAAGTTCCCCCAACAATTTCTAACCTTGAAAATAGACCATTAACAATCAAGGGGCATCTCTGTGGCATGAATGGCATCTTTAAAGAGGAGAAATCTAGATCCTCCCCTGAATGCATAAAAAAACAGAGCAAAGAAATTTGATCTCTCTCTCTCTCTCTCTGAATACACACACACACACACACACACACACACACACACACACACACACACACACACACACACACACACACACACACACACACACACACACACACACACACAGATGCATTTAGCATGAGATATGAAGAGGTGAGATTGCATTAAACATTTTCAGACGTGGTAGGCTTATCTGACACAGGACTATGCAACCATGGATGCCCTGCTACTCATTCTGTTGATATATAAAGCAGATAATCTGTGTGAGGTATCATGGGGATGCATCAAAATGGTTACTATCTGTCCCTGGGGAAGCTGAAGAACTTCTCCTTTGCATTCTAGTTCCCTCCCCCACCCCACCCTCACTTTTATTAATGTAAGCATTTGATATTATTGTGATCAGGCGATAAATAATGCTATCAAGTCTTGCCCTGCTATATTTCATACTCTGTAGGGGAAATTTTGACCATGCATAGATTTGTGTACGTGTGTGGAATACAGCATTTCTTTATTTTATTTTAGTTTTTTTAGAGTATTTTTACCCTGCCTATCTCCTTGGAAAAGGACCCAAGGCGGCTAACAGTAATGAGGGATAATATACAGTCCAGTACAATTAAAACATGTTTAAGTATTTGAGAACAAGGAATTGAGGGACATATTACAGCATTAAAAGACAGTTATAAGTAGTCATAAACACAACATCTATGTGAACCTACAGTTTCATATAAAATACACATGGTAGTCCATCATTCAGGGAAAGCTCACCTGAAGAGAAAGGTCTTTGCCTGTTTCTGGAAGGACAACAGAGATAGATGAGGCAGTCCGGGCCTCTAGTGGGAGGGAGTTCCAGATTCTGGGCGCAGCAGTTGAGAAGGTCCTTTCAAGGGTTCCCACGAAACATACCTGTAAGGGTGGTGGGATGGAGAGAAGGGCCTCTCCTGATGATCTTAACACTCGAGTCAGTTCATACTGTGATATTCGATCGGTAGCTAGGACCCAGGTCATACAGTGCTTTGTAGGTCAAGGTCGGCACCTTGAATTGTGCTCGATAGCTGACTGGCAGCCAGTGGGGCTGTTTTAATAGGGGTGTAATGTGTAATGTAATCTCTGTACCCCACCCCAGTCAGCAGTCTGGCTGTTGCATTTTGGACCAGTTGAAGTTTCCTGAGACTTTTCATTGGTAGCCCCACATAGAGCGCATTACAGTAGTCCAGCCGGGACATCACTAGGACATGTGTCACTGTGTCCAAAGCTGGTTTCTCAAGAAAGGGGTGTAACTTGCATACTAGACTTAATTGTGCAAATGTGCTCCTGGACACAACTGTGACCTGGGCACCCAAGCTCAAGGATGAGTCCAATAGCACCCCCAAGCTGTGTACCTGATTTTTTAATTGGAGGGTGACCTCATCCAGTACAGGTTGCATCCCTATCCCTTTGGTGCCAAAGACATGGTAATTGAAATTTACTTTGAGCTCCAGTTCGGAGAGTAGGGGCAGATTAGTAAATAATAAACAAACAAACAAATCTGGGTCTTCTTGGCCCCGGGGCCACACCGAGGAGAGAATGGAGAGTAACAGACACTATCTGTCAGAATTACTAAAACTGTGGTTGTTACAAAATAAAGATCTGGAGTTGGAACTATGCCAAGCATTTGGGGATGATGAAAGGTGACCTTTCTCAAACTTTCTCAGTGGGTGCTGTAAAAATGACGCTGAGCCAATATTCCATCATTTGAACAGGACCTGCATTGGAGGCAAACTAAAATTATTATTTTTACCCACAACAAAAAAAAGAAACATTTTGTTTTTAGCAATTGTTACTCTGTCTCCAAGGCAGGAAACATGAGATTACCTGTTGGTGAGGAAAACATTACCAGCTGGACTTGTTAATGAAAGTTTCAAGGTCAGCTAAAGATGATGAGCATGAAGAGACTAGCTCAGAAAGAGAAGAAAGGAGGCCTCTGACCTGATTGTAGCAGGGTTTTTGTTTCTTCATCTCAACAAAATCTACATGACTGAACTGCTATGGTAGGATTCCCTCCTCCATTGCCATTTTTGTTATATATTACAGTACCTGAAGTGTGGCACCACAAACAGCAATAAAAAGTATTTTCTCTCTTTTATAAGAGGGCTGCTATCCTGTGCTTTAAGAGCTGCCTGAAAAGAGCCAAAGATGTGAGAATTTCTACAAGTGCCCTTTCTCCCAATGGAAAGAAACTCCAGTTGCAAGGAAAAAAAGCTTCTCCTGCTAAACCCTTTCCTTGTATACAACTCTGAAAACATTTTTAAAACCCATGTGTGTATGCTAGTCTGTTGCAATATGACAGAGGGAGTAAAAATCTGTTTATAAGCAACAGATTGATTTTGGCATAAAGCAAATCTGCCCACTACTCACTTTTTCAGATGTCTTTACTGAGCATATACACACAAGGCTCAAATATTGCACACTGTGCATCCAAAGATGTGGACTGTAGTTTCTGAAAATTCATACTGGAATAAATATTCTGGTCTGTCACAAGACTCTTTTTTTAAATATCATGTATGCACCCAGTTTTTGATGATGGCCAGCATGCATGGTGGTTAAGATACCTGAAACAGTGACTGTGAACACTTCAGAGTTTCCACGTCTGCTTAGCCATGGAGAGGACCAGGGAACCAAATTATAGGTTACAAATTGGCCCATTGTTAGAAGTCAAAAATTCTCAATTATTTTTGAAATGGGATTAAAGCAACTCCATTGACTGAGGAATATCCCTTGCAAATGAATCCCTATACTTATTCCTCCAACCAACATGGCCAATAATAAAAGCTCATTTTCATCTTAATTTGGAAATTATGGACTGAGTGACAGACAGACAGTTCTTTTAAATTATTCCCTCATCTCATGGTGTGTAGTTTTTGGCTTTAGTTGGCTGGACAGCTCAGGGGTTTAGGTACCTGGTTGAAGAGCCAGAAGTTGGGGGGGGGATAGTTGATTCCTTATTGTACCCTGTGGAAAGAACAGCAGCAGAAGCAACAGAAGCAGCAGCAGCATGTGTGGTCTTGGGCAAACTACATAGTCCCAGGATGCCCCCAGAAGAAGAAAAAATGTAAACTACTTCTGAGTATTTTCTCCTTAGAAAGCCGCAGAAAAAAGGTCACCCTAACTCAGAACTGACTTGAGATTTTTAATAGTTTGGCCTTAAAAACCCTTCCTAGTTCTGAATGGCAAATTTCTATTCTGTTGGAGAAGAGGTGACAGAATCCTGGTCCCCGGCAGAACTCAAACATTAATGCAGCCTTTTCCGATTGTGAATCCGTGTCGTATCAGGATAGATGCTAGATGTGAAGAGATGAAGGTCCCTCACGGCTTCTCCAGATCAGAAAGTGCCACCCATTTCAAGAGCACCTGGTCTAAGACACTTTTACTATGAGGACCCACCTCCCTGGGTTATTATTTGCCCCCCACATCCACAGCCTTCATACTGTACCTATCAGCCTCAAACAGCCTGCAAAGAGGTTACCTCTTCACGGTTTATGGCTACAGCATGGCTGCAGAGCTAATACTTAACTCCACATCCCAGTCTTGCCATGTTCATCTTACTCAGGGTTATGTTTAGGCAAGGGTTCCTTGTCTTTTTGACCGAGATTGAAAGCCACAAGCATGTATACACAGAAAATCAACCATGTCCGGTAACGCTCCACAGCCTTCAGCCATAACAGGGCTCTGCTGAAGAGTCGTGTTATGACTGCTTCCATATAGTTTTAATATTTTAAAGATTTACATGGGTTGTCTTAGTCTTTTAGATTTTTGCAGTATGCAATTGCCCTAAGCAGAGCAACGGTTCATGTAGGGAGAGCTAGAAAACAAAACAAAAAGAGGGGGGGGGAGTCACAGAGACACAGGGAGACATGGTTTTTAAAATGAATGTTCAAATTCACATTCAGATTTTCTCACAGAAATTGTGTCAGGATCTCTGCACCCATCCACAAATTCCCCAGTACGTGAATGCTATGTTTCAGAAATGGGAAAGGCAAATAAAGCACAAGCATAAGCTAATGGCAAGTTCAACTCAGCTTGCTCTAAAACCTTGTTCGTGTTTTGATTGGAACACGAACAAGGTTCGTTCAGGTTGTTAGGTAGAAGATTGAAGTCCCGGGCTTCCAAGGTAGCATTTTCAGAAGCGCTACCTGTTCCTTATGCAGGACCCGCCAGGCAGGCAGAACTCAGAAGCTTCAATGCGTGGATGAGGCGATGGTGTCGAGAGGAGGGCTTTAGATTTGTCAGGAACTGGAGAACATTTTGGGACAAGCCAAACCTGTTTAGGAGGGATGGGTTGCACTTGAATCATGATGGGACCAGGTTGCTGGCACTCAACCTCAAAAAGGCTGCAGAGCAGCTTTTAAACTGATAACTGGGGGAAAGCCGACAGGAGCTGAGTGGCATCTGGTTCAGAACACATCATCCCCGGGAATGAGGTTGGAGAGGGTAGAGAATCACATAGAGATGACATAGCAGGTATAAACACTGGGAGAATAATGGAATGTGATAGTTTGTCTACTGAAAATAAAAGCTGTGGGGGGGGGAGAGAACAAAGCAGCAGCTGTTGTTGCAGGACCCACTGTACAGGTGCTTCTACGCCAATGCTCGAAGCCTCCGAGCAAAGATGGGAGAACTTGAACATTTGGCAGCTAGGGATAACATAGATATAATAGCCATAACAGAAACCTGGTGGAATGTGGAGAACCAGTGGGATACAGCAATCCCAGGCTATAAACTCTATAGAAGGGATAGAGAGGGGCGGGTTGGAGGGGGAATGGCCATCTATGTCAAAGAAGGGGTAAAGTCCAGCAGAATGGAGATTGACAGAGGGCCTGACTCCACCATAGAATCACTGTGAGTTAAACTTCCAGGTCCAAGGGTGATGTGATAGTTGGGGTATTATATTGTCCACCAGATCAAAAACTTGAGGGGGACCTTGAAATGAGGAGAGAAATCATGGAGATTTCTAAGAGGGATAGGATAGTAATCATGGGGGACTTCAATTATCCCCACATTGACTGGGCCAATGCGACCTCCGGGCAAGAAAGAGAAACTGGGTTTCTCGACTTGCTGAATGACTGTGCCTTAGAGCAACTTGTCATGGAACCCACCTGAGAACAGGCAACTCTGGATCTAATACTGTGTGATACTCAGGACTTGGTCAGGGATGTGAATGTCACTGAGCCTCTGTGGAACAGTGACCATGCTGCAATCTCCTTTGCCATGCATGTTGGAGGAAGAGTATCAAGCAAATCAGACATAAAAACACTTGATTTCCGAAGGGCAAACTTCCCTCAGATGAGGAAACTAGTTAGAAAGAAATTGAAGGGGAAACTTAGAAGAATCCAATCTCTTCAGAGTGCATGGAGCCTGTTTAAAAAACAATAATAGAGGCCCAGCACAAGTGCAAACCACAAAGAAAGAAGAGCTCCTCTAAGTCCAAGAGGGTGCCAGCATGGTTAACGAGTGGAGTTAGAGAGGCTCTAAAGCGCAAGGAGAGGTCTTTCTATAAATGGAAATCCTGCGCAAAGGAGGAAAATAAAAAGGAACACAAACTCTGGCAAAAGAAATGTAAGAAGATGATGATAAGAGAGGCAAAGAAAGATTTTGAGGAACGCATGGCTAGCAATATAAAAGGTAATAATAAAAGCTTCTTTAAATAAGTTAGAAGTAGAAAACCTGCCAGAGAACCAGTTGGCCCTTTGGATGGTGAGGGAGGAAAAGGGGAGGTTAAGGAAGACTTGGAAATTGCAGAGAAATTAAATGAGTTCTTTGCATCTGTCTTCATGACAGAGGACTGGGAGCAGATTCCGCTGCCTGAACGGCCCCTCTTGACTAAAGAATTAAATCAAATACAGGTTAAAAAGGAGGATGTTTTAGGACTAATTGATAAATTGAAGATTAACAAGTCACCGGGCCCAGATGGCATCCACCCAAGAGTTATTAGGGAACTGAGAAATGAAATTGCAGATCTCTTAACGGTAATATGCAACTTGTCTCTTAAAATGGCCACAGAGCCGGAGGACTGGAGGATAGCAGATGTCACACCAATTTTTAAAAAGGAAGGAGAGGGGACCCGGGAAACTACAGGCCAGTTAGCCTTACATCTGTCCCAGGGAAGATGGTTGAAAGCCTCATCCAAGAGAAAATCTTAAAACACATAGAAGAACAAACCTTGCTGAGAGAAAATCAGCATGGCTTCTGTAAGGGTAAGTCTTGTCTGACAAATCTTTTATAATTTTTTGAAATGGTCAACAGGCATGTGGATTTGGGTGAACTGGTGGATATAGTCTATCTGGATTTTCAAAAGGCTTTTGACACAGTCCCTCACCAAAGGCTACTGAGAAAATTGCACAGTCAGGGGATAAGAGGGTAGGTCCTCTTATGGATTGAGAACTGGTTGAGATCCAGGAAACAAAGAGGAGGTGTCAATGGGAAATTTTCACAATGGAGAGAAGTGAAAAGCGGTATGCCCCAGGGATCTGTCCTGGGACCGGTGCTTTTCAATCTGTTCATAAATGACCTGGAGGCAGGGATAAACAGTGAGGTGGCAAAGTTTGCGGATGACATAAAACTTTTCCGTGTGGTAAAAACCAGAGAAGATTGTGAAGAACTCCGGAAGGATCTCTCCAAACTGGGGAATGGGCTGCAAAATGGCAAATGCGATTTAATGTAGCCAAATGTAAAGCAATTCATATTGGGGCAAAAAATCAAAACTTTATCTATCAACTCATGGGCTCTGAGTTATCTGTGACGGATCAGGAAAGAGATCTTGGTGTCTTGGTGGACAGCTCCATGAAGGTGTCTACCCAATGTATGGCAGCGGTGAAGAAGGCCAATTCCATGCTAGGGATGATCAAAAAGGGGACTGAAAATAAAACAGCCAACATTATAATGCCATTATACAAAACAATAGTAAGGCCCCACCTGGAGTATTGTGTACAATTCTGGTCACCACATCTCAAGAAAGACATAGTGGAACTGGAAAAGGTGCAGAAGAGAGGGACTAAAATGATTACTGGGCTGGGGCACCTCCCTTATGAGGAAAGGCTAAAACATTTGGGGCTCTTTAGTCTGGAAAAAAGGCGCCTGCGGGGGATATGATTGAGACATACAAAATAATGCAGGGCATGAGTAAAGTGGATAGAGGGAAGCTCTTCTCCCTCTCACAAAATGCCAGAACTAGGGGACATCCACTCAAATTGAGGGCTGGGAGAGTAAGAACAGACAAAAGAAAATATTTTTTCACCCATCGCATTGTTAGTCTGTGGAACTCCCTGCCACAGGATGTGGGGATGGCATCTGGCCTGGATGCCTTCAAAAGGGGATTGGACAGATTCCTGGAGGAAAAGTCCATCACAGGTTACAAACCATGATGGAGATGTGTAATCTCCAGGCTTAAAAACAGGGTACTTCAAGGGCCAGATGCAGGGGAGTGGTATCAGGAGACAGATATCTAGTCTCCTGTGCTCCCAGATGCATCTGGTGGGACCACTGTGAGATACAGGAAGCTGGACTAGATGGGCTGTTGGCCTGATCCAGCATGGCTCTTCTTATGGACTATTTATTTCAGAATGCCCTAGTCATTGGTCAGTAACTATCCCCGACGGCAGCTTCTGGGAACTATAGTCCAAAACGTAGGGGTGAATGTTTGGAGGACAGAATGGGAGGTGGAATATGGTGGTGGGATCTGACTCTGACACATGAGTGGTCAACAGGTAGCCTTCCCTATGTTACTGGAGTCCAACTTCCATCAACACCAGCCAGCACTGCTCAACAGTAGCTGGAGTGGTGCAAATTCCATCCTTTTATTCTAAAGATTCCAGTGAAATGGGGATAAGCAAATATTTATCTTTTAGAATTCCCATGGCCATCAGATCCATAGGGATAATTAGATTTTGAAGAGGCTTGTCCAAAATGGTGTCTTGTGTATTACAGCAATTTCCAAAATGATGCTCTAGCCAAAGAAAGCTCTGTTTTAAATGGTGCAAAGTTGAATAGATTGAAAGTTGAAACAAACCTTCAGCAACTTCACTGCTCTGCCTGTGTCCATTGGTAAGTGATATTTTAAAATTGAGAACCTACTGCACAACTTTCTGTAAGACTGTGCATTTATATCCAGAGCCTGGAAATAATTTCTTTTTGGAGAACCTCTTAGCCAGGACAGCCACTGGGGAAATTGGGGGGTTATAGTCCAAAGCTCTGCCTCTCTGTAAGTCTCTGTGACCAACTGTACTGTACCACCAACGTAGTACTTAGTTGCTTTCGACAGGGCTAGAGAAGGAAGAAAACCTTGCAGGCTAATGGAAGCTTTCCAGTCTTCCCGCTATTTGCACCAGAAGCTGGGCTTGGTGTTGAAAGACCAGTTGAGCCATGGATAGGACAAGTCCTGTTTTAAAAGACTAAAAGACAGTGTGAGCTAGCATCTTGTTTCCATCCTAGCTACATATTTCCAGGAAACCCACAAGTAGGTCATGGCAGTAACTCCTTTGTGGAATGCCTTCCCAGCATCTTTCCCTTGGAGCCTTTTTATCTATCTATCTATCTATCTATCTATCTATCTATCTATCTATCTATCTATCTATCTATCTATCTATCTATCTATCTATCTATCTATCTATCTATCTATCTATCTATCTATCTATCTATCTATGCTTGTATATTCTTGAAAGAACTTGGAAAAGGCTATGTGGTTCAGGACTGCATATGCAAGAATTAGATAATACGTTTCTTGACCAATTAAAAATCACACAAATGGCAAGCTTTTGTGGGCAAAATGCCACTCCCTTAGTTCCAGGGCTATGCAGCCCCCCCCCATGGATGGAACAGAAAGAATTGTAGGTCAGAGTCCACAAAAATTCAGTGCAGAAGCCATGTTGAATCTGCTTGTATGACCATTTACATTTGTACGTTAACTGACTGGGATCCTATGATGCCACTCTTCATGATTTTGTACGTAATTCTGAATAAATGTATTTCCCAGTATAGGCTTCTGTGCAGCAACCCATGTTAGAAATGCAAGGAGAGAGAAAAAACTTTAATCCCTCATACATAGGAAAAATTTGAGAAAAATGCAATCCCATACTGTGGTTGGCAACTCCTGCCCTTGAGCTCTTATGGGCCGTCTACTCCCATAATCCTCCATCATTGATTATATCAGCAAAGAATGGGAGCTGCAGCTCAATAACATCTGGAAGTCTACCGTTCCCAATCACTGGTCTAGCATGCAGCTCTCTCTATTTTTTTAATGTCCTATCGTTTTCCAACACTGAAGGCTTCTAGAAACCAGAAGGCTTTGAAATAAACTCTGTGATGCATATGTCATAGATATCCTTTGCACAAGATTACACAATATATGATATGGTAAAACTTTGAGGAAAGCTGCTGGTGGTGGGGAGGGAGTTGCATTTTAAAAGGCTCACATGACTTGACCTATGAAGGTCAACTAAGTTTATACCATCAGCTTGGTGGTAAGGTCAGATGTTCTTAATCAAATTTGACTCCTTGTCACATCTAAGTGACATCTGAGAGGCCCTAATATTTTGGAGCTAGTAATAACAACAGAGGACATGTATATAGTGGTTAGTGTCCTGGGCATTTAAGGCCAGTCTTCGTTTCATTCATTGCTGTGTAAGGGAAAATGAGGAGTGCCAGTCAGATGGTGTCACCTTGGAAAGAAAACACTTCTCCTGGCCAGAGGGAGGAGAAGATCCTCCAGACGGAGGACCTTGTAAAGTTATTGGGAACGTGCCTCTTTGGACGACATCCCTGTGCCTCCAAAAAAAACGCTGAGCATGCATCATCTGAGTCTGATGTAGTCAACAAGACAATTTTTTTTCAACCAGAGAAAAACTGACATCTCATAGAGATGAACAGTTTTAGTCTTATTGACCAGTTTCAGCCTCTTGGGTTTAAGAGGGTCTGTTTCTATAGTGTTCCCACTGGGTTTACCTACACCACAACTCTGCATCAACATAATAAGACAGTCAGACTTTGTCTGAAAAACTCGATGCATACAATTTGGGTATGTCCTTTTGGCTTTGCATTATTCGTTTGGGGTTTTTGGTACTAAAAAACTGAAAGACCTCTCCCAAGACTTCTATACATGATGTTAAGTTATGCAGGGGCAATGGCCGCAGTGCGCCATACATTTCTATAGGTTTAAAGCAGGCATGTCCAAGGTCTGGCCCGGGAGCCAAATGCGGCCCATTTGCAAATTTCAAGAGGCCTGCAGCCTCTTAGCCTGCCATATATCCCCACCAGCCGGCCCCTCCCTGTGCCAGCTGGAGACGTCAGCTCTCCGGCCCTCCACGACTGGCATGGCAGGATCGCTGCTGAGCGGCTGCCCCCACCTCGGGATCCTCTTGCCCTCTGAGGGGAGGATGGCACTGCCACAGTGCACGTCCGTCTCCTCAACCCCACCCCTCCAAAGGCCACCAGGAAGTGGTGCACTCTCCCTCAGAGGCAGGAGGGTGGGCAGGTGGAGGGGCTGGGCTAGGGCTGTGCCCCCTTTGGCTGCTTGGTGTTCAGTCACTGGTGGGATCTCCCCTCCTCCATGGCCACCAAGTGATGAAGGTGGAGGCAGCAGTGGCAGCTCTGGTAGAGGGGAGATGGACAAGGAGGAGAGTGCGCCAGGCTGGCTGGCCAAAAAGGGGGCTTCCACCTTCCACCTGCCTTGCCTGCCCATGCGTCCTCCTCCTCATTTCTCTGTGTGTGCCTCCCCCAGCCCCATCAGGAAGAGTTTGATGGGGAAGTGTGGAAAGCAAGGCTCAAGGTGGTGAGTTCCTGGGCTGTGCATTGGGAAAGGCTGCACAGCGGGATCTCAGCCGGGGGCAAAAATAACTCTCCACCTTGAAGGCCAGCTTCTTTGAAAACAGGAGACGAAAAACAAAGGCAGTGGGGAATTGAGATCTCATGGAGCAGCAGGCAGGGAGGGATGTTGTGGCAGGAAGCCATCGGTCCCGAGCCATGTCAGGCTGAATGAGTGCCCCCCCCACACACACACACACATTTTCACCTCACCAAATCTGGCCCTTCTTACAAAAATGTTTGAACACCCCTGGTTTAAATCATGATACACACAGAGGGAGAGAAGAAGGAGGAGAGAGGATGGCCCCAAATCCAGCAGGGGGAAAAAGTTACAAATGTGTTTAGCCTGTCTTTAGTCAGAATTTTAAACCTTTTGTGGGAAGGGTGTGGAATGAAGTATGGGAAGATTGCTGAAGTCTGTTCACACAGACAGTGCAACAACACTACTTAGATGAATTATACCTTTCAGACACCTCAGTTTTCTTCACTGGAGCCTCTAATAGGCCTGAGACGACAGCCAACAAGTCTGGGGTCAATGTTGCTGCTTATGTTTTCATTATTATTATTATTATTATTATTATTATTATTATTATTATTATTATTATTATTATTATTATTATTATTATTATTATTATTATTATTATTATTTAAAATTTCCACTGGTGGGGTATTGTTGTTATTAATGACAAGAGTTTGCATCTCCTTGTTGATTTCACAAAAGGCTTTCTTGTTTTCTCTCTATCCTTCTATCTGGACCCATGCTTCTCTAGTAACTGGTTTGTGGTTTGCATCTGCGTATGCATTGCTTTAGCTCAGGGCTGTTCAACTTTAAACAGCACACAGTCTACCTTCAGCCGCCACATGTTCCCGCGGTCCACTTTCAGAAGTGCTGCATATCCCCATGGTGTACTTTCAGAAGCGCACGCTTCGCTGGTGCTCCTGAGTAGGAGGGTGGAATCTCCTACAGAGGAACCAAGCATGGGGTTGTGGTGTGGCTGCGGCGGAAGGTAAGGTAAGGGTAGATATCTGGATCAAGTGTCCAGGTGGGTGGGAGGGCAAAAACGTAAAAAGGTCCCCCCCCCCGAACACGGAGCTGCTGGCAGCGGATCGAGAGGCTGGCAGGGACCTGGCAGGCAACTTCTGACAGCCCCGTGGGCTACCGGTCGCCCGCGGCAGATGCATTGTGCAGGCCTGCTTTAGCATGTTCACAGCACATGGCACTTGACAGGTTAAAAAAGAACAGAACCCTGGAATTCAGTGTTTCCCATTCACCCCAGAGGAACAGAAAGAAAGCAAAGGATGGAGTCAACAGAAGAGAAATATATAATCATAGGCCTGTGTACCCAAATCAGGAAAATCTTAAATTACTAACCAAATTAGTTTAATTTAGACCTATTAGTATGAGGTCCAGACCAAAGCAAAACGGCCCAGTTAAGTTCCAGGGTGAAACAAAGTGAATTAGATGGAGTCCAAAATTACTTCTGCCGTTTCTCTACTTCTCCTGTTCTTGCTAGAAAATGCAAAATTTTAAGATGATGGTTCATTAAAAAAAACAAAATATTATTTTTCCATTGCCCTTCAACAGTAAGCTGGCAGACATATTCAGATCCAGAGGACAAATGGAATACAATGGGGTACAAATTACTCTGGACTGAACTGGCACTCTTCCAAATCCCAGAACTGACTTCCAAACCAGACCAGGGGGCTCAAGCACATCCCTGTACAATTAATTTAATTTATGCCTAAAAAGGTTTGGTTATGGTCTTAATAGTTATGTGGTAAAAAAAAACATGGAAGCACATGTGCTTATTGTTCTGTTTTGTGACTGTGATAAATGGTATTTTAAATTTCTAGTAATCCTCCTGGCATGCTTCATAGCCACATCCCTAATAAGAGTATGAGTAATTATGTTCTAGCATATTTTATTTCTACCAGAAACAAGTCTTTTGTAAATCAAATGGGTCTTAATTACCCACTCAAAACCAAGCTGCCCCAAAAATATTGGCATTGCAACTAGGGTATCTCATTACCATATAGACATTTTGGGAATATCTGTACCAGGTACAATGAGAAGTTACAGCTAAGTACAGAAAGAGCAGAGAAAAGTCTAAGAGAGGTGACAGGTAGTGCTATTTCCCTGTTAATCAGAAAAGTCTGAGATCATGGACTTGGCTTAGTTAGGGAGAGGATTGGGAGGGTGAGAGGTAAAGGAGGAGAAAGAGGTGAAGAGCAGAAATGTTGGAAAACGGGAAGCATACGTATCATCACAGGAAAATGTGACCACCCATGACTGCTGATGTCCGGGTCCTTCTGCTTAACAAGCACACCCTGTACTTTCATTAACCCAGTCCATCGTGAATGGCAGCCTGTCTCTCTGAGTTCAGAGTGGTTTTGTAAAAGCTGTTCCTCAATGTGAAGAGACAACAACAACAACAACAAAAGTATATTTAAAAAACACACGCACACAAAACCAAAACACAACAGAAACTGGGCCACCTACTACGAGCACCTCTTCCTCTGTGAGGCTTGTTTCTTCAGCCGTGCTCAAGCATAAATAAACCTGTTTACCACCATCCAAATGTTAATTATAATGAAGCCTTATTTGTTTTGCCACAATGACAAGTAATTGTGTACTGCTGAATGGGAGGGAGGGAGACGGGGGGGGAGGGGAGAGGGGATGTATTTATGGTTTATAGTTTCCCAGAGACACCCTCCTCCACCAGGCTTCACGCTCTCTCAGCGGACACTGTTGCATTTTCTGGGCTTCCTCTCGCTTTCTATGGCATAAAAGATGCCGCTTTGATAAATTTGGCATTTAAGGAAAAGCCATTGTTAGGCTTTTGCAGCTGGTTCCTCTCTGCCTCTTCATCGCCTGGGACTGGACCAGGGACAAACCTTATGCAGAGCACAGGTTCTACCACAATGGTCTTCCCTAAACGAATCTTAAAGTGTTTGACTTCTGAGGTCACCTCAAAGGTAGAGCTGGCCATTCAGATGACACATTTGGGTTCCACTTCTCAAATGAAAAGTGGGCAAGTGACACATGCTTGTGTGTATCAAAGATGAACTTAGGTTTCCTTAGATTTAGGAGTTCTAGGGTTGTGCGGAATCTCTCAGTCAAGGTTCCACCACATCCAAGCTCCACCTTCTCATGAATGGCGCCTTCTTTCTGGCAAAGCCAAAGGAAGATGGACCCAACAGCAAGATGGAGGCATCCCAAAGTCAACAGGATTCCCATGCAAGATTGCAGGCATCAAGCAAGGTCAAATTTGCTGATTAATGCCAGGTCGGTACACAATAAGATCCCCGTCATCCATGACTTGATCATGGATGAGCGGGCCGACCTGGCATTTCTCATGGAGACCTGGGTAGGCGAGGGAGGGGGAGCTTCTCTCGCCCTTCTTCACCCCCAGGGCTACTGTGTTCAGCATCTGGGCAGGTCGGAGAGTCGGGGGGGGAAGAGTGGCCATTGTGTTTAGGGAATCCCTTCATGTCAGCAGATCTGCGATGTTGGTGAGTCCAGGGTTAGAATGTCTTCACCTAGTGGTGGGACAGAGGGACAGGTTTGGGATTGTACTCGTGTATCGTGCCCCCCGCGACCCTGCACTCTCCCTTCTGGAGCTCTCCGAGTTCATCTCGGCGGCACTTTTGAGGTCCCCCCGCCTTCTGGTGGCTGGGGACTTCAATGTGCATGCTGAGTCTGAGCTGTCGGGAGCTGCTCTGGAGTTCATGGAGTCCATGGCCTCCATGAACCTGTCTCAGTTTGTCATCGGCCCCACTCACAAGGGAGGACATACCCTGGACCTGGTTTTTGCCTCCTCATCGGCGGGTGTTGATCTGGGGGTCGGGAGGATGCGCACCCGGCCCGTGTCATGGTCAGATCATTATCTGCTGACTTTTTCCCTATCAATCACCACCCCGCCCCGTGGGGGGCAGGGCCCTTCCATCTGGGCCCGCCCCCGGAGGCTCCTGGACCCTATATGGTTTTTGGAGGCCTTCGGGGGATTACTGAGTGGACTGGTTGACGATCCGGTAGACTCCCTGACCGATAGGTGGTTTGAGGAGGTGGCCGGGGTAGTGGACCGGATCGCCCCCAAGCGCCTTATCCGATGCAGAGCCAGCTCTTCGCCATGGTTCACCGCGGAGTTGCGGGCAATGAAGAAAGAGCAGAGGAGGCTAGAGAGCAGATGGCGTAACACTCGGACGGCTTTGAATTGGGCTGTGGTTAAGGTGTCGACCAGTCACTATTCTCGAGCGATCAGGGATGCTAGGAGATCTTTTGCCTCCCTGAGAATTGGTGAGGCCTCGAACCGTCAGGCGGAATTGTTCCGGGTGGTTCGAGACCTCACCAATCCCGGTCCGCCGGGGCCTCCTCCTAATGATTTCACTAGTGAGTCATTTGCAACCTTTTTAAAATCTAAGATAGAGGCCATCCGTTCCGAGCTGGACGCTGGTTGCACGAATCCACCCTCTGCTGTGGCCGGGGCTGAGCCGCCCCGGTTGCCAAGGTTTGTTGAGTTTGGGTCTGTTTCATCAGGGGGTGCCTCCAGGGCCCTGAGACACTGCAGGCCTGCGGCTTCTCCGTTCGACCCTTGCCCTTCCTGGCTGATTAAGACCGCCGGAGGGAGCATGCCAGAATGGGCTTCGCTTATTGCCTCAGCTTCCTTCAGAGACGGGATTTTTCCCAGTCGCCTGAAGGAGACGGTAGTGAAGCCCATTATCAAAAGACCTGGCCTGGCCGTAGACGATATGTCTAATTATCGCCCTATAGCCAATGTTCCTTTCATGGGCAAGGCGATTGAGCGGGTTGCCGCCCTGTGTCTCCAGACGTTCCTGGAGGAGAACCATATCCTGGATCCTTTCCAATCTGGGTTTAGGCCGCGTCATGGGACTGAGTCGCCCTGGTCGCTCTGCATGATGATCTGTTGAGGAGGGCTGACAGGGGTTGCTCTACCCTGCTGGTCTTTTTCGACCTGTCAGCGGCTTTTGATACCGTTGACCACGATATCCTCCTGGGGCGGCTTTCTGAGGTGGGGATCGGAGGTCTGGCTCTATGTTGGCTCCGCTCCTTCCTTGAGGGTCGCTCCCAGCGTGTGAGCTTGGGGGTTGATTTGTCATCTCCCTGGACACTCTCTTGTGGGGTGCCCCAGGGGTCGGCTCTTTCCCCCATGCTCTTTAACGTCTATATGAAGCCGCTGGCTGAGATCATCCGGAGTTGTGGAGTTTGCTGTCATCTGCACGCTGATGACACGCAGCTCTACTTCTCCTTCTCTACCGATGCAGTGGAGGCCGTCCAGACTCTTGATCGCTGCCTGACCGCAGTTTTGGATTGGACCAGGACTCACAGACTCAGGCTCAACCCTGGAAAGACCGAGGTTCTGTTCTTTGGGGGTGGTCCGGAGGGGTACTGTGGCCCTCTTCCCAGTCTGGGTGGGTCCGCCCTCCAGCTGGCGCAAAGAGCGAGGAGTCTGGGCGTTGTCCTGGATCCGGATTTGTCCCTGGATTCCCAGGTGGCTGCCGTGACCAGATCGGCCTACTACCATCTTAGGCTTATCGCCCAGATTCGCCCGTACCTCGATGGGGACTCCCTGAGGACAGTGGTTCAGGCGCTGGTCATATCGAGGTTGGATTACTGTAACGCTCTCTACATGGGGCTCCCCTTGAACCTTGTTCGGCGATTGCAGCGGGACCAGAATGTGGCGGCCAGGTTGGTGGTTGGTGCACGTAAGTTCGATCACATCACCCCCATCCTGGTTCGCCTGCACTGGTTGCCCGTTGCCTCCCGAATAAGGTTCAAGGTGTTGGTTTTGGTTTACAAAACCCTCTATGGCTTGGCCCCTGTCTATCTGGCAGAGCGTATCTCCCGACGCTCAGATCTGGCCTGACCCACCCGTTCTTCCCAGGCCCTCTCGCTCCGGATTGCCACACCGAGGGAAGCCCGTAAGACAACCACTCGTAACCGGGCTTTCTTGGTGGTTGGCCCGTCTGTTTGGAATGCCTTGCCGGTCGAGTTGCGGCAAGCTCCATCGCTGGCATCCTTCAAGAGAGCCTTAAAAACATGGCTATTTAAGGACACCTTTGGTAACTTCTAGAGGTAACCTTTTTTTTTCTTCTTCGCTGCCCTTCCTACATTGGCTTGCTGTCCTGGACACCGCTGTTGATTGTTTTATTGTTTTTATCTGTTTTATTTGCTATGGTATTGTGTAAACCGCCCTGAGTCCCCTTTGGGGAAATAGGTGCGGTATATAAGTTTGAAAATAAATAAATAAATAAATAAGAGAAGGCAGCTCCTGATAACTTCTTAGTTCCAGAGAACCTTTTACAGAACAATAGCTTGCTGTAGAAAGATATTCCTGTAGAATATGTTCTCTGGAAACTGCTATGTGAAATGTCCTCGTTAGTATCCCTCAAAGAGCAGGTATATTACAGTGTTTCAGAAATCACTCCTGGATAGTTCAGTGGCTGAAGCATCTGGCTGTGGAACCAGAGGTTGGGAGTTCAATTCCTGCTCTGTGCCTCCTTCCTTGACAGGGGCTGGTCTCAATGATCCATAGGGTCTCTTCCAGTTCCACAAAGTGATGATGTGGTGGTGGTGATGATTGTTAAATAGCCGTTTCACACTGGCCACAATGGCTTCCCCTTTTGGAACCCTGTCATCTGCAGTTTGGTGAAGTAACCAGAAATCTCTGCTGACCTTCAGGGGAAAATATGAACGCTCTTGCACACAGAATTCTACCCATCTCACCCATCTACAAATAGTAGAAATTGGAAGGATGGAGCCATGAAAGTTAAAGCAATTACCAAACTCCTGTGACCATGTAGAGTACATGCCCACACTCTCAGATTAATGTACATATAGGTTGGAATTTTGCTGTTCTACTACTTAATTCTCCAGACCTTGTTCAAATGAGAACCCAAACCTAAGTCTCTTCTGCCTAAATGTTGCTGAGTTTTGTGTGCCAGGACCTTTGGACTCCACCTGGAAGGATGGCACAGTACATCAAAGGGGTTTTGAGATCAAGTACTCCGAGTCCTTTTCATAACTCCAATATCAAAACAAGAACACCCCAAATGTATCTTAGTCTTAATTAGATTTAGAGGAGAGCACAGCACTGAAACATTGACCAGAATCCTATTGAAACATGATGTAAACCAGAAATTGTACAGGTAGCTGCCATGTGCTCAAACATATCTTAGTCACACATACACTCACATGTCTGGCAACATGATTAATGGTCAGAAAACTGCACAAACCACTTACACAATTCCCCTTATGTGTGTAATATTTTGCAACACTTTCCCCCATTTATTTTACTGTTAATGTGTGGATGTTAAAAGTTATAACAAGAATTACTGTAATTTGTTTACAAAAAGCTTAACATTTTTGAAATGAGTATAATTAATTTGATTTTTTTAAAATTGGGGAAAGTTGCTAAAAATGGCCTATGTCAAAATGGATGAGAAATGACCGATTTTACTCAATAGCAATGCCACTAGCATTTAATAATCAGAATAACAAATTTTAAAGCCACTGTCACAAAGTGTAGCAACTGAAGGGAACCAATTAAGTTAAACAAACTCTTTCCAATCTCTGTGAAAATCTGACAACTTGGTAGATTGTGGTTTTAAGGCAAATGGTTTCCCACCAACAGAGTTAACATTCACCATTGTTTGTTTGGATTTTGGGGGTGGGGGGGTAACACCACAAACTGTGGTTAATATTTTCAATTAAGACTATCAGCCTTTATTGGAGATGCCAAACTGGTTTGTTGAGAAAAACCAATATAGTCAGTGGTGCAGTGTGGAACCCCCAAGGGGTGGTTGCCCTGGGTGTAAAAATTTAAGGGGTGTACCGGCCACCTGGTTCACTACTGCAGCAACTCTTTATGTTCTTCTCTTTCCTAGCACTGCGAGTCCAAGTGTGGACCTTGAGCAGCTTTGTGGATGCTTCATGGTGCCACCCTGTGGACTTCTCAACCCATGCCCCTATGTCCCACCCTACCCACACACTGTGTGAGAGCAAGTAACCCACACCCTGCCACATTTGCTTTGCCCCAGGTACTGGAAACTCATGCTACACAACTGAACTTTTGCACCTTATCTTTTGGACTCTTCCTTAGGGTTCTTATGTCAAAGCTTGAAAACGTACCGTACCAGCTCAGAGATTCTGGGATATTTAGTTTGAAAAAATAACATTTGTGCATTGTTCTTCACGACACAGCATGCATCTGGACTTCAATATTTCCTGCTTATACTGCTCCGTAAGGTTGGGTGAGAAGCTTTCGTGGGCACAGGATGCTGTTGGGACCTGCTTCTATTTTATAAACCATCTCAGCAACTTTCAAAGAAGCATTCAGTGAGCCTGAGAGAATGCTCTTGACATGTATGGAAAGTGTTCTTTTCTTTCTGCATTTGCAAATGTAGAAGGCTGATCTTGGTAAACAATGGGAGTGAAGTTTGTTGTGTTCTTAATGACCAGCACCACCTCTTGCTTAAAAGACGAATTGCTGAAGTCGAAATATTTATTTTCTAATTAAAGTTTTTCAGGGGAAACCATTCCATCTTTGGGCAAAAGCAAAATGAGAAAAAACAACAAAGAAGACAAAAATGTTGTGGCTAAAGTTAAAGGCTAACTGCTATACATTTCACTGTGAGCATTTGAAGACAAGGCTACTTCCTCTGACTATTTTCTCCAGAATTCAATATATGTGAAATACAAATTTCTGATCTTAGGAACTGTCCGTGTTCTCTTATTAAGGCTGCAATCCCAGGATCCCTAAAAAAGTGTCTGTCTCATGTCCAAAGAATGATGGGTCTTCCCCCTCCTGCAGGGGAGAGATGTCCTAAGGAAAGATCTGCCCCCACAGATAGGCTGCAACCCTCAAGAACTGGAGGCATATGCTGGAGGAGGTTTGCTTAATTTAGATAAGTTTGTTTAACTTATTATTTATAGGAGCCTCATGGCGCAGTGGTTAAATGCCTGTACTGCAGGTAAAACTGTGCTCACAACCTGGGGTTCAATCCCAGGTAGCCAGCTCAAGGTTCACTCAGCCTTCCATCCTTCTGAGGTTGGTAAAATGAGTACCCAGCTTGCTGGGGGGGGAATGTGTAGCCTGCATTCTGTAATTAAAACTGTAAACTGCCCAGAGACTACTTGAAGTGGTATGGGGCGGTATATAAGCAGAACACTTGGCTTTTTGCTTTATTGAAAATATTGGTACTATGCCTTTCTCCTTAAAAAGGACCCAAGGCAGCTTACATCGTTGAAAGACACCAACACCCCCTGCCTTCCCTAACATGTCTCCAGCACCGGAGGTGGGAGAAGGTCCACCAGCACAGTTCATATTCTCCTGACTGGAATCAACCAAAGGGAAAATGTGCAAGAAAGGGTGAAAGGAGTGTGGGTGTGTGTGGGGGGGAATGCACCCTTCTAGACCTTCATAAGAAAAAGTGGTTTCTTCACCTTGATTTTCCCTCAAAGGATGGCTGTTCCTATGGCAATGTTTGTTGAATGAATACTTGACTATATTTTGCAGGGACACACTGGCTCTCTCCATGGATGGACCTGGCTATGAACATTCTTACGCCCCCTTCGAATGCCCCTTGGTCTTTATAGCTCCCTGGAGTTCAAGATGGGGAGCAGAGTGGGTAGAACACTAGAAAGCTATATAAAGGGTTTTGCGACACCTTGTGAAAGCCCACATGAAAGGCTGCACAGCGGTGTAAGCCTTTATATCATGAACCTGGGACAGGAATGTGAAATTTTACACACCACAGTGAAACATTCCACATGGCACCCGCTAGACTTTTTAAAGCTGTTCTGTTCAAACAAGGAAGATATTTCAGTCGACGTAAGGAGGCTGTTTATAGCTAGATGCATTCTATGCACCTGGGATTTAAAGACTGTCGCCTTTACATCCAACTCTGGAAGACCCTTTGAGTGGAAAGGGGTCCTTATTTTTGCCAATTAATTGGCCCAAATCTTCTGGAACTCAGATAAATAGAAGTGTGTGCCTTGTTTTCCGGGGGGGGGGGAAGGAAACAAGCTGCATCTTAAAACCAGAAAAGCATCTAGATTAACCCCAGAGATTTTAATTCTTTTCCTTTTTAGGATTATGAATACCAGAATCTCCCAAAGAGTGTGACCGTTCTGTATGGAGTGTTCTGGAACTTGTTGTCCAAAATACAAATTTTCCCAGGCACACTTACACCAACAAGATTATCCTGCTTGTGTCCTTGGAAAGAGCTGGAAAATACCTGAGAGAAGGCAAGTATGGCATAGCTGGATTACTAAACTCTTAGTGTGATATTGACCCAGGCAAGCCAGATTTCAAATTAACTGACAGATTCTAGCAAGATAATTTGGATCCTTCCTATCATAGTCACGGATACCATTTCCTGAAACCTTTTTTTTTGGCAGATGCTCATGTAAAGCAAGGGTGACAACTAACAATCCACAAAAAAACCAATTGCTGTTGTAACAAGCCATGGAACAGTACTCACTTCAGGAGTCTACTGGCAAATCATTGTTTTACTTTTCAGGGGTTGTCATCATCATCATCTTAGAACTGTTTGTTGTTCCTTTCCAAAGTTATTTTTGAAAGAATATTCAAGGACATTTTTACAGGAGGTTCTGGGAGAAGTGTTGTTTTGAAGTAGAGAGCATTCCCTTCTCTTTTTCTGGTCTGCTGGCAATGACCTCAGGACCTATTAAGAATGCTTAATGCACCAAGCCCTCGGATTGGAAGACCATTTAAAAATCACCTGGCTGCCAGGTGATTTATTTCTTTAGAAAGAAAGAAAAATGGTCCTGAGCTGTGCTGCAACTCCAAGACACCTGAGAAACCCTAGGAAAATCATTCTGCTCAGAAAGCCTGATTATTTCTTGAAGTAGTTTGCCAAATTAGGAAACTTTATTCTCAAGCTACACCCCTCAAGTTGGCACTCTATGCACTCTTACTTAAAGTAAACCCTAGTGAACACTGTGGAGCTGAACTTTGGAAAATATACAAATAAGACACAATTACTCCTGCATTCCTAATCCTGTACATTTACACATTTAAATAAACAGGGAAGTCCTGAATCATGCTCCGCTAATTGCTGTTGTTATTTCCACACGATCTCACCTCTGTTTGCTACAAAAGAGTGGTTGTCAAAAGCAAAGCAAAACTGTTTTGCTCCTTTCCCTCTCTCTTCTGCCCAGGCTGCTTCTGGTGCTACTTAACCTTCCAGAAGGTTATGTAATTAAGAAAGGAAGAAAGAACAAAAGAAAGAAACCTGAGTGTAAAACTAAGACGAACAAAACGTACCATCTAGAGGCAGACATAGAAATTGCAGGGTACTTGAAAAGCCCCTAGAAATGCCGTTTGAAGACATCGTTATGAGCAGTGTGGTGCGAAAAGCCTGTACAGTGGACCCTTGTATAACAAACAGTTTGTAGAACATAAAATCTGTACAACGTAAAACATTCCGGAGATAGGGGAAATTTGCTTAACAAAATTGCCTATGGGGCAAATCCGTACAACATAAAAATGGTCGTGATTAGAGATGACTTCATTTCCAATGCATTCCTATGGGAAATTTGCATAAAGGAAAATTTGCTTTACAGTATTTCATTGGAACAAATTAATTCCTTTATACAAGGTACCATTGTACAGACTTCTAAATAACCTGCTAGAACTGACACTCTCCAGATACTGTTCTTCCAATCTGCAGCGGGTGGACAATGAGCTGCATTTACATTAGGCACATGCAAAACCTTTCTTTACATAAAGTTTTTTTTAAAGTTATCCTAAGGGGAAATGTGAGCAAAGCTAGGTGAGATTAGCTGCAGGCAGGGCCGGCGCTAGGGTTTTTGTGCCCTAGGCAAGGGGTGGGGGGCGGAGGGGCAGCGGCGGTGGGGCGGTGGTGGCGGGGCGGCGGCGACGGCAGGGGGACCGGGCGGCAGGCGGCTGCGGCAGGGGGGCAGCGGGCGGATGGCGACGGGCAGGGGGGGCCGGCCGGCGGGTGGTGGCGGGGGGACAGCAAGGCTGGCCAGCGCCCTCTGTCCAATTTGGCGCCCTAGGCAACTGCCTAGTTCGCCTTAATGGACGTGCTGGCCCTGGCTGCAGGGGTGGTGTGTGTGTGGGGACTACAATTCCCACAGTCCCTAAAGGTCATGCTTCCTTCCATCCTCAGGAGTGTGCCAAGGACACATGTCTCCGGCTACTATTTTGTTGGTTGCTCACATCCTCCCTGTTATTATGGTGTTCAGTATGTCTAAAGGAGTTCCTTCTTTCCAAAGCTACAGCTCTTCCTCCAGAAGGAAGCACCACATGCTGTGCAATGAAGGAGAGGTACCCAGCCCTCCAGGCCCAGCCCTAGCTGGATTGGGCGAAAATAATCCCAGTTGTTGGTTCTAATCAACAATCAGAGATAACAAGGGGGATTTCTCTGCACCAGTCTGAGAGTGGCTGGAGGAGGAGGAGACCCTTGGAGGAACCTAGTGGTGTCGGTGGACATTGCCTCACCCAATGAGGGCATCTGGCTCCCATCCAAAAACTAATCTCCAGTCTCTGCTGTACAGCAATAGGCAAGTTTCCACAAAATGAAGTAGGTTAGAATTAGCAGCTAGCATTTATTTATTTATTTATTTATTTATTTATTTATTTATTTATTTATTAGATTTATACCCCGCCCATCTGTATGCTGTTGTATCTTTTAACTGCTTCTGTAGGCTGTGACCTGAATCCTATTGCAGATCATGATGGTGAATTTGTACTAATTAACAAACTGCCACTTGCATTTCTACTTGCTCGCCGGCCAGGCCATGAAACTTGCCTTCAGGCTAAGAATGCAAGTGGCCAATACATTAATTAGCAGTGACCACAATTCAGGTCGTGACGCCAGTTCTGTAAATGTGCAATGGAATATCTGACTATTAAATTTCTGTATTTATAACTCAGCGGTGCTTGTCATGGAAAAGGAGGAAGTACGCTAGAACATAAAATAAAAGAAGTGACATGGAAAGAGTTCTTCAACATCAGTTTGGAGTCTCATTGTCCTTGCTGGAGACACAGCAGCACAGCTATGGTCTGTGTTACCCAGGGCAAACATGGATTCCATGCCCTCCAGCAGGGTGTGTGTGGAACAGTACAAGATTGTTTTGTCATTTTGGCACCTTCTCTCCAGCATGGCATCCAGGGCACATGTCCCCCTACCCCAGCCTCCAGTTGTGGTTCTGTGTAGATGGACAAATCAGACATGGATGTCTGCCATTCACATGAAATGTTGATACAAGTTTTTTTAAAAAATCACAAGATTACAGGTGACTGCTTCTGCGCTGCTATGTACCTTCAAGTCTTTTCAGACTTGCAGCAAGCCTAACAGGACCATCAAAGTATGGGATATGTTTGGTCAGAGTGGTTTATGGTGAGTTTCCATAGCTAAGTGAGAATCAGAACCCAGGCCTCCCATGTCCTTGTTTTACACTCGATCCACGGTACCACAAACATTTTGCCCCTGACTTTGTATAAACTGAGGTAGTAGTAGTAGTAGTAGTAGTAGTAGTAGTAGTAGTAGTAGTAGTAGTAGTAGTAGTAGTAGTAGTAGTAGAAGAGTAATTTCTTTTCCTTAGCATCTGTCCCACTTGGTGGTGGGGTCCACTATTATTGTGTTGGCCTTCCACTTGGCACGGTCCTGGGCTAGGTCTGGGTGAACCTGGGAGAACTTCATGTTGTTGTCAAGGTTGTCCATCCAGTGCTGTTTTGGTCACCCCCTTATGCTGCTTTTACACAACCCTAAAATCCGAGGCAAAAGGCTCCCAGATCCGGAGCTTAAAATTGTTTTCCCACCAGCGCACTTTACAAGTACCTGGTCTCCAGAGGTAAAAAATCTTCCAATGCAGATTGTAAAGCTGTGAATGCCGGGCTCCCCTCACCTTCTGTTTGTTTTTTTGGTCCCCGCCACCCCTTTAAGAGACAGGAATCCCTATGGGGCTGCTTGGGGCTGCTTGGATGGCAGGCGGAGGTGAGCCTGCACTCTTTTCTTCCTTTTTTTCTCCCTCCCCTCATGCAGACAGGAACAATGGAGTGTGGAGGGGTGGGAACACAGGAAGAGGGACAAACCCCCACAATCTCTGATCCGAATTTAAGTTGCCAGCACATTTTAGAAGTTGTGTAAAAGGGCCCTTAGTCAGGATCTGCTGATCTTCAGAGTTGCCCAGAGTTTCCTCATCAGCACATGAGATGTGTCTGTACCAACATACCTTGTTGTTGTTGTTGTTGTTGTTGTTGTTGTTGTTGTTGTTGTTGTTGGTGGTGCTGCTGCTGCTGCTGCTGTTGTTGTTGCTGTTGTTGTTGTTGTTATTGGTGGTGGTGGTGGTGCTGTTGCTGTTAGCAGTCCCTTGCACTCTTTGGGCCAACCAACAACAAAAAGTCAAAGAAAAAACTATGTTTTTGTCTCTTGTATAGATTTAATGCTAGATTTTGGATATAAAATTTTAGTAGTCTGATAAAGGAACTGCTTGCCTTGGCTTTTACAGAATGAAGAAAGGAGGCAATGGCAGCATGGGTGGTGGGTGGTGGGTGGAAATGGACCATGGTTCTGCAGTCATGCTGTAAGCAGTTATGGATATTTATCAGTCACAGCCAGGGAAACATCTCAAGATTCATTCAAAATGTGGTGTTGGAGGAGAGCTCTGCAGATACCCTGGACAGCCAGAAAGAGGAGCAAGTGGGTTCGAGAGCAAATCAAGCCTGCCTTTGGAAGCACAAGTGATGAATCTGAGGCTGCCCTTCTTTGGATACACAGTCTCATATGGCAGGCTTCTGTGGGAAAAGGCAGTAATGCTGGGGAGAAGCAGCAGGAAAAGAGGAAGACCAAACAGGAGATGGGTGAGCTGTCTCAAGGAACCCACAAGCTTGATTGCTGGCCAGAACTGAGCAGGGCTCAGGACATTTCGGAGACGCCTCATTCAAAAGGTCGCCCTAAGTTGGAGGGGACTGGACGGTCCAACTCAACCAAGAGAGGGACCGGGTCTGGACAGCAGGGGGCGCTGTTTTGCAGCCTCGGGCGGCGCCGGTTTCTCCACCCTGCTCCACGCCCCGCTTATCCGTCGCCAGCCAAAGGAGCAACGCAGCGTCGGGCGCAAAACAGCCAGCGCCACTCTCGGAGCGGAGCGCGCTGCTGCTGAGGCGCCGGGGCGAGCAAGGAGTCAGCCGGCCGCCAGCGTCGATCCCGGGTCGATTCCCGCCAGAGAAGCCAGCCAGCCAGCCAGCCATGCAGCGGTCGGAATGGAACGAGCAGATGGAGCTGCAGGAGCTCAACTCGCGCCTTTGGCAGTACGTGTCGCGGGTGCGGGCGCTGGAGGAAGAGAACCGGCGCTTGGCGCAAGAGCTGGCGGCGCTGCGCGGCCGGGAGCAACGCGCCTACCGCCTGCGCGAGCAAGAGGAGGAGGTGGCCGAGCTGCGGCTGGCGGTGGCCGAGCTGAGCCGGGCCAAAGGCGAGGCTGAGCTGGAGCGCGACGCGCTGCGCCGGGAGCTGGCGCGCTTGGAGGAGCTGGGCGCGCAGTCCGTCGAGCTGCGCCGCCGCCGCCTGGAGCCCGAGGTGGCCGAGCAGCGCCGGCAGCTGGAGCACCTGCGCGCCGACTGCGCGGCCCTGGAGGCGCTGCTGGAGCACCTGCGCGCAGAGCACGGGCGGCTGCAAAGAGAGCGGCAGCGGCGCCCCTCGGGGCGGCTGCCCGCCCTGCTGCCTCCGCCGGCCCACGCCCGGACGGTGAGCCCCAGCCGGCGCGACCTGGAGGAGACCTGCGCGCTGGTGCTGAGCTGGAGCGGCGAGCAGAGCCTGCAGCGCTACGAAGCCGAGCTCCGCGCGCTGCAGGAGCTCGAAGGGCGCCTCGGGCGAGAGGACCTCCAGAAACTGCGCGCCCACCACCGGCAGAGCCGCCAGCAACTCCAGGAGCTGCACCGTCGCTGCTGGGAGCTGGGCGCGCGGGCCGAGCGCCTGGAGCAGGAGCGCCTGGCGCAGCAGGAGCGGCACGGCGCGGCGCTGGCCGAGTATCAGGTGGGGCCGGGCCGGGCCGGGCGCGGTGGGAGGGGGCGAGAAGTGGGGTGGCAAAGCGAACCTCCTTGGACAGGAGCTGTCTACCTCGCCGAGTGGCCGGGCACAAACAGAAAAGGCGTGGGCTCCCTCGCCTTCTAAGGCAGTTGGTGAAGGCTCCGGAGCCTCTGGCTGGTGATGGAAAGCTGCCTGATGCTGGGTGTGATTCACGCGTGGGGGTGGTGGGGCTTTTAGGGTGGCCGAATGAAAAAAGAGGACGGGGATGAGGATCACGGAGCACTCCGGATGTTGCTGGACTGCAGTTCCCATCATCCTGCACCATTGGCTTTACCAGCTAGAAACTGCCAGTGCCTACCACTGTAGAAGAGGGAATTTAGCAGGCATCGCATGTCCTGTTGAAATTCCATACATTCCACAAGTATTAAAGGCACAGAATCCTGCCCCCCCTGTCCTCCCTAACTTCTACCTATAGTGTTATATTAAAATAAGAGGTAATTTATTGTTTCCCGTCTACTCCTGCATTTGCCAACTTTTTTCCTTGGCAGAGCTCTTGTGAATGGGAAAGAATCAGAGATGGTCATACAATCAATTTAGTGTATCTCTGGGGATTATAAAAGTTCCAAAGGGCATCATAATATCCTATCCCATGCCACTCCTTTGCAAATAAACTCACTGTAAGTATGGGGTAGCACCTAATAATGATGATGATGGAGGTGGAGCAAGGAGGTGTGAAAATGCAGACATTACTACAGTTTTTCTCATGCTTCTACTGTAGTTTGGATCTTAAAAGAAATAACCTTGTTTGTCAGCTGCAGCGAATCAGGCTTAGAGTCAAGTAGTGCTTTCTAGATGAGACCATTTTACTGGGAGTGGGCACAAGTTTTCACAGACTGCAGCCCCTCCTTCACCCTATGACACTTCATGCTTAACAGCCTTTGCTACTCTTCAGAATCTCACAATCCATATTACATATTCTCGAAGGCTTTCATGGCCGGGATCCGTTAGTTGTTGTGAGTTTTTCAGGCTGTTTGGCCTTGTTCTGGAAAGTTTTACTTCCTGACGTTTCGCCAGAGGGCAAGGAGCTCCGGAAACAAGGAGTTTCTCTCTCTGCTCTGGGGAAAAACTTCCAGAACACGGCCAAACAGCCTCAAAAAAACTTACAACAACAATCCATCTTATGTTTATGCCTTTGCTACTCTTTAGATCCACAAGACTTGGTCACTTGTACTCTTACATGGAGCTCCTTGCTTTAAGAAGGTGATCAAAGTCCACAATCTTAGCAATGACATCACCTCAGATGCTCCCAGTCCGTTGTTATGGGGTCTTGAGCAGAAGCTGAAAATGGGAAACCCCACGACACCCTGCCTTGAGTTGTGAGGAAAAGCAACTGCTGCCATCTTAAAACTTATTTTTGGCATCTCTCTCCACTCTTGGGAGTGGACACACCTGTTGCTCTTCTTCCTTCCTCTTCTTCAGTCCTAGATGCAGATTTTCAAGATCTGGTGGGAAAAGCCCATCCAGACAAGACACCATATTTCCGATCCTGACACAGTAATTCTGATCCAGTGAATGGGGGAAAACAAACAAAAGAACTGAAGGGTCTCGAATGGATCACAGCACAAGCACAGAACAGGATGTTCCCTCTTCAGGGCTGACAAATAAGACAGGCCAAGTGCTGCTGCTTGTTTTCACTACTCCCACCCCCTGCGAAAGGAGCTTAGAATAGCATAGGCTAGGTCTAGATTTCACTTAAGGGCAGCCTGCCATGTGTAGTTCCAACAGAGCTTCCTGGCTCCAGGGGAAGGTTTGGGAGGGGCAGGAGCAGCAACAGGCACTATAAATGATAGGACCGTTTGGGCTACGAGATCTCTTGGCTGTGAAGAGATCAGAATAGGGTCCAACCTAGGATCAGAATCACAATAGTTCACCAACCTAGGATCAGAATAGAGAGGTGGGGTGGATCAGATGGTATGTGAAGCCAGGCCCAAGGGATTCAGGGATCACCCCCCCACACACACTCTCTTCTCTATTTTCTGTAACAATACCTAAGCACCGTGGTCAAGTTCTTTAGCATTCCATTGCTGGACAGTGGTAGCTCAACACAGCATAGCCCAACTGGGAACCTGCACACCTCTGACAGGCCAAACTAAAGAGGAACAATTATGACATCAGCCAGTGGCAAATATTTCTTTTCTCTTCTCTTCTCTCATTTGTAGTCAACCTTTCTCTCAATGAGGGGGTCCCAAGGCAGCTCAAAAAGAAAACAGAAGGTTTCAGGGGCAGTTGTGAATGCTGGAATTGGCAGCCATAGACAGCTTTGTTTCTTTGGGCAGGACGGAATGGCAGCTTGCCAAATTGTGCAGGGTCAGTTTGTCTCTTCAGGGATGGGATAGCAGGTAGGACCTGCCCACCACTGCACAGAAACACAAGGCAGATGTATGCGGTGGTGAAGGTGTGGCCTTATGGTGGTAGAACGTTCCACACAGCAGCCACAACTGCTGGTGCATTCATTTACAATCTCCGATTCTGGATTGTGTCTAGTGAGTCAAAATTTTAAACAGCAATCCAACCAACCCCCATGGGGGAAAGATTTATGAGTAGTGTTGTGCACTAAGTTGGAACTGTCTCTTTAGGAGATGGGCTTAAAGGGTCATTCCCTGTCTTTTATTAGTGGGTGCAGTGTCCCTGGATAGCCATCTAGAACTGTTGCCAAGGAGTTGGTCTGCTGTGTATGCTGAGTCCAAGATGTTAATTTTGCTGCTGGCTGTTTCCTTTGTTTACTTATACTGTATAGTGGCTCTGAAATATTTTTCTCTTACTGTAATTTATTCAGTAATGGGCATTTCCCCAACTTTTGCATCTCCATTCTCACATTTTAAAAGGCAGGGGGAATTGCCTAGATTTACACATATAGCTTCAGTCCTGACTTTTCCTTTACATTGGTTTTGTTTTTCTTCTCTCTTTTGGGAATGATTTTCATTTATACAGTACATTTCCCCCACTGAGCTCAACACAGCACACCTAACTGTCCTACTTCACAACAACCCTGTGTATTAGGACCAGTGGCTAGACTGTGACTCTGTCATGAAATGAAACCAGAAATGAAATGAATGGCCTAAACTTATCAGATGTAGTTTTGTGGCTCAATCAGGTTTGAAACCAGAACACAGCACTTTCACCACTATACTATACTGACTTTCAAGTATCACATTGGACCCTCATATAACAAACTGTTTGTATAACATAAAATCTGTACAACATAAAAATTCCAGAGATTGGGGAAATTTACTTAACAGAATTGCCTATAGGGCGAATCCGTACAACATAAAATGACCGTGATTAGGGATTACTGTGTTTTCAAAATGCATTCCTATGGGAAATTTGTATAAAGGAAAATTTGCTTAACATAATTTCATTTGGAATGAATTCCTTTCTACAGTGTACCACTGTATTTGCAATACCACAAGCAGAATCACATGGTAGACTGTGTTCCTACAGCAGTGTTGGCAAACCGATGGCACGGGTGCCAAAGGTGGCACTTGGAGCCCTTTCTGTGGGCACCTGACATCGCCCCTTCACAGCCACCTGTATTCAGGTTAAATTGCTGTATTGGCACTTTGCGAAAAATTAGTGGGTTCTGAATTGCAGTTTGGGCACTTGGTCTCTAAAAGGTTCGCCATCACTGTCCTATAGAGATGCAGAATGTGATGCAGCTAGATATGGGCACGAACTGCTTTTTCCGTGCTTCGTGTAATTTCGTTTCATTAGAACAGGCATTTGGCTGTTCCCAGCCTTGCCACCTCCAGCAGGTGCCCACACAGAGGCAGTGGCTGGAGAGAGTGGGGCAGGGAAGCCAGGGGGCTTACTTTAAGTGGGTTCCCACTAGAGTTCTGGCTGGGAGGCACTGAACACCTCTTTGGCTGAGAAATGTTCAGGTGAGCCCCCTTCCAACCTGCCTTGGGGGCAATATGTCTTTGAGTCAGCTGTTCTTGGTGGTGTTGTAATAAACTGAAAGCTACTGAAGTCTGTTGATCTGCCCTGCCAGTCTTTCCCTTTTATTTCTTTTGTTGCAATCAGTCCTTTTATTCACACACTGGTAGGTTTCTGTTATCTGTGCCCAGCTTGGTAATGGCTGCATTGAAAACACAGGCTGCTGGAGATTAGCAGGGGACCGTTGATTGGGAAGGTGCAGGATTTTGTGTGCTGGATTTTCAGAATGCCATTTCTTTGTGAAGAGTCTGCTGAGGAGGCAGATTGTTACAGAACAAGACTGTCATATTTTTAAATAGGACAACAAAACTATGATTCAGTTCAATAAAGCCCCCCTTCTAAATCCCTTAGAATCTGTAGTTGGAAACACGAGCAAGATCAACCAGTCCACCCTACAAGCGGAGGCTCAAGAGGCAGAAATACCATTCTTACACATCCCTTGTTCAGTGCCGATGTAGCCCTACTTTGCACAAAAGATGGGCGTGTAATGGTAGTTAGTAATTTATTGACATTCCCTGTCTTTTGAGAAAATTGGATCAGGACACTTAGTGAATTGTGTAACCTTAAAACATGAGGAGGAAAATGAATCCTTTATTCAGTGAAAGAATGGTGCATTGGGTACTGTTCCAATCTGTAACAAAGTGTAGCATTGTACAGTGTAGGTTGGCTCATCAAGGAACTATTCCGTAGCCTTATTGCTGCAACCCATCCCCCACAGTACCTTGATAGTGCGTGGGGAGTGCCATTAGCCTCAGGCAGCAAAATCTCATGTGCCATCAAGAACTGAATCTCTCTCTCTCTCTCTCTCTCTCTCTCTCTCTCTCTCTCTCTCTCTCTGTGTGTGTGTGTGTGTGTAGGGTGGGACTATTTGCTGGTTCAAGCTGCAGGAAAGAGGGAGGAATCTGAAAACAGAGAGTAGCTCCTCAGGTGATGACAAACAGGAGCAGTACCACTTTCTCAGCAAGGCAGACTCCTGAGTTTGCAAAGTTGAGGAATAGTTGCCTCTCTCTCTCTCTCTCTCTCTCTCTCTCTCTCTCTCACTCACTCACTCACTCACGTGTGTGTGTGTGTGTGTGTGTGTGTGTGTGTGAGAGAGAGAGAGAGAGAGAGGGGGGATGTAAATCCCTGAGTCCCACCTCTGCATTTGGCCCCCATGTTTAGGCTGATCCCCTGTATTGATGATAATGTATGTGTGTGTGTGTTGGAGGGGATATATCAGTCGAGATCCTTGTGTTGTACAGTATGATTTAGTATTCTCTTTCCATGTTGCCTTAGATTATCATTGACTCCCTTGAAGAAGAAAAGCATTTCTTAACTGTATCCATCGCCGAATACCTAAAAGACTACCACGAGCTCCTGCAGGTGAAAGCAGGACTCAGCCTTGAAATTGCAACTTACAGGTAAGGATCACAAAAGCAACCATGGAAGAGATGTTTGACCTTCCCTTAAATCTCAACCCAGGATCTCATGAAGTGGAAACTAGGTTCACATCTGGAAGTTATTGTGAAGGGGAAACATCTAAGTGGGGACAGGGTTTCCAGCAGCACAAACAGAAACAAAGGCCTGCAGGGGATCCAGAAGGGTAGGAAATGGTGCAGGGATGATCCCCAGACTCCTTGTGGCTCCCCCGTGGATCTAGATAATTGAGAGGGAAGCAACAACAAGCACAGCAAGTTAGCATGCAGCAAAACCTATTGCTGTGTTTGTTTGAATGCATGCATGGCTTCTGATTCTTAACCTGGAAGCGACTTGAGATCAGTCCAGGAAGCTCTGGGGGAAATGGAGAAACTGAGGGCGTTTATACACGACCCCTAAGCTCCGCCGCAAATGGCTGCAAGGTCCGGACCTTAAAAATGTTTATCCACCAGCTCCGGATTTTGCAGACAATTAAGTGCGACCCGCCCAATTTAGCATGACCAAACAACAGTTTTCTTGTATCTGCTTTTTGGATGTGACAAATATTTGATCCGGTGTAAGGATAGTGAGTGTGGGGCTCTCCTGGCTTCTGTTTGTTCTTTTTTTGCGCCCCACCCCTTTAAGAGTTCTGAATGCTGCCGGGAACAAAACGGAGGTAAACGGGAATTCTTTTCTTTCTTTTTTCTCCCCCCCTCAGGCAGCCAGCAACCAGGAAGTGCGGAGGGGGGTGGGAACAGAGGAAGAGTGAGGAACCTCTAAGATCTCTGGTCCGAATTTAAGTGGCCAGCGGATCTTAGGGGTCGTGTAAAAAGGCACTGAAACTTAATCCAGGAAAAATGAAAGAGCCGGTGGGTCGAGTGTCGGGGAATCTGGGCGTGGGTTGCCTCGGGTGTGGTTGTATTCCCCTGTCACAGCAGAGAGGTTATTCTTGGATATGTATCATTTTCTCTGGATACATATGGGGCGGCAACAGGAAAGCCCCAATGCTAGTGGTGGTGCTTTGCTAGGACAGTGGCCCTAAGTTACTTCCAGACTGGACTCCTGCAATTTACCATTTTGTTGGCTGCCTTTTAAAGCCATTGATGGATCTTCAGTCCTGCCTCTTCCTTGCTTTCCTGTGCTTAGAAAGTGGGCTGTATATTCTGTGTGAGATAGCCCCCCAGCAGCAACATTGGAGGCTGAGAAGCAGGTGTTTTTATAAAGCTAAAGGAAAACGGTTTGGCGAGCAGACAAAAATTACAGTTTTCAGATGGGCAGTATCCCATACCACCTCAAATGCATTGCCAAGGCATTAGCTCAAGTAACGCTCCCACACAACACGGCCACTTACACAACCAAAAAGGTTTTTAAAAACAATCAAAACAGCACAATGTAGAATGATTTAAGAAAAACAGCCTCCTGATGGGCGTTCAAAAAGAAATGATTTCCTGGATAAAAATCCTGCTTTCCCCCACGCTTGCAATTACATTGTGTCGTCGGGAAATGTTGAATGAAGTTGCACTTGCTATACCTGGAGTAACTGGAGGAGTATATTGCAGTTTAATCAAGCCCTTAGTTTACCACCTTGTTATGGTGTCAGCCTTGCTCATAAATTCTCCAGAGTGGTAACTGATAGCTTGCCATTTTCTCCTTTGGCCATCTCTGTCAGCTTGCATTTGTCGGGATATCTGTGAAGGCGGATATCTGTGAAGGCGGAGGAAAATAAAAATCTTTCAGAAAGCTGGGTTCTTTTGAAGCCACAAATAAATCCTTTGTGTGTTCTGTGAAAGAGGAGAAGAGACGCAGAACAGCAGGAATTTAATCAAGAACCATATTTCTGTGAAAGCATGGAACTGAGCAGCTGTTTTCATTCTTCTGTGTTTTTAAACACTTACTTTAGCTCCTTTGTCATGGGCGCTTGTTTGAACAATGAATGGATTACAAGAAAGAAAGAAAGAAAGAAAGAAAGAAAGAAAGAAAGAAAGAAAGAAAGAAAGAAAGAAAGAAAGACCAAAGTAATTTCCTAGTGGATGGTTTCAAAATGACCCCAATAGCAAGCAAAGTCAATTCAAACTGACGGAAGCCACCTCTGGAAGAATGTGTTCCTGCCTTGATCCTAGCAAGGCAAAAGGGCCAGGGAAACAGCTTGTAAAACAATCTCAAAACAATTGAAAACTAGTCTTAGCTCTTGAGCCTTCTTCTCTTTTCCTTGACCACCATCCCCTCCCTTGAGTATCTTGTTTTATGGAGGACTAAGAAACGCACAATGCCCTATCCTGCAGGACAATTTCTTACAAGGCACATTCATAGACTGGATTTTTTTTGTCCATATTGTCTAAAAAGCTATTTGTTTGACCACCATTTTACTGGCATATAAAAAAAAGGTTGGTTTTGTAGAGGAACCGATTACCTGAATCAGTAATTACTTTGCAGTAACTTTAGGATTTTTTTAATCATCTTGTCATGATCAAATAAATGGCTTCAAAAACTTTGCCTTAAAAACAGCTGGCTTCCTCAGCAGAACCGTGTCCAATTAGTGTAAAAATGGTCGTAAACTTGCCCAGATATAGATTAGACAAACAGTGCACCACTGTGCTCAACATTCTCCCCTGTCTGAAAAAACCCAAAACTCGAAAGAAACTTTTTATATGGGGTTTGCCTTTCTTTTAACGCACAGCTTGTTTTCAGCTGTCATGCTTTGGGGTCCACTCTGTGGCGTGCAATGTTCCCCCCTTTTGCTACGCACAGCGCATTGCTTGGAAATTATTTTTAGTGACTTCATTCGTTGCTGTAGCAACTAAGCAAACTGTTGTTTTATCGGCAGCCAAAAAACCTTAGTCAAACTTCCCACATTCCTGCTCTCCATTTAACACTTTCAGGGACTCGTAGGAAGAGGTTTAGAATCAACAGTGTAATTTGTCCATAATTTGTCCAACTATATGTAAGGTCCACATAGTTGGACAAATTCTGGACAAATCCCACTGTTAAAGGTCCATATAGTTGGCAGAGAATTTGCTCCAAAGAAATTCTCTCTGAAATGTTTTTAAAAAATAAAAGAGGGTTTTACGTCTCTATTGGTGGCTATTTTGCACTGCGGATCTTTTAAATGAAAACAGAGCTCTGGTTTGGATCCAGCACAACCCCTTGCACAATCAGGATCTGATCACTGCATCACTGATAGAAGAGCTTCAAATCCCTCCTTAAATATATTGTGGAAAGCTGAAGTCTTCATCATCCATTGTCTCCCCTGTCTCCTGGGGCAGCCTGTTTGACTGAAACAGGTCTTACAACTGAGGAGTGTAGCCAAAATAATATTCCGTACAGTTTCCACCAATTGTTTTGAGCCCTGTCCTTGGGAGCTCCAGAAGATGACAACTCTGCCACACATCCTACATGTGACAGTCTTTTCTATCAGAGTTTGACCATTTGCTCTTCCTGGATTTGGACTCTTAGGTTGTTCTTCACCTTTTTGTCTCCCTTCTTGCAGTCAAATTTGTTGGCTTCTTTTCCCTAGAATACTTTCCTTCTGCGAGCTGCACATGCCATGTCTGATGCAACCTGAACAGCATGGAGTTAATATTTTGCACAATATGGAGTCAATTTAACATATTCTATTCAATTTATTTTCCAAGAAGGGAAATATGCCTTACAAGTCAATAATCCCCTGCAGCAGTGTCACAATTTGAACTTTTTTCCATTTGCTTCCCACATCTCAAAAGTCAAGTATTGTAATTGTTTTCAACTGAAACTTGCCTCCCAAAAGCTAACAGCTAATAAAATATTTTCTCTATCTTCTTACTTCTCAGTGGATATGATATTCCATGTGTTCTTTATCTGTTTAGCTTTCTGGAGAGATAAATGCATTCCCTCTCCACTGCATCTGTTTATTTGCCAACTCATTTTTTTGCAGTCACTTACTGAGTGTAAGTCAATTAAACTCTGTGGGCCTTTTCACACGACCCCTAAGATCCGCTGGCCACTTAAATTCGGACCAGAGATCTTAGGGGTTTGTCTCCGTTCCTGCGTCCCCACCCCCTCCGCACTCCTGGCTGCTGGCTGCGTGAGGGGAGGGAGAAAAAAAGAAAGAAAAGAATGCCGCTCACCTCCGTTCTGCCATCTCGCTTTGCTCCCGGCACTGCATTCAGATCTCTTAAAGGGGCGGGGGGCAAAAAAACAACAAACAGAAGCCAGGAGAGCCCGGCAGTCACTACTGTTATATCCGCATCAGGCATTTTCACCCTCCGAGAGCAGGTACATGAACAGTGCGCTGGGACGCGCTTAGGTGGGCGTGGTCGCACTTAATTATCTGTAAACTCCGGAGTTGGTAGGGAAATAATTTTAAGCTCCGGAGCTGGGAGCCATTTGCCGTGGAGTTTAGGGGTCGTGTGAAAAGGCCCTGTGTCTATAAAATCCTCCTTTCTGGAATCTACAAGGGAAGGAAGTTGATGCCGTTGTTTCACTGTGTGTTTGCTTTAATTTGTCTTTTGAAAGGGCACATGCCTCAGAACGGCTGACTCCCAGGAGCTAGAAAGCTCTCCTTATCAGACCTTTCCGGATGGACCCCTTACTGATCTTAAGCAGCCATCTTGTCTTATCTTTTCAAACCATTTGTTGGATGAAGATGAATGTCAGGGTTTCAGCAGAAGTGTTAGAAATGTGATCGCTGAAATGTCTTGTTGTCTTTAATGAAGCTGGTGTTTTAAAATCAGTTGTTACAGGATTTCCAGATTGCTGTGTTTTCCCGTTTTGGCTTATAAGGACATTGGGACAATCTCTCTGGGGTAGCATCCTTTAATCCCAGGGCAATTAAAAAGTAGTGTAAGAATAGATTACCCCTCCTCCATAGTATGAGTTTGTGTGGTATTAACAAGTGAGAGAATACTTTTCTGAAACCACGTCAGTGACATTTTGATAATGGCAGTTGTAGCATGGATTTTTTTATTGTAAATAATGGATATTAAATATTCATTTACTTTTTTAAAAAAAAGAGATTTCCAGTACATCTCAGTTTGTTAACTATGCTCTCAAACAGAAATCTCTGGTGCTAAAAAGAAAGAAGTGAAATTCAATGTCATTACAATTAAAATTCAAATCTTTTTTCCAATACCCACAGAAGGGTGACATCTCCATTTTATGGATGTCAAATGTCAATCAGTACAGATGGAATATTCCTGAGTTATTTTTGAAAAATTGATTTTCAAACCAGGGTTAGAGATGTTGGTCTGTAAATTTGGATTGACATTTTGACACGGTTTGTGCTAACAATGGCACAAATGTAACTTTCCTCTGAAAAGATAAAGAAGGTGGAAACTCTGTATTGTGGAGGAGATGAAACATAAGTCTGCAGGACTTAGTTGGTCTTCTAACGGCAATGGAAAGGTGGGGAATAGAAAATGCCAACAGCATTTTATTTGTTTTTCTAATAAAACTTTATTTTGTACCTTGCAGAGCTTTATTGGAAGGAGAGAGCATTGAATGGATTCTTCTGTGGGCTGAAGAACATGGAAGAAAATTACCAGAAAGTATGGATTCCTAACGTGTACTGATGCATTTAAACATGGGTGGGCAAGATGCAGTTCTGCAGATGTTGTTGTACTACAAATTCCATTGCCCTTAGTCAAGAAGAAGGATGGAAGCTGTATCTCCATAATATCTGAAGACCTGCAGTTTGTTCTCCCTGATTCAGGGGAGGGAGGGGAAGGAGCATTGGAGCCTTGTGACCCAGGGGTTAAACTGCTGTACTGCAGCAGCCAAAACTGCTCACAATCAGGAGTTCAATCCCAAGTAGCTGCCTCAAAGTTGGCTCGGTCTTTTATTGTTCTGAGGTTGACAAAGGGATTACCCACCTCAGTGCGGTGGAGGAGCAATGTTTAGCCTGCATAATAAAGTTGTAAACTGCCAAGAGATTGCTTTAAGTGCTATTGAGTGGTGTATAAGCAGAACACTTTGCATGTTGGCATTGCTACTACCTTACATCCACTCATATCAGGTGGACAGGTTGTGGGCCCTCCGTGTACTGTTGGGTTGCATCTTCCACAGTCCCTTAATTTTGGCAATGACTAATGGGAATTGCAGCTCAGTATTATTTAGGGTATTACACCTTGTCCACCCTTCTATTTGACAACCTTATGCACAGTGTGGAGAAAGCAAATGGATACATATGTTGCTCTTCTTCTGAACACTAGAATGTGTGGTGGTGCTCACAAGGACAGTGAGGGGTGGTGGAGAAGGAGCCTTTTGCACCTGCTGTTGTTTGCAACTTGTTGCTTGGGGTGAAACTCCAAGGAGGAAGCCTGTGGTGCGTCATCTTTCCTTCTCCCTGGTGCTGGCCAATCAGGAGCTGTGCAAGAACATGCAGCATCCCACCTCCCTGTCTGATTGGCCAGCACAAGGGAGAAGGAAAGATGATGTGTCGGAGGCTGCTTCCTCGTTGGAGTTTTGCCCCACATGACCCAAAGGAAGGTAAGTCAGTGGTTGATTTTGTTCCGGGGGTGGTGGTGGTGGTCCTGCTTCAGAACATCAGCTGTGTTGCCGTCTTCCATTTTGGAACTGGACCCCTTCCAAAACAAAACAAAACACTCAAATCTAGTTGTGATTTACTATTGGACTTCAGCTCATGTTCCCAAAGCAGTATCCATTTTCCCATAGAAATGTTAATACTGCAGTCAGATATAAGTCTATGGTGTGTGGTTGTGTGTGAACGTGTCAAGAGTCATAACTTTTGTTTGTTTCATCTAATGGCAGGTGTCCGGAACATGCTGTATGAATACAGCTGCCGCCACTCATCTTATCAACAAGAGAAAGGAAAGAGGTCTTTTCCTGCAATTGACTATGTTGATACACAATACAGATTCCCTCGAACAAATATTAGCAGTTCTGCAGTTTATTCATCTCATACAAAAACTGGCAGAATACAGACAGCTGCTCCTGGGAAGAGAGTGATAAGGGACACCTTCCAGCCAGAATATCGTCCTTCATTGGCCACCAAAAAGGATCCGAGTCCTGTGAGATCTTTGACAGAACAGAGGGAGACTCAGACCTTGGCTTCCCCTTATCTTATTAGCCGAAAGAGTGAAGCACAGTGGGGAACAGAACCTCAAAGGAGCAGAAGAGAAGCTGGGAGTACTGAATCATTTTCAAAAGAATCAACAACTGTCCAAAAAGAAGCAAGTCCAAGTATTTCTGAAAAGGTGAGAAAAGAGGACACAGCTACCTTTTCCTCTTACAACCTGCGCTCCACATCAAACCAAACTAAATATGAGAGGCCCATAGGAGGAACTCAAGCTGCCAATGAGAAAATCAGTGATCGTAAAGTAGTGGCAAAGGAAACATCTGTGTTGGTAGAAGGAAGGACAGAAGAAAGGTTGCCCAAGGAAAGAACACCTTCTGATATTGAGAAGGTTAATGAGAAGTCAACTCCCATACGAAGAAGTGCTCATGTTGAACAGAGGACTGAAATGAAGCAAAGCACTGATGAGAAAAAGCACACGGTGGAAGAACTTAGCACGGGACAAAACAGAAAAGACGACAAATTTATGGAGCATAAAACACCACAAGGTGGGAACTTTATCAGGTGGGAAGAACACATTAGAACAGATGTATCAGAAAAACATCTTCCAGCAGATTCAAAGGTGGAAGAAATTCATCCATTTCAAAATAAAAATGTGAGCGTCACAGCACCAAGCAAAGGACCTGCTGAGATCCCTGTCCATTCAGAAGTGCACAATCGAGAGCGCACACTGAGGAGCGATAACATAGAAATAACATTACAAGATGTGAAGCTTACCGTAGGAAATCAGAAGCATGAATCTGTATTTAAATCCACTGGAGGTTCTAATCAAGATGGAGGAAGTGAGGAAGCAAGCTCTAAAATGGGGACCTATGTTACAGAAAGCATAGCAGAAAATATTGTTTCTGACATTTTTAAAGATTTTGTGCCCAAGTCTCCTGACTCCAGACTTCCCTCTGCCACTTTTGAAAAGAAGGATGTTTCAGTGGATGAAGAAGTGAAGACTCAGACCAACATACAGGATACTGTTCAAGATTACCTGAAAGCTTCTGATCATATTGACTTGGTAGGTTTCTTAAAGAGAGATGCTAAAAAGGTGCCAGAAGATCATCAAAGAACTCTACTCAAAGACGTCATGGAAGATACTGTTGATGCTGATGTGGAAGGCAAATTAAAAAGGCCTGTTCAAGTTGAGATTGTTGAGGAGCCATTAGTGTCTACAGCTGATGAAAGGGTGGAATTTTCAACTCCATTTGAAGTAGAGGAAGCAGAAGACATATTGCCAGGTATGGCAGGACATCCAGACTTTTATGAAGAAGGAAAACCTACCACAAGTACTGCCGAGGGCCTTAAAGAGAAACGATCCAGTGTTATTGTGTCTCATGTAGAAGAAGTAGCTGAGGGGGATGATGAAGTTGATGAAGAAAAGTACTATGTATCAACTCCAGATGAGCACCCCTTAGGTCATGAACAAGATAAGAACTCTGTGTATGGTCAGATCCACATAGAGGAAGAATCAACAGTTAAGTACTCTTGGCAAGATGAATTTTTGCAGGGTTCTCAAACAAAGATCAGTGAAAGTGTGGGCTCACCAGAATTGGTTTACCAGGTGATGCAGGGAGAGGCCGGTGCCTATATTTCCAATGAAGCTCCGAAAGAACAGGTGGCATGTGCTGAAACCATCGTTATTGAGAAAGAGATTAAAATCCCACAGGAATTTCAGGATTCGATAAAAGATCTCTTGTCTCAGGAGTCGAAGGATCCTAAGCAACAGTTGAAAGAGGCATTAGAAAAGCTTGAAGACACACTTCCTGAAAGTGTAAAACAGGAACTCTCTGCATTAACAAAAGAAAGCGAAGCTGAGTCTAGTACCATGGAAGTTGATATTAGAAAAGTGGAATGCACCAAAGAAGGGGGACCGGTTACCATAGTTGCAGAAGTCAATCTGTCCCAGACACTAGACCCTGATCAGTTCAACATGGAGTTTCTTAGTGAAGGTGTGACTGATGAGATCAAGTGGCCAACATGGTCATCAAAGGAAGATGGCTTGAAGGAACATGGGAAACAAGAGTCAGAAAGCCAAAACAGTGGTAGAAAAAAAGTTCAAGTAGATGTTTCATCCACACCTTGGACTGTAGGAGAATTTTCCAGTTCAGCCAAACTCAGTGACCATGATGGCACAGAGCACTTTTCCAGCAAACAAGTTATCTATCAAGGACCAGTTTTCAAAAGCACAGAAGCCAGTAGTGGAGAAGATGAACGGCTTTCACAAGTGTCATTTGATATCAACAGACGGATAAAGCAAATCACAATTGCCCCAACCGAAGTTCACAGAATGGAGCATGTCCTTCATGAAGGTCCTGTTGCTGGAGGTTCTCAGTTTGGTGGGGAGGACTTTGCCACATCTGCAGATGTCAGCCCAAGTGTTAAGGAATTCCAATATGGCCCTGAAGAAATTCAGACCACAGAAACAATCATTTTAAGGGGTCCTGTTCATAAAACCGTGGAGGTGAGTGGTTCTGAACGTCCAACTCACACACAGTTTTCAGCAGATATTACGTCTTCTGAGCACATCTCACGAGGTTCAAAACAAGTTGTTGAAGAAGTTCTTTTTGAGGGGGCAGCTTCAGATTTCTCTTCTAACAACAGCAGTGACGCCTTTATTCAAATGAAAGGCCCAACAGAAACTAGCAGATCAGTAAGGCACATCCGAATAGATCCCAGAGAAGTACACAGCGAACACACGGTGTATGAAGGTCACTTTCCTGGAGTGGTGGAGCTGGGCAGCAGCGGAGATCATGTCATGGCCCAGGGTTCAATAAGACATATTAGGATAGGACAGCAAGAAACCAGAATGTCAGAGCAAACCTTATATGAAGAATCTCCCACTGAAACAACCGAACCCAGTCCCAAGGATGGAGTGCTAGATACCAGTACCACCATCAGACATATAAATCTAAGTCCAAAGGAATTTGTGACTGAGCAGATTGTTTTTACAGGGCCTACTTCTGAACAGCACCTGGATTCTCCTAGAGGGTCAGTAAGGCACATTAAGTTAGGGCAGGTAGGAGTGCAGAGTGATGAACATGTCTACCACAGTTCTGTTTCAGGATCATCTGGGGTCAGTTCTCCAGGGGAAGACATATTGGAAGAAGGAGGTACCATAGAAATCAATAGAACAACACAGCATATCCGTCTGAGGTCCAGTGAAACACCAGTGGAGCAGATTGTCTTCCATGGCCCTGTTTCTGAAACTGTATGGGTGAGCACTGCAGAACCTTCTCCAACAGATGGGCCCTCAGAAAGCAGCAGACCTGTTGGACATATCAAGATAGGAGCTAAGGAAGCATCTTTTACTTTTCAGATGGATGTCACAAATGTGGCAGGGGGTGGACAAGAAGCTACCATTCTCATACCAGGCAAGAAGGAAATGAAGGCAGATTCATCAGAAGGACACATGAAAGATGGCCAGAAAGAAAATGAGAGTGACCAGCCATCAGAGGAGTTGACATTTCATCAAAGTGTTCAGCTGCAAAGGATGGTAGACCAAAGATCGGTGGTTTCTGAAGAGAAGAAAATTGCCCTTCTTTACCTGAATGAGGATGAGGGTGAAGATGATGACGGTGGACCTTGGTTTTGAAAATGGAGCGTTTCATGATGCTTAATCTAGGAATTCAGTGGCCACTTGGAAAAAAAGGGGGCACCTTCCTTAACTTAGCCAATTATGGAGAACTGATGTTTCTGAATATGAGTTTTTGATTCGGCAGGATTTTTTGTAGCAGGATTTGTTAGATGTGTGTGCATTCACTTACTGAATTATGGCACCATTTCTCTTTTGGTTTATGCTGTGGAATTTAAAAGATGGACCCTTCAGTTGTTTTTGTTTCTCAGTTTGAGATATAGCCTTTGAGTATTCACAGAAATTACCAATCCTATTTAAGTTTAGACATATCAGCCACCATTAGGTGCCATGCAGTGTCTGTTCTAAAATATATGTAGCAGAATGAGCAAACCTTGTCGCCAGGTGATTCAAGCAATCGATTCGCTCTTTTCCCACTAATACCTCACAGAGGGAATAAGTGACCAAACCAGGAACATAAGAAGATGCCTTATCTTGAGTCAGAGCACGGCTGGTGTGAGTCAGTCTCATTTGGTGTTCTTCCTGCTGATTGGCAAGGGTTGACTCCAGGGTTCTCTGCTGTACCTGGATAAGGCAGTAATTGAACCTGGGGCCATTGGCATCGAGTGCCAAGCTACAGGCCCTTTGCCAGACCAAATCAGTGCAAGAGGGGCAAGTGAAAACTTTGTGAGTTAATATAAGTTAAATATTTTCTTACACACACACACACACACACACACACACACACACACACACACACACACACACACACACACACACACAAAGACCTGCTTCCAGAGTCATAAGTAGCAATTTTGCCCCAAGTTTGGATCACGGGCCGTTGGCATAGACAGGGAGGAGACCAAAGAAAGAGAAGGTCTCCTTAGCCTGAGTGCATGGACAGTAGTAGTGATTCTCTGTTGAGCCTCTGCATTTCATGTTTCCTTCTGCCTTGAAAGGAAGGGCTGGAAGTGCTCCACACACAGAGTGGGCAAGTTCATGTACTTCCCGTAGTAAATGCCAACATGTCCTTCCCACTGTCTGAATTCTGGCACACTCTCAAAGCCCTGGTTGTCCCACCTTAGTTGCAATTCTGCAGTACTGAAAATGGAAAGTATAATGACAATGTTTGGGTGATACTGCCAGCTTTTCTTAGGCATAATGCTGTCCATTTTATGCATGCATTCCCACAGAAACAAATTGTGTATAGGTAGAAAGCTTCACTAAGAAAACTAATGCCTTAATCTTCTATTAAAGGCCTAGAGGAAGTCCCATAATAAACAGGAATCACCTTATTTAAAGTGGACACCATCAAGACCTCTACCCAACACTGCCATCAGTTTCGAGTAGATGAAGCTAAGGTATAACAAACTGTGGTGTACGTATTCACCACTAACCAGTGCTGTTTTTCTTTTCTAGTTGTTCTAATCCAGAAGCAAAGGGTGCTATAAGTTGCCTTGTATTTCAGAAACAAAAGGTATTCAGCACTGGGAAATGAATATGAATATTTGAGCCTCAAATATGAACTTAGATGCATTTCTGATCCTGAACGTATTCTCAGGGCAATCCAATTACAGGTCATTAGGTTGAGAAACATGAAGTCCGACACAAGTCTGTCGTTCTGTGATTGAAAAACAATGAGATCAAAAGCAAAGTGTGTTGCTTATATATTTCCCACGGTGCTTAACACACACTCTGGGCAGTTTACTTTTTTACAAATTATGTAGGCTACTCATTGCCCTCCCCCCAATGTGCTGAGTATTCAGTTTACCAACCTTGGAAGAATAGCAGGTCAAGTTATCCTGAGCTGGCAACGTGAGTCCAGGATTGAATTTAGGTTGTGAGCCTTGGCTGCAATACTGCAGTTTCACCACTGAGCCACGAGGCTCCTGATCAACGCACAGTTTAGTCCAGTGGTGGCAAACCTTCAGCACTCCAGATGTTTTAGATAACAACTCCCACAGTCCTTTGTCATTGGCAATACAGGCTTGGAATTATGGGAGTTGTGGTCCAAAATATCTGGAGTGCTGAAGGTTCACCACCACTGGACTCTAGTCTAACATCCCAGTGATCAACCAGGTGTCCACAGGAAGTTCATGAGCGGCAGGTGAAGACCTTTTGGAATGGATAGTGATTAAGAGTCAGTGTCACTAGATGTGCCTGATTTCCTTTTGGAACCATCTACCGGCAATTCATGGAAGCTAGAACTTGTCTTAATTTAATTGCACAAAAGAAGAAGCCATACTTATGAATATCTACATCTGCCTTATATTATTATGTGCCGTTAATTTAGTTCAGACTTATGGCAACCCTTTTCCAGGTTTTCTGGTAGAGAATACTCAGAAGTCATTGACCATTCCCTTCTTCCAAGGGTGCCCTGGGACCGTGCAACTTGCCCAAGGCCACCCAGGCTGGCTGTTCCCATAGGAGGCATAGTGAGGAATCAATCCTCAGCTGGACATCTCCATGGAGCTATCTGGCCAGCTAATTCAAGTCTACCTTAAACATCAACTGTAAGAAGTGAGAGTAGATGCCTTGCCCATTCAATCATTTGAGCAACAGACGGATTTACTACATTTGAATTACAGCTATTGGCCAAATTCCTACTATTTAGTGTAGTAATTACACTAGAATAGGCCCACAAATCAATAGAGATTTAGTAAGTCAATCGCTACCTACATTCTCTTGATCCCACTGGGCCTACTCTAACTACAATGTATTTTATTCAGCATGGTCAGTTGCAATTAGAGTAAACCCATTTGAATCAATGGCACTTACCTAAGAGTTGACTCCCTGAATCCCCAAGCAGGATTTTGTCCTCTGTTTTTAATTTTGACTCTAGCCCATATAAATGGGCATAGTTAGTAAAAGCCATGTCTCTTTTTAAGAGCTTTACCTTCCCTTGCCAGAGTAATGAGTTAAGTAGCCACCTTATGTGAGAGGTAGTCTTTCTAGCCCAATACTGACTCCTCTGGAACGGGCAGTACTGATTTGAGACAGGTTTCCTGTAACTCCTTCCTATCAACTGTGCTGGACAAGGTCCCGTTATCCCTAGAGAGTTGTGTGCCATTGTATCTGGTGGTCACCAGGTGTGCAATGATTGGTGAGCATCACACAAGGATTTTCTTATCATCACTTCACCAGGGGGTTGAACTCTGAATGCCACTGAATTCAAAATGCACCCTTGGTCACTTCGCTGCTTGTGACTTCTCCCACAACTGAAAGAGACATTTAAGCAAACTGGATGTTAAATGTTGAACACACGTTTATGGATGTAAACATAAAATTTAAGCATAAATTCACCACAGTTTTTCTACACCAACAACAGGCTGTTTTTACTTGATGCTTCTGTGGTTCCCATATATAAAGATAATGCAGGTAACTCAGGTCTAACACCTCATATGTTTTTACTTTTTTTGCACACAAAGGCACACAGATGCACATCCCACATCACTTAACCTTTCACCAGCTATATTTCTCTGGATTAAAAATATTGCGAGCATGACCGTGAAGGAAATGCATATAAGCTAATTTGTTCTATTTAAACATAGAAAGATTCATTATAAGTGCCTCAAGCAGTGCTTAGTCAAACATTATTTTCTCTCTAACTGAATAGTGTGGGGTTTTGATGCAAACATATTTCATTCAGTAGAATATATACCTGGGGGTAGTTCACCTCAACTTTTGGGGCACTCCTACCACCCATTTCTTAATGCTGCATGCATAAGAATATTTTGGAAGAAAAATTCCATTTCCAGTGAAGCTTCTTCAAAGGAACTGTTTTTAATATGCATTAACTAGAATAGCACAGTCCTCGATCCAGCTGAGCTTAGTCAGAACTAAGGTTTTCTGAAAACAATGGAGCTCAGTTATTTGCAACTAAGTTGTTCCATTGGCTTCATGCAGCTGAATCGAAGCCATAGGCTTAAAATATTCAGTATCTGTGTAAGTGAAATGTAGAAGGAATTCCTTTGAATTCCAGTGTGAAAGGTGCCACTTTGTAGACTAAGGATAGGAAAGCCAGGGCCCTCCAGCTGTTTTGAACTACAGCACCTGTAATCCTTTCCCATTGCTCCCAAGAACTAAGCCTTCTGGGAATCAAGGTCTAAAAAAAAATCTGGAGAGCCATAGGTTTTCCCACCTGAGTTGTAGGCTAAAGATTGCTGGAGTAGGTGTTTGCAAAGTCTGTAGACATGTTGAAACTGGGTGGATTAGTGTCAGGTGAAACGTGGTAGGTTGTTTTGTTCTGGTTTGTTACAATGTGGTGTGTATTTCTGTGATGGTTTAAAAATTGTTGTGACTTGCACTTTTTTCTTCAACTGAGTATTAAATAAGTATTGCAAATGAATATAGCTGTTTCTTTCACCTTCCTCATAAATGGCAGCTTACTTATTTTGTCTGTGGGGGTGGGGGGAATAATGGGAACCAGATTTTGGATCTTAGTGATTTAAGTCCATTTATTTAGAACAGTAGGAAATACTTCTGTAGGTACTGAGGCCACACACAATACACTAATGATTCCTTGCAATCACTAGGGTTAAGCCTGTCAGAGAGTTCAGTTCTAATACACGTGATCTCTAGAGCCAACCCAAAGCAAGGCTTCTGGTTCAAATTTGCCAAATATTGTATTATGAAGAGGCTTAATAAGCAAGCCACGTCAGGATATTGGCAAATAAATCCCTTCCTCTGTAATTCTACACAAGCCTTGTAACCACAATGCCACCTTTCCTTGGTGCTCCGGATATTTAAAAGAAGAGAAGCCTTACCCCTGTCCTGCTTATACTGCTCTGATCCTTTCCTTGTCACTGTTCCTAAGTTTTAAATTTGACTCGTGAACAGACAAATGCACCACTTAAAGAAGGAAAAGTGAGAGGAGTGGATTACAAAACAACAACACAGCATGCAGAGGATTTATACCTTGCTTATCCATCATCCATTCACAGGGAACATTTTAATGTCCCAGTCCGGAGTCATTTTGTTCCTGAATTCACGATACACAAGATAAGCATACTATGGAATTGTCACTTGAAGGGTTTTCAGCAATGTGACTATTTCAGCCACTTGCCAGGTACAGGCATTGTAAAAACCGACATGGGGGTGGGGTGGAACAGCTGTGACATAGACAATCCTAAATAATCAATTTAATTCTGCAGAACAGTGGTTTGGGTTTTAATTTTTTTCGGGGAGGGGTGTTGGTTTGCCCTGCCAGTGTAATGTATTGGGGCAAAAAGAAAGCCCCATGCCATTTTCTACTGAGCTGTGATGTTGAGAAGCAGAAACTTCATGTCTTGATTGGAAGCAGTTTGGCCCCATTCCATGGGAATGTTGGAATTCTCAGTAGGTTTGAGAAATGTGCAACCCTCTAATCTTAACCTAATCCCTTCTAACTCCCAGTAGATTCTAATTCTCAAGGGGTCTGAAAATACTGCAGAAGCCATCCTCTGCAGGTTTACTTGTCTGCCCAGAGGAAGGCATTTGATTTCTGCAGTTAAGTGAAGGTTGGAAAGAGATTGCTTTCTATCTCCAACTCCTGAAAGGGAGATATCTGTGTGCCCCCCCCCACACACACCTTATAATATGTGTCTTCCGTGGCTGGCTGGCTGGCTGTGCTACCTGAGGTTCTTCAGCAGCTGCTGCAATTCGAACCTGTGCATGTGAAACATCTGCTATGGCCAGAGTTCACCTCTTGTAATGGATTGTAGTTCAAAATCCCCAGTGCTGATTCTAATGCATCAGAAGCACAGATGACCGAAGGCCACTGTTCTGCAGAAGATCTCTTGCCTTCCTTTCCCTTTTAAGGAGGCATTGAGTCTGTGGAGTAAACTGGTTATCTTTGACAGTGTGTTGTGAAGCAAAGTGAGTTGTGTTTCATTGTACTGCAAATTTCTGCAAGATAGGAGACAAAGAGAAAGCTTTGCTTGACGTTCCCAAGTACCATTTTTGGTAACATGGCAAAGCTAAAAGGGTGTGCTTACAAGCATTTTTCTGTGGTTAGATCTGTGATCTGCAGGAGTCACTACTAGAGAAGACAAAATTCAGAGGCCTTGTTGTTTTACTAGTGTGCTGTGGTATACAATAGCAACCTTGGGATCTTTCCAACATTATGACCCATCTGTTAAGCCCTGGGAAACAGTTTTGTGACTTATGTTACCTACTAACTTGGCTAGGGATCATATAGCTTGAAATAACAGGGGCATCTCTAGAGAGACTGGTTTGGATGAAAGCACATCTCAAAGGTTTCTCATGCTGTTTATCATATAATATGCAGGGCAGACCACAAATCCATTGTCTATGATGTGCGCATTCTGGATGAGAAATCCAACTAAAGTGCAACCGTTGAATTGAATGGGACTTGTTAACTACTTGGTCAATTTCAGTGGAGCTATTGCGCTTGGGAGTAACATTAGATTTTGCACTGGAATACGAAGTCTGATGATGGACTAACATCTTAGCACCAGTTATATCAGCAGTTCATTGTCATTAAGAAATTCTTGTCCACTTTTCTATTGGAAAAGAGACCTTAATGGTGATAAAAGTATGGCGGTCTCCCTGACACATTCCAAATATTCTAGAACGTCAGTAACGTCAACATTATTTTGAAAACACTGATATGATAAAACCAGTCTAAACTGGTGAACGGGGTAGTGAAGGTCCAGTGGAGCAAAGTAAATGCACTGCAATACCTCTGTCAAGTCTGTTTGGGAAAAGGTAGCCCTGTTATTCAGTCTACGTTTAGAAGCCTCGCATAATCCAGGCAGTGCATTGGCCCTATTCCTCCATATTCCCCTTAAGCACAGGAACCAAAAAAAGAGGCTGCTGTGTCAAAATAGCTTCTCTGTGCGAACCTGATCCCCAGGGTTGGTCTGGTTGTGGTTCATGCAGAGACACTACATGAGTACCTCCCTACTTTGGATTATTTTGTTTCCATAGTTAAAGCAATAATAGAGAGGCAGGTTCTACATGCAGAGTAAATAACTGAATAAGGCTTATGCCAGGATTCGGTTTAGTTAGTCCCTGACCTTTCTGAGGTCCCTCAGTTTAATTTTGTTCTTTCCCCCCTCTTTTTTAACTCACCTGCTGCTCCCCACCAAGGGTCTCCCTCCTAGCCATCTGCTATTTTTATCTTGCCTTTTATTTATTTTTATTCTTATCGCTTTGCTGTTTTATTGTGCCTGTTTGTGGTTTTTAGCCATTTTATTGTGAACCGCCCTGAGTTCCTGAATGGAAAAAGGTTTAGCGGTATATAAATGCTCCAAATAAATAAATAAATAAATAAATAAATAAATAAATAAATAAATAAATAATATACCCTTGTTACTTTTCTCCCCATGAAAGCAGACAGGTTTCATTCACTTTATGATCATGATTGAGAATCTTTGATCCTTCAAATGCATTCAGCTATGAGTCCCATAATATTTGCTGTGCTGTCTGGGGCATTTGGGAGTTGAAAGCCAAAATACCAACACTGTACTGTTCTTTGAACTCTCTTAATTCATCGAGTTGCATGGTCATGCTTCACAAGTCAAGAGAAGATCCAGGAAGAATGCCTTCTGGGTTTTCCTATATTAGGATAAAAGGAAAGGCATGTGGTTTTTTTCCTTCTAATATTTGGTTCTCTGAAAGAGAGAAGAATGAATTTCCTCACTCAATATCTCCTTGCTTGTTGTGAATTGCTAATGATTACAATTTATGGGATTAGTTGTCATGAGACAGGATAATAGTCATATATTTGGATGGGAACATATTCTCTTAGCCCTGCCTGGTGGTGCTGAGGGTTAAATCTGAGAACTTCTGCATGGGAAACATGGTTTGCCATGAACTACTACCTCTGAATAAAAGAGAGCCTGCAGGGGCAAGGAAGGCTTGCATCAGAAGCCTGTCAACCAGCTCTTCTGTAGATTCACACAGCCTGTAGATTCACACAACTTGTAAACTGATAGTATGTATATGTGTTTTGACTCCCCCCCCCCTAAAATTTAAGGTACCTCCTATTCATTAGTTGAATTAACCATTGTGTGTTATTTTGCAGCTTATACTTAACAAGGGAATTATCAGCCAGTATTTAATCCCCCACTATGCTGTCTGTGAGTAGAGCCAGCCTATGCAGCTTTGGGCAAGCCACACAGTCCCAGGGCTCCCCTCTGAAGAAAGGAATGGTCAATAATTTAGTCTTTATCTGGAAAACCCTCAAAAAAAAGGTCACCATAACTCAGAAATGACTTTGCAGCACATCATCAACATCAACCCTAATATGGTTGCCTATACAGATAATCCACAATCCAAGATGATGGTGGTGGTGAGATTCTGCGTGGACCGCAGACAAAAGACTGGAAATTTAGACAGTCTCAATTATGCTAATTGCTCCCCTTGTTCCCTGCCTTTTGAGCAAAATGATGTCAAAGAAAAAGGCAAGCGGGAAAAAGATCGGAGGGGGAAAATAATGCCAGCTTCTGTACAAGTTGGTCTGTTTGCTGTACCCCATGGTTCTTACCCTGAAAAATGTTTCAAAGTTTTCAGGATCTCGGTCCCTAAAGGGGAATATAAAAATAGACACATTAGCAGCAGGACAAAAAAAAACTTCAACAAGACGTCCCAGGGACAGCTGGAATACTTTAAAAGGCTTCGTGAGCAGGAGAGTTTATTCTGCTTTAGGCAAACTGCCGTGTGAGCTGAATGCTCTCCCTCGTCATGAGAATTAACTCACGCTGTAATGCAGCATATAATGCCAGATTTACCAAATAGCTGTAAGGCCAAACCACAAAACATACTGGAATGACATTTTCCCCTTACCCCCATGAAAGTTTGCAGTTAAATCATAAGTGTGATCAAGGGTGATGGCTTTAATTGTTGAAATAGAATCATTTAATCATAGAGTTGGAAGAGACCTTCAGGGCCATTCAGTCCAACCCCCTGCCATGCAGGACCTCCCATCACAGGACTCCCGACATATGCCCATCTAATCTCTGCTTAAAAACCTCCAAAGAAGGAGACCCCAGTGCCAGACATCTCTAACAATCAGGAAATTCTTCCTAATGTTCAAATTGAATCTCTTTTCCTGTAGTTTGAAACCATTGCCCCGAGTCCTAGTCTCTGAAGCCAGTCCCTTCTTCATTGTGACATTCTTTCAAATATTTAAGCATGGCTATCATATCCCCTCTCAGCCTTCTTTTTCTAAGGCTAAACATTCCCAGCTCCCTAAGCTGTTCAAGCTTGAGTTTAATTGTTCCCAAATGATCTGAATTCAGGGCTCACTTCTTGTTTTTTTCAGGCTGCTTGCAGTTCTGTTGCAAGGTTAGTTGTGTAGTTACATGCTATCAAGTCAAAACCAACTTCCGGACACCCTAATATGGCTTTCAAGTTAAGAGAGATATTTGAGGTGTGGTATCATTAGTTCAAATGAGCTTCTACAGCTGAGCAGGGATTCGAACCCGAGAGTCCTAAAATATTCTAGCAGAGATTGGTAGCTTTTGTCACTTAAATATGAGTGACTTTTTTCCTTGCTTATTTTATATACAGTATATCCTGTATATGTATTACAGCAGTGATGGCGAACCTTTTGGAGACCAAGTGCCCAAACTGCGATTCAAAACCCACAATTTTTTGCAAAGTGCCAATACAGCAATTTAACCTGAATAAAGGTGGCTATGAAGGGGCAATGTTGGGTGCCCACAGGAAGGACTCCGAGTGCCACCTTTGGCACCTGTGCCATAGGTTCGCCAACACTGTATTACAGGATGCTTAAGAAATACCAGTAAGACGTATACAAGATATACCGTATATTGTAGATTTCTAAGTAGCCACCCAGCTACACACTGGCCAGAGTCAGTGCTGAGGAGTTTCAGCTGAGATGGGAAAGTGAACAATTATAGAACAATCTGAAACAACAAAGCAAAATCCTCATGAGAACGAACCCAAAGATAGACTAGGTTTCTACAGGGGTAGGTAAATATTTAAGAGAGAATTTGGGAAGCAATAGTAGAAGTTAATCCAATATTCATGAAATTCTTGTACAGACAAAGAAGAAGGGATGCCGTAACTCAAGTTTAGTCTTTCTTTTTAAGTTGCAGTTCTACACTCACTGACTTCACAGGGCTTGATAAATGTACCGGTGGGGTTTTCTGACAGCTGTTTTTCCAAGAAGTAACTGATATCACCTCTGCTTGAGAGTATGTCTTTATTGAATTCAATAGGTCTTGCTTCTGACTAGACATGTGTAAGACTGCCCTGGTGAAGAAATCTGAGTCTATACACCTAAATAGAGACAGGGCTTCCGAAACTTTAAACAAGCTTAACGACAATGGAATACCATCATCAACATGTGCTATCAAATCTATCTGGATTTATGGTAATCCCTTTCCAGCTTTTCCAGTTACTCAGAAGTGGCTGACCATTCCCAACTTCTGGGAGGTGCCCTGGGTTTGTGCAGCTTGCCTAATGCCATGCTCTGACTCTACTTGCAGGAGGCATCGTGGGGAATTGAACTCCCAGTCTCCGGCTTTGCAGCCAGATACCTAAGCCACTGAGCTTTAAGTTACTCTGTTTCAAATGTGCTAACTGATAAACACACCAGAGGCAAGGAGAAAGGGGAGCTACAGTCAGTGTGTGCTTAAACACTCCTTCATTCCAGTTTGGAAATCCAGTATCTTTCTATGAAGCAGTAGAAAGACTGATTCCCTCAAAGGTTCATAAAATAGCTTCAGCCAGCAAGATAAATATTGTCAGGGTGGAGCCTATGTTCAACACGTCTTATTACCCAGCTCTGCTAGGTGCATGGAACATTTCCCCTTCTTGAATGTACTGAATGTCAAATATGTGCCCCCTCCCACTAGGCTCCCTCTCCTTACTGCCTGGAGCCAGTATGTCTATGCTGGTTCAAGGCTGAAGGCCTTCAATTTCAAGGGTTTTTTTTTTGTAGCCAATGGACTCCTTCAGCATTTATAAAATCCTTTGTGGGGAGAACAGGATCCAAAAATTAAAGTTAAAAACTGGGGCTTGACTGAGCCAGCTGTTTAAGCCATCTACAATAGCCGTGATTTGTTTTAAAGTAGTAGACTGGAAGAGATTCCTGCTTTGGAAACAGCCAATAGCTCTGTCAAAATGAACCAAGATCCTGGCTTGTGACACAGCCAACTATGCAACACAACAGCTCTGGATGATTAATATATTTTATTCTGATCTTTCTCCAGTAGCACCACTGGCACCATTTTTATCTTTACAACTCAGTGAACTACCTTAGGTTGAGAATGAGTAATGAGCCTACGATATTCACATTGGGCGTTTATACACGACCCCTAAGCTCCGCTGCAAATGGCTCCCAGCTCCGGAGCTTAAAAATGTTTCCCCACCAGCTCCGGAGCTAACAGAAAATTAAGTGCGACCCCGCCCACCTAAGCGTGACCCAGCGCACCTTTCAAGTACCTGCTCTGGGAGAGTGAAAAATATTGATGCGGAGAGTGCCGGGCTCTCCTCGCTTCTTTTTGTTGTTGTTGTTTTTGCCTCCCGCCCCTTTAAGAGGAACCAGGAAGTGACGGGGGGTCGGAGCAACTTCCACCGGCACTCGGCACTCCGGAGGTAAGAGTGCATTCTTTTCTCCCTTTTTTTCTCCCTCCCCTCATGCAGACAGAACAAGGAAGTGCGGAGGGGGTGGGAACGCAGGGAGAGGAACAAACCCTCAAGATATCTGGTCCGAATTTAAGGGACCAGCGGATCTTAGGGGTCGCATAAAAAGGCCCGGCATGGACAACCTGGATCTCATCTTAAGTGAGCATTCCTTAAATGTGCCTGGTATGTGATTGTCACACATGGCATGGTTCTCGCCTCCAGTAGTTTGCAAATTAGTTGGCTTTGTTTTACAGCTGGTCTTCAAATGCAAGGATTTGCCAATCTGAATTCTCATCACAGGTCACCAAAGTAAGCCAAAATCACATTTCTGGGACACTAATGGGATTTCAGTTCTAATGATGGACCATGTATAAAATCCCAATTGACTCCTAATCTATCATACAAGCCACACCCTGAGTGGCCTTTTTGTTGCCTTTGGTAAAGAGCAATATAATGTTTCCCCTCACCCTAGTCTACAAGAGCTGACCAGAATGGCATTTCAATCTTAGTATTGGTTGACTTTCTCCATTGTGGTGAGAGCTGTACATTTTTTAATGAAATGTAGAGGTCATCTAACAAACATCTTACACTGCCTAAAGGCAAGTCTGGTCTTGATTTTAACCTCTACCCTGTACCTGCTTCCAATAATACTCCATTCAACAGCTGTCCAAAAACAGGGATTGCAAGCCACACCTCAATGCTGATAAAACCAGACTGTTCCAGTTGTTGTATTTACATAACTTTTACAAAATAAGAGCTATGCTTGGTTCCTTGGGACTGTTTCATTTAAGGAGCCTGCATCTGTTGTCCCAGAGTTTGTCCAAAGGTCACGGGTTAATTTAGTATCTAAAAGATCCTGGCAAGCACAATTAACACATTTCACTGGATACATGAAGAGTATCCCGTTTAATTACAGACTGATAGTGCCATCCTCAAAATAAGACATGCACATAGTACCACCTGGCATAGTCCAAGTATAGGAGGGCAGAGTCCTTGACCCAGTGTGATCTATAGAAATGTAAAGATGCACTTGATCCAACAGCTCTTCTCCAGCTGAACAAACCATTGGATATAGGCCAATGCAGGAATAAAGGAAGCCACAGTCTTGACTTGTCATGACTGTGAGCAGAGATGTTCAGGATAGGGCATCCCGGAGGTCACACATTCATAGGATCACCATAGATTGGAAGACACCTGACTCCATGTAACTGCAACACAGAAGCTCAATTCAAATGTGAGTCTGGCAATAGACCTCCCGAGAATCCTGGCTTGTAAACATGACTCAGAACTACATCACATGGAGGGGAGTATAGGAAGAATACACCTGCCCTGCTACTATGTCTATCTATCATTAGTGCCTCATTGAGGATGACTTTCACAAGTAAGCATTATGTTGTCTATTGTCTACTTTATACCCAACCTATTCTAGATAATATGAGGTCCCAGTCTTTTAGTTCATAAGAACAATGTAGAAAACTGGTGGAATTTTAAAAAATCTTGAGTTTAATTTCACAGTTTTTCTGGGATTGGTGGTCTTCAGCTAAATAGATTAGGATCTAGTGCTTATCCATTCCTTTGATAGCACCACTATCACTCTCTTTTAGTTTCATCATTTTGAAGAGAAAGGAAAAGGAGAAAGGACTGAGAGGCATTGAGGATGACAGAGACTTCTGCGGCTCTAATACAGGAGCAGACCATGGCCTTATTGGTATTAGCTACACTAGTGAAGGCGGATGGCATGTGAAACTTGAGAATGTGGGGAAAACCACCAGTTTTGCTGCCTTGCTCTCACTTCACATGGGGACCCAGGCCTCTTCCACATATTTTTCAAAGTTGCAGGAATCATTATTTTGTGTTTTGGCACCATAAGAGTAAAGGAGAAAGATGTGTGCACATGGGAAATCGTTTAAGCGGAGCCCCGTGTTGAATTAAGGGTTTAAAAGTGGGTCTTCATTTGCATTCTGGAAGGACCACACCACTTTCATTTATTTTCTTCACACCTATCTAATCACTGAAAAGAAACTTTGAAATTTGGTTTCCTGGTAAACTCTGTAGCTGCGGCAAACTGTGGTCGCAGGGCATAGGTAAATACAGTGTCTTTCCAGTATTTGTCGTGGGACACGTGGAATCTGCTGCTGGATACTTTCCGAAGTCCACAGGCTTGAAAAGGCATAGCAATGAGAGCTAAACAATTCCTAACAAGGCTGCCCATCTCTACCTCAGTATTACATGTTGGCCTTTAAAGGTTTACAGTGAAGAACGCTCTACCCTCCCCACCCCCTTGTAAGAGATTCTATCTGAATATCCTCTATGTAAAATGTGTAAACAAAAGTGAAATGGCTTCGATGCTTCTTCTGCGCTAGGGAAAAGTGTTAGTATAAAGTTTGTCAGTGGCCTTTCAGGCATCCAAAGCTTGGATTATTTTCATACTGCAGCAAAGATTAGTTGGAAAGTAACTGGAGAATGGGATGCACTCGTGTGCAGGCTTATTCAGAAACGGATTCCACAGTGTGAGGTGGGTTTACTTCCAGCTAAACCTCCAGAGGGTCTCAAAATTAGCATCTGTCCTAAAAATGCTGATCTATGCCAGTTATTAGAAAAGTTATTTTCTTGGACATTCCCTAGAATCTGTCAGCCATTATGGTCACTTTTCTTTTTCTTTTTACTGCCCTATGGTTAGGATTTGGACACTTTTAAAGCAGTTGGTTCAATGTTCCCTCAACATATTGCTCTTCTATTCTCGTGTTCAGGTGTGTACAACTTTTGTATTTCTGAGTAACATTTTTTCCAGTAAATAGCAGCTTGTTGGCCAGAACTGTCCACTTCCCTCATGGGAGATCCTGCTTTTAATCAAGTCGGGTCTTTTCTGATAATAAGGAATTTAAACAGACAGAAACGGGTTTTACAATATCCCAGCTTTTAGGAGTACCAAGAGTGGAACGGAGTTGGAACTGGCCATCTTACTTTTACCTTGCCTGTATTTTAAATTATCTGTGGTATATTGAAAATGAAAGGCTTTCACATGGTTCAGCCTTTTCCTATTTTGCACATCATAAAAATGAGGTAAGTTGCAAATCACTTGGGGTAAAATTTACTAAATATGGACATGTGGATTAGACCAACTTTCCTCCTCACTTGGAGGTATACCTGCAGCAAAGGAACAACTTTAACTTGTGCTGGAATTGTGTTAAACAAAACAAATGCCCTTTCCTCAGCACTTCCATCAGGATTAACTTCAGGACCCCCGTGATTATGATTATTTTTTAAATCTCCTCATCATGCATAATGTTGGCCATTAAGTATGGAAGAGCGCCATCTGCTCTCCACTGTGCAGAACTGTTTCAGGTTTGACCTTGGGAAATCATGTAAACAAACCACTGACGGTTCATTTCTTTTTAATGGTCAAAGTTTTACCATTTTAACTTTGGCAACATAATCTGAACATCGCAAAGCTGCCTTTTGTGTCAACTGCTGAAAACAAACTAGTGAATGCCGTTGGAATTTTGATCTGCAAAGTGCTCAGTCTTGCAATTTAACATTATTAAATACCATTTCAGATAGATAAAACGTGTGATCAGCCGGATAGCTCAGTAGGGATCTGGCTATGAAACCAAAGGTTGGGATTTCAGTTCTCCACTGGGCATCTCAGAAAAGCCAGCCTGTGTGGCCGTGGGCAAGCTGCACAAAACCAGGATCCCTCCAGACAAGAGGACAGCCAACCATTTTTGACTATCCTATGGAGAGAAATAACCTGGAAAATGGGTCAAAATAAGTCAGAATGATGTGACAGCATACAAAGGGAGCCTCATGGCACAGTGGTTAAATTGCCAAAACTCTGCTCGTAACCTAGGTTCAATCCCAAGTAGCTGGTTTGAGGTTCATTCAGCTTTCCATCCTTCCAAGGTTGGTAAACTGAGTGCCCACTTTGCTGTGTGTGGGGGCAACACATAGCCTGCATAATTAAACTGCAGACCACCCAGAAACTACTTTAAGCCCCATGAAGGAAACAGCCACAAAAATAATAAAAACAAGTACTTTTAATTAACATTAACTCTTCTTGTTCCCACTTATCCTTGCTTTGAAGGGTGAAAAATAACAGTGACCATGGAGCAGATCTTGGCATGCTTTTGCATGAGGTCTGTCCACATCTTGATGCCAGCTGCTGGACAGGAATAACTAGCAAGATCATATTTCCCACCACTCATTTTTACCCCTGGCTTGTCCACCAGCACATCAACAAAGAAGAACCTAGTTCTGCCTGGTAACTATTATGTTGTGGGAAACTGACGGTCCTGTAGAGGAAAACGATGACATCAAGACCAGAAAGCAAATGCTGATTCCGCCTTCAGAAAGGTCGTCTCTTCTAAAAAAAAAAAAAAAAGGCACTTGAACAGAGCAGAATTAAGGGTTTAAAAAGTATCTAAATGGTCTTGACATTCCTGCTGCAGGTTGTTTTTTTTAACCGACAGTCATTGACAGGATTTTTGTCCAGAAGTCCACAGGAATCCACCTGTCTTTTACCAAGCAAGAGGTCTAACTAAAATTAATTAGAAAACTTGCAGTAATAAACATAGACAGGGATTTGATGCTCTTCTTCTTTCTCGATTCTATTAAGAAACGTTATGGTGCTCCTGGGTTTCCCCACAACTGCCCCATATAAGCTGTCGCCTGGGTGGGTCCTGGGTTCGAAAGCTGCCCCTTCCGTGGCGCCTCTGCCCATATGCAGCTCAGGGACCGTGTGGGCGTGGCCTGGCGGAGGGGCGGAGCTTCTCTCTCCCCTCCCCCCCGCTGCCTTCTGCTTGGCGGTTTGTTTTTGTCCGTTGGTGGGCGGGGCCGGCGCGGAGGGACCGGAAGCGTCCCTCGCGCGACCCGCCCACCGCGCCGCCTCTCCTCCAATCAGCGTCCTCTTCCTGGCCTCGAGCCCCGACTCACCGGATGTTGACGGTGGCGCGGGGGGGGTCTTTCCGTCCCCCTCAGGGTCGCCTCAGCAGGTAAGCGGGGCGCCTCTTCGGCCCCTCCCCGAGGGAGTGAGCCTGGACTTGGGACTCGCGACTCGCGACTCGCGACTCGAGTCCCGAAGCGGGAGCCGCGGCGCCCTCCGGCCTTCCCGGCCTCTTCCTCGGGAGGCGCCGTTGCTATAGAGACGCGGGAGGGAAGCCGCAGGCGCCCCTCTGGGCGGGGGACCCGAGTACCTCTCTAGGGAGGTTGGACGGTCACGCCTTTATTTCATTGTATTTATTTTGTTTTATTGATTCAATTTAATGTATGCCTGTCTGCACATACGGGCGTGGCGGCTCAGCGGGCTAGAGCACTGAAAACTGTCGGCTGCAGCTCGGCGGTTCGAATCCCGGGTGAGATATTTAAGGAGTGGCTTTGCCAGCTCCAGTCCTCCAGTGAGTTTCCAGGGCCAAGTGGGCTTTCGGGCCCTGCTCTCCACACTCCTGGAGGCTCAGCGGGCTAGAGCACTGAAATGTCGGCTGCAAAGTCCTCAGCTCGGTGGTTCGAATCCCGGGTGCCCTGCAATGGAGTGAGCTCCCGCTGATAAACCCAGCTCCTGCCAACCTAGCAGTTTGAAAGCATGTAAATGCAAGTAGATAAATAGGTACCGCGGTAAAAAGCGGAATGGCAAAACAGTGTTTCCTTGCAGCCATGCTGGCCACGAGGCCATGGACTTGTACAACACTGGCTCTTCGGCTTGAATACGGAGATGAGTTCTGCCCCTAGAGTCGGACACGACTAGCACTCATGTGCGGGGGAACCTTTACCTTTTCCTTTATGCACAGTACTGTATGTGTATTTAAAGCATTTTTACCTGCCTTTCTCCTAAGAAAGAACCAAAGCGGCTTACATAATTAAAACTGAGTATTAAAGCTGGAGTAGTACTTATACATGAGAAGAGGTCAACAGTTTAAAATATATGAAAATGACAATATTATTGTATGTACGTAATTTTTTATGTATTTATTGATTCATTCGTTCCTTTATTCAACCAACCAACCAACCTATTCATTCATTCATCCAACCGAGTCCCCTTTTTTCATTAAAAAAGGACCTGGGGGACTGACGTTGTTAAAAGACCATCTGAAAGCTAACCACATGTTCTACCTGGGGAAATGATCTGTGAGAAAAGCTGTGTGGTCCCCAGACTCGCACCAGTGTTAGATTGAAATGAAAGTGGGAAAGCCCCATGGCTGTTGCAGTAGATGCAAGAAGAGGCAGCACCTTTATAGGCCACTAATTAAAATAGTAGTTATTTATTTATTAGATTGCAGCTTTCTCTTTGATCTGCTTGTGCTTTTGGCCTGGATTCCTGAAACCAAGTTCCGGTTCTCTGGCATGGTACCAGAGCTTTGCTGGGTAGGGCAGATGGGAGTTGTCCAAAAAGTGCTGGGGGACTGGATAGGGAATACCTGCACACATGCTCCATTACACTAAGAACTGAGTACTATAATTGACTTTAATATAATTTTCTTTAAATTCCTGGGAGTTCATTTTAGTGAAGATCTTACCTGGAAAATTAATACAATCCAGGTTGCCAGGAAGGCTCAACAGAAACTCCATTTCCTCAGGCTGCGGAAGAACAACGTGGAACAACAATTGATGACCTCTTTCTACCTCACATACTGCATTACAGTCTGGTATGCCGGTTTGACAGCCGTGGACAGAAAGACTTTACAGAGGGTAGTGAACACAGCACAAAACATTATGGGCTGTCCCCTGAGTCCACTGGATGACATTGCCAGAGACCGCTGTCTTAGGAGAGCAAGGAAAATCATCAAGGATTATTCACACCCTGGTCAGCACTTCTTTACTCTCCTACCCTTGGATAGGAGATACAGAAGTATAACAAGTTGTACCAACAGGCTAAAAAATAGTTTTTATCCGTGGGGTGTTAGACTGTTGAATGAGACATGATAACTCATGATAAACTCGCGGGGCTGGCAAGTTGCACAGCAAACACACAGAGTGAAATGAGATTGAGTGGCTTTTTGGTGGGATGGTGTTTGGTGGGGAGGGAGGGAGGCTCAGCCTATTTCACTGTATACTGGATTTACACTGACGATAAACTTTATTTATTTATTTATTTATTTATTTATTTATTTATTTATTTATTTATTTATTTATTAAGGATTGTTTTCAATGTGGAATCCTATCTGCAGGCTGTTGTATCAGGAAATGGACTAATTCTCTTTTTATCTCAGTGCCTACTTTGAGCAACAATGGTCTAGTAAGATTTTAGTAAGATCTGTAACCTTCTAATTAAAGGTCCTGGAAATTAAACTTGTGTCTTTCTCTATACCTTCTGTATACTAGTGTCCCATCCTAGGTATCTGGGATACCTCGATTTTCTGCCTCGCCTGTAGATTAGTTCAGGTACAATGTGTAGTGCCCAAGCATGTGTGTAAGACCTAACAAAGGGATATAGGCACACACAGGGCAAGATTTATTATTAAATTCAAATATTTGAATTAGAAGAAAGCTACTTCCTGTATTCTCCATTTGAATAACTCATACTGTTGAAGTTTGTTCAAATGAAGAAATAAATAAACGTACTTTGCTGTATGTCTGTGAAGATTCTCGGTCATCCAGGTGAGTTTATCTGGAAGTTGAGTAATGGCTACTGGACTTCTTTTTTGAGAGATAGAAACGTTTTGCTGTTCATCCAAACAGCTTCATCGGTCTGAATACTTTGCTGTATTTCTACCTACTGTAGCTTTGTACTGTAGCATTCTCATGAGATCAATTTCTGTGTCTCTAAGAATTGAAGACAATTTCAAAGAAGAACTGCAGCTTGTGGCAAGTTTGTATGACATTTGTTTTTGGCAGATAGACTTTTTCCTTGCTCTGATAACATGCACAGTTTGTTCACAGGTAGCATTGAAACTAAATCAGTTTGTCTGCATATCATGGGTGCAAAGTCTCTCATATAGATGAGCATTCTCCAGAAACTCTTGAACATTTTACATTGTTTATTATTTTCCTAAGTGTGTTCATACCTGATATTAGATGTCCATGAATTGGAAAGTCTTTTAAAATAACTAATAGATGTTCCATCTATATGTCCTACAATTTGATGTACAGGTAAGCATTTGAGAACATCAATTGAGTTACTTTAAATTTGATAATGTTTGGAGGATTGGTATTGTTTGTGTGGAGATTAATTTTAAAAACTTGATGCTATATTTTCCTTTTCCTTTTATGTTTGTATTTTCCTAGGCGTTCATTGATATGTGATTTTTACTTTATTACCTACTTTGAAAGTTTTTGCAAAAGAGGTATGGAATGATAAGCAGTTTTAAACTGCTCTCGAAACATAGCATTGTAACATGGTTCTTCAAATGTCTTTTGTTTGTCTTTTGTTTCCCTTATTAGAAATGACCAGCTTGTACAACATGTAAGGTTCTACTATGGTGGCTGGATCGGTATCTGCCATGGCATCAGAACTCTGTAGAACGATATCAGAGGCAAAGCTAGAAAGGCACAAAAACTTATTCTTAAACTACCGCAATCTGCACCAGTTTCCTACAGAGCTAATTAAGGATGAAGGTCTGCAGTACTTGGAGAGACTGTATATGAAAAGAAATTTGCTAACCAGCTTGGTATGACTTCTTATTGAATAACCAGCAAAATGCTTGCCATTGTGATGGGCTGGGTTTGTGTGGAAGATGCTGTTTTGAATACAGTATTTCATTCCCCCCCCCCACAAAGAAGTGAATGGCACCACTTATATGGAAAACTGTAAAAAGAGGTACGGGCATGTTAGGGCATACTATAATGGGGATTAAACCTTTTCACCATAATGACTTCAGGCATTGAGTCATGTTCATCTTTCCCTATCCTTGGTGAGTTACTTTAGAAAGAATAGTCTTTCAAAATGCTCTCCACAAAACCTGTTACAATGAAGGAAGCTAATGTAAACTTCAGTATGAAGACATAATCATTGCATTCGGAATGGATTTTAAAATGGTGATTAGTTTAGTTTAGATTAGTTAAATTTCGGTGTATTTTAAAGTTTTGCTGTTTACAGCATAATCACATTTTTATCATCTATCTATTAAAATACTTTGACTCATATTTTGGGGAATACTCTTTATTAGATTAAGCTAACAAATCCTTAGCCCCTAATAAAGTACACTTAAACCGTTTTTGTATACTTTAAAATAACATATCATCAAGAACGTTTGATCATTGTCCTCCTCTTGGAACTGCAGATTCAGAAGGAACTCTATGGATCCTTGATTCCAGGGAGGGAGGTCCAGTGGGGACCTGCACTCCCAGCCTCCGGCTCCACAACCAGATGCCTAAACCATTGTGCTAACGAGCAGTTCTAAATTTTTGGGTTCAGACATTGAGTTGTTTCAGAGAGAAAAAGATTTCTGCTGCTTTGGAATCGAACAAAAGCTCCATGCAAAACTACAGTGAACCATTGGGAAAGACCATCTGCTCTAGGCTCAAGAGGTTAAGGTCCCAAATAGTTCTTGCTGGTCTATCTTCCTCAGTCCCTCATTGTTTTGCTGCATAGATATTAAATAAATAGGTGAACATTCTATAGTATGCCCCTACCACCACAATAAAGTGTTCCTCTAAAGATATTCCATGGGATACTTCATAACCACAAAGACTAAAGACTTGATATCAAAAACTGAAGTGAGACTTAAGTTTATTAAACAGTAGGTATACAGGATCCCCTTGAGGTCGAGTTTTAACTGACACAATTGTTGCAAAGGAGACTAAACAATCTTTTCACTTTCATCATTATACTCTTATATCTACAGTACAGTATTTGTAAGTATTGCCCTGTATGTGTTTTTGTACTTGGACCACATTGATGTCAGATGGCTATTGAAAGAAAGTATTGAGAAGAAGTACTCAGCACAAATTCGCAAGTAGATGGAAATTAATGTGGTCCATATGTTTAATACAAAATTCCCCAGTATGGGGGGTGGGGGGAACCCTCAAGATTTCTCTAGCAGAACTGGTGGTAAAGAGGGCGAGCAGAGGAATTGTGTTAGTGCTTCCCATGTTGAGCAATTCTGTGTATACTCTTGAGTCCACTGTCTTGGAAATGACAGAGACAAGAGTCCTTCCTGAGAATGAAATAGCTTGAAAATATCTGTCTCCTTCTAATGAAGTCAAGCATCAGAGATACATCTAGCATATGGTAGGGCCACTTCATGCACAACCTTTCTCCTCCATAGATAGCTATGCTGAAGATGTTCCATATTCACTTACAGTGATACCTTGTATAAAGGAATTAATTCGTTCCTAAGGAAATTATGTTAAGCAAATTTTCCTTTATACAAATTTTCCATAGGAATGCATTGAAAACAGAGTAATCTCTAATCGTGACCATTTTTATTTTGTATGGATTCTCCCCATAGGTGGTTCTGTTAAGCAAATTTCCCCTATCTCCGGAAGTTTTTATGTTGTACAGATTTTATGTTATACAAAGGGTCCACTGTATGTGTGTTGGGGTATGGAAAAGTGCACAGATTAGACTTGCTCCTACAATCAGCATGGGAAGTACCTGCCTGCCTAGCACAGTGAAATCAGTTTGTGAAATAAGACCCCAAGATGGGTAATTCAAAACTAGCTTTGTAAGCCTCAGGTAGAATTCGTGTAATCTAGTTGCAGGGTTACAATATCTGGAGACCAAATTGCTTTAGAATATCTCGGTCTTCTTGTTGAGAGATGTACAGTTGTGTGTGCTTTATCAGTTGTTTCCAAACCAATAGCTACTGTAGTCTGTTGGAAACAAAAGTGATCTGGTAGATTAACACATCTGTTTTAGTTTGAAGTTCATGAAAGCTAATTCATCAATAAATTTGGTGCTTATATGTTGCTTTAACTTGTTTGCCTTTATGGATACAAACTATAGGAAAAGAGATTCCATTTGAACGTTAGGAAGAACTTCATGACGGTTAGAGCTGTTTGGCAGTGGAATATGCTGCCACGGAGGGTGGTGGAGTCTCCTTCTTTGGAGGTTTTTAAGCAGAGGCTGGATGGCCACCTGTCAAATATTGTGATGGGCTTCCTGCATGGCAGGGGTTGGACTAGATGGCCCTTGAGGTCTCTTCCAACTCTGTGCTTCTATGATTCTACTCAGGACTGGCTAACTGTTGAAGTCACCAATAGGATTAATGCAATTTATTTCCCTTGAGTTGTAAATTACCTCTCTGGCTGCACAGCAAGAGGTTAAAAGTTTGAGTCCTCACTGTGTGCCCCTGGAAAAGAACCAGAGCTGGGCAAGCTGCCCAGTTCCAAGGCACCACCAGAGGAAGGGAAGGTTAAAGCCCTTCTGTCTGCCTAGAAAGCCCTGAAAATGCTAGCCATAAGTTGGAATCCACTTGATGGCAGGTAGTTATCGTTACGACAAAACCTGAATTTTCCGTGGGGATTTTTTTAATCTTACAATGGCCATTCTCTTATCCTTACTGTGGCAACAGTATTTGGTGTCTATAATATACTATACTTTATTGTAGTTTTCACTGTGTTGGTCTTTTGACTTTAATCAATTTAAAAAATATAGATACAAATAGTATATATGTGATTGTGGTAACAACTTAACAAAGGCAATGTTAAGAAGGTTAAAAGGTGTGAAAACAATAGACAGATTGACTGCAATGCTGGGTTGAAACCAACATCCATTGAAACACACCTAATTTCAATATCATGTGGGCCATCAGTTACTCCCTCTGTTACTTCTAGCAGCTGAGACGAATCTTGTTGCTCTAGTGCTGCATGTCTGTATTGTAGTCAGATGCCTTCAAGCCCTGTTCATATGCATATAGCTTAAAATAATCAATAAAATAAAATAATATAATGGTTGGCAGGGATTAGATAATAGGTATGTATCTACGGTACTTATCCACTCCTTATCCTAAACCATATCACTAGTGCTTATTCTATTTCTTTTTATTTAGCCAATTGTCCCTTAATCATGTTTGTTGTTGAGCCTACGCTTCAGGGTGGACCAGGTTGTCAAAACCATTCTTGTGCTGTTTGAGTTTTTGATGCACAGGGCTGCACCTATGTTCTGCTTTGGATTTCATAAATTGAACCACTAAGTAGCAGCTGAGAGTTTGTTTCTCTAAAAATGAACTAAAATTTTAAAATTTTCTCTTTCAGCCAGAAAACCTTGCCCAGAAGCTTCCAAACCTTGTGGAACTGTGAGTGTTTAATGTCTTTTTATTTACAGCAATACATTCAAGTCAGCAAAGAATGTTTCTTGAAAAGAAATGCTGTCATTTTCTAGGCAAACATATTTAAATTCTAGGAGCAGTATATGGGTGAGCTGTGCTCTTTCATTTTTGCTAAGAGGCCTTCACCTTCGCCTAGTTCATATTGTGTGCCTTTCAGTGACCTAATTTTATATACGCTGTCTCCTCCTCTACTTCAGTACAGTAATTACAAGCTGAAGTGGCAGGTTGAAGATACAACCACACCAAACATTTGTTGTGCATTTGCATTCAATTTGAGGCAGCTAGGTCATTTGTTCAAAGTACTTGCAAATTACTTTATCTCGGATAACAGAAATATTTACCTCAATATAATTTGCATCCTACTTGTTTACTAGGAGAACATGGCCTATGCCAGGTTATAAAGATCAACATTATACACCTCATAGAAACAAAGCTATGCAAGTATTCCTTTGCTATTGTTGCTGGGTGCTTTTTGTCTATGAACTGAAGATTAATTTTGCTGGGGTCGAGGATGATTTTTCTGAAAGTCCCTGGTAATCCGCATAGGACGTTTATGACAAGGGATGGAATGTGATAATGTCTCATCACAGATAGAATGCCCTAGTGCACATTGGTTGTTTTCCTCTGTCATGATTGATGGAGGTCGATTTATATCAAGTGTTGGAAGAATGAAGAATTTTTCTTATTGCAAGTCCAAAAGACTGTACAGATACTGTATTGGAAACCGTGTTTGTGTACAGTTGTCTTAATCAGCAGTTTTCTCTGAGTCTTCTTCTTGCAGTTCTCAAGAGTAAAATTCTGGGCTGTACACTTCTTATAAACATTTGGGGCTCTTTAGTCTGGAAAAAAGGTGCTTGAGGGGGGATATGATTGAGACTTACAAAATAATGCAGGGCATGAGTCAAGCGGATAGAGGGAGGCTCTTCTCCCTCTCACAAAATACCAGAACTAGGGGACATACACTCAAATTGAAGGTTGGGAGAGGGAGAACAGTCAAAATAGTTTTTTTTTAACCCAGCATGTAAAATGGTCAGAAGGAAAGGAGAGAGCGACTCGGGTGTAATCAGCATATTGATGACACCAAACCTTATTTATTTATTGCATTTGTATACCACTCATTTCTGTACAGCCTCTCCCAGCAGTTTCAAGTAGATGTTAAACAGCATCTATGATACAAAGCTGGAAGGTTCCTGTTTTTAAAAATCTTGATTTGGTAGGCCTGAGTTTAGTCCCTTCTTCTACATTCCTAACGCTGTTATAGTTAAATGCTGCCAAAAGAATTTGTATGGTACTCCAGCACTTAATGCTCCTAGTGTCTTAAGGATAAGCAGAAATAACTTGATTTTTGAAAAAGAGATTGTCTAACACCTCTGAAATTTCTAGCAAAGCACTGCATGAAGGTTATTCATAGAAATCTGTTTCTGAAGAGTAGCAATGGAACATATTCCCCACCAGAGAGCACTACATAAACTTCTATCGTTCTCTGCCACGCTAAATATGGATTGGGCTTTTAAGACATGCACATTGCCTTGGATATTCAGTGGCACTCTGGAGCCCCCCCCCCAAAAAAAACCACTTATGTGCCATATAGGAATAAAAATATTTTCAGAAGCTAAACTGTTTTTTATTTTATGCCTGACTCTTTATCTTTAGAAGGCTCAAGATGGCTTGCAACAGAAATTAAAACAAATGCAGTTTAAAAGCATAAGAAGTTATGTTAAAGCAGTTGCCAAATTAAAACAGGGAAATGAGGGGGGGAAATTCCCCAGGGCAGACACAAACCGTTGGACACTCTAAAATCTTTGCTGCCTGGACTTAACCTTGATTCATTTTGGCCACAGGTCTTCTGCATGCGGCTCTTTGGAAGGCGGGAAGTTCCCCTCATGGAAGGGGTCCCGCGGCATTTAAACTAGGACCGCGGGGAAACTCCAGCTCGCCGCCGCCGCCGTCCTCCTTGTCTTCATCTTCCTCCTCCTCCTCCTCCTCCTCCTCCTCCTGGTGCTGCTGCAGCCGCTGCTGCCGCCGCCAGTGCACCGCCGCCTCCTCGGCCGTGGCGAAGGCTCCTGGGCCAGCCAGGGCCAGGATCAGGGTGGTGGTGGGGTGGCATCGGTGGCTGCGGGGTCTCCTCCCGTCACGGGGTCAGGGGCCCTCAGGAGCAGCAGCAGCAGGAAGCCACGCGTGTTGGTAATCCTCCTCCTCCTCCTCCTCCCCCGCCAGCAGTGGAGGAGGCGGAGGATAAAAGCGGTCAATGGCCCACCCGGCCGGGAAAAGGCGAGGGGAGGCGGCGGCGGCCAGGCCCAAGCAGCCGGTTGGTTCGTGGTGGAATTCGGCGGCCTGGACGGACAAAGGGGGTCGAAAGCAGAATGGAGGAGCGGACCGGGGAGATCGACGGTGGCCCAGCGCGCCACTCGCCCTCCCGCTTCTTTCAGCCTCACCCGCCCCTTCCCTCCATCTCCTTCACAAGCCAAACTTTGCCCACACACGCACACACACCACGGCTGCAAGAAGGGGGTGTGGGTGTGGGTGTGGGTGTGGCATCACCCGCCCCCTCCCTCCATCTCCTTCACAAGCCAAACTTTGTCCACACACGCACACACACCACGGTTGCAAGAAAGGTGTGTGTGTGTGTGTGTGTGTGTGTGTGTGTGTGTGTGTGTGTGTGTGTGTCGCATCACCCGCCCCTTCCCTCCATCTCCTTCACAAGCCAAACTTTGCCCACACACACACACACACACCACGGCTGCAAGAAGGGTGTGTGTGTGTGTGTGTGTGTGTGTGTGTGTGTGTGTGTGTGTGTGTGTGTGTGTGTGTGTGTGTGTGTGTGTGTGTGTGTGTCGCATCACCCGCCCCTTCCTTCCGTCTCCTTCACAAGCCAAACTTTGCCCACACACGCACACACACCACGGCTGCAAGAAGTGTGTGTGTGTGTGTGTGTGTGTGTGTGTGTGTGTGTGTGTGTCGCATCACCCGCCCCTTCCCTCCATCTCCTTCACAAGCCAAACATTGCCCACACACACGCACACACCACGGCTGCAAGAAGTGTGTGTGTGGGGGGGGGAGAGGTCGCCGCTCGACCGCTTCCAAAAAAAGGGACCAGCCACGGGGTCGCAGGCCCGTCCTTTCAACCGCTGAGGCGGGCGCCGTTCCCTCGCCTCCGGCTGCGGGACCGTGGCGGCGGCGGCGGCGGCGGCGGCGGCGCTGGTAGGCCCGGAGCGCGGGTCATCGCCTCACGGAGCCTCGAACGGCGGCTGGCCCAGCGCCCGGTTGCTGAGGCGGAACAGCGAGAACGGTGGCGGCAGTTGTATATATTTGTTTTAAATGTCGCAATGGTTTTGCGGCTCCCAGGTTTTTTTTTCCGTCGGAAATGGGTCCAAGTGGCTCTTTATGTCTTAAAGGTTGCAGACCCCTGGTCTAAGGCGTGCATGCGTGCAAGTCTTCCTCCCTCCGTGCAGCATTCCTCTTCCCCCTCATTCACCCTCAGTGGGTCTGGCCCTGACAGAACCCATGTAGAGTTGCCCGCTTAAGGAGCAGAGCTAAAAATGAGAACATTGGTTTGATTGCCATTTTTGTAGAATGTTGACGTTTCTTACAAAAACAAGAAATGAAAGCAGCATTTGTTAAGTTTTTTCTTCTTCTTTTCTTCTGAATGCTCGGGTATGCCAGAGCATTTTTCTCATTTTGGGGGGGGGGGGAATCTGCTGCTGAATTCAAAACCTTAAGCAGCCATATTCATTTCAGAATCTTGAATTATTCTAGAATAGCTCAAATGAAGATGGTTCTTTATTTTTACTGTAACCTTTTTTTAAAGGAGCCCTCATATCCCTGGGATCCACCTTGATAAACAGGACACCTTAAATTGAATCACATTGGCCAATCTCTGTGATTTCTTCATAGTTCCTTGTCATGACATGATCACCAATTCCTGTGGTGACATAGATTGGGTTTATCGCTAGTTTAAGGTTAATCCTCTGTCAAAAATCACGTGGCATTTAGATAAGCTTGTTTATAAATAACAGCTGTGCCCATAAAAATATTCTAATATAATAATCTAAAGTATAATATCAATTAGATATCTGTCCTGGCTTTTGAATGGAATCATTAGAGAAGATTGCAGCATTTGTGAAATGTGTTCACTTGTTTTGTGATGTCAAGTCAGAACTGAATTAAAGTGACCCTACTATGGCATTCAAGATGAGTGAGACAGTATTCTGTGCACAGAAATGCATTCAGCCATGTAGGTACATGGTCATGGACTTGCACAACATTGGGTTTTTGGCTTGGAAATGGAGATGAGCACCACCCCTAGAGTTTACCTTTACCAGCTCTACTCCTCCAGTGAGTGTCCATGGCCAAGTGGGAATGCGGGCCCTGTTCTCCAGAGTCCGAGTCCATGACTCTATCTCCTGCACCACACTGGGATTCTTGTAAAATATACAGTTCCATTAACATTTTTGCTCTCAGAAGATAAGTAGCCCAGCTAGAGTAGGGGTGAAACCATTGGATGTTATTTTTGCATGCCTCAGCCTTCTGGATTCCTCCTTGCAGAACAATATGTCAGAGACTGTGGTTAAAATCCAGTCATGTAGTGTAGCATGCTGCAGCTTGAGTAGGCCCATTGAGTCAACAGAGCTTACGGACAAATGGGTCCACCAAATCCCCACTGATTCAATGGGCTTACTCGAGCTGCAATTTGCTGTGCTATAGATTTCAGCCTGTATGCAGCAGCAGATACATCATACGCAGAGCAGCTGGTTAACAAATGTGAAATTATTGATCTAATCTCAGTACTACGGAAGAGGGCATCTGGTTAAGGAAAGAGTTTGAAAGTGCAGTCTTTATCTTAGATAGAGTGGTCAGAAACTCTTGGCGATGCCTGTTAACCCTAATTTTCCATATGAGCTTTGAATGAGAAAAAGAGCGCTCTGATGTTTTTTTTTCATGTTTCTTATACTGTAGTACAAATGTTTTGATAACTGGCTTCCATAACCAGCCCTTCAGGGTAACATCTGGTATGTTCTGCTCTTCTCCCAGGTACCTCCATTCAAACAATATTGTTGTTGTACCTGAAGGTAAGTATTGTATTAAGTTCAAAATGGTTAGTTTCCGATATTAAATTAAAATCATGGATTCCAGATGTGTTCCTATTAAACATGAATATGTCTGCTATGCATGCTTTGCTTCTAATTAGTCTGGAAGTTGAGTCATGGCAACTGGACTTCTTTTCTTGAGAGACTGAAATGTTTTGCTGGTCATCCAAATAGCTTCAACAGTCTGAGGAAAACTAGTTGTGAGTCCCCCATTTTATAGTTGCCACCCTGGTCTGAAATAGGCTCATAAGATAAGCAATGGCCTGAATAGGCTTGTTAGGTAGACAATAGTCTCAATAGGCCTTTGGTGAACAGTATAGGTTGTTAGCTATGGCCTTGGTGGTGGAAGTGTGAAGTATTTTTATTTGTCTGGGTATTGCTGAAACCAGAGCCTGATAAGTGGCAGATAGACTGTGCTTGAGCCCTTCACCTCTGTTGAGAGAGGGATTTTCAGTACTCACATGAATGGCTTCCCTGACGCCTCTCTCAAACCACCTATCTTCTCTGTCTAATATGTGTACATCTTCATCTTTGAATGAGTACCTGAACCAGTGGGATGTAGATGATACCTGGGTGAAAATCAAGACTTAGGAAGTGCAGGCCTTTACTGACCACATCAATGCAGTGGCCCCTAATATTATGTTCACTAGGGAAGGCATCCAAGACAACGGGCTGGCTTTCCTGTATTGTGCACTCATCATCAGACTCAACAGTGGCCTGGGAAACCCATCCACACATATCAGTACTTGCTGTTTGACTCCTGTTGTCTGTTACAACACAAATCAGGAGTCATCAGGACCCTAAACCACAGAGCATGGAGCATCCCTACCTCCACAGAAGCCAAGAAGGAGGAAGACAGGTACCTGAAGACAGCACTTAAGGCCTGTAGATATCCAAAGTGGGCTTTCAACAAAACAGTGTGCCAACTCAGAAGAACAAGGGATCAGCCTGAGACCCAGACTCGACGTAAGAACCTGGTCATTGCCTACATGGCTGGAGTGTCTGAGAAGCTTAAAAAGATTTTTGGCAAACATCACACCCCCTGTTTATTTCAAATCACCAGACACACTAAGGCAGAGACTCGTCCACTCAAAGGACACAACACCAAAACACAAAAGGAGCAATATAGTATACACAGTTCAATGCAGTGAGGAGTGTGCAGACCTCTACATTGGAGAAACTAAACCGCCATTAAATAGGAGGGGCAATAGCTCAGGATCAAAATAAGCAGTACACCTCCACTTGAAGGGCACTCATTCAAAGATGAAGATCTACACATATTAGACATAAAAGATAGGTGGGTTTAGAGAGGTGTCAGAGAAGCCATTCATGTGAGTATTGAAAACCCCTCTCAACAGAGGTGGGGTGGGGGGCTCAGGCACTTATCAGGCTGTGATTTCAACAATACCCAGACAAATGAAAATACTTCAAGCCTCCTCCACCACCAAGGCCATAGCTAATGACCCATACTAGGGGTTTCAGCACCTTAGGCCATTGTTCACCTAGAGGCCTATTGAGACTATTGTCTACCTAACAAACCTATTCAGTCCATTGTTCATCTTATGAGCCTATTTCCAACCAGGGTGACAAGGGTCAAAGTGAAATATAAAATGGAGGACTCACAACAAGCTTTCCTTAGACTGAGAAGGCTGTTTGGATGAGCAGTGAAACGTTTCAATGTCTCAAGAAAAGAGGTCCAGTTGCCATGACACAACTTCCAGATAAATTCACCTGGATGACTGTGAATCTTCACAGACATATAGCTTCTAATTAGAGAATTGAAAAAGCAGAAGTGGTATTTATTGGTAACAACAATACTCCAGAAGAAGAGGCACATGTAGAGATGTAAAATTTCTGAAAATTTTGAAGCAATGGTGGAAAAAAAAACTGAAACAAAAAACTTTGGCAAAAACAAAGAAAATTGAAGGGGGGTGTCATTTTCTCTCTCATCCCACCCCCAAGTTTCCAGAAACTTTACATCTTCAGGCACATGATTTGATTTAAAATTGTTGTGTGATTAATAATTTATCCTGCATTTGTATCTGTTTTCTTTATTTTCCCAGCCATCCTTTGCTGGGAAAGTTGTTTTTTTCCTTGCCATAAGATGGGCAAACAAAATAACCCAGCAATAATTCCAGGAAGTATTTTTTTAAAAAAATGTTTTAAAAGATGAATAGCTTGACACTACCTGGAAGGTATTTAACATAGGTTTTCCATTGTCTGTAATGTGTTTGTTATCTAAAATTATGAATGAAACATTTTTCTGTATATAGTTTTCTGGGACCCTAATTTCAGTGTGATCTGATTTCACATGTTCATTTGAATTCAGTTTAATAACAAAACATCTTAATGTCCCAGCAGGTCATAGGTATTAGAATGAAATGTATGATATACTGTAGTTGGTTGTGTTATATAGTTGTCAGCACATCAGGGTAGGACAAGAACTGGGTCAAAGTGGGTTCTGCTTTGCTATTATATTTCCTGTGTACACTTTCTTGGACTCAGTTCTGTCAGACTTTCTTGGTAAATGTAAAACATGTTGTTGGACCATTCAGAATTTAAAATAGTGAGACAGTGTGATGGAGCAGTTAAACACACACACACACACACACACACACACACACACACACACACACACACACACACACACACACACACACACACACACACACACACACATTTTTGCAGGAAAAATCTCAAGATCAAGAAATGAAATAAGATGCAACTGTGTGCAGAAATGGGAAAAATTAATTGGATTTAATTGGGAATGTGTTTTAACATGCTCAGTTCATATAGATATAACTTGACATTTGTCTTTATTGTTATGTGTATTTGTGGTTTTACTTTACTTCCCTATAAATCACACACATGCAAATCACACACATTTCTTCACATAAATGCCTAGACGCCTAAAAAATTAACCTCAGTAGAGGAACTGGGTTTTAATTTCAAGTCTTGCTTAAAAATATGACTTCATTGAAACTGTCAAGCTTTCCTAATAATATATAATGGGATCCATTTTTTTTCTTAGTCAAGAATTTTCTAAAAATATTTTTTTAAAGAAACAGAAAATCCTTGGAGAAAAGCACTGTAAAGAAAACAGCTTTTCCCCACCCCATGCCATTACTCAGCCCTGAAGTGGATTTGTTCTTTGAGAGTTAGCTCTGTTTGAGGGATATTTATTCTTCCAGCATGTCCCTACTTGGTCTAGATGGGCTGTGTGCAAATAAAATAAAATCAGGTATAATAAGGGAGTAAGTAAATAAATAAATAAAACAACATTGGTTATAAGAATTGAATGTAAGCAGACAAATGATAAGGATTATGGTTGGAGTAAATTCACCTTATCACATATCAATCAGTCCTGTCATACGTTGCTTTCCTAAGCCGTCAAAGTACTAATCAAAAGTCAGCCATATTCAGTTGAGACGCACATTTGCTCTTTGTCAGTTCATTTGACGTGTTAGGATAAAACAGCAGCAGCGAAAGTCAGCTTCATTCTTCTGATAAGGTCTTTACCCTCGTGTCAAATGTTTTTCATTCCCCCTCCCCGAAGCAATTGGGTCCCTGGTTAAACTCCAGTTTCTGGACTTGAGTGACAATGCTCTTGAGATGATTTGCCCAGAGGTTGGCCGCTTGAGATCTTTGCGCCACCTTCGATTGGCCAATAATAAGCTGAAATACTTGCCAGCAGGTAAGATATGAGATGTTTCGCACCTCGTGTAATTGATTATTATTTCAGTTCATCTTCCGCATGCATTCATAAATAAATTGCTGCCACGTGTTAGAGAATGTTGGTCAGGGGCATAATTCCCGATGTACTCATCCTTTAAATAATGGGCAATAAATTTGTTCATTGCTTGCAGTCCCATGTCTGTGCCATTAAAATTAAACGTGTGACTTGCAGGAGGGGAAAATCCATAAATACAAAATATAGAAAAATTGCTAAAGGCAAAGTCTTGCTAATCAGGAGGGCCCAGATATTTATTCTGTTCTGCAATAATTCTCTGTACTTGCACCACATTAGCCGTCTCCATGACAAATTGACTGTATTTTAAAGTCATCTTTTTAGGAAGAATAATTTTATCCCTACACAGTCTGTTTGGACTAGATGGTAGAAACTGTTTTCATTATTTGTATATAGAAGGTTCCAGATGTAACCCTCGGCATCTCCTATAGGATTGGAGAAACTGCTCTCTGAAAACCCTGGTGTGTCAGCACCAATGAGTGTTAAGTGAGTACAAAGCTGAATAGACCATGGGTCTTCTAGGATGAAACAGCTTCCTCTATGCTTAAAGAATATTTTTAAAATCAGCATTGCACTCCTAATCATGTTTACCAGGACATAAGTCTAATTAAGCTCAGTAGAGTTGACTTCTAGCCTGTGTATTTAATATTGCATCCTAGTCAGTTGGGTCTGTGTCATTGACAAATATGTAAGACCTCTACATTAAGTGCAGAAAGTCAATGGATTATTAATCTTTCATTGTAATAGAGAAAACAAGCATATGGTAGCAGTGATTTAAGTATAAAACTGTCCATATGTGTTCCTTGAAGCCACAGATATTTTGAAAAGCTTCTCAAAACAGTCACTGATGCTAATATAATACCTAATTCCAAATAGAAATGTGGTGAACTGCTTATCTATGGTCCCAAACTTTAAAAGAAAGATTTACCAAAAGAAAAGCTGACCATTTTTTCAGGAACTAAACACAAAAGGTGTCTTTGGACAGACTAATTTACATTTTGGAATTATTGACTGCATGTCTGCCAGATTTTGCTTATGAAGTGCCCTTTACTGCGCAAGGAGGCAGCATTTACTTTCTTCTCCATTTATATAAAATATGAAGCATTAAATGCCTTCCCCCTGTGTGCTCAGAGCTTTTAGGTATGCAACCATTTCTTAACTGCTAAAAATACCACTAAGGTACTAACTATCCGTCCAGCCAACGGCCCAACGTGTACAGAAGTGTTGGTGCAGAGTCAGCTTGTCTGGGTGTCTGTGGCCAGTTCTTCTCTCCTCCCCACTCCAACCTGCTCTGTCAATGCTGTCAGTATTGCATTTTGCACCCTCTATATTAATCTTCCTCAGCCTGTGATAATCTTCTGTTTCTCCTGGGAAATGGGCTGTGCTGATCTGTCTCTTTGAATATTTTCTGGTGTGTAGCACTTTCTGTCATTACTTTGCAAGCACGTTTCAAGCAGGTTGGCTTGATTGGTTGAAAAGCCTGTAGGTCTTCGACTCATAATCCCTCTTAAGGAGCTCCCGTTTTTAAAATCAAGATTATGAGTAGGATTCGTTTCTATTGTGACAGCTTTTTCTGTGTGCTTGATAATACATTTATTCCAGTGTACGAAGGGTTATTTAGTGAGCTTTAAAGTACAGTATTCCTATAGCATCAGTATGATGCAACTTCTCCCGGCAATGCTGACTAGGTCTCCATGAAGAAGAATGCTGGCTTGCTTATTATATGGTGGGCAGTTTTAGAACTGCTATCTCTAGGAAATAGGCCATGTCTTGGTTACAGAACATCTTATCACATTTTGGCATGCTTACAACATAAATCCCTGTTCTTGACTTGAATATATCTTAAATGTTCTGGACTGTATATTGTCCCTCATTATTGTAAGCCACCTTGGGTCTTTTTGCAAGGAGAAAGGCGGGGTAAAATATTTAAAATAATAAAATAAAATAAACAACTCTTCCCTTTGATTAATATAATGATACCCAATGATTAGATCATAAGATTTGGCATTGGGGATTTTGAGCTGGTTCCAGGTTTTGTTGTTGGCTCAAAAGGGGCCTCTTTTGCTCATCCTTAAAATGTTATATGAACTTTATACATCCCTGAAACATGAGCTGTTTAAAAAATCCTGAACCATTTGATCTTCCACAACTTGAAGACAAGTAAACTTGGTAAAAACTGGAATACCACTTTTTGGATGTTTGGGAAGGGACATAATACATCACTTTCTGTGCAGGGAAAGTAACGCTGGAGTTGGGGGAGAATTGGATGATCTTTCTGAAGCAGGATGAGTCTCTCCACATGACTGAGTTCCTGAGTTCCACATGACTTCCAAGTTCCTGTGAAGTTGCAAAATGTTTGGAAACGTCCTACAAGATCAGGAGGAAAGTAACTGCTGTGAAAGGCTTTTTAAATAATCCATCTTTTAGAGCAAGTATGAAACCATTTCCCAGAGTCATCCCAGTAATAAGAGGAAACTATATTTCTGGGCTACTGAGTTTTAAGCTTTGGAATTCCTTTCTGTAGTTCCAAATCTATTCTTGTAATGATCTTAGGCTTTAAAGTTACTTTTACATTTTGAAGTTAACTCTGCTCTTCACAAGAGAAAAGAGGTACTGCTGAGGAGGTAGTGGGGGGGGGGAGAGACCATTTTCTCAATGTCTCCCTCCCCCCAATCTCCTGTGTTCCTGGAGAACCCTCATCCTACAGAATAAGTTTTCAGGAAGTGTAGACATAGAGGAATTGAGAAGGATTGTGCCCTCCCCTTCTTAGGCCATTTGTCTGCAAGATATCTATATTGACTCCAGTCTGTTAAATGCTGCTGAAATCCTATTTACTTTCCTTTGGTAAGGATCATTCTGTTATAGCTTGCATTTTAATCTGCATAAATTTTGAAGTGTTTAGAATAGATAGCAGGTTTCATATAACAACACTATATTTATGTTTTTATGTCCCATTGTTGCAGATAATCTCTGTGTGAAGAGTTCATTTTGTGACAAGTGAAAAAATACTTTAGTCTGCAAGTGCTTTATCTTAGTTCTTTATCTCTGGAACCATGTTCTGGCAACCATACATGTGCCTGTCGTATTTATAAGCTCAATAAAGGTTGTTAATTTTTTAATGTCTGACAAGATTTGGATGGTTCTTGCTTTTTGCATGAGATGCATGTTGCTTATAAAACATTAAGGCTAGAGCATCATGCTGGAAGATTTAATTAAAAATAGGGTTATGTTTACTCAGCAAACATTAACAGTTAATTATAGATTTACTAAGTGAAAAGCTTCATGTTGTGCCAACTTTCACCATGAGTGAATTAGTTAAACAGGGTTGGCAAACATTTGTGCTCCCAGCCCATTCTGTGGTAAAGATCCCTTTCAAAACACTATTTGTATTTCAACCTTAAGAAAATAAGGCTTTTGAAAAGAATCCTGAAGTGGTATGCACCCAGATTAGAGTGAAGCTACTTCAGAATCACATCTTGAGCTTGATTGGATAAAACTGGTTGCAGTAAATCTGACTTGAGTTGTCCATGCTTTTAACGCCAAGGTTTTTTTATGCCCATAGAGCAGAAACATTGCTACAGACTGATTTATTTCTAATATATTGCATATATTCTAAACATGGTGGGGTAATGGTTACATGCATATAGTGCATGACTTTCTATTGGTAAAGCACTCTGTGGTAATCTATATTTGTTAGTAAATATGCTAGATTAATGCAGGTATATCACTAGATGCATATATCTTATATCAGGCTTAGTGTGATGAAGAATGTGCCCAGATTAATGGATTATTTTTCTCTAGGACAAGAAAGTTTCACACTTCTTCAGGCTTTTTCCTCTTTAAATATGAACATGTTCTCCAGACACCAAATGATGCAGCATTAGGTTCTTATGGGAGGTATATGCTTTTCCCTGTGTTGGTTTTTGCAACTAATGTAGACTTGAAAAGTCTGCTGGCTCCCCCTACAAGTAACACGTAAACATCCTTTTCTCCTTCCTACTTTTTTTAAGGGGAAGAGAAATCCATATAATGTCTGTTGCAAGCCAGACTTTAAAACTAAATTGAATACTGGCCAGGATCCAAAATGTTCTTTGAGACACATCTAAGGGCTTTTGAGAATCTTTCCCCTCCCTGGATATGCAGATAAGAAATGCCTATATCAAAAACACTTTTTTGGACTTGCTTCCAAGAACTTTACCACATTGTGTGCGACAATGCATGTTTTTCAGGAAAGACATTGCCCAAAGCATCCATGGTGTATGGCAACAGTTGTAGATTTCTTTTTCACCGCCATCTTATATCTTATATCTTTATTCTATGTTTTCATTGATTTTAATGGCATTTAATGGTCTTTGTTTTATTTATGTTTAGTTTAGCTGATTTGTATGGATTTTTTTTGTTGTGAATCGCCCAGAGTTCTACTGGAAAGGCAGGTGGTATACAAATAAATAAATAAATAAATAAATAAATAAATACTGGTATGTTTCATATCAAACCGCTTCCATGAAACTTCACTGAACATATTACAGTATATGTTGCTATTAAAAACACAGGATGTTTCACCAATGGTTTCTCTTAAGCCTTACTTTGCATATGGCCTAGTCCTTTATTTGCTCTTAAATGAAAATTAAGTTGCCTTGAAAGCTATCCATGTGAGAGACCAACAACATGCAAATCTCAATGCATTTCCATCTTCTCTCTGACACTGTGTAACTGTCTACCAACTGAGTCTACACATTATGCATCTGACATCCATGGAAGCTTATTTATTTATTTATTTATTTATTTTTAACTCTTGTATACCGCCCTATTCCCACAATGGGGACTCAGGGCGGTTAACAGCATAAAAATAGAAAACAGATAAAATCGGACACAAGCAATAGACAACAAATTTGCTAAAACAATTAGATCCAAGATTAAATAGGCGGGGAGAAAAAAAAATAGAGCAGAGTCCCTAACCCTCGCCATAGGCCTCTCGGAAGAGCATGGTCTTGAGGCTCTTCTTAAACACCGCCAACGAGGGGGCCAGCCGTAGTTCACCTGGGAGTTTGTTCCAAATTGCCGGTGCCACCACCGAGAAAGCTCGACTGCGAGTACGCGCTTTTCGGGCTTCCCTCGGGGGGACCGTCCGCAGGGAAAGGGCCACCAAGGCACGGGTGGGTCGGGCCAGGTCTAATTGTCTGGGAAGACGCTCCGCCAAATAAGCCGGGGCCAAGCCATGGAGGGTTTTGTAAACCAAAACCAACACCTTGAACCTTATTCGGGAGGCAACGGGTAACCAGTGTAGGCGGGCCAGGATGGGGGTGGCGCGGTCATAACGACGCGCACCAACCACCAGCCTGGCCGCCGTATTCTGGACCCGCTGCAATCGCCGAACAAGGTTCAAGGGGAGCCCCATGTAGAGAGAGCGTTGCAATAGTCCAGCCTCGACACAACCAGCGCCTGTACCACTGTCCTCAAGGAGCCCTCATCGAGGTACGGGCGAATCTGGGCGATAAGCCTTAGATGGTAAAAGGCCGACCTGACCACGGCTGACACCTGAGAATCCAGGGTCAGGTCCGGGTCCAGGACGACGCCCAGATTCCGCACTCTTTGCGCCAGCTGGAGGGCGGACCCACCTAGACTGGGAAGAGGGCCACAGTACCCCTCCGACGAGCCCCCGAAGAACATAACCTCGGTCTTGCCTGGGTTGAGCCTGAGCCTGTGGGTCCTGGTCCAATCCAAGACCGCGGCCAGACAACAATCAAGGGTACGGACGGCCTCCACTGCACCGGTGGAAAAGGAGAGATAGAGCTGCGTGTCATCAGCGTACTGATGACAGCAGACTCCATAACTCCGGATGATCTCAGCCAGCGGATTCATATAGATGTTAAAGAGCATTGGGGAGAGCGACGACCCCTGAGGCACCCCACAAGAGAGTGTCCAGGGTGCCGACAACTCACCACCCAAGCTCACTCGCTGGATACGGCCCCCAAGGAAGGACTGGAACCAGGCCAAGGCCTGGCCCCGATCCCAACCTCCGAAAGCCGTTCCAGCAGGATACCGTGGTCGACGGTATCGAAGGCCGCTGACAGGTCGAGAAGGACCAGCAGGGTAGAGCAACCCCTGTCGGCCCTCCTCAACAGATCATCATGCAGCGCGACCAGGGCCGTCTCCGTCCCATGATGCGGCCTGAACCCGGACTGAAAAGGATCCAGGACATGGTTCTCCTCCAGGAACGACTGGAGACGCAGGCGGCGACTCGCTCAATCACCTTGCCCAAAAGGGAACATTAGCTATGGGACGATAGTTGGACAAATCGTCCACCGCCAAGCCGGGTCTCTTAATAATGGGCTTCACCACCGTCTCCTTCAGAAGACTAGGAAAAATCCCGTCTCTGAAGGAGGCCGAAGCAATCAGTGAAGCCCATTTCGGCATGCTCCCCCCTGCGCTCTTAATCAACCAGGAAGGGCAAGGGTCGAACGGAGAGGCCGCAGACCTGCAATGTCCCAGGGCCCTGGAGGCATCCACAGTTGTAACAGGCCCCAACTCAACAAACCGAGGCGACCGAGGCGGCCCGACGCCGGCCACGACAGAGGCTGGGCTAGGGCAACCGGAGTCCAGCTCGGAACGGATGGCCTCTATCTTAGATTTAAAGTAGGCTGCGAATGACTCACTAGTGAAATCACTAGGAGGAGGCCCCGGCGGACCGGGATTGGTGAGGTCTCGAACCACACGGAATAACTCCGCTTGCCGATTCGAGGCCTCACCAATTCTCAGGGCGGCAAAAGATCTCCTGGCAGCCCTTATCGCACGAGAATAGCGACCGGTCAACGCCTTAACCGCAGCCCAATTCTGTGCCGTCCGAGCCTTCCGCCATCTGCTCTCTAGCCTTCTCCGCTCTTGCTTCATCGCCCGCAGCTCCTCAGTAAACCAAGGAGACGAGCGGGCTCGGCATCGGATCAGGCGCTTGGGGGCGATCCGATCGACAACCCCCGCCACCTCCTCAAACCACCGTTGGGCAAGGGAGTCGGCCGGATCGTCATCCAACCCGTCTGGAACATCCCCGAGGGCCTCCGAAAACCGCGCTGGGTCAAGGAGCCCCCGGGGACGGGCCCAGATGGAAGGGCCCAGCTCCCCGCGGGGCGGGGTGGCTACGTCAAGAGAGAAAGTCAGCAGATAATGATCTGACCATGACACGGGCCGGGTCAACAACCTCCCGACCCCCAGATCCGAACCCCGCGATGTGGAGGCAAAAACCAGGTCCAGCGTGTGTCCACCCTTATGAGTAGGTCCGATGACTAATTGGGACAGGTTCATGGAGGCCATGGACTCCATGAATTCCAGAGCTGCTCCCGACAGTCCACTCTCGGCGTGCACGTTGACGTCCCCTACCACCAATAGGCGGGGGGACCTCAACAGTGCCGCCGAGATGAACTCGGAGAGCTCTGGAAGGGAGAGTGCAGGGTCGCGGGGAGCACGGTACACCAGCACTACCCCAAACCTGTCCCTCTGGCCCACCATAAGGTGGAGACATTCCAAGCCTGGACTCACCAACATCGCGGATCTACTGACATAAAAAGATTCCCTAAAGATCATAGCCACCCCACCCCCCCGCCCCTCTGGCCTGCCCAGCTGCTGCACACGGTAGCCCTGGGGGCAGAGGAGGGTGAGAGAAGCCCCACCCCCCTCACCCACCCAGGTCTCCGTGAGAAAAGCCAGGTCGGCACGCTCATCCACGATTAAGTCGTGGATGAGAGGGATTTTATTATGTACCGACCTGGCATTAATCAGCAGACAGGACAGGCCAGAGAGGGAACAGGCGGATTGGATCCCGGCCATTTGGCGGTAGGCCGACGGGTCAGAACGGGGGACAGGCAATAATTGTCTGTCCCGGGTTCTCCTTATCCGATCGACCCGCCGGACCAAAGCGTATCTCCCACGACCCGACACCACCCTAATTGGGCCACCCAGCGGGTTCCATAAGGTCTATAGGAATCAGGGACACGCTACAAAGCAAAATAACCACAAATAAAGTACAATAAAATAAAATACACGGTCAAAATATATAATCGCAACACAAAATGCAAAAAGCAACTAACAATTTAAGGAAAAACAAGATACAGAATAAGCAAAACAAAATAAGGAAAACAAACAAGAAAAGAACTAACATATAGAGCACTCAAATGGCAACAGCTGGAAAAAGCGGGGGAGGGGAGGGGGCGAGTCTTAGCCGCCAACAGTGACTATTAAAATGGATAATCCGCAGCCCACAAAGGCTGTCGAGCCTCCCGAACAGCCAAAGGTAGCGGCAACAGACCAAGTTCTCTCTCCATGGGGGCAGTGAAGACACAAAGTTAGGATCAGTCAGGCTGCCACCAAGACCAGGTCAAAAGGGGGCATGAAGACGCCGACGGCCGGCATGCCGCCCGATAACCAAGGCCTCTCCCCCACCAGGTCAAAGGGACGATCCACGAATTGATGGAAAGGGGGGGGCAGCCTCCAGAAAGATGTTACTCCGGAGGCCGAACTGCCACCCGCAAAGTCGGGTCCCACCCGGGACGATGTCACTCCGACGGCCGACATGCCGCCCGAAGAGCCAAAAGCCCCACCCCCACCAGGTCGAGGCACAGTCGACAGATCGAAAAGGAAGGAGGGGACGGCCTCCAGGCACGATGTTACTCCGGCGGCCGAGCTGCTGCCCGCAAAACAGGTCCCGCCCGGGACGATGTTGCTCCGGCGGCCGATCTGCCGCCCGCCAAAAACAGATCCCCACCCGGGACGATGTAACTCCGGCGGCCGAACCTGCCGCCCGCAAAACAGGTCCCAACCCGGGATGATGTTACTCCGGCGGCCGCCCTGCCGCCCGCAGAAGCAGGTCTCAACGTAGGTGGTGTAACTCCGGTGGCCGACCAGCCACCCGGGAGCCTGAGGCCCACGCCGCCCCCAACACCGACGGCCGAGCTGCCGTCCGAAGGAGGGAACCCACAAGTACAGAGGTACCGGCAACCGGCATACTACCGGGAGCCGGAACCACGCCACCCTCCTCCAGCAAATGGCACCCCCAGCCAAGCTGTAACTGAAAAAGAAACTGGGCCACCGACCCGGGAGCAGGAACCACCAACCACAAAGGAGCCATGGCGCCTGTAACCCGCAGTTGGCCCGCCGCCCTCTCCGGGGCATATGAAACAACTGGGGGGTGGGAGATAACCAGGGCTAGGGCGGCAGAACAACCAACCGCTCCTAGCCCCCCGCCACAAGTGGCGAAAAGCGGCGAAAAAGGCGCCGGCAGCTCGAACCGGCAGCCAAAAACAACAGACGAGGGGAGAAGGGTGGGGAGACCGCTGGGGCCAGCTCGAACTATACCCGAGCGCCGAGCCGCAACAACTCTGCAGCCCGGTCACCCCCCCCCGATGAGATGGGAAGAGGGGGGAGGGGAAAAGGTCGCCCGGGCGGCCCCCGAAATGTGAGGGGAGTACCTCCCTACAGCGGATACCCGACGGGCGACATCTCGGCATCTCCGACGTCCCCGGCGTCTCCGAAGACGAAGAGACGGAGAAACGGAGTCCCCGGCGTCCACATGAAAGCGGGTAGGCAGTTCCCCAAAAAGTCCGTTTCAACCAGCCCCCCCAAGCCCCCGCTCCGACCCCCGCAAGGCCAGAGAGCTCACATAACAAAAAAAATAAAAATTAAAAATGAAAATAAAAACCCAGGCAGCGCTAAACAAAAAAGTAATAGAGCACTGCGACGCAGACAAACAAAGTAGCTGCTGCCGCCCGCCATCTTGGAGAGTCATGCTTGTACCAAATCAATCATTTTAAATTGAAAGCTGCCACAGATCTCTTTCATAGGAATCATATACAGTATGTTCACAGCAGCTGTGAGGGAGAATGACTTTTCCTCCAATCTGCAAGTACTTTTACTTACCCATGTTGCTGAAGGAGTGGATGCAGCTTAGTGTTAGAAGAGATTGTTTTATAGAGTTAAGAACTGGAGAAATTTATTTGTGTATGGATCCCTATGGCTCACTAAATTCATCCCTTATCCTACCTGTTCCATATAAATCATATGTTTCAATCACTGAGAGAGTTTATAAAACAGCATACAAGTGATGGATTACTCCGGAATCCATTCTACTTTGCAGTTGAAATTGCCATTTGGGATCCATTGGGACTACAACGTTCTGTTCTTTTCCCTGCATTAAGCCTCACTTCCATGTTTTCCCCTTTGTTGCTGGGAAATACCACATACAGTATACATTTAGTATTTATGTAGATGAAGATCTTTTGAAAAAAACCATTCCAGTATATATATTTTTCTCGTCTAAAAGTTGCTCAGTGCCCTACTTATGGTTTCTGGAGAGAGCTGAGCGTTAAGTATTACAATGGTGCTGGTACGAAGGAGGGGTTTATAAAATCCTTTCCTCTTTCCTTGATTTTCAGGATTTTAAAACGGTAGAGTTCTTGTTTATCACTAAGGCTGGAATATGCTTAAATGATTCAGTACTCTCCAAAACAAGTCTGAGGTTTTCAGTGGTGACATTTAGATTGTCCAGGGAGGGAGTTATCTAGGTTGGGTTAGGAAGTTTAATTTTGTACATCTGCATATGATTTTAGTTCTGCATAATTTCGTGTATTAGTCAAAACTATATGTCTTTGAAAGACCCAGATTTAAACTATAGGATATAAATGGATGATGCAGACTATTGCTGTTTCAGTTGCCACCATCTTCTGCTTTCTTGATTTCATAATGGCCATTTTTTTTTTTTTTAAAGTGCTATGTTGGGGATAGAGATGGGCATGAACTGCCGAACCAGTTCTGGTTTGTTTTTCGACCAAACACGTTTGGTGCTTCTGAGCCTCACCTCCTTCGACAGGTGCTCATTCAGAGGCAGCACCTTCATTTTTCGTTTTGTGCCCATCACTGTTTTTCAGTTCTTCCCTTCCCAACCCCCTCCAGGTGCTGCCTCTTGGTGACCCTCTTGGTCCAAAAACAAACCAGTACCAGTTCGGCAGTTTGTGCCCATCTCTAGTTAGGCACATTTTTTTCAGTGAATGAACTTTCTGGGATTTGAGGAAAACATTAAATTACATGAGCATTTTGTCAGTCTTTCAGTATTTAAAGAACACTGTAATGAGAAGCAGATTGTTTTAAATAGAAATCCTTTCTTTTACACATTGGTTAAAAATTGAATCTTTTGAACATCTTGCTGATTTTTTTTAAAAACTGGGCTTGTGTGGAACTTGACACTCAGTTCCCCTCACTATTTTTTGTTGCAATTTTTTAGTGAGGTAAGGAAGTTATAAAAGTTCCATGTGCAATATATGAAGTGTATTTTATGCTGAAGGATATGTTTTGTTCAGATAGGTTCTAGAAACAAATGCTTATATTCTGTTTGTCATTTCACAGTTCCTTTTTAGTGGAGTTGAGAGTATTTTATACTTTTAACAGCTTTCAGTACTGGATGTGGAAGAAAAGACAAGCACATGTATTCACATCCACCAGTTTTACATCTGGTGCTGCATCACCCAGGGTATTCCACTCTGCAGCCTTTTCTTCCATATTCAGAATTACTAAATACTCTTTCCCTGATTTTAAGGCCATTTTTAAAAGATTTGCATTGGTTATTGTTTCCTCCTTTGCTTCCTCTTCTTTCCCTCCCAATCACTGGATCATCCAGTTGATCTGGACTCACATATCCATATGTTAATCACCCTGATTGCTCAAAGTAGGTGTAGAAGATAAAAATCAGTGTGTAGTTTTCAGGCATTGGTCTGCGAGGAGTGACTCCAGTACAATCCTAATTGTCCTATGAAAGACTTTGGTGCAATGAATGAATCTTTATTTACAGTTTTCAACCAAATCAGTGGTGCAGTCTTAAGCTTGTCCATCCTAGTGCACCCTAGTTTATTTCATTTGATGCCTTCAAAGCAGGTTGAGCATCAAGGTACGTTTTCTTTCTCAGATGCTGAATGGACAATATTGGAATGTCCTGAGAAAGGATTAAGTCATAAAGGAGAATTTTGGTGAATGCTGTCGTTCCAGTTGAAAAGAGGAGAAAATAAGTGGAAAAATTATTTCCCAGTGCTTCTTGGTATGGGTTTGATCTTGTGCTTTTCAAGACTGTGTTCGGGTGAATATATTCAGTTACTTTTCATGAAAATCTCTACCAGGTTTTTTGATAACAAAATGCCTAAAAATGATATGTGCAAAATTGAAAAATCATTTCCAAGAGTTGATTAAAACACTTTTCCTTGGAAGAACAGGTGGTAATCAATTTCCCAGTAGCATTTCTTGGAGGAAAAACATGTTTGTATTTTCATAATGCCAAAAGGTTAGTCATTTTTGGGGGAGTTATGTCTGGCCCCAGAACAAAAATACTGCAGCACCTTTAAGACTAACGAATCCGTTTCAGTGTAACGAGCTGTCACAGTGTGAGGAATTCAAATCTGAAAATAAAAGCAAGGATATTGGATATTGGTGATGATGGGATGGCAAAAGAACAGGGATGTGAAGAAAGAAAGATGAAAGTGGAAACTATCAATGAGAATAAACAAGAGGAAAAAATGTCAGGAGGAGGGGAAGAAAGGGTTAATACCAGGGGATGTGGGTGTTTGACAGAGAGGAGGACGAATGGGGTGAAGAGATGCGGAAAGAGGGGGGATTACGAAAAGATGTGTGTGAGATGGGGATGCAGACAAATGGTTGGGGGACAATTAAACCACTGGAATGGAGGGTGACAGTCATGCCTGGCAGTGCTGGCCCTTGGAAAGATCCAGCAAGGAGAGGATTTCCCAGCTGGGAAGGCCGGGAAGCACCACGGTGGGCTTTGACATCCATGTTGCGGTACAATATGCCCAGGGAAGGAGAGTATGTCCGAGTTTATGAGGGGCAAGTACCCAAGTTCTGGGAGATACCATTATTAAAGATGGATGATTCCGCTGTTATAGTAAACAAAGAAAAGATGGTGTTATATAACGTCCAAGATCCTATGCAGGAGGTGGAAAGGAAGAGTCTGTTTGTATCGTCATTGAATAATAAAAGTTTATTGAATTTTAAAACACCATCCATCGTTAATTCCTTGACTGAAGATAGTTCTGAACCCACTCCCACAAATAGTACCATCTATTTCTTCAGACATGCGAGAGGTAGGTGCAGGCAGTTTTCTGTAGAACAGCCGATGGCACCGATTGCCACCTCTGAGGAATTGGACTACATCTTATACGTACAAGGCAACAAGGGCTTCGACAGTTTTGCTCCACTTTGATACAGCAGCACGAGAAGCTAGCTAGTTGAGCAGGAAATGGCCGCTTTGAGGTTGACTCGTCCAGATACAGCAAATGCATTCTGCCTATTATGTGAGGTTATTGAAGCCGCCTTATAGGTCAGGTCTATGCATGTCTACTTATAAGGAGGGCTTGCTGATTTTAATACGGATTACTCTCAGTTGTGTGCACGTGGGAGTGCAAACTTACTTGAGGATAAGGTCGGCATGTGTTAAAAGGTCGCAATGAAAACCATGTTTTTAATTTTACTAAACTTGGACCATATGTATGGCAACATCAAGAGTTGATTTATGTGTTGCACCAGATTATTCCATCTAATTTTTTAAAAAAGTGCCACTTGGTTTTTTACTTAGAAACTGAACATTCTTTATTGCTCTTGTTTAAATTTAAATAATATATATATATATATTGTTATTTATTTTATTATTTTAGAGTATTTTACCCCACCTTTCTCCTTGGAAAAGGACCCAAGGAGGCTTACAGTAATGAGGGACGATATATAGTCCAATGCAATTAAGACATATTCAAGTAATTGAGAGCAGGGAATTGAGGGACATCTTACAGCATTAAAAGACAACATTACATTAAAGCAGGGGTGTCCAAACTTTGGCCCTCCAGATGTTTTAAACCACAACTCCCAGAATTCCAAGCCTGTATTGCCAATGACAAAGGACTGTGGGAGTTGTGGTCCAAAACATCTGGAGGGCCAAAGTTTGGACACTACTTAAAGCTCCAAGAGAACGAAGCAGTTAAAAAGAAAGTGTAAAAGTTATGCATGAAGGAAACTAACATTGAAAATGTATTGTCAATGCAATCACAAAATCTGTAAACACAAAGTCTATGTGATCATGTACAGTAGATTCATATAAAAGTCACATAATAGGTAGTACTGTGTTTTGGCACCTAAATTATGAAAAAGTAATCTGTGTCAGGGGGACATATCATAACCAGCTCTCCTACAGGAAGAAGAGGAAAGTGAGTCAGAAGGTTTGAAATTCATGGCTAGTGTGACATTGGACGGCTCTTATATTGATGAAGGAAGAGGGGGCTTACCCAATTTGCTAAAGCAAGTTGAGTCTAAGAAGCTTGATGTTTCTCTTGCACATGCCAGCTCCTCTTAGGGGATACAAAGCAGCTGAACTGTTAAATTCTTACAGTTGATTTTACTGGTTACCTTTCAGAAGTATGTTGCTTTATTTTTGTCATTGAGCGCTTATATCTGGATTAAGTAAATGCAATTTTAACTATTTAGTTGATGTAACTGGCTGACATTCTGTTGATTAGACTCAGTCAGGGGTGTGTGTATGTTTGTGAGTCAACTCCTCTGTAAGTTCCATTGATACAAATGGGTCTGCTTCAGGCATGACGTACTGTACGAGGTTTTAATGCAGTGCGTTGCACCCATTTGAGTCAGTGGAACTTGTGGATGTGTTGACTCACCAAATCCCCACTGATTAAGTGGGCCTGTTTTCATGCAACTTACTACACCAAGTAACAAGATCGCAGTCATTATATTCCTGTGCCTCCTGGTGTAGTGGTTAAACTGCTGTACTGCAGCCAGAACTGCTCTAAACCTGGGGTTCAATTCCCAGTTGCCAGCTCAAGGTTTAGTCAGCCTTCCGTTCTTCCGAGGTTGGTAAAATGAATGCCTAGCTCACTGGGGTGGTTAGGGATGGGGTAGGGAAATGTGTAACCTGTACAGCTAACTTGTAAACTGGCTAGAGAGTGCTTTAAGTGATATGACATAGGATATCCAGCTCCACCCCAGTTCTGATTCCATTCTTTTTTGATCATCCTCCACCCCAGCCTTATAGCAGCAGAGTGCTACCAGCATCTTGTTCTGATTCCATTCTTTTGTTGGAACATTTTCTTCCACCAAGAGCTGAGGGTTTAGTGGTGATCTGCATCTCACCCAATTAACTGAATCTGAGATAGGGTTTTACTATTTTGTTCTTGACACACGTGGCCTTTGAAGGACAAGAGAAGGATAGAGCATTGGCATGAACACTCTGCTGGACAAACAACAGAGATGAGAAACAGATCTGTCTCTCCCTAAGACTTGAAAAATTCCTTGGCCAGCCTTGCTTCTGGACCCTTGCCAGTTTGCCAACTGGAGCTTGGAAGGATTTGGACCAGGACGGGGTTTGCAAGACTATTTTTAGCAGCAGCGGAGAGGCTGTGTACAAAAATAGCTGGGTACTTGGACTTGCCAGTCAATGCGTAGGAAGCTTGTTGCCTACAGGTGGCTACACTTTGTGCTTGAAGGATGCCACACCACCACACTTCACATCCGCATCATGTTGTATGTGTTGGAGGGCAGGATCACCACCCTTCTTTTCTCTAGAAGGTCATTGCCAGCTGATGTGGCCACACCAGGCTCTGTTGCCTTCCTTTTTCTACTGGCTTTTTAATTTTTATTTTTCACCCTTCAAACCATATTTGGCTTTCATGTCCACAGTTCCCTCCTTCTCTTTTTATCTCCTTAGTGCTTTCAAAAGGCAAGACTTTTGAATTTGTTTTTCTTTGCGCGGCTCAAACTCTCTCCTAAAACAGTTGCCAAGTCTTCTTGTCTGCTGGCAGTTCCTCACATGCTTTGTGTAGTTGTCTTTCAAGAAATGAATGCCCTGAAGTAATTTCCAATCAAGACATCAAAGGAGAGTAGCCAGTGCAGAATCTCTAGCTGTTTGCAGATGGCCTTCTTTCCCCTCAGAACTCTGAGTCTTGTGCGGTCCTTTCTGTTCCAAAACGTTGGTTCAGCTTCATCTCCTGCTGTTTCATTCCAAAGTCCACTTGCCGATTCCCTTCTCCCCCAGGGTGACTCACCATATGTTCAGCCTCTGGCAGGTCATAAACTTCTCATGTGCAGCCACATGCTATATTGAGGGCTGAGTCCCGGGGCAGGATATTGGAGGTCAATGCTCTCAAAGTGGGGGAGGCCTTCTGGATATCCCGGGCCTGAGTTACTCTGGAGCATCAAACCCCCTCCATATCTTCCATCTTGTCTTCAGCACTCTCCTTCCCTTCAGCTACTGGCCCCTTTCCGTTTATAGCTCCTCCTCTCCTCCCTTTCTTGAAGGCTTTCCCAGTTTCCCTCCTACGGGATTTCTGGTTGCTTCACAGCCATTGCCAAGGCCCCAAGTGCAGTCTTTGTCCATGACAGAGCTTTGGCAGCAGTAGCCCTCTTTCTGACAGGCATTCCACTGGATTGTGGAAGGGTTCAAGGATCTTGTCCCTAGGTGTAGTCTGATACGTTAATCAATGGCTAGAATCCTATTGCTGATCATTTAAGGTCTGCGGTCAGATGCGGAGGGGAACTGTAGCTAATTGACTGGTAGCAGGGCATGTCCTGGTTACACACCTGATTTTGCAACTGAGATGCACCCTAGCACCTTGTCATTCTGCCACAATAAGCTCCAGTAAATCTTATATGAGCATCAGTATGACTCTAGCTACTTTGCCAAACATTGCAATTCAAATACTTAAAAGTTGTAGGGACATTTAAAAATGTTTGTAAATATAAGTCAAATAAGCATGCTAAATAAGATCACAGCCTTTTTAGATCATTGGAAATTTTTCCAGCACATTTTTGTGCCACTGCATCCAATTCATATCCCCACCACCACCAAAAAAACACCTGAACTGCCTGCTGCCTTTTGTGGTGGTAGTGGGTTTCTTGGGCTACACAGTGTTAAAATTTTTGTTCACGTGTTAAATGTCTAAGTATATCTCAGTATATCTCAGTATGTATATCTTGGAAGAAATACAGAATGTGCCATTTTGTTCACAATGAGATTTCAACACTAGAGTTCATGTCGTTGTTTGCTCTCTGTGTGCATTGCGGGCTCACTCCCTCCTATAATGGCCACAGAAACAATCTTCTTTTAATTAAAATGAGATGGCTGTGATTTTTATTGCAAGGCCTGCACAAAACTCATGAGAACAACAAGAACTTTTTATAATGGCTCTTGAGTTATTTCCCCCCATTTAGAGAAGTGTGTTCCAATTATCTTTCTTCATTGTGTCTAATGGAGCTTCAAATTAACATTGCTGCTTCTTTGGTTGTTAGGAGACAGCCATCGTCATAAAAGGAGTTGGGGCAGGACTTGAGAACAGAATTATAGACACTACAAAAAAAATTCTTAAGTTGCAGCAAATTTCTGTTAAATGTAATACCATCCTACTTGTGCTCTCAAAGGGCCTACAGTGGCCCGAGACCGTAGCTCATAAATAATATACTAGATCCTGTAAAACCTACCATATTCATTATCAGCTAAATATAGCCCATCTTGGTTAGCCATTATGAGTGCCAGGGAAGGCACTGTGTGATGGATATGTTCCCTTGGGTAACACAGGGGCCAGTCCTGCCGCGAGGAAGAGTCAGGCGTATGTCTCTGGTGGCAGACACTGTGGAGTGTTTGCCACACAGAATGCCCTGTGCTCCACATACGCCTTCTGTTCTTGGGTACAAGGGAGGAGACGGTCCCATCCCCAGAGTTTACATCCAATTCACACGGCAGGCCAGTTCACTTCTGTACGTGCAATTCAAAATGGGAAAGTGGCAAACTCTCCTGGCCAGGCAGTTGCTGTTTCATCTTCATCCTCTGGAGGGGATCTGATGGATCATCTAGTCCAGTGGTTCTCAACCTGTGGGTCTCCAGATGTTCCTGGACTGCAACTCCTAGAAATCCTGGCCAGCTCAGCTAGTGATGAGGACTTCTGGGAGTTGCAGTCCAGGAACACCTGGGGACCTACAGGTTGAGAACCACTGATCTAGTCCAACAGGGAGGCCCAGTGTGGAATCAGACTTCCAACTTCTAGCCCTGTGGCCGGATACATAAACTGTTGAGCTATCCAGAAGTTATTGGGGGCGTGCATATTTCTCCTCATGATGCACCTATGTTCAACAGTTCTTAGGGTGTAAGACCATGCAATAATATGTGGTGCTTGGTTTGTAGAGGTCGGAGATCTTCGAGAACTGCAGACACTGGACGTTTCAACCAATCATTTGATAACTTTGCCCGAAAGGTTACACATGTGCCTCTCCCTTCAGTACCTGACCGTGGATAGGAATCACCTGTGGTACGTCCCTCGTCACCTCTGCCAGCTTCCGAGTCTCAATGAATTGTCCATGGCTGGAAACCGTCTTGCTTTCTTGCCGCTTGGTGAGTGACCTTCTCTGTCCCAACTGTTTAAAATTAAGTAATGCATAATGCAAAAGAAAGACGGAGAAGAAACCACCTCTAGTCAATATGCCCCCGGTGCATGCACAACTCTCTCCCTCCGGTTCCATTGTGACCAAAGCAAAAATTGTTTCAACTGGTGTGCAAAGGAGGAAATGCCCTGCGTGGTGGGGGCAGGGTTTTGTGCTAGAGGGTTTAGATCCCAGTTATGCCTCATACAGTACAAGATATAAATATACAGTAGGACCCCCGTATCCACTTATTCATTATACACTGATTCAGTTATCCACGGTTGGCAGAGAAAAAAATTAAATAATTCAGCAGCCACAAAGCAAGCTGTAAAGCAAGCTGCTGTTACAAACAGCATCTGCAAAGCAAGCTACTGTCAAAAAAAAAAAAACCAGCCATAAAGTAAGCTCCTGTCTCAAAACAACAGTCATAAAGCAAGCTACTGTCAGGAAACAGTAGTTTGGGGGTGGGGGGTGGGCAAGCGTTCTCTTTTCTCCATAGTTTTCATTATCCCCAACAGATAACAGGGTCCTACTGTACTTCCTTTTGTATTAGAAACCCTGTGTAATTAATCCCAGTCATCCAGTATTTGTAGCCATGTATACAGCGTATGTAGCTGTTACCTGTTGAAAGAGGTTTGTATACCTGTTTGACAAACCATCAGCTCAACCAATATACAGCTCCCACTGTTTTCTGCAATAATATATTTGCTGACACTTTGTTTTGCCTTTCCACTATACTGGCTATGTTATTATTAGTTAAGTCTATGTAACAAAGAGAAGTGTGGTCTTTTTTTAATCAACAAAACAAGAGTGAGCAAAGGCCAATCACCATTTCACTTAATGAGTTTTCATTTGTTCCAAGATTTACCTCCCTTTGGCATATCAATACTCCCAAATCATTGTAAGCAGTGTTATTCTTATGTTGTAATGTTATCTTGTGTCGCTAAGGCATCTGAAAGAAAACTGATGAGGCTACTTGAACGTATTGTTATTTGGTGCTGAGGACTTCAAGATGGTGGTTTGAAGGCACGCTACGGGTCCTCTCTTCCCCTACTTTCAGGTTACACTCACAGAGGTGCAATTTTAATGTCTTAAAAACTGCTGCCGTAGGAACAATCTGGCAGTATTCCTGCTTTGAATTTTGGAATGACTACTGAAACCTCAAGGCAAGCTTTTACTGAAGGCGCTACTTATGGGTCAGAAAATAGCTTTAGAGAGTGGGCTTGGGTTTAAGGGGACAGACAGACATGAAAAGCTTTCTCATCAGGTGAATGGGTGTCCATGAAAGCCGTTCTTTCTTGGTCCTGTCCAGGAGGACTGTAACCATAGTTGGGTTTATATGATCACAAGTACACACACAAGTTGTCTTTCCATATGTTTACAGTTCTAGTTTTCGTGTTCCACAGGCTGGTTGCAATTATGAATGTATTTGAAAAATTAACCCACATGCAAAGAAGGAAAAATGGTTTAAAATTAGGCTGTTCAGTTTCTGGGTGGGCAGTAATATGCTGACTGAGTTGAGTACATAAATTCATATATTTAGATTGACAAAATTATATAAATTATAGCTGTTTGTTTGTTTGTATGTTGACAACACCTCTTTTGCTATAGAAATGATTTTAGAAACATGTTCATAAAGGCTCCTGGCATTTAGCAAATTTATTTTTAAATTCTATTCCAAGTCCAGCTTTACACATAATTGTAGCCATGTTGAGAATGCACTGGCTAGTAATGAAGGGAGGAAAGGCAGCAGGTGGAAGCAGCTCAAAAGCAGGATTACTTTCCTTATGGTGTGTGGTTTTATCTTGCTTTCTTCAGCATCTAACAGTTTTCCCCATCTTCCGTGCACAGAAAGACACACCAAACCACAGGAAACAAACCTCATTCAGGCAGTTTTCAGCTTCTTTAAACTATTGTCTACCGCCATAGTTAGCTTTTCCTGATAAAACAGTAGTCACTTGATCAGCGGCAAATCAAAGCAGAAGCTATTCTGTTTTAACGCAGAACAGTGTCTGGGTGGAATTGGGGGAAGAAGGACTTGAGATTTCATTGTCGTTCCAATGCTTCCATTTTAATTAAAAACTTAGAAGTGAAAACACACACACACGTATGGTATCTCAAGCTATTGCTTGAAGGCAGGAAATCTTTAAAAACAGGTACAGATAAGGCACCAGGGGAGGGTATTGTTCAGAAAATAGCATAAAATGGATCTTCTGCACCCTTCTTCGAACAGGGCATGATCTGTCACAAATGCCAGATTGGAGAGAGGCAGAAATTGCCTTTCCCAATGCATTGTCTCATGCAGCTGCAGATCACACACAGTTTAATTTCAAGAAGCAGTGCTGCACAGAAAAATAATCACACTTAGCTAGCTAGGTGATGAAAGAACAGAAACCTGACAGCTTTTCTGTGTCATTTTCTAGAGCTGTGGCACTAAACTGATCCAAAAAGCTCTGAAACAAAGAGAAAGATTCCCCTCAGTTAAGTGGGCATCAGATTGCCTTGAATTTTATATCTTGATTTTTAAAACTTGGAGATTATACATACCAGTTTAAGAGGAAGAAATTCTCACCTCTGGATGTGGGGTGGTGGTGGAGGAATACATCTAAGAAATAATGTTTTTTTTAAAATTAAGAGAAGCATCTGCAATTCATATATAGAACGCTGGAGATTTGTAATTAGTGCAAGTTTAAAATTCATGTGATGAGCTGACAAAGGTTTCTTGTAGATGACAGGTCTGTAGAAAATAGATGAACTTTAACAGAAATTTAAGACTGGCATATAAAAAAACCATGATGGTTGAGTAATGCAAAACTTAGGAGTTTCCCAGAGGAAATGTAGGATGTAAGTGTCATAAATAAGATGCAAAAAAAAACACCACCACCCTGCTTTCTTTTGGAAGAACTTGGCTACTGATTAAGAAATGCTCAGGAAGTTAATTTTAAGGAGAATGAATAGAATGACACACTGAAGCCATTCACAGTTGTGTCGTGATTGGATAATATTTGACATGCAGATTATTCCCTACCTTGTGCAGTTACAGATGGCTTCAGCTTCATTCTTCTTAAAAGTAACTCTCTAAATATTACAATTAGGATTGTCCTTAGACAATTAGCATTGTCCTTAGACACTCTTCTCTAGCTGCCCTAATTTCAAAAATTAGCAGGCTAGCTACCAGGAGAGAGGCGGTGCCTTGTCTGCAGTGATGCTTGGATTATGGCACACACAGCCACTCCATTTTTACCCGAGGCTTTCTGTTGCTTCACAGTTGTGGTAGCTTTCACTGCTGCTAGAAGGTCTTCCTCATGATTTTTGTAGCAGCTTTTTGCAAGGGGTCACATTGGTGGTCACCCAAGGTAAGTGGGTCACATTGAGGCTCAGGGCGCCTGCTCTACATAGCGATTGCCATGCATCCCTTTAGATAAGTAATGATGAGCGACCAGCCTTCCCCCTTGGCTGAAGCCTAGTGGAAGCCACCCTGTCAGTTTTATGGAAATCTGACCCAGTTTCAGAGCTGCGTTGGAGATTTTTTTTTTTTTTTTTTTTTGAAAATTTCTGTGACCAGGATTGTTTTGAGGCTGTTCTGGCAGAAGGTGGGCGGGAGGTGCCATAGAGGGAGACCTACATGCCGAAAAGAGGAAGAGCCTGCTATGCAAGGACATGTCTTAAGTGCAGAGCTAGTTACAGTAAAAAAAAAAATACCTCTTTGTATTGCTCTTTTATTTGGGTTTTGTGTGCCTTTAACGTTAATAAAATAAGGCTGACCTCCCAAAAAGTGAGAGATTTAATGTCGTAGATTGTGTATCTTGCCTCTCTGCCCGCTTTCACAAGACGGCCGAAGAACATCAGTGCTATCACATAAGCCTTTTTGTTCCGTCTTCAGCCATGTGGAATGCATATGGCAGTGCCTTGAGGTTAAAAAGGGCGCGGGGCTGGGGGGGGGGCTTGAATTGGGGTTTGTTCAGGACTCTGTACCATTTGGTCAGGTCTGTCAGAAAGGCTTTGATCTCCTATTCTGGAGAAATGGGCGTGTTTTAAACAAATTACAGTACTTTAAAATGCCTATGAAAATGATCTTTGTAGCATCAAACAGAGGAGAGCTTCCTTGCTCTACAAAGCCCAGAAGGCATGTGTTCCGCCAAAAGCATTTTGCAATGTTTATTACATGATAAGATGCTTGAAACTTAATAATACATTAGAGTGTGGCGAGAGCCACTTAGAGCAGCCCCTACTAATCATTCGGACAACCTTTTTGTGGGTTTGCTTCGCTCAGCTTTTATTCTTCTTAAGAATTTTAAAAGGCAAGGTAGCAAGCAGTAATGCAACAATTGGATGGGGTTTTGTGTGTGTACATCTGTCTACACATGCTTCTCACCTCTGTGGGGCTTGCATCGGAGAAGCCCTTTCAGATATTTCAGTAACATTTCACTGAAGAGTCTGAAGGATTCAAACATTCTCTTGTATTTAACCACTTATTTAAAGCACACATGTGCTTCTCTTGCAGCTGAAGCTTTCAGGGCAGCCTGCAAAACAGATCAAAGCCACTTAACAAATACAGTGTATTGATACCAAAGTTACCGTTGCTCCAACAATAAAAAAATGTAGCTAAAATGTAAAACAAGACCAGCAATAAGGAAATGCATCAAAGATTAAAGGGTATTCAGTGGGGACCAGGACAACAACATCTGTAGACCAGTCTTACTGAGCATGGCATCCTCCAGATGTGTCAGACTACAGTTCCCATCCTCCAGTTCATGCAGCTGGGCTCTCTGGAGTGATGAATGTTACAATCCAACACATCTGCATGGTGCCCAGGTGAGGAAGTCTTTGAGATACATTTCTGTGGCCGTTACTGAAGGGTAGATTTGCCGACAGTTACTACATATCTGAATGCAATAGTGTCCAAATCTGAATATTAAAAGAGACATGACTCTCCTTGGCTAGGGAGTGGGAGGCTACACAGAAAACCCTGAGCATTGGGGGTGATAATTACCCATATATACTCGAGTATAAGTCGACCCGAGTATAAGTCAAGGCCCCTAATTTAACCCTAAAAAACTGGGGAAATGTATTGACTCACGTATAAGTCTAGGGTGGGAAATGCAGCAGGGCCTGGCAGCTCCTCCTTTGTGAGCTGGGGGAGTGGTGTGTGATGTTTAAAATGACTTTTAGCCACTGATGCAAGTGCTTAGGTCAGTGGCTAAAAGTTATTTTAAACATCGCACACCGCTCCCCTGTGATGCAGAGGGGGTCATGAGAAGCGGCACACAATGTTTAAAATGACTTTTACCCATTAATGCTAGTGCTTGAGTCAGTGGCTAAAAGTATTAACCCGAATATAAGTCAAGGACCCCTTTTTTCAGCCCAAAATTGGGCTGAAAAACTAGGCTTATATTCAAGTATATACAGTAAGTAAACTATGTTAATCCAATTGGAGTAGATTAAAGTCAAAATAATATTACCTAGTCATTGTAGTCATGTTCTTCTAATGTTGAAAGTCCATGTGGCTGTTTCTTTCTATTCAGCTGTAATTTTCAAACAGTAGCCCTAATGCAGGCTGCATCTCCCCTACGTTAAATGTCAGAAAGATGTGCCTGGCAAAATCCATCTTGCCATGAACTTTTGGATTTTTAAGTTCTAGCCTGATGAAGTGGGTGGGCCTGATCCTTGAAAGCTCTCTTCCTATTCTATGGCAGGTTGTATAATGGTATTTTTAGTGGTTTGTAAAGGTGTTGCCTGCTGTTGCATTTGTATTTAGGAAAATGGAAATTCCTTTGTTTCTTTACTTCTTTCACCATTTCATATTATTCCTGTAACATATCGGGAGGGAATGTACGCATTATGGCCCTTTAAATAGAAATGTGGAACTGAAATTGGTTTGGATGGTTTTCCAAATTTATTTATTTATTTATTTATTTATTTATTTATTTAGCTTGTATGCCGCCCACTACCCAAAGGTCTCTGGGCGGCTCACAATCAAAGTAAACAATGCAGACAATTAAGACATCAAATTGCAATAAAATTAAAACAAAACATTTAAATACAATAAATACAATATATTAAAATACTACACTAAAATCGCCATCAGGACCCACAATAATCAGTTAAAAAGACTTCTGGAACAGGAATGTTTTTACCTGGCGCCGGAATGTCATCAATGTTGGCACCAGGTGGGTCTCGCTTGGGAGGGCATTCCATAATATGGGGGCAGCTGCCGAAAAGGCCTTGGAGAATGTTTTTTTATAGCTCCTATCTATTTCACTAATCAAACAATTTTATTCAGCCACCATTGCTGATATGAGTAGGCATTGCTGTGAAGTCTAGTTGTAAGAAGCCTAGTGGATTCACAGCAATGTATTTCAAATACATCTCAAAGAGATTTAAACGTTTTTCCCTCCCTCTTCAATACAGATTTAGGTCGCTCCCGGGAACTGCAGTATGTTTATGTGGATAACAATGTTCACCTCAAAGGGCTTCCCTCGTACCTTTATAACAAAGTCATTGGCTGTAGTGGGTAAGTATATATGCATTACATTGCCACGTACTCTCTTATCTTCTAATGCGCTCCTAAAAACACAGGCTGTCTCACTGAAGTAAAACTTTCTTTTAGATGATTTTCATTCATCATATTACTTTGAAGAGATTACTTTGACTGCCAGCTCCTTCCAATTGTGCTAAATCTCCTGCATTAATTTTCTGAATTTCAAATAGTTCTTGTGCTAAGCCTGTTACCAGCTGCCATGGCTTGATGTTTCAGGACATTTCAGGTGCCAAATGTTCAACCTGAAACTTGGTTGCAACAGATTCTAAACTGTTTTATGATAATAGTCTATCATTGTGTTTTATGCACATATGTGCTGTAGGTTTTCATAAAAGAAGTTCAGATGTCTTCAAGCGCTACATTAAACAACTTGATCTTCTGAAGTGTGGTTTTTTTGCTGCAGCTCTGTGGAACAGTGTGCTGAGTCTTGTTTACTTGCTTTTCATATTAAGACAGTAATTTTGTGGCAAAACCTATTCCCTTAGCAAACAGAATAGCACATCTTTGTTTGGATTGATTCATACTTTAAAAAGCATCTATCGGTGTGCTTTAGGCATGGTTGGCAAAACTTGAAAGCACACACATTAAAGAAAATGGCAATTGCAGGTTTAATCCCTCTAGGTCTGGGTAGCCTCCTGTCAAGTAGTTATGTAAATAGATCTATGGATACTGTACAGCCTTCTTAAGTTTGACAAGGAAAGCTTATATCTATTAAAAGAGGCAGAGGAGCAGAACAGAATTTATGCTAATTGTCTCTCACCCTAGCCAGTGGCTATCTCTAATCCAGTACAAAATGAGGCCCATAGTATGCCCCTCAAGCATACCTTAATGCTCGGGCAGAAATAGGCCCTAAGAGCTCTCACTGCAGGCTGTTTAGATTGAATGTGCTTCCCTCAACCTTCTTCAAGGGAGATTCAAGGGAGCCTCACATCAAGAAAGAGCCAGCCCCTAGGGAGCCAGGTCCCCGAATTTCTTTCACGGGCTCTCCTATACTGCCCTCTTTATGGGCAAATTAGAGGGGATTTGGTTCACCCTCTTTTGAATAGGTTTCAAGGCGATCCAACTGGATGGCTCGTCTGGCATTGCTTGACTGATCAGAAGACTTGCACCAAAACACAAGTTGCAAAGTTCTTTTTAGGGGCAATTCTTGAGAGAGCAAAGATATTTCGAGACACCTAAGTATTCTTTGCATTTCCTCTCCTTTTATTGCTTATTATTTGATCTTGCTTCATATGTGGGTCATATGACTGTAATAATATACTTACAGTATTTGATTTGATTTTATACTGTTCTCTCTGAAGCACTGTGAATTCTCTGAACCAGCAGCTGCTAAAAGATATTCACTGTTCTTCTAGTGGAAATAGCAAAGCCAAAACCAACAGTACCTTCATTTCCCTTTACATCTGTCAGAGTTGTATCTAGCAGTTGTGATATCCAGAGCTGATGGTCTGGTCCCTCAGCCACTCCAGTTGACCTCACCACCTCACCAGTTAGTTGTGGTGAGTGACACAGATCTTGCATGAGTTCTGATAGGGATTGAGTCATTGGCTCTTCTTGTCGCTGCTTTTGCTGACTTGATGATCCACTTTTTTCTTCTTCTACATCAGAACAAGATTGCTCTTACATGAGTCCCCTCCACAACTGCTTGTTTGCTCTGCAGCTGCACAGGGGGCTCCGGTGCTTAGCAGTCGAGAAGCAATCCACCTCTGGACCCCAGACCACCCTTCTGGAAAAGCTGGTCTTTCAAGTTCAGAAGTTCCATGCTTCATCCTGAACCCTCAGGGCAATTTATACCAGTTTATTCCTGCCAAAGAAAAAGGGCAGGCCAAGGGCTGACTCTTGAACTTTGTGGCTGAGCAGGGGTCTGAGCTGAGCTAAGCTTCTCCTCTCTCTTGATCTGCCTCTTAATTCTTTGGGATTCTTCTTCCATAACCGCTTGGCTGAGTACATCAGACTTAGAAAGTCCCAGCTGGCATCCTTGTTTTGAATTTTCTGCACTGATTCTGCCCTCTTTATGTTGACGGTTCAAATCAGTTTCTTTCTGTACATTGCCACTTCTCCTCAAATCATCTGTGGTCCTAGAGTTGGATGGTATTCATGCCATCCTGCCAGCCACGAGCCTTGAAGAAAGCTTTGTCTGCAACTGTCTGACTCCTGTAGAGGCTAATGAAAGCTGATAAACTCGGTGGGATTGTCACACTGAAAAATCTAATTGTTGTGTCAACACAGAAAGTGTGGCTTGTTTCTAGAGCTACAGTAATCCAGGCAGCTTTGGCCTTCCAGGCTTTGGACATCTTCTGGCCAGCAAAGCTGGTCATGAGGTTCATAGTTCAAAAATATCAAAAGAGACCAGGTTACAAGCCCTTGTTCTAGTTCTTATTCTTTAAACATTGGAGGGCATTTTTTCTTCCACATTTGGGGAGACTGAAAACTGAGTATGATTATTTTTTTAACTTGAGAAATCCTTTCTTTCCCAGGTTTATTGTCAGATGTTTCAGATTCCATAGTTCCCGTTTTTCTGGAGCCCAGGAAACCCTCACTTAAGGAAAGCTCTTTATGAGAAAGTAAGGCATCGCTATTTAGAAGTGTGAGGTTTTGCCACGGGACACTTGTGCTCACTTCGACTAGCTTCAGGGACAAGCTTCTTGAAATCCTATTGTATCAGTAGATTCCGAGTGCCCTGATCCTTTATGGAGAGAGCCGTGTGGTGCCTCATATTTTTAGGAATACAGATGAGATGCTTTTAAATTGCATCCCTAAAAATACAGACTACGGATACAATCAGCACATTTCTGTAAGCAGTGTATAAAATTGTTCTTCAAGCAGTGTGAGTCCTTTCTGAATATACACCCTACAGATTCCAGTGTTTAATGTGGGAACCAACTTCCTCCAGAACATAAAAAAGGTGAAGGTGCACATTCCTTCTTCCTTGCTTCCCTCCTTTCTGTCTGCCTGTCTGCCCGCCCATCCATCCATCCATCCATCCATCCATCCATCCATTGTGGATCCTAGTTACATTATTTAAAGTGGGTTATATGTGTTCTGCTTATATATACCGCCCCATACCACTTCAAGTAGTCTCTGGGTGGTTTACAGTTTTAATTACAGTATGCCCCCCTCCCCCAGCAAGTTGGGTACTCATTTTACCAACCTCGGAAGGATGGAAGGCTGAGTCAGCCATGAGCCTTCTACTTGGGATTGAACCCCAGGGTCGTGAGCACAGTTTTACCTGCAGTACATTTACTGTTCTTTTGTCTCAAACAACATTTCTTGAGTGAAGCTTCCCTGGAAGGCTTCCAGCCCTTAGAAAAACCCTCTGTGGATCTCTGCAGTGTGGATTTAATGCCCTTTTGACTATTCTCTATCTGTGCAAGCCCCAGTTCTCACCAGAGTGGTAAACCTCTGCTTGGTTTGTGCTGCCACAGATTGCAGGTGTGAGCGCTCATGACTGATCTGTTTCCCATATAATCGTTTGCACAAACACAAAGCCCTTGCATGTCAAGCAGAATGGTGGACCAAAACCTCCTTTGCATCTTGGTGTGTTTAAGGGAGGCAACCTGATGGCAAAGGAGGGCATTACCTTTGACCCTGCACACTGTGGGGCAGACACACGGAGCCACCTTGGTGAGAAAAGGCCTTGGCAGAGTTACTGTGCCAGAACATGGACAGACACCTTCTGTAGGTGCCTTGGATATTGCTTTCATGTGATGTTTTCTGTCCACGTAAAGAGTCTCCTCCAAATCTCTCTCCAGCTGTGGTTCTCCAGTCCTCACCTCAGAAGTGAAGCTTCTCTCCTTTTCATCGGGCCAGCTGACAGTTTTCCTCCCAGCAGAGGTGAAGTCAATAGGCACGGAGCTGGATCATGTGCTGCCCTTGCAAGAAATAGCCATGCGGACCCTGTATTACACGTGCAGCCGTTTTTTAAAAGGTAGCTGAACGACGGCCCTGCAGTTCTTAGGTTTTATCCCATGCCTTCATGTCACAACTTTATAATGCGGGGAATGGGGGCTTGCCAGAGGCTTTGAGACGGTGTTTCCTATCACTTCTCATCATTGGTTATGTGGGCTGGGGTGAATGGGATTGATAGTCCATCACCTCTAGCGGCAGATCTGGTTCCATCATGTGCCTGGGAGGTGGTTGCCACATGCAGCTGATCTGAGTTGTCTTGAAAGAGCAGGAAATTATGAAGTGTTTGCCATTTTTACTACCAACAACACAGGAGAGGCATTGGTGAGATTATTATTATTATTATTATTATTATTATTATTATTAAACAGTTTGGTCTTGGGTACTGTTCATGGGGGGGGGGGTCACATGCGCAGCCCCCAACAGTTGAACGATTATAAAGAAACAATGGTAAAGGGCTGCAATCTTTGCTTGTACGTCTACATTCTAAGCGGGTATGGGAAGGAAAATAAGGGGAAGAAAAAATTAAAAGCAGGAAAATGAAATTTTCTTACCAAAGCTTTGTGGGAAAGAAGTGACTTAAAACAAGGAGGGAGAGAGGACTTGCCATTGGACCAGCTTGTTTTTGAAAGCTGATGAGTGGGGAAAAGGGGTGTGTGTGTCTGAACAACGGGTGCAGGTGAGAAACCAAGGGACAAAATAGATTGTCTTGTCACTTAACTGACGTAAGTTCCATAGCCCCCTGGGGGGAAAAGGAAATCAAGGAGGAGCATAAAAGCATCCGGGTCAGAACCTTATAGCCTCCTTCCATGTCCATACTATCCAGTTGCCCAAGAACTGAGGCTTTTGTGAAAGTTGTGCATGGAGGTATCTTGTGCCTCGGCACCAGCCGAAGCCTTCCTGAAAATAACAGGTGATTCCTAGCACACACCGTGGCCATCCCGAGTTCATGAGGCATAGCCATTGGGCTGTTATGCTCCGCAGGATATCAGCAAATCACAAGCCCCAGTAGTTAGGACGATCAGGGGCCCTTTTGAGTGAAACCAATCAGCTCATCTGGAAGGGAAAAAAAGGTTTATGGCAACGGGGCAGTTGTCCATCTGGTAGTTGAATCAAGTAGCGTTTCAGAGCGCTGTGTGCACTTGCACTCAGGCCAAATGATACCCCGCATCCCATTTACTCCAGACCCTTAAAGACAGGCGAGCGTAACCTCTTGAGAGGTATAAAGCATTTAGGAGCCTTTTTCTTAGGCACTGTGCCAAAAAAGCTGGAGCCTTTTCGCAGTCCATAGTAGAGAAAGCCACTGCTTCCTAATAGGACGGAGGAGCAGAAATAATGCTGCTCCCGAGGCCAGAGGGAGCGCCGCATCATCCAACCATGCAACCCCGTTCCCAGCAGCCAGCGCTCACGGAGCGTGAGCCAGAGGAGGCGCACTCAGCCCCGTCAGCCACGGCGGTGCAACGTGACAGCTGAGCTGCTTTAGTTCTGCCCCAATTCAGGCTTTTTGTTGAGAACTGGCCCGTGGCTGGCCTGTGTCTTGCCTCGCGCTGCCACACGGGGTCCCTGCTTCTGACAGGCGCTCAGATATTCAGCTCGCTAGGAGTGCTTGGGAGTTCGTGGCCTCGCGCACCGAGCGGAGCATGGCGAGGACAGCCGAGATGAATGTGAGTTTGCAAGCCTGCCCCTTTGTTGTGCAAACAGGATTGAAATGAAAGCCTGCCTCCTGCTTCTGCAGCCACGTGGTGCCTTCTGTTTTTGCTGCGGTTCATCCCAGGTTAAGCGCCAGAACCTTGGCAGTTCAATAGAAGGGTGCATGTCTAATAGAAAATGAGCCCCAAGGTTTGGTTCCTGGGATCTTTAGGTGAGGCTGGGAAGGAGGCCTGGCTGAGAATATGGGGAGGGGTGTCCCATCCACTGTCTCCTTACAGAGCTAGATAAACCTGTCATCTCACTTGGTGCCCATCCATTCTGTTTTCCTGTTGTTCCCCCCCTTCCCCCCCAAGTATGAGCAGAGCTCTAACACACATCTTGTCTCCGTAACAATGAAGAAGAATACACCTGTGCTTTGTGCAAGCCCTGACCCCTGTGTGTTTTCTTCCCCAGGTGTGAAGTTCCTGACTCCCATCTCGTTACCCAGAAGCCTCTTGGAACTGCTGCATTGCCCTCTGGGACACTGCCACCGTTGTAGCCAGCCCATGTTTACTATTGTCTACCCAAAGCTCTTTCCCTTGAGAGAGACACCAATGGCAGGATTGCATCAGGGGTAATTACCAGGAAAATCACATTGGGGTTTTTCCAAGCCTTTCACAGGGGCTTAAGTGAGAGAGGCAAAGGCACCTGCGTCAGGCAGCGATCCTGTTTATGTCAAAGGTCATCTCAAAACAAAACAAGAGAACATCTCTTATTCACCGTGTTGTTTTGGCTGGCTTCGTAATCCTGCTCCCCCATGCATGCAAACACACACACACACACAGTTTTGCACTAATCTGTCACCATAAGAAGATGTAGATAGACACATACACACACATTTCTTGCCATGTGTTGTATATTTCATATTAAGGGGCTTATTTGGTCATTATTTAAGAAAGGAACATTCATTCTCACCCTTCCACCCATTTCTGGAGCAAAGTGAAAGATTACAATGTAGATATACAGGAAAGGAGGTGGAAGACAGGTGGAGCTCAGCTTTTCTTCGCATTCAGATTCTGTGGGCCTTTGATGTCCTGCCCACTTGTTTTCTTTCACACCCAAGAGAGCTAGAGAGGCTATTCAGTCTACCTTAGGTGCCAGTAGTTTTGAAAATCAAAAGATACTCTCAGTCTCGGAAGAGACCTGCAGTATGTTATGTAATGTTCTATGAAAAATAGTGAAAATAGCCTGTATTGATTGGGTGTTGTAGATAATTCAGAAAATATTGAAACCATACCTCCACTAGTTGGATCTGAGTGCTTGGGACAGAGGTACCCACTTCTAATTTGGGAGTGTAGAATTAGTTAAAGCTCAGTGGCTTTAAGGCTGGAAAGATGAAGGCCTTTGTACAATAAGGGAATAGGGCCATTTATTGGCCACTCAACTTTTATTTTTTGTCCAAACTAGTATTGCTAGCTGAAAAGTGCAAACTTTTTTGTGCTTCTGCTATGTGCCTGAGCCCATCGCCTATGTCCTCCTTTTTTTCCAAAAGGGTAGTGTTTTCTCATACTTTAGAAGCTACTTTTTAAAACCGGGGACACACCATTAATAAAATAGCTACTTTGACTGCGATAATCTGTCCTCACCTCCGGTATCCCCAATTTGGCATCTTAGTCCCCTGTCCATTAGTAAAAGTGGTGATGATGATGGAAGGAAGGTGTGTATAACATGACCAAAGATAGGTTCTGAAGGTTATACACACTAAGGATCTTGCTGAAGTTTTATCACCCTAACCAAAATCCACTAGAATTCTAGTGAAGCACCCAGTGGTGGATTACTCCATTGCACATGTGGTTGTGTAAAGAGTTGCACAATCTCTTCTTACCCAAGAAGTTGTGTGTCCTCTTGCACAGCTGGTTTTCAAAAATTGCTACATACTCTGAAATTGTGCAGCCACTCACACAGACAGCCACCTTTAGCTCAATGACAGGCTTCTGTAACTTATTGTCCTCACAGTGACATCCAAAAACAATGTAAATAACATAAAAATGTGCATGCAGCCTAACAGTAAAATGGGGTTTCCATCAGGCTTCCAACACCACAAACAAGTTTCAAATAGCACAAATCTGTAAAGAAATATTGTGGTTTAAAACCACCTTAAAACATCTCATAGCTGTATAGATGTTTGTAAGCTTATAGATGCTCAGATATATGCACCTTTATTATTTAGGTATCTAACATAAGTCACAGAATTTATTTATTTATTTATTTATTTATTCATTCATTCATTCATTCAGCGTCTATGCTACCCACTTCCTAAAGGTCTCTGGGCGGCTTACAGTTCAAAATTAAAATGAACAATTAAAAGAAATTAAAACATTAAACTACAATACACATAAATTGCCATCGGGACCCACCATCTATGTTATATCAGTTAAAAAAACGTATGGAACTTGGATATCTCTAGTTAATAGTTCTCAGTGTTGGGTCCACAAATGTTCTTGGACTAAAACTCCCAGAAGCCTTCACCATTAGCTGTGATGGCCAGGATTTCTGGGACTTGCAGTCCAAGAACATCTGGTACTGCTCTAGATAGCTGTTGTCCCCTGTTTTTCTTTCCATCACTAAACAGTCCTTCTATTGCAAAGGGGATTTTAGAGTATATATTTGCAATCTGTGCAATATTAATTTGAATAAAAAGACCAATGAATGGGAAAAGGGGGCAGTTGCAGGGAAACTGTCATTTTCTCTCCCTAACAAATGTGATCAAGAAGCTCTCCTGGTGTTTCTTTTGTGCCTACAAAACCTTTGGAAGTATAATACACGGACAGCTCATACATACACAGAGAGGAGGCAACCTCTTGCTATTTAAAGAACTCAAATATTTTGTATATTTAGTTTACCGGGGCTTAAATTCCCAGTGTACTTTTTAACTAGTCTGAAAAACTTGTGTATTGTGGCTGAGAGCCAATGTTTTCATCTTTAACTGACAACGGCTGTCTCTTTCTCTCCCGTGGTTTCTCTCCCCCACCCCACAATTCCAGGAGGACAACTGTCAGTTTTGTGGCCTACTGCTGCTCCACCCAGTGTCTGCAGACGTTTGACCTATTGAGTTGATAAATACTTAAAGCTGTTCAGGAGCGGTGCCAGTTTAAAGCTGCATTAAGCGGTGTCTCCTGATGGCACTGGAATACTGTTGAGAGTGTGTGTGTGTGCCAAAAGCAGCAGGAGGGAGCGGGCCAGCTCGGAACACGGAGACCCGCTTGGATCCTGAGCGCCTATCAAATTTGGCTCAAAAGCTGGAACTCTCTTGGAAGAAGTCGATGCTCAAGCCAGGGGGGAAATGTCAGCTGCTTTCCTATCCCTACCCAGGCAGAATGTAAACCAAACGAAACATGCAAGCGAACGAACCTCCAGGATGCTCTTGTGATTCTAATCACAGTCATACTTGGTCCAAAGTGGTTTCGCTCATTTGGACAGTAGAAGTGGGTGCTTTTAATAAGGCTTTTGCAAAACGGGCAATTCCCTTTCTGTTTCCCTATTTGGCTGCACACTGTCACCCTTTTGAGAGCAACCATTTATGGCAACATTGAGATCCCTCCCTCCCTGATTTTCCATTCCAGATCAAATGTATTCTTCTTCATCTCCAGCTGATGTTTTGAAACTAGTGAGCATTGCAAATCTACTTTTGGAAAACTGTTCTTCATAAATCCTAGCTTCTGAAGCCTGTCTGCAAAATTGGTTAAGTCGACCAACTTTGAAATTCACCTTGTATGTGAAGTTGAATGAAGCCTTCGGTTTCTGGAACCATTGGAAAAAGCCGCAGAATATGGATACTGTATCTGACTTACTAGTGGATCTTTTTGGTTTGACGTCCTCTGTTGTCGCAAAGTTAAATAAGGGTTTTCAAAAATCAACATGTTCAGTGTTGACAGTGCTTGTTGTGAGAGGTAATGGCATGATTTACTTGGAAGTTGCTGCAGTTGGACAGGAGCTGGGAGGTGGGGGCACAAAAAAGAAAAAAGGAGCAAACTCTTTTTCCTGACCTTTCATTTAAAAGGTGGCGAGAGCATTTTGTGCCCTATAAGGGCTTCACAAACATAAAGAGCTCTGAGGGTTGTTTCTTGGGCTCTTTAATTGTAGTTATGAAGGCAAAAGCCAGCAGGAAGGCCAAATGGTGGAGGCAGTCTTCAACTTACTTTTTGGAAAGAAAATAAAAGAGTAAATCTGTTCTTAGATATTTTGCAGAGAAGGCATGGCTTGGGACTGCAGAACAGTTGTTGGACCAGTGGTCCAACTGGAACAAGCCCCTGAATCGGACGTCCATGCCGATCTTTAGTGGCAGCTGTAGGAGCTTCATACAGATGTGGTAGTTGAAGAAACATTCAACCCTGCTTGTAAAGGAAGACATGTTTAATGTGCCAGTTGCACAAGAAAAAAATGTGTCTGCGTGGATTGTTTTGATCAAGCAAAGACAGCAGTCCTCCAGTTAAGAGGAATTTTACAATGTAAGGCGTTGCAGAACAAGAATGAGGTGGTAGAATTTGGCATAATGAGACTTCGGAGTGATGGCTTCATATTTTCGTTTGCTTTGGTGAGAAATTCGTTGAGTGCAAGAAGGTAGCACACCAATAAAGGAGCCCTTGACCCTAACATACATGTAGAAACAGCTCTTGATGGAGGGGATCAGTCAAAACTATAAGCCTCCCTCAGCGTTATGGAGTGAACCCTATTGAGGGATTGATTCTCCAGAGCCAGGGTCCACGTAACAAGCTGTTCCATTGGATGGGTTTGTTTTTGTAGAATTCTAGAATTCTTTACTAGGTTAGTACTTTATAATTTGACCATTCTGGTGGATTCTGTAGTGCAGGGACCATTTCTGCCCTTCCTTGGATGGTTGCTTTCCCATCCCCAAATACAGAGGATGGGGTAGCTATCTTCCTTTCAAAGATAATTTCACATCTCTTAGGACCTGTTTTAGACCATGAAAGTCTGTTGTTAGAAGCAGGAAGTGACAGAAACAGAAGATGACCATCATCTCCTGCTCTTCCTCCTCCTCCTCTAGGCCTATAAAGACCCGAAACAGGCCCTAAAGCTTGAGAAGGTACACGGTTGCTGCTGTAGCTGCTCCTTTCTATTGAGAAAGTAACAGGAGAGGACATTAAATTGTAAGCAACCTGCCACTATCTGGCTATTGTGCTGCTAGTTTTAAATGTAACAATTTGAAGTCTGCCTTTGACTGCCATTCTCTCTAAATGCACCCACCCCAAAATAAAACAAAACTGAAGTGTTTTGTGTTAAGATTTCTGCTCCTTTTGATTTTAACCAATTCAGTAGCTACTAAATACACACATATGCCCATACAGGTATCTAGACGGGAAACAAAACCATTTACATTCAGACATAACGAAGACTGTCTTATGTGTCTGCCTTTGTCGATCGTATGATTCACCTGAACATAATCAGAAAACCTTGGGTACTAAGAACATGCAAGACTGCGCTGTCAGAACTTGTCAGAGATAATTTGTTGATTATTTACTGGTTACATCTCTATCTTGCCTTTTTGAAAACTTGGAAGTTACTTTTTGTTTTTGGACCAGAACTTTGATAACTCGGTGGCCATGCTGACTGGATTTGAAGCACTGAGGTCCAAAGCAACAATCCTTGGAAAGTCTGGCCTTTACTGAGCTCCAAACAACCTAGATCAGTGGTGGCAAACCTTCGGCACTACAGATGTTTTGGACTGCAACTCCCACAGTCCTTTGTCATTGGCAACCTAGGCTCAGAATTCTTGGAGTTGCAGTCCCAAACGTCTGGAGTGCCAAAGGTTCGCCACCACTGACCTAGATGGCTCTCCTCTCAGCCTTCTGAATATTCTGTGAAAGAAGGTCCAAGATCCTCCAGTGACTCACTGAGGAGTAGATTCTCTCCAGCCCTGGGTCAACGCTCTAATCACTACACCCCTGGCTCTCCCTGCCTCAGTGCTGGCTGCATGGATGCAAATGCGTTTTGTCCTAGATAGCTTTCTGGTGTTATATTATGCTCTAGGCTGGGACTGGCTCAGATGGTGTGTAGGTAATTCCTCATTGCTTGCAGCTGTGGCCCAATTAAAGTTTGAGGCTCTAGGAATTGCCACAGGGAGTGTTGTTCCTTCCTTTTGACAATAAGCACTAAAATAGTCTCCAGGTGGAAGGGGCAGCGCAGGGTGATGGATGCATGCTTGCTGGGAGTGAATTAGGAGAGAGCTCGGCAAAAGGTAAAACGAACACATGGTTCTTCTGCATAGAAGTCAGGCCTTTAAAACCTAATTGTAGTTTTTTAAAAGACATTCTGTATCTGTTGGACTGTTTTAGGTTACAACAAGCTGTAAATCCCGGGTTGATCCCCTAAATCAACATAGGTGGGTCAGGATTTAAGGGAAAAGAAGAAAAAGAAGAAGAAATGCAGTTTGTAAAACAAATGTGAGAGGAAACTGAAAAACCTATAAGGTGCTTTTAACAGGCTCAGGAACCTCCTATATCAGCAGCCCTTTAAAGCATTGGTGTCTTCCAAGCAAAGGAAGGTGTGAGCCTGCAGTGAGAGCCTCTGTCTTGTTCAAGTCATTAGCTAAATACCTCCTTAAAAGTTCATATGGCTGTTAAGGGAAGACATAAGCAGCTTAAGGGAGGGTCAAATGCTCCAGAGCTGTATTTTGCCCTTCAGACACGCTCAGGCTTCAGGAGACTGGAAAGGGCTCTTGAGTTTAGTTCCTGGTCTGTTTTTGTTTTTTCCACCCAAGCATTTTCTTGGAGGTCAGACTCCCAAGACTGATATAGAAGACTCCTCTCCAAAGTGTTGGTGTGAAAGGGAGCAGAGGGGGGCACCTTGAACCATTGCTTAGTTGAGCAGTACACAGCTCCCATCTTCTTTGAGGGCTGCGTGATCATATGTGGTCCAGTCCACACCCCATTCAATGTGAGAACTAAACCTTTCTACAGCAAAGAGGGTGCCTCATATGTAGCACGAGACACCGCTCTTGCACCATCTAGAACCGATCCAAACTTGTGTTATGCCAAACAGTGAAAGGCAGGTGAATTGCAGATTTTCCTGTAAAGAGAAGGCCAGTGACAATAACATGTAGAATAGGGAATGTGCGGCTCTGCAGATGTTTCAGTTATGCTGTCTAGGGCTGAGGTGTGTTGCAGCCCACCAGCACCCAGAGGGGCACCCAGAGGGCACACAGAGGGTCTAGAGCAGTGGGTTCCAACCTTTGATCCACAGGCATTCTTGGACTATGACCTCTAGAAATCCTGGCCGGCACGGCTAGTGATGAAGATCTCTGGGAATTTTAGTCCACGGCACGAATATCTGGGGTCCAAGTGTTGGAAGCACTTCTCTATAGAGATGAGTTTAAGATGATCTTAGAATAGCCATTTCAAAAGGACTGCATGTCCTAAATGAATTGGAAAATCCTAGCTTGGTTCCCACTGTGCAGTACTTCATTTGATTCGTCAAACACTTCAGCCATTGAATGTGCGTGCTAAAATAGCTCTGCTGCATATGATTTGGGACCAGATGTTAGATATGCAAATGGCCCTTTGACTTTGCGATCTTTACAGTGAGGGACATTGTTGCATGCATTGGCCTCTTGAGTTTGATCTGGAAGGGCAGGGATAACCAGCGTAGTGGCTCAGGTGCATCTCTTAAGGTGCTACTGGTCAAACCACAGTTGTGACTGTGAGAAGACAAATTATCTGCAGGTGGGTCGGAAAATAAGGGACAACCAGGGCACTTATGGCCTTTGCTCTCTGCCTGCACAGGCATTCTGGACTTGTAAAAGATGTCTTGACCTTTTCTCTGAGTAAATGATGAGGAAGCGAGAATAGTAGTTGAGGAATTATCTGATAAGATAAATCTTTATTAATCCCACATCGGGGAAATTTACTTGTTATACAACTCCCAATATAAAGAACAATCAAGAAGGGAACTGCACAAAAAGTGTAAAGTGAGAAAAAAATAGATGATAGAGATTAAATAAGATAAAAAAGATCCAATATACAAATATACGCTATACAGTTTGGATATCAAAAATTAAATGTGGGGGGGAAAGAAAGAAACTACAATATACCCCCATATGAATGGGGGTATATTAATGAATCTATTGCTGCCACAGATCAGTCTGGGGTAGCTCAGGTTGCGCAATAATTCCTTTCTGATGGCTCATCATAGGAACATTTAGCCACCTTGATAGCCCACAACTGAACATGGCGATCTTAAGGCTGAGAGTTCAATCATTCTTCCTATTAGGCCCATGGAAGAAAATAGCTAAACATCAAAATGAAGATCTCTGGTGTGGGTGTGATGGAAGTTCTCCTTCAGGTGGTAAAAGGCAGGTCATGGTTTGTTGTGGACCATGATTCTCATCACCTCTTTTTCTTGTATTTCGTGTGCTTCACTAGGGGGTGGGTCACTGGAAGGTTAATACTCACTAAATTTACAGGTTGGGTTGCTGAGGGAGGCACATACCTTTAAGGAAACCCTGTTGTGAGAGGGCAAAATGATTAGTCGGCCTAGTTTGACCCTGATCCTGCCCTACTTCTGATGTGGCCTAATACGAAACAAGTACTGCACACTTATTGATATTCCTAATGAAGAGCAAAAAGCAAGCACAGAAAAGGAAGGTGTTATACAATGTTTCTGCCTTCCACGTTCTCTTGAGGTCATAGCAAACCCCTTGGCTCCCTTACTTGTTTGCTTTTCTTAGCCACAGGCCATTCCAGGGGTTATACTATGAGCTTCTGTCTTTTCTCTCCTCCTCGGTGCCTCTCCCTCATGCCACAAATGCAGAGGGCGATGCCAGCCAAGACATTCAGCCTAAGAATAGCAACCTGGCTCCAGCCATCCAGTTGAGTCACATAAATGTGGCCCTGCCCAACCTCAGGAGCCTGGCTGCAAACTGAGCCATCTCCTGGGAACCATTTCTTACCTGCCTTCTTAGCGCTGAGGGAATGTTAAAAACCGAATCAGCTGTCCTTGGTTCGAGTCAAACATAGCGTTCAGAGGTGACGCAAAGCCATGGCTTTGCTCCACAAGTTCCAGAACGGAGAAGATCTTCCAGTGCTGTGTTTCAAAATAAGAAGGATTTCAGTTTGGCCTTCAAGGCCAAAATATTCGGCACAATATCTGACTCTTGTTTGCCACAAGAATTTCCACCTACCCTATGGCCTTTTGGAGAGCTTTGGCAGTTCCAGATTGATGTTACCGCTAGAGGTCAGCTGGCTGTTGTCCAAGGATTGGCCCTTCCTGTAGTGGTCCCCTTTCCACAGAATTATCTTCTCATGGAACGTGGATGCAATCAGTTGATCAGAGCTTTGAGGACAGAAGCTCTTCCTTTTGCAGAAAGTGGAAGAATGGGTTGTTCTAAGGCTGTGCACAAAGATGCATTCTTATTTGCAGTTTTATTGATCGGGTTAGACAACATTGTTCTCTTAGGACGGGTGTTGTTCTCCTTGACAGTATTATTTATTTATTTATTTATTGAATTTCTACCCCACCCATCTTCCCATGGGAACTCTGGGCGGCTTACAAAGGGCTGATCAATTCAGCTAATAATACAAATATAAAAAACAACAACAATTTAAAACAGCTTTAGCACCCTTGGCATAAAAACATATGAGTAGGTCAGCAAACAGATGGCGGGACAAAAAAGAAAGAAAAAAACAACTAGGTCACCAAAGGCCTCGCAGAAGAGCAGAGTTTTCAACTTTAAGGGTATGGAGAGCCAAAAGGGATTTCTATGTCTAAAGCACTCAGAAGTGGTTTTTACCAGTCTTCCTTTCTGTGGGTACTTCTGGACCGTGCAGCTTGATCAAATCTGTGCAGGTGGCAAGGTGTGTAACCCAGTCAGCCACACATGCTCCATGTAATTCTCCAGTGCCATACTTTCAACTGGGAGACGGGGGTCAAATCTGTACTATCCTAAAAATGCAATATGGGCATGCTCCATTTATAGTGGAGAGGAGACCACCATGTTATAGAAAAGTATTGGGTGCTTTGCAAGAGTCTTGGACCCAGTTTGCCCTCCCTGTAACCACCAGTCTCGGTAGACTTTGAGGGACCTACACATCCTATGCAAAACAACAAAATCTCTCTTATGAGCTGTTTTGATCTCTTAGGCCTACGTCAGACCCAACAGAGACCCAGAAAAAGGTCTAGTTAGTCAGTCATGGGCCATCAAGTCAGAACCGACAAACAGTGACCCTACTAGGGCTTTCAAAGTAAGTGCAGTATCTAAGGAATGAATTTACTAGTTTCACACCCACACCACACACCCACACACCCCACACACAGTGAGTTCCCATGGTGGAGTAGGGATTTGAACCCTTTTCTCCAGAGTTCTAGTTTGTCACTCAGTCTACTGCAGCCAATTAGGTTCCAGGAAAAGGCCTAGTTTTTAAACAGCAAATTGCACCCTATAAATTGTTAATTATACCTCTCTTCTCTACCTTATGAGCACACCATTCACTTTTTGTGGGTGGAGCTATATTTTTTTGTTTATGTGAGTTGGGGTGTGTCCCTCAGTGTGAACTGAGTGGCTACACTTGGGCAATGTTCAGTGGATGGAATGTATGTTGCTCACCCCTGTGGTAGACTAGTTATTCCCACCTTGATGGTGGCTTTTGTAGTCCTTGGTTGTGTTCTTTACACTAAGAGAATCTAAATATGTTGGTGCTTTTTGCTTTTGCTTTTGGGTTATTTAAAAAAGATTTGCTGCTCTGATAATTATGTGGAGTAGACTTTTTTAGTAGTGGTTTAGCCATGGTTGTGGAAGCTTATTATAAGTTGTTAGTTACATATAATAATCTAAAGCTGCAAAATAGTTGGCCACTCCTGTAGTTATAGTTTTGTAACACCAGCTGATCCATAATTTCCATATTTCTTCAAAGTAATTAAGTAGTGAGTTACAGTTACTTTAAAAAACATTTGAATGCTTCAGGTTAAACCAGTAGCCTTAGGTAAATGTTCCTCCTGACTATTTCATTCCCTTCATGCACACACACCTATAACAGAACATGAGCCAGGATATTATGATGTTTTTCCCTCTACCATTTAATAACTATAGAAGTAACTAAATGTTAGTCACACTGAAGAAGGAATAAGACTGTAACTGGGGAACTGCCACTGCTTAGTGAGTCACTGCTTGTATTTTGTGTCATGCTGCAGTCACCTGATTTGGCATGCAGGAGTAGACGCAGTGACTTATTAACTAATGGGAATTTGCTACCGTGATTTCCACAACGGCATAAATGACCAATAGGATTCCGGCTGACATAACTTAATTGCTCCCTGGTTAGTGAGCAAGGAAATTAATCACATGTAGCTGTATTGGTAAACACTTCGTCCCGAGTTCTGGTTTTACCCACTCTCAAGCCTGTTGTGAGAGACAGGTTTACGCTTGTTGGAAATTAAGGGGATTACATTTTTTGTAACCTCAAAAACCTTTGCCGCCAGTTAGTTCTGGGCTTCTGGTTGAACAGAGGAGGAAAAGAGAAATGGGCGTTGCAAGTCATATGGATTTAGCCTCAGCTCTGAAGCCCTCAGGCTATGCTGGTTTGTGCCAGTACTGGGAGAGCGGAGGAGAGCTTGGCCCTCCAGCCAAGTGTTTGCACCTTGGCACTCAACACAGAAGGACCGGCTCCAAGAGGCAAGGCAGTAACAAGCCGGCTCTGTTTCTTCTCGTAGATGAGATGGATGGAAAACTTAATGAGAATCGCAGAGCTGGTGAGATACCACATGACTCCGTCCTCAGCTTTTCAGGTTGGGAGAGCTGAACATGTATCCTTCACACAATAGCCCTGTTGGGGTGGATGTCCAGATAAATTAGGGGGTGGGTGGGTTTGATGCTGCGTTGCTCTGGTGTTTGGGGAAACAATAGAGCTTCACAAAACTTTCCTGACATGTAAGGAGGATGATACCAAAGAACTGATGGGTAAGGAGTGTCGTCCATTTATTTTTAATTTTTGCAGATCCACTTTGCCCCATTTTTCTAGAACTTCGTGGAAACTACTCTGGGTCTCCTGTTTTGTGAGGAATGAGCACCATCAGAGTTGCCCCCCCCCCAGCCACACTAGGGAGCTGCTTTGAAGGCACAACCCTCTTTCGTGCATGGGACAAACAACAGTGGTACCTTGTAGAAAGGAATTAATTGGTTCCAAATGATATTCTGTTAAGCAAATTTTCCTTTGTACAAGTTTCCCATAAGAATGCATTGAAAATGGATTAATCCCTAATCGCCACCATTTTTCTGTTGCACAGATTCACCTCATAGGCAGTTCTGTTAAGCCATTTTCTGGTAATTTTTTCCTTTAAGCGGATAGTTTGTTAAACAAACTGCTTGTTATATGAGGGTCCACTGTATTTTAAAACATTCTGCCAAACCAGAGTAAAAAAATGCAGTGGGCAAGAGATCCAGAACACTATAGTACCAATGAGGGGCAGTTGTAGGATTTTTCCTTATGTTCTGGGTAGCACTGAACTTAATGGCAAGAAAATGTACAGCTTGCTTTCGCATAATTTCCGGTCCTCTGGAAAGCTTTGAAATCCAAGCCCACCTATGAAAACCGTGTGAAATAAAACTGTGTACGGTAATAAAGGGGGCACAAGAGCAAAACTCCAACTGTGACTAAAATGACCCCAAATCCACACGTGGAACCCACCTATATGATAAAGATTCAGCAGTAAATTAACACAAATAGAAAATCCAAGGCTAGCTAGTTACTGTCAGTGGAAGCAGCAACAACTAACCAAGTTAAAGGCCTGCCATCAAAAGATCACCAAGGAGTGGTAGAAATGGAACTGCTCGGAAGGCCAGGGTGGTGGTGGTCACGTGTGGTCCCTCATGGAGTGAAATGATGAGGGAGCTCCCATGTTCTCTTTTCAGTCTCTACCCTACCTATCAGAAGGCAAAGAGGTCTACCTACCCTCTAATTGACAAGGTCATGGATGGAGGCTTTCAATCTCCTTACCCCTTGTTCCCTGCCTCCTCTCAGTTCATTGGCTTGGTGCCTCCACTAGTGGACCTCCCAACCAATCCTGCGTGGGATGGTTTAGGTCCTACAAGAGCTAAGTTTTCAGTCTCCCATGCCTGCCATGACCCAGACCTCTGTTTTGTCCAGGAGAGTAACCCCCACCCCTATTGTTCTGACTGTAGGTGCTCCAGTGGACTAAATTCGTAAACCAACCTGTATACAAGAAGATAATTTTTACTACTTCCACCTACATGTACTCCAAAAAGAGAGAAGAACATTGCAACTCCACCCTTGTCTAATCAGAAATAGGCCATCTGGAATCCAGTAGGATTTATCTGCATGTAGGTGAACATAGGATATTAAGGTAGGTAGGTAGATAGGTAGGTAGGTAGGTAGGTAGGTTGGTTGGTTGGTTGATTGATTGATTGATTGATTGATTGATTGATTGATTGATTGATTGATTGATTGATTGATTGATCCAAGTCATCTTAAAAAGATAACTCAGGAGTTTAGGTGTCTGGTTGTGCTCTGACTCCCTGTCAGGGGCTGGACCTTATAATCCACTCTGCCGTTCTAAGATTATTACATAACAAAAGTAAAAACAACAACAACAAACAAACAAACAAACAAACGGTCTGGCCAGTTAGATAAAAGGCAGTAGGGAGTAGCTGGTGAATGGAGCAACCTATTGACCTGGCGGTTTGTCAAGTGAAGTTAATAGGTATGCTGCTCCACTTCAAGGTCTCTTACTGTACTTTATGCTAAAATGCATTTCCCCCAGAATTTTGACAGTTAGGCAGGTTTTATAAAGTGACACCACATACTAACTCAACATGTTTCTCTTTACCTCTTAGAGTAAAGATAATGTGGTAAATTCTCAGGTAGGGCAATTTTCCTCATTCCGTCATGCCATTTTCTTTCAGAAAGTGAATTTTACTCTACTACCCCACCAGCACACCTTTTCTTTCTACTTTTTATTTTCTTTTTCATGCCATGCATTGTAACTTTTACTGAACTGTATCTGTCATTGAGCCACCCTTCACTTTAATTAACAGTTACGTTCTGTGTGTGTACTCCGAGGTAGGTTTCATTGCTTTGATAGGGAGTAATTAACCACTAATTTAGGTGCAAATTGTCATGGTCAGGAGCTAAGCTCGTGCAAGGTGTTCTGATCTGAAACAGTAATTCAGGTCTTGCAAAGCTTACCTCACCACTCTAGTTGCTTCTATGTGTTGTCAAGATACAACATCAGTGATGGTTGACTAGGCTCTTGAGGTATGTGTGATCTTTGAATAGTGGTTTATCTGGGTCACCTTCCAGTGTGTTTTTGTGGGTGAACAAGGATTCGAACCCAGGTCTCCTGAGTCAATACTGTGGCTCTTGCCTCTTCTTGTATTAGCAAATGAAAACAATGGAAGCTCAGTGGCGAGTCAACACTTTGCTGTGGATGGTTGCTGGGTGTGTTGGGTGACAGAACACTCCATTCACGCCCTGCATTGGGGAGAATCACTAAGAGGCTTGGCTGATAGAACCCACCTGAGAAATCCTCCTGGGCGTTCCAGCACCTGATTCTTGAATAGACCCAAGGCCTTCCATTGCTGATTCTGGATGCAGAGGGCTTGAAATCAGAGCTCTCCCAAGACATGTTGAGGCCTGAAGCAAAGGACACAATTGGGCCACTCCCTGTGTTGCGCACAGAAGCTGACAAACACAGCATCTGGTCCTTCCAGGGGAATCCATGAAAAATCTTGTTGCATCAAAGCCAAGACCCATTGAGTCCAGCATTCTCTTCCTGCAGTGGCCAGGCAGTTTATTTATTTATTTATTTATTTATTTATTTATTTGACTTTTATACCGCCCATCTAACCCTAGGGCTACATCGGGCGGTTTACAACATGGAATAACATGACAAGCTAACAAAGGAATACAGTTAAAAAAACCAAAATACACAGAGCATAATATAACGAAATATACATAAATCAACAACAATAAACTAAAATGAAGATAAAATGAAGATAAAAATAGCAGGAGATTGATAAAACAGGGGGAAAAAAAGAAGATAAGTGGTAAAAGAATAGTGTCTTACTGGATGTTTGACAAATCAGGAAATGCCATTGTATACAACCAGGTTTTCAATAGTATTTTTTAAAAAATTAAGCAAAGGTGCCAGCCAAATTTCAGGGGGTAGATGGTTCCACAACTGGGACCAACCACTGAGAAGGACGTACTCCTTGTTACAACTTTCCGGGCCTCCCTCAGGGTTGGGGCTTCCGGGTGTCCTGCCTGGCTAGCTTGGGCGATCCTGGCAGTTCTTCTTGGGAGTTGTCTATGGAAGCCCACCAGCAGGGCATGAATACAGTTGCATCCTCCTTTATGCAGTCCTAGGGAAGATGTATACAGAGCCACGCTACATCTGATGCTGGAAGGGATACCTTGACTTCCGGTCATGGGTGGACATAGCCTCCACGGATTGGTCTAACTCCCTTATAAAGCCATCCACGTGGCGATGATTCTTGCATCTTGTAGCTGCAAATTCCAAAGGTCAACTCTTGTGCTGTGCGAGGCACTGCTTTCTCTCTGTCTCACATCACCTACCCTTCAGCTCTGGACCTGGCACGGAAAGAATATTGGAAAATGGCTTGCCTTGGCTGAGTTCGCAACGCGAAAGGTTAAGACAGCTGGAAAGCGAGGAGGAAAAAACCCAGATGACCCTCCAAGAATGTGACGATTGGCCACCATCTTGTGTAAACCTCAGTTTTTACAAGCCCACCTCTCCTCACCTCACCCATGTCTGTGTTTCCTGCTGCGTGTATTCCTGTGCCCAGATCTGTGTTTACATGCCTTGGTGTACAAGCTGGCTTGTATTGCTTTGGAAGATTTACAACCTCAAGGAGACTTAAAACCAACTGGACTTTTACAGGAAATGTGACGCCTCTTGCCAGCAAAGACCACAGAAGGAAGACCTGTGGGTTGATGGCGCTCCTGTTTGATTTCAGCTCTGTTAAGACTGGAGAACAGCAACACTGTCCTAAAACTTTCTACTAACAAAGCCAGAAACAGTGGAAATCTCGAGAAGAGCCAATGGCTCCCAGGTTTATTTCCCTCGCATTACTCACCCTTTCCTGGACTCCCATTTTCCACCAGCAATAGGTATTTGTGTCTCCTCAGTGAGTTCAAAGCTTGGTTTCATCAGCCAAGCCTGATTCTCCTCCTGTGGAGGCCACCTTCCTTCCCGTCTGCCCCAAGGCACCAAAGTGGGTGGAATGCCAGCCCGCCTATGTGGTTTGGAATTCCAAAGGTGGGCAATACTTCCAGAGGATCCCTAAAAGTTACAAAGAAGAGGTGGGACTGAGTCCTCCAGAACTTTAAATCAACAGAGGGATGGGAACTGTGATTTTAGTCGTATGGAAGGAAGAACCTCAAATTGTTACCTTTAAAAAAAATCTCTTGTAATGACTCTGAATCTCATTTCATTCTGTTGGCTGCCTGGATTTGTGAGATAAGGGTGCATCTGCCTCAATGTTAGAGCTATGTGCCTTAATTTCTAGGCTTACAGTGTCAAGCAAAAGCAAAGTATTCTGCTTATATACTGCCCCATACCACTACAAGTCGTCTCTGGGCGGTTTACAATTTTTTAATTACAGTGTGCAGGCTACACATTGCCCCCCCCAGCAAGCTGGGTACTCATTTTACCGACCTCGGAAGGATGGAAGGCTGAGTGAACCTTGAGCCTGCTACCTGGGATTGAACCCAGGTCGTGAGCACAGTTTTACCTGCAGTACAGGCATTTAACCACTGTGCCACGAGTATATCATCCTCCTTGCCTGCTGAAGGGTTCTGGATAGTTTGAAAGCCCATCTTATTTTAGAACTTTTTAGTGATCCTGAAAACATTATCATCCAGGCTTTCGGGGGGGGGTTGTTGCTATGAATATCTATCGAGCTCTCGAACTATCTAGCTTCTTTGATATATCTGTCAGGAGGTAGAAAGCTACTTTACACCAGGTGAAGGAATTGGTCTAATTTGCCTGGTAGGCCCTTCCTACCACGAACAAAGGTCAGCGGGTCACTCCTCAGCCTCCAGGCTTCCTTAGGGGGTCTTGCTGCTCAGCAGTGGACGCTGATAACTTGAGGCGAGTTGAGCAACCTGAACCTTGCAGAGGCTGCCCTGACAGTGACTCTCCCCAAATAGGTTCAGCACCTTGGATCCTTCCTTTAAAATTCAGAACCAAGACTAAAATCTTGGTAAGCTTTCCTTTCTCCTCCCCGTGGCGCCAGCACCATCATCCACGGCTTGGGACCTGAATACCTGTCGGAGCATATCTGCCAAAAGTCAAGTGAGGCCCGACCCACTCGAATGTCGCGGGCGCTCTCACTCCGAGTGGCCCTGCCCAGGGAGGCACGGAAATCGCTTACACACAACCGTGCCTTCTCTGTGGCTGGCTCATCGCTCTGGAACTGTATCCCGAGTGAGTTGCGCCTTGCACAGTCCCTGTCCACCTTCAAAAAAGCACAAAACCTTGCTTTATCAGGAGGCATTTGGCGACCTTTAATTTGATTTTTTTTCCTCTGACGCCTCTTGCCGATGATTTTCTCTTATTATTGCATTGTCCCCTCTTATTATTGTATTGTCTCCTTTTAAATCTTTTTTCTTTGATTTTTGTTGATATTACCTTGTGTTTTATTGTTCCTTTAACCCTATTGTTAACCGCCCGGAGTTCCCTGGGAAGACGGGTGGTATAAAAATAAAATTAAATAAATAAATAAATAAATAAATAAATAAATAAATAAATAAATAAATAAATACTCTGCTGGACCACCTCCATATCGCCTTTATCTGGCACTCCTGCCCATTTGTCCTTGGGGCAACCTCCATCTGCAAGGTGGCCCCCAACAATGTCTGCAAAATTGTACTCTGGCCTTGGCTTTTAGTCAGTTATCTTTTTTGTTGTTGTTCAGTCGTTCAGTCGTGTCTGATTCTTTGTGACCCCATAGACCAGAGCTCGCCAGGCCCTCCTGTCTTCCACTGCCTCCAGGAGTTTGATCAAATCCATATTGGTTACATCGATGACGCCATCCAACCATCTCATTTTCTGCTGTCCTCTTTTCCTTTTGCCTTCAATCTTTCCCAACATCAGTGACTTTTCCAAGGACTCCTCTCTCCTCACGAGGTGGCCAAAGTACTGGAGCCTCAGTTTTTTCTTTATTTCTCTATATTTCTCTTTATTTCTCTTTATTTACTGTCAAAGACTAAACTAGGCCTTGGATTGAAAGAAGCCTGCCACCCCGGTTCTATTATCTTATGCCACCATCCCTACCTTTGTGATCTCCAGGTTGTAGCGAGAGGCTGTCAGCCTGCCTTATTCTTCCTTTTTTTAACAAGCTCTTTTTATTTGTAGAAGCAGCTATTTGTGTCATGGGCGGAACTCTGAGATTTAAACAAACAAACAAACTACCAGACCAACAGGTCCCTGTAATCAAGAACCAATTTGTCCGGTCCCTTCAGGCAGCAAAACATCCCAGGCCAGCCCTGTGAAGTAAGATATACCCACATGTCCAGTTTTCTAAGGGACACTCTCATGTCCAAAGTGCTATGACGTCCGAGGTGAGAGACCCTTGGCCTTGAAGTTAGAATAGCCTAGTGGTTTCCGTCTCTGGCTGCAGAGACAGAAGTGGGGAGTTTGAACCCCACGGTGACCCCTGGACAGGGGCTGGGGTCGGTGGTCCATCGGTCCCTTCCAACGGTTCAGTTTTAAGGGCAAAGTTTAAGTGCAGGGAGCTGCCTCTTGGTAACGGGTTCAGCAGCCTTCTTTTGCACTTGAGGGAGATACTTTGTACTTTGGTTTAAGTTAGAAAAAAATCCAATTTGTATCTGTATGTTCACATTGCTCTTTGCAATTTTAAACACTCATGCATTTGTTTTGAGTTGTCAGGGGTCACCCAACTGGAGCAAGCTTTTCTAGACCCTGGGAGTGGTTCTCTAAGGTTTGGTGTGTGTGTGTAGGGGGGAGCCTTCCCAGTTATATCTCAAGATGATGGGAGGACTGGAACCCAAGACATTATGGATCCAAGCCCAACTTTCATGCTGCGTGGTGATGCTTGCTCCAAGGCCTGCAGGATGGCTCCTGCCTCCATCTTGACACGTGGTTGACGTTCTCCTGCGTTTCTCTCCTTCTGCTCTTTAGGTTTCTTTATGACTCATTTTCAGCCACAGGCCTGGCACACGCCTGCCTCTTGCTGCCCCAACCCAACCCAACCCCCCAACCCTCCCGAACTCCACTCCTGTCCTTGAGGCTCCCTTGGCAGAGGCTGTGCAGGAGGCTGCCACCCACTTGCTCAGCCTGTCGCCTCTGGCAAATAACATGGTCTGCCGGCACCCTGTGATCTTGTTGTCCCTCCCACCCAGGGAGGACGGCATGCCAGGTGGAGTCGGAGAAGCTGACTGCTGCTCAGCGAGCCACAAAGAGGTGGGGAATGGGCAAGATCGCCAGGAATCACTAGCTTCAGCCATTCTCACCCGTTGCACTCATTTCAGGAGCAGGTTTCCGAGGTGAGCGGCAACCGTGCGTGCCTCCCTCTGGGTCAGAGAGCAGAGAGTCATTCCGCTTTGGGATGAGGGTTCTCCAAATCCCTGCACACCCACCCAGGCAGCTAAGTGGGGGCTTGTGCCTGAGAGGGACCCATGGAATTGTTGTCCTGAGCAGGAACCGTGACAGGCTCTGCCCTCTGTACGATGCTTTCCTTGACATGGAGCTGAAGGCTGCCTGGATCAAGGCAGGCACAAAGAACGGCCACAGGGTGGTTCCCAGTGCAGCTGCCTGGTCGCTGATCCCATGGATATTTCTGACTATGTTGATATGTCTTGCCTTGTATCCCAAGAGCTATGGGTGGCACAGTGCCACTTTATCGGTACAAACACCCCATAGTGGTTCAAGCACTCTCTGGGCAGTTTACAATTGAATTATGCAGGCTACACATTGCCCCCACCCCACCCCAGTAAGCTAGGCACTCATTTTACTGACCTCAGAAGGATGGAAGGCTGAGTGAAACTCTAGCAGGCTCTCCCTCATGCATGTTGCATGGAATAATAATTTTAAAAAGCACACACACCAATAGGCCGGTGTTTAACCCTCGCTAGGTGCATGTGCTTGACCTTATCTCGAACCTCTTTATTTCAGAGTAGGTTTTTATTAGTACTGTTATTAAATTGCAGCTGCACAGTATGCATCTTCCCTTCCATTTCTATCTTTTCCCATCCAGCTGCTTGCACACACACACAAAAAGTGTTTGAATGGCTTTAGAACGGCAGCTGTTCTGTAGCGGGCGGTAGTGTGAGATTAAGCATCTTATTAAAAGATTCTTCTGTGCATGAAAGTTTTGTGTAAAATGTTACAATCCGTTTAATGTGCTGCAGATGCAAAGCTGGGGAAGTGAGGCTGTTATCTTAGCTGTTGAGAATGCCTTTCTGAATCTAGCACCCTACAGATGCATCCCTCCTTTGCTGATGGTCTTATTCATCTGAAAGACTCTTGAGTGTCCCGGAAAATATCCACATTTAAAGCACTCCAATTTTTTATTTTTTATTTTTGCAGTTCCCTGTGTTGAAATCTGTTATTCCTTACTCTATAATTAAAAACAAGCACCTCTCCTTATGCTGCTCAAGGCATCCCTTTCAGACTGTCCTAAGGAAGGGCCAGTACAATTTAATGTGTATGGAAGACATTTTGTTTTGGAAGAAGAAAGAGCACGCTTGCTTTGTGTTGACAACCTTATGATTGAGAAGAAAATGGGGCATACTTGATGGTCAGTGGTTCAGGTCTTTGGGGGAAGATCCAGAGGTTGGGAGTTCAATTCCCCACTGTGCCTCCTTGACAGGAGCTGGACTCTTTGTTCCATAGGGTCCTTTCCAGGTCTGCAGTACTAAGATCATCATCATCATCATCATCATCATCATCATCATCATCATCATCATCATCATCATCATCATCATCATCATTATAAGGAAGAACTAACAAGAGATATAAGAAAGTTGCAGAGAAGATTTGGTGCCTAAGAGGTGGCCTGATTGAAGCTTTTAAAATCATACACGGTATGGACAAAGAGGATAAGGAAAAACTGTTTTCCCCATCACACAGCACTAGAACTAGGGGGAACTCCATGAAACTTTTGGGTGCTAGGTCTCAAACAAATAAGAGAAAGTACTTTTTTACCCAGAGGATCACTGGTCCATGGAACTCCCTGACAGAAGAAGTGGTGACAGCTGTCAGCCTTGACCACTTTAAGAAAGGATTGGACACATTCATGGAGAACAAGGGTATCAATGGCTATCATTATGGATGCCTAAGGACAACTTCTGGGTTGGAGAGATAGGCAGGATATATCTCAATGCCATTTGTGGGGAATTGTAAGCAGGTGAAGACATCTGCTTGGGAATACCCTGAAGCAAATGGTGAGCTACTGTGTGAGATAGAATGCTGGACTGGATGGGCTGTGGCCTGTTCCAGCAAGGATCTTCTTATGTTCTCATGTTCTTACTTGGAAGATTCCTAGTGTTTCACCCCTGACACTACAACTGCAGGATTTTTTTTATTTTTCATAAAGCAAAGCTTCATGTGGCCTCCTCAACCCAGGTGTCCCCTTGGGCCACCTTTGACTCCTTACAGCCAGAAAAGAAAGTCAGGTCCAAAAGGGAAAAATTGCTCCCCAGAATCTTCTAAGTGCATGATTCTCCATTTCAAGGCCATTGTGGGTCCCCGCACCTTTTAAAGCTCCAAAATAGCCTCCCTATAAAAGGTAACAGATGTGCCAAATTTCAGAAATATAGGACGAACTCTCCGTTCGGCAATTCATGATGAAATCCCAACCTAACCCACATCTGTGACACATTTCTATAAGAGGGGAAATGCAGAATGATACAATGACCATTCACGATTCTATAGGTCACAATTGGGCAACCCTACAATGCCTTGGTCCTGCTACAGGAGAACCAATGTTAAGGGGCACCTGTCAATTACAGTTCAGATTCTTTGGAGGGTCATGGTTCCTCACCCCAGTGAATTTTTTTTAAAAAAATGTTATCTTTAATTGATTTGACAGCATCCCATGAATGACCCACTCCAGTTCCTCCCCACTTGAACCTTCAGTGTGCTCGGTGTGGTTCATCCACACTGGGCAACAGATTCACACCACCTTGGGTAGGGGGGGAAAAGCCCTCAGTTTTTAAGAAAATTTTTCAAATTTTAACAAATTTCTCTTTAACCTACTTAGAACTTTCTGGCTTGGAATGGATGGTCATGGCTCGCTCAGACTCTCCCCCTCAGGTCCTACCTCACAGGGTTGTTGTGCATAGAACGTAGTGAAGAGGTTAGTCATACACACTGGCTTGAGAAAAGTAGGATAGATTCATGAATAGAGTATAATAAAATAAATTCCACTGTTCACTTGCCCTTCCCTCCCTGTGATATCCCCCCCCCCCAATAGCCTCTGGTGTGAAAAGAGTTTGAGAAGGAACAAATTGAGGTCTGTGAAGATTCTCAGTCATCCAGGTGAGTTTATCTGGAAGTTGAGTCATGGAAACTGGACTTCTTTTTCTGGAGAGATTGAAAGGTTTTGCTGCTCATCCAAACATCTTTGTCAATCTAAAGAAGTTGGGAGTACTCCATTTTATAGAGTATGGACCATTAGTTATGGCCTTGGTGGTGAAAGTGTGAAGTATTTTTGATTTGTCTAGGTATTGCTGAAATTACAGCCTGATAAGTGCCTGAGGCCCCCACCTCTGTTGAGAGAGGGGTTTTCAGTGCTGACATGAATGGCTTCCCTGACCCCTCTTTCAAACCACCTATCTTCTCTGTCTAATACCAAGACAGATCAAAAATACTTCACGCCTTCACAACCAAGGCCATTGCTAATGACCCATATTTTATGGGTTTCAGCCCTTTAGGCCATTGTTCACCTAAAGGCCTATTGAGACTATTGTCTACCTAACAAACCTATTCAGTCAATTAGCCTATTTCAGACCAGGGTGACAAGAGGTCAAAGTGGACTATAAAATGGAGGACTTTGCAACTAGCTTTCCTCAGACTTATGAAACAGTTTGAAAGAGCAGTGAAACATTTCAATCTCTCAAGAAAAAAGAAGTCCAGTTGCCATGACTCAACTTCCAGATTACAAATTGAGGCGTCTTATTATCTTGACGAGGGCAGGGCTAAGATGGCGATGGCGATCCCCCTCTGTTAGATGTTTTATCAGACTATAAAAACAAGTGCACAAGCATGACCTTTTCTGTGTCTTGGTTTTTGCTCGCTTTCCAAACAAATGACCCCCACAAGCGGTTTGTTCACTGGAATGCAAATAAATGAATAAATAAATAAATAAAAGAAAAAGAAAAAAGGCACCTGACAAATACGTTATTGTGGAGGAGAGAAAGCATAGTGAGCTTCTTCTTCTTCTTTTTTAAGGATGATGCAAAATGAGAGTGGTCCAAACAGGAGGACAGACAGATATGTCGAGATATATATTTTCCCCTCATGTGTCATGGAAAAATGTTTGCCCGAAGTTTCCTCTCCTCTTCTCCCAGGCTGTTCAGAACCTGTATTGAATGTCGCTTTTTGGCGAGGAATATCAGAGTGTTATTTGAGCAGGGACAGGAATGCAAACCCCGTGGGGTGGGGGGAGTGGGGGAGTGAACAGCTGAGTCGAAGCCAGAATGGTGAACGTCAGCCGAAGGCTGTGCACAAATGGACCCAACCCCAAGTCCTTCAATTCAAAGGAAACATCCAGCAAAGCAAGGCCATTTTGGGGGAGACAATGGTTCCCTGTCTTCCTCTTCCTACCAGGGGTGCTTCCAATGAGAGTTCTTTTTTATATATGATGCAGCCCAATACCTCTTGTATGGACCTTCCAGGGTGCGTGCATCTCTTGCTGACAAGGACTTCTGTTGGTCACCTTGCTGTGTTTTTCTGTTTTGCTTCCTGTGGGACCACTATCCGCTAATTCATTTACCCATATTTGTAAAACATTAAAACTACTGTATTTAATATTTTAAAATATTAAAAATATTAAAAATATTTTAAAATATTAAAATATTAGAAGAAAATCCCTAAACAGAGAGAGGGATCCCCTGTGGATATGGGAGGCCCTATTATTTTTAAAAAGCATTTTTTCCCATCTATAAGATGCTCCCATGTCTAAGACGACTGTTTGTAGAGACAAGGTATGGGCAGTTTCGCAGCTGCATGGTTCTCTCCTCAGCTTACTTCTGTGTAATAAGATGACCTTCAATTTTTTACTCTAATGGCTGTAGACAAAAATATAATCTTATACATGGAAAAATGCTGTAATAAAGAGAGAAAGGTGGATAAGAGAACAATGCGTTTTGGTGGATTGTAGGAATATCGTGTGTAGAATAGAGTTTGTGAACAGGAAGTGCTGGATGCACTTCGGGCTGTTCTGGGGTGCCTCAGATAACCTCCCCCCTTCCCTGAGACACCACTGCTGGACGATGTACCCAGCTTTAGTACAATGCCCTGCATTCTGAAACACTGAAACACCTGTCCTAAGGTTTAGATAAACTGAGTCTGCCCTACTTTGGGCACAGCATAAGAATACAGGGCTCTCTGGAAAAGTCTGGAAGTGGAGTCATGGCTACTGGACTTTATCTGGAAGTTGAGTCCAGTAGCCATGACTCAACTTCCAGATAAACTCTCCTGTATGACTGAGAATTTTCACAGACTCTCTAGAAAAGGAAATCATGTTAGGAAAGGCAGGAGGCAGCAGGAGCAGAGGGTTCAATCCCAGGTGGATGCTTCAAGGTTCACTCGTCCTTCTGTCCTTCCAAGGTCAGTAAAATTAGTATCCAGCCATCTGCAGCTTGTGTAATCAACTTCTAAACTGCCCATGGAGTGTTTTGAATGCTATGGGGTGGTATATAAGCAGTGTGCTTCTTTTTGCTTTCTATGATCATGTTCTCCTTCTCTGCATTCCATAGGGTTCTGGTTGACCATTCAGGGCAGGGGGTGGAATCAAATATTGGACTAGGTAGACATTTTATTTGATCTGGCAGCTCCATTCTTCTGATGTAAGGAAGCCCCTTCATTCTGTGCAGCTTGGCTTCTGAACGGATGTGCTGCACCTGCATCAGTGACTCACCCATGGGTAACTGACCCACACTTCCTGATGTAATAAATATTTGGCCCATTAGCTTTGATCTTGTCATGAAACACTTTGTGCTTTCCTTCTACTACTTCTCATCCTCCTCCTTTCTAAAGCTTACTTTAAAAAAAAACTGCAGTGAAGGAACCGGTTAAAAGGATATGACAGAGATTCTGCTTAGGCAGGAGAGAAAGGAATAAATTTATGATACAATGCCCTACTCCCCCCCTTTCCTTCCCAAGGGTATCTTGCAACCATTTTAATGAAAAGAATGATTGCTTAAAAGCTCTCTCGGCTTGAGATGTTTCCACTATCTCTGCTAGCACACAGGATCTAACTTCCCCTCCCTCTCCACTTCCTTTTTCCGGGGGAGTTGTGGTGTGTGTGTGTTTGTGTGTGAGAGAGAGTGAGAGAGAGAGTGAGTGAGAGAGAGAGAGAGAGAGAGAGAGAGAGAGAGAGAGAGAGAGAGAGAGAAACAGCTTTAGTTCTTTATGCAATGCAATTTCTTTGGAAATATTTTCTTTCAAATGCAAGGGTCGGTGAGCCGATACTTCCTGCTCCCCGGAGGTGAAACGGTTGACTTGTGGGTCCAGCAGCCCCTCAAGCGCAGCCTGCTCAGCAGCCTTTTCCCCGCCTGACACCCTCTGGAACTACAACTCCCATCATCCTGCCAACCTGCACTCCTTACTGAACTGTGGCGGTGGAGGAACAGAACCTGGTGCTTCCCAAGACCCTTTCTGCAGTTTATATAGATGCATAACAAGGAGAAAGATGGGGTGTCCTTCTTCCCCTTTCTTGGATGTCCATCAAGGCTCACATTTCTTCCCAGAAATAATAAGTTGTGGGGTAGAGCGAGGGGGATAGAAGAACAAGGCAGGCAAACGCTGCTTGTCATCATCACCTACCCAGAACATGTGAGCCTTCGCTCTGCAGTCGCAAAGAACACACTCCAAATGCGTTGCTGTGATCATGGGTGACCTACATTCCTAGCCTCTACCATGTTTTGGACTCTTCCCGGCCACCTGCCGTCTTAAACGGAGGGGTTTTTTTGGGGGGGGACTGGTTCCCTTTTCTTTGGTGGGGGAGGAAGCTGACACCAGCCAGTGTATCTTGTTCTCACTCCCCCTGTCTCCGTGTTGTTTTCCTTTCTGTCGCTGGATGCTTGGAGGCAAGCCTGAACTCTGTGTCAGGTTGGTTTAAAAGGGACGGCCAAGGATGACGTGAGCCACACCTGGGATATCTCCTATGCCCAGAGGCTGGTACAGTTGGCACAACCACAGCAGGCCAGGCAGCCTGCTGGTTAGCGGGGAGCACAGCTGTGATAGCTGGCCCGAGACATTTGGCTCCCCGAGGCGGAACAGGGAATGGCGCCGTACGTTGTAGCAAAGAGCAGGTGGCCCTGATGGGTAGAGAGCTGTAATTAGTTGGTTGGTTGGTTAGTTAATTAGTTTAAACCAGTGGTTTTCAACCTGTGGGTCCCCAGATGTTCCTGGACTGCAACTCCCAGAAATCCCTTCCAGTACAGTGAGTGGTGGAGGCTTCTGGGTGTTGCAGTCCAGAAACATCTGGGGGACCCACAGGCTGAGAACCACTGGTTTAAACCATGTCTCCAAGTTTTGACCTAGGGCACAAGGATAGTGCATTGGCTCCGTCAAGGCTAGTTCCACCGCGATCTCGCCTTCATTCCATTTTTGGACACTCATCCGCCAGAACTGTTAGCCAAAAGAGAGGGGTGGTCAGACACATATAAGGAAAGATTTCTTAATTCCTTTCAAAAAAACCCCAGCAGCCTGGTGTCAAAGGGGATGCTGTGGCCATTATTTTCACTCATGGAGTGGATGCTGCATGCCTAGCAGGGCAGACATGGCAAAAACTGTTTTTATTACAGCTTTCCAAAATGTACGGTTGTTGTTTCTTTTTTCATATAAGGGTTGCATTGTGTACCAAAGGTCCCAGAATCCTCCGGGCAGCAGGGCCAGGGTTTGAGCCATCTGGAGCAAGTGTGATCAATGGCTCCTGAAAACAAAAGCTGATTTTATTTATTTATTTATTTATTTATTTATTTATTTATTTATTTGCAACCATTGCCCTTTGGCATCTGGGGAAGTAGGGGGAGGAGCATTCATGTTGGCTGCATGAAGGTCACACCATTGCTATTTGTCTAAAATAACAGAAGCATGGGAGAAAAAATAATTCCCATTCAGGGATGACCTGTACTTGTCTCCCTTCTGCGCAGGTAATAAAAACTTAAATCCACAGGTTTAGAAATCAGCAAGCACCAGGCACAAGGGTTTGGGAGCATGTTTCTATCCATATGGCGGACCTCCTGTGATCCTTTGCAATCCATGGATTCATCTGTTTCTAGTGGGAACTGCATTTTTACAAGGCGTGGGCAGGACATACTGTGGGAATGTCCAGCACCCTAAATTTGCTGTTCTAGTGTCCCCAGAGAGAGGGACTATGTTGTAACGGTGCATGCCATGATCACAAATTCAGCTAACAAACCACTTGTAAAAATCCTGCCCTGAAAAGTGACCTGCGGAAGACTTCAGCTGCTGAGACATTCTCGGGTCACAAGCGGTGGGACCGAGTAGCCACATCACAAGAGAGAGAGTGTCAGCCTTGTGTGATTCCCCAATAATTTATGTGAGGTTCTAACTACTGAACTTCCCAGATTGTAATGGGTCCTCATCTACTCAGTGGAGTCCTGCACTTAAAGGATTTTCAGAGGGCTACATTTGAAGGCATTTGCTGTATTAAAACATTCTCTGTTGGAGCAACGGTTTGGGTCTGAATCCGTTTTAAAGACGAAACCACTAAGAAACCATGAGAGCAGAGAACCTAGAATTGCCTTTCAACACGTAACACCTGGATAGCAGATGGAGAAAGAAAGCATCCTGGTTCTTAGAGATGCACTGCATTTTTGTTATACCTCCTACCCATCTCAATATGCTATGCAAACGTATACCCTTTCCCCTGTCTTTCTTTCCTCCTCGTTAAAATTGAGATGTTATACTTTCTTGTGGCTGCTTTCACACAACCACTAAAATCCGGTGCAAACTGCTCACAGATGCGGAGCATAAAATCGTTTTCCCACCATCAGCGGACTTTCCAAAAAATATAAAGTGCGACCATGCCCACTTTAAGCGCAACCCAGCACATTTTACAAGTACTGTACCTGGTCTCAAGGTGGTAAAACCCTTGTCACTGTTCCGATGCGGATTTTAAACCATTACTTGAGTCCATGGGAACACGGAAAATCTGCACCAAAACCTTTTTGCCCCCGTTGTGGTGTCTTTGGGCCTTTTTACACGACCCCTAAGATCCGCTGGCCACTTAAATTCGGACCAGAGATCTTAGGGGTTCGTCGTTCTTCGGGCGTTCCCACCCCCCCACCCCTGCACTTCCTGGTTGCTGGCTGTGTGAGGGGAGGGAGAAAAAGAGAAAGAAAAGCATGCCGCTCACCTCGTTCTGCCTCTCGTCTCTGTAAAAGTAGCTCTTAAAGGGGCGGGAACCAAAAAACAACAAACAGAAGCAAGGAGAGCCCCGCACTCACTATCTTTACACCGGATCAAATTATTTTCACCTCCAAAGAGCAGGTACCTGAAAGCTGCGCTGGGACGCGCTAAAGTGGGCGGGGTCGCACTTAATTTCCTGTTAACTCCGGAGCTGGCAGGTAAACATTTTTAAGCTCCGGAGCTGGGAGCCATTTGCCCCGGAGTTTAGGGGTCGTGTATAAATGCCCTTTGCTGTGGTTCTCAGTCGTGGGATCAGAACGGTTGCAGATTTGCAAAACGTGACTATGGAAACATATGATCCACAACATAAACCATGTGACCACTTTGGGGGGGCGGCGATCTGGATCAAAGTTTGCTGCGGATTTTAGTGGTTGTGTGAAAGCAGAAAATGATGACACTGAGTATTTATTGAGCTTTCATGCTGGGCCAGGGCCATCACTCGCTAGGAAGTGATTGCATCAACAAAAGGCCAGCTCCCCTCTCCTTGTTCTGCATTAAGCGGGAAGCCACAGGTGGATGGAAAAAGAGATTGCTCTCCATGCTGAAGCAATTACAGGCATTGCTTGGCAAGCGAGATGCATAGATCATCACAGTATCCCGGGAGATTGAAGGAATGAACCTGGGAAAGATGGCTTGATGCGTGACCAGCCCATGCCGCTCATGCATTTCCGTGCCTTTCCCGCCGGTAGGTGCTTAAGATGATTCTTCGTGAGCCTGGGCCAGGCGCTTTGATCATCACTGCTCCCCAAGGAGCCCAGCCAAATAATACAAGGAGGATGCACCGAGTCATATCATCTCCGAATGCTACCCCAGGAATGTTATTTGCTGAAGAACTCCTTTGGAGAAACAAAAGGGCGATAAATGCAACAGCGCAGATATCAAAAATGCATTATTGGCAACACCCTGAAGGAAATAAAATCATAAGATGCACTGAAGATGTCAAAGCAAAGATGACCTGAGAGACCTCGAAGCAACAGTTTGGGAAATCTGGGAGCTTTAATGTAAAGTTTTAAAGGTTCCCCCTGCACATGCATGCTAGTCATGTCCGACTCTAGGCGTGGTGCTCATCTCCATATTCAAGCTGAAGAGCCAGTGTTGTGCAAGTCCATGTCCATGTGGCTGGCATGGCTGCAAGGGAACACTGTTTTACTTTCCCGCTTTTTACAGTGGTACCTATTTATCTACCTGCATTTACATGCTTTCGAACTGCTAGGTTGGCAGGAGCTGGGGTTCACAGCGGGAGCTCGCTCCACTGCATGGCACCTGGGATTCGAACCGCCGAGCTGCCAACTTTGCAGCCGACAGTTTTCGGAGCCTTAGTCCAGGATGCTGAGTACATGAATATGTCTTAATTGTACCAGACTGTATATTATCCCTCATTACTGTAAGCTGCCTTGGGTCCTTTTCAAGGAGAAAAATACCCTAATATAAATAAATAAATAAATAAATAAATAAATAAATAAATAAATAAATAAATAAATAAATAAAAGTTGCAGGGTGGTTTTTTTTTTGGCCATTGGCCATGCTGGCTGAGGATACTAGGTTCTGTAGGAGGAGGAGGAGGAGGAGGAGGAGGAGGAAGAAGAAGAAGAAGAAGAAGAAGAAGAAGAAGAAGAAGAAGAAGGAGAAGAACTACTACTACTACTACTACTACTACTACTACTACTACTACTACTACTACTACTACTACTACCACTTCAGTTAACTTTGTCTAAAGGGCTGCCTGTGTGTGAATCTTCTTTTTGGACAAACAGGCACATGCCCATGCGCAATAATGTCTGGAAAGTTGCACACACGAACCAGCTCTCTGGAATCTCATGTTTAGAGAGCTACAAGTACATGGACTGAACGCCAAGGCAAGCAGTAGTCAAGAAATAACTCCTGGTGACCTAGGCAAGTCCTTTGTCCTAAGGGGAAAAAAATAATAAAATTAAGAAAGACAGGTGATAAGAAGAAATGAAAATACTTAGGATCACAGTGAAGGAATAATGGGTATTAGCTATTTGGCTAATAGTTGTCCTCTCTGGCTGTCTGGAAGGGTGCGTGAGTCAGTTTTATAAAATACAATACTTTTAGCGTCATGGTTTTCAGCCTGCCGGTTCAAGGCACTAAAAACATCCTGCTTCCTGCAGTCTCGTGCCATGTGCACAGAGCAATTGTCTGGGATCAAAGCTGGCTCCCCTGACAGCCTGGATTTGGTTTCCTCTCCATTTGTGGGTATTTCTTTAGGTCCATCTGCCCCCCCCCGCCCCCCACCCCAATCTTGAGAGCATCTTGTGTAGCCTGCATCCGTCCTCCTTTCGGCCAGAGTGCATACTTCCAGTCCCTTTCGCCCGCGGCTAGGCGTCCTCAGTTGTGGCGGACTTTTAGAGCTGGAGAGCTCGGCAAGCAGAGAGGTGCGACCTCGACCGAGGTCGGTGAGTGCCTCCCTACACAGTGGTGGCTGTTTGTACGCCGTCCACCAATATTGGTGCTGTGAGCTAGAAGTAAACCACAAGAGTGGCTTTCTCATAATATTGGCATGGCAAGGACAGAGACGGAAAGGGACCTCCATCATGCTCTTAACATGCTCAACCCCAATGTTGACCTTCCGTCAGCCTAGGTGCCCTAAGCGCATCCAATCTTACCTGATTTCGGAAGCTAAGCAGGGTCGGCCCTGGTTGATACTTGGATGGGAGACCACCAGGGAATACCAGGTGCTGTAGGCACCTGGAGTAGGAACTGGCAAAACCACTCCAGTACTCCTGCCAAGAAAACTCCATGGACATGGGGTCATGAAGAGTCGGTCATGACTGTAACGACACAACACACAGAAGTGGTTTACATTTGCAGGGCCACCCTGAGGCTACCACACAGCTTGTCTAAGGCCACACAGGTGCCCGGGCATCAGCCACACAGACTCCAGGTGACCTTGCCCTGCTGTCCCCCCCCCCTTTTTGACTCCAAAACAGGGGGGCAGCAGTTTGAGGGACAGAGTCCAGACACAAAACGGACACACACACACACACACACACACACACACACAAGTTTTCAGGTCAAAGGCTCCAACCTCCCGAGCTATATCAGTGAGCCTCTTGACGGCTGAATCAGATTAAAAAGATACCGATGATTGGCCGAAAAGAATGAGCTGCCTCCGCATCACCATCTGGCAAATAGGGTTTTGGTGAAGAACGGTTGCAGGGGTTCAAAAGGAATAAATAAAAAGGAAACCATCACAGTGGCAACATTATGAAGAAAGAAAGAAAGGCTTTGAGATCTTCTACGGAGTTGCTTTTCTTTAAATATGAAGCCTGGCCATTATCCTCTTCTAGTTTCCCTCAGCCTGTTCCCCTGTGATTTATATTCTGCGAATAACAAAGGGCAAAAGCTACTACCCTACAAAGGCTTGGATTTTATTTTATTTTATTTCGTATTTTGGGTTAATGGGCGCGTGTATGTCTATGTAAAAGAGCCAGATGCCCTAATGCAGCCGAATAAGAATCCTTGGTGTTAAGCCTAATAAGGTTCGTGGCTATTACAGGCTTCCTGGTTCATCCCCCCTTCTTCCGAGGGAAAAAAGACAGAGAAAAAAGAAGAACGAGAAAGCCAGGCTTCAGTAGCTGCAGTGTGGAATCTAACACAAGCACGAGAGAGAGAGAGAGAGAGAGAGAGAGAGAGAGAGAGAGAGAGAGAGAGAGAGAGAGAGAGCGCAGGAGCCCAAATTTATTATTTATGAGCCACAGACAAGGGCCAGGATATGAACAAGGGCAAAGGATATTTCAAGGAGAATGTGGCAGCTGCCATCGGCCCAGCCTGTGTCCTTTAGGGAAGGGGTGGACCTTTCCATGACACTTCCAGACAGCACAAAACACAGTCCAATTTACCGGTGATCCTCCTAACTGGTGCTATTCCAACCTCTTGACCCCAGTCAACCAGCAAGGCCCACTTGTCTGGGTTGAGCACAAAATACTCTTTTTTTTGGGGGGAGGGACATTTTGTGTCTGTCTTGATTACATCAAGACACAACTGGTTTGTCACATTTGTTTTTCAAATACAGGCTGTTTTCTGTTTGCAAACATGACTCTACCCATTGCTTACCATCCTGGCCCCAATGTCTAGAAGGAAACCAATCCCGTTTTTGAGATATAGTTTCCAAACCAGCGGATTTGCAAATCACTGAGCAATTTGGGGAATTATACTTTGAAAAATACATAACGTTTTCTTTCTTTGATGACAACTTTGGCAGTTCCACTGGTTGTGGGAACCAGAGAGCAGAGATGCTGGGGGCTGTCATTCACAAGAACTGACTTTACTTGGCATAATGCAAGTGCAGATGGGTCCCCAACAGATCTGTGATGGATGGATGAAGAATGATACTGTATATGGGGCAGCTAAAGTGGAAGACTTGGCACACTATGTTCTGCATTGCCAATTGTATACCAATATTAGAAAATTATATTTAAGCCCCTATCCTAGATGCTGGGGGGATTGGGATGATAATAAGAAACTTGTCTATTTGTTGTGTGGGAGAAATCACCATTTAACTAATAAAGTTGGAGTTTTTGCCGTAAAAGCAGCATTTCTGAGGAAGCAGGTGGTTGGTAAGGGTGTGATCTAGTTGGATCAAGATATATATTAAATGTGAATATATCCCTTGCAGCTCTTGAGCAAGAACTATGTAATATTATTATTATTTATTTATTTATTTGTTACACTTATATCCTGCCCATCTTCCAAAACAGAACTCTGGGCGGCTAACAATAAAACAATACTACAAAAAGGAAAACAAGAAATCAGAAGAAAAATTCCAATAAAATAGGGAGGGCCAATACCCTCCAGAAAAGATGATGCGGGCGGCAAAGAGAGGGAAAAATACTTAAGTAAAAAGTGTTAATGTATTGTATACTTATTAGTACTTGGATGTGTGTGTTTTTATCTTGTGGCCTTGAAATGGTTTAATCGACTTATTCAATAAAGCTTTGATTGATTTGTATATGCATTCTGCATACATTCTGGATGTACCCTGATTGCTGAAACAGTCCTTCGGGTGGACTGTTCAGTGTCTTAGTCCTTCTTCTGATCCACCCCAATTTTCTAACGCAACTGGTTTGCTACCAGCTCGTTGATTCTACCACATCAGGCTGAATTAGCCATTACCGTTCTCCTTCAGTTCAGTTCTGTTTCCCCCCCCCTCCCATTTCTTGAGTGAAGAGGGCTGTTACGTAGTGATATCCCAGAAGGGATGGCAGGAGTGACTTTGAAAACAAAGTAAAAGATGTCCCAGCATCCCTGCTGGTAGAAGGACAGATGACAGGGCCAACACTTCAGAGTAAATGCAGCAGCCACTGCAGGTTCCTTTGTTGCTTGCTTGCTTGTGTATTTATACAGGAGTTCAAAACTCTCACCACTCCTTAAGGAAATGAATACTCTTTTTTACTTCCTCCTTTATCCTCACAACATCCCTGTGCAGTAGGCTGAGGGAGCTCTGTGGCTAAGACAGGAATAAAACCTGGATCTTTTATGTCCCACTGCAGCACTCAACCACCGTTACCATACTGGTTCATCACAGATATGCCCCCACTAGTTGTGACCACACATCACAACAATCCATGGTTTGCATCAAACCTGGTTTGGTTGCTTAAGCAACAAGTGCTGAAAAAAAGTGGCGTTTTTATCTTCTGCCTCCCCCCCCCCCCAGCCAGTTTGTTTCACTCCCCTTTCTATGTTTCTTTTCAGGATGGATATCTGGCAAACGTTAAACCGTTGTTATATGCCAGGGCTGTTCAACTTTGAACAGGCGGAGGTCTACTTTTTCCAGCCCAAAGTGCCTGAGGGCTACTACCCTAAAACCTCTCCTTACAAATTTTATCCATTCTGAGCACATGCTCATAAGTAAAACGAAAATTGTAAATAGAGCAGTGGTTTCCCATAGGAATGTATTGAAAACCAATTAATCCGTTCTGGAGGGAACAGATTTCAATGCACCGTGGCCCTTGAACTGCCCCGCTCAGCTGAGACAGTGGGCTGGCAGACCTAGAACTTTGCTGGGGCAGTGGTGGTCCTTGGGGTGGGGGAGGGAGGGGTGGAGAACTTATCTCCTCACTTTTTTTCATTGATGGCCGGTGGGCTACTTTTGAACCCTTTGCAGGCTACCAGTAGCCTCCAGTCAAACCTATTGTGCAGGCCTGTTATATGCCATCAAGTCACCTCTGACTGATGGCAATGCAATGAATGAGTAATCTCCATGGTGCCCTGTCCCCAACGGCCCTGTTCAGCTGTTGTAAGTTCAAACCCATGGCTTCCTTTAAGGACTCAGTCCATCTCATGTTTGGCTTTTCTCCTTTCCTGCTGCCTGCCACCTTTCCCAGTACTACTGTCTTTCCAAGAGAATTCTGCCTTCTCACGATAAGCCCAAAAGGAGACAATGGAGACTGTAAGTAAGAGCAAATGGTATTCTCATTCTCCATCCTCCAACAGCTCCATTTGTAGCTCCCAGCAACTCTGGAACACAAACTGCACGTGTTGGCTGCAGATATTTTGGCCTCCATATTTTGGCAGGTTCTGTGCAGTCTGGAGATTGAAAATGTGCTGGCAATCAGTACAGATCTGACACTCTTTGTCTATTGCTTTTCAAAACGGTTGGAGCGGGAGAATGCCCTGTGAACTTAAAAAGCAGTGTAACATGATTTCTGTTTCACATTTTCCAGTTTGTTAGAAAGAGAGGTTGCTCACCAGGACCCTAGCCATATGGAAAGGGTCCTGGTGAGAACCATGGTGTGTTCTGCTGCTCTGATCATCTCCCCAGGTGAACACACTGCAGGTGATTCTTGATGTCACATGTTGTAACTTGCAAAGTGCAGCTGATCTTACTGTCTGATCAGAATGTGGGAGTCTGAGGCTGGAACCATTGTACAGCAGTATTTCTACTGTTTTTCTTTGAGGGGGTTGGAGGCTGATATACTCATGGTGAGGTGGAAAGAGACGTCTTTTTCTGGGGCTCATTCAGGCAGAGTGCAGGCCCCTACCATTAAGCAGACGGAGGCAGGAAGACAGGCCAGCAAGTCGGCTGTGAGGAGGCAAAGCAGGCGGAGCTGTTCTCTGGGCCCCACAAGCAAGCCCCTTCTTCTCGGGTTCAAAGGAGGAGGAAGCTGCCCCATTGCTGATGTTCACCTAAAAATCGCCTGCACATCTGATGGGAGATAGCACCTAGACAGAAACACATCATCATCTCCAGAAGTGCAGTGCCTTGGGCCAGCACTGGTGTCTTCTCTTGGTTTGTAACGGTCTGTTGTTTTTTCCAGTCCAAGTTTAAAGTGTTGTTTCTTACCTATAAAGCACTTTATAGGAGAGATCTGAGAGTCTTCCTCACTCCAGAGGACTGAAACTGTATGTATGTATGTATGTATGTATGTATGTATGTATGTATGTATGTATGTATGTATGTATGTATGTATGTATGTATGTATGTACGGACGGACGGACAGATAGATAGATAGATAGATAGATAGATAGATAGATAGATAGATAGATAGATAGATAGATAGATATTATTTATTATTTATTTGTTTGTTGCATTTTTATACCGCCCATCTTCCGAACGGAACTCTGGGGGGGTTACAATTGAAATAAAACCAAAAATCTATAACAAATAAAGAAAAAAGCAAGAGAGAACTAGTGAAATAAGGAGGGGGAGACCCTCCACAAGAGGCGCGGGTGGCAAAAAAAAAAAAAGGAATTAAGTAAAAAGGTTGCCATATGCCTCTTTAAAAAGTAGGGGTTTCAGAGCCTTTTTAAAGGCAGCAGCTCACTATGAAGATGGTTCCACAACGTGGGGCCCACCACGTTACGCGTGAGTGATTTCCGCGCCTCCCTGGGTGTGGCCACCCTAAGTGAGCGCACCTGCGCCATTCTAGTGAGCCTGACCCCAGTTGACCTCTGGGAGATATGCTCTGACAGGTACTCTGGTCCCAAGCCATGGAGGGTTTTGAAAATCAAAACCAGGACCTTGAACCTTATCTGGAGGACAACGGGCAACCAATGCAGGCGAGCCAGAACTGAGGTGATGTGATCGAATCTACGAGCACCCACCACCAGTCTGGCCGCCGCATTCTGCACCCGCTGGAGCCTTCGGACTAAGGTCAAGGGCAACACCACGTAGAGGGCATTGCAGTAGTTGATCCTCAAGATCCCGAGGGCCTGCACAACTGTCCTCAGGGAGGACTCATCAAGGTACTGGTGGATCTGGGCGATCCTGCGGAGATGGATGAAAGCAGCCCTGGAGACTGCCATCACCTGGGCTTCAGGGAGAGGGCTGAATCCAGGACCATGCCCAGATTCCTGGCCCTATCTGTAGGCTGGAGGGAACCACCCCATACTAGGGAGGGGATCATTGTACCCAGATGAGGGTGCCCCGAAGAACAGAACCTTCTCCGGGTTCAGCTTGAACTGCTTGGTCCTGGTCCATTCCAAGACCGCCTCCAGGCACAGGTCGAGGAAGCATACTCTGCAGAAGAAGAAAAGGAGAGATAGAGCTGCGTGTCATCAGCGTACCGACTGACAGCAAACTCCAAATCTCCTGATGATCTCCGCCAGCAGCCTCATATAAACATTGAACAGCATGGGGGAGATTACCGACCCCTGGGGCACCCCACAGGGGAGTGTCCAAGGAGCTGAGAAATCATCCCCCAGCTAAACCCGCTGAGACTGGCCGCCGAGGAAGGAACGGAGCCAGCAAAGAGGAGAGCCCCCAATTCCCAGCCTCAGCAAGCTGGTCCAGCAGGTTACCATGGTCGATGAACTCTAAGATCTCTGGAAAGGATTGTGCTGGGTTGCAGGGAGCATGGTACACCAGCACAATACCAAACTTATCTGGCTGACCCACTGATAGATTAAGGCATTCTACCCCAAGTCACACCAATGCCGCAGATCTGCTAATATAAAGAGATTCCCTGTAGACGATGGCCACCCCCCTCCACCCCCTGACCCTCCGACCTGCCGGCCCACTGGACCTGAAACCTGGGGGGCACAGCAGGGAGAAGGAAGCCCCTCCCTCTGCGCCCACCCAGGTCTCAGTGATGCAAGCCAGGTTGGCTCGCTCATCCACGATAGCATCGTGGATAATAGGGATCTTATTTTGAACTGACCTGGCATCTATCTAGATAGATAGATAGATAGATACAGTATGATGCGCGTTCTGTAGTAGAAACAACATGAATATAGTTCAGAGAAATAATACTTCTCATCTCTGGAGCTGAGATATAATCCTGGCTCACAGCTTGCCCTTCAACAATAACACTAGCTTGGACTTCACAATTGCCATGGAATGTATATTTCCTTTCCTTCTGCTAAAAACAAAGCAGTCACTTCAAGTCCGTTTGTTGTTTGGCACTTTTAAGAGAGACGTCAGCTATGCTTAGTGTGAAGTCGGGGCCGAAGTGAGAGTTGGATGAGCGCCCAATCCAGTCAGCTGGAAGTTACATCCTGCACAGGCACCTAAATGTCAATACCCACCACCCCATTTTTAAAACAGCCAGAACTGTGCTAACTCCTTGGATTCTGCCCGCCCTCCATGTCGCCTCTCTCGTTTTCCTACTGATATGACCGTACTTTCTTTCAGATGCAATAAATCATCTTGGAGAGCACCACAATCTAGGGCACTGCCAGCTATCATTTGGAATTGTGGATGACACTTAAAAAGATAATAACAAGTAAACAAAGCCCAGGAGAAAAAATGTATCTTGAAATTTGCTGTTCAGGTTAGTAGCAATAAGTAATTAACAAGCCAAAACAAAAAGATAAGTGATTCCCAGAACCTCTGAAAATGTGGAAAAGAATAGGGGCCACATATGCAGAAGAAAGTGCTGCCTAGATGCCCTAAGCACATCCAATCTTGCCTGATTTCAGAAGCTAAGCAGGGTCAACCCTGGTTAGTACTTGGATGGGAGACCACCAGGGAATACCAGGTGCTGTAGGCGCCTGGAGTAGGAACTGGCAAACCACGCCAGTACTCCTTCCAAGAAAACTCCATGGACATGGGGTCATGAGGAGTCAGTCACGACTATAATGATACAACACACACACATAAAGAAGAAAGGATTAGTGGAGGTAAACTCAGCCATACTTTGAATGTATTCTGTCCAGATAATAACCTTTGAACTGGAAGTGACCCAATGGATCAGTTGAGTCCTAGCCCTGTCAAGGAGGCCCAGCAGGGAATTAAACTCCTAGCCTTGAGATATCCAACAGTTCTGACTGATAATTGCTTCTCTAGGACCTATTCAGACTTGAAGGAACAGCTCAGAATTGACAGATAAAGTGTAGATCATAGAAACAAAGAAGTGTTGGAGGGGATCCAGAGGGTCATCTAGTCCAGTGGTTCCCAACCTGGGGGCCGGGACCCATTTGGGGTTGAACGACCATTTCACAGGGATTGCCATGAGCCAGTGAAGAAAAAGGCAGAAACGGCTTGGGTCTGGAGGGGGAGGGAGAGGAAGGGGTGGGGAAGAGCGAGTTGCAGCTTGATAGGTTGGAGGGGATGTCAGTCAATGACACCGGAGGCTGCGATTGGCTGAGGGTGCCTGTAGGGGAAGTTCTCTATGGCACCTGTGGCAGTGGCCTGCCAAAGGGGGCTTGTGGCCTCTTCCAAGCAGGGCAAGGGGGGGTCACCACAACATGAGGAACTGTATTAAAGGGTCAAGGCATTAGGAAGGTTGGGAACCACTGATCTAGTCTACCCCAAGAACCAGATGTTCAACTAGCATACTAACTAGTTGCACCTGTGGTGGCCAACAGGTGATGCTCTTTCTTAGTTTGGCCATAAAGGATATTCTATTTAAACCAAGCATTGACAAATTCAAAATTATCATGGGGTCTAGCAAGACGTTGGCAAGGGGGTGGGGGGAGAGGGAGAAAGGTCTGGAGTTGAACAATTTCGACTGCAGATTTCATAATACTGTTGTGTATTGATCTGTATTCCTTGATCTGTCTGCCAGGGGTCTTGCCATTTTTGATGATGTTCTGATTGCTGGGAAAGACCCCCAGGAACTAGTTGGGTGTATCCGTGCTGTGTTACTCAAATTTAAAGAGGTGGGGCTGCAGCTAAAAAAGGAAAAATGCAGTTTTAGGGTGCCATCTGTGGATTTCTTGGGGTTTAAAATTGATGCAATGGGCATCCACCCCACTGACTCTAAAATTAAAGCCATTACTGAGGCACCATGCCCACGGAACAAGACGGAGTTACAGTCATTCCTGGGACTTATTAACTTTTATTGTTCATTCCTACCTCAGAAAGCTTCAATAGCGGAACCGTTGCACAAACTATTGAAGAAAAAGAGTGTGTGGTTTTGGGCTCAGGCACAGCAGAAGGCTTTTGACACCTTACGGGGCATGCTGACTAGCAGGAGCGTCCTTGCTCATTATGACGAGTCAAAACCTCTTGTCCTGGCATGTGATGCCTCTCAGTATGGGCTGGGAGCTGTGCTGAGCCATAGGGAAGCAGATGGGTCGGAAAAGCCCATCTCATTCTATTCTCGTACGTTATCATCAACGGAGCGCAACTACGCACAAATTGACAAGGAAGCCCTGGCAATAGTGGCAGGGATTAAAAAGTTTCATGACTATTTATACGGTCGCCACTTCTTCCTTGAAACTGACCACAAGCCTCTGTTAGGATTGTTCAACCCGAACAAACAGACACCGCAGATTCTCTCCCCCAGAATGTTGCGATGGTCTATATTCCTGAATGGGTTCCAGTACACCCTGACCCATGTTCCAGGGAAAAGGTTGTGCCACGCTGATGCACTAAGTCGCTTGCCCCTTCCTGGTGTGTGCGATGCAGATCCTGCCCCAGCTGAATGAGTGATGATGCTGAAACACTTCCGGGGCCCCCTGTAACTGCCACTGAAATAGCTGAGAGAACAAGGAAAGATCCCGCTCTCTCCCGTGTGCTCACTTGGGCGGGGAGGGGATGGCCAGGTGGCCCACATGAGGAAAAATTTAGAACATACGCAACAAGGCAACATGAGCTATCCCTGCATAAGGGCTGTCTCCTGTGGGGAGACAGGGTAATCATCCCAGCACCACTGAGAAACAGGGTTCTGGATACACTGCACTTGGGGCATCCGGGAATGGTCAGGATGAAGTCGCTGGCCTGATGCTATGTATGGTGGCCTGGGATGGACCAAGAGGTTGAACGATGGGTACGGACATGCAAGACATGTCAGGAAGTACGCCCAGAAGTGGCCAGAGCACCAGTCCGCTGGTGGGAGCAGACCCGGACTCCCTGGAGCCGGCTGCACTTAGATTTTGCTGGGCCATTCCAAGGAAAGGTTTTTTTTGTTATCGTTGATGCGTATTTTAAATGGTTAGAGGTGGCTATGGTTCCCAGCATGTCATCAGCTGCAGTAATCAAAGTGTTGAGACAGCTGTTCGCAACCCACGGGTTGCCTGAGACCATTGTGTCAGACAATGGAGCAGCCTTTGTATCCCTAGAATTCAAGGCATTCCTGGCTGATAATTTCATAAGAGGGGTCACCTCAGCTCCTTTTCATCCCTCATCCAATGGGAAGGCTGAGCGCATGGTGCAGAAAGCCAAAGGATATATTGCACGCTTGATGGAAGGTGACTGGTCAACGCGCATTGCCCGAATGTTGTTCTTGCAGCATGCGACGCCGTGTACTACTACGGGCAAGTCACCAGCAGAGCTGCTCCTAGGTAGAAGAAGTGCTGGACTAACGGTGCTGGACTATCAGTCCGCTCCTCCTCAGACAAAATGCCAAATTCCCCTGCCGGAGGCGGGAAGGCGCATCCAAAGTCACGTGTGGCCAGTTAATATATATTTTTATTTTTTTAACTTACTTTTTCCGAAATGCCGATGCATAGATATTTCGATTAACCCATTCTTTTGATCTTGCCTTCTGTACACGGGGCAGGGGCAGCAGAGGGGGCAAGCGTCCCGGGTGATGTGAGCAGAGCCCCTCCGCTGGCAAGGATATTTTGCTCAAAGGGAGGGGAGGGTGTCGGGTCTGGCTGCAAGTGAGCCCACCCAGAGAGCGGCGGCGGCGGGGCACACAGGGCGATGAAGCTGAGAGAAGCCTCTCCCGCCCCGCCCCCAAAAACCAACCCAGCTGCTCTGCTTCAGGGAAACACGATGGCCGCCGACAAGTCCTCGGGACAACCCAGGGGCCTTTCGGGCTTGACTGCTGGCTTGTGGCCTCTGACCACAAATGACAGCCGGGTATTGATGCATCACCGTGGTAGTTTTTTTAAAAAATAAAAGAAAGCAGAAACCGGACATTGCAAGTAAGCTTCGAATGGGCACGTGAGGTAGTAATGGATTCTCTTCGCATGGTGAGGACAGAGAAAGAGGGTGGGGGCGAAGGGAGACCACGTGATTGAAGATGGCAAGGGTCTCGTGAAGGCGGCCAAAGTCCACCCAGACAAAATGCCAAACCGCAAGGCTAGAGCACCTCCACAGGCAGAGAGCGACTCTACAAGGTATTTTGCTCCTGAAGATTTGGTCTGGGTGAGAAATTATGCCAGAGGTCCCCTGTGGGTGCCAGGGGTGATCACCAGAACGTCTGGTGATTCGATCACGTGACCATTGAAGATGGCAGGGTCTGGCGTAGGCACATGGACCAACTGACGCGCAGAGCGCCCAGTAGAGTTGGTACAGGTGTGGGAGAATTGCAGCCCGAGAGTGACACTACCCCCATGAATGAGTCACAGCTGCAAGATCAGAGCGGAGATGCCCCAGGAGTGCAGGTACCAGTGGCTTCAGCAAATGAATCTGCTCCTGCAAGTCCTCATGGTGCCGAGGAACAGATCAGAGACACTGAGTTGTCTGAAACCCCCTCCGTGTCAGACAAAGCTATTACAGTAGACTCTCCACCACAGACACTGCCTGCTGAAGCCCCTGCAACACCCGTAGTCAGGAGGTCAATTAGAAGTCGCAGGGCCCCACAATATCTAAAGGATTACGTGTGCTGTGCCCACCAGGGGGGAAGGGGTATTGTGTATTGATCTGTATTCCTATTGGTTTCTGTTCCTGTTCCAAAGGGAACAGGCCTATTGATTTATTCAAGTTGCTGCATTTGGATCCTCAATCCTATTGGTCTCTGCCAAAAGGCAGCTTTGTGATTGGTTGTAATTGTTCCCTCCAAAATGTATCTTTTCCTGGCTCCTATAAATGTAGCTCCCTCTCCCCAGTCCCCAGTCTTGTTCTCTCCCTGAATAAAGAGCTGTTACACTAGAAGCTGTCTCCAGCCTGCTATGTCTAAGAGCTGAAATCACTGATGAAATCACTAAAACCCACGCTACTACAAATACCAAATGTACTAAAGCTGTTCAGAATAGTCAAAAGTCTGCTACACGCTGACCCCCAGGCGGATAACACAGACCACTCTGTATCTCGCTGCAAAGAAGTTGCACAATACTTTGGAGGAAAAATTGAACAGATCCAGACTACCTTGGAGGCTGCTATTGAACCAGAGCCTGTAAACTAAACACCCTGCCCTCCTTGTCCTGTATTAATGGATGAATTTCATCTCCTACAGTCGGATGATGTGGTCAGAACCCTTGGGAGGTGAGTTCCACCACATGTGTGTTGGACCCTTGCCCCTCATGGATCATAAAAGCTTCCAGAGTAGGTATGGCAGACTGGTTAGGAAGAGTAGTGAATGCCTCCTTACAACAGGGCAGGATTCTGGCATGCTTAAAGGAGGCAATACTAAAAGCGCTGTTAAAAAAGCCCTCCTTAGACCCAATGATACTGAACAATTACCAACCAGTATTGAATATCCCATTCTTAGGGAAAGTTCTAGAGTGGGTTGTGGCCTTGCAGCTCCAGAGGTTTCTGGCTTCATGCATGGCTATGGGACTGAGACAGCAATGGTTGCATTGGTAGATGACTTACACAGAGAAATGGATAGGGGATCTGTGTCCCTTTTGGTTTTGCTAGACCTCCCAGCTGCTTTTGATACTATAGACCAGGCATGTCCAAACTTCAGCCCTCCAGATGTTTTGGACCGCAACTCCCACAGTCCTTTGCCATTGGCAATCTAAGCTTAGAATTCTACACTTGATCCTAGCCAAAAGCTTAGAATTCTGGGAGTTGTGGTCCAAAACATCAGGAGGGATGAAGTTTGGACATGCCTTCTATAGACCATGACATCCTCCTGACTTGTCTCTCTGAAATGGGAATTGGGGGCACTGCATTAAAGTGGCTCTGGTCCTTCCTGCAAGAAGGAACACAGAAAGTGGTGTTATGTGATTCATGTTTGACACCACGACCGTTGACCTGTGGAGTTGCCCGGGTTCTGTTCTGTCTCCTATGTTATTTAACATGTTTTGACACCATGACCGTTGACCTGTGGAGTTGCCCAGGTTCTGTTCTGTCTCCTATGTTATTTAACATCTTTTGACACCATGACTGTTGACCTGTGGAGTTGCCCGGGTTCTGTTCTGTCTCCTATGTTATTTAACATCTATATGTAACCACTGGGGGAGATTATTCCGCTGCCTGAGCCGCCCCTCTTGACTAAAGAATTAAATCAAATACAGGTTAAAAGAGAGGAGGTTTTAGGACTAATTGATAAATTGAGGATTAACAAGTCACCGGGCCCAGATGGCATCCACCCAAGGGTTATTAGGGAACTGAGAAATGAAATTGCAGATCTCAACTTAATATGCAACTTGTCTCTTCAAGCCACAGTGCCGGAGGACTGTAATTAACTGGATGTCACACCAATTTTTAAAAAACAAAATGGGGGACCCAGGAAACTCCAGACATCTGTCCCAGGAAGATGGTGGAAGGCCTCATCCAAGAGAAAATCTTAAAACACATAAAAGAACAAACCTTGCTGAGAGAAAATCAGCATGGCTTCTGTAAGGGTAAATCTTGTCTTACAAATTTTAGAATTTTTGAAAATAAATAAATAAATATTTGGGTAAATGGATAAGTAAATCTGGATTTTAAAGGCTTTTGACACAGTCCCTCACCAAAGGCTGCTGAAAATTGCATAGTCAGGGGATAAGAGGGCAGGTCCTCTTATGGATTGAGAACTGGTTGAGATGAAACAAAGAGTAGGTGTCAATGGAAATTTTCACAATGGAGAGAAGTGGATACCCAGGTCACAGGGCTGTGTCCTGGGACCGGTGCTTTTCAATCTGTTCATAAATGACCTGGAGACAGGGATAAACAGTGTTGTGGCCAAGTTTGCAGATGACACAAAACTTTTCCATGTGGTAAAAACCAGAGAAGATTGTGAAGAGCTCCAGAAGGATCTCTCCAAACTGGGGAATGGGCTGAGAAATGGCAAAGCGTTTTAATGTAACCAAATGTAAAGTAATGCATATTGGGGCAAAAATCCAAACTTCATCTATCAACTCATGGGCTCTGAGTTATCCGTGAGGATCAGGAAAGAGATCTTGGTGTGTTGGTGGACAGCTCCATGAGGTGTCTCCCCAATGTGTGGCAGCGGTGAAGAAGGCCAATTCCATGCTAGGAATTATCAAAAGGGGATTGAAAATAAAACAGCCAACATTATAATGCCGTTATACAAAACAATAGTAAGGCCCCACCTGGAGTATTGTGTACAATTCTGGTCACCGCATCTCAAGAAAGACATAGTGGAACTGGAAAAGGTGCAGAAGAGAGCGACTAAAATGATTACTGGGCTGGGGCAATGAAGAAAGGCTAAAACAATTGGGCCTCTTCAGTCTGGAAAAAACAGACTTGAGGGGGATATGATTGAGACATACAAAATAATGCAGGGTATGAGTAAAGTGGATAGAGGGAAGCTCTTCTCCCTCTCTCAAAATACCAGAACTAGGGGACATACATTCAAATTGAGTGCTGGGAGAGTAAGAACTGACAAAAGGCCTTTTTGGCTGCGCGTTGTAAGTCTATGGAACTCCCTGCCACAGGATGTGGTGATGGCATCTGGCCTGGATGCCTTTAAAAGGGGATTGGACAGATTCCTAGAGGAAAAGTCCATCACGGGTTACAAACCATGATGGAGATGTGTAATCTCTAGGCTTTAAACCAGGGTACTTCAAGGGCCAGATGCAGGGGAGTGGTATCAGGAGACAGATATCTAGTCTCATGCGCTCCCAAACGCATCTGGTGGGGCCGCTGTGAGATACAGGAAGCTGGACTAGATGGGCCTTTGGCCTGATCCAGCATGGCTCTTCTTATGTTCTTATGTTCTTATTATCAGGTCTTTGGGGGTTAAGTGCCACCAGTATGCTGATGATACCCAGCTCCACCTCCGAATTCTAACGGAGCTACTATCTCAACTTTACATGAATGTTTAGCTGCAGTAATTAACTGGATGAGGAGGAACAAAATGAAACTAAATCCAGACAAGACAGAGGTGCTCCTGGTCAGTCAAAAGGGAGAACAGAGTTCCGTCCGGAAGATGGGTGGTATAGAAATATAACAAATAAATAATAAATAAATAAATAAATAACAAGGGATAGGGATGCAACTTGTACTGAATAGGGTCACCCTCCAATTGAAAAAAACAGGTATGCACTTGGGGTGCTCTTGGACTCATCTTTGAGCTTGGATACCCAGGTCACAGTTGTGTCCAGGAGCACATTTGCACAATTAGGGCTGGTATACCAGTTACGCCTGTTTCTTGGGAAACCAGCTCTGGCCACAGTGACACATGCCCTAGTAACGTCCCAGCTCGACTACTGTAAAGCACTACCGATGAAAAGTTTCAGGAAACTTCAACAGGTCCAAAATTCAGCAACCAGACTGCTGACTGGGGCAGGGTACAGAGATCACATTACACCCCTATTAAAGCAGCTCCACTGGCTGCCAATCAGCTATCGGGAACAATTCAAGGTCCTGACCTTGACCTAGAAAGCATGATACGACCTGGGTCCTAGCTACCTCAAAGATCTAATCTCACAGTATGAACAGACTTGGGTGTTAAGGTCATCAGGAGAGGCCCTTCTCTCCATCCCGCCACCCTCACAGGTACGTCTTGTGGGAACCCATGAAAGGGCCTTCTTGGCTGCTGTGCCCAGACTCTGGAACTCCCTCCCACTAGAGGCCAGGACTGCCTCATCTCTGTTGTGTTGTCCCTTCGGAAACAGGCAAAGGCCTTTCTCTTCAGGCAAGCTTTCCCTGAATGATGGATTACCTATTATGTGTCTTTAATATGAATTGATAGGCTCACATAGACTTTGTGTTTATGACTACTTATAACCTTATGTGTTTACATTTATGCTATGTTTTCGATGTTAGTTTTTAATAACTTTTAAATGGAATTTTACTCTCTTTTTAACTGTGCAAACTTTCTTGTAGCTTTAATGTAAAATGATATCTATTAATGCTGTAAGATGTCCCTCAATTTCCTGTTCTCAATACCTGAACATGTCTTAATTGTACTGAACTGTATATTATTGGTCATTATTTTAATCCGCCTTGGGTCCTTTTCCAAGGAGAAAGGTAAGGTAAAAATACCCTAAAATACAATACAATACAATACAATACAATAAATAGAGAAAGCGGGATACATGTGCATGTACACCTAGAATGGACCCTTGTATAGCAAGTGGTTTATTTAACAGAAAATCCATTTAAAGGAAAAAAATTCCAGAAATAGGGGGAAAAACAGATTCGTCTATGGGGCAAATCCGTACAACATAAAAACAGTCGCAATTAGGGATTACTCGGTTTTCAATGCATTCCTATGGGAAATTTGTACACAGGAAAATTTGCTTAACAGAAATTCATTTGGAACGAATTAATTCCTTTATACAAGGTTCCACTGTAATTACTTGCATTACACATATGCAGTTTTTACAAGTGTATACTTTAGAACATTAGGTGTTCCAAATGGTTTCTAGCTTTAGCCGTTCAGTTCTTTAATTCCAGTAAATCCCTTTGCACTTTCCTGTCTGGATTTCAGCTGCTTTCCATGAGAAGGAAGCAAGGGCAGGCATTTGACGGGCGGCTTTTGCCCAAAAGGATGATGGTGATGGAAATGCATGCAGTCCTGTCAAGTGATGGTGAACAGGGGCAACTTTTTAAAACATGGCTTTTCCACTCAGTCAATAGGAAGCAGCCCCCTGAAGGCCTCTGCCCAGTTTCTGCTTAATATGAATTTCTTTATATTGGCCGTAAGCAGATGGAAGTGGGGTGTTGTTTCCCTGCCCCCTGCCCCTCCCCACCTTTCTGTTCAATGCCCGGCACTGCCTGAGAAATGAGGGAGCTGCTTTGTTAGTGGCCGCAGAACGCATGAAAAGGCAGACTTGGCATGCCGGCCGCTCACCTGTTTTCTGCCATCAGTGGGTGATAAATAGCTGAGCGGAACCTGCTGCTCCCCCTTGGAAAAGCTTTTTCAGAGGGCGCCACAGCATCGCACACGTACGAGGACTGCCAGAAGCTGGCACAGCGGAGGGTGGAGCAATTCTGGCTTTGCCCCAGGGCACCAACGTTCAGAAAGTGCTGCCTTTTCTTTTCCTGCTAGGAGTGGGAAAAGGTGTTAGAGGATTTTTCTTTATGTCATGGGCAAGAGTGGTTTCTGGACACTAGGAGGTTTGACTTGGGATGGTTAGTTTTAGGGAGCAAAATATCTTGGACACTAATATTTCACACAGAAATTTGACCAAGGGTCCCATCTTGAAGTAAGTCCTCAGGAACAGGGCTGAGACTTAGAACAGGCAAAGCAAGGATGGCAGTGTCTTGGCCTTTGATTGAACCACGTTTAATCTCGAGTAGCCTGTTCAAGGTTCACTCAGCCTTCCATCCTTTCGAGGTCATTAACAGGAGTTCTCAGCTTGCAGGGGTGGTGGCGGTGGTGGTGGGAGAGGGGCAATGTGTAGCCTGCGTAATTACTTGTAAACGACCTATAGAGTGCTTTAAGTGCTGTGGGTGGTATATAAGCAGCATTCTTTGCTTTGTTTTTGGTCATGGTAAAATGGGAGCTGTAATCCCTCATTTGTTGTTGTTAAGTCGTTCAGTCATGTCCGACTCTTCGTGACCCCATGGACCAGAGCTCGCCAGGCCTTCCTGTCTTCCACTGCCTCCCAGAGTTTGGTCAAATCCATATTGGTTGCATCGATTGCACCATCCAACCATCTCACTTCTCTGCCATCCTCTTTTCCTTTTGCCTTCAGTCTTTCCCAACCTCAGGGACTTTTCCAAGGAGTCCTCTCTCCTCATGAGGTGGCCAAAGTACTGGAGCCTCAGCTTCAAAATCTGTCCTTCCAGTGAACATTCGGGGTCGATTTCTTTCAGGGTGGATAGGTTTGATCTCCTTGCAGTCCAGGGGACTCTCAAGACTCTCCTCCAGCACCACATACGTACATAATCCCTCATACATATGACTAAAATCCAGTATTACATGCTCTCCCTGTTCCCTAACATCATCACCATTGTTTCAGAATTGCAGGACTTATGGATAATCTCTCTCTCTCTTTCTCTCCTTTCAGTACATTTCAGTGCTGGCAAGTCCCAACTCACCCTTACAGATACACACTTCCTTGCTCGCCATTTGTTCATTTGAATTAAGCCTCCATCTGTCAAGTTCTTGGCTGTGAAAGCTGCTCTTGCCTTCTGGTATGAAATGTTTAAACAGGTTTCTCACTAACACATTGTGTTGGAAAATATAATTGTGTAATGTGGTGGTGGTGGTGGTGGGAAATAACATTTCGAAAACAAATAGCCAAGGATATTTCCATAGCAAAAGGCAGTTTAATATTACACAAGTTGCGCTCCCAAACTTTTGGGTGTCTAAGTATTTTTTATACAAATGTGAAATGAATTCAATGTTTTAAAGAAACACGAAGGCTGCCTACCATAAAGTAGAGAATTCAGCAGTTTTTCTATGAAGCCAGATCTGTTTCGGGGACTGGGGATTACTTCTAACTAAGCAATTTCCTGACAGTGAGAGCCATTCAACAGTGGAATGGAACAGCTTTGCCTCCCAATATCGTGGTTGCCCCAGAGCTGGAGGTTTTCAAGGAAAGATTGAGCAGCCATGTGTCTGGGATGGTATGAGGTCTCCTGCCTTGGGCAGGGGGTTGATCTAGAAGACCTCCAAGGACACTTCCATCCCTATGATATTCTATGATTCTATGCTCAGCACCCAGTTATATTAATATATTCTCTTTTGTTCAAGATTGTGGTCATCTTTCTTCAGGTTCAAATGGGTCTCCTTGCTTTCCCTTCTCATCTCTCTTTAACACATGGATACAAAGATGCAACAAAAAGGATGCTTATCTGCTCCAAATCCTTGGGTAGATCCTAATGATGATGGGAGAGTATTGCCAAGGACAACAATGCTGGTTTTTCGGAGAGATGGCATGTCTTGCAGCCTTTTGTAAAGTTCACCAGCAAATGTGCTCAAGATGTCGGTATCACTAGGAACGTTTGCTCAAACTTAATCTTCTCGATCGCTTTTGATAACTGGTGGCCACTTCTTTGCAAGACAGAGGCCACTTATTTGGGTAGTAGCTGGACAGAAAATGTTTGCTTTGGAAGATAACCAGGGAAAAGACAGAAGCCTCATGCATGCTCCAGGTTTATGCTGTTTACCTGTTGGTGGGGGGGAGATGCTACGTTATAAACACAGTCTCCTCATAGAAGACCTGAGTTGCAAAAAATTAATCCATGGGCTGTATCTCCAGTTGCGGAAACTGGGGCATTGGGAAGCGAGATTGTTTAACATCCTCCCGTTGGCTGGATGGCGAGACGTTTCAGAGACAGGACTGTCTAGCTTTGATTTCCTCCGGATGAGAGAGCGCTGCATATCTGTGGCGTTTTACAATGTTTGCTTCGTGTACGGAGAGGCAAGAAGAGAAGAGCATTAAGTGGAAGCAAAGAGGCTTCCGTGTAAGGATGATCCGTGTGATCAGATCTCCAGGGAGACATATTCAGTGTCTCAAAGTATTCAACCAACGCTGTGATCTCTCACCGGCTCTCATATAGGCAAACACTAGGATTTCTATTTATGTGTGCATCCACCATGGTTTCAACTCTGATTCTGTGTGTGTGTGTGTGTGTGTGTGTGTGTGTGTGTGTGTGTGTGTGTGTGTGTGTGTGTGTGTGTGTGTGTGTGTGTGTGTGTGTGTGTTTCTTTAGCTTTGAAAGGCAGCCAGACACCATTTATGCAAATGGGGGGGATGAGTATTTGTGTGTGAATGAGGTATATATGTGTCCATTTGTGGTTGTGGGTGTCAGTGTGACTGTGTGCGGCAGTGTATAAAAGACAGGGAGAATGGGGAAAAGGTAAGGCATCTTTTCTCTGACCCTGATAAGGTTACCCATTGGGTAAGATGGCCCTTGGCGTGAAACAGATGAGTTTAGCTCCCAGGTTCCTCATTTCCAAAAGAGATGAGGGGTTTGGCTATGCAGAATTTGATTCATCAGCTGTATCACCCATCACTCAAACCACAAAGGCAGTTGACATCTGAAAGGCTGCACAGAGACTTGTATATCTTCTGGAAACTGGAAGCAGTGTCGTGATATCCTGACCTATAACAAATCATTGCCTTGACTATAGCCAGCCCCAGAGTCCAAAACTGATGACAGCAGGAAGGAAGGATCGGGTCTTTTGTAAAGCCAGTGTCTCTCAGTTGCCTATTTCAGACCAAACCATCCTTCTGTCTTTAACAATACGACAGGAATATGCTGTGGCTTGTCTCAGCGAATGTAAAGATTGCAGCTAACCCAGGCGCAAGGGCAGGGAAGTGTGAGGGGCATGGGGGATGCGGGCCTAGGTCCTGTGACTGAAAAAGTCCCGGGGCTTCAAACCTGCAAGCCCAAACACCAATATACTTCTGCTTTCTGGATATAGGTATGCTACCTGAGGAAATCTAGCTAGCACAATACAAAGGGACACAATTCTACATTGTTCTCCCCCCTACTTTTCTCTGCCCCACACAAGTCAATGGCACAGAGTTACCGAGGAACTACCTCTTATTGCTCTGTTGAAATGCCTCCCTTCGACATGAGGGTTGGTGTCATGTGGGTTACATATTTATTTATTACTTATTTATTTTTGCATTTGTATACCATGGCCAGTTTTCCCCAAAGGGAGCTCTGGGCAGTTTACCTAAAGCACCATAATAGAAAACAACAAATAATAATAAAACTAAAAGAACAATAATGCAAGACAAGACATAATGCAAGACAATAATGATACATAAAGAGAGGCAGGCAGAGAGCAAGCCACCAACTAATCTGTGGAGAGGTGAGACCTCACAACCAAATGTTGCAGTATGGAACGCTCCTGTTCAGAACTTCAGCTGATATATTTTCCCCTGGCTGCTCTTTCTTTCCTCAATCAAGTCAATAGATCACCTTCTATGGTCTATCAGGAAATTCAGCCCTTACCGGCCCATGGCGGTTTCCTATCTCCTTTCCTTCCCCTTTTCCATGTTGGTAGGTGTGGGTGTGTGTGGTACTCACCCCACAGGGGTAGAGGACTTAGGCACAGAGATAGAGAGATCAGAGCCACTTCACATCTCCCCCAGGAAGGCAACTGCCAATGACCCATACTTAATGGGTGTTGGGAAGGACGGCATAGGTGGGACTTTCATACACCCCAGGCCATTGTCCATCTAAGGAGCCTATTCAGACTAGGGTGGGGAGAAACCAAGGCAAATCATCAATTGGAAGCCCCCCCCACCAGCTTTTCTCAGACTGAATAAACTACTGGGATGAGTAGCAAAATGTTTCGATCTCCCAAGAAAAGGAGTCCAGTTGCCATGACTCAACTCCTAGATAACCTTGCCTGGATGGCTGGGAATCTCCACCAAACATACTGGTGTTTCATCTGATTTGGATTCAGATGTTGAACAGTGACAGGCACCTCCATCTTAGAACATTTAAAAATTACTGAAGATGAATGAGGAAATGAGTGACCCTGACAAAGCAGTAAGATGGCACCTCCCAGCCCTGTGAAGCTTATTATCTCTCTATCTCTAGTTTTCCAACTGTACAATTTTAGTTCCCTAGCCTTTTGGCCTTTCCTTTTCCCCTTCTGAACCATTGATGTATCCAGAACTGCTGGATAGTTCGTGGTTTAGTCATCTGGCTGCAGAGGTGGAGTCTGGGAATTCAGCTCCCCACTGTGCCTTCTCAACAGGGACTGGACACAGTGATCTACAGGGTCCCTTCAAACACCGCTGTTCTAAGATTACCATCGCTATCACAATCATCATCATCATAACTGGGCACTGGACAAAATAATGCAGGACATGAGTAAAGTGGATAGAAGGACACTCTTCTCCCTCTCACAAAATACCAGAACTAGGGGGACATACACTCAAACTGAGGGTTGGGAGAGTTAGAACAGACAAAGGAAAATATTTTCTTCCCAGCGTGTTGTTATTCTGTGGAACTCCTTGCCACGGGATGTGGTGATGGCATCTGGCCTGGATACCTTCAAAAAGGGATTGGACAGATTCCTGGAGGAAAAGTCCATCCCAGGTTACAAACCATGATGGAGATGTGTCATCTCCAGGCTTAAAACCAGGGTACTTCAAGGGCGAGATGCAGAGGAGTGGTATGAACAGATATCTAGTCTCGTGCGCTCCCAGAGGCATCTGGTGGGGCCACTGTGAGATACAGGAAGCTTGACTAGATGGGCCTTTGGCCTGATCCAGCATGGCTTTTCTTATGTTCTTATGAGACAGGAAGTTCAGACCAGGCAGTCTTAAGTAATGCAACAGATATTTTTTTAACTTCACAAAATATTTTTGGTACCTCTTTAAATCTTGGGATCCAATGGTTGTTGGCACCTTGGCTTTTCAAAGCATTGACTCAGAATTGGAATGCAATCATGTAGCACCTAAAAGAAATTCATGTTGGCCCTTGGGATCCTTTGTAGCAATGTTTTGTAAAAACAGTCTTTTCCACACCTACATCAGTGCATGTACTTCTAGGGAACAAATGGCGCTACACCACATGGCATATTTTTATTCTAACTTGGGGGTCAAGGCCAAGGCGTGAACCCCCACCCCCCACCCTAGAAGGGAGAACTTTACTGGTTTCTGTGGTAAACCTCATGGTCTGAGTAATACTTCTGACATACAGGGAACATTAAATGTGAAGAACATTTTATACTGAGGTATGCTCAGGCACTTGGTTTTTTCCTTTTCCCTTTTTTCCAGGGTAAGACGCCAAGTTGTATAATTTGTGTAGGTACACACAGCGTCTATTAATATACACTGCCATCATCACGGACGTCTAAAAGGAGGATGTGTGTGCTAAGGAAGCACAAGGAACAATCTATTTCCTGAGAGGATTTGGTGTTTTCTCCTTCAGTTGCCTCTTCTCCTTCCTCCTCCTCCTCCTCCTCCTCCTCTTTCAGGCTATTAAAAGAAGGTGCCATGCACTTGGAGGCCTGTGAAAAATTAAAAACTGTCTGAAGGAAAGTTGTGAAAAACCTCTGGTTACGGCTGCGGCTCAAGAATCCCAGCTATGTTATGTCAGAATGCTTAATTTGTGAGGCTGCCATTTAATGAATGGAAAGATACGGCACAAGCAGGAAGTGGAGGGAGGCTGTGAAAATAAAATTCCGGTGCCTGGGTTGGGAACGCAGACCTCGGCCTAATATATCTGAGTGTACAGTATATAAGGTTACAAGGAGGCATTGAGAGGTGCACATTCTCTGGCAGTGAACCAGTTGCCACTTAAAGGCTGTGATTAATTTCCAAAATCAGAGGGATGCAGTGTTTTCCTGAGGTGTGGTTATTTAGTGGTGAGAGGAAGCCACTCTGCACATGCCCAGACATGTTTTTCCAGCTTCTTGTGTTCTTTTAGAGGTCCTGTGAGACATATAGCATGGATTAGACTCAGGGATCAGTCACTAGCGGACGTGAACTCTCATGACCTCGCTGCTTGTCTGCTCCTCTTCTTGAATGTCAAGATTAGAGGAAAGAAAACCTGATTCAAAGAGCGAATCTGTTGCATGCTGAATGGTCTGGCTGTCATAGGGGGAGCTTTGCATACATGTAGTGTGCATGTCACCTTTCTTTGTCCTGATTGGTTTTCAGAAGGCAAGCACAGACTTCATTTGCAAGTCTAATTTTATGGCACATGCAGCGTTGACCAAATCATGAATTTTGGAACTCTAATACAGTATTAATTTCGCTTTAATATGACTTTACGACCAACACAGCACTGAATGAACACTCTTGACAACGACATGAAGTTGTCCTGGGTTCACCCGGACTTAGCCGACAACCATGCCAAGTGAAAGGCAAAAAACCAGAATAGCAGAGCCCGCCACCAAGTGGGACAAAGGCTAAGAAGAAGAAGAAGAATATGTCTTTAGTTTCTGACTATAGGCCACCTGCAGAACTTGGGATGCTATATTGTAAAAGGAACTCATTGGCTGCAATCCTGTTGTGGTGCTACGCAAAAAAGTGTAACCTTTGGAGGGCAAACCAAATCAAGGTATGAAACCTCCACAGACATTATCTGTGGTGTGCCGATCCACGCCACGATTGCTCCCACCTCCAACCACTGTGCACTTTATATGCTAGATTGCCCATTACTTAAATTTCCTAAGTCATTTCTTGCATTGTACATTGTTGATACATTGAGCAAAACCCTGTTGTGTAACTTTTCTCTGGTGTGACTCTGATTAGGAGCCAGAACAACTGAATTTAGACGGCGTTCTAACATCCCCTCTTCTTTGGGTTCCCGGGCTTTCTAGAACTCTCTTTTTGTGGTGGGGAAGCCTTTGAGAGCCTTTGGGATGAGGCGAGTAACCTTGAAGAGAAAAGCAAATTGCCAGCTGAACTCATCAGTGAGTGGGGGGCAATCTCACATCCTGACCCTAACCATTTCTAGAACACCTTGAATTCAACATGTTGACCACAGCAGACCATGGTCTCTAATACAGTTTACTGAACTCCAGCTATCTCGTTGTTGCTCATTCTGGTGTACTGGATCGAGTAATGGACAAGGTAACTTTCAGGAGGGACAACAGGATGTATCCAAAGCTTTCTGCCACTCAGGGTTCCAGTGCCACCCAAGGGTAAATATAGCTTGGGAGGAGTTTCTTTGGTGTTAAAATATCAAATAAATATGTACTTCTTTGGCCCAAACTACAGTGGTACCTTGTATAAAGGAATTAATTCCTTCCAAACGAAATTATGTTAAGCAAATTTTCCTTTATATAAATTTCCCATAGGAATGCATTGAAAATGGAGTAATCCCATTTTTATGTTGTACGGATTTGGCCCATAGGTGATTATGTTAAGCAAATTTCCCCTGTCTCCAGAATATTTTATGTTGTACAAATTTTATGTTATACAAGTTGTTTGTTATACAAGGGTCCACTGTATGTTCTTCATTTTATTTTAGAATGGAATTCCACGCTGTACTTTATAACACCTTCTAAGCCCACTGAACAAAATAACCACTGATACATTTTAAGAAAGCTAATCTGTCAAAGTGCAAGGTAATCCCAATTTTTACAAGTGTAACAGTACAGGAGGAGTTATTGTTTATTCTAGATAAACTGAACTGTATTTTTTAAAAGGTTGGCTTGTGACTATTTCTCTCCTTGTAAAAGAGGAGAGAATAAAATACAAGAGACGGGGAGTGGTAGAATTCTTTCACATCTAGATTTCCTCAGCTGAGGTATCCCATATGACTCATATATGCAAATACTGTCTATTAATCTTTGGGATATTTTGAAATACAGTATATCACTTATGGGAAGGCTATTTAAAATTTAATTTCTGGGTGTTTCTAAAAATGGCAGCAGCTATTTATGTAACATTTGGTCCCAGATGGTGGTTTATGTTGACTTTGAGCATGGTGTGAAAATTCCAGAAGTTGAGTGTGAATTTCACTGAGGCCAAGGATTTTCTTTCTTTCTTTCTTTCTTTCTTTCTTTCTTTCTTTCTTTCTTTCTTTCTTTCTTTCTTTCTTTCTTTCTTTCTTTCTTTCTTTCTTTCTTTCTTAAAATAATGCACACACAGCACTTAGATGTAGGTCAGTAAGTAACACAGGTGACAAACGGAGTACAAAGTTTTTCTGACATTTAACAGCAGGCAGGAGGAAAATATATATATAAGAAGGCCTTGTATGCAGCAACTGACACTGAAAACCAGATCTGTAATCCACTCTCCGAAGTGTTTGGAAAAGGTTTTCGTTTGGAGTTCTGTGTGTTTTGTGTTCAAGTGTTTCACCTGTGATTTTAATCTGGCCAATGCACCTCTCCCTCCGTTGTAACATTCTTAGACAAGCTGTGCCTGATCTAATCTTATGTACTTTGGCCACATCTCCTGGAAATGCAAACGTTTCCAAGGCAATTGAAATAGTGAGTGCACACTTTTATTATAGTTGAGAAGGATTAAGCAGCTCTGTTCACAAAAGGAAGTTTGTGATGCTTAGTTTATATTTGGCCAAAGTGTCAAGAAAAGGCAACGTTTTCATTGTTGTGTCTGGGCGGACAATGTTTCTCTCTCTCTCTCTCTCTCTCTCTCTCTCTCTCTCTCTCTCTGGTATAATGTGTCAAGTTCTTTGTATTTTATAGATAATTTGAATCTGACAGCTCAAGGTGGTCATAAAAATGAGTAAAAACAAGTCAGAAATAAAAGAGTGGCATGATAATGACATGATTTTAAAACAGTCATCATAGAGGCAGTGCAAGAGAAAATATATATATATATCCTAGTCACCCGTCTCCCTACCCAAAGAAACCCTGATAGAAGATTGGCTATACCAAAAAATTGCAACTAATCGACAGGAAACAAAATGGTAAGGAACTGAATGACACTCCCTTGAGAAAGAATTCCACCATTCAGCAAAAGTTCCATCCACCCATCAGAGATGTGCTGTGCTTTGGATCACTCAGGAGTTCACCTTTCTAAATGGGAGGCTGGGTTGATCCATAATTTCTGAGCTTCAGGATGCAGTCGCCTCTTGAAATAATGCAACCGTGGATCTGCATAATATTTGCGTGCTGGAGGCAGCTACAGCAGGGCACACGAAGCCTTGTACCTTTGACTCTGCTCTGTGTCAGAAAACAGTCTGCAGCAATTGTAGTGACATGTGTTGGGAAGCGTGACAAATCCCTCCTCGCCAGCTGAGTCTTCCAGCAAAGAGCTTTTGTATGGCTTAATACTAAGCGGCGGGGGGGGGGATAATACAACACTTAAGCAAAACAATCAGGTGTTTAGGAACTGTTTCACTCCTCTCATTTTTAAAGGGTATGTTGATAACCAATATTAAAATTAATTAGCAGAGTTTAAAAAGCTTTGTTTTTTTTTTTTTCAAAAATATAGACATTCAAGGTTTTTGCTATTTTCTAAAAGGAATAGATTTGTTTTTAAAAAGGCAGACATTCAAGTTTTTAAAATATTTTTTCTGGGTGTGGGTATGGTGTATTAAATAGTTCTGGACTTCTTTTCATGAGAGGTGGTTCAAATCCCTACTCATTTGTGAGAAAAGCAGAGCAGGCAGGTGGGGGCGGTGGGTGGGTAGCATTTGCAAACCATTTGTCCATTCCACATGCTTTGAAAACTCTGACCTGCTTGTGCATAGAGCGAGGGCTTCTGGCCTGCTGGTGTGGCCACATGCCAAGAAACGCAGAATAACGGTTTCAAAATCTTATCGTATTGTATGTTTCTGTCAGTTTCAGGAACGCTAGACATTTGGGGCATGCACTTTATCTATTTTGCAAAATGTCCCCCTATATCTTTGACATACCCTTCCAAAACAAGAAGAAGATGTTTATGCTTTCAAATAAAAGGGATAGGAGATGTTGCCTCCACTCTAGTTATGGACAACATCCGAAGCACCAAAAGCTCGTTGGACCCTCTGTACTCTTCTATTGTCTTTAATTTATTTTTTTCTCCTGTTTTGGCTTCGTTCCTCTCCTTCCTTTTTTGTCCTGGAAGGTGATTGTGGAGGGTGACATTCAGAAATCTAGAAGCCGGCCTGGGCATCATGCCAAAGGTAAACCACTAGCCATTTATGGTGACCTGCCAAGTCTTGACAGCGCTGTTTTGTTTGTAATTTCCAGGCCACATTTGACCTGACGTTTGCAGACACATTTCTTTTCATTATCTGAGAAAGAGACACTACGTGCCCTCTTTTTAGGAGCAGGTTTCAAGATGTGGCTTGGAGGCACAGTGTGCCATTTGATCAGAGGCATAGCTAGGGCTTCCCGAGCCCGGGGCAACAGTCAGTTTTTGTGCCCCCCCCATTGCAAAATATAATCTGGATAGTGGGTGGGGGGCAGTGGCAGGGGGAGTCAGTAGGCAATTTGGCACCCCCTAATTGCTGCACCCAGGGTGCCCCGCCCCCTTGCCCTCCCCAGGCTACGCCCCTGCATTTGATGGCACATCAGAGTTCAAGCGACCATACTTGGTCCATCTCCTTCAGTTTTTGATATTGTGAAGTGGCTTAATAAGTGACCCGCTTCACGGGACTGGAAATTGAACACTTCCTCTGGCAGATGGGCATGGCAAAGGAAAAAAATATTTAAGACTGTGTAATAGATCATCACCACCAGTGTGCTGCGTCAATTGTTTTTACATACATACATTCTTTGCCTTATCTTAAATAGCCAGTTAACAAACTGCCAGTGACTTACAGAATGTGAGGCAAAGTAACAATTTTAAAAAATACTTTTGAAAATGGATGCAGCTCATAAAACATGGTCTACTCCATGGTCTAAAAAAATCACTTCCTCTGCTCCTTTGCCAATGAGCAGAAGAAGTTAATTGATTTGCCAGTATCCTGAAGTCGCTTGCTTATTATACCACTTCGCGACACTGGCAAATTAAAACTGAAAGGCTTGTTTTCGATCGGTTCCACTTATCACAGGCATTGAAACTGATTGAAACCAACACAATTCTACCTGTACCCAAAAAGGGGATCCCCACAACAAGGGTTCAGAAAGGTATGGACAACACCAATCTGTAGGTGGGCTGGTTTGCTCTAACAAAGCCAGGGACTCATCTCCATCCTTAAGGACCTTTGTACATGACCCCTAAACTCCGCCGCAAATGGCTCCCAGCTCCGGAGCTTAAAATTGTTTCCCCACCAGCTCCGGAGTTTACAGATAATTAATTGCGACCACGCCCACCTAAGCGCGTCCCATCACACTTTTCATGTACCTGCTCTTGGAGGGTGAAAATCACCAAATCCGGATGTAATCTGGTGAGTGCGGGCTCTCCTCGCTTCTTTGTTGTTGTTTTTTGCCTCCCGCCCCTTTAAGAGAAGGAATGCGGCTCGGGGCGGCTTGGACCGGCAAACGGAGGTGAGCCTGCATTCTTTTCTCCCTTTTTTTCTCCCTCCCCTCACGCAGACAGAACAAGGAAGTGCGGCGGGGGTGGGAACGCAGGAAGAGCAACGAACCCCCAAGATCTCTGGTCCGAATTTAAGTGGCCAGCGGATCTTAGGGGTCGTGTGAAAAGGCCTATTTATGCAGTGGATCAAATGGGAGCTAAATGCTGTTATACCGGTAGTCAGCTTCAAAGAAACTTGTTATCTGTGCTGCATTAGTGTTTCCTGGCATTTCTTTCAATTCATGGGTTGCAAAGTACCGTTGGAGGCAGCCTTTAGCATTTCTTTATTCATACTTCTTAAAAACAACGTGCACACAGTTTGCAAATGAAGGTTGTCTTGGCCCTCAGGAAAGCAACAAAATCCTGAAGTTTTTCGAAGTCCCACAAGGATCTCGCATTGCACAAGCATGCTCAAAAGGGTTGCCCTCGACAATGCATGTCGTCAAAACAAAATGGAGAAAGGGGACTGAGGGGAAAAGGGAATAATGTGGCGGCACTTTAAGGATTAACAGTTCATTATGAAAGTGCCTGAACTGTTGTGTTGTCATTGTACCATTAAGACATGCGGTATAAAAATAAATAAATAAATAAATAAATACATTTACCCATGCATTAACTGCTTGGTACAGTACATTCATTTAATATATATTCATTTAATATATATATATTCTGCAATTTTTGTTTCTTTGCATGCTTTATGTCAGCTGAAAAAGAAACACCATGGATTTTACCTAGATACATTTGTGGTTTTTTGATAGTTGTTTTTACTCTTAACAAACAGGTATCTGCTGCTGGATTTACAGGTACAGTACTGTAATTGGAAATCATATGGGGGAAGAGTTTGTCCTTGTGAACAGAGCGATTTGATTGGTTGGCGTCTTGATGAAGGTTTCGCTTTCCAACCACCTTGGTGATCAAAGCAACCCCGTGATTTGCCAACGCGTGGAAAGATAAATGTGGGCGTAAATCAGTTGGTGAATAACTTTAAGATTTAGGGAAGGAAAGGCTCCAAGCCTGACGGAGCACAGCGACAGCGGACAGTGGCTAGAAAACGAAGCGACTCCCCGTTTTAACCAGCCACTGCTACCACAAAGCACGAGAAAAAGGGAGTGTGCATCTGCGCATGCGCTGTCTTCCATTGACTATGAATCACTCGCTCTCCCGGAGAGGGAGGAAGGCAACGAGGAGGCTTGGGCGCATGCGTAAAATCCTTTACACCCTCAAGACCCCGTGAAGGACGGTTCTGAGGCGCGCAACCCCGCTTCCCAGTTCCGACTGGTCATTTTTTTTAATCCGGCACGACGCGCTCTGATTGGCTCTAGTGCCCTGTCAAACAGCAGTGGAGGTATCCACCTAATAACATTGCACGGATTGGTTGACGGCGCCCTTCGCACTTCCTCGTCCTCCGGTTGGTCCTTCGCCCCGCTCAGGTCCCGCCCACCGCCCTATCCGCTCCTGCGCTCGAGGTCTGACAGCGTGAAGAACGTAAGAGGCCGGGCCGCTCCCTTACGGTTAAACAAAACATAGTCCCTTGTTTGGGGGTGCTGCTGCTGGGGCAAAACAGCTGAAGGAAGGAAGGAAGGGGCCACTGCGCAGGCCCGCTAGGCGCTTCGGCCTCAACCACGGGCAGGCCTGGAAGGAGGAGGAGGCGGAGTCGCCCCTGAGAGCGAGCGAATGAGCGAGCGCCGCGGAAGCACACGAGAGTGGAGGAAGGAGGGGCGTGTGTGATGCGTCCTCCCCCCGCCTTTTCCCTCCCGCCCTCCCCTCTGGACTGGCTGGGCGGGCAGGCCTCGCGGAAGTAGTTCCGGCCTGGGCCGCGTCGCCTAAAAATAGCGAGCCGTGGGTATCCGTGCGCCGGTGTCAGTGTCTCCCGAGGAAGCCTGGCGTCGGGAGGCGGCGGCGGCGGCTGAGGAGGAGGAGGAGGAGGAGGAGGAGGAGGAGGAAGAGCAGAAAAAGAGGGGGGGCACCCGGTGAGTGAGGGACCGGGGGGGGGTCCGCCTGGGATAGTGGCGGGCGGGCGGGCGGGCGGGGGGGGTGCTTGCCTGTGGAGGAGACGAAGGGGCACGAGGAAGGAAGCGGGGCGCCGGGCGCGCGCGGGGGGGGGGGGGGGCTGGAGGGCAAAGGGGGGTCTCCGGGGGGGGTCTCTGGTGGTGGGGGTGGGGGTGGAAGGACGAGGTTCCTCGCCGCCCCTCCGGGCTTTGGGGTCCGGGGTGGGCGGGTGGAAGTCGGCGCGGGATTTTCCTGCCCCCGAGACGCCTGAGTCGACGCGTACACACGTGTCGAGGGAGATGCGTGTCTGGCAGGGCGATGTGCCTCGTTTGGGCGCGCACACGCCTGGCTCCAGGTATCTGAACGTCGGGTCTCTTGGGGGTGGCTGGGGTTTTATATCTATCTATCTATCTATCTATCTATCTATCTATCTATCTATCTATCTATATCTATATCTATATCTATATCTATCTATCTATCTATCTATCTATCTATCTATCTAAGAGAGAGAGAGAGATTAGATAGATAGATAGATATAGATATATAGATACACACAGGCACACACACACACACACACACACACTTGTTTGTTTATTTTGCTTGCCTATGGGCAGCAAGGAGAGCGAACTGTGTTATAATAATAAGCCTGGGAGGTTGTGCCTGTCCGTGCCTGTATACAAGTATTATATGTATATGTGTGTGCAGAGATGTATTTCAAGATAAGAAAAGGAGGGGTGGTGGTGGTTGCCCCTCTTTGGGGTCTTGCAGGGTTTTGGGGGTTGGCAGAAGAGAGAAAACAGAGGCCAAAGTGGGGATGTGATGCTTTCTTTGTGCGTCTCCTGCTCTTCTGGTTCTTTCCTCTCCATTGCATTTCTGTAGGGTTGGGAGAGAGAAAGAGACATATATCTATTTGAAAAGTCCAGTGCTTCTTTCCTGTCCAGAGTAGCACTTGAAAGGCATGTTTCCAAGTGCTACTTGAAATGACCCCAAAGCAGAAAAAGCAGAACACTTTGCTTGAGATCTCCAAAAAATAAGGACACCTTGACCCCCCACCGACTCCCCTGCCCTAGTTTTCTGCCTCTCACTATTTTTCCTGCCCCCTTTGGTTGAGCTTGAATGTTTTGCTAAGTGGGAGAAATGGGGAATGAAACCAAATGTTCAGGGCAGTGTTGGCGACCCATTTCTGTAGGCACCCAACATCCCCCCTTCACAGCCACCTATATTCAGGTTAAATTGCTGTATGGGCCCTTTGCAAAAAAATTAGTGGGATTTGAAAAGCAGTTTGGGCGCTCGGTCTATAAAAGGTTTGCCATCACTGGTTTAGGGTCATGGGGTTTTGTAAGAAGAGAGAATCCTCCCCGCGGTGCATCTTGAGGGAGGCAGGAGAGACGTGGGGTTGGGGAGAGAGGAAGGAAGGATGCAGGCTGCCTTCTTGTTGACAGAATCATGTTCCTTCTCAATCCCCCACTTAATTCGCTCACATGCTCTCCTGGAGATATCCTTCCTTGCCCTCCTTTTCTTAAGCTTCACTTCCTAATGTCGAGAAGAGGTAACTAGACAGGAAAGGGGGTGAAATTAGGCAGCAAATGGTTACAGAAGAGCCTCCCCCCCCCCCGGCGCTGGGGTTCAGCTCTCTCTGGGTTTGCGTGGATCCCCTTGGATGCTGAAATTAAGCGTAGCGTATCTTAACGTGGAAAGGAGGACAGCTGAATTTCTGCAGATTTTGGTTGCTGGGGAAAGCAATAGATCTCTTGAATTTCGCCTACCCCCATTTTGCATATACGAGACACAGATGGATTTCTGTAAAACTGGCACAGGAAACATAATGGGTGGAGCAGAAGGAAAGCCAGGCTGCAAATTAGAAGGTAAGAGATTGAGTTTTGTATTCAGGGTCCAAGCCTTCCCGGGGCTAACTTCGTTATTGGCTGTGTAACAGAAAATAATTCTGTTTAATCCCAAATGAGGGGGTTTTGTTACTTTCTTTCTTTCTTAAGCTGTGAGCCTTGGTATTGACAAATATCAGGTTTTGGCTAGAAATATTGACTCACATTCTGTAAAATCAATACTGTACAGATACTTGCTCTGGAAATGAATTGTAGGGAAGACTACCATGGAAACTGTTTCTCATATTCGCCAGACAGTTTCATCTTCCAGTTTCCTTGTGGTAAAAATGTTGGTTACTGTTGCATTTTAAAAATAAAAGGTTGCATTTTAAAAAAAGGAAACTATGTTAAGCTTTATTTTGATTGGCCAAGGGAAAAAATAAAGGTTACAACAAAATAGAGAATTGTTATTGTCTTTGAATGAAATACTAGTTTTCAATGTTCACACTGAGGATAACTAAGTGGCAGGTATTTTTCTTTTTGGTTGACACTGGGATCATGGATTGCCATTAAATCTGCATTATAGATAACTATGGCCTTGCCACAAATGCTTGTATAGCCTTGTATGTATATTTCTTATGCAAAATGCTTCATTTTCAAACAGCATCTGTCAACCCAGAGTAGAAGAGAGTTGAACAGTATGCCACTTTTTAAAAATGTTGTGTTTTAGATGAGGGAAGTAATGTGTGGCTTCCTAAAAAAATCATCAGGGGCTCTGTTCAGTACAATAATTCACAAAAGGTTCAGAAATGGCATTGATGTTGAAGAATTTCAGACTTAAGCTTATTAATAACACATTGAAAGGTAGCTTGTTATCTCCCCCAAGACTTCTTAAGAGTAGGCTTTTGTTGTTCTAGTGGTAACTGGTTTTTCCTTTTTTTTTTTTAACATGAAGTCTTAAAGGAGCAGCAACACATAATTGACTATCTGTAGATGAAAACACTCTTGTTTATTTTGTGAAAACCAAGCTTTGTGCTTTGGTAGCAATCACAGTTATTTTTTAGCCTACTTACTAACATGCCATTTATGTTTATTTGGTATTTCTAAGAAGAATCAGACTCTCATTTAACACTTTGATCTGATACTGGATTTCAGTAATTGGAAGGCAATTTGGGATTTTAAAATAATTTATAAAGTCAGATAAGATGCTAACACTAGTTTACAATCTAGAGGACATAATGAATTAAGGGTGAGAAGGTTGGTGTAGATCGATGTAGCGAGCTGTAAAGTAAATCTTAAATTATATTCATTGCATCTTCTGTATTGAAGATGGTGTTAGGTAAAGGGAAGACCCTTAGGTTGGAATTATAGATAGTATATTGTCACTTGGAAAATATATTTAAGGATTGGCTGTCATGAAAAGTAGCATTTTATCCTTGTATCTTTGTAACATTTCTGTTGGAGATATCTCTGTGGGTTTGCTATCACAATGGAATTACTGGAAGGTTTAAGATGTAATGGGTGTTTAACTGCTGTTGAATTTGTGTTGATACTGGATGTTGTTAAAGGCAGAGAGTCATTGGGAAATGTAACCAGTGAGGATTATGCTCTAAGGTTTTCAATATAGAAGAGAAGGGAAATTCTGGAGTTGTGATTTTGTCAAGCTTGTGATTCTGGTCTGAGGGCAATATCATTTTTTTACAGTTTCCCTTAGCACCTTTTGAAGCACCCCCTTTTTGTGACTGCTCTAACTGTTCAAGATACTTAATCTGAAGATTAAGATTAAGCTCCTAAACTCAATGTCTTAATGGACATGTTCAGGAATTACATTGACAGACTTTCACGAGAGTAATATCCCTTGAAGAAGAGCCATGCTTTTGTTTACACTTCTCATCACATTCAGCAGCATTATTGTGGGTCACAGTGGGTTCACCATTGTGAGAAAAAGCGTATATAAATAAAATATTTTTTAAAAACACACACTGGTCCAGATATTGTCATATACCATAATAGTGAAGGAATTTATGATAGTGTGTGTTAGGATATATGCTTAACATTGGCTGAATTTTAGTCAGCAATGTGAAAAAAATCCTAGCACTTGGTGGTGAATTTTCAAGTCAGTTTAGTGAAATAAATGGCCAGATTTTAATCCATGTCTCCATTTGGCTGAAGTTTCTGAAGCATGGTTTTTAATATCAGCAATGATTTTGTGATATTTTGTCAGTATCAAAATATTGACTCTCTTTACCTGACTCTCTTTTTCACCCTATTGTTTTCTTTCAGTGCTAACTGTTATTCATTAATTTTCTAAAGCAGTTAGAATCCACTCTTGAAGGATAAATACTTCTACAGTGGTTTCCAGATGAATAATAAGACAACCCCAGCTCTTAGGGTGCAGTCTAAAAAATGCAACACAGAAGGAAAAGGGGGTGTGGAGCAAACAAGAAAAACTAGAAAAGATATGTGCTTAATGCTTGTTCTTGCAGTGGCCAATTGTGATGAAAATGGGCTGATTGTAGTCCTTAAAGAGGGCCCCATGGGCCTCTAAGAAGTAACCCTCTGATTTCACCTTTGAATGATTGTAGTGAATCTGGAAGTTCTAGAAAGCAAGCCTTTGCTGTGTTATTTGGCTTCTTCTCTCACCTTTGCAGGTAAGCCTCAGAGGTGATCACCCTCGGGTCCACTTCTCAGCAGCAAGTGTAGATGGGAGTTTCTTCAGCTTCCAGCCATTCTTTCTTCTGGTTCCTCATTTACAGTACAGTTGGAAGTCTCCTCTGCTGAAGAGCAATTGATTCTCTCACCAGAGGTCTTTTTGTAATGCATGCTGTAATGGCTTTATCTGTATCAGAGTTGCCATCTGTATCACAGCTGCCATCAGAATACGGAACCTGGAGTAGAAAATATTCTCTGCGGTTTCTTGAGATGTTTCTTTTTCTTCAAATTCTCATTTTTGGCCCTTTGCTATGCCAGTCCATCCCACACCCAGTCCTCACATTTCCTGTTTCTATAGTTTTTCCACACACATCATTGGACACATGGCATCTTACAAAGAAGAAGTGTTAAGTTTCCATATTATAATTCAATACTACAATAAAGTAGCCAAAATTGGTGTTAATTTCCATTGCTTATGGAACTTGAACTTGGGGACTTAGGAGTCTTATTTAGTATTCCTTTCAGTAGTTGTCTTATTTTGAATTTAATCTTATTTTCTAACCAGTTTTAATCCATAGAGCCACAATAGCTACTTTTTTAAAAAAAGAAAAACACATCTAGCTATTTAGAATTAACACAGTTGTCCAATTTAATTTTGCCTTGTGTTTTCGAAGATGTTTTAAAAATAATCTCAGCTGCAACAGTTGTGAATACCAGAATTCCTGTTAATGGTGGGGCAAAATATTTTCTTTGTATGAGAATTAAGTACAGTACAGCTATATGGAAAGCTTTACTTTGAATCTGCTGAATGATGGCTGTGTGACAGTTTGTATCTGCCATATCCAGGTATCAGGATTAATTGGCACAGAGAGCTTTTTGTCTATTTGGATGTAATTTTAAAGCACGGTGTGAATTGCCCTGAAGCAGTTGCATATATAAATATTCATAAATAACAATGTGTGCTGGAAAAAATTATTGGACTTCTGTTGCTGCATAGAATAGGTTTGTTTCTCTAACTTTAAGTGTTATGACATTTAGGGCTGCTGAGCCTGCTCAGTATCTGGGGATTTTGTGTGTGTGTGTGTGTGTGTGTGTGTGTGTGTGTGTGTGTGTGTGTGTTGTGTCATTATAGTAATGACCGATTAGTGGCATATAAGAAGTGGGGAAACCCTGCATCCAGTAGTCGGAACAGTCTTGTTCTGAAGAACAAATAGCTGGGAGGTAATTAGTATTTGTATACATATAATTGCCTTTGTGTCTGTTTGCTTTTGAGGAAGGTGCTACTATGCATATATGCAAACCATGCTCTTGAAATGGGTTGTGTGGCCAACAGCATACATTTTAAAGTTCCTCCATGTTAGTTTTGGGGAATTACATCAAACAGCGCAAATAACTTCATTGCTGCTCAAACATATACCTTGAATTAAAGCTACACAAGCTGTATTTCACTTTCCTGTTGTACATGAAGTCTCCAAATAGATGGACCGCCATGCAGGGGATGACACATTTCCTATCTTTCATGCTGTAACTTCATACAGTTGTGAATTTTATCTCTAGGATTTGGCCCAGTCTCAACACTGCAAAATGCTATGATAGACTTGTTACGAGATATTACTACTTCCTGAGTTTTCCTTAAATAAGACTTCCTGAAATGTGCTATGTGTGTGGATGACAGTCTAATTTAGAATGGTAGTTGGCATAGTATCCAGTGAATGAGTAAAATATAGCAACAGTTGAAAATAAATGCTGCGCCATGGCAGTTTGACTCCTACGCCTACTATGTATTGCACTGAAATAATTACTTGTGCTCCCACAATATTCTTCAGTTACACATGCTTTGTTTTCTTCTTAACCATGTTTCAGAAAAAGAAGGTTGTGCTTGAGGTGCCAAATTAACGTAAGCACAGAAAACCTGCTACTTGTATGTTGTCTGCCTGTTGCGAGGTCAGAATATTTTGTATTGATTGTTTTCACCATAGAGAACAACTTCTTGTTTAGGACTAAGTATATTGATTGCAGGCATAAATCCTACTGGGGATATTCACAGAGTACAGTAAGATGTTGAATTTTTGATTAGTTATTGTATTATGAAAATATAGTGATTTTTCAGTTTCTATCTGTGCTATATGATATTTCTGGCAAATCCAACAGGTGAAAGCACAGCCACACTGCCTCTATGTATTTTATTTTTGGTAATGCCGCATTGTTTACAGTCCCATTGAAAGAAATCCTATCCATCATAAAACTTTTTAAAATTACTGCTGTGTTGCATCTTTGGAATTTCATTATGGTTGCACAAAACAGCATTCACTACTTCCTTTCAAATCAAATAAGGGCGAGCATATACTTTTTTTTGAAATCTATTTCAAAAGTATAATTGCGTGCTTTAGCTGTAATCGTTTCAAAGCTAGGTCAGTTCTTACACTGGTGGATTATTTGGCAACATTCTTGGTAACTTGGCCTGACTTTTGAACCTGAAAAGCAGCCCCATAATTTAATGCACTTGGTTTCTTATTAGGAATGGGAAAATAATATCTAGTTCGGAGTGGTGCAAAATTCCATTGCTATGCATCTAATCTATGCCCCGCTTGTGCTGATGGAAATGGGTATATAGGTTCTTTCATCCCTGCTGGCTTTTCTTGGACTTTGTAGCCCAGTCCTGTACTCAGCTTGTCTGTGTTTGTAGCACTTACTTAAAAAGCAAAGTATTCTGCTTATATACCACCCCATACCACATCAAGTAGTCTCTGGGCGGTTCACAGTTTTAATTACAGTATGCAGGCTGCACATTGTAAAGGTAAATGTTTGCAGAATTGTAGCTTGAATTATTTCCAGGAAGGAACATTACTGCTCCCACTTCACCACTGTGTTGTACAGATTTCTGTTTCTGACAAATTGTTGTGAACTGTGCTGACCTCCCAGGCGACTGTGTCAAAAAACAAACAAATGATTTAGAGTAAGCTTTCTCCTGTTGCTGGCAGCTAAAGCACCAGATCATCCTAGATTAACAGATGTGGTATCTTAGTTGATGTTGCTTGTGTATGCTGTTAGTGCAAAACCTAGCTTTTTAAAGCTTTGGGGTTTGTTTTGGATATGGGTAGGGGAGTTTCTCTAACCTTCCCATGGCTGGCCTGGTATTTCCACTGCCTTGGAGGTGCAGCACAGCTGAGATGATGATCCCAACCATCTCATTTCCCTTTCAAACCTGATTCTGTGCTACTGAGTTGCGATGAATTGCACAGACACTTGAATGCTCATATATAAGCATTGCCTCTGGAGGAAGAACTTGTATTTATTCTAACACTGAGTGGCAGTGGCACAATGGTTCTGGGTGTTCCACTGAGAAATGCCAAACCCTAGCTTTGTCAGTGGGTTGTATCAGCGATTGGGGGTGGAGGTGTTTTCCACAGTCCCCTTAACCCCTCAAGTCAATAGGGGGTTCCTCTTAGTTTCCTTAGTACAAAGGGAAGACTATTGGTGCAGGCAGATGTACTGTAGTTGTACCGGTGTTTTAGAGTTGAAAATATTAAAATTTATTGAAGGTTTGAGCACGAAAATATTTTGATCTAACTGATATGACCTTCACAAAGTTATTTCTCAGTACAGTATAGGGAAGTTATTTCTTTAAAACCAGGATACTTCCTCCATACATGGAAACATGTTGGAGCAGTGTGGATGGTTCTGCACTAAAAATGCAAACCTAGATATATTTTGGTATATGAAGAACAGTGTCACATCTCTGGCAGTTGTCTAAATCCTTGTTTCCGATCTGTCATTCACTGCATTGAGATATTGAAGGACTCCTATAGCATTCATGTCCCACATTTAATGTCAGCAGTCAATCAAAACTTTATTGTTATGGCCACAGGCCCTTACAGTATGTGTTAATGTGGGCAAACCGTGGTGTCTGGTACTGAGAACATATTTGCATGTCTTAGTTTTATTTTTTAAATGCAGTACTGGTGTTGCTTATGGTGCCATAAACTTTCATAGATCATCTGAATATAGCATACTAGAAGCTGTTTAATATATCTAGCCTGGTGTTGAAACAGTAATTGTTAGCTTGACTGAGTTTGCTCATAATTTCCTTCATTTTTTTTGCCAACCGCCCTCTGACCCATCTTGTTGTACTGTTTTTGTACCACTCTTTTTTTAATCCTGTGAACCGCCCAGAGTTCCATATTGGAAGATGGGCGGTATAAAAATGAAATAAATAAATAAATAAATAAATTTGTATAAACTAGTCATATGTTTTGCAAACTTGGTTCCAGATTTTTAGATTTCATTCGTGTGAGCCATGTTTTTCAGGTGCATTTGTTTCAACTTCCTCTATCTTCAAGGGTTGAGGACAGATCTAAAGAGAACTGAAATGAATATCAGCCAAGTACAAAAATAGCATGATAGCTTAGATCTTGGCATCAAGTAGCTTTGTGTTATCTACAGCACAGAGCTATGTACCGCTTGATAATGTATATACTTAACATTCCAAAGGTGATCTTCATTCACTGATCCCTCCCCCCAGGAATTGATACATTTTCTTGCAATGGATTGCAAAGCAAGTATGAAACTATGTGTAAAGGGAACAGCTTCTGCCTGCATCTCCATAGGGGAGAGCATGTCCTTGGCACTGTTGGCCCATTTGGCATCAGAAATGAGCTGGGAGGGGCCATGCACAAAACAATATCCTTGTCACTGAAGACACTCTGGTTCCCCTTGCCACAGCATGGAGTGATGTCAGTTTAGGAAACCCCTGCCTTGAAATGTGTGTGTGTGTGTGTGTGTGTGTGTGTGTGTGTGCCTTGTGTGTGTGTGTGTGTGTGTGTATATATATATATATATATGCATATTGTCATAGCAAGAACATACAAAATTGGGAATCTGAATAGCTTTCCATTAACTTACAACGACATTGTCTTGCTTTCTGAATGATTTCTGAAAAAACAAAAAAAAAAAGCTAATGTGTGGTTTTTGTATTTTGGTCTGCAATTTTAAACCCACTTGAACTTGGAAATGCACCTGCATTTGGGGATGGAGCATTACTCACCACATTTCATCGTGTGGTTTGGAGTTGTCAATTCCTGTTTGAGTTTTTCCTCTTTAAAGACATGTTAGACAAATGCTCAATATATTCCAATATAAGATTCCCCCCCCCAAAAAATAGCCTTTATTTTGACAATCCTTCATGTTATAAAAGGAAAAGACAAATGAAACATTAACATAACATAGTAACCTACACTGTAACCTTACTTTTTAACTATTTTATCATAGAATCAGCTATTTATACAGTATAACAGGGTTACGTTTAATCTCCCAATTTACTTTTCCATCCTAAAAATTACAGATCTAGATTATTTACTAAACCATACTTCTTCTCAATTAACTCATTCATATATTTTCATAAGGGTTTCCAGGTTTCCATGAATTGATCATGCTTTTTCTCTTTTATATATTCTAATTTTATTAGTCAATCTCACCATCAACACTGTTTGCCATATCCTGTTCATACATGTCTGTAGTAAAAGATCCTGAGCATTTCTCCAGCTTTTAGCAGTCTCATACCTTGCTGTCACTAGTATAAGATGACATTAAACCCAGGCTGTGACAGTTGGATTTTTTGTACATATGTATGAACTACAGAGCAAGATAGTTTACACATCTATTGGCAACATTTTAATGTTATCAGCAGTTGTTTTTTACACAAGACTTGCTTTGCTCTCATTTCTAAATTTAAATAGTTTTTTTGCAGTTGTTAGAAAAAGACTTCATTTGTTATAGTGGTTTCCAAAAAAGGAGCTACAGTGGTACCTTGTATAAAGGAATTAATTCATTCCAAATGAAATTCTGTTAAGTAAAATTTCCTTTATACAAATTTCTCATAGGAATGCATTGAAAATGGAGTAATCCCTAATCGCGACCATTTTTATGTTGTATGGATTTGCCCCATAGGCGATTCTGTTAAGCAAATTTCCCTTATCTCCAGAATTTTTATGTTGTACAGATTTTAAGTTATACAAATCGTTTGTTATATGAGGGTCCACTGTATATTATTTTATCTCAGCATGTTGACCAAATTTTAAAAAATGAAGGAAATGAAATAAACAAAAAGTAGGACAAAATAGTGTGGCATTTTAATGCCAAACACATTTGGTTAGTGTGAGCTTCCCTGGTTGAAAATTAACTTCTGATGCAGAGTGTGCTTGTACTATATCCTTATATATACATGGGGCTTATGGCTGGATGAAGCAGCAGATGATAGACCAGTGATGGCGAACCTTTTAGAGACTGGTTGCCTAAACTGTGATAAAAAAAAACCCACTCATTTTTCGCAAAGTGCCCGTACAGCAATTTAACCTCAATACCAGGTGGCTGTGAAGGGGCGATGTTGGGTGCCCACAGAAAGGGCGCCGAGTGCCACTACTGGCACCCGTGCCATAGGTTCACCAAAATTGTGATACATCATCATGATGATAGACCATAATTCCTACATCATCGGTGTGGACATGGGACTGTCATGATGTTAATTGATTAAAACTGCAGGTATGATATTTTAGGTGCAGTTGCAGTACTATGAATTATTTTGACATGGACAGGTCAGAGTATGTCACTGCATGGTCCAATACTGTGTGCTGTCAGCGCATACTGTAAACCAGGGGTCCTCAAACTTAAAACAGCAAGCTGGTTCACTGTCCCTCAGACACTGTTGGGGGCCGGACTATAGGAACGATTGGTGTGCATACGCCTCGAGGCTCTCCCCGAAAGCTGAGGCCACCCCCCCCAACTCCCCACTTGTACAGTAGTTATTCTAGGAGTCAGCACACAGACACACAAGGCCGACTTCTCGGCTCCGGTCCAAGAGGTTTGGCACCTGCATGCTTCCCTCCCATTGCTTTCTGCCTTCCTGCTGCCACATGTGAGGACCTCTGGAGGAGCTGAGCAGTACATGTGCCCTGGTAGCAGTGAGGGGCCAGTCCTGCTGGGTGGCAGCCACTGGATTCCTGTTTCACTCAAGCGGGGGAGGCAAGTGTGGGGGTTCTGCAATGGCCAGTGGACCAGATTCAGGACCCTGGCGGGCTGGATCCAGCCCATGGGCCATAGTTTGAGGACCCCTGCTATAAACGGAGGGCTGATAGGTTATAATGCAAATCTGACCCAAAAGAAGGAAGAGTGGCTGCCAAAGAGATTCAAGGTTGACAGTACATTTCAACCCTTTCACTATTTGCTTGCTTGAAGAGCAACAGCAGCTGAAGCAATGAGTGGCTGGCAACAGCTGAGATGCCAGCTATGGTGGTCTACTATTTCAGTCTCTATCAGTAAACATTGGGGGCTGGAGGATAAAAGTGCAATGTAGAAGTTCTTAGGCTCCAACTCAAGTGATTTTCTGTGTGGCTCAGTGCACCTCAGCTGCACGTGCCATCTTAAATCTACAAAACTTTGAAAGGGCTGTCAATTGTTAGGTTGTAATTACCTGCAAATTTTAAGTGACTCAAATTTAGTAAACTTTACTAATAAGTAACATATAGATCCCAAGCTACAAATGAAGTTTCTGGGAGCATCCATAAAAACTGGCACATTCAAGTTCATTTTAAAAAGGTGAAAGTGATTTTGTGTTGGGTTATCCAAGGTGGGGAGCTGGATATTAATACAGGAGGCAGCATGCACCGACTTTCAGAACATGTAAGCCTCTTGTTCTGAAGAAAGCATTCGTCGTTGCAGTAAACAGGAAGGGATGGCATCACACCTTTGGTCAAAACTAGATCATAGACGTAGCCTTGTGTCCCATGTGGCTGGCTCGCTAGCTCAGCAGTTTAAGTATTTGGCTAGAGAGCCACTATTTTGCTTCCCCACTGTAGCTCCTGTGAGTAGAGGCAAGCTGTGTGTCCTTGGGCAAGCTGCAGAGTGCCCCCAGAAGAAGAGAACAGTCAACCACTTCTGAGTGTTTTCTGCCTGGAAAACCAAGGAGAAAGTTGGGTAAAAATACTCTAAATAAAATTAAGTCAGAATTGACTTCGTACATGGTAGATTTGTATTTAATCAGATTGATTTGTCTGTGAAGTTTCTCAGTCATCCAGGTGAGTTTGTCTGTAAATTGAGTCATGGCAACTGGACTTCTTTGCTTGTGAGATCAAAACGTTTCGCTACTCATCCAAGCAGCTTCATCAGTCTAAGGAAAGTTAGTGGTGAGTCCTCCATTTTATAGTTCACCTTCATTTCACATCACCCTGGCCTAAATAGGCTTGTTAGGTGGAATTGGTCTGAATAGGCTTGTTAGGTGGAGGATGGTCTTGCTAGTGGAGATGAGAAATGCTTCTGATTTGTCTGGGGATTGAGGAAAGGGCCACTTGAAAAGTAGCGGATAGATTATATCTGAGTCCCCTGCACACATGAATGGCTTCTCTGACCCCTCTCTCAAGCCACCTATTTTCTCTGTCTTATATGCGTACATCCTCATCTTTCAATGAGTGCTCTTTGTCCTTCAAATTGAGGTATACTGCTGATTCTGGCCCTGAGGTGTTGCTCCTCCTATGTTGGGCCATCCTGCTGTTTAATGGCTGTTTAGTTTCTCCAATGTAGACTCCTCTGCAGACTCCTCACTGTATTGGGCTGAGTATACTATATTGCTCCTTTTGTGTTTTGTTCCCAGGTCCTTTGGGTGGTTGAGTCTCTGCCTTACTTTGTTTGTGAGTTTGAAGTAAACAGGGATGTGGTGTTTGCCAAAAATCCCTTTAAGCTTTTCAGACACTCCAGCCATGTAGGGAATGACCAGGGTCTTCCGTCGGCTCTGGGTCTCAGGCTGATCCATTGCTCTTCTGGGTCAGGACATTGCTTTGTTGAAGGCCCATTTTGGGTATCCACAGGCCTTAAGTGCTGTCTTCAGGTGCCTGTCTTCTTTCTTCTTGGCTTCTGTGGAGGTGGGGGATGATCTGTGGTTTAGAGTCCTGATGACTCCTTATTTGTGTTTTAATTGATGGTTGGAGTCAAATAGTAAATTATTTACATCACAATTTAAATGTGATTTTTATGACAAATTAATTTTTCCCATTGAAATTGTGATTTAAATCAATCTGATTTATTTCTGAAGTTCGGAGTTGGAAAATAAGTCTGTTGATTCTCATTTCTATATATTCTCAAAGTTAAAAAAAAAACAGTTTGAGAACTATAGGTATTTCTCATGGTATCTACAAGACTGGTTGTCTGTCTTTCTGCCTGCCTGCCTGCCTGCCTTTCTGTCTTACTATCTGTCTATCAGCTTCTTAAAGTGATTTGAACTTAGGGCAACAAGTAAAGCCACCAGGATGGCTTTAGACTGTACTGTTCACGGACACCTACTGAAATTGTCAAGGTCTAACCTATATATTATATTCCCTAGAGGTGTCTCAGTTACAACTAAGTTAAGAGGAGAGGGGCATGAAATGAAAAATGCTGTATAGCGTTTATTATTAACACATTTTAAAAAGAATTTCTGAAACAAAATGAATCAAAATGAAACAATTTGTTACACTATAAATGGCTCCCCGGGTCATAGAGGCACCAAATTTGGTGGGTAGGTCCCTTGGACTCTTCCCTTTAAGCCCTCCAAATTTATAGAGTCTTGGGGTTCATGGGGCTGAGTAATTCAACTCCAAAATGGGTCCCCCAAGGAAAGAAACATTACCAAACCTCTGCTTTAAAAACAAACACTTTTCCGATTACAAATGGATTCCTGGGGGACCCAATTGGAGTTGAATAACTTGCCCCAGAGCTCTCCAAATTTGGGGGGTTACAAGGAAGAGCTTGAGGAAGCTCCACTGTAATTTCCATGTTGCTAGATGCCTGGGATTACTATTTTCTTAACTCTCCAATTACAAATGATTTTTTCTGGTTCCCAGTGGAATAACTCAGTTCCCTGAACCCCAAACCTCTCCAGATTTGGAGGGCCCAAAGGGAAGACTCCAGGGAAGCTACCTACCAAATTTGGTGCCTCTAGGACAAATAGTTTTGTTTCTAGAGCAAAACATGGCAGTTTGTTTCATTTCATCAAGAAACATGTTCTACTGTTTTCTTAATGAATTGTTACATAATGAAACAACAAAACAACAGTTTGTGATTCATTTGGTTGCCATCTCTAGTTTAGATTTAGCCTATTAACATGAAAATAAGTCTAATAGTAAATCACACATATATTGTCATATACTCATCAACAATCGTTACTGTGTGAGATTTACAAAGGGCTTTGTTGAAGGCAGGTTTTCACTATTTGTGTGTAAATGTTTTGCTATACATGCATTAATAGAGCATACATTTTGTGGTCCACAAAAACCTTTAAGACACAGTCTTGCTGAGTTTAAGTGCTTCAGTTTCTGTCATCCAGTTTTTTCTAAATGAGAACTCTTAGACAATGTTATTTTGGTTTAATAAGCTGAGTTAATGAGTCATGTGAGCATCCATGCATCCTTTCTGCTCTGTTCTTGCCTTTCTACACTTGAACTCAAAGTTTTCATAACTTTCCTGTTATATGCATATTAAGAAATGAGGGTGAGCACTCTTGGTTTATTCAGTGGGCCTTAAATGTAAGCGTGCGTAAAACTGTAATCCTTGAAGTTAGTTTTCAACAATTTCACCCACAGGTTATAAACTAGATCCCATTAGTTGAATTTATGATCCAAAAGTTCAACATTACAAACTAGAAAACAAATATCTAGTAGGAAAGAATTAGCCATGACATTAGCCTTGAACTGGATTTTTAAAATGTGACGTAATTGAAATTCAAATGACGGTGACGCAGAGACTGTATAGAACAGGCCTGCCCAACAGGCAGACCTGGGGCTACCAGTAGCCCTTGAAGGGTTCAAAAGTAGCCCGCCAGCCATCAATAAAAATGTGAGGGGATAAGTTCTCCACCTCTACCTCCGTCACCCCAATGACCACCACTACCCCAGCAAAGCTCTGGTTCTGCCAGCCCACTGTCTCAGCCGAGCGAGGCAGTTCAAGGGCCATGGCACAGTCCCCTGCTCTCCCTACTGGCTAGATGATTGGTGTGCCACCGTCTCGTGACCAGTTGAGTTGTTGGTGCAGAGCGGAGGAAGGGGAGTGGAGCGGACAGCGAGGGGTGGGGTCTTGGGTGTGCCCACCTCCTTTGTGTGGCGAGATCCCCTTCTTCTCCCCCCCTGGAGAATTCCTTCCTCCCCTCCTCCTCCTCCTCCTCCTCCTCCTGCCACCCCCACAGCTGCCTCACAGAGACTGTGACCTGCCACTCCTCCTGGTCCCCTTCTGAGCCATTCCCTCCTCCTTGCGCCACCATGGCAATGTGATTGCCCTGCTGCTGGCTTGGACCATCCCAGCTGCACAGCAAACATGGCAGAAGCTATGGGTGGCAGCAGCAAGGGAGCTGCAAGGGAGAAGGGGGTAAAAAGGAGGAGAAGTAGAGTCAACTTAGGCCCCGGGCAGGTTAGGAGGGAAAGTGCACCTTTTAAAAAAAAGTCTTCCAGCAGCCCAAGCAAGTGGAAGGGGCGATCTGTGCAAGCATGCACACGCCTCCCTTGCACCCGTCCACACCGTCCATACCATAGGAATGCATTGAAATATGTTCCCTCCAGAAAAGATTAATTGATTTTCAATGTGTTCCTATGGGAAACTGTTGCTCTAATTTTTTTTTTACTTATGAGCATATGCGCGGAACAGATAAAATTCATAAGTACTGTAGTAGCCCCCAGGCACTTTCGTCGGGAAAAAGTAGACCTTGGCCTGTTCAAAGTTGGACAGCCCTGGTATAGAACGTGTCTTTCTGAGCTGTTTGTAGAGGATAAAATGTAGGAGGAGGGGCAATTTGATCTTTAGTACCCCTTTCTACTGCAGCACCCTAAGCTTCCCTTTCACTTGGAAAAGAGGATATGATGTCCAGAAGACGGTATGATGTCACACCACTCCCTACCAATGGCTATGTGTTATTTCCAAATGTTTCTGTGTGTAACATGCAAGACTGCTTCCTTCTCTTTTCTCACTTTTTCTCTTCCTTGCTTGTACTGCTTGTTTATGTTACTTGAGTCGAACAAGTAGGTTATCATTTGGTCTTAACAATTGATAAAAGCAGGTAGCAGGAGACAGGTAAATGTTCTATGTTTCAAACTAGCAACCGATAGCCCATTTTGATGGTGCCAAACCAGGTAGTTTTTATACATAGGCTGCATCCACTATTAGGTGGATTTGTAACTGGCTGACTGATCGCATCTAAAGGGTGATCATTAATGGCTTCTCTTCAGCTTGGAGAGATGTGACCAGTGGAGTGCCCCAGGGTTCTGTTCTGGGTCCGGTGCTATTTAATGTATTTATTAATGACTTAGAGGAAGGAATCGAGAGTAGGCTGATCATATTAGCAGATGATACCAAATTGGGTGGGGTTGCTAATTCCCTAGAGCAGTGTTCCCCAAACCCCGGGCCGCGGACCGGATCCGTGGATGAATCGGCACCGGCCGCCGCCGCGCCACTCACCCCCACACAATTGCCCCCGCCGCCGCCACGCCCCGCAAGCGACGCCACCCCCGCCGCCCGCCCGCGCGACTCCCCGCCATCGGCCCCGCCCCAGGACCTTGATAGCGACCCCCCCCGCGAGATCGCCCCGTCCCTGCCGCCGCCACACCCCCGCAACCGCCCCGCCCCGCCGCCGCCGCGACCCGCCCGTGGCAATCCCCCCTCGCCCCGTCCCGCCGCCACCACGACCCCCATGTCGCCCCCGCCCGCGCCGCGCGCGACCCCCACCGCCGCGACCCCCCGCAATCGTCCCCGCACCACCGCCCGCCACGACCCCCACATCGCCCCGTCCCGCCCCGCCGCGCACACCCCCGCAACCGCCCCGCCCGCCGCCTGCTCACGGCCCCGCCAGCGGCAACCCCGCATCGCCCCGTCCCGCGGGGTGCCCCGCCCGCCCGCCGCCGCCGCCGCCGCGATCCCCCATTCGACCCGCGACCCCGCAATCGACCCCCAACCCCGCATCGTGCCGCGCGCACCGCCCCATCCCCATCCGCCCCGCCCGCGCCGCCCCGCCGCATCCCGCCCCGCCCCGCCGCCCCGCCCCGCGCCCCACCGCCCCGCCCCCCGCAACCGCCCCCGCCGCCCCGTCGCGACCCCCGCAATCACCCCCGCAATCACCCCCGTCCCACCATCGCCACCGCCGCCGCGACCCCCGCAATCACCCCCTCCCAGCAAGAAAGAAAGAAAGAAAGAAAGTAAGGAGGGAGGGAGTAAGAAAGAAAGAAAGAAAGAAAGAAAGAAAGAAAGAAAGAAAGAAAGAGAAAGGAGGGAGGGAGGGAGGGGGAGAGAAAGAAAGAAAAGAAGGGAGGGAGGGAGAAAGAAAGAAAGAAAGAAAGAAAGAAGGGAGGGAGGGAGGGGGGGAAGAGAAAGAAAGAAAGAAGGGAGGGAGAAAGAAAGAAAGAAAGAAAGGAGGGAGGGAGGGAGGGAGGGAGGGGGAGGGGGAAGAGAAAGAAAGAAAGAAGGGAGGGAGAAAGAAAGAAAGAAATTAAGAAAGAAAGGAGGGAGGGAGGGAGGGAGGGGGGAAGAGAAAGAAAGAAAGAAGGGAGGGAGAAAGAAAGAAAGAAAGAAAGAAAGAAAGAAAGAAAGAAAGAAAGAAAGAAAGAGAAAGGAGGGAGGGAGGGAGGGGGGAAGAGAAAGAAAGAAAGAAGGGAGGGAGAAAGAAAGAAAGAAAGAAAGAAAGAAAGGAGGGAGGGAGGGAGGGAGGGGGGAAGAGAAAGAAAGAAAGAAGGGAGGGAGAAAGAAAGAAAGAAAGAAAGAAAGGGGGAGAAGGAGGAAGGGATAGAGAGAGAGAAAGAAAAAGAAAGAAGGGAGAAAGGAAGGGAGGGAGGGAGGAAGGGAGGAAGGAGAGGAAGAGGAAGGAAGAAAGAAAGAAAGAAGGAGGGAGAAGGAGGAAGGGAGTAAGAAAGTAAGTAAGTAAAGGAAGGAGGGAGGGAAAGAAAAAGAAAGGGAGAGAAAGAGTGAGGGAGAGAGAGGAAGAACGAAAGGAGGAGGAGGAAGAAAGAAAGAAAGAAAATGAGGAAGCCCATGGGGGAAAAATGCGAGGAAGTAAAAACAGGGTTTCCTTGCAGCGATGCCAAGGACTCATCACACAACACTGGCTCTTCGGCTTGAGTACGGAGATGAGCACCGCCCCCTAGAGTGGGAAACGACTAGCACGCATGTGCGTCAGATCGGGGGCATTTACATTTTTTATCTTATTAAACCAAAACAAGCGGGCCAGGGAAAAATTATCAAGCATTTACCGGTCCACGGTGATAAAAAGGTTGGGGAGCACTGCCCTAGAGGATAGGATGAAAATCCAAAAGGACCTTGATAGATTAGAGTCCTGGGCTTAAGCTAACGGAATGGGGTTCAACAGAGGGAAATGTATGGTGGTGCATCTAGGTAAAAGCATGAATTGCACAGATATAGGATGGGAGACATTTGGCTGGAAAATAGTACCTGTGAAAGGGATCTGGGAGTCTGGGTGGACCACAGATTGAACATGAGTCAGCAGTGTGATGCGGAGGCCAAGAAAGCCAATGCGATTCTTGGTTGCATCAACAGAAGCATCGTGTCTAGATCAAGGGAAGTGATAGTACCAGTCTATTCTGCTCTGGTCAGCCCTCATCTGGAGTACTGTGTCCAGTTCTGTCCACCTCAATTTAAAAAGGATGTTGACAATCTTGAACGGGTCCAGAGGAGGGCGACCAGGATGGTTGAGGGTCTGGAGGAAATGTCTTATGAGGAGCGGCTTAGGGAGCTGGGAATGTTTAGCCTTACAAAAACAAGACTGAGAGGATGAGCTATGTTTAAATATTTGAAAGGATGTCACATTGAAGAAGGGACTGGTTTGTTTTCCATGGCTTCAGAGACTAGGACACGGGGAAATGGTTTCAAACTGCAGGAAAAGAGATTCAATTTAAACATTAGGAAGAATTTCATGATAGTTAGAGCTGTTCAGCAATGGAATATGCTGCCACGGAGGGTGATTGAGTCTCCTTCTTTGGAGGTTTTTAAGCATAGCCTGGATGGCCATCTGTCGGGAGTCCTGTGATGGGGGTTCCTGCATGGCAGGGGGTTGGACTAGATGGCCCTTGAGGTCTCTTAAAACTCTATGATTCTATGACGATGGGCTCATTTGAAAGCACATAATTATTGAAGTCACTAAGATTAGAAAGCTAGCACATTTAAAAAATATAAGACTTCAACCTTGGCTTATTCATGTGTGATGAAGAAATGGGTCTGTTTGAAAAATGGACCACTAGTTTACAAAACTTGCTTTCTATATGTACCTGGAATTGACAGGGTTTTTTTTTCTTTGTATGCCATTGGAAATAGTTGGCTAGTTTCCTCTTGAAGAAGAAAATAAAATATTGTTAAGCAAGGAAGAACCATAAAGTTGACGACATGGTAAGTTATTTTCGCAACTCAAATAGGACTTACATATCAAATATTAATATAAAAGGGTTGCAGTTCTGGAAATTGTTGAGTGGTTTGAATGTGTGTTGTGTGTGTGTGTGTGTGTGGGGGGGAGATTTGAAAGCTTCATATTTAGGGCCTTGATTTTAATTTCCTCTGGTTGTATATGACATGTTTATATGTCAAGGCTTTCATAAGTTTTGTTTGGCCTGAGGATCATTAAAATGATGAAGTCAGAATATTATATTGTTTTATAATGGTTGTTTTGAAACTTGACAAGGGCAGGTTGTTAAAATGTAAGACCCTAAAGGTGTGTACTCGGAAATATAGCACCTTTTAATTCTGATACTCTCACATTGATGCACTTCCTTAACCTCCCTTTCTCCCACCACTTCCCCTATGCCTTGTTTGTTAGTTGAGACATGAAAGCAGGTGATGTGTAACTGTATTTCTCACTTATAAGGAAAGGTGAAGCTGTTGGAAGTAGTGCCCTGCCTTTGAGGTACTGTAGTTTTAAACCACTTTCTCTGCATTATCTTTCTGGTAAAATCCCCGCGAAGAGAACAAAAGATGAAGATATGTTTGCATTTTCCAAAGGGACAAATAGTAGCTTTAAAGTAGAAAAAACTGAATGATGTAGTGGTGAAAACTCTGTGAGGACTGGAGCAACCTCAAGCCAGGTTGCACGTATCCATGGCCAGCCTTTAGCTTTTGAAGATGCATACAGAAAAATCCCTGCTCAACCTGGCTCGGGGCTCTATAATCCAACACCCTTTTACCCCTCATGCCAATCATGTGTGTTTGGGGAAAAGATGGGATTTAGTAGTAAAAGACCCAGTCGCACAGACTGGCTGTCCCATATTATTGTGCTGTTACATTACAAACTTCAAAGTAATGTAATGCCAAGATGGTACAGAGCACTGATTTCAGGGTTGCATTACTGTCACTGAATTTGCCTATGTATCTGTTTTTGGATGAAAAGTAGGATTAAAATCAGAGAGATTAATCTAATTTTTTTCCTTACTGAAAGAAACATGTGCTTTTTGTCTTTCATCTCAAAGTCACCAACAGGGTTCTCATTTAGTATCTGGAGCACATTTTAAGTTTCCAAAGAGGTAGTACCAGTATCAAACTGTCTGCTGTAGAACTTGCTTCTATGTTTCTCCATACGTTTAAAGGATATATGTACAGTTCATGTATTTTAATTTCAGAATTCTACAGAGCTAGTGCAGTGGTGTAGTTGCGAGAGTAGGTATGTAGAATAATGTTTATCATAGTTTCCAAATCACAGAATTTTCAATTCTCAATTCTGAGAGTTCCATCTGCAAACCCACATCTAAATGATGTTCACCTGGGAAAAGGCTGGGCTAGAAAGTGTCATAGCCAAGGAAAGTCTGAACTCTTGTTTAGCTGCCATTCAGGAAAATCACAACCAAAATGGCACATCCCTAGAATATGGGGTTTTGAACTTGGGAGATCCAAGTTGACATCCTCAATGAGCCTTGAAACTCACTTGAAGTTTTCTTTCAACCCATCAGTCTCCCACAGCCTGTTTTGCCTCTTGGGAAATAGGAGGGTGATACATGCAGCCTTGCCTTTACATGAAGGGCAGAATATAAAAATAGCTAATAGGCAGTCATACATAATTGTGGGCAATGAGTGAAGTTAGCCCACTCTTATCTTAAACAGTTGTTCCAATTTAAATTTAAGGCGGTCCCCAACACTCCAACACCCCAACACTTAGCAGTCTTTAAAGGATATATGTACAGCGCATATATTTTAATGTCAGAATTCTACAGAACTAGTGCAGTGGTATAGTTGCTAGAGTAGGTGTGTAGAATAATTTTATCATAGTTTACAAATTCCAGGATTCTCCATTCTGGGAGTTCCATCTGCAGACCCACACCTAAATGAAATGCAGTCCAAATAAAAGACACCTTGCCTTTCGGAAACATTTGTAGCAAATGCTTTTTTCTTCAACTTGACTGATCCCTGGGATCAACTATTCCTATTGTTTCCAGTACAGGATCCACCAAGCTTTTAGGTGTTATGAGTAGGATGTGTGCACATTCATAGCCACAGAAAAAAGATCATGATACAAATCTCCGTTGTGCCATATTGCACTGCCTTTATGACACACTTTTTCTTCTTCCGACATTCTTATCAGACAAAACAGCTCAGAATGATCTAATCTACCCGTGTTCTCGCTCAAGCTCACACTCCCCCCCATCATATTTTGAGCTTCTCCACCCCACTTCACCCTAATCACAAACATTACATTGTCCTGTGCTATAGCCTTATTTAAATTCAAACAGAGACTTGTGTTATGCAACTTGTCTATCCTCTTGGTATCTGTCATGGAGTTACCGTATATACTCGAGTATAAGTCGACCCGAGTATAAGTCGAGGCCCCTAATTTAACCCCCCAAAACTGGGGAAACGTATTGACTCGAGTATAAGTCTAGGGTGGGAAATGCAGCAGGGCCTGGCAGCTCCTCTTTTGTAAGCTGGGGGAGTGGTGTGTGATGTTTAAAATGACTTTTAGCCACTGACCCAAGCACTTGCCAGGCCCTGCTGCATTTCCCACCTTAGACTCCCCTGTGATGCAGGGGGTCATGAGAAGCAGCACGCAATGTTTAAAATGACTTTTAGCCACCGACCCAAGCACTTGCCTCAGTGGCTAAAAGTATTGACCTGCATATAAGTCGAGGGCCTCTTTTTTCAGCCCAAAATTAGGGCTGAAAAACTAGGCTTATATTCGAGTATATATAGTATATGGCACAGATGTGTGTCTTGACACCTGTGCCTCTTTGTCAAGGAGGCAGACCTTTGACCTTAAATGAAAAAGAAACTGGGTAGCTGGGTTGCAATTCCTACTGCCCACAATCATTGTTGGGCTCTGCGTCGAGGGATGGCTGCTAAATGTGCATGGTGGTGTGACTGAGACACCTGACTCTGATTCAGACTGTTAAGAAGCTTGAGGCCTATGTACAGAGAAGTGAGACAGAAGGGGAATTGCAAGAGAGAAAGGGAGATGGTAATGTAACAAGAGTTTGTGGCCACCAAAAGAAGAGGAGAAGGCAAGAAGTAGTGAGGCGGAAGGGGGAAGAACCCTTGAAAGGGGCTGTTCCTGCCCTACAGAGAGACATTTGAAGCATTACTGTGGACTGGGGGGGCATTCAGGCCCTTTGGAAAATGGAGCTAACTGTAGGGAGGAAGTTAAGGGGTTAGTCAGATAGAAGGAAGAAGTGGCGAAGGAGAGCATGGTAGGCTGTTTTTCCATGATTGTGTTAAACTGGCCCTTATTTGAGCTCCACAGTACATGTGAAATGTGATTATTGATCAAGATCCATCTGTTGGCATTCTTGGGGATATAATAAGGTCATTGCAGCTTATTTAACCCAATAGTAGGACATCGTGTGAATCATGTTGCTCCTCATTCCATCACACTTTCATTCTTAGAGAAGAGGAATTATGGGGAGGTACAGCAATCTTTGCTTGTCCACCCCGTCCCCCAGTGCTTATGCTTATCGATTAATACACTATTTCTGCTTACCGGACTCACAAATGGCTTTCTCACCAAACTGTGTGTCAGGGAGATCTTGCAGTTATAGAGCAGGTGGCAAAATTGGGGAGAAGGAAAAGAGAAACATTTGCAGTAGTCAGAAGATACTGACTTGACTTCAGGTGATGGGTAGTTTCCCAATGGTTGACATCATGGGGATATACTGAAATACAGAGACTGAATACAGAGTTGCAAAGTATGTGGTAAATATCTTGTTAAGTAGTGCATTCCTAATCTGGGAGGATCATGACCCTCCAGTGGAGTCACAAAATGTTTTCTCTTTCTCTCTGTGTGTGCTGCTGCAGTTATTTTAGTTGTAATTTTATTTTTATTATGTTAAATATGGTATACACCAGTGTTTTTCAACCTTTTATGCGCACACTACTATGCTCGGGCGGGAAGGAAGTTGGAAGATGATGTCCTCTGTGATAGGTCCAGGCTGGGGTCTTGACCAATCACAGCCCAGATCAGAAAAGTGGAGGGTGTCCCCTGAGGAGCACCAATTGACGCCCTGCTCTGAGGGGGTGGGGTCAAAAACCCCACTCCTTCATACCCAGGACACAGTCCAGCGCCCGCCTAGTGGGCGACAATTCGACATTTTTTAAAAAAAAATCTTTCGAATTTTTCAATTTTTCCAACGGCACACCAGGCAACATCTCGCGGCACACTAGTGTGCCGCGGAACAGTGGTTGAAAAACACTGGTATACACAATAATAATCTTGTCCCATAGATTGCAGACAACTAAGAAACTAGTTCTGTCCCTCTTTCGGCAGGTTTCCTTTTTATGTGGGCCCTTCACTCCTAACCCCCCCCCCAAAAGCTGCTGCCCCCTGTGTCTCTCCTACTCCACATCTGCTTTAACACCAGCCCATTGGGCCTAAGTTGTAACCTGTCTCAGAGAAGCCTGAACAGGGCAAGGGAGGCTGATTCCAAAGATAGCAGGATGGCAGTAGCACCTTTTTGTTTTGCCTGAGTCTCCAGCTGTTCCGGTACTGTGATGGTAGAAAGAAGAATGTATGTGTGTGTGTGTGGGGGGGAGAAGGTGGTTATTTGGGCCTGAGGGAAAAGCCCAAATAAGGGTCGTTTCCACACCCACAAATATAAATTAAACTGAAAGTGAATTGACTTTTTTTTCTTGTCAAATTTTATCTGGAAGAGGCAGATTTGCAACCCCACCACCATAATAATGTATTTTTGCATTAATATTAATGTATTAGAATTATATTTTGAAGAAAACCCCCACCATTTTAATATATATTTAAAAGGTAGATCTTGCCTTTTAATGCAAACATTACAGGGAGTCCAAGGCTACTCGGTGATTATAAAAGGGACTTGCGGCTTGGAAAAAGATTGGGAAAGACTGTCTTACATCCAGAAGTTGAGTCGTGGCAATTGGACTCTCCCCCAGTTGCCATGACCCAACTTCCAGATAACCTTACCTGGATGACTGAGAATCTTCATATTTATACACTGTCTTAAGTCCTATGTCTTGGTCCCCTCTGCTTGATTTATCTCTTTTTGTTGGGTAGGTTGCATACAACATCATGAATGAGACCAGCCTTGCCTGTTTAGTCAGAGTAAATATTGTCTCCACCAGCAAAGCTCTCATTTTCATTAGATCAGACTATTTGTTTCAATAGACCTGTACCTTCAATTCTAGGTGGACAGAAGGCTTTCCGTGGTCACCAGCAGAAGTTTTTCACTTCACCTGCAATGCCATCTTAGCTAATTCTCATGCAAATACAGGCATCATTACTGTGTTCCTTCCTGTTAAGCTGAGGTCAGAGAACAAGATTTACAATGACAGGATGCAAGCTGATGTAGCATTGAGTGAAAAGAAAAGGGAAATGAATCCTGGGTTGGTAGGGAAAGGATGAAGGATAATAAGAAAGGGACAAATGGCATCCCACACTACTGCTGTAGTATTCTCTCCTGAAAAAGAGAACATCAAGAAGGCAGCTTGGAGCATGGATTTAGAGGAGAGGCTGCAAGAAGGCGCATCCCCAGACAAAGTGACTGTACTACATTTACAGAGAACTAATGACCTCTGAGTTTCTTCATGTGTTATCTTTCTCCTATTTCAAGATAAACTCAAGGATCTAACAACAACACACATAACTTGCCTTTACTTAAATGTTAACCTGGGATTGTGTCATGATGTTCCTGACTTAATGCCTTTATCACTCATTCATACATATGCCAGTATTTGCCACTGTATTTATTAGACATTAGTTGCCAATTCATTGTAGGGAGAGAGACTTGAAAACAAACTTGTTCAAAGGTTACGGAACATTTAACAACATTAGTGCTGAAGACATCAGGAACAGCCGCAGTGCCTTATTTTTAAAGTAAGGAACAAAGAAACTACAAAGAAATTAGTAGACAGACAAGATAGGTGGTTTGAGGGAGGGGTCAGGAAAGCCATTCATGTGAGCAATGAAAACCCCCCTCTCAGCAAAGGTGGGGGGCTCAGGCACAGTCTGTCTGCCAATTATCAGGCTGTGATTTCAATGATACCTAGACAAATTAAAAAAAAACCTTCACGCCTTCATCACCAAGGCCATTGCTAAGGACCAATACTTTTTGGGTTTCAGCACCTTGGGCCATTTTTTGCCTAAAGGCCTATTGAGACTATTGTCTACCTAACTAGCCTATTCAGGCCCTTGTTCATCTTATGAGCCTATTTCAGTCCAGGGTGACAAGAGGTCAAAGTTAACTATAAAATGGAGGACTTGCAACTAGCTTTCTTCAGACTGACGAAGCTGTTTGGATGAGCAGCGAAACGTTTCAATCTCTCAAGAAAATGAAGTCCAATTGCCAAGATTCAACTTCCAGATAAATTCACCCGGATGACTGAGAATCTTCACAGACATACAAGCAAACACATGACCTTTTAAATTAGTTTTTTAATGCAATTAAAAATATAGTTGAAATTGTTTTGAACAACTCAAAGGATATTTAGTATTCATATACCTATAATGATAGTTCTATAAAATGAAGCCTATTCCATGATGTATCAGATAAAGAACTGTTCTTCTTTGTGGACTCTGTGAATCCACACAATGGTTCTTCGCGCCTGCACGCCTGAGTTCCCACTTGTTCCAAGCTTAAGGCTTATAAGCCCTTCCCCTCCGTGCGCATGCTCACCCATCTCCCGCCTTGCTGACTCAGTTCCTTTTTGCCGCCGCTGAGTTTGGTCGTCCTTTTCCGAGCTCCTGCATACAAAAAGGAAAGTGAAATTTTTATTCACATATTTTAATTTCTTTTAATTTCTTTCCTCCCAAGTCCCCCCCTCCAAGTTTATATAGTTATTACTTATTTCCAGCGCCCACCCCTAGGGCGGAGGGGTTGCACACACCCCTCCCCCCCATAGTTGCGGGCGTGCCGGCTGTTTATGGCCACGGCAGCACTTTTTAAATAGTGTGAATCCTGTCGGAATAGAATTCCGTTAGCTGACGGACACAGCTTGTGCTTTTTTTGCCTGGGCGAGGCTCATCAACCTGAACTCTGCCCGCATTGCAAAAAGCTAACAAAGCCGGCCCTCAAACATCGCCTGGAGGGGTTAAGGGGCTTGTGGAAAAAATCCCTCAAACCTATGGAAACCCACTCCGAGCCTTCCATGCCATCCACCTCCTCAAAATCGAAGTCCTCGACCAAAGGGAAATCAATGGATAAAAAGAAAAAGAAACATCTCCAGCCTGCTCCGATTCCGGAGAAAAAAATCGAAGGACATGGCATCCACTGTGCGAACAACGGCGGTGATGCCGAAACCACCCACGCTCGTCTTAATCAAGTCGCGCGGTGTAGAGGGGGTTCAGAGCTCGGCGCAGGTCGGCGCCCAGTCTCCTGATGCCACTAGAGACGAACCATGGTCCCATGCCTTTGGAAATCAGGCAACGGGTGCCCGTGAACCCCCTCATAGCCCTATGATTCTAGCGGGCTTACCACCGGGCCAGCTTGTCCATGACACGGACATGGCCACAATTAGCTACAACCCGTTGTCGCACCTACAAAATCTACAGGCTGCCTCCATGACCTCAGCTCTTCAGCAGTCTGACGTGGAAGAGCAGGGTCTAGATGCCCCCAAGCGCTTGAGCGCTAGGCGATCAGACCTCGAAGAGAGAAGAGTCTCCGATATTGGGCGCCCGGCAAAAGATCAACGCCTGGCTGTCTCCCCGGATTGGAGCAGAAAGAGGGTGCGGGTAGACACTCATGATTCCACGTCCTCCCCCGCATCCTCTCCTAGGCGTCAAAGATCAAGACGCTGGCAGGGCAAGAGGCACCGACGTCATGGATCTTCCTCCTCTTCGTCTTCTGCACGGCATCATAAAAGCAAACACCGTTCTAAGAAGAGATGACGTCATGCCCGCATGGTGTCTAGCTCCTTGGACACCGATTCTTCCACCACTTCTTCATCTGCCTCCTCCCAACCTAAAAGGCGGCGAAGAGGTAGAGCGAAGCCACCGACCCAGCGCCCTCTGGTTTCCAATACTGACACCATTCCGGGTATAGGCTTCCAGATCCAGTCCCTGCGAAGCCCCACTGACATCACACTGCAAGCAGTGGATCAGCAGGTACAGCTACCTGACACGCCAGCCACTATGGATCACCAGTTAACGGATGAATCCAACACGGGAGCAGCCTCTCTGACCTCGCATCGGTCCTCCCTCTCAAAATCTAAACACTCTGAGACCGATATGCCAGACAAACAATCTTCCACCCCAACGGAAGACTTTAAACATTATTCACAGATGGTACACAAAATTGCACAAGTCATGGGGCTTCAAGTACAACTCCCAGCCGCAAGTGACTCGTGTAAATTCTTTGACCACTTACACAAGTCTTGGCCACCTCCTTTGCGAATGGGATTTATTCCCTCTATGTTGGAAAAGGCTAAGGAAGCCTGGGTCAAACCCTCCTCCAATCCTCTTATTCCAAGGAGAATTGATAGCCTCTACAAGACACACGGTGATGGCACAGACTTCCTTATGAAGCACCCCCTACCAAATTCGGTGATAGTGGATGCCACGAAAAACAAAGGGAAGTCCCATTCCAATGCCATCCCGAGCAACAAGGAAGCTCGAAAGCTAGACCTTATTGGCAGGCGTCATTACTCCCTTGCCTCTTTCTCCTTGAGAGCACTGAACTATCTGTGCACAATGGAGGCGTATACCCGTCACCTCCTGCTCACTTTTCCGGACTTCATAAACCACCTTCCGGAAGAACAAAGGGCCAAAGCACAGGCCTCATACACAGAAGTCTTGTCTTTGATTGACTACCAAATGATAACCTCCCTGCACATAATGGATGCAGCTTCTAAGCAACTGACGACTGCTATACATCTTCGTCGTCATGCCTGGCTCAGAACATCCAATATTACAGATGATGCCAGAAACCGTATAGAAGACTCCCCATTTGATGGAGAAGGGCTCTTTGCGACGTTCACTGATGCATCACTGGACAACATTCAGAAGATGTGGAAAGCTGCCAAATCTTATACATACCAAGGAAATTCCTCACAATCATCCTCCAGGCCACCAACCCCCTCCTGGAGACGGCAATATACCCCGTCCCACCAAAGGGCTCAGGGCCGATACAGACCACAGTACTATCAGTCTCCTTACCAGCGCCCGGCACAGCAGCCTAGGCAACGGCAACAGCAGCAAGCCAGGAAATTTGACCGCAAGCAAAAGCAGTTGCCCTGACCCGGATCCCCCATACGAGGACATCCGGCTCAATCCCTTCCTACCGAACTGGAGAAACATAATGACAGATGCATGGGTATTGTCAGTCATCGAGAGAGGATGTCCAACTCCACCATCAACTTTGGGTCATCTCAATGGGTTAGGAAAAGAAGTCCAACCTCTTAGCCTGCCAGTCAGTGCAGTACATAGGAGCACTTCTGGACACTCAAAAAGCAAAGGCATACTTAGTGCCAGATTGCCCAATAAAAATCAAACAGGCTCTACACCCCTTTCAGAGCTCCATTATCTTATACTAGGCCTGATTATACAGCTATCATACCACACACCATCTGAGACCGCTGCAGTCATGGCTTTTAGCCAGGTTTCGATCTCACTGCGACAACCCATCCAAACGGCTCAGAGTTACCTCCTCTCTCCTCAACAGCCTAAGGTGGTGGAACTCCTCCTGCAATCTCAGCGTGGGAAGGCCCTTCAAACAGCGTTACCCGTCCATTCAGGTAACGACAGACGCCAGTACCACGGGATGGGGCACCACTTGCAACCACTTCTCGATCCATCACAGGTGGACACCCAAGGAGCGAATCCATCATATCAACTATCTGGAACTCCTTGCCATTTTCAAAGCCCTCAAAGCATTCGAGCTCCTCCTTTCCCACAAGATGGTCCAAGTAATAACCGACAATACCACAGCACTTTATTACTTGAATAAATGCACCTCACCCTCAAACTCTGGAGATGGTGCATAACCAGGGACATCCAAAACAACATCACAGAAGCTGAGTCGCCTCACACACGACAACCACAAGTGGAGCCTCTCAGACACAGCGTTTCAGATCCTGTGTACCAAGTGGGGCACCCCAACCATGGATCTATTTGCATCTCAAGCCAACACCAAATGCAACTTGTACTGCTCCAGGGCGTGAATAGGCAAGCACTCAGGGAGATGCTTTTGCAACCACGTGGCCAGCCGGCCTCCTCTATGCATTCCCACCAATACCACTCATTCAGAGAACCCTCATGAAGATCAGACACCACGGAGCCCATGTCATACTTCTGGTACCGTGCTGGCCGAGACAGCCATGGTTTCAAGCCTTCAAACAATGGCGATCGACTGCCTAAGGCTGACAGCAACACCAGATCTCCTGACGCAACACCAGGGCCAAGTCAGACACCCAGACGTCCTCACTCTCCATCTGACGGCATGGTACATACGCTAACAATTGGAGAAGTACTCACTCACTCCAGGAAAAAGTCTACCAACACCCTATATGCACATAAGTGGGCATCCTTTCTACGCTTCACTCGAGCTAATTCTCAACCCTCTCGTCCGACAAACATCCAAGTTTTGTTGGAATTCCTTCTCTTACTCTTCAACAGAGGACTGTCCCTGTCTACTTTAAGAGTTTACATGGCAGCCATAGTAGCACACCAGCCATCAGAATCCAAGGCCGCTACTCCATTCACACATCCTAAGCTGAAGAGGTTCTTGCGAGGCATTGCTAACCTCCATCCACAACACAGAGCCCTGACACCACAATGGTCTCTCTCCTTGGTACTTAACTGTCTAACTAAACTGCCATTTGATCCTATGGCTACCATATCTCTGTACTTACTTACCTTGAAAATGGCATTCCTAGTGGCAATCACATCTGCCAGGAGAGCTTCAGAACTCACTGCTCTTAGAGCGGACCCACCGTTCCTCAAATTCCACCACGACAGAGTGGAACTTCGTCTGGACATCGCTTTCTTACCAAAGATAGTGTCCTCGTTTCACACGTCTCAGCCACTTATTCTACCAACCTTCTTCCCAATCCCAAGTACTCATCTGGAGAGGAAGCTCCACTCCCTCGATGTCAAAAGAGCGCTCCTCTTCTATACAGCCAGGACAGCTTCTGTTAGAAAGACACATAAGCTCTTTATAAGAACCTCTGAACCGTCTCGAGGTCACCAAGTATCCCCTCAATTCATCTCCAGATTGTCACAACTATCAAAATGGCTTACAATACTGCGCATGTCTCCCTACCTGTCACACCTCGGGCACACTCTACAAGAGCAGTAGCCTCCTCCACTGCTTTCCTGAAAGGAGTACCCTTGGAAGACATATGTAAAGTGGCTACCTGGCCTCGACCATCTACGTTCCTGAACCACTACAGACTAGATGTCAGGACACAGAGATCAGCCGCATTTGGCAAGGCAGTTTTGACAACTGTGCTACCATGACTACCCTCCACCGGTAAGTCAGCTTGCCAGTCACCCATTGTGTGGATTCACAGAGTCCATGAAGAAGAAATTCAGGTTACTTACCTGTAAGTTAAGTACTTCGAGTGGACCTCTGTGAATACACACCACCCACCCGCCTCCCCTCTCTCCGTCATGGCTCGTTGTACTCTCTAAGGGTCAGCGGCGGACCAGAGGGGAACTGAGTCAGCAAGGCGGGAGATGGGTGAGCATGCGCACAGAGGGGAGGGGCTTATAAGCCTTAAGCTTGGAACGACTGGGAACTCAGGCGCGCAGGCGCGAAGACCCATTGTGTGTATTCACAGAGGTCCACTCGAAGAACTTAACTTACAGGTAAGTAACCTGCATTTTTCACTAAGGACACACATGATGTCCATTCACATACAACATTGTTTCACTTCCTGAACCAATCATGTATTGCTATGCAATTGCACTTTTCTAATTAGCTCTATCCCATGGCCTCCTGGGCATTTTAATGATAGCCTTAAAACAAGAGAAACTGGACTGTCAGAAGAATATTCGAAAAGAATTCTCAGTTCAGTTACAGCCCTCTTACTCCTTTGGAATAGTGCAACAGAAAGTCCTGGGCGTATCCTCAGCGGAGAGTGAAAAGAATGTGAAATTCAGGCTGTGACTAATCCATGTGCGAACTGCTCCTTACTGACTCTGCAGTCATTTGTGACATGCTTGTGCTGCTGTCCAATGGCATTTTCTGACAAGTGGCTCCAGATTTTGGTGTGTTGGTGTGTCAGCTTTAATAGTTCATTTACCCCCTGGATGGGAAAGTTTTGGAAAAATGATAAACTCCTAAAGTGTGTTATACATTTATGTTCCATGACTGTCAGTTGGGCTCTAGGGTCTATGGTTTTTAAGTGGCCTTAATAGTCAAGATGCATATATTAATTTTCCTTCCTGCTCCTTTGAGAAAAATGGGGTTTTCCTGTCATCCTGAACGCAAAGTTTAGAGTAATAATGAAGTATCAGCTCTGTTGTTCTCCCTAGATGAGGAACAATATAGGGACTTAATATTGTGTAGGATTGGACATTTCAGGATGAATAAGAGTCACTATGTTTATACCAAGACACTGCGTAACACTAAACATCTCCAGGACACAAGTAGTTTGAGACTCCCAGAAATACCTGAAAAGCAGAGAGTTTGTCTGATACATCTTTTTCTCCATGGAGTGCATAGCCTTACAAGTAAGTTGAAAGGTCAGGTCTAGTGCTGACTATGGATGTTGACCTAGAGATGTGAAGGCCTGGAAAAAAATGGAAAAATTGAGGGAAAATGTTTTTACCTGTTTTTCCCCTGAAGCCTTTTTTTCTGAAAAATTGGGAAAATTGCAAAAAGAAAAGGAAAAATGATTATGGAATGTTTTATTTTAACATAATGAATAAAATATTTTAAGACAGGGTTTTCAAATATTTTCCAAATAATTTCTCAAAAATATCATTGAAACTTAATCCCACTCCCTTCTATAAATTTTCCTCTCTTCAATGCTTTTTATGATAATGAGGTTTTTATTTTATTTTTATTTAATACTGTGGAGAGGAAATATGAATAATTATTAATTCTGGATTTTTAAACATTGTTTTTAGAAGGTTTTTTTGCACATTAAACAGTTCAGGAGATTGTCAGTGAAGATTCTCAGTCATCCAAATGAGTTTATCTGGAAGTTGAGTCATGGCAACTGGACTTCTTTTCTTGAGAGATTGCTTCGTAGGTCTGAGGAAAGCTAGCTGTGATTCCTCCATTTTTGACCTCATGCCACCCTGGTCTGAAATAGGCTCATATGATGAACAATGGCCTGAATAAGCTCATTAGGTGAAGAATAGGCTCATTAGTTCAGGGGATTGTTCATTCAGGAGATTGTTACTCCCATTTGTTGCTTACAATTACAAATAAATATTATTTAAAAAGTAAATTCTGTTTGCAATAATTGTTTGGATATACTATAGTATATTTTAATATGCTAGATGTGATAATTTTATGCCAACTCAAATTGTCCATAGTCATATTTTATGTTCCTAAAGTAGCAGAATGAGTTTAAAGCTGTAAAGGGGGGGAATGCTAATGTAGCATTTTTTTTCAGTTTTTCTAAAAAAAAATCTGTTTAAACCTTCCCCCAGAAAAAACAGTTTTCTTTTTCTGAGCTTCAAAATTTCGGGAAATTTTACATCTCTAGGTTGAACAAACCAAAAGGGTGTCCATGTGGCTCATATGTTTGTGCAATTTTGTGGCCAGTTAGTTTGTTATTGGTGTGGCCAGTGTCTTGATGGACCCATAAAAGCATATGTGCAGATGTCTCTCCAGTAGGAGATGTGAAACTGGAAAGGCCTAGGATATATCACTTGCTGGAATGTCTGTTTGCTTGCTAATTTAAATGCATCCACTTTCCTTCGCCAACTCCTGTTTGCAGAAAGTTATGTTGTCAGCTTCAGTTCAGAAGTAGCAGCTTGAGTGCACTCGCGGGTTTTCACTTGCGTCACCTACCACTGGAACATGGTGTCTGTTCTGAACCCAAGTTACAGTTTCTTCTTGTCTTCTGTTGTCTCTCCAAGTTCAACTACTATACTCGCTTTGTACTACTTCGTGTTCTCTCCTGTATGTTCGTTGAAGGCCTTTGATGGCTGCTGCTTTTGTTTTTTCTTAAACACAGTTAATACAAGAGTAAAGTACGTTGTGTATGCTGAGAAGGAGAATACCTTGTGGGCATAGACACAGAATGTTTGGAACTAGCTGCTTTTTAAAGTCTGTGGTCAGACATTTGTCAGTGTGTTCCATGTTTGCTACAGTACTTTCTTTTACTGCAATCCTTGATGCTAAAATCTTCCCTAAATTCAGTAGCATATATGCTTAAAACAACAACTCTGCATCATTTTTCACTGTACATAAGAACATAAGAACATAAGAAGAGCCATGCTGGATCAGGCCAAAGGCCCATCTAGTCCAGCTTCCTGTATCTCACAGCGGCCCCACCAGATGCGTTTGGGAGCGCATGAGACTAGATATCTGTCTCCTGATACCACTCCCCTGCATCTGGCCCTTGAAGTACCCTGGTTTAAAGCCTAGAGATTACACATCTCCATCATGGTTTGTAACCCGTGATGGACTTTTCCTCTAGGAATCTGTCCAATCCCCTTTTGAAGGCATCCAGGCCAGATGCCATCACCATATCCTGTGGCAGGGAGTTCCATAGACTTACAATGCGCTGGGTGAAAAAATATTTTCTTTTGTCAGTTCTTACTCTCCCAGCACTCAATTTGAGTGTATGTCCCCTAGTTCTGGTATTTTGAGATAGGGAGAAGAGCTTCCCTCTATCCACTTTACTCATACCCTGCATTATTTTGTATGTCTCAATCATATGAGCGCCTTTTTCCAGACTAAAGAGGCCCAATTGTTTTAGCCTTTCTTCTGCCCCAGCCCAGTAATCCTTCTTCTGCACCTTTTCCAGTTCCACTATGTCTTTCTTGAGATGCGGTGACCAGAATTGTACACAATACTCCAGGTGGGGCCTTACTATTGTTTTGTATAACGGCATTATAATGTTGGCTGTTTTATTTTCAACCCCCTTTTTGATAATCCCTAGCATGGAATTGGCCTTCTTCACTGCTGCCACACATTGGGGAGACACCTTCATGGAGCTGTCCACCAACACACCAAGATCTCTTTCCTGATCCGTCACGGATAACTCAGAGCCCATGAGTTGATAGATGAAGTTTGGATTTTTTGCCCCAATATGCATTACTTTACAGTGCATGCATTTGAATCTGCAAGATTTTTTGCTTCCATTTATGCAGCCAGTGGCACAGGGTTATTATGGTTGGGAAAGAGTAGAAGCATCAAAGTTTTGATCAGATTGATAATTAGGTTGTTAGTATTGTGTGAAAATATGCAAGTTTTACAGTAACGAATATGACATTGAATTTCACATCTATTTGTCAGTGTTTGTGTTCCTGTGAAATAGTTGTTTGGGAGAATGGAAGACTTTGTGGAGAAATCTCAGAATGGATTATTTTTAAACAGCGTTAAAAAGCTGTTGGGTTCTTCAGTAGCATCTTGTATTGTCAGAAGAGAAGGCTGGAGAGAATAAGTGACAATGGAACAGGGCCCAGAAATATAAGGCTTCTTTTTACATGTACTTGCTGGAAAAAAGGTTTTCTTTGTTCTGGGTTTTCATCATATCAGAGAGGAAGCAAAACTGCTAAACATTTTGATTATTTAACAAAGTGTATAGAGCATAATGGAGTTGAAGTTGCCAAAAACCTCAAGTACTTTGAAATATGTTTAGCTAGATCTCCGGTCCTACTAAGATATTAATGTTATTGAAAGACTGACCTAGGATTTTTAAAAGGAGCTGATTTTCTTTGTTCACGCTGAATTGATTGTTGGCAATGACTGCAAACTTGAACGCGACATCTGTGGCTAAATGGCATAATCTGACTTCAAGAGGCAAGTGCTTGTACACATGGTACAATGAAAGCATCATATGATAATTTACAACCAGCCAGCCTGATCAAGGAAGAAGTAAGTTTGTCTTAATTTATGACATTGTTTGGAATCTTGTTTGAAGCGTAATATAACTTTCCTCCTGTTCCTTCCTGGTAAAACAAAGAGCTCCTGCTACATTTTGGGGTTGGTGAGAGGTGTACACTCACCATGCATCTACAAATGTGTATTCTTGTGAATTGCAGTGGCAGCATTTTGTTTACCAGGGGGAAACTGATGGAAAAGTATGCTCTGGCTTAACATTATAAACAGGATTCTGACCTCTTAATGTGTTAATTTTTTCAATTTTAACATTTTTAACAGTGTGAGCTATGTACTTCTGGTATTATAGGCTGACATCATTTTTTTTTATTCTAGGTTGTAATTGAGAAAACACAGTGCATTCGTGTTGTGTACAGGCTTCAGTCGTGGAAGAACGGTCTACCATGTGGTAGGATACAAAATTTGTGGATTCTTTTATTTTCAAGCTTCTGGATTATAAAGAGGGAAACAGCAGAAATGGGGAGGAAAAAAATACAGATCACAAGAATAATGGATGAACGGAACCGACAGGTAAGAAATGATGTTTCCTGGAGAGCACACTTTGGTAATGTCAGAGTGTGCATGCATTCACTTCATTTAAGATTTAAGCAAAACTGTTAACTAGTACATACGGACAATCTCTGCTCCTGCTCTGGTCCTATGTCCTGTGGATTTATTTTTCATGTATAAGTACTCTGGCAACTGTGTGAAGAATCTAGTTAGGCACGTGGCTTCTAAATAAGGGGAGGAAAAATTATAACAAGACAGAAGATAACATTTTGATGGATTCAGAGCAGCTGGCAGAATGCTGAGTAGTTCTTGGGTCACTGTGTTCATATTTTTAAAACATTGTCATCTTAATTTTTCTGGTACCTGTCTGCCGTCTGTAGCTTTGGAGCAATCATGGCAAACCAATATTGCCTGGATATGGAGGCTTTTTTCTATGTTCCTGATTGCTTTTAGAATCTTTTGTCATACTTTTAGCTACTTCACACTCAAAAGTGAGGCATCTATGTCCTCTTCCAGATGAGTAGAGTTTCTGAAGAAAAGGATGCCTGTTGGTCTATGCCATTTTGGTTACTATTAGAGAAAGCCAATCAAAGTCAATGAGACCTACTAATCACAAAGTATAATGTAAGCCCTACTCATTTTAGTGGGCTTACTGAAATTGGGACTAAAATGGGATTTAGCCCCTTACAATAAAGATTTAATAAGATGTGAAGCAAAAATTGTCTTATTTAATATGATCTTATGCTTTGCCCTATTAGCAGAATGCTCCTTGTCTCTTTTTCTTCTTCTTATCATGTGCTTTATATTGCAAGCCTGCAGGCATGGACTCTTCTCATTTTTATTGGTGTAGGGCCCTTTTCACTTTAAGAAGTGGTAGAAAATGTTTATAAGCTAGTCAATGCATGATTAATTTGCTCCAACATGATATAATGTCCTGACAGAGAACATGTGCTTGTTAATTGTGGGCATGTCATTGCTTTCAAACATGTTACCAGTCTAAAAGGGTGGAAAATTGTAGAAAAGCAAAGCCATTTCTGCCAATATTTTGCGTGAGGACAATTTTAGTGGTTGATTAATTTTCACAAAGAATGAGGATTGTACTTGGTTCAGTGTGACATAGTGCACTCATAAGTATGTCTTAGATCAGTGATGGTGAACTTTTAGAGACCGAGTGCCTAAACTGTGATTCAGAACCCACTAATTTTTTTGCAAAATGACAATACGGCAATTTAACCTGAATACAGATGGCTGTGAAGGGGCGATGTTGGGTGCCCACAGAAAGGGCTCTGAGTGCCACCTTTGGCACCTGTGCCATGGTTTGCCACCACTGCCTTAGATGTTCTCAGCCAATTTGTTTGTAAATGCAAGAGTACAGGTAATAACTGTAATGTGTGTTATGTTTTTCTAACATTTCTCATTTTGAGAGTCCTGATGGGAAGGAAGACAATAAACAGATATTTTTAATAACTTATTTTGAGTATTGCAGTATTAGTACTGTCCTCTTAGAACTTATTTTTCTTAGTTATACAGTGAGGAAAGTGTTAAATTATTTTCCTTCAGTTAGGATTATACCTAAACTCCTCCTGTAGTATACAGAGTAATTGATACTCTGGGGGATTATAATTAACACAACACTGTCATTGTAGTGGCAATTAGAAACTCTTATCTGCTTGAATGAGCTGTAGGCCATTTATATAATTGAGGTAAGCTGAGTAAATGGTTGTAAACTGGCTATCAAAGTAACTGTATCAATGTTGCCTTTTTCATATCAATAAAAAAGTGATGTGGGAAGTGTTTACATTTTCACATGAATAGTATAAAAGAATTTTGTCATGTATAAAAACATTAAATTTCTAAATAGGTCCTTTAGCGTCTGATTTAATCAGCTACTAAGCCAAGGCTTTAACTGTACTCACAAAATTAATAGTATATGTGTTAGCACGATGGTGATGGTAGTGATGGCAACAATAATGGAGTAGACAGACAAGAAGTGATACGTCCAGGGACACAGGACTCTTGTTAGATAGCATGAACCAAACCAAAGATGTAGCAATCCTTAAAGTTGCATATTTCTCCCACTCATACTTAAAATGGGGCAGATACTCTCTTTGAGAAAGGTGTACTCTGATTTCTTACTGAGGTGTTTGAAGGTATCTTGTTTTCCTCCATCCCCATACAAATGCTTTCAACATGGATTCTACTCTGCTTCGTGCAGCTATGTTTATTCTTTATATCACCTTTCAATTTCTGTTAGATATATTTCTTTTGAGCAAGGTATACCCTTCTGTAACCGTATTCCAGGTTTGAGCATTATCTTGCCAAGATGCCTGCCAGATCAAAACTGTTATTCTTTAATAGGATTTCAAGTTCATCCTGCCTACCTCTTTCCTGTGCTTCATATAGAATATATAGACAAAATAAAAATGAGTCTTTTCGACATTTGTATTTTCATTTCTGATTATCAGTTAATTTCCACTGTTTGCTTTCTTCCTTTGTCACACGCGTTCCTAAGCACAGGCCAGAATCTTGTCTTCCATCTGTGAGGATATATGACTTTACCTCTATGAGTTTGTGGATAAGAGGTGTGCAATACACAGTTTAAGACATCTCAGTGTATCGATTTATTAATTAATCTGGTTATTGGCTTATTGGGCTGTTTGTTTCCAAGATAGCCCCTTGAAGCAACATCAGTTGTGCCTGTTACTCAAAGGTTCAACATGCAGATGCTACTAGAAAGGAGCCTTCTCACTAATGTTCCCTCCGCAGAACGTGGAATGACAGTTTAGGAGATCTGCTGGCATCCTCATTAGATATATTTATTTACCACCCTAAGACCTTGTGATCCTGGCAGGCATTACATCTTTAGACTCACTTTTAGTGGCTGAAATTGAGTTGGGTTGGCTCTAAGGTGTGCAAGGAGAATGGGATCATCGTCAGTTGGAGACTGCCATGGATTGGAGGACTTTGTTTTTCATTTTCAGGGTGCATGTGACTTTCTCATTGCATGTGAGGTATGCACATTCTGAAAATGGGGGAAAAAGTCTTTATTCAGTAGTAATTTGTTACTGATGACATGTTTTTTAAATTGATGCCTCTTGACACCTTAATGTCCTAAGACATTTATTTTGATTGGTTTGTTGGTATTTTTATTTGTTTATGTTTTTAAATTTCTGAACCACTCTGAGAACATTTGCCAGTTGTATAATCAATAATTTCAATAAATTTATAAGCTGTGTATATAAAATATTTATATTTAAAAATTTTAATATCTAAACTTTCATTATGACTAAGGCATCACTTTTGTTTTAAAAGGATGAATATGTACGTCTCTGCTCAGACTTTCTTAGAGGGCCTTAACTGCTTGACATGTAGGAATAATGCCTTCCTTTAGTACTTAACTTTTTTGAATTTTAAGAAATTGATTATTTTTTTTAAACAGGTGTATATATTACTTTGATTTATTTGTACTAAGGTTGCAGCCTTTGTTATAACTCCATCGGATGTGCTTTGTCACTTTCCCAAAATGAATAAAAATTAGGACCAGTGATTATTTCTAGGCACTTGGAATTTACCACATTATTAAAGACAAAATTAAGACGTGATTATCCAGTTCCACAATGAATGAGAAATCAAAATGATTGCTGGTTGCTTTGAATTAGCTATAAATATATCTTACAAGCATTGCATTTTTTTCTTAGGCATGCTACAATTTGATCTTGAAGATGTTCTTAATTGATTACACAGCATAGAAAATCCAAATGCATATTTTGCTTTGTTTTCTCCTCTTGCACTCTATGGGTAGACCTTGCCATGCTGGATTTTATTCCAGCCTTTAATTTGGGAATCTGGTCCCCAGATTCAGCTTAATTTTTAGGGTGAGATATAGGACATTTGCTTAGTCCATGGTGATAAATCTTTGAGTCCAGCAAATTTGGAACTTGACTTGGGTTGCAACCTCCATGACTATGCTGCCAAAATTGGGTTGTAAACCACAAACCCATCAGAAATGCAGTTGATTTTTTAAAATGGTTTTGCTTCGGATAGGGGATGTAGTTAAAAACAGATTTGGAGATATCATGTACCCTGGGTTGTTACATTGTCCACCTGTGGTGTAAGTCAGATCCCCAATAATATTTGCAGAACAGTTTCAGATGCCTCTCATTTTGGTGGATTGATGTTACTCTGCATCATGGAGCAACCTACACTGCAGGTTGGCATGTAATTCCATTGGTGCCTGCCTGCCTCCTCCTTGGATTATTCAGATTTTGTCTGCTTCCCAACAGCTGTGAATCCCCTTTCCTGCTATCTAAGACCATAGACATCAGGGTATGTACTGTTGACTTGCCTTCCTCACCACTGAAACCAACTTTTCAGTTGCCATAACTTTACTCATGTCTCTGCTTTCTGGTCTTAGCCAAATGATAGAATAGGCCTTGCGGTTGCCATAGTTGTATATTTATGTTTCTATGGTACGGTACAGCTTTCTGCCTGCCTGCTCATCTTAAAGCTGGTAGCTGCAAAATAATTTGGGCTGTTTCATTGCACCGTTTTACAGCTAATCTTTTTGTAATTACATGTTCCAGTTTTAAATAGTCAGGACAAGTCCCCAGTATGGGATAACTTGAAGTTGCCTGTTCATTGTTGCCATTTGTAGGATGCCATAAAATAGCTTGAAGACTGTGTATTTCTACAGGTCAGATTAGGTTTGGCTCGTTCTGTTTCAATGATAATTCTGATTAATGAAAGGTATTGAAAGGTGGCTTGTTATGTTTTATTAAGAAGGGCAAGACTTCTAGTCCCAATGGCAGTAGATTAAAGAGGGGTGTGTGCACTTCGCAATGCCAGCAGCTTGGCACAATATGAATAGTTAGTTTTTGTTCCTTCTGTCTGTCCATCCGTTCAGGGCACATCCCAGAAAAAAAGCAGTTTATAAATGAAACTAACTAAATTTCAGTGTTCTTAAGCTTCAGGTATCCAGGTTCTCGAGCTGCCTAGATGCCCTAAGCACATCCGATCTCACTTGATTTCGGAAGCTAAGCAGGGTCGGTCCTGGTTAGTACTTGGAATGGGAGACCACCAGGGAATACCAGGGGCTGTAGGCACCTGGAGTAGGAACTGGCAAGCCACTCCAGTACTCCTGCCAAGAAAACTCCATGGACATGGAGTCACGAAGAGTCGGTCACGACTGTAACGACACAACACACACACACATCCAGGTTCTCAGTCATTACAAAAACCATGCAATTATTGGTATCTGCCTTGATGTTACAGCTAACATGGCATGATACAACATGGTATAGAAACCCATTGTAGATTACCCTGAGCTGTTTTTAAGAAGAATAACATAAATTCCTTTTTTTAAAGTGGTGCTTCAACATAGAAGATACACTTTTCATGAATATTCCTGTTTGCTGTGGGAGGCAAGACAGACCGTGGGGCGGGAAAGGGTCAGTGTGGAAATTCCAGATGACTGGCTGGATTTAACAGGATTATACTTGAGTCCCGGTTTACAGCTAAACTTGAAGAGGCACATGAAACAGTGTCCTGTTTCTCTCTCCCCCCCCCCCCAATAAAAACTGCACTGGAAGCTATAATGGGAAGAGGTTGGTCAACACTTTCCTTGGTAATGTATTCTGCTTGGAAGTCATTTCCCCATTTGTGAGGAAAAGGCTCAGAGTGGATCCTCTCTCATTTTTCTTCCTCTGTATGGAGAAAGCAGTTTATGGAGGGCTGTTTGAGCAGTCTGGTGGCAGGAAGGGAGGCAGTAAAACAATTCCTGTGCTTTTTGGTGAAATGGGCTGCTTGCTGTGGCCGCTTTTCAGCTTTTAAAACATGGCGTAGGAGGTAGGGATGTTCACATGTATCTTAGTTTGGCCCTTAACGATAACATGATTAGATGTCCTGTTCATCTTAATTTCACTTCTTTCCCCTGCTGTTATGATCAGAGGTTAACCTTTATAAATAATCAGTGTATCCTGTTTTATATAGAGCAAAAACCTATATTAATGATGAAGTAAATGTTTTTTTTTTCTGATGCTGCTTCATCATGTGAAGCCCTAATGCATGCATCCGAATGGAAAAACCAATTCCATCTGTCCTTAGATTAATTAATTCTTCCTGGTAGTGCTTGTTTAGCTTTTAGAGTGTGTTACTGCTTTCGCAACTAGCTTTGTTGCAACACTGTATCATAGTAAAACTCTTTGAGTTGCTTCAGATTAGAATCACATTGATCAGTCAGTCCTCTTAAGAAGAAAACTGACACTTCATTAAGAACTTAAATAAGATATTAATATATCATTCAGCCTACCGGTAGAGTATTATAATTGACTCAGAAGATGTAAGAGGAACTGATCTGTACTGGAGGCAGGTGGGCAGATAGGATATAATTTTTAATATCCATCTTTAGATCTATTAATCACTCATTTCATTTAGCTCTACAGTTTCTGTGGGCTTCTTAAATTATGCAGATGAATTCCTAAATAGTACTTTGTAGCTAGGCACATTTTAGTTCTGTCACCAGCAGGTCTGAGCATCCTTTTTCTAATTATGTTATCTGGAATATTCCTTGCCCTGTGTCTCGTGACGTGAGAACCTCCACCCTTTGCTCTGCTACAGAAGAATCTCATCTAAGAATGCTTGACTTACATAGCTGTGTGAACTTCCTCTCTGGGCAAATGCCAGGTTTACATATTGTGTGTATCTGTGTACTTTAATTGACTCTTGGTCCTACTTCTTACACATGTTTGACCAGTGTCCCAAAAAGAAATACGCATGAGCACATGGTTGCTTTAGATATTTAAAAAACCCATTATGATGCTTTCTTTCGTTCATGCTTTTGCAGCAGAAATTATGTGGTTCTGTGGGATCAGTCTGGTTATGCCTGCACTTTTACGTTTCTGCTTTTACAATCTAGTAGCTTTTAGTCTAAGTCTACCCTTAGTTTTAACAGTTCTTACGCTCCTTTAGGTGGTGAGCACCCTCCTCAACTAAAACAATATTAAATTCTCTGCTGAAAGGCAAGGTTGATGTGTTGTTCTTGCTTATCTGGAAGTTGACTCATGGCGGCTGGACTTTTCTTGAGAGAGTGAAATGTTTTGCTGCTCCTCCGAACGGCTTTCTCACAGTTTGAGGAAAGCGAGTTGCGAGTCCCCCATTTTATAGTTCACTTTGATCTCATGTCAGCCTGGTCTGAAACAGGCTCATAAGATGAACCATGGCCTGAACAGGCTCGTTAGGTGAACAATAGTCTCAATATTCACAGAATATTCACAGACATGAATCTTCACAGACATGTTATTGTTGCTTGTAAAACTGAATATCAGACTTGCATTATGAAACAATAAACAGTGTTCCTCCTTAATTTTGTAAGGGAAAATTCCTCTAAAATTTATTCTTTTGCTTTGCACTGTCTGTAAACCTATATAGTCAATGTGAGTAGATTAAATTATGGAGCTTGTGATTTTCAATCCAACCTGACTGGTGATTCATATTTTAACCCCCCCCCTTTTTTTTGGAAAAAAACAAACACCCGAGACACCTGATTTCACTGCATGTTCAACAGACAGAGAGCCTGTTATTTATGCCTCTTGGTTGTCCAGGCTGGCCATAGTAAGTTGAATGACTTGGGAGTTCAAGAGCTTTGTCTTCCTTCTTACAGCACCCAATAATGCCCAAAGGCATAAACATAGAGAATGAAGACACTAATGGGTTGGGAATTGCAGTCTTAGGAGCAGTCTAGCTGTTCTCTAAAGTAGCTAATAACAGATAATACAAACAGAATGTCGGGTTCTAATCCAGAGAAAACAATTTGTGTTGTCCTTGAGGAATGGTGGGACAGTTAGCTGGCTAAAAAAATCTCTTGTTGAGATGAACTTATGGTTACCTACATGTTCTCCTGACTCGGACTTGTCAGTCTTAATATCCTGGTTTCCCATGACAGCTTTGCCGAAAGGTATGTCTAGGCTTACCTACGTGTTACCTCAAACTTCTGTAGTAGTTAGCTCCCTGTTTTAAGAAAATGGATAATAGCTTGGGAAGTCTCCAGTGTAAAAGATCCAGTGTATCTTCTAATAATTCTGCATGTGTTTTAATCAGGCTCGTTCACTTGGTTACAAAATAGTAGACGCTGCCAACAGTAAGATGCCAGTGCGAAAGATAGTTTACGTGTTTCTGTTTCTTAGCATTTTGGAATCATCCCAGGGGTGTGAGTTTATTTCCGCCAATGACTTTTGAAACAGAACAGACTTTTACAAACATGAAGGTGTACTATTCAATGGATAAAAATTAAAGATAACAACCAAATGCTTAGAGATATCTAATACTGTTCTTTGAATCCTGTTCCTCCCCTCTTAAACTAATAGCAAAACCCTATTTCTGAGGAGCTCTGCAACTTTGTTTCGCTTAAACTTGTTCTATTTGAATTGAGTACACATTTTCTGATCATTGTCATTCAGACTGTTCTTTAGGTTTCCTAAAAAAAGCCTCTCTCTCCTCTCTTGTATAGGTGACCTTCACAAAAAGGAAGTTTGGATTAATGAAGAAAGCCTATGAATTGAGTGTGCTTTGTGACTGTGAAATAGCACTCATCATTTTTAACAGTTCTAACAAACTCTTTCAGTATGCAAGCACAGATATGGACAAAGTTCTTCTCAAATATACAGAGTACAACGAACCCCACGAGAGCAGAACCAACTCAGATATTGTTGAGGTAACCATTGTAACAATGAATGAATTTCCCCTTGTTTAATAATGGGAAAATGAACCATACTTGTCATGCATGTTGACAAAAGTAATTAAGATGATTATTTTCCGTAATTTGCATTGGTTTATTTGAAGTGCAGCAGCTGTACCAGAAGGAATCTTATGAAGGAATCCCTGCCTTAAAAATGTGACCTAAATATAATTGACTAATATGATTAATTTCTAAAAAGTTGATTTTCTGTAACTATAATACATATAACTATAACACATATCTATTTTTAAAAAGCAGGGGCATTGTTAATGATGATTTAGCCTGTGGGTGGAAGTAATGATACTTTATTTGCTATGAAATTTCAAATCAGAAACTTTTATTTATGAAGTTATTAAAAATTGGTGGCAAAAGAAAGTTAAACAAATGTGAGTTTCATCATCTCGAGTCAGCATTACTGGTCTTCTGTATAGTATGTTTGGCAACCTTTCCCTACTAAAGTGAATTCTTGGCTGAGATGAAGAGGATATGATGTGTTAAGCTTTGCATGTGTTCTCTGCACTCAACTTTGCTTTGGCTGTATGCAGTTCGAAATAGAATTTTATTTAGTAAGCTTTATCTGTTAAGTTTATTTTCTGGACTTTTAAAAACTATACAATGCAGTTTATAATAATGATACAACCAAAGAAAAGGAAGAAAACTGATGTTTCTTACAGGTGTATATGGTTTCAAAATTGGATTTCACTGTAGGAGCAGTTCAACATCTGAAATTTAGAAAGTTCTTCAAATGTGCTATGAGGTTAGCATGAGACTTTTAGTTTGGCTTTATTTTGCAACCCCACATCAAGTATAATTATTGTTTAAAATCATATAAAAATCTATTGATGTTTTTCAGTCCATGAAAAGAATTGTATACCCCTGGATGTTGGCTCTCTTTTGACTGAAGTAACATTCAGTTTTTCAGGTGAGGGTGGGTAGGACATCTCTACATAGCCAGCATTGTCTATCTCAGGTATATTTCCTTATATATTATCAATTAGCTGCAGAAAATCCCATGAGTCTTACGCAGACATAAATATCCAGTGGCATCCTGTTCACTGGAAGGCTTTGAGTTTGAAGGGAATGTATTTACTTAAATATGGTGGCTTTATCCAATGTAACAGCAACCTTTTTGCTGCAGCTAGTGTTAATGGGTGCTACAGTTATACTTGTTTGTCCTTCTGGAAACTTAAAAACTACTTGTGCCTGTCAGCAAAGTGGAAAATGTGGTGTCACAGTTACCGAGTGATAATTCTAATTTTCTAACCGCTTCCACCCGCCTTTGATAGAACTAGCTTTTAAGGAAACACAGATTATAGAATGTCTTTCCTGAGGAAGAATTTTGAGCAACACATTATGTGTTGGTGTGTGATTAATGAGTCATGTCTGTTAGTATGCAGGGAGATGGCATTTTTTAAGAGAAAGGCTTTATGGCACCTCTATCTCCTTTATAAAAAGATAAAGGTTCCCCCTGCACATGTGTGCTAGCCTTTTCTGACTCTAGGGGTGGTGATCATTTCCGTATTCAAGCCAAAGAGCCAGTGTTGTGCATGTCCGTGGCCATGTGACCAGCACGGCTGCAAGGAATCACTGTTTTACTTTCCCGCTTTTTATGGCAGTACCTATTTATCTACTTCCATTTACATGCTTTCAAACTGCTAGGTTGGCAGGAGCTGGGGTTAACAGTGGGAGCTCACTCTGCTGCATGACACCCAGGATTCGAACCACTGAGCTGCCAACTTTGTAGCTGGCAGTTTTCAGTGCTCTAGCCCGCTGAGCCACCTCTCTATCTCTTTTATAGATAGCTGCAATTTCCTTATAAACCCCTGGTAGAACTTTTTTAGAGAGAATGTCCTGTTTTGTCCTAAGAATGCAAAGAATGAGGGTTTTTTTGCTGTTTGCTTTGTTTTGCAGCTTTTTTTCAAAGTTTACCCTAGTTTGTTAAGTAGGAGTAGAGTTTTATTTTGTTAAACCTCTCTGTTCCTATAACATAAAAAGCAAAAGAAGTGTACAAAGTTATAGTTGAAATTGTGTGCCCTAAACCAAAGAAACCCAGATTGCAGATCACCTTTCCTTCAAAAGATAGCCATCTTGGCAGACATTTCTGGTATCCAGCAGTCATTTTTCTGGTATTGTAGTATGAATTTATAAATTTACTCAAAACACCCCCCACCTCCCAAAAACAAACAAAACAAAACAAAACAAAAACACTACAGCATAATCTCACTAGGCACCCCGTTCCCTATATATAACACCAATGGTGCTGTGGAAGAGCTGAATTGAACACAGGCTTTGATTGTGTTAACATCTGCAAACAGCAGATGTGCCATACAGCCCTATCTACAATTACTGTACATAATTTTAGTCAAATTTGTTTGGTCTTTATTGGGGAAAGGAAGTCTGCTGTTTAATAGGGCTAGTTCTAGGGAAAGGAGATTTTTCCCCTCCCTCTTTTTAAGGATAAAAAAGGAGGATCTTACCTCCTTGCTTTTATCTGGGGAGGAAATTAAGATGTGGAAAGTGAGCATCAGTGTGTCCCTGTCTTGAATGAGAAGGGGTTGATCTAAGCTCTCAATTTCCTTGTTTTTGGCAGCATCACTTCAGTCATAATTCTTTACCTTAAATGGAAAGCTTGTTTCTTTCTGGGAATATAAATTAATCTCTGAAAAAGTAAACATACTTAATATCAATTTCTGTTCATCCCTTAAAAAAACTTGGATTTCTGGTATCATGGTAGTATCTAACAACTATTTGAAACTGGGAAAGACAGATGCTTCCTTGGCTTGAATGTGAAGCTTGTTTATGCTTTTTGCGGTTCATTTTGTCCAGCCTGTTTGGTGTTGTATAGCCATTTCTGGAATATTGCTGATTATATTTCTCAAATATTGTAAGTTAACACTCCATTATAATTTTCCAAACTGTTTGCATGGAGGAGAGTTGTAGATGGTGAGCAACTGGCACACCCCCTTGGATGACTACAGCAAATTATTGTGAGTGGATAGAAGCAGGAATAAATTGCAACACGTCATTGACCTTCAGCAGACCTTATTTTATGTAATTGTATAGCTGTTTTTCACAGCTTGTGGCATTGTGCCAGCATCAGGAGCAAACTTGGATCTAGCACAGTGATAACTTTCAGTGTTGTGACATCGAGGACTTATAGTGGGTCATGTCAAGGGTATCTGATGTACTGGCCGCATGGGATGAGACACAGAAAAAATGAGCCTTTTGGGCAATTGTGCTGTTGAGGATAGTGGAGATTCAAATATTTAAAATAATTAAGGAAAATGGCAGCATATCCACATGGCTTTCCTACAGGCTACTACGTAAGTGCTTTCTCTGAGGTCAGTTTGAGTAGATAGCAAGGATCTAAGCCAGGCGATGCTTTAGTTACAAAGGCACAGATGATGTTGATCAATGCAAGTTGGATTAGTAGGATATGAAATACCACTGCAGTTGCAGTGTTTGAGCTTGCAGTAAGGACATAGTACTAACTTAAAAATAAACAATGTGTAAAGAGTAAGGATTCCCCCTCTCCCCAGGCAATGTGGTAGGTATGTTTGTGTTGTCTGGAAGATGGTTGATTAATGCAAAGGAAAGTGTGCTGCATATATACAGCTCCATAGTGCTTAAAGCACTCTTTGATTGGTTTACAAGTTAATTATGCAGGCTACACATTACCCCCCTCAGAGAGCTAGACCTCAGAAAGATAGAAGGCTGATTCAACTTTCAGCTGGGATTGAACCCTGGATCGTGAGCATAGTTTTGGATGCAGTATAGCACTTTAACTATGTTATAAGGCTCCTCATTGATTAATTTGGATCTTTGATGTCCTACAAATGATAAACATAAGCATTTGTAGATAGGTTAGACAAAATATTTTTGAGGCAAGATTGAGGGAAGAAGAAAAGTTTTGATTTTCAGGCATTGTTCCTAAAATGTTCTCAAATGACCCCCCCCCCAAACTTACCACACTATTACATTGCACTTTCATTTCAAGGGGACTACTGAGGCAGCTTTCTAACAAACAACAAAAATATTGTTTGCACACATTTTGTTCATTCTGTATGTGTGTGCTTTATTTTTCAAAGGGAAAGGACAGTTTGTGCAGAAACTGGAGATCTTGATAAGAGAAAGAAACCTGCTAGTTTTGCTCTGACTTGTAGGCTTAAGTTCTCCATGAGATGTCTCCTCAAGATAGCCAAAACAGATGAAGAAAAAGAAGATTTAGTGGCAATCCTTTATATCTTGTGGCAACTCACCAAATCAAAAAATAAATGGACTGAAGGCAAGATCTCAGCTGTTGATGAGGAGATATGAGGAGGTGAAGATATAGGGAAATGGTCCTTGACAGAATCCCTCCCCAAATAATTTATGGCATTGAAGTTAAATATCAATGTATTGAATTGGTGCTGGAAGAAATAAAAATCCAGGGAAGTTGCACTCAAGTCTTGTAACTATTCAAACATTTGGAAGCTGCCATATTTTGGATCAGTTGAATAATGATCTTGAAGAATAATCTAGTGTACTGTGTGCTACATTAAGGTATGATAGCATTAGTGGCTACAGCTGGTATACTTACAAAGAACTTAGTAGAATGTGGGATAGATAGTGCTACTGTTCAGTGGATTTGTAATTGGTTGACTGATTGCCCCCAAAGGGTGAGCACAAATGGCTTCTCATCAGCTTGGAGAGATGTGACCATTGGGGTGCCCCAGGGTCCTGTTCTGGGTCCGGTGCTATTCAATATCTTTACTAATGACTTGGATGAAGGAATCAAGAGTATGGTGATTAAATTAGAATATGATACCAAATTGGGAGGGTTTGCTGATTCCCTAGAGGATAGGATGAAAATCGAAAATGACCTTGACAGACTAGAGTGCTGGGCCAAAGCTAACGGAATGGGTTTTAACAGAGAGAAATGTAGGGTGCTGCATCTAGGTTTTTAAAAAATTGCTGAACAGATATAAGATGAGAGACACCTGGCTGGAAAATAGTACCTGTGAAAGGAAACTGGGAGTCTGGGTGGACTACAAATTTATTTATTTTATTTATTTATTAAATGCGAACATGGCAGAACAAGTCAGGAAATACACATGATTAGGTACGATACAACACAATAAAGAAACATAATCAGCAGATAAACATAAATTAATAAGAAGCAAATTAAAAAGAACAGCAGCAGGGCGCACCCTTTAATTCAAACCTCACCGCTGCTATGTCAAAATTCGAAAAATGGCGGGAAAAAAAAGGGGGCTAAGCTGAACAGAATATACGAAAGGCCAGCAGGGATGCAGAGCGCACTTCGCTGGGGAGGCTGTTCCTGGCTGGAAAATAGTACATGAACTGGTCGGGCCGATCTTGAACTGGGAGTCTGGGCCCAGGCCATGGAGGGACTAAAACCAATCTGATTGAACATGAGTCAGCAGTGTGATGTGGTCATAACAACGCACACCCGCTACCAGTCTGGCCGCTATCGCCGGAGGAGAGTCAAAAGCCAATCCAGTTAGATCACCAGCGCCTTGACTACTGTTCTGCATCCCGTCAGGAGGGGCATCTAGTGTCTGGCGAAGGTGAGAAACGGCTGCCACCTGAGCATCCAGGGACTAACAAAGCCAATGTTACTATTGGTTGCATCAGCAGAAGCATAGTGGTGATAGTACCACTCTATTCTGCTCTGGTCAGACCCCACCTGAAGTACTGTGTCCAGTTCTGTGCACCTCAGTTTAAAAAGAATGTTGACAACCTTTAATGGGTCCAGAGGAGAGCAATCAGGATGGTTAAAGACTCTGGAAGAAATGTCATATGAGGAACAGCTTAGGGAACTGGGAATGTTTAGCCTTAAAAAAAGAAGGCTGAGAGGAGATATAATAGCTATGTTTAAATATTTGAAATGATGTTTGAGAGGAGTGGTGCACCATCCTTGTTGTTGTGTCCCAAGACGGGGTCGAGGAGGAGAAACTACGGAAGGGGTGGGACAGAACGAAGGGGAGGAAAGAGGATTGGCTGGTTGGGAAACAGGAAAAAGATGCCGTGGGAAAAGATGATAGGGTGAAGGAGGACCCTTACAGGGGAATGAGTAACCTTCAAACTCCTGTGAGAGGTGGCTGAACAGAAGTGGTTGGGGGCAGATGGAGGAGCGCCACAGGACAAGAGGGAGGCCTGAAGAAGGTCAACCCAAACAGAATTGAGAGAGCGTTGGGAGCAATGCCTCTCTATCTGTGGGGACAGTACAATGATACCCAAGTCTTCCTGCCGCCCAATGATGAAGGACCCAGGACAGCTTCCTTAGGATTAGTGAGTTTAGCCCCGGGATGAAGTGTGGGATAGCCGGATTGGTATTGAGCCTGGGCTATAATGTTTTTGGAAATGTTCCTGTTACCAAGTGGTAGGTGGAACCCACAGTTGTGAGCGGGAAGTTTGGAGAAGACTATTCTGATACAGAGCCATTGATCGTAGAGTAGAAGGCATGTGTAGAGGAAGATAGATCACCTGTTGTTAAGAATAAACCTTTAAAACATTATTCATTGGTGGAGACCTCTTTTATTGCAGCGCAAGAAGGCAAGTAGGAGGGTGGGAACAATGAGACCCATGACAGATGCCATATTGAAGAGGGCACTGGCTTGTTTTCCATGGCTTCAGAGACTAGGACTTGAGACAATGGTTTCAACTTAGAGGAAAAGAGATTCCATTTGAACATCAGGAAGAACTTCCTGACAGAGCTGTCCGGCAGTAGAATATGCTGCCACGGAGGGTGGTGGAGTCTCCTTCTTTGGAGGTTTTTAAACTGAGGCTGGATGGGCATCTGTTGGGAGTAGTACTGTGATGGGGGTTCCTTCATGGCAGGGGGTTGGACTGGATGCCCCTCGAGGTCTCTTCCAACTCTATGATTCTATGATTCTATGAAGTGTTGGAATTAGTCAGTATTATCAAGCTAAAGGGCTACCACTTTGATTGGATAGCTTAGTACAATAGTCCCCCTTCACAACGTGGTTCATATATAACGGTCTCAGTATATCACTTTTTTTCTTGAGATAAGAAAAAAAAACAGACATTGAGCTCCTGGCAGCAAGGTTTGCTGAGGTGTCAGGAGAGGGTTAAAAACCTCTCTTTGCAAGTGCAGCCACCAAGAACAGCCCTTGCTGAAGCATCTACATTTCACTTCCAAAGAGAGGTTTTTAACCCCCTCCTGACACCTCAGCAGACAGACCTTGAGCTCCTAGTAGCAAGGTTTGCTGAGGTGTCAGGAGGGGGTTAAAAACCTCTCTTTGGAAACACAGCCCACAGGAGCAGCCCAAGGTCAGTTTACTGAGGCGTCTGCATTTCGCGGATTTTCCAATCAGCCCCCAAACTCCTGCAATAAATGGGGGACTACTGTAACTTGGGGCTCATTGTTGTTGATCCAGATGTTGAGAGGTTGATTCCTCACTGTGTCTCCTGGGAGAAAGGACAGCCTGTGTGATCTTGGGAAAACTACAAAGTCCTATAATAAGGGAGTGGCAAGCCACTATCTTTACTTAGAAAACCCTGAGAAGAGTTGCCCTAAGTCAGAATCAACTTGGCAGCATGTAATTATTATAGAAATTGCTACTATCAACCATAAAGTGCTTCTGTCTTTATAATTTAATATATGATTATATGATGCATTGTAAGAAAGATGCTATGAAGTCATGCTCATAAAGGTAAAGGGGCGTGGTGGCTCAGGGGGCCAGAGCACTGAAACTGTCAGTTGCAAAGTTGACAGTTTGATGGCTTGAATCCCGGGTGCCACACAGTGGAGTGAATTCCCCTTGTTAACTCCAACTCCTGCCAACCTACCAGTTTGAAAGCATGTAAATGCAAGTAGATAAATACATACTGCCATAAAAATAGGGAAGGTAAACAGTGTTCTGTGTGCAGAAATATGTTCCACCATGCTGGTCACATAGCCACGGATTTGCACAACACTGGCTCTTTGGCTTAGAAATGGAAATGAGTGCCACCCCTAGAGTAAGACATGACTAGCACATATGTGGGGTGGGAACCTTTTTAAGAAAGATGCTATGAAATCATGCTCACAGCTTAGTTTTATTCTTGGAAAGTAACAGTGAAGCTTGGAAGCTCTGAAATTATAGTCCAGTCCCCTTCCAATGTGACAGCACTGATTTCAGTAGTTAATTCATTAATTGAAAGTGACACAGTTTGGTCAGTTGGCTAAAATAAGACCTACCTATCTTGTTTGTCCTGTGGTGCACTAATTGGCTTCACTTAGTTAAACATACAGGAGGGAGAAAATCGTCATGTCTTAAAAGTGGAAATAAAATGTTAAATGTTGAAATCCATCTGGGCACTTAACTCCAAGTCATATGCTTCATAGACCAAGAGAATAGACTAAGTCTTCAGTATTGACATCTCTATGTTCATTATAGTTCCAAAATATATTTTCATTATGGGCATACTGTCATGTCAATAAAAATGTGTCTCTCAAGTGTGTTTTAGGGTAAAAAAATTTACCTTGCTCTTGAAGAGAACAATGTAGAATTTCCATTTCTCATTCCACATTCAGGAACAGCTATTTTAAAAGCAGTGCATCCCTGAATAGATGCCTGCAGTTAGAATCTTTTCTGGGCTGTAGGGATTTTGGAGGATGCACTTGTCAGAGGAGCCACCTGCCATAGTTTTAGTATTTGGAGACGATTTTGACTGAGGACTGAATAATTGTGCTGCTTATTGCATCTTCAGGCCTAAGAACATAAGAAGAGCCATGCTGGTCAGGCCAAAGGCCCATTTAGTCCAACTTCCTGTATCTCACAGTGGCCCCACCAAATGCGTCTGGGAGCGCATGAGACTAGATACCTGTCTCCTTATACCACTCCCCTGCATCTGGTCCTTGAAGTACCCTGGTTTTAAGCCTAGAGATTACACACATCTCCATCATGGTTTGTAACCTGTGATGAACTTTTCCTCCAGGAATCTGTCCAATTTCCTTTTGAAGGCATCCAGGCCAGATGCCATCACCACATTCTGTGGCAGGGAGTTCCACAGACTAACAATACATTGGGTAAAAAAATATTTTGTCTGTTCTCACTCTCCCAACCTTCAATTTGAGTGGATGTCCCCTACATCTGGTATTTTTACTCATGCCCTGCATTATTTTGTACATCTCAAGCATACCCCCCCTCAGGTACCTTTTTCCAGAATAAAAAGCCCCAAATGTTTTAACCTTTCCTCATAAGGGAGGTCCCCCAAGCCCAGTAATCATTTTAGTCACTCTCTTCCACTCCTTTTCCAGTTCCACTGTGTCTTTTTTGAGATGCGGTGACCAGAATTGCACACAATACTCCAGGTGTGGCCTTATTATCGTTTTGTACAATGGCATTATAATTTTGGCTGTTTTATTTTCATTCCCTTTTCTGATAATCCCTAGCATGGAATTAGCCTTCTTTGCCGCTACCACACTCATACATTGGGTAGACACCTTCATTGAGCTGTCCACCAACACACCAAGATCTCTTTCCTGATCTGCCACGGATAACTCAGAGCCCATGAGTTGATAAAGTTTGGATTTTTTTCTGCCCCAATAAGCATTACTTAACACTTTGCATTTTCCTACATTGAAATGCATTTGCAATTTCGCAGCCCCTTACCCCAGTTTGGAGAGATCCTTCTGGAGTTCTTCACAATCCTTTCTGGTTTTTACCACATGGAAAAGTTTCATGTCATCCCTAAACTTGGCCACCTCACTGCTTATCCCTGTCTCCAGGTCATTTACGAACAGATTGAAAAGCACTGGACAGATCCCTGGGGCACACCACTTTTCACCTCTCTCCATTGTGAAAATTTCCCATTGACACCTACCCTTTGTTTCCTGGATCTCAACCAGTTCTCAATCCAGAGGAGGACCTGGCCTCTTATCACCTGACTGTGCAATTTTCTCAGCAGCCTTTGGTGAGGGACCGTGTCAAAAGCCTTCTGAAAATCAAGATAGACAACATCCACCGGTTCACCCAAATCCAATGCCTGTTGACCTTTTCAAAGAATTCTAAAAGGTTCTTCAGGCAAGACTTACCCTTACAAAAGCCATGCTGATTTTTCCTCAGCAAGGTTTGTTCTTCTATGTGTTAATTTTCTCTTGGATGAGGCTTTCCACCATCTTCCTTAGGACAGATGTAAGGCTAACCGGCCTGTAGTTTCCCAGGTTCACCCTCCTTCCTTTTTAGAAAATTGGTGTGACATCTACTATCTTCCACTCCTCTGGCACTGTGGCCATTTTAAGAGACTAGTTGCATATTGCCGTTAAGTAAAATTAAGTAGATACTGTACCCTTGTGACTTGATGGAGGATGATTCTCCTCGTATATGTTGTGTGAAGAAACCTTTCAGGGACTGTTAGGCTTCTAGAGTAGTAGGTAAAAGCAATGCACCTCAGCAGTCAAGGAATCGTAGAATCAATGGTGAGACTTCCTTGCTTGTTAATACAGTTATAGTTTCTTCTAAGCCACCATATTCTATCTCTGGCTTGACTTTATCCAGATAGAACTTGAACTTGAGATGCCCTAAAGTGTGTGATATTTTTTAAAATTGGATTTTTATACTGCCCATCTGGCTGCAAGGCAAACAAGGTCATTTCCATTTGAAGGGAGGGAAGGACCAGATCTTGTAAACCAATGAAGGTTGTGTGGTGTGAAGGAGGGCTTTGAGGGCAGAATCCAAAAGTCTGATATCTTCTAGGTTGAATTGAGGTTACTAAGAAATTGTCTTGAGGAGTAGAATCTTAAAGAATGCTACCCTGGGCACTGATAGGAGCTACAGCTTAGTACTTTTAGAAGTACATTGAGCCTGTGTACCAGTATGTCTCTTTGTTTATTTCTCTATAGGTTGATAGGATTGAGATGTGACTCTTTAGCATATTACAGTTAAGGTCCATGGAGAGGATATCTGTTAGGAAGCCAAGGTGACCTTTCCATGTGTAGCAGTACCATCTCAAGGAGGAGTACCAAGTGCAGTGATAGATAGATCCATTGGAATTCAGAAGGTAGATAATGACCCTGTCTAAGGGGTCCCACTGTGTTGGGAATTCACTGCATAAGTGAGTCTCTTTACATCAGATGGGGGATTTAATGCATTTCTGAGAGCTTGATGAGATTGGCCAACAAGGGGCACCTTGGTAGGGAGAAGGACCATTTCTTTCTTCTTGTCATTCATATACCAAATGATTGGGGATTTTAGGAAGTAGCAGGAAGGGGTTGAATAGACGCTTGGGTAAGTTTGCTGCCAGTGTACCCATGGACAAAGTGATTTCCTTCCAATATGTAGACATGAACTTTGAGAGTGTAGAATTTTCGTGTGCTGTGATGAGGTTATGCTGAAGTACAGCAAGATCTTCCCTGGAGCCCCTTGAACCTTCTGGTTATGATCATGAACAAGGAGATAACTCCTTTATTCCATTTCTGGCAGTTGAGCCCATCAGCTTCTACACTTAGATTCCAGCTCTGCTGTTGAGGATTTCAGGTAATATGTGTCACTAGAAGATTCCATTGCCTGTTTCTCGAGCTTCTTGTCTCTTTGTGGATGCAGCTTTGCCAGTCCTTATTAGGACATGTCAGTCCTATAATTGTGGTTTTGAACCAGCTAGAGATGGTTCAGAGTTGATGTTGATTTGTCATTCTTTCCCAAAAATAGATAATCTATGATTTTTTCTGCCTGGTTAGGAGGATATTCACCATCACATACATTCACCTTTGATATGGGAATCTCCTTTAACAAATGAAGGAGGTTAGTCTGTCAGGCTGTCAGACCAGGATTCCTGAGTTGATGTTCCTCAATATCTCTACCTAGGAAGTAGGTATACTACCCAGGCAGTAGGCGTATAGAACTCTAAAATGACATCTACTCATTCATTGAAAGTCCAGAGAAGAAACAGAAATCTTCTGTCTTGGATTGTAGCGTTTTTTGTTACAACTTTAATCATGGAGGTCACCCATTCCAGTGTCAGGAAGATTCCATTATGCATTTCTCCTAGGTAAGAGGTCCTGGGGCAGGATTAAAGTGTTCTTCAGGTTGAGCAGCAAGTCAAGCTTTGAAGGGCAGACACTGTCTCCTTTTGTCATGTCAAACTTAGGCTGGGAGTAAGAGCATAGCACATTGAGGAATGTATGTCCTTATCTATACCATTCACTGTGGATGCCTCCTTGGTGGTTCTTACCTAGATGCACATCCAGCTGGGTGTACATTCCCACTTCAGCATGGAATTCAGATGTTCAGAGGTCCACTTCATCTAATGAACTCTTGTATTGCATCATTTATCATAAAAGTTGGCTCAGTAACAATCATAGCAGTGTCCTAATATGTACCTTTCTGTTACAAGAAATTTGCATTTTTGTTGAGCTGTGATCTTTGGTGTTAATCCCTTAATGAAATAGGGATTGTGAGTTTATAGCTGTAGGCTATACGTTTCAAAGTTAATTTTCACTTCCAAAATGTGCAGCAAGAGGAAGTAGGTGTATCTCTGCAAGACAGATGGATGATATATCTTGAGGATATTGTCTCACACCACGTGACTTAAACAAGGATCTGCTGCTTTGACTTCTAGATGTGCGATTGTTTTTGTTTAGTACACCTTGCTCTTGTCTCTGGGCTGAAGTGCAAATGAAAGGACAAAATTGCAAAAAAAAATTACGCATTTCTTATCTTTTGATGATTCATGAATGGCTCCCATACTCTCTTAAAGTATTTTTATTTTTATTTATTTTAGAGTATGTTTACCCCGCCTTTCTCCTTGGAAAAGGACCCAAGGCCGCTTACAGTAATGAGGGACAATATACAGTATTATCCTGAAGCTGCGCCTGTGCAGTCCAAGCAGAAAATATTAGCAAATCCTGTGATGGCTTCAGTGGAAGCAGATTCCATCTTTGCACTTTGAACTAACCTTCTCCGACACTGCTGCAGAGTATTGTGATGAATATGTACGATGGAAGAGCACCTTCTTCTGAATAAGAGGCAGGCGTGAGAACTCTTTTTCAGAGGCAAGGCTGCAGTCCCCTGTGGCTAGCCTTCTGCGGGGCCACGTTCCATTAACAGTTAAAGTGAAACTGAGTGGGATCACACCATACTTTTCCTTCCAGTGATATAATGTCCCTCCCTGTACATCTTGCAGCCCCAACTACTGCTCCTGTGCAGCAGCTGGGCGTAAAGCAGGCCTCCTGTTACAGCTATAAGGAGGCTTTTTTTTTAAAGGAAGTTTAAATACTATTTGTGTGCATGTTTGTATTGCAATCTGTAGAAAAAGAGGGCTTAACCCTTTCTTCAAACTACATCTGAGCAACGATTTTGGGAGTGGGGTGTGCCACACTGGGATGGGAAAGAGGGTAACCCAGCTTCTCTTTGTGTGGCAGTTGGGTTTTCCAAACGTACCCTTCCACTTCCACCAGTGGAAGTTTTATTGTTGTTATTTCTAAATTCTAGTTTGCGACTGGACAGCTCAGTAGTTGAGGTACCTGGCTGCAGAGCCAGAGTTTGGGAGTTCAATCCCCCACTGTGCCTCCTGGGAGAAGAGCCAGCCTGTGTAGCTGTAGGCAAGTTGCACAGCTACGCACGTTTGCCTACACTGTACCTTGAAACTCCTGGAAAGGGTCACCATAAGTCAGGATTGACTTGACAGCACATGATTATTATTTATTTTAATTGCTGTGTGGGTTATGTACCCCACAGGCGGCATCTGGCCCATCTGACATCTCTCCCATGGGGCATTGATTCTGCAGTCTTGCTCGCACAGTGAGCTTCTGGATTATTATTTCTGACTGAGTGGCTGTTTTTTGACTTGTTTTCTCCTGACATGGTGAACAAGAAAGCAGGAGATTTTCTCTCTCTCTCTCTCTCTCTCTCTCTCTCTCTCTCTCTCTCTCTCTCTGGTGCTGCAATGTCAAGCCTTTTTTTAAGGAGAGATTTTGTGCATCTTTGAGACTGATGTCCCCCTTTTAAAAAAATATACCTCATTAATGGCTGCAAGTGTTGCCTTCTTACATAAAGGGGCAAGCACAATAGGACTGAATGGACTATCGGTGTCTTTCTGATCTATTGGACTATTGTTTTCTGCTTACTGTCTGTGTCCTTAGAAGAAAGGTACTAATCTTGCGCTCCATGTTTTGCGCAAAATGTAGGGATTAAACCTGATCATATTCTTATGCTTGGGCAAGACTTCTCATGGTGGGTTGGAGAATTATTAGCAGGCTCCTTTTGTTGTATTGATTCCATCTTATTTTCTGGGAAAGAACAAATGAATGACATTTCTTGCATTGCTACTTCCAGGTAATTGAAGTTTTGTTTTCTTTACTTTTGATGTGGCACTGGCAGCCAATTGAATTTTCCAGTTGCTTGAAAGTAACCACTAGTAGAGATCTAAACTGATTTACTAATTGGAAGAAAGGGTTGGATTTTTGAGCGATTTTTTCCAGTGCTTAGTTGGACTATATTTTAAAACACTGTTAGTCTGTTTTAATTATGTTGTCGTTCAGCTAGAGAACGATTATACAATCTGTTCAGAACACATTTATGGGAAGATTCTGAAGGAAGCTGACCTAAAACTATGTATCCAGTCTTATTTTTATGCTTTGGAGGGAGGTTAAAATCTTAGTTTAATGGTTAATAATGGAATGTATTTCCTTATAAATTCTGTATAAATAGGAAACTCATTATAAACTTTCTGCTCTCTTCTAGGCCCAGAGTTTAGTAGTGATCAACTAGACAGATGCCATTTTTTCACTCTGTAACAAATATTAGCAATACAGAATTGAAATGATACATATATTATATTACTTATCACATTTTAGGGAGCTGCAGCAGTTAGTGGCAGAATTAATTCAAAGTGTAAAGATGGAATTTGCTTTCACTGGTCCTTAACTGCTAAAGAAATGCACCAGGGATCTTTGAGAATCCCTTGAGATAGTTTATATAATTATCTTTATTCATTTGTTGTAATTGTTAAGTAATATATCTGCTTGTCATACATAAAAACTACCTGGGGAATGCAGAGGTCAGTTGCTTCTCTGTCTCTCCTCTCTCCACGCTTACATAGTCGGAGTACAGTATGTTTAACATTTCTTGACCAGTTGCTGTCAGTCTAGATTACCTACAGCTTGATAGACTGAGACCTTCTAGATCAGTGTTGGCGAACCTATGGCACGGGTGCCAAAGGTGGCACTCTGAGCCCTTTCTGTGGGCACCCAACATCGCACCTTCACAGCCACCTGTATTCAGGTTAAATTGCTGTATTGGCCCGTTGTGAAAAAATTAGTGGGTTTTAAATAGCAGTTTGGGCACTCTGTTCTAGATGCACAATAGTTTTAAAATAGCAACAACTTTATGGTGAAGAGGATCAGATATTTGTTTCTTAGGTTGCATGTTGAGACAAATCCCATTTTAATTTCCTTGCCTCCAGTAAAATAGAGGATACAGGGCATTCCCCTTATCCCCAGAAGAAACTGGTTCTGCAGAGTTGGAAGTGGCCTAGCTTTGCCTTGGAAACCATTTGTTTTACTTTCTGTGGCTCTGCTCCCCAAACCTGTGTGAAGGATGCCTGCCTAGGGATTGGTACACGCCCGCGGGGCTAATTTTTTTAATGCCAAACCTTGAGGCTGTGTTGCACACTCCCTTTGAAACTCTTTTAGGCCTCTGCATTGATGAAAAGAGAGAAGAGAAGGACAATTGTGTGGCATCTGATGGAAATGTTGAAGAGATATGTTTCAAGGGCAGTATATCCCTGAAAGTTAATGCCTCCAAGGAATAATTTACAAAGCAAAACATTTCTCATAATTATTAGTACCTAGGTTCATAGAATTGTAGCTCTTTACTTCTCCATCGTGGCCTTCGTGAAGCCACACAGATGGGTTTCCCAGGCGCCCCTGCGCCAGAGGTCGGAACTTCCCTAGCAATAGGAAAGTTCGTTAGTCTCTGGTCCCGCACCTTGCGCATGTGCGAGGGTGTTCCCGCCTAAATGCCTCAGTTCCTCTTGACCGCCAACGGCTAGAGGTTCTTGTCCCTTAGTCTCCGTGCTTCTTTTCTAAAAGAAATTCTTCTCGGCTAATTTTCTTGGATTTTCGACTCGGATAGTCTCTTACTAATGTCTTGCGCACGACTCCTGCCGATCTGTAGAGGTTTCTGCTCTCAGACCCTGAAAAATCGCCGCAACCGCTTGGCGAATTTTCTCTTGGAACGCTCCCTTTGCCCACAACCGATGGAGCAGAAGACCGTCGAGAGCGCCTGTAAGTCGGAAGCTTTGGGGCGAGTGGAGAAGGTGAAAAAGGTCCCCGTCCTTCAGGGTGTGGGGACTTCGAAAACCAATTCCTCCACGAACCCTTCTTTGGCTTCCACCTCGAAGTCCTCTTCGAAGACTTCAAAATACCCAAAATCGGCTTTAACAACCTCCAAGCATCCCTCGACTTTAAAAAGTAACTTGTCCACTCTGTTCAGTTATGTACCACAGTAAAGTCAATCCTAGCTGTGTTCGTAGTAATTTAGCTTTAACATATTGTGTATGCTATTTAAAAGACAGGCTTTTTGAAGCTTTTAGACAAAGTGATGAAATGTAAGCCTTTGAGAGTTCTTTATTTCAAGTAAACTCTAGAAAGAACTCCATTGTACCTGGAAATTGATTTTCTTCAAAGCTGTTTATCTAGTCTTCTAATCTTTAATATGTAGAAATCCAAGGTGCATGTCCTGGTCAGTAAAGACTGGATGAAATTCAAACTTATTCTAGCATTATACCAGACTGTTTTGTTTACCCAGCCAAAATGTGCTTGTCATTAAGGATAACAAGATACTGCAATAGAGCAATTTTTTCTTTTCTTGTGCTTGTATTCTTGTAGTTAACAAGCAGGTTTTGTGCAGTGGTTAAGACATCCGCTGCTAGAATGTGTAACAATTTAATAGAATAATCACTTTCATTTTAAAGTGAATATAAATGGACTGAGATTGAGGTGTAAGTCATTGGTAACCACCTCCTTGTGCTGTGATGCAGACGTTTATGTAATTAGTTTATCGTGAGGTGTCACCTCATAGTACAGGAACATTGTCTTCAGGTTGTTAATAACCTTAAATAAATTGACAATATTATCTAGCGCCTGTTGTGCCATACTAGTTATGCAATATCTTTAATATTCCCTCATAATCACTATTCTGCTCTGTAAATGGGACTCCTATTTGTGTGGGGGCTATTGACAGGAATTTGAAAAGACCCTTTTGAGAACCAGGCAGGGTTTTTTCTTTATCCCTTCAAGTGATTTCTTGTGATATCAAGGAGGGCAGGATTAGTAATTTAGCAATTCAGTCCTTTTTTTTAATGCTGTGGGGCAGAGAACTCCTCTGAATTTGCTTCCTCTGAACAAATGGTAGAAACAGGTTTGTAGATATATTCCATAGCTCTTTCCTTTACCATTTGTTTCCTCTTGAACAGTGGTCTTTCTTGTTTCCTCTTGAACAGTGGTCTTTGTGTGTGTGTGTGTGTGTGTGTGTGTGTGTGTGTGTGTGTGTGTGTGTGTGTGTGTGTACGTGCGTGCACATGCACACATACACAAACACACAGAGAGTGGTACCTCGGATAACGAAATTAATTCATTCTCCAAGGCATTATGCTAAGCAAAAATTATGTTATCCGAAATGTGGTTTCCCATGAAATGAATGTGAAACCAATTAATTAATCCGTTCCAGAGGATGGATTAATTGACAGTCCCCTCCTTTCCCTGGCTGCAGTGCCCAGCAAGGGAAAGGAAGTGTTGGATCAGGTGTCCTAAAGCTGAACCCAGGAATGCGGGAAAGTTTTTTTGGCGCCTGACCCCAGTGGGGCAAACGAGGGTGGTGGTGGCGCCACCCAACTTTGCTCCCTATGGTGGTAGTGAGGGGGTCAGCGGGTGGGTCCCGATCCACTCCTGAAAAGCAGGCACTCGCTTTTGGGGTGCCTTCTTTTCCGGAGTGGGTAAGGACCTGCCCGTTGCCACTCGCTACAAGCTGGGGGGGGGGGAGGAATGAAAGTAAACAGCAGCGGGTGGGAGTGCTGGTGCCTGGGAAGTTCAAACAGCTAGGTACAGCTGTTCAAACTTCCTAAATGGCGGATCGAGCGGTGCCACACCTGATCCACCGGTATGCCCAGCCATACCACCCCCTGTGGCTGGGCAGAGCCATGGATCTGGTCTGCCACACAGGAAGGTTTGAACTTGCTGCTCTGTCTGCTGTTGGGGAAAGTCAAACCTTTCCAAGTTCTAGCTGCTGGGAAAGGTTTGAACTTGCGCGGCAGCAGACAGAGCGGGAAGTTCAAACCTTCTTGGGTGGCGGACGGAGCAGTGCAGCACTTGATCTGCTGCTCTGCCCAGTAGGAATGAAGCCACTCCCTCACTGGCCCGTGGCTTCATTCCCACTGGCCAGTTTCCAGTGGGTTACGTCCAAAAGTCATAAACCAGGGCACCCCACTGGACATTCCGTTTATTCAAGGACATTCCGTTTTGTTAACTGACTTTTTAGTTAACAGAGGCATTTGTTATCCGAGGTACCTCTGTCTCTCTCTCTCTCTCTCCCTCCCCCCCCCCGGTCCTTCCTTCATCTGGCAATGTAGCCACTAGCCGGTGGGAAACCCCACTACCACTGTCCCTGGCCAAGCGCTAGCGGCCAGGCAGCAAGTGCCTCGGTCTCCAGCTGCCGGAAGACCCGGGTGATGCGGTGTTCAGCAGGCAAGCTGGCAGGGAATGGAGGGTGGGCAATGAGGCTTGGTGGGGGAAGTGACACAATGCCATGCATGGAGCGCCAAGGCCATGAGGCAGCTGAGGCGGGTGGACGCTGAGCAGCTGCATACTGTGGCACCATGCATCCTCCCTCCACTGCCGTTCCCAGCCATGCGCCTGTGGCCTGGAAGGGGGCCAGGCTGGGCTGGCCTTCCTCCTCCTCCTCCTCCTCCTCCTCCTCCACCACCACCACCACCAGCGAAGCCACTGCAGGCATCCAGCCAGCCAAGTGGGCTGACTTGGACCTCCTACTCCTCCATTGCCAGCTTGCATCTTTGGTGAGGAGTCCCAGAGGCCGCCTGTGCCAGCGTTGGAGAGGGAGGGAGGGGGGAGAATGGTGGTGGAAATGTTTTTCTGTTGCATGGATTTTCCGTTATATAAACCGCTCGTTATACGAGGGGTCCACTATACTATATTACCGTATATACTTGGATATAAGCTGACCCAAATATAAGCCAAGGGCAGTTTTTTTACCACAAAAAACTGGTAGAACTTATTGACTCGAGTATAAGCCAATGGCTTATATTCAAGTATATATGGTATGTGTTCCATCTTGAGGCCAAGCGTTCAGGAGGTGGCGGAATGGGCAGGACTTGCCCTCCACTGCCTTCACTCAAATATAATCTGAGGGTGTTTCTTTCAGGCAAAAGTAAGGGTTGAAAAACTCAGCTTATATTTGAGTATATATGGTATACTGTATTAACTTTTTAAAATTTTTTAAAATCTTTTTAAATCTTTAATTTTGTAAATATTTTTAAAAATAAAAACAAAAGGCTGTGGCAGCTTTTAAAATGCTGATTTATTTCAAGAGGCAGCTTTCATGTACAGTATTATAATCCACTTAAAATCTGCAGAAGCTCATACTGATAGGCATCCATTAATTTTTATAGTGTCGTAACACTCTTGCTTTCATTTTTATATTGTCTCCTGTATGCTAAACCAGACTAACATGCCTATCTCTTTGAAAACATAGCTGAAGGGAAAGATGTCTGTGAAGGCTTTGCTGGATTTGATTCAGCAGAAGGAACCCCAGATACGAAGGAGCACACCAGCAGACACGGCAGTCAGCATTTCTGTGAAGGAAATAGCTAGGTTGAGGTTTAATCACACTTTGGACAAGGTAGATTGTAATTTTGGACTGGATAGAAACAGCGAAACACTACAAGTCAATAAATGATAATAATTGGCACATCCCAGGAACTACCCTGGGGAATGAAATTGTGTGTGGTTTAATATTCCTGGTTGGACGTGAAAGAGATAAAGACAAAATTTCCGAGCATGTCACAGTATATCCTCAGACCTTCTGTAAGTTAAGATTCAATTTCAAACCCTCATCATTGCAATGTGCTGGAATTTGTGCAATGTTTGGCATTTACCATGCCATGTGGCATCAGATCTATCTCTTCAGTTCCAGCTTACTGTTCTATTAGCAGAGGCGAAGAAATCATTTCAAAAAGTCAAGTTGGATTTTTGTAGCAAAAACAAAACAAAACAAAACAAAACAAAACAAAAAACCAAGGTTTTCAGAGTCAAATAGTTAGGTTATTATTCCAGGCTTTATGATTTGTGGATAGTAATTTGGATCATCAGCCTTGGCTGAAACTACCCTAGCTGTTCCCATAAACTGACTTAGAGCTGTCCTTCTTACATAAAGGAGTCACACACGAGATCTTGCTCTGAGATTTTAGTGAATACTTTATGGCGGATGACAACTGCACATGTAAGCAACTTAGTTGGGACCTCAGAGCTCTCAACAAAATCTGCCACAGAGAAATAGCCAAATGGGAGCAGTAAGTGTCATTTTCCAAATGCCGGGCAAAGATTGTAAGAATTTTCATCTCTTTAATGGTTAATATTTTAATGTCAGCATCAGCCTACACAGAGATTTGGAGATTGTCTTCACATTCCCATTACAGTGCCTCACTTGTACAAATACAGTATTCCTGTGCCTTATGGCTTCCATCAAGTGTTATTCCTCATCTGGCATGCCTTTACTTCTGTCTGCTCCAGATGTAATGCCTTTTAAATCCTTGGAAGAAAGGCGGGGTAGACAGATTCAAGCTTTTGCTCATCCTCCAGAGTTTTGTCTCCTTCCTGTAGGGTTTGGGCAGCATGTGCAGTTTCTCTAAGGGTCTAAGTGTTTCATATTTTGCCAATAAGAGCTTCTGTAGCTCCCATTATGGAGTTATCACTAGGAAGACTGGGCACTCACTATGGCACAGTGTGACAGGTGGACTCAAGTGGAAGAAAGGTTGCAAATGAACATTAAAAATTGAGATCGAGGGACTAGGCCTTTCAGTATTCCATTTTTCCTTCATGAGTCAATGATCAATTGCATTTAGGTAATGCTAGTATTCTTTTTATTGTTTTTTCTCTCCTGTACATCATGGCTGCTTAGACTTTGAAGGGAACTTTCTTTCTTTCTTTCTTTCTTTCTTTCTTTCTTTCTTTCTTTCTTTCTTTCTTTCTTTCTTTCTTTCTTTCTTTCTTTCTTTCTTTCTTTCTTTCTTTCTTTCTTTCTTTCTTTCTTTCTTTCTTTGTGGCTTGCAGGCTTGCAGCTTATAGATTGCTTGAGTTAATGAAATCACTGCTTGAGGTGGGATACACAACATAAAACAACCAATACAAAACACAATTAAAAATAATCAAAGGAATTGCCCTCAGTAGCCTTATCAAATGATATTCTCTCTCTCTCTCTCTCTCTCTCTCTCTCTCACACACACACACACACACACACACACACACACACACACACACACACACACACACACACACACACACACACACACACACACAAAGTGAACCACAGCTGTCATTAAAAACTGGAACTGAAGTGTAGACTTGCTTAATGGCCAACGTGGCTGTCTTTTGTACTCTGTAGCGTTCAGGTAGCGATCCCTAATGCTATTCTTAGGTTTATATAACTAGCCTATGAGGAGGGAGTTTCCAAAAGTCATGACATGAAATGTTTAATATTTCGTCTTGGTGTTATCACATTATGTTTTTCATTCTTGATCTATTTGTGGGGGTGGGGGAACAGTATGTGCCCATGTGCCCATTTTCTTCTGGATTTATCTGTAATTAATTTTACTCTCCTGGGATGGTGAAATGCAGGCTGGGTGGACTCCTTTATTTAACTTTACCTTGAGGCCATCTCGGCACATCCTTTCATCCCTTTGCAGTTCAATTTCTTAAAAAGTTATTTCATAGAATTCCTGAGCTCTGAAGCCATTGCCATGAAGTAGACTGTCGTCTCTCCTCTCAAAGCTTATATTACAAGCACTTGAGCTGTTGGCTTCATGTTCCTGAGCTAGCATCACTTTTCAGCTTCCATTTTTGTAGGGGCCATTTTGATCTACACAGTGTTAGGAAAAATGCACAGGTAGCAATGGGATTCTAGAAGCAGAATTGATAAGAGTGATCTTCTAGAGTAGGCTGTTGTATTTTACCTTCACCAATCAAAGAGCTCTTCAAGTCATAAAGAGTCAAAGAATTTTAGTGATTTGTTACAAATACTCTTGGGGCAGTTTCTCACTCTTATTTCCCAATATTAAAGCTCTCATTAGCTGGTGAGTAGCTGGGTGGTTTAGGTATCTGGCTCCAGAGCCAGAAGTTGGGAGTTTGACTCCCCACTGCGCGTCTTAAGGGACAAGCCAGATTGTATAGCCTTCAGCAAGCTGCACAGTCCAAGAGTTCCCCTGAGAAGAAGGAAACGGGAAACTTCTTATCTGTACTGTTACATAGAAGAACCTGGAGAGGGTTGCCATGTCAGAATTGACTTGATAACATGCAGTCATTGTCTGCAATCATTGTCACCATTGTGGAGAATATTAATACACTTCCTTGGTGCTGAGAGAAGAAAGTGAGTGAGCTATTCATCTGCTAAGCAATACCCAGCAGGACTTAAAAAGAGTATGAAGAAAGGATAGGAGCCATGTGATTTAGATTCAGATCAAAATTTGGAACCAAGGCCCCATGCTTTTGCATGTGCTTGGGGGTAGATGCCATGATGTAAACATAGATGCCTATGCTTTTTCTACTGACTATGAGAAAGCATCTGGCTGTGTTGAGGATGGCAAACAAATGTATTGATTCAGACAACGTTCATATGATTGGCAACAAAAAGGCTGCAGTGAAAGTTGAAGATTGGATAAATACACCAATTTGAAGCGAGTGAGAGAGGGATGTGTACCATTCATACATTTTTTCAGCATGCAAAACACGAATACCTCTTTAGAGAAGCAGTTAATGATTGAAAAGATGGTATTGCCATTTGAGAGGTTACCAAGAACATCTGCTTTGCTGTGTTATCAGCTGGTCATTGAAATGGTCTGCAGTGGTTATTCAGTAGAATCAGTGAAGCAAATAGTAAACACAGTGTAATATGAATGTTAAGAAAACCAGATTCCTCATGATTGGTAGAGATTAGCATTTGAAGTGCAAGTTAAAGTAACAAGTGAAAGTATAAAACCTGCTCAAAGATACAAAGACTATGGGAAATGGTTGTAAGAACAGTAGGAACATAGCCATGGCTTACAACAGAGAACAGCTTTTTGAAGATAAAGAACATGATAGGTACCAAAAATGAAAAATCAGCTGTGAGATGTGCGCTGTTTGGTTCTATGTATTCCCAGTTCTACTGCATTGTAGATCTTGACAGAAGCTATTATGAAAATGGCAGAAGCATTAAAAATTGATCGCCAAGAGAATGTCTTGGATTGTTAAGAGGGTGATCAGTTAAGAAGTGCTGACATCAGTGAACCAGAAATCATAAAACTCATGAAATGCAGGAGCAGAGGAAGATAAGCAAACCCTACTCGGTCTAAGACACTTGGCACCAGAAAAAGATTTGCAAGGAAGAAAGGAAGGAGCACGTTCCTCCACCAAAAACTCTAGGAGCGTCTGTCTTTTGGTTGGCACATGGTTAGACCTCACTGGTGTGGCCAGGCAGATGACCATTTACTGTGGTCAAAAAGTTACTCCTTTCCATTCAGGTGCCTGGAAGGTGTTTGCTATAGCCCTGTTTCTTAACTGAATCTGGTAGCTTGGGCATGCTGTAGATCAGGCTGTTCAACTTTGAACTGGCCAAGGTCTACTTTTTCTGGCCCAAAGTGCCTGAAGGCTACTACACTAAAGCCTCTACATACGAATTTTATCTGTTCCAAGCACATGCTCATAAGTAAAAAAAAAAATTAAGTAGAACAGTGGCTTTCCAAAGGAATGCATTGAAAACCAATTAATCCGTTCTGGAGGGAACATTTCTATGTGCCATGGCCCTTGAACTGCCCCGCTCGGCTGAGACAGTGGGCTGGCAGACCCAGAACTGGTAGTCCTTGGGATGGGGGAGGGAGGGGTGGAGAACTTATCCCCTCACTTTTTTAAATTCATGGCCAGCGGGCTACTTTTGAACCCTTAGTGGGCTACCAGTAGCCCACGGTCTACCTGTTGGGCAGGCCTGCTCTAGATATTATTTCTGAGCAGTTGCAGAAGTCAAAGAAATGAAAGCAGCCTGCTTTCTTACTAAGCTTGAAAAAGAGTGTGTGCAAGCATTTTGGTGAATTAGGAGTTCAGGAAAGGGCCATGTATATTATCCTCCAAATCTCCTTTGTTCTTTGAAATGAAGTGTGGTGAAGTTATGGAAGTTAATGAAGATATTTGAATTGATCAAACAGGGCTTTGTGCTTGTTTTATGTGGTCTTCAGTCTGAGGTTTCCATTCTGCAATCTATGTACAGCTGCTTCCCTGAGAAATCAACAGCAACGTGGCTCACAGCCTTCTTACTTTTGGGAGATAGTCCTCACAGCCAGGCTATGATGTGTGAAATTGAAACCAGTATGTACAGTTGTGTACTCAGTTGTGGTTATGGGCAGGGGCCTGGAAAGCCATTACCAGCACAACTGGTGGCAGGTGTATTTTCTAAGTCTGAGGAAAGTGACTCGCTGACTGTTCTTTTGGTTTGAAGAGACACCCTAACGTAAAACGTTTCAGGGCTTCCAGAGTAGGCCTTAATCCATTTCTGTTCTTCTGAGATTAAAAAGGAACAATTACAGTTTGGCTTCTGGGCTATTGCACTGTTCTCCAGAAGTGCTATGACAAAATGTCTGTGAAGATTCTCAGTCATCCATGTGAGTTTATCTGGAAGTTGAGTCATGGCAACTGGACTTCTTTTCTTGAGAGATTGAAACGTTTTGCTGCTCATCCAAACAGCTTCGTCAGTCTGAGGAGAGCTAGTTGTGAGTCCTCGCAACTAGCTTAACCCAGACTAACAAAGCTGTTTGGATGAGCAGTGAAACATTTCAATCTCTCAAGAAAAGAAGTCCAGTTGCCGTGACTCAACTTCAGATGCTGTGACAACCATAACCCTTTTTGCTGGTTTTCTGAATCTTTGGGGTGTTGTTTAGCAACAGTAATGTGGCTGTTCTGAATTTCAGTAGAGGTGGAACTGATTTTATTGCCTACTATGATGAAGGACAATAAATGGCTGACGAAATGTGTGGCTTCCCAGTTGCGAGCAAGGAAGATGGAAGACCTGCTTCTATGAAGGGAAGGGAATAGCAAAATGAGATGAGGGCCTCTTGCCTAGAAGCAGAGTTGACTTTGTAGGTTACAAGGGAAAAAAGCTGTAAAATAGCATTAGCACAAGACATCTAGAAAATTGCAGAGCTGGAAATTAAATGAAGTACAGTGCAGGGGATGTGAAAACCTGGAGCATGAATTGTTGTTGTTGTTGTTGTTGTTGTTGTTGTTGTTGTTGTTGCATGTAGTCAAATTCCCAAGAATCAGAGACTTCTGTCCTTTTGAAGAAGGAGCTGGCTCTCTGGCATTTTCGGTGGTGGGAAAACATAGCTGGCCTGGCGTGTTTCCCACAGATTGTGGCCAGCCTCGCTTAAAGATTAGTGCATTCCACTTGTTTCCCTTGACATGCAGGAGTAGCAGTTTTACTCTTGTGTACTTGATAATGGCTAAGTAAATGGCGCCCTTATCAGAGTTGGTCCTGCAAAGGGACATTTCTCTGCATTAGATTAGAAAGCCAAATTTCCCCGATACCAACAGAGACAATGGCTGAGTTATCAGATATTAGAAGTTGTAAGCTTTAAACAGGCTGGAAGTGACAAGAAGTTGGGTTCGAGTGATGGTTTCCAGAATCTGGAGTGGGAGATAATGAGACCTTTTCCTTCTGAGTCAAAGCAGGTTTAATTCCATTCTTAAAATAACTGTTACAAAGAGGTCAAATATCTTTTTGTTCAGGAGTGGGAAATTAAACTAGTGGGATAAATTCAGCCCAACTCTTCTCTGCATTTTTGTATGTGAGAGACTTGATTTAATACTCAGTTGCTTCTAGATTCTCCATACAGTGGACCCTCCATACAGTGGACTATATGGTTTGTATAGTATAAAATCTGTACAACATAAAAAATTCTGGAGATAGGGGAAATTTGCTTAACAGAATCGCCTATGGGGTGAATTCGTACAACAGAAAAATGGTCGCTATTAGGGATTAATCCATTTTCAGTGCATTCCTATGGGAGATTTGTACAAAGGAAATTTTGCTTAACATAATTTCCTTTGGAATGAATTAATCCCATTATACAAGGTACCACTGTATTCATTTAAAATATTATTCCCCTGACTTGCCCCTTAGAAAGGACACAAGACAACTTACACAATTGAAAGACAATATTTAAAGCTAAAAGTAATAAGTATACATAGGTGGCTTTCATCGTTAAAGGACAAAATTTAAAGCTTAAAGGCATTTAAAAGACAGTGTTTAAAGCTAAAAAACAAAAATACAGATTTTAAAAAGAACAAACAAGTACGATTATGAGAAATGGTCAACACAAGTAATACTAAAGACCCTGTCAAGGCAGTAATGCAATAACTATCCATATAAAAATGATTCTCTTATAGCCAGTCATGGAGGGACAGTTTGCCAGAAGAGAAAGGTCCTGTCTCCTGTTTGCGGAAGGACAGCAAAGATGGGGCCACTCTGGTTTCCTGTGGGAGGGAGTTCCAAAGTCTGAGATCAACAGACTTTGATCTTCTCTTTCTCTCTCTCACAAACACACATACAGTCCTGGAGAGGAAAAGATTAAAATGTGCCTTGAGTAGTCAGGAGTGTTGGTGTAGCTGTCTTGTAAAAATCTTTTCTGTTTGGTAGCTCTTTGTGCCAATTGTGAAATAAATACTTTCTCTTTTTGTGTGTGTGAACATGTAAATGTAGAGTCATGTTGGTTGAAATGTGTGCATTCTGGTGTGAATGGCATAAGCCTTCCAAGTCTATTTATAGGAGTCAGTAATTTTAAAAGGTTAAATGTAATCCAGACTGTAGTGTTATTTTCCCTGCTGATATCGTGGTGTAGAAGACAGGCAGGCTAGCCTTGTTGAGGGTTTGGGAGGGCTAATAACTTTCACGGTGTTGGACAGCAGGGCCATGTATGGTTAAGTCCATATAAGTGTCCACCTGATTGGTTAGACAGTAACGATAAGTACTGTGACAGGTGTTGGCAGAAGCTACACCTGTTTTCCGTCTGTATGCTGATTTAGTGAGAGTTCCAAGTCCTGTATGTGGGACATACAATGCCATGCCAAGTAACCCGAGATGGAATTATAGCTTGATGGTGCCTTGTGGTCATGACAGCATGTGATTCTCTCCTGTTGCTGAAGTGTACTGCAACTTCTACTGCATATAGTTGTCATGGGAATGCAACTCAGTTTGATATGGTTCCATTTTAAACTTTTTGGGGTCTTTGATTGTAAATAAATTTATATTACATTTTAACTTGTTTTGGGGAAGTAGGTTTAGTGCAGATGAAGGTATAACTCTATCTACACCCATGCTTTGAGTTTATTTCCTGCCATCAATAGTATGCCGTCTCAGATTTTTATTTTGGCTCCCAGGATGTTGAAATATGCTGTCGAAATACCTGTTGATGCTAAGAAATTGCAGGCCTGAGTAGAATGATATAAATGTCAGTTTGCCTGGCCCTTTGGGAGTATTGCCCCTTCTTTGATGTTGATGGAGTTGAATTACTGACTAAAGCAGTCTACAACAAAATGTAGTTGGTATTAATTTTACAGGTGGCTGGGATCATGACCAACTGGTCTTATTTGCAAACTCCGAGTACTTATTTGTTACTTTAAAAATGGATTTCTGATTTATAAGATAAGCTTTCAAATTCATAGAGAGGTAAGAAAAGGTGGTCTGGGTTGAGAATGTATTGCTCTAAGTGTTACAGTCTGGTTTTAATCTCCTTCGGAGATTTAGGAGAGCAGTTTTTAAACTTCCTAATCAGCAAAATAAATTTCATGTTCATTTGGCTTATGATTAATGACAGTAACTTGTAGGGCTGATGTTAGACTTATCTAGAACTTTTTATCAATTTGTACTTAAAATCGTTAATGAGTGCATTCTCAGACATAACTTATGTATCATAAAGGATTCTACCCTTCTCCCACTGTATTTTTTTAAAGAATGTTTTGTTCAGAATTACCCATCTGCTCTTCCACCTGGTTGTGTGTGGTTTCTTCCCCCACCCCCAAATGTCAGTGTTCTAACAGTTTGCAGACAATGGTTTCTGAACTGAAACACTGCCAGAAAGGGAAAGGTTAAATAGCCTCAATGCTGCCCCTTCAGTCCAGATCCTGGGATGGTTGTGAAGAACAGTAACATAATAAAATATATTATTTTGTGATCCTTCCCATGCCTTGCCTAGTGAATTGTGCAAGCCTTTGCCCACCCCCTTGTGAGCAAAGCACAGGCCTTCAAACATTATACTGCAACACCAATGGCTTTTTCTGCCATTGGCTGGGAGGGTTAAAGCTGATGGGAATTGCAGCTTCAGTAGCTTATGGAGGGCTGTCCTTTCCCCGCTCCTGCTTTTGTGCATGATCTTCACTCACCAAAGGAAGCAAGGCTCACAAGACTTCCCCTTGCCTCTGTTTTATTTCAGGCAAAGATTTGCAATGGCAGACAAGCCTCATTTCAGAATGATAAACTTCTGTTCTAACTGTGTACTCATAAAGGAGTCTTGAACTCTCCCAGAGACACCCAGGCCTCGTAGAGAAACTTGATTTATTTATTTATTTTAAAGGTGGGGAATAAATAGCGCTGCATTTCGGGTGCTTACTGGTGTTGATGTATGTAGAACTGATGGTTCTGGATGCCAAACAGTCTTGCCCTTTCAATGCAAGTGTATAGTTTGAAAAGCAATAACATGGCAAGTTTAGTATTGTTTGTGTGTGAATTTTCCAATTGTATTTCAGACTTTAAGAAAGAAAGGCCTTAATGGTTGTGAGAGCCCTGATGCTGACGATTACTTTGAGCACAGTCCACTCTCGGAGGACAGATTCAGCAAACTAAATGAAGATAGTGATTTTATTTTCAAGCGAGGCCCTGTAAGTACTTTTTTTACCTCCTACTTTTTATTTGTTGATTCTTTTTATTAACTTCATTATTTAGGCTCTCAACAAGAAGGAAAACAGAGGGTGCGACAGCCCGGACCCTGACACCTCATATGTGCTCACGCCACATACAGAAGAAAAATATAAAAAAATTAATGAAGAGTTTGATAATATGATGCGGAATCATAAAATCGCAGTGAGTACTGTGGTATGGCTTGTGCTTTTCTTACATGCATGAGAACGTTTTATGATATCCCCTTAACATTGAAAGTGGCAGTGGAGTTAATAGGCCGTACACATGATTATAGATGGGAAGCATCCATGCAGGGTGCATATACCTGGGATAGAAATCTCAGATGGTTATCACAAACTGATTATACAAACTTTCCATTTTGAGTTCTAGGTGTCTTTGAAATTAAATGGTAGCAGAAAACAAGAAAGAACTCATAAATGCTTAGCTTCCTAACAAAGGTTGCATTCATTGGAACAGCTTCCAGTCCCTATTGAATGACCAAAAGTAAAAAAGAAATATAGAAGCGTATGCAATGTACCTTGACTAAACAAATCCCATTCCTTTTAGACTTAGGGAAGCTGGTTCTGTATAGAGTTGGCTCTTCCCTTTCTCTTCTAAGAACAAAAGCAAAGCTGTACTGGATCAGATTCAAGGCTCATGTGCTGTAACGTTCTATTTGCAGCATAGCTAACCAGATCCTGTACTCACAATCAGGGCCTGTCTGCAATAGCAGTCTCCTACTTACACGCCCTGGCAACTGATGAGATGCTGCACTTCTGATATGGGAGTTGATATATAGCCACCCTGTAGCTGTTGATAGTCCCACCATTCATTAATTTGGGTCATTAATTTATGTAGTTATATATTTATTTGATTTATTTAATGTTCATGTACAGTTGCCCGGGGGGGGGGCAGCCATCACTCTCCCTTGTGACTGTGTAGTTAAATTGTGTGTTATGGGAAGGTGCACTTTTCGCCTGTCCTAAATTTCCCATTGTTACCTTCATGGATGACCCTAAATTTGTTGTGGTACTACATGAGGAGAAGAAATCCCTTTTTTTAAAGGAAGATTTGCCTTTCTGTATGTTTAATCATGCTTTCCACCAGTTTATTTGGAAGCAGGCAGTAAAGTAAAGCATCTATTTTATCACACACACACACACACACACACACACACACACACACACACACACACACACACACACACACACACACACACACACACACACACACACACACACACACACAATTTGCCCCGTATAGCCCAGTTCATTTCTTCTAGTTCTGTGAAACTGTTCTCAGTAAATAATAACTCAGTACTAATGTATTCACAGAATGTTGGTTATTTCTTGAGAATAAATGAAATCACTAACCAAGATGCTCATCAAACTTGTAAAACTAAGTTCCCTGGTTTTCACAAGAGTACCAATGACAGATTGGTCTAAAATGTATTTATATATGTAGCATTGACAATACCCTAAGCAGTTTCCACTTGGTCTGTTGTAAGACTATTGTCTCACATCACCAAGACTAATTTTTTTCCTCTGGGTTCCCGTGCCAGATGTAATTGGTCCAACAGGCGATGACGTATTTTGGCTGGCTCACTTTGTAGGACTAAACCAGCTTTATTCTATAACATTGAAGGTTGTGACAGTTGAGTGGTTTGCTTGGAACTAAGTTTCGCTCCAGGCTTTATTCCAAGAGAATGTATTCAGAGTTATTTTGGAAAACAGTGTCAAAGAGATACCTCTCACAGCTCTTTTGCAAAAGGAAATCATTGCCTATCAAGGAAACCCTTGATACTTTTATCTTTTTGCACCAAATTATGTTTTCACCTCCATATTTCTTATTATATGATTTATTTTTTCAAAAGGGCTTGACACTCTTAAGTGGCAAACGTAAATGTAAACTGTTACAATAAGGAACGATAGTTTTCTTTGCACTTGATAAAGGCAACATGCTGATTCATTATGAATCTTGCACAGAGTGGCTGAACTCCTGTTGCACAGTTGTACCTGTGCCATGGGAATGACACCACTGGCAGTGTCCAATCGCCCCTGATTACAGGGTTCCATATGTAATATTCAGCTGCAGGTGGATTGTAAACAGTGCAGCAAAAGTGGAGAGCATCTAAACCTATGTGTTGACCTCACCCAGCCAGAGTACTCTCAAATGTTGGTGGTGTAGCCAGGAGTGGGGGAGGTTGCAAACTGAACATTTCATTTCCCATCATAAGCAAAGTTTCTGGGGATCATGTTCCATGGCTTTTAAGCAGCACGACGCTTCCAGGAGCCTGGTTTTCTTTTCAAATAGAAATCCACCTCGTGTATCTCTTTCCCTTGCTGAAGAAATTTAGTAGCATTATGGCATTAGGGATTTTATGTTCAGGGGGACCATATATAGCCAACAGGTCAAATGTAGCCAAGCCCTGATTTAAGAGGATGTTTTTGCTAACAAATGCTATTGAAATAACCTAACTTGCCCTCCGTTTTTATCTGTTTTTAAGGACCTGTTTAACATGAACTAAATATCATATGAAGTCTATTTTGTCTCGGAAGGGACTTCAAAAATTAGAGTTGTATTTCTAGGAGCTTTTATTGTCATAACATTTTTTTAAAAAAATCTGCATGCTTAAACACTCTAAAATACAGCTTCTGACTGTAAAGATAAAATGTTTACTTTCTGAGAATAACTGACTTCTTTCTGTAAAAGCTTGCTGGAATGTAACTGGTGGATAGCAGTAATATCTTCCATTATTTTCTTTTTTACGTTCAGTACTTTTGTAAAACATATCTTTATGTGATGAATTTAGAGCAATTAATTGTCACTTTTGATTATTTCTAACTGCTTTTGAGAATGCTCCATGTGGTTTATCTCAATTTGTATATAACAAGTTTCAGTACCTTGCATTAAACAGTATTTCTGACGTGTGTACTGAGGTGTTTTTGTAGTAATGTAAATAATTGCTATGCTAACCTCTGACTAAATCTTCAGAAAAATGTAGCTCATATAATTTCCCCCCACTCTTTTCAGCCTGGGTTGCCTCCGCAGAACTTCTCAATGTCGGTCACTGTTCCTGTGTCCAGCCCCAATTCTTTAACCTACAGTAATCCTGGGAGTTCCCTTGTATCTCCAGCGTTGGCAGCAAGTTCTACCTTGACAGACACCACCATGCTGTCTCCTCCTCAAGCATCATTGCATCGAAATGTATCTCCGGGAGGTCCTCAGAGACCACCGAGCACAGGAAGTGCAAGTAAGTTTCCTTCCCATAAGTAGGTTCCAACAAGCATCCATGATTTTATTAAATTTGTTAAACAAAACAGAATATGGTGTGGAATGAAATATATGTGTATTTTTGTTTGTCCCCATCTAGGTGGCATGTTGACAACGACAGATCTCTCAGTGCCAAATGGAGCTGGTTCAAGTCCAGTGGGTAAGTTGTAAAAGTTGTGTGTTTTGAGCACTAGACAAGAGATTTGGTCATCTGGAATTGTGACAAAAAGTGTGACAAGGAAAGCCAAGCTAAGTGGATGACTCCAAAGCTTTTTACTTGTCCAAAAATCAAAACTGCAGGAGAGATCATTACCAGTACCTAAACTGCTGAACTTTGATACATCCCAGGCTATCTGGCACAGGTATATATCATTTCCCCCTTACTTTATCACAGAAATATGCATAAATACATTTTAACTTAGAGAGCCATAATTCATCTTGAATATCCTGATAATACTTAGGGAGGAAGTAACTGCAGGTGTATAAGGATAGTAGACCTTGTGACAATATTTCCTTGTTTCTTTACTCCTTGTATAATGCTGAGGTTATGTCTTCTGCAAAATAACTTTCTACTCAATATATTGAAAGGAGCAGTTTCCAAAAGGAGGGATAGGAAGTACTGGAATACATACCTTGCATGCAAATTCAGTTTGAGAGAGAGAGAGAGAGAGAGAGAGCTTCAGATCCCCCCACCCCCTTGTACTTGTTGACAAGCCAGGGAGGTATGCTGCTTGGTTCAGTCAGTGTGGAGGCATCTGTGTCCCAGTTCTCAGATTACTGGAAGATAGCACAAACAACTGCTGTCAACATTACTTGCCCACTCCCAGCATCATTTAGTGGTGAAGGATGAAAAAGACAGGAATGGGGGCATCGAATCTTTCCTGGAAAAGAGTGGTCTGTCCTAGTGAGGGTGGAAAAATGAGCTGTGGCTCAAAGTATGATAAGTACCTGTCAGTGCTTGAAATGGAAAGACTTGAATGGATGTAAGTTTGAACTATCAGTTCCGGGAAACTAAACCCTTCCTGCCTTGAACATCTGCTCCAGCTTCTGAATGTCTTGACTTGACCAAAACTTTTAATTTTGAACAGTAATGGCTATGCAGTACAGTGGTCTCCTGCCATTTCGCGGTTCATATACTGCAGTCCCCGTATATCGCAGGACTGCACTATATGAAAGGCAAGCCCCCGGGATAAGCTGCTTGGGCCTGTTTGGGGCCTCCTGCACTTACTCCAGGTTTGGTGCTTCCCCAAACGGGCCTCCAATGGGCTTCCAAGGCCTGTTGGATGCCCCAGAAGTGGTTTCTGCACTGGAAAGCCCCTCGGAGGCCCATTCGGGGCAGTGCCAGGCCTCAGATAAGTGTAGGAGGCCCCAGAGAGGACCCACCAGTCCCGACCCAACCCAGCATCTGCATATCACGGATTTTCAATTATTGCTGGTGGGGTCAAGTCCCTAACCCCTGCGGGGGATTACTATAGTTATAAATCAGAATATCAGGAAAGACGAGGCTTTATGTTTGTATAGAGTGCATAAATGCTTATGTTCTCTACACTCATATATATTTAACTCTCAAGCGTAAATTCCATCTCACAGATGAGGTGAGCATTGGCATTACCCAACAGTCAACATTGTAGAAGTGAGTCCTCTTTCAAGTGCAATAGAAACCACAGAGCAGCTACAGTATTTTAGGAATGAGCATCAAGTCCTGGGTGCCCCTCTATTTCTTGATTGCCAATCTGGATTACAGTCTTAAATCATACATAGTTAAATATTTTGATGGTAAAGCGAGGTATAATTGTGGTTCTTTATTTTGGATGTAGTGAAAGAATTAAACCAGGTCTTGCATACTGGTAATGGAGTTATATGGAAAGTGAGTCTGTGTTGAGCTAATGCTTGTTTTTAATTTCCTGAATTGGTTCTGGTGGGATGGAAATATGTTTAAAGTTGGCAGGTAATTCTAATGGCTGTTTTAAATCATCAGGAGCGCAATTTTGGGACTCAGCGAGAGGAGTCCCAACAATTGCTTAAAAGACATTCAGGTTATGCTGCGTTTCTGATTTGTCATGGCCTAATCTGTCAGAGTGTCGTGACTTGCTACTTACTCAGTTGACAAACTGTGGCAGGTGCGAATTAGCCTTCTGTCATTTTTAAAGTCTAAATTGCAGTCCAGCAAATGCCTTCTGTAGAAGGACCTACTTAAACTGGAATATGATCTAATAACAAACCATGGGCATTTGTCACAATGTGGTCACAGGCCTACATTTATGAAACAATAACATTAATACGTCAAGCCAGCTCTTTGTTATTCACTTGTAATCCCATATTTTCTTTCTCTTTCATCTATGTGATTTATTTTAGCACATGGGCTGACAAGCAAATCCAACACCCAGTTATTTCTCAACCAGGGATGGCATCTATATGGTGGATATCTGGGTAGTTATGTCAGAATCTTGTTGGTAGTTTACCTGCGTGGAAGTTAAATTGTGTAATTCACTGCAGTGTGTTCCCATTAAGTGAGGAGACATAGGATTACCAGGAGTGTGCCTGTAGTGGAGTTTGATGCAGTCTTCATGATGCAACCAGTGCCTTCTTTAGGTAGTGGCACTTGGAGGCACTGAATTAACTTACCACTCATAGGATTCTGACTATTATCTCTTGAATACTTCAGCAGTGCCTTGCAGTGAATATGTAGAAAAGTGACTCTCATATTGCTGTGATAATGTTTAAAGTGCATCCTAATTGGTTAAAAATTGGAATAAGAAATACACCTGTGAGCAGTGTCTCTCTTCTAAGAAGAAATAAAGATAATGGTTCTATGGAAAATATATAGTAATTCAATTCAAAGTAGTTGCATCATTCCGTGGCTTACAAAACAGACTAGTGATAAAAACTGTGTCATATGAAAAACTAGCTCATTTGTGAAAAACAACTTCACATTAGTGATTAAGTGGTCTAATAAAGGCACATCCACCATTTTTTATGATTGTGTTAAAAGACCACACGGCACCTCCCCCTTTCTTATTGTTAATACTGTGGACTCCTCACAAGTTTAAAAATATCCATATTTATATTCTCCAATGGTTTGTTCTACGCAAGCCACCCGAAAACAATGATTTTAATGGATGTCTCGCTTTCTGAAATACCTGCTACAAAAATCACAACTGGCAGAGTATATCTCCCTCCGATGAGAGCTGGCCCGACCCACCCGATCCTCCATGGCTCTCTCGCTCCGGGTGGCCACCCCCAGGGAGGCCCGTAGGGTAGCAACGTGTAAACGGGCCTTCTCGGTGGCTGGCCCGGCTCTCTGGAATAAACTACCGAGCGAGATACGCCAGGCTCCTTCTTTGGCATCCTTTTAAAAAGCTGTTAAAACCTGGCTGTTTAGGAATGCCTTCGGCAATCGCTAGGGTCTGTATCACTTTCTTTCTTTTCTTTTCTTTTGTTTGTCTTGTGATTTGTACCTATCATTAGTTGTCCTATGCCTCATGCCAATTTTTTTTTTAATTGTTGTTGGGCATGTTCCCCTTTATTTTATTATTATTGTTTTCTCATTTACTGTTATTATTATTACCTTGTAGGTTTCTTGTGTTTTTATGTGAACTGCCCAGAGTTCCCTTCTGGGAAATTGGCGCAGATATAAATATAAAAATAAATAAATAAAATTGACTTTTGGATTCATCTCAAGGTACTGTTCAGGGAGAATCGGGCCCTCTTCCTCTCTGGAGACCGTTATGAATCTTATCTGTAGTATTCCACAAGGCAGGTGACCTTGATCAAGGCAGTAGAACTGGAAATAACAAACATTGCATATTACAGAATGAGGTTGGTGAAAAGTATTACAGTACACGAGCGCATTGAGTTCCCAAGGCAATGACCATTCATGCTTTCTAAATGTAGTTGCTTTCAGAAGAGGAGTTAAAAATAAGCTAACTGTAGAGAAAGCCATTGTTCTGCTGATGTCCAGTCCTTAAACATAAGCAAGCTTTCCAAGTAGGACACGGGGGCTTTGGATTCTTGGTGCTGCCACTTAATGACTTCATCAGTTGTTTTTGTGTCCCCCTGAGCCAGAACCAGCAGTTAACCAACACCGTACTTACCTATTTGTGCATGGACGTGTCCCCTAGAGAAATACAGCACAGGCGTCACAAATCTTTTTGTTTCTGTTATATGCATGCTTAAAAGAATTAACATTATTTTCATCCAGAGTACATAATTGGTGATCTTAGGTCATCGCTGTCAGCTCGTTGGTAGAGAATGTGGTTTGCTTGATAGGAGGCCTTGTTTGTTTGTTTGTTTGTTTGTTTGTTTGTTTGTTTGTTTGTTTGTTTGTTTGTTTGTTTGTTTGTTTGTTTGTTTGTTTGTTTGTTTGTTTGTTTGTTTGTTTGTTTGTTTGTTTAAACTTGTTCCCAACCCAGTTAGTGGACAGGCCACCACTCTGGGCAGCTTCCAGAAAATGTAAAAAAACAAACAACACACATTTTAAAAATAGTCAAATAAAAACAAGACCCCCTTTGGTGAACAATGGACAGCATAACTCATTAAATTAATATTACAGAGGGGTGGGGTTTGTAAAGGCCTGATTTAAAAGCCTCCATTTTACTTGCTTTTGGAAGCTCAGGAGGGTGAGGGCCAGTGACACCTCCACATACTGCCACTTATACGTCAGTAATGCTGCAAACCATTTATTTTTATGACACACCGTTGCTTATTCATTGTCTTCCCATTTCCTGATCTGCTTCCTAGTTGTGTGTAAAAATGTGAAGTGGAGGAGTCTGACAAAAAGAGAAAAGCCTGATCAGATAAAGCACACAACAGCAAAACTCAGCAAACTATGTAAGAGTGCATTGGGAAGGAAAAGTTACCTATAGAAGGAGAATAGGGGGTGAGGCCACAAGAAGTGGTCAGAAGAGAGCTTTCTAAAGTGCTGAAGCCACAACTAAAAAGGCCCTGTCTCCTCCATAGGAGGCAGGAGATGGAATTTGAAGTCATGCTTTAGAAATTGGAATTATTGTGGATCCCCAAGTAAGAGGAGACATTCCTTGTACAGCAACGCCCAGGCAGTTCAGGTATTTTAAGCAAAATTGGTCACCAGTAAACCTTTTTTCCATTGGTTCTTGCGTGTTAATTGGGAGTAGTAATAGAAATAAATGGAATGGGTGAAGTTGGGTAGCGTTTGAAGCAGATGCCCACATTGTGAAAAGCAAATGTGACTTGATGTGACAGAAAACTGCCTCAGCATTTTATGTGGCAGTATGCAAATAATACTGGTGTTTTAGTAAAATAAAGCTACTGCATAGTAAGCTTGGAAGGCAGACTTGGAAAGGAATGGTAAGCTGTAAAAATATTTAGAGAACACAGTCCTAGAAGAACATGGACTGGAACTCAGAGAGTCTGTTGAATGCCAAACCTATGTAGATTTTATTTTGGCAGTAGATTCATAAGGATTTACTGAACTCTACAAATTGTTGTTGCACTTCATTTTCACTGCATTGGAATATGTTGGATGAGGGACATCCGTTGGCCACCCTCACTTTGTGACCAAAAATATGTGTACTTGGGTGTATATCATGTAGGGCAGATATTTTTAAGTCGCTTGGAAGAATCAAAACCAGGAGCCTCATGGTGTGTAGTCAAGCCCTTAATTGCTGTCGCAAACCCTTTTTAACACCATAGAAAGCAGAGACATAGATTCAAACATATGAAGCTCTGCTTGTGTCAGTCTTTCAGATAAGTGGAAAGAAATTCACCATGCCTCTACTATCTGGGGTGAGCAATCTTGTATTCCCATATGAGATTTCCATTGTGGAATTAGAATATCTCATTCATGAAATTTTCTGAAAGGACTAGAGATGTTGACATACTCCATTTTTACTTAATTGGTGTTTTCTCACTCACATATTTCACTTATTTCTCAAAGAATCACTTGTACTCTGTGTTTTAGGGGATGCTGTTGCACATTTTATCTGTGTTTTTGCCTGGATCACCACAGCATAAATAGCACATCTCATCAGATCTGCGTTAAGAGGCCGCAAGGCCAGCCAATAATCTTTTCGGTGTGGGGCTTCCTTTGTTAGTTACTCTCAAGCTTCAGTTGACAACCTTCTTTGGTCTGATGAAACTCATGATTAATACTAGTTCAAAAGGTGGTTTGTTGTGTAGCATCTGTATGCAGTTTCATTAGCTCCAGAAAGAACCACTACGTTAAAATTGCAATGGAAAACAACAGTGGAGAGCTTCTTTTTTGTAACAATTGCTGAACTATGGAGCATATTTTCAAATATTTCTGATTTCAGATAGCTTTGGATTGTCAAGGAGAAGACTGATAGGCAGCAGTACATTGATGTACAGAGTTCTTGACTATTGGATGTCTCCCATTGTAAGGTATGGGTCTTCAGCTTAGCTGGCGTCAGGGACATAGTTTACAGCAGCAGAGACGCTGGGTATTAATGATTTAAATGTAGCCACAAGCCTTTAAAAAGAAAGGAGATCACAAGTTTAAATAACCTTTCTATTTTGTAACCCTTTGTTCTGTAACATGCTTTGATCTGGGTAAACCACATCATGCTTTCAGTTTTTCTGCTGTTAAATAGAAGAGGTTGATATATCTGATACATCAGTCAATGTATCTGATATTTTCAGTTCAATTTGGGAGACAGATAGTACTTTCCATTGATGTTTTCATGGATTTGGTGCAGTTTGTCCTTTGACGTACACAGGAAGAGATGGTTATGGTAGGACTTAAAGGACATTAAACAAGAAATACTGTATTAAAAAAAGAAGATAATGTATAATAGCTTGTTGAAGCCCTTGCTCTTTTCACTGTTGCCTTGATTACCTCAAATGGCAGGAAATTTTTTGCACCGAATTAATCACAGTGATAGGAATAATTGTTCCTTGATTTAACCCAACCAAAAGGTTGAACAAAAATTTCCCAGTTGTTTCCTCATGCACATAATCAGCTCGACACTGAATATATTCTTGCTATGACACTACTTCTGAAAAGCATGTTTTTTTCAAGTGACTAAATTACTGTCTTGATCAGAGTGAAAAGCACGTTCACATTACTGAGTGTTTACCCAGATGTTGCCAGCTGTTTTTCTTTTTTTCCTACAACACTCTGAAAAGATAAAATTACTGCTTTTATTAGAGAGAGAGAGAGAGAGAGAGAGAGAGAGAGAGAGAGAATGCCCATATATACATGTGTGCATCTCTTGATCCAGGGAGACAGAGCTGGCGTGGAAAGGGTTACCTGCATTTTGTTTGGGAAAGCTGCCTGACAATTACATCATCTTGTAATCATTATCTGCCTCTGGCTCCTGACCTTATGCTAAAAGAGCTGGTGTTTTAAGTGGCCTTTCAATTGGGTTTATAATTTGCATCTGGTAAAGTAGTTTGTAAGGTTTTGAAAATCAATAATGTCGGTGTGCTGAAAATGGTGGTTTTCTGTCTTGAGCAGAGAGACCTATAATTACTTACAGAGAAAATTGACACGGTGTGTGTGTGGGGGGGGAGTACAGGATGATGGGAGAATGCAGGGCAGGATAGATAGCACCTTTTAGGCTGAGAGCCTAGCTTACCCTCTGTCTAAAATCGCCTTCCTGTTCTGATGCCTTATCTAGAAAATGGCTCTGCTTTCTGGCAGGCCCAGTGCTTCAGATCAGGCTGCCAGCCGGGAGTGCAGCTCTGTGCCGAGAAATTGGTTGGGGAAGGCTTTGCGGCTCCCAGTGCCATTAAAGGGTATGAAATGTGCTCCGAAAGACTGACAGTCCCTTGCAAGAAGGGCTTCAGGAAATGACTGGATTGGGTGTGGAAGCCAAAGCAGAATAGCTTTAACACATGCGCTGCCTGCCTGCTTCCAAAGAGCAGTCGGAATAATTGTGGCCGAGCAGTGCCCTGGACTGACGTAATTCCCCGTTAAGATAAACAGCACGTCCAAGTAAATATTCATGAGCGCATTTGCTTCGAAGAAACCTCCACAGCAATTAATGGGGGGGGGGAGTTTGCTTTGGGTAAATATCTTTAGTGTGTAAGCATTAGAGCCACTGTGCATGGCCTTTTAAGAATCAAACACTAAAAGACTCTGAATAATACAGAAGCTCTGAGGAGCTGTGTCCATTGCAGCCCGATTCAGTTTCTAATGGGCTTCACCAGAAAAGCAGATAGTGGCCTTATAAGAAAAAACCCACCCGAAGGCACAAATGGGATCGTTAGGAGCTTAATGAGTAAGCCTGAGCCGTAATCTTAGTGATCTTGAGTGCTCTGTGGCTTTAGCCTGAGTCTTAAAAGGAATTGACTGACAAGAGTAATCAGGTGACATTGTTTGCTTATTAAAGTGCAAAGCAGGTTTTCCAAAGAGGAATGGGGTTCAAGTGTGGAACATATTCTTCCATGCCTTTGTACCCCCCATTTATTAATTTTCCAAATCATAAGGATTGTGAAGGGGATACGGGGTTATGTTTTCATTGAGCACTGCTAGAAGACAACGTGGACAAGACCATCTTAGGAAGTCTACAAGCATCTGTGTCTCTGAGCTTCCTTTCTGAATAAGATTTCCAGGTTCAGCACCATTTGTTCCACCATGTGTCTTCTTTCACTTATTCATTCATTTGCGACTCAAAGCACCCTGTTAAGGATTTCAGCATATCTTCTCTCCATATTTATGAGGTTTTGATCTAATCCTGGAGACAGGGCACTCCTGATCTTGTCCTTTCTCCAGTCCACTGCAGTCTTCAGGATAATTCCTGTACTGGCCACACCAGAATTCCCTACATGTGAGACTTCAGAAAGAATTGTGGTCATTGCACATCCTGGCCCGTAATGTTGTACAGCTTGTGGGTCTGATGGAGGAAAATGGTGAAAACCTGGCAATAGCACATATTTTGCTGGGTTTAGGGACAGTCAGAATATTTAGCAGTCAGATTAGTGCTCTATCAGATCCTTTATAATAAATCAGCTTAACTGATGGTACTATTTAGGTGAATGGGAGCAATCTACTGAGTGAATGGCATGCAGTTGGTTAACCTGCAAGGTTTAAAAAAACATTCTCTAATTCATCATAATGGTAAGCACAGATGGAATTAGTTAGTTACTTAGATCAATTTATTGAAAATCAGTTTTATGTGTTAGGCAGTATTTACATAACAGTTATTTCTTTGTGCCAACCAGCCTTCTATCACTCTTCATTTATGCTTGGATTCTACAAGCGTGGTTTTTTTTAAACCATAGCAGCAAGAAATGCTTGACCAGATTCAGCCTGGTTACAATTACTTTGTGTTCCTCCACATGGGAAGATATTTACAGTTTGTACAATACTGTTGCTAAGCTACAACGATAGTGCAATGGTTCAGACATTAAAAATGCATATTTCTGAAGGATGTTTGGATGTTACCGTTAGAAAAGATGCATTGGAAGCCCTGACATCTAAGGTTTTCACAAATACAAAATTCACAATTTAAAACCGAATTAATGGGGATTAGGCAGTGTCTAAAACCAAAAGCTGTTAAAAAGGACTGAAGGAGAGGCCTTGTTCACAACCAAACAATAAAGTAGGGGGTAAACTGGAAGGAAACAGAGGAAGAGAAGAACATTGGGATGGTCTAGTTAAGGAATGGGCAGTCCTATAGCTTTCAATTCCTCCTAAATTCAAGATTTGCAGATGTTTGTAAATTCTGGTTTGAAACAAGAAATCTGCAAGGAAGCACTTCACTCATCACAGAGATTTCAGCTTGGCTGTCGCTCACATTTCAAATGTGATGCATTTGATGTAAACAAAACTTTTGTTCTGGCTAATGTTGCCCTCCATGTAAAAATGGCTATGTTTGCTTAGTTTGGTGATTGTTAATGTTTTCCTTCTAGACAGCTTTTGCCTAAAGTGAGGTGGACAAGGTTTTTATTTACACCACACTAATTTAAAAACAGAAGCACACAGAAATTAGGAATTTACAAGGAAGGAATGAGCAGATTTTGAATTTAAAGTGTTAAAGGTTGAGATTCTGTGTTATCCAACCATAGCTTTTTACTAAGAGCTTGTTGTGGCCTCTAGATCTGAACAGGTTGCGCTTAACCGGTTTGTCAAAACAAGTTGCTATGATAGTTTTTGAAGCTATGTTATATGAACTAAACCATAATTGATATTAACTGGTATTTATGGATGGGTCACTAAATTACACTCAATTTGAAATGGAAGCAGACATTTCTGATTTTATTGTGTTGCTGAAAGAGGGAAGGAGGGAATACACAAATCCAAGGCTGACTGATAATTAGCTTACTCTTGTGCCCATTGTTAAAGCTACTTCTGTTTTAATTGTATTACATGCATGAGCCTCAGGTGTATGTGTACTGTTCTGTTCTCTCCTTCAGTACCCGGATAAGGAACAGATACATTTAGTCTTAACTGAGGTTAAGAGAAACAAAGCAAGATAGTGGATGTTGCTTGTTTACCTAAACCTCAGCTAAGACTAACTGAAGTTTGTTTAGATTCAGTCACGACAACAAAACAAAACTTCTTCGAAATAGTTCAGATAGCTTCCAGTCTCTTCCCCAGTTGTTCCAGAAGAGTTGCTCACAAATCTGGTTTTTGCTTTGTTTTTGCGGTGTTACATCATAGTGTTACGCAGTGCAACAATCCATCTTGGTCTTGTCCTTGCTTTAGGGGAAAAAATACCCATTGGATCATTTTGTGTGCACCACATGGGATCTAGACGTTATGGGAGGGATTTTAGAGGCCGTTCTGTGTAGTCTACCCTTATATGATTGATTCTTCCCACCTAACAGGCCAAACAGACCATAGAGGCATGTTGTAAAGTGTGCCTTGTAGCCCTAAATGGTGGACACGTTGGGACTATGCATTTGTTTTGCTTGTACTGTAAGTGCAGTTAAGCCAATGAAAAGGCATTCATTGGGATTTCTGAATATCATAATTACTAGTGAGCAAGATCTCTATAGACATCTTATCCTCCCTGGTATTGAGCTCGTCTTGCAATGCATTGCCATAATGTGTGCTTCCTGGAACATCTGAAGGGCACCACAGGCTGGAAGCAGTTTATAAGGTTTGATGTGCAATTCATACAGTCCCAATTCAACCTATGTTTCTTTCATATTGTGTTTATGGCTATGCCTTCTCCCCAACTCTTAAAGAAAGCTTGAGAGTATCTGTTCTAGGATTCACGCACAGAGAACACTAGGCTTCAGCAGTACTGGCCAGTATGATCCTTGCAATATTCTTCATTATTCTTAGCGAAGTTGCTCTGTGGTAGGTGTTTGGTGTAGCAAGTATTTCTTATGGGTAACAAAGCTGAAGATCTCAGGGCTCTCTTGTCACCCTTAGTTAACTTGTTCTTAACTCATTTGCTCAGGAGGCTTTAATAAATGAGAGGGTTGAGCCCCCAATCTGAACATTTTTATGCCTCTAAATTTAATGTGAACTCATTGTAATAAAATAGGGCACAGGGGAGTGCTGTGATCCAATTAATAGGATATTGTTCATGCTTGCGCCATTCCATAGCCTATGAACAGAAAGTTACACATGCTGTTCCATGTGATATAAGAAGCCTGCTGAACTGAAAATTTGAACATTTTAAAAAACAATTACTCAGATGCATGGAGTTATCAGTAATTGGAGTAGATTTTATATATGGGGGAATGTAACAAACAGCAAGAATCCAGTGCAGCTTCAAGAATGATTCTCTCTTTTTTGGTTCATTTAAATATGTTCTACAGAATGCTTCACTGTTATAAATGGAATGCCAGGTCTTTTTTGGAGGCTGGGGGAAACACACTGCCCCTATTGATCTTCCTGTGTGACCCAACTAAATATCTTTAAATCACTTTTTAAAATGTGGTGGGGCTTGCTGTTGTACAGGGCATATGGATCAGTTGCACCTACAGTGACAGATGTTGCAATGGAAAGTTTTGTTCAGGGGTCCCATCAGTTGTACCTTCTTCAAGGATACGCCACCATCATCCGCTCTTTTCCCTCTCCTCACTGTGTTCTCGACCATTGAGGATGCTAATCTATCACAGCTGAGGTTGTTCAGGGATTTTGCCCTTCTGTGGTCCTCCCCACTTTATAAAGGAACATTTTTGGGATTCCCACAAGCCTATATAGATCAGTGGGTCCCAACCTTGGGTGACCCAGGTGTTCTTGGACTTCCGTTCCCTGAAACCTTCACCTCTAGCTGTGCTGGCTGGGGTTTCTGGAAGTTCCAGTACAATAATTCCTTGGTTTGCCCAAAGTTGGGAACCACTGCAACGGATAATGGCCTGTTTTAATTGGGCAGTATTGTTTGGCCATGCAATGCTCTCTGGAGGTTGTCGTCCTTGTGCGTTAATGGTCAAAATCCAGGTGCTTACCATTGTGAATTGCAGCTGGAGTGGGCCAGTTGAATCAATCAATAGGACCCCCATGCACTCCATGTTGCCCATCTTTGCTCCAGAGCATACCTGTGTGCTTTATTTTCAACCAGTTGGTAAAGTTGGGTTTAAAATGGCAGGTGAACATTTCCTTGTCTTCTCGAAGGCTTTCACACCTGGGATCTGATAGGTCTTGTCAGTTTTTCGGGCTGTTTGACCTTGGCCGCTGAAGATGCTGGCCACAGAGTCATCAGGAAGAAAAACTTCCAGAGCACAGCCAAACAGCCCAAAAAAACTCATGGCTATTTCCTTGTCTCTCAATAACTCCCTCTAAGTGTCCTTGTTAGTCTCATTGAGAACCCCCCTGACCGGCTTCCAGTGACCTCTGTTGGCTTGGTAGTGTGATCATGATTGCATACAATTTTTGCACAAAGAATTGTTAAAAGAGGTTCGCTGGGCACATACCTGTTCCTTAGTGTAACATGTGAAGCTTGATCTTTCTGTCTCAAAATGGGTTTCTTCTTCTCCCGATCTTGTTACTTTAGGAAATGGCTTTGTGAGCTCACGAGCTTCACCAGGCCTGCTCAGCAGCAACAGTGGTGGGAATGGCCTGACCAAGGTGATGCCTACGAAATCTCCCCCTCCTCCTGGGGGAGGAAACCTGGGAATGAACACTCGCAAGCCCGACCTCCGCGTCGTCATCCCTCCGTCTAGCAAAGGCATGATGCCTCCACTGGTAAGCTGGCATTGCTGACTGTTTTTGTACACACCGTGCTTTTGAAAGGGTTCCCATAAGCCAGGCATGTCCAAATTTTGGCCCTCCTGATGTTTTGGAGCCCAACTCCCAGAATTCTAAACTTAGACTGCCAATGACAAAAGACTGTAGAAGAGTTGTGGCAGGCATGTCCAAACATCAGTATCCCGAAATTTGGACATGCCTGCCATAAGCGGTTTGTTCAGAAATGCCCCATTTCTGTGTTGTTCACGCAGCTCTTATGTTTGTGAGCATGTTGTTTATAAGCCTTCCCCTGATAAGAATCTCATTCAGTGAGTTCTTTGGGAAACACCTCAATATATTCTGTATTCTGGAGGAAAAGGTAATCTGTGAAGAAATAATGTCTGCTCTGTTTTGAGCATTTGGACAATGTTAGCCTTATGTTTCCATTTGAGTTTGTCCAGAAACGCGGCTTTCAAGTGATTCTTGAAAAGCAAACCCTGTGCTCTACTCTGTGCTGCTGATATTCTGCACACACAAAAATGGGAATTAAAATTAGGTTTATTTATAAATAGAAAGCATGCTCTAGTTTCTTAAGGGAGCTGTACAGACAGGCCACATCCAATTGCAACATTAAATGTGCTTACCAAAAAGAACAAAGAACAAAAAAGGTTCCTGGTAAATGAGATCAAAGGTCTCCAGTCCAGGATCTGATCTTGACCAGTGGCCAACAAGATGTCTCTGGGAAACCCACAAACTAGACATGAAAGCAAGGGACCTCCTGTGTTTTTGTTGTTCTTTGCTTAGCAAGTAGGTTGAATTTCCTGGATTACTTCTTGACATAACAGCTGGTGGTTTAGACATCCAGTATGCATTTCTCTAGTCTGTTTCATCAGTTTGGCTGAGCCGACGGCCATTATTCCTATTTTGTAGCAATCAAGGTCCTAATCTATGCATAGTATATTCTACAGTGGCGGAGAACAACTGTGACCTTCCAGATGTTCTTTAGTTTCACCACCCTTCGGCGGGCAGAGCTGGGGCTGAGGTCCATTGGGAGCTGCCATCAGATGACATCTGGGAGGTCACGGTTGTCCTCCCTAGTCTAGACGTTTCCCATCTGTATCCAAACTCCCCTGAAGTCGACACTGTTGCAGACCTGCAGCAAAAATTCTAAATTTTGTGATGGATGCGGTGCTTTCCAGAACTGATGTTTGTGTTACTGGTAATAGAGAAGAGCAAATAACAGTTCAGGCTGCTGGAATTCTAGCATAACAGAGCTAGAACGAAGTATTGCCACAGGAGTTCAAGCCTCATCATTTCAAGGATTAGAAAAAACAAATTTCTAATGAAAGCTAAGGTACCTTTCTTAGGGGCTTCAAGCCAAACTATCCAACGTCAGCAATCTGCTCTGCTAAATCTTGAATTTGAAGTATAAGAACTCTGAAGCAAGAGAAAATTGTACCTCAGCTGTGTAATTCCTACATATTTTTCCTTCTTCCGTCCAAGCATCAAAAAATTCTAAATTTCTCAAGCTTCAGCTCAGCCCAGCTGGTGCTTCAGCATTGAATAATGGACCGTCAACTGCTCAAGTAGGTTCACAGAACCAGTGTTGAGTCCCAGTTTAAAACAATAATGCTCACATCCCAAATGGCTTTTCTTCACAAGGACAGTGAAAACAATATGTTGCTGTTGACAAAGGATCAGGGCCACTTGCAGTTGGATCCCTTGCTAAACTAGCCAGTGTAGCTTTGTTAAATTATGCCATCATACAGGATGCAGCACTACTGAATCACATTGTAAATTCATAATACTAGCAAGGCTAAATATAGCTAGCTGTTCAAGAAGCAGCATGACTCTCATTCTTGAATGCTGTCCTATTCTTAGTAACTTTATTATCCCTCTTATTTGCTGAGAACAGTCGGAGGAGGATGAATTGGAGTTGGTGAGTCTGGGTTCCTACTTGGTATGAGACATAAAAAAGCCGGAGAGCTTTCATGTTAACTGTGGTGTAACTTTGACCAACGTTCCCTTTGTCGCCGAGAGAACCTTTCCTCGGCTTATCACAGCCTTCCATGTCGACCAACAGAGCGTGGAAAATTAATAAGCCTTACACGGAAAATTACCACTTGAATTAACTGTGTTTTTTAAAAAGGGAACCTTGGAAGAGAACCTCTAACAGCAACTGTCTGTGCATATCAAAGAATGAGGACCTTTTATCAACTGGTGTCTCCTATTGGGTCTCACCCACTTTTCCCTAGAGGAGGGCTTCACTCATGAAGTCCTTCAAATTGCAATACAGACCCTGTGGTGCTGCTTTCCTTCTCAGAGATTACATCATTCCTGGTGAAGTCACCTTTCTAAGTGATGAAGTTAATTTCATGCTGTATGGAAGAAGCGACCCACAAGGGGGGGGGTTCCTTGTTTACCAAGAGAAATCTACAACTGCAAGCTATTTCCCTTTATTAGGAAAACCATGTTAGCTTTTGCAAAACATTTTATGTGTGATTTAGTCTCTGAGAAATATAAGGCTCACTTTTTTGTTGACTAGAATCTGGCCTCCTTTGCAGTACAGCCCAGATAAATTTTGAGCAGTGCAGCTAATGCTGCCATTTCAGAAATAACTTCACCATGACAAATGTATTGGCGAGACCAGATTTTAAAGACCCATTTGCCTTTTTAAATAATTGAAACAAAGATCTGTTGCTGGTATGGGCTCTTTGCATGCAAGCATGTGATTGCTGTGCTCTGCTCACGCTTCTGTTGTGGAATGCATCATTTCAGGTAGCGTGTGGTTTGCTGAAGGTCACAAGGTGATGGCCAGGACAAGCAGCAATGAAGCTTATCAGTAAGCCATTGCTTCTGTGCACATAAACGAAGTAGTAATAATAGTAATCAAAAGCACTATGCTCTGCTTTCTGAAATAAATTTCTTTCCCATAGCTAAGTGCAGAAGTCACAAGGAGGGGAGAGTTACTATTCTTCACTATTTGTGTCTCACTTATATTGTTGACTTTGTAGTTAAACTGCTAATGCCTGCTAGCCTATCAAAATAAATTGCTGCTTTGGTAAATTGATTCATAAGACTCAATACAGAGCTTTCCCCCTTCACAGTTATCCCACAAGGCAGATCAAAGCTATTCCCATTTTATAAGCAGTTGGTAAGAATTGGTATTCTTTAGAGTGGGTCAGTGTTGATTACATTATGATTTAAACCAGTAAGTCCCAGTGGCTTATAAAGAAAGGTCTCCACATAACCCTGTTCTGAAATCACCACTTTAGCTAATTTTCTTTAATCTGCTGTAATGAAATTGTTACAATAAACTAAGATAATAGGCTAATCTGCAGCTCATAAATTCATATAATGGTGCAACAGGGATGCATAGAGTGAAGGAGTGGTGAATTAAACAATTATGTGTTACTTATTTGTGGAGTTGATGCAAACTAGGTAGTCCTACTGTTTTAACTAATTGCTACTTTGCATTTTATAACATTTAAGTGTGCGCATCTTAGATTTTATATAGCAATGCTTTGCTCTGCAGTTACAAGAAAAATGTTTTCTTGAAGCTCTATAGTGTGTGTGTGGGTATATGACACACACACACACACACACACACACACACACACACACACACACACACACACACACACACACACACATAGAGGTTGAACTATATTTTTTAATTTTTCTTTTTAAACAACATCCGAAACAAAATTTGCAACATGGTGTGTATGGTGAAACATATCTGTCCACATTACTTATTAGGGAGAAAACATATATGGTGAATCTGTAAATATGTCAAAATTAATGTGGAGTAGTTTGTAGTTCTCAGTTTCCATAGAAAAGCAATGCATGATTTGTAGTAGACCCATGATGGAGGAGGAGATTGCTCTCTGGTGGTATGACTGCCATTTATGGGGAAATATGCAACTAGCAGATTTTTTTTTAAAAAAGCCGTCCTCAAACAATTAGGTCATGTTTTCATCACTGCAAGCCAAAACTAGCTCTTAATTCTGATGCCCCAGCTGACTTCCTGACCCAGCTGTTAGGTGGAATTGCTACTAAAATTAGCCTTTTCAAGACTTAAAAACTTTTTAGACAATTTCATTTTATCAGCATCTTTAGCAAAATGACGGAACAGCTTTTGATACGTTGACCTAAATTAGTCTTGGGTCATCTGTAGAAGCTTCTCTTTCTTTAAATGAAGCCTTGTATTAGACATAGTATTAGCAGGGAGGATGACTTCTGAGAGTTGCATTTTTATGTGTGTGTCCTTTCCTTTTGATAGTTGGATTAAAAATAGAAGACAAGCATATGCTAATTACTCTTGATAGTACCACTTAAAAGCATGTGTCATGGTCCCAGCTGTCGTCTGGAGGAAGATTTTATGGAATGGTAGAATAGGCTGGGAGCAACTAGACCAAGGCATACCTATCCTGACAAATCAAATGGAATGAAATAAATAGGGTAACATTTCCCTTCACTTTATTGTGTATATCTGCTCTTGAGAGATTTCACTCACTGTTTACAAGCAAAAAGAGAAATGTCTCAAAGTTTGATCTAGTTCAGTACCTGCTTAATTGTGCTCTATCTTTATTTTAATTTTTATATGTGTTTTGTTAACTACTTACAGAACACACAGCGGTTAAGCAGTTCTCAGTCTACACAACCTCTCGCAACTCCCGTTGTGTCTGTGACGACACCAAGTTTGCCTCCACAGGGACTGGTGTATTCTGCTATGCCTACAGCCTACAATACTGGTAAGGGGCACGGCTGATGGATTTTTCATTCCCCCCCCAAACGTTCTTTAGCATTATAAGCATTACACTACTAGCATTACAAATTGCTAGTACAAACTTGCATCTGATTGTGCTAGTTCACTGCACTCAAAAAGCTTTTTTTGACATGAAAGGTATTTAGGAATATTCAGTCATTCTCAAAGCTACAGGGCCTTCCTTTCAACAGCTCGCTGACATTCACAGGGTGGCTTACAAAAAAATCTAAAAATCCAAAGGCAAAATAAAATTTCCAGCCAACAGAAACTATTAACATCAGTCGTTCTTGGCTATGTGTCGGCAAGCCTGATATATGATGACCCTTTTGTAGTTTGGTCTTCTGTTAATTGGTAGGTCAGAGATGATCATTCAGAGAATCTGACCTTGCTAACGTTGCACCTTCTGTCCCTCACGAACCCCTCACAGCCCACATCGCTATGTAAAATAATTTATCATTTCAACTCCATCATTGTACAAATATTGATCACTCCTGCCGTGATACTTTTGGCTCATTATATAGTGGACACAACTGTCTTGGGAAGCCAAAAGAGATGGATCCACAGGTTAAAATTTATTTTAATAAAAAAAAAGTGGTGGTTGTGGAGCTCCATGGCCATTACAAAATACAAGTGCAAGTCTAGGCTATTGGAGATACCTTTATAGGCCACTAATTAAAAAAGAATAGAAAATCCTGAGAAGGCCCCTGAGCTTCCATGAGGTAATAGACTTCAATCCATGTTGGATATATTGTTTTCAAAATACAGTGGTGCCCCAACTTAAGAGCAGCTTGACTTAAGAGAAATTCAACTTAAGAGCTGAAAACTGTTGGCATTTTAACCGCCACCTTACAAATTGTAGATATCGTCTGCTCGACTTACAAATATTTTTTTCATTTTTAGATAGGTACCTCAACTTAAGAGTAGTCCGACTTAAGAGCATGCATTTGGAACGGATTAAATTCATACCACTGTATCTCTGTACTTGCAGTTTCTGCTGATGTGGAATGGAACCTGCCTTACCAAAACTGATTATCTTCCCAACTCGTTTTGCTGGCAAAAGTTCATATATTTTTTTATAGCAGGTTCTCTTTTTTAAATGGTAGAAAATAAAGGTGCCAGTTATTAGCATCAATTTTTAGTCATGCTGACAGCCGGCTCAGGTACCTGCCAGTTCATAAACAAAGGGAACCAGCCTACAATAAAGATTTCTGCATTCTAAAGGGAAACCTTAGGTACTTAAAAGTATATAGTTTTGGAAAATAAAGGAAGGAACTAGGACCATCAGAACAGCCTAACAAGTAGCTATATTGTTCCAGGGCTTAAGAAAATAACAATGGGGTGGGGGAGGGGAAGACTCTTACCAGATGTCATCAAGCACCTTAACTTTACAGGCTGAAATCCTGTTGCTTAGTTCCATGCGCAGAAGGCAGATGGAGTTATATTCAGTCACTTCCAGCTGGTCTTGAAATAGTAAACAGTATGGGCTCAGAGGCCTTCAAAGCCAGAAGACCATTGGTCATCTGACCAATACTTTCAGATGCCTAACCCTAAAACCATTACGGCCAGTATCAGTCCTTACTTGAGTTAGGGAGAGCTTCCGTTTCCTGATTATGTGTGTGCAATGGTTTTTCTCTCTCTCTCTCATTTCAGATTACTCCTTGACTAGTGCAGACCTGTCTGCCCTTCAGGGATTTAACTCCCCAGGAATGCTGTCATTAGGACAAGTGTCTGCCTGGCAACAGCATCACCTGGGACAGGCAGCCCTCAGCAATCTTGTGTAAGTAGAAACACAGCACAACACATATGCACATCCCCTGGTGCAATTGGCAGCCTTCACTGTGTTAGAATCAAAGAATCATAGAGTTGGCAGAGACCTCAAGAACCATCCTGTCCAACCGCCTGCCATGCAGGAACCCCCCATCACAGTATTTCCGACAGGTGGCCATCCAACCTCTGCTTAAAAACCTCCAAAGAAGGAGACGCCACCACCCTCCTTTGTGGCAGCATATTCCACTGCTGAACAGCTCTTAACTGGTATGGAGTTCTTCCTAATTTTAAACAGAATCTCTTTTCCTGTAATTTGAAACCATTGCTCTGAGTCCTAGTCTCTGAAGTCATGGAGAAAACAAGCCAGCCCTCTCTGTGATATGACATCCTCTCAGCTGGTTACACCCAGCTGGACCCTGTTCTGTTTGGCCCACACATTACGTTCAGGCTTGACCTTGTTGGTGAGATAGGTCGTTCTTCACCATGATTTTTCGGCAGGTTGGATCTGCAAAGATGTCTTTCTCAGCGAAGATGTCAATTCGACCTGCAGCTCTGTGGGTTTGGGAAGAATGTTGTTGGGAAAACCCTGCACTCTTTCTTGTTTGTTCATTGTTAGCACATTCATTCCATGATGCAAACAGCAACAATATTACACTTTCATCCTCATCTGAATATTTAACCCAGGTGAAATGAAAGAAAGCCTGACATGAATTAAACCAGGGGTTGTCAGTGCAGCGTAATAAACATTTTTAAAAATTGCAGCTTTGGTCTGCAGCTCTGAAGAAGATGACAAATGAGAGAACACTTGAGCCTGAGTATAAGGAGTAACAGAAAATAACTGCTTTTGGAAGTCTCTTTGGAAAAAAAATACCGGACCTGATACCGATGATGGGCTCTGTTTCTCATGTTTGCACTTAACATATTTTATAACCAAATAATTGTGTTAACAAGTGAACTGGGAAACGGAGAATGGTCATGTCTGCAGCTTCTTTGTTGGAGCAGCAGCATCTGCAGGTTGAATTGGCCACTAATGTATTAGTGACTAAAACACAGGTGAGCCCTTTGGTTCCTAACATTGCTCAGTCCTCTTCCTCAAAGGATAGATAGGAGGGCACAACACAATGATTTTGACAGCACCGTTTACTCTCAGGTTGCTGTACTTTGTTGGCTCATGCTGTTCCCTGAATCAGCGGAGCAAGAATATTTGTTATGCACAATCCCTGATTACATTTACAAGTCATGCTAAGTCATGGGGTGCTTCAGCCATAGTTTGTTGCTCCCTCAGACCATGATGACGGCAACTTGCCCTCTCAATTTCCTGTCTGTTTCTATTCTTTTTATCAGTTTCTATTTCATGCTAGGCAGTTGAGAGGACACACCAGGGAGTAGCCACGGTTGTGGTTTAAACCATGAAAGATCATGGCTTAAAGAAGCCTGAGACTGTGATAGAAAAGCAGGGTGATGGGGCTTCTGGTTGTGGGTTTGTGGTATGATTTCTGGTTGGTTGATTTGACAACAGTTCTGACACAAGAACAAAAGCACAACCTGGCTTGCCATTGTATTGGGCTCTCAGCTTTTGTGAGTGATGTTGATTTCTTTTTGCCTTGTTGCACTTCAGGCTGCATTTCACCTTGATGCAGAGTTGTACCATTTTTTTTAATCTTCTCACTCTGTCAAGTATTATAAAATAACCTCCTCCTCCTTCTTCTTTCTCCCCCTGCCCTGCCCTGACTTTAATTTTTATTAGGGCTGGAGGTCAGTTATCTCAGGGTTCCAATTTATCCATTAATACCAACCAAAATATTAATATAAAGTCTGAACCTATTTCACCTCCTCGAGACAGAGTGACTCCATCCACGTTCCCGCAGCAGCAGCAGCAGCAACAGCAACACCAACAACAGCAGCAGCAGCAGCAGCAGCAACAACAACAACAACAACAACAACAACAACAGGCACTGCAGCAACAACAGCCTCAGCAACAGACACGGCAGGAAATGGGACGCTCTCCCGTCGACAGTCTCAGTAGTTCCAGCAGTTCGTACGACGGCAGCGACCGGGAGGACCCGCGGAGTGACTTCCACTCTCCTGTCGGGCTGGGACGGCCGCCCAGTACAGAAGACAGGGAGAGCCCAACCGTGAAGCGCATGAGAATGGATACCTGGGTGACCTAAGCCTCCAGTTCCCCTTTCCGAGTTCTCCCAACGAACAGTCCTCACATATCTAAATTTATAAATAAGGACATGAAATAAATATTTATATGTATATACATACATGCATATATATATCTTTGTATACATATATATGTGTGAGTGTGTAGGAAAGACACAAAAAGAAAAAAATCAGCAGGCACTTAAGATCAATTCCTCGTATAGTGACAGATGCCCCATGGTTTTAAAAAATATGTAACAGAAGAACCCTTCTAGGTATTGGTCTAGTTCCGGCGCTTAACCTGGACTGTGTTCCTTGAATCATGTAATTTGTTTTGCGGAAGACATGTACCCTTATGTAATCTACCAAACTAGATGGCAGAACTGTGAGGGCTTGTTGGTCGTAGTGTTCCCATGTGTGTTTTCCAACAGCTGTGTGATACCCTTTAGTTCAAATTACTCTTTGTAGCAGCAGAGCAGTAGAAAAAGAAAGCAATACTGTACATAGAATGATCTCTATACTACCCAATCTAGCATGGGTCTCTCTTGCATAAAGTGTGCATGGAAGAAGGGCTGGCGTTATTTAAAAAAACACAAACCTGTTTTGCACGTGCAAAAAAATTAAATACTGGGTCAAATAAGGTTTTTTTAACCAAGAGAGAGGAAAGGAGAGAGAGAGAGAGAGAGAGAGAGAGACATAAAGTGCATGAAATATTCAGAAGATATTAGCCTAGAAGTTAGTCCATAAAGAAAATTTTTAATATATTAAGTTATAATTGGAATATGTTTTGAAAGCTCTTTCCTATGTTCCTCCTACCTTTTTTAAAATATAGAAAAACAATTTTAGCTCATGTATATTTTTTATTAAAGAAGAGCATACCCTTCTTGAAAACTATATGGAAAGTTATATACAGTACTTTTGAACACACTCTGCTATGAATTATTTATACAAGCCAAAGCTGTACTGTGTAGCTTTTTTTTTTTTTGGTAGAGTATAGGTCTAACTTGTTTTTTTTCTGTTTTTGTTTGTTTGTTTGCTTGCTTGCTTGCTTTAGGGAAGGAAGGAAAAAATATCTTGCAGGCAGAATCTTGGGGGAAAATAAGCCATGAATACTTATTCTATATGTAAATGAAAATTTGAGCCAAACTTTGTGTATATAGCATCTTAAATATATTATCACCTTTTGGTGTAAGTACGTATGTATTGTACGTTCACCAGATTTAAAAGTATATTTTTGTGGATTGACGCCGACTTGAAGAAGAAAAAAAAGAAAAAGGCGAGGTCCTTATTAAGTAGAGTATTCACTGTTTTAATATTTACTATTTTGTTCAATATGCTGTACTTCCTTTTGGATTTTAATTAATATTATCCAGATTTTTTTCAGAGAGTGTTTTAAGAAGGGGCCATCCCCCCTCACTGGTGGTGAATGTGTGTTGTTAAAATTGTATTCTTTATTTTTTTGTGTGTGACGTATGGTAAAGTTTCATTATACATTTTATAAATATATATATACATATATGTGTATATATACATATATAAATATATGTATATAGATAGCAAAGTGATAATCCCCTCCTCCATAAAATTCAGCACTGAGTTCATATTGCATAAATAGAAGGTGATGTTGAAACATTTTAAGGCATTATTTTAAAACTGCCTTGTGGGGTAGGCTGTTACTGTTGAAGTCATGGAAACATGCACAAAAAAGAGCAAAGAGGGGGGTGAAGTGGTGATTGGGGCAAGCTGTGTTTTGAAAGAATTTTTTTAAAAACCCTCTTGGTGGTATTCCCCCAAAAAAAAGAAACCCTCCCCATTGCAGAGGTAGTTAGTTGGGGAGGGCTCTTAACTAAGAGATAATTTATGCTCTGAGGCTGTATGTACTGCCGAGTTGGGAGGCTTCGTAACATTGCCTCCACCTCCACACATATATTTTGTAACAGACATTTAAGTATGTACCCATGTAACATTGTTAAGGCCAAACCAGAAGGGATGTGAAATGTGTCTAATTTAAAGGAACGAAAAGAAATAACTTGCACATTAAATGCAAATGGTGGCTGTTGAGGGGGCTGACAGTTTATGAAATGGCAGCAGCTTGTGGAATTGAAACAACTTTCTTTCCTGCTGCAGTTCAGACCAAAAAGTAAAGAGAAAATTAAAAAACGCCAAAAATCCCAGTGAAATAAAACACCACTTTAGAACACTCATTTGCATTGGGAGAGAGTTTCCCACTAGTGCCAGTAGCGCAGTGTGCTTTCAGTTTAAATGGTTTCTATTTGAATTGATGTTTAGCTCGATTGAATGTCACATCTAGGTGGAGTTTAAATGCCTCAAGGAGTTGCATCTAAAGTAATGCATGAAGTAGGAGGATACACTTCCATCGAACTTACCTGTAAGGGAAAATGAGCAGTGGGTGCCCTTGATTTCATTTCATTGGATCACCTTTGGTAGCAAGTTAGGCAGCCCTCTGACTTGTTACGTCTTGCTGCAATTCTATTGAAGCTTTATCAAGCAGCCTATATTGGCATCGGAAGAGAACATGTCTCCCTGGATCAGTTCACACTTTGTGTCGCTAAACTGCTTCCAGGTCTCAGGTATGTAAGCCGAGGTACAATTTGTGAGAGCTGGTGGCTCCACGTGTGTGTTGTCCGAGGTTGGTGTGTGTGTGTGTGTGTGTGTGTGTGTGTGTGTGTGTGTGTGTGTGTGTGTGTGTGTGTGTGTGTGTGTGTGTGTGTGTGTGTGTGTGTGTGTGTGTGTGTGTGTGGTGGGGTTGGGTAGGGGAGACAGGTGTCATTGCAGCCGTAAACTGAACACCAAGAATTTGGCTTCCCCTTCTTTAGCCTAGAGATGACATTTTCATTGGAGGGAAATAAAACAGGGCATGTGCAATTTTAATTCCTTGCTGATAAGAAATAAGATGATTTAAATTCTCGCCAGCCTTCAAACAATGGTTTCATAGAAAAGTTCTCTGAAGTGAGGGCCATTCCTTGTAAAAAAGAAAAGAAGCACCCTCACCTGTCTCCTTTTTGCTTTTTACCTCCATGTAAAATATTCTTCTTGGTGGATTATGTGATTTTAGCTGGTTCCATTTTGGTTTTCCTAAGAATTATGTAAATGCATAAGCTTAATTTTGAGGACTCTCATAGCCACTAGGCACAGCTGCTTCTGTCTCAGTCATGTAGGCCAGAAAGCAGTCCAGTGTGTTCTATCAGCTTCCTCATCCTTTCACACCATCTTTCTTTCTTTCTTTCTCTTTCTTTCTTTCTTTCTTTCTTTCTTTCTTTCTTTCTTTCTTTCTTTCTTTCTTTCTTTGCACTTGCTCAATTTGAGGCCCAAACCACCCCATTTCATCGACCCCCCTGATGCCTCGAAAGGGTATGTTTCCCAATTTGGTATTTATGCACCTACATGAAGTTTGCTGTATCTTTGATTGGGAGTTCTTCATTTCACATTTACTGTCTGATTTCTTGTGTGCCTTAATGAGATGGCTTTGTTGACTGTATCTCAGTAGTCTTTATTCCTATGCAGGTTTGTATGGAGTTACATCACTATACATTTTTCTTAAGAAATGAGGCTTGAGCTTTGTACTTGAATCGAGCCAACCAAATGTTTTACAGAAAAGGAAAATCAAGTTTTCAGAATCAGACTGTTAACTCTTGGCCTGCCTCCTTGTTCCAGGATCTGGCCATCTCCATTGTCTCTTATGGAAGACACTCACATCGTAAAAATCACATAAAAATGCTGACCTTTTTTCTAATAATAACACTAATAATGTAACTCTAGACATTTTGGAAGTCTTATACGTTGAGCTTATAGATAAGGATAGTTCCAACAACATGCAGGATTGTTTGTGTTAACCTAAGTGCAGTAGCAGCATCATGCACTTTCGCATGTGAGTGAGTCAGTGTTTCTATGCTGTCATTTTGCTCTTTTGTACCCAACGCCTGGTTTTACACTGAAGCAGCAGGACCTGCGGTGATCAAAAATGACTTCAGAGTGATAAAAAGGTATGCCGTCCCCTAATTCCACCCTAGCACTCCATGATCTGAGCCTAGTTCTGCCTTGTTTAATGAGAATTGTGACTAATTTGGTAGCTAGGGCTTGGGGTCAAAAAAGAATCTAACCATGCATGGCAAACCATTTTCAAAATTCGAGGGATGTTTATCTAGTGTGGGCTATTGTTTGAAGAGGTGGAAACATACTTGTATATATACAGGTTCCCCAAATGATGCTGATGCCAGGGCTAAAGATCTGCTTTTTAGCAACATATTTGAAAAAGATCTAAGGATTTGGTTGAGCCGATGGTGTGGATTCTAGGATAATACTAGCTACCTTGGGTTGAGGATGCGCTACTTCAGAGATACTCCATGCTCATGGAAACCTAGCATGTCAGTTTTTCAAATGTGGAGGGCTATGCCGAAGAGGGGGCTCTCAAAGAAGTGGTGGCTTCATCCTCCCATTTTTTTAAAATTTAAAAATTTGGTGCTAACCAGTAGCTTGTACAGCTAGACTGCTCAGAGATCCTATTTAAAGACTAGATGACGTAATGACTTGTTTTAAAATTAATAGACTGAAGAGGATCAATGGCATTTAAGGTAATACTGCTGCTAGATTTCACCAGGAAACCAATCCCAAGTTACAGAATGGAAGTACCACATTGTGGATGGCAGCATGGCGACACTGACTGGCATGCTAATAGCAGATAGATACTCCTTTTTAAAAAGAAGCAAGGCATGTAGGAAATGCTTTAGCCTTTAATTGTAAAGGACACTAATGCATTGGCAAGTGTATTGTGCGCACAAGAAATATATAGTAAATAAAGAACATAAATGACTCCTGCCAGATCAACCATGGGAAGAAGTTTGAAATTTAGAATGTGAAAGACTTAAAATTTTATTAGAATTTTTCCTCACTTTGCTGTGCAAGAAAACACTGCTTTGCTATATTTAAAAAAAAGCTTTTTTTAAATAAAAATATATATACGTACTTGGTAAATGTTTGTAGTCAGCAGTTCACAGATGAAGCTGTTTGCGGTTAAAGCCGCCTGGCGGCACAAGCTGGACTTTGTTGCCATCTTTGAGATGAATCTTTAAGGAAAAAAATATTAAGTTAATCTCTTTTTCCCTGAATGTGGTGTTTTTTTCTTCAATATACAATAAATATTCTAGTGAACTTTTTATCAAATGGTTAAGAAAAATGCTAGAGGTCGTTGTAAAATATTTGTATCTTGCATTCACTAAAGTAAAAATACTGGCTTTTACTGTGTATTTCAGACTCTGTCCTATTTAGAATGACGTCGTCTTGGTTTGTGCACATACCTTTTCTGAACCCCTTAGGTGCCTTGGGTTTTGTGGTTGTAAATCCCCTTCTCTATGCCTGTCACGTTCCGTGCCTAGTAAAAAAAAAAAAAAAAAAGGAACTACTTGTATGTACTGTATTTGAATTTGGATCCTCCCATACTGTCTGCATTTGATCGATAAAATAATCTGAGAGAAGCAAGAGTCACAATTTCCTTCTGGCTGAACCTAAACCCTTCAGAAGAAAGAGTGGGTTCACAATTGTTCATTTGCTTACTTTAAATTTTTTGTGCACCATGGGACTTTTCTGAACTGAACCATATTTTTCTGCATCTCTCTCTTGGGCTAGATGACCCAGAAAAACAAAGAAGACAGTGACATCATTCTCTCTCTCCCCCCAATTGTTTCAACAGAGTCTACTAAAATAATTGCTCTAGATGCACCTCTGGGTCATAGAGTGGCTCTTTCCCCCACAACTGTTTACATTAAAGACCAATCTTTGCTGCCATGTGTCACTCTGGGTTCCTTAACTTTACAAAAAATCACCTTTAAAGAAAAAACTCTTGAGGACATGGTATGACCTAATTGTGTATCCCGACATGCCAGTTGAAGGCAAGTCATGTCAACAACTCAGGTAAAGACTTGGTTTTATTTTAACCTTGGTGGATATATAGGTATAGTATATTCTGGTGAATGTCTTAACATCTGCAGTTGTTGACATTAAGACACACACCTGAACAGTATTCCTGTTCAGCAGATGCAGAAAATTCGTTTCCAAAGCTCTGTTCTTTGGTACTGGGTTTTTGTGGACTAAAATACACATTTCTAATCCTCACTCTCATCTTCACCTTGATAGTCTTTTAAAATTTATATTCTAAAATGCATATTTTATGTTGACTTCTTGGCAACAGTACCAGACTGAATTGTATCATGGCTCTTAAGTATCCGTTGAGTGAGTTGGGTGTTACGCAAATCAGTGTAGCTACAGATTTTTCAAGTCCGCTCTCTGTTAAAGTTGTTTTCCTTTATTCCCTGCATGTCGACTGTAAATTTGCCACCTAAACTTGCCTTCTTTGTGATTCTGCACTAGTCGAAAATATTTTAGAATCCCATTTTTTTTTTTAGTTTTATAAATATGTTGATCTCCCTTTTCCACCTCCCTTCCTGCAACATTTTTCCAAATGAGATGTCTCTTGGGTATGAACCCCATTGTTTTCTAGTTACAAAGGAGATGAAATGGACAGCCAGCCTCGGCACTCTGGCGTGAAGTTCAAGGGGAGCCCCTTTGTCAAATGACTGACAGATCTGTAGCTGAGAGAGTGGGCAGGGAGGGTTTTTCCACTGCAGGCAACCTTTGCCAGCTTTCATGGGCATTGAGTTACACTTTGGAGAACTGCTAGAAGCCTATGTACCATTCTCGCCTCTTCCTGGCAGTTCATGCTCTGTGTGAAGGGCAAATGAAGAGCCTCAAGCTGGCCAGTGCACCTGCTAGTCATTGCTGACTCACCTTGGCCATATGGCGAGGCACGTAAAGCATGGGCTCATTGCATACATCTCGTTGGACATGCAGGCTTAATCCTGTGCTCTTGAGACTTAAGCCACCTCTTGGGAGGACGGGTCCCCCAAAACACAGAGCTTGTGTGATAAGGAAGGAATCCTCTCACAGATAGTCAGAAGCAGGGGAATTCTACCAAGATGCAGAAAAAGGCAGCACTTCCTGCTTTTTCCTCCTCTTATGAGGACAGGATGCCATGCAATTGGTCTTTTGTCCCTTACAGAAGGCCTGCTGCCCTTGGGTTTCCCTCGGGTATGGCAGAGGAGAGCTTCCCAGCTGCTACTACCAGTAACATTGTGCTGTTGCCCAGCCAACATTTGCAAGAGGAACTGAGGGGGCACCAGTTTGCCTTGAGCCTCAGGCCAGCTGCATTGTGTGGCAGTGTGTTTTAAGAAAAGTCAAGCATGGTTGAGAAGAAGCTCTGAGTTGGTGGGATGTAGTGCTGGCCCTGAAGTGGTGGCACTTCTTCATCAGTGGCTGCCTGTCATATTCTCCTCAGAAGATATATAAACTCTTGAGGTAGCCATCTTGATTTGAAAACACAACTTCTCTGCCTTCCCTCACGTGGAGGGAGGCGATTAGAAGTTTGTATTGCCTTTTCCCGCTCCTTATGCTGTGAGGTGACATTTTCTGATATGATAAAGATAGAAAAACTAACAATAATCTTTTCCCAAACTCAAGAGAGGTGTCTCTTTTCCTCACAATTTCAAAATGCCTGGTTGCTCCTTGGGCTCCCACTTTATTTACCCAATTTGTTTATAATTCAGGACTCTGCATTAACCTAAATTAGTTAGACTAGGATTTTGGGGAAACCAATTTCTTCTTCTACTTCAGGTAGGGAATTTGTGGGATTTTGTTGCAGGCGTGTCTACTCTCTGCTTGAACCCACCTCACGGTGCTGCTCTTGGGGAGTGGGGATTGGAAGCAGCAACTAGGACATTTTATCAGCTTTCTTATGTAGAAGAGCTGAATTATCTGGAAGTTAAGCCATGGCAACTGGACTTATTTTTCTTGAGAGACTGAAACGTTTCGCTGTTCATCCAAACAGCTTTGTCAGTCTGAAGAAAACTAGTTGTGACGAGTCTTCCATGCTCATGTGAATGGCTTCACATGAATGAGCATTGAAAACCCCTCTCTCAACCGAGGTGGGCTGCCTTAGGCACAGTCTGTCTGCCACTTATCAGGCTGTGATTTCAACAATACCTAGACAAATTAAAAACACTTCTTGCCTTTACCACCAAGGCCATAGCTAACGACCCTGACTTTATGGGTTTCAGCACTTTAGGCCGTTGTTCACCTTAAGGCTACTGAGACCGTTGTCTACCTAACAAGCCTATTCAGGTCATTGTTCATTTTATGAGCCTATTTCGGACCAGGATGACAAGAGGTCAAAGTGAACTATAAAATAGAGGACTCGCAACTAGCTTTCTTCAGGCTGACAAGCTGTTTGGTTGAGCAGCAAAAAGTTTCAATCTCTCAAGAAAAAGAAGTCCAGTTGCCATGACTAACTTCCAGATAAACTCACCTGGAGGACCGAGAATCTTCACAGACAGGAGCTGAATTATTACCAAAATGGACAGACCTTCTATAGATACCTGGAGAACTTGGAATAAAAGAGTTTGGAACTATGCTTGAAATTAAAAATGTTTGAAAGGAAGGCTTCTTTGTAGAGAAACAAAGACTTGAAACTTGAAAATGCTGATAAAATGGCTTTTAATCAATTGGCAGTTAAAATGAAAAAAAAAAACCCACCTACAAAACAGTTTTGGATGTCAGTGAGAGAGAGAGAGAGAGAGAGAGAGAGAGACTGAATTGGATAAATGTTTTGAACAGCGACAGTGCATGGGTGATAAGTGCAGGTCTCTCTTCCATTGGCACTAGATTCCCTATGGAGGGCACTTCCATTATTTGATGACAGCTTGCCAGGTTGCCAGCTTGCCTTTTTGCTACCTCCATTTGTTCTTCATCTGCCTACATTTCCATCTTGGTTTTGCTCTTGTTTTCCTTGGCCTTGTTTTCAGGTTCTCTTCCAGCCACTTACAAGCAACGCGGCTGTTGTCTTATCCTCCAGAACAAATCAGTCCGAAGCAGAGATGTCTCTTGGCCACTTGCGTTTTTCAGCAGAGGGATTCATCCCCCAGGTGGGATGAACCATCCGGACGGAGGAGCCTGGGTAATGGCTCCATATTCTTCCTGATCCAAGTGAACGGGTGCTTCCATTGCTAATCCATGCAATGAGCTCTTTATGGTTAGGGCGGATGTATTGGCAGCCACTTGGAGCTCTTGAGTTTTAAAGTAGACAATATAAAACACAGGCAAAGCGACTCCTACAAGGAGCATGACCAAGACTGCATTCCACCACTGGATCCCACAGTCTGCTCCATTACTGTTTTCTTTCTGCTCCGGGAGTGACCAGTTGGGAGTTTCAATGCAATAATCGGTACTAGCAGAGACCTCCACCTGGGCTGCTTGCTCAATATTCTGGTCAATCCCTCTGAAATACTGATCGATCGGCTCATTCTCTGCAGAGCTATGGTCTCTGTCTCTGAATCCAGGCCCTTCAACAGGTAACAGGCCCACTGTCTCGGGGGGCAGCGGCTCTTCGCTGGCCTCTGTCAATACTCCGTTGACTTTGACTGGAATTTTAATGGATTTCAGAGCATACAAGTCTTGCTCTCGGATAAAGTTATTGATCCGTTTGATATCTGCAACCTGAAGAATTCAGAAAGGAGGGGGGGAATCAATTTTGTGACTAAGTACCTGTCCAGATTTACAGTACATAAACAACTATTTATTGCATCATTGTGAATGGGGATAAAAACAGAGGGATGGAAATCATAAAAAGTCTGGCCTATTTGTCTCAATAATGTTCTGCCTCCTTCCCTGCCCCTGAAGTGTTCATTATTAGAAACATTTCTTTCCTAGCTTGTTTTCTTCTACCACCCCATCTGGTTGTTGAATGCCCTATTAGGCCAATTTTCCTCTGCCAATAGAAAGATCTTTCTGGTTTCTCAAGGGTTTAGTAGGTTGTTGCAGTTTTATTTATTATTTATTTATTCCATGTCATTCTATAAACCTTTAATGGCATTAAAACAGAAGTACACAAATAAAAACTAAGGAGTTACACACAACATTGTAAAATAAATCTCATCAATGGTATAATTAAAGTTAATAGAGGGCTACTCTCTCCCTCTTTTTTAATATAGCTGTTAGAAAGTCAGCTACCCAGGCAGTGATTAGTTCAGAACTGTCCCAAAGGAGAAAGCTCATATATCTTCTAGGAGGGCCTGGCAGATCAAGGAGGATTTGCTCCAAGAAGAGTTTGCTCAACTTATTGTGCGAAAATCCTCTAAGCAAGGGGAATATTATGGTATCCTTGGAACAGAACTGAAGAACGAAAGATGTTAAATCTAGCTAACATAAAGGCACGGCTCTTATTTGGATTTACTAATTTACATAAATAGCACAAATCATGTCCAAAAGAAGGGGGTAGATTAAAATTGCACGGGGAGCAGACTGAATTAAGACTAGAGGTAAGTGATTGAGTCTCTGCTTCCAGTAATCTTGTCTTTACAATCAGATGAGCTCTGTTAAGTTGAATATCTGCAAAAGATTCAAGAGTAAAATTTAAGTGTTGAAGTTTATTTACAAAAAGGGTGTTCCAAGTAGAAGTAAAGGGGTCTTTTAAGAGATCAAACAGTAAGAAGCCAGGGAGACTATTATAGTAACCAGTATTTGAAAGCCAAAGACCATGCCATGGTCGAAGGTAAGTGGATATCCAACTCAAGGGCCATAGTTGATAGTTTAATCATACTAAGGACACTTAAACTGTGTTTTAAAAAGGAGGCCATAACCAGGTCTACTTTCTCATTGGCCGCTTTGATCCAAATTGGGACACCATATAGAAATTGGCTCATCGTCTTTACGTGTGAAAATTTTAAGAGCTGCAGGGATATACTGGTTGCCACTGTTATAATGAAAGCAGGCGACTGCATTTAGGTGAAGTGCTGTTAGTGATATTGCTGAATTTCTGTGTACAGTCCAGTCAAGTCGGTGGTGGAAAATTACCCCTAAATATTTAAATGATTTAACTTTTTCAATTGGGCTGTTATCAATACTCCAGGGTACTGGCTTCCAGGATTTTGAGAAACTCAATATTTTAGTTTTCTCTGAATTCATTGTCAGATCATTGGATGCACAGTAGGCTTGAAATGCAGTCAGAAGGTATCACAGCCCTGTTCTGGAAATAGAAAGGAGAACCAAGTCATCAGCATAGAGCAGTATGGGTAGTGGGGAGTTATTCAGGCAAGGGGCAAACTTTTCATATTGGGATAAATGGGGATGCAAGTCAGCTAGAAAAAGATTAAATAATAACGGGGCTAATATACAGCCCTGATGCACACCTTTAGCTATTGGAATCCTATCTGAAAGGGTGACACAATGACCAAATTAGAAGAGTGAAGTTTTGGCATTTATAAACCACCCAACTTTCCCATTGGGAATTCTGGGCAATGAACAACATAGAAAAATAAATAGCCCAGAGGATATACCCCCAAAATAACATACCGTAAAAGCAATTTAAAAAAAGGCAAATGAACTGGGGAATTCAAGATGGCGGCAAACAAATGAATATGGCAGCAAATAAACTTTAAAGCAATCTCCGAAAGCGGCTTTAAATAACCATTTTTTTTAGATGTTTCTTGAAAACTGGGAGGGGCTCTGCAATCCCTATCTCGCTTGGAAGATGGTTCCATAGAATTGGGCCAGCCACCAAGAAGACCCAGCTTTGTGTCGGAAGCCTCCTGGACCTCCCGAGGGGTGGCGACCCAAAGCAAGAGGGCCTGCAATGCTCGGTGTTCCGGGTTGAAGCTGACCTTTGGATGATACGCTCTGCTAGATACTCTGCTCCCAAGCCAAGGAGGGTTTTGTAAATCAAAAACAGTACCTTTTAATTAATGCTTCTGTTTTATGCTATATTTGAAACTGACATAGTTGTATTTTATACAACCGTATTTGCGAATTAAATAGTCTATCACCTGCCTTCTAGTGATCTAACCAGGACATTGGAAACAAACCCTGGATTCTACGTCAGTTTCAGCAGTGAAGAATCATTATAATGTTACACATTTAGGAATGGGTTATCCCTTGCTTAGGGGCGTGGTGGCTCAGCGGGCTAGAGCACTGAAAACTGTCAGCTGCAACGTTGGCAGCTTGGCGGTTCGAATCCTGGGTATCGCGCAGCGGAGCAAGCTCCCACTGCTAACCCCAGCTCCTGCCAACCTAGCAGTTCAAAAGCATGTAAATGCAAGTAGATAAATAGGTACTGCCGTAAAAAGCAGGAAGGTAAAACAATGTTTCCTTGCCAGCCACGGACTTGCACAACACTGGCTCTTTGGCTTGGATACGGAGGTGAGCACTGCCCCTAGAGTCGGACACCACTTTAACATGCATGTGCGGGTGGGGTGGGGAACCTTTACCTTATCCCTTGCTTCAACTATAAGCTTTAAAATCTAGATGATAATAACCTTTGAACTACAGAGGGGATCCAATCCACCATCACATCCAGCCCCTGTCAGGGAGGGCCAAAAGGGAATCCTAAGCCACTGAGCTGCCCAGCACTGCCTTTCCAGATACAGTGGTACCTTTAAAAATGAATTTAATTTGTTCTACAGGTCAATTTGTTTTAAGAAAATGTCTTACAAAACGGTTTCCCATACAAATGCATTGAAAATGGATTAATCTGTTCCGGAGGCTATGGGTCACTTCATTTTACACAAAAAACGTCTTGCGAAAAACTGGAACAGGTTTTTTGTCTTGCAAAGCATCCCATAGGGAATTTTTTATCATGCAAAGCATGCCTATTCCTGGAATTTTTTTCTTCCTACACGTTTTCTGTCTTATGAGGCATTTGTCTTAAGAGGTACCACTGTACTTTAGTTCCTGTTGGAGTTAACGGAAAGAACTTGGAATCCAGTGATTCTGATTTCTGTATATTTAACTCGTCAAATCTTTTTTTGGAAAGTTGTTCCCCTATAAATTGTCAGTAAACTTTCCAATGCACACATTTTTCATCTGCAGAGCGGTGAAGTGAAGAACACCAACTGCCCTGCTCTATATTCAAATACTGGTATCATTTGGATATACGTGGTGTTAAATCACAGTGTCACAACAAGCTTTGGGCACACTAAATACAGTTGATCTCAAGCTGCATCAGGGATGTGGGGAGTGCATGAGCCTGAGGATTATAACTGTAACGGTAGTCACAACTTAGTATCCTTTTTACACTAGATCCAGAGTCCAACTTGGTTTCTAGTACCTACTACTCAGGATCTTTTATATCTGCAAGGAGGCAGTTGCCTTACCATGTCTTACCCTGTCCATTACAGGGTTCCTATTCAGGTATTTCAAATAGCTGCTAGCTTTTGACAGACTTTAAACTTAAAAAAACAGAAAGGGCCACAATCTGTGATTGCATACTGAGCATTCTATTAACAGATGTGTCATTGTGGAACAAATGCCAGGTTGTGGATCCCACATCCCATCTGACCCCCAGGGCCCTGATTTTGAAGACCTGTCACCAGTGGTTCTCACAGATGGAGTGACGAGTAGTTAAAAACCATTCTCGCCTCCTAAATAGCAAAATCATTTAGATGACTGCATACATGCATCGTGGAAACTCCCAGTTTCTGCCTGCTTTGCTTGGGAGTAGATGCTGTCTGTCGGTCAACCGGATATACCGGAGCACCCTTTCCTTGGCTTGCAACACAGGGAACTAGGAATTAACTCCATCAAGGGCCTCATTAAAATCAAAGGCATCTGTGTCAACAATGTACTAGGTTGAGTCCAACGGCTTCCTTCCAAGGGAGACCCATGTCTTACTTGGCATCCATACTGCAGGGCCAACTTGTTGAGAGTGTCGTCTTTTCTGACTTCACGTTCCAGTAGCACCACGCCCCCAACCCTTTCCCGAGTGGTGTGGCCTTGCTGCGCCTCTTTCCCCCTCGCTCGTAATTCCATGGCATCGAGTTCTTCCTCTGACGACGACTCTGAATCGGATTGTCCGCTTCGGAACAAGTAAACTTGGCTGCTTGAGAATTTGCGGACGGTAGCGGGAGCTTGGAAAGACCTCGTGAGCCCTTCGTAGAGCCTCATGTTTTACCGCAGCCTCTGCAAGACAGAACCCGGGGGTTGGGGATTTTTTTTTTTAAAAAAAGTAAATAAAATGAGTAACCTGACTGAATGGCCCTGGGAATCTCAGGCAGTCAAGGCTGTCTGAGCTCAAAACCTCATCAGGAGAAGCTGGAAAACTAAATAGGATGGTTAAGCCACAGAATAGGCTAGTGTTGGCGAAACTATGGCACGGGTGTCAAAGGTGGCACTCGGAGCCCATTCTGTGGGCACCCAACATCCCCCTTCACAGCCACCTGTATTCAGGTTAAATTGCTGTGTTGGCACTTTGCAAAAAAAAAAAAATCAATGGGTTTTAAACTGGAGTTCAGGCACTCAATCTCTAAAAGGAAGGTCCTCCAGTGGCACCAGTGCTGCCCCTTAAAGGTTTTGCTGCCTTTTCAATTTTTCCCCTTTAGGTTTAATACTTTGGTTGCACAAAATATTTTATCTGACAGCTCTTTAGGTTTATGCATGATGCAGAAGGTTACTGGAATAGATGCATTCCGGCAAAGGTGCAGGCCTTATTGCCCCCCCCCCAAATATTGCTGGCAGTTAAACTGTTGCAAACCTGCAAGCTATGCAATTAATATCCCTCCCCCACTTTTTTTCTTTTTTTTCTTTTCTTTTCCCTAACCTTTCTGAACACTCAATGCCCACAAGCAACTGTCTCCTCGATTTCAGCAAGGCTGGAGGGATGATCCCTTGGTGGGTGGAACTGCCAGCCCATGGGGTTTTGACGGCAACACCCCTACTTCCTTAACAGTAATTGCTGGCTTGCTGGGTTGGGCCGATGAGAGTTGCAAATCAAAAATGCAAAACAAAACAACCACACGCCTAACTATGTTTCATTAAAATGCTTCAACGAAAACAGCTTCTCCATGTGCCTATATTAGAATACTCAACTCATTTAAAGGTCCCTTCTTTCTCACAGGGAAACCAAGCCATTCCAAGAACTACTTGTGAGCCAAACCTATTGCAGGTAAGCTTCTTTTGCTTATTCTCAAGTACATTTCAACACACAGAAAGTAAGAGCTTAAGAAACTATGCTTCCCCCTTTTTTAAAGTGATATTGTTCTGCTACACCACTGGCATTCATTTTACAAGGGAGAGGGTTCCATTTCACCTTTTTCCTCAGTATGTGTTGTCCATTTTATAGAATTAAGCAGCCAGAGGCAAAGGTTTCAAAATCTCCTCTTTATCCTTACCTGACTTGAAGGTAGCCAGGGCAGCACACTTAGTTGCCTGTACTTTTCCCATCATCTCAACATGCCTGCGGGGGGGTAGGTGAGGCTCGTGAATTATTTTTTAATCTAAAATATTTTATCCCACTTTTCTTCTTCAAAAGAACCCAATTCCTGGCCTAGGTTTTTTGTGACGGAATGGGAGCAAGATCATATGAGGAGGGGCTGGAATGTAGGATGTTCTTGTACTGAGTCAGACCTGTGGTCCATTTAGACCAGTACTACCAACTTTGACTGGCAGCAGCTATGTTTGGGGTTTTGACACACACACACACACACACACACACACACACACACACACACACACACACACACACACACACACACACACACACACACACACACACACACACACACACACACACACACACACACACACACACACACCAGTGTCAGCCTGATTTCTCCACTGGTGCTACATTACAATGTCTCCTTCCTGGCAGCTGTCCCAATATCTGACAGTGACAAATGGGCATAAGAGATGACCCCATATGTGTAAAGGTGACCTACTTTCTACCTGAGGTCCTTCTCTTTAACATTCTGTCCTTGCCATGGACATGGATTTGTTTCTGCTTAGCCTGCCTTCACAAAGAAACGCAGAGAAGGACGGAGGGCATCAAAGGGTGCACCACCCTCACCCAGAAGGCCAAAGGTCCTCTTTATGGGTGCGGTTCTTCGCCTTTCCAGGCCTGTTGAAAACACCAAGTGGCCTGGGTTAGGCCATCACGATCTGTTCTGACCTCTGCCTAAATGCACCCTAGTCGATGAAGGGCAAAACTACAACTACACCTAGCAAAATCCCAGAACTGGCCAGTCCTCTGGGCCTTTTTAACCCCTCTTAATGACAACCACTGCATCTGTGTTCATGCCTTCTTTCTTTAACAGAGTGGAAAATCAGATCCATTCCGATTCAGGCCTGGGCTTACTCCTAGACTTGAAAACGACCATTCCTGTTGACTCAAGCAAACCAGAACCTGCCCTGCTGGATTCAAAGTTAAGGTTCAGAGAGCCAACTATCCCGTTTTCCAGCAGTTGGAACACATGTCGAGGAAGTTCACAAGCAGCCTGAAGTTCACAAGCACCGTAGTAACCACCTGTCCCATCACCCGATGGTGGGTCGGAAGGTCTCTCCAGGGTTCCCCCCTCCTTCTCCGGGGCAATTCTACCTCTAGGTTCCACCAACCCTCGTTGGGCATGGACAGCGCTCCAGTCTCGGCCGAAATCCACGGTTTGCCAGACTGGTTGGTACTGAAATGAAATCTCTCTCACCAGCCCAAGACCCACCTGAAACCTGTTGGGAGGCCGGCACGTGAACCGATTCTGCTCGACTTGGAGGCGTCAAACCTGCTTCAAGCAAAACCAACCTGGCACTAAGTCCTCAACCCCCCCCCCTTAAAAAATAAAACTTAAATTTCTCGCCCTGCCGCCCATGCCTCACACCTGATGATGCCGGTTGAGGGTCATATAAGAACATAAGAACATAAGAAGAGCCATGCTGGATCAGGCCAAAGGCCCATCTAGTCCAGCTTCCTGTATCTCAGTGGCCCCACCAGATGCGTTTGGGAGCGCATGAGACTAGATATCTGTCTCCTGATACCACTCCCCTGCATCTGGCCCTTGAAGTATCCTGGTTTTAAGCCTGGAGATTAAACATCTCCATCATGGCTTGTAACCTGTGATGGACTTTTCCTCCAGGAATCTGTCCAATCCCCATTTGAAGGCATCCAGGCCAGATGCCATCACCACATCCTGTGGTGGGGTGTTCCATAGACTAACAACGCGCTGGGAAAAATATTTTCTTTTGTCTGTTCTTGCTCTCCCAGCCCTCAATTTGAGTGGATGTCCCCTAGTTCTGGTATTTTGTGAGAGGGAAAAGAGCTTCCCTCTATCCACTTTACTCATGCCCTGCATTATTTTGTACGTTTCAATCATATCCCCCCTCAGGCGCCTTTTTTCCAGACTAAAGAGGCCCAAATGTTTTAGCCTTTCCTCATAAGGGAGGTGCCCCAGCCCAGTAATCATTTTAGTCTTCTGCACTCTTCATTTAAGGGACCGGACGAAGCGGAGCCCACGGCACGAAACCACGGTCCTATTCACTTGGACGCGTTGGTTTGAAAGGTGCAGCAGGCATCGGACGTTGCTCCCTCCAGCTGGGAACTCGGCTCCTTCCCGCAGCTCCCAAATACTTGCAATGCCCCTCCCCCTCATCGACGTTTCAAACGCAACGATCTAGGTCGGTGCGTGTGGGAGCGTTTCTCCCAATATCACCCCACCCCACCGCGTTTCTTCCCTTGCACACCCCTGCAAAGTCTACAAACAATGGGCCCGCCCCAAAAGCAGGAGGGGACAAAGGTTTCCAAACCCAGGGACCCACCACTTTCACGCGCCCCTCTTATTTCCAGCCTCCCCCCCTTCCTATCCAGATCCCGGTTCCTTTTAACCCAGCTCTCGACTTACCTGAGCCCGATTGCAGTGGCCTCGGCGGTCCGCTTGCAATCGGTGCTCAGTCACCCTCCCTCCTCGCTCGCTCGCTCTCCTCCCGATTGGTGGGGAGGCTTGAGATGCCCGGGCAAGAGCCGCGTCCTGACCAATCGCGTGCGAGGACCGCCCCGGAGCCCTGGGGAGTCAAGTTTGGCGGAGAGGTCAGCGCAGGAGGCGGAAAAGGAGAGAAAAAAGCGTCGTCGCTTTAAGAGGGGAGGAAAGCCTTTTGTTTTTCTTACCCCCCACGCCTGGGAGGGGGCCAAGGGCCGTTTAGTTCCAGAAATTTCAGCAACAACAACAGTGGCTGTCTGGCTGATATTCCTGGTTCCCCCCATTTCGGGCCTGTTCCATAATACTGATAATATGAATTAGCCAGGTGCTGCTTTCTAAGGGGTCTTTTCTCATCCTTCCAAAGCAAAGGCTTCCTAGTGCGGCAAGAAGGGGACCCATTATGAGGCCAGCTTGAGGTAGAAATAAGTTTTCTTTCAGCGTTTTTCATGCAAACAGTGCTGTTATGACTCCATGAGGACTAGCGCCGTGAATTGGCCGAGACGCCCCCCCCACCGCTTGTTGGAAGTTTCAGGGGCTTCTCCCAGAACAAGCCCCGACATTGCTCGGGTTGCTTCCATCACAAAAGGATAAATGACTTAAATTTGCCTCTTACATAAAATAATGACGCTTGCACAAGCGTGTGGGACTCGCCAGGCCGGAGCAGCTTTCTGCATTCCGGAGTTTGGGAAAGTTCAAACATCCTGGGCTGCAACTCCTACCGTCTCATCCCCGGGCATGGCTGGATGAGGGATTCTCGTGGATGCAGTTCTTAAAAAGCGTTTCCTAGCCTTGCCATTGAGCGCATTAAAAGCTGCCAAATTTACCGGGCTGTTTTCTCAGATACTGTATTAGTCTCCTTGGTTGCTGTAGGACACGTACTCGCATTTAATGGAAGAACAGAGCTACGTGAATTGGAAGGGAAGGTCTTAATTAACGGATTCCTGAGAAGTTTTGCTTTCGGAGTATATTTATTTCAATTATTTAAAGGCCCTCTTTCTCCCCACAGAGCAGCTCCCGACAGATTAAACAAACATTTAAAGCCTATATGAAGATCACATTAACCCCCCCCCAAAAAAAAAACTTCTATTAGGGGAAAAATGATGTCTTTTATTGATTTTAATTCTTAAATTTATATAGCACTCCACTAGTGCAAATGCATTGCTCTGGGTGCTTTACAGCAGATAAAAGTAAGTTGTGAAGTTGAAATAGAGTACATAAATAACAACGTATTGTTTGTGATCATTATTAGTAACAATGTAAATTTGTGTGCAAAGCTTGGGGTTCAAGCAGGAAGACCAACAGCTGAGTGAAAGGTGATGCCTGTGACTCAAACTCTCAGTTCTGCCAGCACAGGGAACTTGAACTCAACCACTTTCTTGATTTGTAATCTTTTTATGGTTCAGTAAAGGGTATTTGGCTTATCCACAATTTTACTCTGATGGAAGAGTTCCTCGATAAGAGCCTCTTGGCACAGTGGCTAAACTGCTCTACTGCTGCTAAAACTGCTCCTGACCTGGGGTTCAATTCCAGGTAGCTGGTTGAAGGTGCACTCAGCCTTCCATCCTTCCAAGGTTGGTAAAATAAGTACCCAGCTTGCTCGGAAATCACCTTACTTTCCTGTGATTTATTGCAAGCGTATTCCAGCTTCTCCCTAAGGAATATCTCTGCTTTAATCACAAGGCGAATTCCTGGATGCTTTTAACTCGCCATAAATGAATCTTTTGAAGGCAAAGTGAATTGTAATGAAGTTTTATTTCTAAATAGAATGACAAACTAAGATAGACTTAAAATGCAAGCATATTTTCACTAAAAACAAAAAAAATACTGTTCTAAATAATCTCTTCTGATGCTTTTATGAAATCCATGGTTATTCTAAATATTTCTAATTCTACTTAACAAGGAATCAATTTGAGGGACATCTTACAGCATTAATAGACAACACTAAGCTACAAGGTTATAAGTACTTATAAACACAAAGTATATGTGACCCTATGCAACTGTCGGTTGCAAAGTCGACAGCTCAGCAGTTCGCATCCCAGGTGCCACGCAGCGAAGTGAGCTCCCGCTGTTGACTCCAGCTCCTGCCAACCTAGCAGTTTGAAAACATGTAAATGCAAGTAGATAAATAGGTACTGCTGTAAAAAGCGGGAAGGTAAAACAGTGTTTCCTTGTAACCATGCCAGCCCCGTGGCCATGGACTTGCGCAACACTGGCTCTTCAGCTTGAATACGGAGATGAGTATCACCCCTAGAGTTAGACACAACCAGGGGGAACCTTTGCCTTTACCTTAAATGGTGGAATATCAATGCCATTCCACAAAGGTTTTTCATAGAACAATATTTCTTTCTTTCTTTCTTTCTTTCTTTCTTTCTTTCTTTCTTTCTTTCTTTCTTTCTTTCTTTCTTTCTTTCTTTCTTTCTTTCTTTCGGCCTCATATTCTGAGCCAAAACTTGGGCTGCGGCTGTTCTAATTGGCACTCAGCCTTGAGCGGTTGGTCCAGGGCTTGTGCAACCAGATATTGCAACCCATAAATTGTTGGAGCAATTATAAGTTCTGTTGACGTGATCCCTGATTTGGGATTAATAAGACGCAGCATGTAGTGAGCTCATGGATCTTCTCTTTTCAGCATATTTCTCCCAGTGGGGCTCCGGCATAATGAGAATAATGGCAGAGAGTTAGTATGTAGCTGAAAACCAAAGATGGACTGTGTGAGGAAAGCCATTGGCACCGTTGCTCCCTTTTTGATGGAAAACAAATCTAAATGTGCGGCTTTCACTTTCTTTATATATTCCTCTCAACTTTGCTCTGAGGAACTCAGGGATTTGTGGTGTAAAAGAAGCTGCTGCCTTATACAGCGTTAGAATATTGGCTTGTCTGTCCAGTTATCGTATTCAGTCCAAGAATGAAACAGAGGTGAGTTGGTGTTGTTTGTATGCATCCCCTTCTCCTGCGTCCCTGGCCGGTGACCCACTTCACCAGATGGTGCCCACTCCTCTTTTTTGCCTCTTGGGCCAGTCCCTGGCAGGAGCTCAGGATCGTCAGTCCCACCTCCTCATCTGAGTGGGTGATCCGCCAAGGGGGCAGGGGAGCTGTGCTCCTGCATGGGCGTGGCGGAAGCGGAGGAAGAGAAGAGCACGCTCCAGCTGGTGAGTGGGGGGGGGGCGGATCCAGGCAGGGAAATGTGCCACATGTACAAACTGGCACAAACCTCCAAATTATGGTTGGTGCCCATCTCTAAAGGAACCTCTGTCTTTATAGGCACACTTTATAGTCACTTTACAGTCATGCTAATTAATTAGTAGATGTGCAGGGAACCATTCTGTACCTTCTGTACTTGGTCACTTTATAGTCACACCCTCGCTATGAACCTGGCCTCCCAAGGGATGCCCATCTGAAGCTAGTGACAAGAACCCTGTTCTTGTCACAACCCTGTGCAAAACTGTTGAAATGGTGGTGGATTTTAGGAGGACTCGTTCTATACAGCCACCTCTTATGATATCAAATAACTTAGTGTCAATAGTGGAGTCCTTTAAATTTTTAGGTACTATTATATCTCAAGATTTAAAATGGTCATCTAATATTGAAAGTATTATTAAGAAAGCACAACAAAGAATGTTTTTTCTGCGTCAACTTAGGAAGTTTAGACTGCCAAAAGAACTGTTGATTCAATTCTATAGAGGTGTTATTGAATCTATTATCTGTTCCTCTATAACTGTCTGGTTTAGCTCTGCGACTAAGCATGACAGATATAGACTTCAAAGGATAATTGGAACTGCAGAAAAAATTATTGCTACTAATTTGCCATCTATTGTGGAATTGTATACCACACGAGCTAAAAAGAGGGCGATGAAAATATATACAGATTCCACGCATCCTGGACATAATCTGTTTCAATTGTTACCCTCAGGGCGACGTTTTAGGGCATTGCATACTAGGACAACTAGATATAGAGATAGTTTCTTTCCAAGTGCTATCAAACTGTTGAATAATTAATTTTTACATTTCTTCTTCCTTTTTAAATAATAGGTTATATTGTAGTATTGTACTGTGTTTTTACTGTTGACTATATGATTCTTATATTTCCTTTTATATAGAGAGAGCATTTTTGCCAAAACAAATTCTGGGTGTGTCTAACCACACTTGGCCAATAAAAGTATTCTATTCTATTCTATTCTATTCTTATCTTGCTAAGGTTTGCATTAGAGATGGGTGTTTCAGAAGGGGACTGGTTCTGAAATGAAACACGCCAGTATAGCTGGCGCTTGGAACCCAGTCCCACCCTCTGGAACAAAATCAACCACTGTCTTACCTTGGTGTAGTTTGTGCTGGGTGAAAATCCAACCAGGAAGCAGCCTCCGATGCATTATCTTTCCCTCTCCCTGGCGCTGGCCAATCAGGAGCTGTGCAAGGACATGCATCACCCCACCTCCCTGTCTGATTGGCCAGCGCCAGGAGGAGGGAAAGATGATGCATTAGAGGCTGCATCCTGGTTGGATTTTCACCCAGCGCAAACTACACCAAGCTAAGACAGTGGCTGATTTTGTTCTGGAGAGTGGGACTGGGTTGAGGGGCACGGAGAAGGTCTTTCCACCATGGGCAGATAACTGGACTTTGAAGTCCCATTTTGGAGTCTCACTCATGGTGTCTGGATGCCTTGTTGAAAGGATTTTGCTCTTCTTTTCTTCTACCTTGTTTCAGACAAGCCAAGGACCAGGCAGAGCCAAGAACAATTGGCCAGGCTTCCAGGTATCCTGGTTGAACGCCCGTTTGAATTCAGCTGTGGCACCTGGAAGCCCCTCTTGGCTCGGCTTGTGCTCCCCATGACTCTGCCTGGGCAAAGACCTCTCTATAGGCAACCTGATATAATGCAGGGCTGTCCAACTTTGAACAGGCCAAGGTCTACTTTTTCGGCCCAAAGTGCCTGAGGGCTCCTACACTAAAACCTCTACTTACGAATTTTACCCGTTCTGAGCACATGCTCATAAGTAAAAAACAAAATGTAAGTAGAGCAGCAGTTTCCTATAGAAATGCATTGAAAATCAATTAATCCATTCTGGAGGGAAGATAGTTCAATGCTTTCCTATGGGAAGGCTGACCATTCACATGCTTCCTTTGCACCCACTCGAGCTGGTATGAGTTAGTGCAAGGGAGACGTGTACATGCTTGCCCAGGCTGCTGGAAGACTTTTTAAAAAAGGTGCGCTTCCCCTCCCAACCTATCTGGGACCTGACTCAACTCTCCTCCCTCTCCGGCCACATGCAGCTCTCACTCACCTCTGCCATGGCTGGGAGGGGAAACAAGGGACTGTGCCATGGCCCTTGAGCTGCCCCGCTCGGCTGCGAGAGTGGGCTGGCGGACCCAGAACTTTGCTGGGGCAGTGGTGATCCTTGGGATGGGGGAGGGAGAGGTGGAGAACTTATCCCCTCACTTTTTTTATTGATGGCTGGCGGGCTAGTGGTAGCCCCCGGTCTACCTGTTGGGCAGGCCTGATATAATGCAACAGTGTATTGCCCAAAGCCATAACGTTCAAAATAATCACCACTAAAAGAGAAGCCCAAGCAGACTGACCTACTCCGGTTCACAGGTTGAGATCATTAAAACCCAATAGCTCAGCAGGCTGGTGAGTAAATATTTATAAGCAGCAGCTGGATAAGAGCAAGCTGCAGAAATTACACGCGCCACAGTTTTAACCAGAAATGGAAGGGAGTGATAGGCGTTACTGAGCATGTGTGAGACATATGCCCCCCCCAATGCCTCTCCTCTGATGAGACCCAAGCAAGGGTCACATCTGTCTTCCCTCGCTTTAGCCTGGCAACAGCCCTGCAAGGTAGGTTGGGGCTCAGAAAGCCCCCCCAAGCCCATGCATATCATCATGCTAATTAATTAGTAGATGTGCAGTGAACCTTTCTGCACCTTTTGCACCTAAGAAGACATCATAGGTTTGAGGCTGATTTGTGCCAGATTTTTTGCAGAAGATGTTTGAAAGGGTGTCATATTGAAGAGGAAACAGGTTTGTTTTCCATGGCTTCAGGGACGAGGACTCGGGGCAATGGCTTCAAACTCCAGGAAAAGAGATTCCGTTTCAACATTAGGAAGAACTTCATGACAGTTAGAGCTGTTTGGTGGTGGAATATGCTGCAACAAAGGGTGGTGGAGTCTCCTTCTTTGGAGGTTTTAAAGCAGAGGCTGGATGGCCATCTGTCGGGAAATCCTGTGATGGGGGTCCCTGCATGGCAGAGGGTTGGGCTGGATGGCCCTTCAGGTCTCTTCCAACTCTATGATTCTATGAATGTGTTGTTGTGTTTGCAGGACCTGGTCAGTGGTTCCAGCTGTTTGTTGTTTTTTTATCAGGCTCCCCCTGCCCCAAGACTTGGATTGGCTTCCATTCTGTTGTCCAGCATCTTTTGGGAATCTGGGATTGTTTTACAAGTGTCAAATTATTTATTTATTTATTTATTTATTTATTTATTTATTTATTCAACATATATGCGGCCCACTACCCAAAGCTTACAATCAAAGAATTAAAACAATTTAAAATAGTTATAAATAAAATATCAATAAATCATCAAACAGTAATAAAAACCTTCTTTAAAATCATCATCCTAAAATTGTCATCAGCGGACCCACAATCTATATTGTATCAATTAAAAACCTTCTGGAACAGGAAGGTTTTTTTACCTCCAAATGTAATCAGTGTTGGCGCCAGGCGGATCTTTTTAGGGAGGGCATTCCATAACTTGGGAGCAGCTGCCGAGAAGGCCCTTTTCAAGCCATCCCTCTCACCTTTTGGGGGCATTTCCTGTATGGAAGGAGTCCTTCAGGTTTTGGTGTCCATTGTAGAGGGGAAAACAATGTAGAGTCTACATGCTTCTTTAAATTTTTCTCATTTTTTTCAGCCTGTTCACTCCTTTTGGGGGGGGGCATTAACAGAGGTTTTGGTGTGTAACTGTAGCATTCCCCACCACCACAATCACCATCACTTTCTTATATTTTAAAGTAATTGTTTCAATATTTGCATCAAGAGAGACAGACCTTGAGCACATGTGTGGTCTTTCTTTGGTTTTATTATAATTTGTCACTTTGCAGCCTTCTGTATTGGTAGATGCATGGGAATTCTGGGAATTGCAGTAAAAAAACACAGAGATCTGCATGCCACTCTTTAATTTTTTGTGAAGTGGAGTGCCACTGATGACGAGGTTTTCTTAGAAGCTGGTTCCAAATTTATCGCTGTCAGTCTTCTCCTGATGTTAGTACTAACCAGCCTTGCCAAATGACATCATGTACCCCTTTTGAAAAGTATTTCCCCCCTTTTGTTGGAAAAGGCAAATTTGTGCCATGACCTTCAGTTAAAGCTGGGTACACTTTTCCTCTGAGTCGTTCCTTTGATGACTTGGTCCCCTGTGCGGTGCTTATTTCCTCAGTATGCTATCAACTGTGCAGCATATACAAAAACACTGAACGAATTTTATGTCTTCCCAATGAAACCTATCTATAAAATCTTGGATTGAAGCCACCTGTGTTTTCCAAACGTTCTTTGTTTGCAAAAAAGGAAAATCATTCTACACTATTGGCCAATTGTATTAATCTCACAGTTTCCATACTTTATGCATATTGACAAATATGGTGATATTCCTGGGGAAATGAAATATATTTCCTTCTGACTATATTTCCTTCATATTTACATTTGAACAGTCAACCTGTTAATCCGGTTGCATGAAGCATCCTCAGGCTTCATTGTAGTTTGAAAACAACAGCAACAACAGGGAGACCACTCTCCATCCTTTTGTGTTTTAGACAGTGTGGGCAACAAAGTGATCCCAAGTAATTTGCTGCATAAAGCCTGCTGGGTTTTTTTGTTATTTAGTCTTCAATGTTTTTTAAAACAATCAGTGGTATATTTTTCCAGTAGGGAAACAAGTGGTGGTCCAATATTCATTTTATCGGCAGAATATTCCTCGCCCAGTCAACCTTCCATTTTTCTCAGCCTTTAGGTCTGCCCTTGATGGGTTGCTTTTGATGATTAAATTGCCCTGTTTTATGGCTCTCTCCTTTCAACCACATGTCCCAGATATTTAAGGCCTTTTGATCTATATGGCCATGATAATTGGTATACAGCTCTGTTTTTGCACCTTTCTGAAAAGCTGAGGCTCACTCATGCTGATCTAGAAAATAGTTCAGGAAGAGAGGTCAGGAAAAGTATGGGTACAATAACCGGGATCTTCAGCACTTCTGGTTGTATACAAGTATAGCCATGTTGTCTGAATATCATCCCTGTTTTAGAGTATCATGCTTTGGAAATGAACTTCTTGAATTGTACTCATGGATGCAACAGTGTTCCTAAACAGGGGGGTGGGTAGAGCATGGAGAGCCTCTTTGTATTGCTTTTAAAATTAAACATGGATGACACATAACTTGGGATGGGCACAAAACGAAAAATGAAATGCATCATACCACCTAAGGAAAAATATCTTATCCCCCACCATAGCACCCATCACCTGGCAGGCAGGACTTGGGGGGAGGGTGAAAAGTTTTTTTAAAAGCCCAAGGCTTTTTGTCCATCTACCATTTTCCAGCCCCTCCTCCCATGAACCACTTCATTAGTGGTTTGTTTCGTACGATTTAAAAAAAAAAATCGTATGAAATGAAACAAAAATCGGGTGGGGGGGAGAGAAAGGAAACTAAACAAAACACATTTTATTTGTGCCCATCCTACATATAGCCATTCATCATAACATACTGTGGGATCTGTATGTTTTTGGATCTGGTGTCAAATTTTAGGGCCAAGTTGGATAAAATGCCTGTAGTTTTCCGTCTATTAGATGCCCCCAATGTATAAGATGACCCCCACTTTTCCAAGCCCAAATTACAGTTTTGCAACTGCAGGGTTCTCTCCTCTGCTTACTTCTGTGTATAAGACAACCCTCAATTTTTGATATAACAATTTTAGAGAAAAATATACTGTAGTCTTATTATACATGTGAAAATGCTGTATTTTCACATTTGTGATGTGTATCTGTGTGTGTCACTGAGAGACTAGCCTTGATCTTGAAAGAAAGAAAAAAAGAACTCATCCCAAGTCTCAAGACTCCAGTCATCCTTCAGAAATAAATTCAAGTGGAGTAATTCTTAGAGCTATCCAGCAGATGATGCTGTTACCATGCTGCGTATAGAAATGTGAATGGTTTAAAGTTCAAAAGCAAGATGGCTAGGTGATACCTTTATAGGCTCCTAGTAAAGTAACAAAAAAAAAGAACATTGCAAGCTTTCGAGGGTGATAACCCTCTTTATCAAAGCATGTACCAAAAGTCCAAACATGGCAAAAGATGTGGTTTGCCAGGAGATAAGTTAGTTTTTCCAGTAGTGATGTATGGAAGTGAGAGCTGGACTATAAAGAAGGCTGATCGCCGCAGAATTGATGCTTTTGAGCTGTGGTGCTGGAGGAGAGTCTTGAGAGTCCCCTGGACTGCAAAGCGATCAAACCTATCCATTCTGAAAGAAATCAACCCCGAATGTTCACTGGAAGGACAGATTTTGAAGCTGAGGCTCCAGTACTTTGGCCACCTCATGAGAAGAGAGGACTCCCTGGAAAAGTCCCTGATGCTGGGAAAAATCGAAGGCGAATGAGGACGACAGAGAATGAGATGGTTGGACAAGGTCATCGATGCAACCAAAATGAATTTGACAAAACTCCAGGAGGCAGTGGAGGATAGGAAGGCCTGGCGAGCTCTGGTCCATGGGGTCACGAAGAGTCGGACACGACTGAACGACTGAACAACAACAAAAGTTGAAGAAGCAACGTTCTTGGCAGGATGATATTAGCCCAGCAGTCTTCTTAGATGAAGCTGGGCAGGAAGCAGGACTGTTGTTAAAGCTGCATCTGAAATACAGGATTGAGTTTCACACCCCCAGCTCTCTAAACAAAGGGACTTGGGTCATGCCCACCCCTCCATACACCCTCTCCGTTTGGCTCTTCGAGACATAAACTTCCTGCTAGGCCAGAGGTGGTGGTGGTGGGGATACGGTTGATGCAGAAAACACGTGTGCTCCATCTGGGGTTCAGGGTTAAATTTAGTGAACCTACTAAGTCAGGCATCTCCAAAGTCAGGCCCGGGGGCCAAATGCGGCCCATTTTCATATTTTGGGTGGCCTGCAGCCCCTCCCCCCTGGCTCAGCCCGTCACACATCCCTGCCAGCTGGCCCCTCCCCATACTGGATGGGGACATCAGCTTGCAGTTGTACGGTTTGCCTGCCCTCCCTGTGTCTGTCCACCACCACCCCAACCACCTGCCCAGCCTACCCGCCCCCAGCTCTGTGGCTGCAGCGTCGTCCCTGCATCCTTGCATGTTTTAGAGACTTGTTCAAAGTCCGGCCCGAGGACCAAATGTGGCTGAAAGGTCGGCCCCCACACATTTTCACCTCACCAAATCTGGCCCTCCTTGCAAAAAGTTTGGACACCCCTGCACTAAGTAAAGCCAAATGGGAAAGTATTATTACCTAGTGGTTGCAGTCTTGTCCTGCTGGTGTTGATGGTACATGTGCCTTCTTGGTACATGGAGAAAGGACGGCCCCTTTTTACTTCACTGTTTAAAGTTGTTGGTCAAGAAGGGGGCCTGGCCTCTGTTTCATTCTCTTTGCTGATTCACCCATTGTGTGGGTGATGCATTTACCGAGAGGGGCTGGATGTGTGCTTCCGCACAGTCATCTCATGAAATGGCACCCTTGTGTTTGGGTGCAAGACATTTATTCTGATAAGGTCAGGCTTTAGGCCCTGGAGTTTTCTGGTGCTGATGTGCTTCGGTTAAGCCTTGTAACGGAGGTGTAGCAAGTTACTGTTAAATGTTTATAGTTAAAAATTGTTTTCTCTTGTTGCTTAGTTACTATTGTGGTTACATTTTTTCAAAAAAAGCTATCTTATTTTGTTTCTCGAAGTAAATAAAAATCCCCAAGAATTTCAGTGCTACAAGCCCCTACCAGGCACGTCCAAACTTCGGCCCTCCTGATGTTTTGGGCCACAGCTCCCAGAATCCCAAGCCTGTATTTCCAATGGCAAAGGACTGTGCCTGCCTAGCCTGTAGTATAAAGCTCTCCTCCTATCCATCACATGCTTAACTCCAGCACCTGCAACAGGGCACAAGATCCAGGAAGAATACTATTGCTACTATTCAGGACGACACTGCCAGAATTATAAAGGTAGAACTATAAAAAAGCAGAGTGTCCCATGACCTTAAGGACTAGTTTATTTTGCATTTTGATCAGATACATTGAATTTATGCCAAATAAAACTTGTTAGTGTTACAAGACTCTGTTTTTTCCCCTCCTGCAGCATACCAACATGGTTACTTTTCTTAAAAATATCCCCTTACCATTGAGTGCATCCGTCATGCTATTACAGACATAACGTAATGTGCTTTCCACCTTTGTTATTTGGAAAAGGAATAAATTGCAATTTAATTACATAAAAGCAGTGATATGGGCAGGTATGTAGGGGACAATTGTTTGTTAAACATTTTTACTTGTAGTAACATGTCTAGTATGCAAATGTAATACAAAAGTAGCACCTTTGGCATTGACACAGCATCTTTTTATTTGTCTGTTTCAGGAAAAGGAACAGAGTCTTAAACACCCCGTCATACCTGTTTGTAAGTACTGTGTTTCATTATTGTTTTTGTGATGATGGCTTTACATTGTTAGTTTATAACCTCTTATATATGCCCTACTGATACAAGAAGTATGTTTATAACAAGTGTTCCTTATGGCTCTACCTAGGCTGTAGAATTAATAATGCAGTTGACACCCTTCCTTAATGATGTTGGATGCCTTTCAAATCTCTGTCTAACCCTTTAAAAATATCTGGCTCATTTGCCTTGGCATCGTATCTGATATTTTGTCTGTCATATATTAGATGTGTTTTTGTGCAGTAACAGTTATCTTCTGCATTTACGTTGTGAGGCATTTTGGGGCATCCTTGTGTGAGCAGGTGGGACAACAGTGTCCTTCAAGAGACAGAGAGCTGTATTTTGATATAAATTTCCACAACAATGCCAGCCTATTTATTTAATGACAAAGATATGGAAAATGGTAGCCGTGTTACAAATAGGAATCAGAAGCACTGTCTGTGAAGATTCTCAGTCATCTAGGTGAAGTGATCTGGAAGTTGAGTCATGGCAACTGGACTTCTTTTCTTGAGAGATTGAAACGTTTTGCTACTCATCGAACTAGACTGATGAAGCTGCCTGGATGAGTAGCGAAATGTTTTGATCTCTCAAGAAGATAAGTCCAGTTGCCATGGCTCACCTTCCAGTGAATCGCAAGCACCTTTTACCTGTTGGACAGACATTGTTGAGCTTTGCAATGGTATGGTAACTTGGAAATGTAAGCGGTATTGGCATTCTCAACTGGCCTACCCTGAAGAGACTTCTGCTCTCAGGGAAGCCTTCCCCACCCTTGAGGAAACTCCTCAAATGGCACAAATGGTCCTGAGCATATTCATAGGTTTTTGGAAGACTGCACAGTCTTTGCTCACTGAGGGGGAGGGGAAGGGAGAAGCAGGTGACAGCCCAGAAGACAAGCCGCTCCTGTGGCCCAGTGGCCTTTCTGGGCAGCCTGCCTTCCAGAAGGAGTGGAAAGTGTTGGGCAATGCTGAGAGTTCAGCCTAAGCGCTGCCCTTGTCTTCTGGGCAAAGGCTGCAAAACCTTTCATGGGGCAAGAGGGCGATTGGAGAAAGGCACCCCACCTTCAAACGTCACCTGCAGAAACCGAGGCCCGTTTGGCCAAGTCCCAAGTAGCAAAAGAAGTAGGGATGTTTTCAGCTAATCCTTCCGGCGGATGGGGGGGATGGGAGGCGCTGGAAGGAGAAGAGGGTTTCCTCTGAAGGCTCTTGGAAGAGAATAAAAGAGAAGAGCCACATCCAGAGTCAAGTCAGAGCTCAGGAGATCCCAACTTGGAAAGGGCCACCAGGAGCTGTCTGAGGAAGGCACCCCTGGGGCTGCCCTTTCCCCACAACTCAATGGAGGTCTCAGATGCCTCTTCTGGGCCAACACGGATGACAGTGGAGGGATGGGCGCCTCGGAGCTGAAGCCAAGGTTTGCAAGCCACTCTCACAGAACAGCTGGGCCTGTTATGGGTGGGCCGAGTGGAACAATCCATAATGGGATTTCAATGCATCCCTGGTCATCTTTGGAAGAAGAGGAAGGACAGAGGACTGGGTAGTAAACCCAGGTTGAGCCAGCGGGCATAACAGAAAGGCAGGGGGAAAAGGTGCCGCCCATCTTCCCTGCAGAGGTGCTGTCAATTTTCTAAAAGTCGCATCATGGTAGTCGGTCAAACACGGAAAGCTTGAGTGAAGAGAAAGGCTTTCTCCTGCTTGCAGAAGGGCAGGAAAGCTGGACCAGCCTGGCCTCCAGTGGGAGGGATTTCCCGTGTCTAGGTGCAGCCACAGCAGAGGCCTTCTCCTGTGTCCCCCTGCCCCAAACACCTCTTAGGGACGTGGGACCCACAGAAAGGTGTCCCTTCCTGTTCTTAAACTCTGGGGGCAAACTTACAGTGTAAAGGGAGAGGGGCTCTATTTAGAGGGATTGGCACAAAGGGCACTCATTCAAAGATGAGGATGTACCCATATTAGACAGAGAAGAGAGGTGGTTTGAGAGAGGGGTCAGGGAAGGCATTCATGTGAGCATTGAAACCTCCTCTCTCAACAGAGCTGGGGGCCTCAGGCATAGTCTGTCGGCTACTTATCTGGGTGTGCTTTCCACAATATCCAGACAAATAAAAAAGCCTTCACCACCAAGGCCATAGCTAAGGACCCAAACTTTATAGGTTTCATCACATTGGTCCATTGTTCACCATAAGGCTATGGATACTGTTTTCTACCTAACAAACACATTCACGTCATCGTTCATCTTATGAGCCTATTTCAGACAGGCTGATGAGAGATCAAAGCTGACTATAAGATGGGGGACTCACCACTAGCTTTCTTCAGACTGACGAAGCTGTTTGGATGAGCAGCAAAACATTTCTATCCCCCAAGAAAAAAAATTCCAGTTGCCATGACTCAACTTCCAGATAAACTCTCCTGGATGACGTAGAACCATCACAGACTAGAAAAGAGATGTGATGCTTCTGAATAACTCAGGAAATCTGTTAGTGCAGAAGAGAAAACTAAATCAGCAAATACCTTTCAGGTATCGCCAGTGGAAGTGCAGCACTGCTAAGTATTCACACGTATGCTCAAATGCTTTCTCTTTCAGTAGGAATAACTCTGTATCAGCTCTTCATATGCTTACACAGAAGGAACACAATCAGGTCTACGATACAAACTTCTCTCCCCGCCTTGGTCATAATAAGAACAAGAGCGTGCCTGATCTTGGCGGTCTCTCACCCCTGATCTTCGCAGCCCAGGTGCTGCTTTGATTCCAAAGGACCACGTGAACAGGAGGGGTGCAGGTTTTTCCAGTAAGAGGCAGGCTTGTGGGTTGTCTCACTTCCCCCCAGTAAGAATCCCAGCTGCTTCACTGACGATCCTGCATTGTTCCTTTGAATCATAGATTAGAATCATAGAGTTGGAAGAGACCTCGAGGGCATCCATTCCAACCCCCTGCCGTGCAGGAACCCCCATCACAGTATTTCCGACAGGTGGCCATCCAGCCTCTGCTTAAAAACCTCCAAAGAAGGAGACTCCACCACCCTCTGTGGCAATATATTCCACTGCTGAACACCTCTACCTGCCATGACGTTCTTCCTAATGTTGTCAAGGCAGGGAAGCTTTGACAGTTCTTCTGTTCTCATTAAGAAACCTCTAATAAGCTTTCTGGGTTCCCAACAGCCAGCATGGAGAACATTAGCTTATATCAAGGTTAAAGCAAAAGTTTGAAACATCATTCGAGTCTAAGTGCTCCTCTGTTTTCCTTCGCATGGCAGGAATGTGACACCAAGGTGACTTGGAAGTTTTGAGGGGCACATTATATTTATTTATAGCTGCCTAGTCACCCAGGTCTTTGTATAATAGTTTAGTTGTGTTATCAGCTGGAACCTGGAAGAACTTGTGCATGTAACTAATACTTTTTGAAACCATTTTAAGGCACAACCTTGTAAGTTAAGGAGAGACCTATTTCTTCCCTTCGCAATAATTACTGTAGCTTTCAGTTGTTTTTATGGTTGCAGGGATGTGGCCTCACTGAAGGGTTAAGTACTATAAATGGCTTATACAAGGTTCTCTATGTGCTGGGAACCAGATGGGAGGAGACCAGGCATCACAAGACCTCTCTCATTCAGTTGCTTTTTTTTAAACAAAGCTTTGTTTTTTAAAAAAAGAAATGCAAATATTCCAGTTACTTTCAAGAAGAGGGGTAGTTGCTCTTTCAGAATTATAGCTATGGAACTCTGATTGATTGTACCTGATGATGCTTTAGAAGTAAGTGCTCTGTTGGCTGTTGGCTGTGAGTCAATGAGTGACTGAGTAACAGCCTGTAGTCCTGGTGCCATCATTAGATAGATCAGTTTTGCTGCCGTTTGTCTGTTGTCTGTTTTCAAATCCATGCCGGGATGGACCAAAGGCACTAATATCCATTACTCATGATCTATAGAAGGCAGCGGATCTTGCCAGGCACAAATTAAAATAATTAGAAAATAAAAAGGTAAAGGTTCCCCGTGCACATGCGTGCTAGTCGTGTCCGGCTCTAGGAGCGCTGCTCATCTCCTTATTCAAGCCAAAGAGCCAGTGTTGTCCAAGTTAGTGGCCATGTGGCTGGCATGGCTGCAAAGAAACAGTGTTTTACCTTCCTGTGGTGGTACCTATTTATCTACTTGCATTTACATGTTTTCAAATTGCTAGGCTAGCAGGAGCTGGGGTTCACAGCGGGAGGTCACTCCACTGCATGGTGCCCAGATTCAAACTGTTGAGCTGCCAACTTAGTAGCCAATAGTTTTCAGTGCTCTAGCCCACTGAGCCACCATGCCCCATCATTAGAAGATACCAGTACCTAAAATGTGCTTATGAGTGGCCAGATGGGCAGGGTATAGTAGTAGTAGTAGTAGTAGTAGTAGTAGTAGTAGTAGTAGTAGTAGTAGTAGTAGTAGTAGTAGTAGTAGTAGTAGTAATAATAATAATAATAATAATAATAATCCCAATATCAGGTGGTCCCAGTGGTAATTAGCACGCTGGGTGTGGTGCCTAAAGAGCTAAGCAAGTATTTAGAAGAAATGGAAGTTGACACAAGTCACAATCAGTCAGCTGCAGAAAACCACATTACTGGGATCTGCTCGCATTATTTGCCGATACACCACAGAGACCTAGACACTTCGGAAGCATTTGACTAGTAATTTGTAATACAAAATTCAGCGTAGTTATCTTGTCTGCTGTGTGATAATTTAATAATAATCTATTTGTCCTGTCTTACCCATTTATTCTTTTCTTGCTTGGTCACTTATTGGCTGCCTTACAGCACATGTATTGTCTGACCTGTGGACTACATACAAGTGGACCTTGCAGCCTTGAATGCCAGCTCAGTGCATTCCAGAAGGTCTACCAGCTCCAGAATTAGCTTATGCTTCCTGGAGCCCCATTGATTTACTTTCTTTGTGGAAACGTCTGTCTCAAAGTAAAACCTTGATTGATCTTGCAAAATTTGGGGCCTCGGTGATTGACAGGTTGAAAACTCTAGCTTTAAATTTATTTAAGTTTTTGTTTTTAAGACACTAGAAATGCTTTGTTGGGCCACTGGGGATTGAGATGAAGGCGTTCCGTTATCTGGCTCATTGTATAAGAATTCCCTCCCAGAGAAAACTCTTAATGTAACATCAGCCAGGTCGGCTTGCCGGTAACCTCTCGGGAGTCATGTAAAGCTGCCCACTTGGCTGAAGACTTGAGAATCTGTGGCAGAAACAGGTGAGCTCCAAGGACCTAGGAGAAGGTGTGACCTGCACCACTGGGGGGGGCGATCAGGTTGTGCCCCGCCACCCCCCCGCCCCCTCCGAGGCTTCACGGAGCCGTGCGGCGGTGGCGGGGTGGGGCCGCAATCTCCATTGAAATGCATTGCCAATGCATTGCGGGTGGGCGGCGGCGGGAGGTCAGATCCCCCTGCCGCTGCCGGCGCGCGCCGCCCCAAGACTTCTCCGATAGGCACGCGATCGCCCCCTGCCCCCCACGCCCCCCCACCCGCTTCCGCATATCGCGGATTTTCATGGATCGTGGGTGGGGTGGGTCCTAACCCCCGATATGCAGGGGGGTTACTGTAACTGAGATGCTCCTTTCAAAGCAGGGTCAAGACTTTGACTTGATTTGTTCCCTCAGAGGGCTGTTCGAAAGGGAAACAGAGGCAAGAGGGGGGAAATGCACAAAGGTTTTGTTTCTTTCAGTTTGCCAGGTCCATCTTTGTGCACAAACCCGCCTGCCAGACCCTCTGCTGCAGATGCAGCTCACAGATGTAAGTCACAGGGAAGAATGTATTGGCAGACGCCTTGGGTACTTCCAGCCAAGCATTAATCCTCACCCTCCAGCTTAATGCAACACATTTTTGGCCGGCCTGGGGAACCCCAGCAGGCCTTTGATTGTATAGGAAGCACAACAGTTACAACCTCCTCTGGCTCGTGCCCTGATAGACTCTTCCAGGGCTGGAGATGTTAATAGAGAACGACCTTTGGATGCATGCTGTCACGTGTTTTATTACTTCACTGGGAGGCCGCCTTGGTTACCACCTTGTTGGCCTTGCATTGCCACATTTCCCCTGATCTGGCAGGATGTCTAAGCGGTTAGTGTTTGGCAAGAGTGGCAGCTGGGGGGGGGGCTTCTCCCTCGATCCTTTGGCTGGCTGCAAGGGTCTTGTGTGCCATTTCTAGTTGGCCTTGTGGTGTCTGCCTTGGCTGCGGCCTCTGCGCTTGGCACCAAGGTGGTGATCATCCATTTGTGTTAACACAAGTAAATGCAATTGCCTGGGCTGGTAAAAGATCTACCCCTGGTCTCTCTTGGTATGGAAAGCAGTATTACTTGAACACTGGCATCTTTGCCCAATTCTTCTATCAGGTTGATGCAGCTATATCAGGGTCTTCTACCAACATCCTGCTGGTTCCATGATGGGTTGCTTGGGGGACTCTGGGGCTGGTGACGGCCTACTGAGAGAAAGCTCCAGCAGAACCTCGTGCCCACCTTGACAGATTAGAGTGCTGGGACAAAGCTAACGGAATGGATTTCAACAGAGGGAAATGTAGGGTGCTACATCTAGGTAAAAATAATGATTTGCACAGATATAGGATGGGGGATACTTGGCTGGAAAATAGTACCTGTGAAAGGGATCTGGGAGTCTTGGTGGACCACAAATTGAACATGAGTCAGCAGTGTGATGCGGCGGCCAGGAAAGCCAATGCGATTCTTGGTTGCATCAACAGAACCATCGTGTCTAGATCAAGGGAAGTTATACTACCACTCTATTCTGCTCTGGTCAGACCTCACCTGGAGTACTGTGTCCAGTTCTGTGCACCTCAATTTAAAAAGGATATTGACAACCTTTTAAATTAAAGTGGGTGCAGAGGAGGGTGACCAGGATGGTTGAGGGTCTGGAGGAAATGTCTTATGAGGAACGGCTTAGGGAACTGGGAATGTTTAGTCTTTCAAAAAGAAGACTGAGAGGGGATATGATAGCTATGTTTAAATATTTGAAAGAATGTCATATTGAAGAGGGAACAGGTTTGTTTTCCATGGCTTCAGAGACTAGGACTTGGGGCAATGGTTTCAAACTACAGGAAAAGAGATTCCATTTGAACATTAGGAAGAACTTCATGACAGTTAGAGCTGTTCGGCAGTGGAATATGCTGCCACGGAGGGTGGTTGAGTCTCCTTCTTTGGAAGTTTTTAAGCAGAGGCTGGATGGACATCTGTCAGAAATATTGTGATGAGGTTCCTGCATGGCAGGGGATTGGACTAGATGGCCTTTGAGGTCTCTTCCAACTCTGATTCTATGAACTATTGGGCGTGGGATAGGCGGCTGGACCAAGGGGAAGGTGAGTTAGACTGCGTGCAGCACTGCCGTTATGCACATTATCAAAGGTGCACGCTGCTTGTGCTCTCGCCTGCCACCCCAGCGAGGAGTGGTTCATTGTCCATCTTTTCCGTTGATGTCTGTGCTGGGACATGTGGCCCTAAGTGTGGCGGCACCTGAACTTTGTAGCTGAAGAGAAAACTCTTAGCATCTTGCAGAGCATTGGGACTTGGAAGTAGACAAGTCCCTCCAACCCTCAACTTTTTCTTCCGGGACTTATAGAACATGCATTGATAGAAGCCATGGGCTCCTCTTAAAAATAAGGTTATAACACAGGTTTGAAGTTGATTTACAGGCCACGGTGATGAGGGAATCGGTCAGGGCATGTGTGATAGAACCATGGTTGATTCTTGCAAGGGACTGAGTGGGAGAGGCAAAGAGAGGAGGAGGAGGAGGAGGAGGAGAGACATCCTTGCTCTTGAGTCCTGCTTTTGGTTCGCAAGGAACCAATATGGCGTCCATACCAAATCTCTGATAACTCAATGGTTCTATAAAAGACCATCAGTGGAACTGTGCTTTTTCTTTTCTTTTCAATTTCCTGATTTACAAGTCAGCTGGCCTACTCCCGGTGGTGTCCTATTAGAGGCAGAAGGTTTGTAACATTATTGGAGTTCATGGAGAAAATCACCCTGAAGCAATTCAAGCTACAGGTAAAGGGAATTTTCATTAAATTATTTTTAAATTATCACACAGCAGACAAGATAACTACACTGGATTTTGCATTACAAATCACTAGTCGAACGCTTCCCAAGCACTTCAGACTACGTGATGTATCAGTGAATTGTTGTTGTTGTTGTTGTTGTTGTTGTTGTTGTTGTTGTTACTGTGACGATGGTGATTATTGCTGTTGCTACAGCTACATTGCTCTTCTTTTTTCTCAGCATGGCTGCTGCATAAGGAGCAGACCAAAGGTGTAAGCCTAAAAATCAGGAGTCAAGTCATAAGAATTTGTGCTTGAGATGATTTGACATACAGATACTTTTAAAACCACAGACTTGAAGGATCTCTTTTAATTTGTAAATGGTGCCACAACACTTGACTAGTCTTCCTTGCCTAAGAGAAGGGGGACTCATACTCAAGTTAACGGATAAAAATATATTTATCTATACACTATTTTTAAAACTCTGTATTGAAAAAGAACATTGTATTTCTGCCTTGTATTAGAATACAGCTTTGCAAAGAATTTTTTAAAAACCACAGACAAAAGAAAAAAGAGCACCATACGACAGCAAGAGTTCCCCTTTATATGTGACAATTGTGCAATTACCAATGTAAAGCACTTTTACGAACAGTACATGGGATATAGTTTTACAGAATGGAAATGTCTATGACTGTAATCCAGCAGTGCTGGGTTCCAAGTGAGCAAACCTCAGACATTCCTGTAGCTATCCTGAAACCAGTGGGTGTCTATTCTTCCCTAAACCCCCCAGTGTGCAATGACTAGTGAAGGAAAAATGTTGTTATTATCCAGTGGTGTTCCAAGGAAACTTCCGACTCCTTGAGGAACCAGTGAGGACTTCCGCAGTATCGATGGAGCCATTCACAAGTAGGGACAGTCTTCAGTTATCCAGCTTCCAGGGAGAATTTTAGGCTAATGGATGAGAAGCAATGGGCGCCCAGGTCATTTGTGGTGTTTACATATTAATACAACCTTACGGGAAAGAGACACCTGACACAGAGAGCCTCCACTAGTTCTGGACACCCTCTGCCTGACTCAGAAGCCTGATCTTCTGACAACTACAGAAATTTGTTAACCGTGCAGGGAGGCCTGTGCAATTTGAGTGGTTTAGGACAGTGGTGGCAAACCTTTGGCACTCCAGATGTTTTGGACCACAACTCCCAGAATTCTGAGCCCAGATTACAAATGACAAAGGACTGTGGGAGTTGTGGTCCAAAACATCTGGAGGGCCAAAGGTTCACCACCACTAATTTAGGAGGTGGAACATTTGCTCTCATTTAAGCACAGAGGATTCCTGGCTTATTCCCAGACACTTTCCCCCCCAGTGAGAGCCAGAGAACTTGCCCTAGGCTGATGATAGTTTGGTTAAAACCCAATGTTCATTTTTGCTTCCCCTTCTGTCGTGTAAGACGTTGTCCTTAAAAGGCCCTCTTGATTACAATCGATGCATGTTTTTTTAAGGCATGGGGTGGGTAAAGTCTAGCTCTCCAGGTGTTTTGGGGACTCCAGCACTCTTAGCCATAACCAGCAGAGCCCATGGTGAGCACAGTTGTAACATAGCCTTCCATTTCTAGTATTCTTTTTGGGCAGTTCACAACATTAAAGGGGGCTACCTCTGCCTGGTCTCTGTCATTCGAACCACCCCCACCCCCACCCCAAAAAATCTAGTAACAAATACGATATAGCCTCTGCCCAGCAAGTGGAGGTGGTAATAGTCTCACTGCCCCAGGAAGTTGTTAAGTCAATGCTAGGGGGAAAAAAACCCTCTAAATCAGCGTGCCTAATCCGATCTTACTGTCTTCATGGGAGGCAGAGCTGGTGCTTCTTCCGTGCAAAATGAAAGGTTCGAACAACACACAGTTTCCTCCTGCACCCCTAAGCCATGATAATGAGCCGTGTCCAGAGAGGTTTGACTGCGTAGGCCCAATGCTAGAAAAGAGTAAAGCCTTCCTTACACCCGATCCCGATCAGGTCTCCCTAACCCAGTAATGGCGAACCTATGGCACGGGTGCCAAAGGTGGCACTTAGCACCCAACATCGCCCCTTCATAGCCACCTTTATACAGGTTAAATTACTCTATTGGCACTTTGCAAACAAAATTAGTGGGTTTTGAATTGCAGTTTGGGCACTCGGTCTCTAAAAGGTTCACCATCACTGCCCCAAACAAATGAGCCATTTTCAGAGTATAGGATTCTTATGCAAGGGGTTGAAAAGAACCCCGGTATTGCATACCAGCAAAAGCCCCCCTCCTCAATACAAGGAGAGGCTGTGACTTCCAACAATGAACGAGTGACATAAATAATTTTTATACAGTTCAGAGATTAGACACAACACAGAGAAGTTGAGACCACTCTTGTTTCTATTTTCTTTTATCAGAGAGATAACCAAGGGAATGACTTGTATAAAATTTGTCAAGTGAACTACCTGACTGAGAGGGAACTTGAACCCACACCTCTTGACAGAGGCCAGTAGTTAATGTGCAATCCAACTTAAGCAAGTTTCGTTTAGGTACTTACTCCCAAGTATGCTTATATAAGATGGCCTTTAGCTATTAGATGAGAATGTATTGATCATGGAACTGAAGTTCATGGAAGTTACAGATACTGTAAAATATTGATACAGTAGGACCCCGGTATTTGCTGAGAATTGGTTCCAGGCCTTCCCATGGATAATGAAAACCGTGGATAAGAGAGAACATCAAAAAAAAAAATCCCCCAAACTGCTGTTTTGTGGCAGTAGCTTGCCTTACGGCTGCTGTTTTGTGACAGTAGCTTGCTTTACAGCTGCTATTTGTGATAGTAGCTTGCCTTACAGGTGCTGAATTATTTATTTAGCCCCCCCACCACCAACCGTGGATAACTGAATCAGTGGATAACGAATCAGTGGATACGGGGTCTTACTGTATTCAGCTCCTTTTGTTCTGAAGCTTTCTTTGGAATTTGTTTGTTACAGATATGCTAGCAAGAAACAAAACTCAACCTTAACACTAGACTTACTATTGGGACCACACAGCACCTGCCTGTGGTTGCAGTATTCCCCACTGTCATCCTAGACAGAAAAGGGGTCTTTGAGATATGACAGTCACAGAAATACCGTTTTCTTACTATCACCTGGATGTTGAGGAGTAGGAGGTTAGCACCATTGGAAATGAGAGGGTGAAAAAACTCCTCTCACACCATTTAACATTTATTGCAAACATGCCTATTTCCTTGAGGAAGGCTTTAGGCTTGCCCTGAATTTTTTCTTTTTAAAGCACCGTTGTAGCTTTTGTTCTATATCAGAACAGTAAATACTCTCCCCAATTCATGCCCTGATAAATAAACCTCCTTTCTGACATGGCATATGTCCCATCAGAAGTATTTCAGAGCTTCCAATTTCCATTGCAGATCAGCTCCAATTACAGCACCATAGGATTAGATCTTTTGTGGCAAAATGTAAGTTTGGCTGTGCTTCCACACCTTGTTACAAATTCTACATAGAGGCAAATGAAATGGGGGGGGGGGCAGGGTACGACCGTCAGCAGCAAAGTTGTAGTAGAAGAAGATTCTCTTGGTTTTCCAAGCACGCGTCCTTGTAGGCAACTTGGTGACGGATGTTAACAGAGTGATTTGCTGGTCGGTCACTTAAATCCTTGGCTTTGATGCCACCTTCCATCATGGACAGTCATTTTGCTGTGGTACATTGTGGAAAACGGAAATGCTTCCGTCTGCTCACAGCTTCCTTTTCCATACGGCTTCAGCTGTGAAAGGCAGTTGGCATTTGGCGTCTCCTAGCAACTCGCAGGAATTACATTTTTGTTTCATTGATTCTGCTTTCTTTCATTTCTTTCTTTTTTTCTTTGAAAGAAGTTCTGAAACTAGATGAGAAATTGGGAGTGGCATCGGAGAAATAACAGTAAGCAAGTTACAGAGACTAGATTTTTCATTACTGTGTCCACCCGTGTTCACAAGCACTAGGGCCAGGGAATGAGACATCACCCTCATTCCAACTATTGTCACATTTCATCCCATGGCTAGGATCTGTAATGGGAGCAGAGGCCATGGCTCTGTTTCCCGAGTCCCCCATTTATCTTGAACCAAAGAACAGTGCCACATAAATGCAGCTTTCTGCGTTCAATTGGTTCCTCCACACACAAATACCCAAAAGCCACAGCACCTGGACTTGGTTTGGGTTCTTGCTGTTTTGGGAACATGCTCATCCAGTTCAGTACCGGCATACGGTCTAGGTCCTTATATTTACCCCCTGTTTAATTGCTGCAGTATTGGATACGTAAGGCACCTTTTTGTGGGGGCAGTGGGAAATGCAATGTGTGTGTGTGTGTGTGTGTGTGTGTGTGTGTGTGTGTGTGTGTGTGTGTGTGTGTGTGTGTGTGTGTGTGTGTGTGTGTGTGTGTGTGTGTCCTCAGAGAAGAAAAGTTAGCCATTAATCTGATTGTTCATTTTGTTCTGTTAGCCTTTTGTTCCGTTGGCAGCACCTTCGGTGGGCTTTCTTACAGAGATGACAGAAACGTCCATCCACTGCAGTTGGGTTTTCAGGAGCTTTTCTAGCAGAATATTTTTTTAAATTAAGGATTTCATTAATGGGCCTCCCTTTCAAGCCAGTCCACCCACCACCCATATTTTAGAGCTAGGAAGAAAAAAAAAACTGGAAGCCAAAGCTAAAGCATTAAGTAACGTCTCTACCTACATCAAGCTGTTTGCAAGAAGTACATGTTAATTTTTGTCAATTTAATTGCTTTTCAGATCTTTTCCTTAGAAAAAAAAATAAGGTAGCAAAGCCATCCAGTGGCCGGAAATCATCTACGTATTACTGAAAAAACAACAACGTGACAGTGTCAAAAATATGCATGATCAGCTTAGAAATGAGTTTTTTTTTCCTGTGGTGGATTGTTTTGGTTTATCCCATCTGTGAAAGGAGTTTCACGTCTTACTAGTCAAGGGTTAGCCTTGAAATCTACCAAGGTCAAACCATCTGCTGACACGAAATTTGCAGGCTGTGTCATGCATGTCTGGTCACATGGATGTCTGGTGACCAGGGCCTTTCCTAGTGGCGGGTCACCTGCCGTTCAGAAGTAGACTGCCTCAGAGCATGGGAGCTCTTCCCTTTGAATGTTGCCTATTCTAAGCTACGTAGCTATTGCCACATCTCCTGGGAGCACATTCCATAAGTTAAGGATACATGGTAGGAAAAAGTACATACGAGCTGTTAATACCCTAGGGAGCAAAGGCAGGTTTCATTAACTCTTCTGTTGCATCTTGCTGGCGTAGAAATCTCGACAGGTCTGACAACAGCGCTGGTACCACCTCATGTCTTGACAAAGGTTTTTCTCCCGAATCACTCGGCAGTAAACTGTCCATTGATCTCCTGCGCACTTATACGTCAGGGCAGCTTTGGGTGCATATTTAAAAACAAACAAACAAGGAAGACCGCATATTGGAAAGAGAAGTTAGACAAGCTGTTTTCTTCTGCTTCTTGGAAGAATAGGATCATTCTCCTTCAAGGGACAGCTTGCATTTATGAATATAGAAAATCTGCCCCTGTACTGGGTCCAGACCTCAGGCCTGGATGGTCTGAGTTTACTCATCATAAGTGGCAAGGGTCTTTTCCCAGTCCAGCTGCTATTCTGTTTACTGGAAGTGCTGGAGACTGAACCTTCTTTCTGCCTACGAAGCATGCATTTGACTGCGTAGGTTGGGCTGTCCCAGGGGAAGGCTTTCCCCAACTTTTCAAGCCCTTCCCACGTATATAACCATCACCACCACCTTTATAACCAACTGGTAAGATGGATCAGAATGGGGAGAGCCCTGGAGAGTGTGTGCAAGAAAGGCTGACATGAAGACCTGTTTGCCACCATTCAGAGCAGAGGAGGGTGACCAAGAGACCAGGGGGAGCAGCAGCAGAGGGGTAGGAGTAGCCATATCTCCTCTCACAGATTTTACATCTGCGGGCTCAAGTTCTGTTCTCAAATGCTGAGAAATCTCTCCACAGTATTGACCATTAGTATGGTCCTTTCCAAGACAAGCAATGAATGTAACACTATAATTAAAATTGTAAACCGCCCAGAGACTACTTGTAGTGGTATGGGGTGGTATATAAGCAGAACGCTTTTTGAATTGGGTAGCCAGTGTGGCTTGGAGAAGCTCTAAAACAGTGGCTCCAAGAGGAGGTGTGCCACTGAAGGGTCGCTTATGGGGCCCAGGTGGGCAAGGAGCAGTGGTGGCTGCTGGGTCTTCTCTGCTGGGGTGGGCGGGTGGAGGGAAAGTGCAAGGCAGTTCCATCCACGAGAGATGGGAGCCCTTAGGCTCTCAGCAGGTGACGAGCTGTTTTGTCTCTCAGGACAAAAATGGCTGGGAAGGAAATCCTGCACCTCCGTGGGTGTGGATTCGCCCCTGATTTCCTCCTTCTCTGTGGCTGTTTAGACGAGAAAGAAGGCATGCCGAAACTTTTTGAACAAGTCTGCTAGCCCAACTCAAATGTGAAACCAGTTATTTTATCTCAAAGTCCCCCCCATTCCAATTCTGATCAGAGAAGATAACTGCGCTATGTGACTGTGTGTGTGTTTAAACCTCTCTCCCCATCAGTTTCCCCAAATTCAAACTGCCCCAGGCCTGCAGGGTTCATATACTGCAGTCCCCCTATATCGCGGGACCGCAATACCCTGAAAGGGCTGGGGGGGGGAGGCTTTAAAAGCCAGGGCTTATAAAATCTCCCCCCCCCACTTCCCTAAGCCCCAGGCTCCAGCTGATTGGCGCTGGGGTGAGGAACCAAAGGGTTTTTCTCTCCCAACCCAGCGCCAATTAGCTGGAGCCCGGGGCTTGCCTCCATGGCCACTCCCTGCACCCAGCGGTGCTGGGGAGAAGCAGTGTGTGATATTTAAAATGTCTTTAAGCAATGGAGCCAAGCTGGCTCCGTTGCTGCAATACATCTTAAACATCACACACACACCCAGGCCCAACCCGACCTCTGCATATCACGGATTTTCAATTATCACGGGCCGGGTGGGTCCCTAACCCCTGCAATAGATGGGGAGTTACTGTACTAGCAGCAGTGTTGCCCCTTCTACTCCCCTGCCGCCAATCCCACCTCACATTTGCTGTGATCCACTGAGCAAGCAGGGAGGCTCTCGATGTTCTCAAGGAGCCCCTCAGCATTCCGCAGAAACAATGCTTACCCAGCCTGGGAGAGGTAATTGTGTTGACATTTATTTTCTCGTTGCAGGCCTCCTGGTGGCACTGTCGGTAGGCTGCCGGCTTGGAGAGGACTGGGCAGTCGTTGCCATGGCGCCCGGTGACTTTGTGCATGCACTGGACCACACGAGACTGAAGGCCTTTGCCGCAAGTGGAGGAGCACTGGGGAGGAAGAGATACTTGGGTGAATCCGAAGCTGGGGCCGTTGGGAGGACAGAATGAGTTCTATATAAAAAACAAGAACACTTAAACTTGCGCTCCTGTGTCCCTTTCTCGATCGTATGCGTATACTTTTGTATGATAATTTGGCAAGAGCCCCCCCCCCAAAAGACAGAGCAAAATATTTACAAAGGTACCTCTGCATCGTGTAGAAGCTGAAATAAGGTTTATATCCGTGATGGACACACACAATAAGGGATTGAGCATAAGTCGGGGGTTCTTGAGTCATTATCAAATGTAATATTACCATATTGCCACTTTTTCATGGACTCTAGGTAAAAACTCTACATTATCATTTTTTCATGGACTCTAACTTAAAAAAAACTCCCATTCTCTCCCCCCTGTCGTTTCCACTGCCTCTCTGATCTGATCTGATCTGGTTTCTGTCACTTGAGGAATTTACTTCCCATCCTTCAACATAAACAGGGTCTGGTGTGAGCCATAAAACCATACAGCTCTAACTCAGTCTTCTCACCATTTAATGTTCTCACCATTTCTACTAATTAACTCTCCCTCCTCTTCTCCCCCCTTCTCTTCCCTCCCCTCCCCTATCCACCCCCTACATGCTACAGCCAATGACTATACAGACAACTACAGCCTATCAATATCTGGTATGAAATATATATCTCATATTATACAGTATCACACACCTCATTCTGCTGCTATATATCTGAAGTGCACATGTGCACGAAACGTCACATTAAAATATGAAAGTTAGTCTTTAAGGTGCCACATGTTTGTGTCTTTTGTTTTGTTTTGTTTTTCTTTGATTTTTGTCTGCATAGTGTACACATCAATATCAGCTTGACACCCATACTCATCTTTTTAATCTCCTGTTTTGCAATAAGCATTTTATTGTTGCCATTTTTTAAACTGCCAGTTCTTCTGCATATTCTGTTTCCTTATCTTGAGGCTGGAAGATAAGCGTTGCTACATTTTAACATATCCTACCTGGGTCAAAATCCATAATTAATTTTAACTGCCCAGTTTGTCCTCGCTGCCATATGGGTGCTATTTTTAGATGTATTTTATATACTTTATATTTTTATAAATACATAGTTATTGAATGGGAATATGAAGAAGACTTGGCAATTTTTAAAATGGCTCTGTCAGCACAAGTGGAGAGGCCCAGTGTTGTACTGGGCTCAGCCATTCTCATATGGAGTTCCTAACTTCAAAGAGTTTTCACAAACCTTCATACCCATTCACACGATCCTGCAAATCCCCCCCCCACAAGCTGCCTGACTCAGTCTCACAATTATGCCTGATGGCCTGAAACGAAATGAAACAACCCTGTGTTAGGCGATGGATATGAGTGCTTCCGTGGCTCAGCTGGTATTTCCTCCCCTCCTCACAAAACTTAGCCACATTTATAAATGTGCTCTTAAATTAACATGGATATTTTTCTGTTTGGATCACAAGTGCTATATTTATGTTGGGCCTCTTAATTATAAATACTTCCCTTGCTTTGTGGGTCCCTGTGTATTTGTATCTCTGCATCTGCTCACTCATAAAGGGGGCAAAGAATCAAGATTGTTTTTCCCATAGCTTTTGCCAGCTCTGCATCATAAAATGCAAAGAACCACCAAGCTCCCCCTACTTTCCTTGCCTTGAGCTTAGTTTGATGGCTTCTCCTGGGAAACGAAGATCATCGCCTATCCTAGGCTACGCAATTAGTCTTTTCGATGCCAGGAAGACAGGCTGTAACATCTATCTTGAACTGCCTGCCTTTGGCAGCTAGAGGGACATCTGGCTTATTTTAGGAAGGGGGGGGGAACCAACAGCTTTCCAGGAAATAGAAATAGATGTAGAAAAGCCTACCAGTGAAAGATTGTTGCGCGTATGCGCTAGACAATGGTGCCAGGAGAACCAGGAAAAATTAAACACGGATAAATCTGCATTTTCCATCTGAAATGTTTTTGCCCTTCAAATATACTCATTGAGAAAGCACATCTTGCTGATTCCAGTGGAAGATAAATTCGAAGTCCAGGCCTAGAACTGCTTGTTAAAATTGTTCCTGGGCTTTACCCCTGAAGCTTGCAGCTGGGGAGTGGAAGGTTTTGTGTGTTTGGGGTGGGGTGGGGGTGGGGTTTGAAATTCAAAATCTTATTCCACATAGTTTCATATTAACATAGCTTTCTATGTGCCATATCCTCCCATCTTCCCTTTCCCAAAATCATTCCATCCACCAGCTTCACGGCACCACTTGCTTTTCCTTTTGCAACCGAAAGCCTCTCCAGTACTAGAAATCACAAGTCTTCCACCCAGCTGGTTTTTATACTAAATGAATATAAGTCCCACTCTTTCTCCTTTATCAGAGGTTATGTATCATGCAGTGACTTTCCAGCCCATTTCTATGATCGCATTTCTGATACGCTGGACTATTCAGATCCGTGACACCTTAAATATACAGTAACCCCCCGCCGATCGCGGGGGTTAGGGACCCACCCCAACCAACTATCCATGAAAATCTGCGATATGCGGAAGCGGGTGGGGGGGCTGTGGGCAGCAGGGGGTCGATCCCGTGCCTTTCCCAAAAGCCTCAGAGGAGCGTGGGGTGGTGGTGGTGCGGAGCAGTCTGATCGCCCCCCCCGCGCGCCTCCAAGGCCTTTCGGAGGCGCCCAGGTGGGTGACGGAGAGGGACGCCGTCCGTCCCCCAGCCCTCCCGCGCGGCTCCGAAGCCCTCCGAAGGCACCCGGGAGGGCCGACGGAGAGCGACACTATCGCCCCCGCCCCCCAGGCTTCTTGGAGGTGCGGGGGGGGGAGCGCACGGAGCGACCAGATGGCCCCCTGGGCCGCCCCCCGCGGTGCAGGTACCGCGATCCCGCGATGTAGTGGGACCGTGGGACCTGAACCACGAAATGGTGGGGGGTGACTGTAGAACTTCTTGGTGTGAGGTTCTACCACAAGAATCAATGCCCAGCATCACCAAGCCGATTGATTCAGAGAACTTAAAATGTGCTATTTAATATATGCTGCCCTGCATATGCACATTGCACAGAATGCACCAGAAAGGTCAGACCTGGAAATTTTAACTATTTAGTTCTATCTAAGTATCACAAATTAAAAAAAATTGAGTTTATATTGCATTGAACAGTAGATGATCGATCTGTTTTACTAACTTGAAGACAAGCTGCTACTGTTGGTATTATTAGCAAAGCAAAGTGTTCTTCTTATATACTGCCCCATAGCACTTCAAGCACTCTCTGGGCGGTTTACAATTTAATTATGCAGAGGCTACACATTGCCCCCCACCACAAGCTGAGTACTCATTTTACCGACCTCGAAAGGATGGAAGGCTGTGTCAACCATGAGCCTTCAGTCAACCAACTGAACCCCAGGTTGTGAGCACAGTTTTAGCTGCAGTACAGCAGTTTAACCACTGTGCCACAAGGACCCACATAATAACTGTTCATAATAACTGGAGAAGAACTTGGACTGAAATGGTAAGATCTAATTCACCCAGAGCATAAAGCCCTAAGCCACTTGGTGCTTGGGTACCTGAGGGCCTCCTTATATACTGGCCCAGGAACTCCTACAGTGGTATCTCAACTTACGAATTTAATCCATTCCAAATGCATGCTCTTAAGTCGAACTACTCTTAAGTCAAGATACCTATCTAAAAAATTGAAAAAATAAGTTAAAAAATAAAAAAATGTAAGTCGAGCAGACCATATGAACAGGTTGCTTACCTGTAACCGTGGTTCTTCGAGTGTATCCGTGCAGTGAACCGGAACCAGTTGCAAAGCAAAGATTAAACACTTCCGTCGTCTCCCCGGCCCCCGCGCATGCTCCCGCGGGTTCCCGCCAAAACCTCAGTTCCCTCCAGCCGCGTCCAAGGTCTAAATTAGACGTGACGTGACAAGAGGGGAGGTGGGCGGGTTAGTGTGGCTTCACGGAGGACACTCGAAGAACCACGGTTGCAGGTAAGCAACCTGTTCTTCTTCTTCGTGGCCTCCGTGAAGCCACACTATGGGTGAGTACCAAGCTAGCTTACCGGAGGAGGGTGTCACGGCAAAGCTTGAGAGAGAACAGCTCTACCAAAGGAGGCGGAAGCCTTGGCTCTGGTGTCCAATCGGTAATGTTTGTGAATGTGGACGGTTGGGACCAGGTAGCCGCCCGGCAAACTTCATCCAAGGGAACTCCACGAAGGAAGGCTGTCGAAGATGAGACAGCCCGCGTAGAATGAGCCCGGACCTGAGAAGGTAGGGGCTTATGGCAGAGCTCGTAGCAGAGCTTAATGGTCGATACAATCCAGCTGGAGAGACGCTGAGGGGAAATACTGGCACCTTTCAACCTTGGGTCGTAGGAGATGAACAGTCGGTCAGAACCTCGGAAGGAAGCTGTTCTGGAGGTGTAAAACGCCAGGGCTCTGCGCACATCCAGGGAGTGTAAGGTGCGCTCTAGGGAAGACGAAGGGTTAGGAAAAAAGGTTGGAAAAACCAACGGCTGCGAGGTGTGAAAAGGGGAAACCACTTTTGGAAGGAAGGAAATGTCCAAGTGCGCAACCACCTTGTCAGGGTAAAACTGAAGAAAGGGGGGATCGTGGCGAAGAGCACATAGTTCCGAGGCCCGTCTGGCAGAGGTGACAGCGACCAAGAAGGCTGTCTTAAGAGATAGCAGACGGAGGGAACAAGTCGCCAGAGGTTCAAAGGGCGGACCCGACAGGGCCTTCAGGACCAAAGGAAGAGACCACTGGGGGGAAAACGGGCGACGGTCTGTTCTTTAAACCCCTGAGGAATAACTTCAGACGGGGGTGGCGGAAAAAGGATGCTGCCGGAGAGTCCAAAGGTTGATGGGCTATGATGGCCGATAGAAAAACTCTTAAAGAGGACATGGACAGGCCAACCCGCTTCAGGTGGAGCAGAAAAAGAAGAACTACTTGTAGAGGCGGATTTATATGAGGGAACGAGTGGGAAGCGGTGTAATGAAGGAAGCGACGCCATTTGGAGGTGTATGACTTTCTCGTGGACGGCTTCCTGGCTGCCACATAGATGGAAGAGATCAGCGCGAGATCCTCCAAGCCGTCAGTTGGAGATGGTTGATGTCGGGGTGGAGAATTGCGCCGTCGTCCCTGGAGAGAAGGGAGGCGAAGAGGGGCAGTCGGACATGTTCCGTCGACAGCCGAAGAAGATGAGCAAACCACGCTTGTCGAGGCCACCAGGGAGTGATAAGGATGATGTTCGCCCTGTCCCGGCGGATCTTGACAATCACCCGCTGGATCAAGGGGATAGGCGGGAAGGCATAGAGGAGGTGACGGCTCCAACGGAACATGAAAGCGTCCCCCAGAGAGGCAGGTCCGATGCCCGCCCTGGAGCAGAACCGAGCACACTTGGCATTGGTAGAGGAAGCAAAGAGGTCGATCGAGGGGGATCCCCATCGGCGAGCTAGGAGGCGGAAGGCCGAGGCGTGGAGTTCCCACTCGTGGGATACCAGAGGGGACCTGCTGAGATGGTCGGCCAACTGGTTGTCCTCCCCTGACAAGTGAATGGCGATGGGAGTAATGTGGTGGGCAATGCACCAATCCCAGAACTGAAGAGTCAGAGTCAGTAATGTCCGTGAGTGAGTGCCCCCTTGCTTGTTCACATAGAACATTGCGGTGGTATTGTCTGTCACCAGTTGGGTGACTTGGCCCGCGATCAGGGGTAGGAAGGCTCGGCAGGCCTTGAACATGGCGAGAAGCTCCAGCTCGTTGATGTGCCTCGAGGTCTCAGCTGGAGTCCATAGCCCGTGAACTTGATGGGGGCCGGAGAAAGCCCCCCAACCCGAGAGGCTGGCATCCGAAGTAATCTGTACCGAGGGTGCCGGGGAGTGGAAAGGGCGTCCCTTCAGAAGATTTCGGGGGATGGACCACCAGTGGAGGGCCTGGGACACGTGTGATGGTACTCGTAGGACCTTCGACTGAGGGTCGGTCTCCGGATCGAAATTGAGCAGGAACCAGGCTTGTAAGGGGCACATCCGGAGACAAGCGAGTGGCACCACTGATGTGGTGGAAGCCATAAGCCCGAGAAGGCGCTGGACCAAGTGTGATGGGACTAGGGCTCCTGGATGGAGACGAGGCAAGATGTCGAAGTTGTCTTGTATTCGTGACGGGGGAGGGAAGGCTTTCCCTCTCCGAGAGTCCAGGATGGCCCCAATGTATTGGATTCTTTGGGTGGGGACTAACTTGGATTTGTCGTGATTGACCTGTAGGCCAAGACTCTGAAGAGTGTTGAGAGCGAAGCGTAGGTGGGCCGAGGCTTGAGAGGAGGACTCCGCGACCAGAAGCCAGTCGTCTATGTATGGGAACACCATAACGCCTCGAGATCGGAGAAAGGCGGCGACTGGCGCCATACATTTCGTAAAAACCCTGGGCGCTGTGGACAGGCCAAAGGGAAGGGCGGAGAACTCGTAAGCCTGGGGTCCGATGGCGAAACGGAGGAAACACTGGTGGTCTGGGTGGATGGTGACGTGGAAATAGGCGTCCTTCAAATCTATGACGACAAACCAGTCCCCAGATTGGAGGAGGGGGATAACGGACTCCAAAGAGACCACTTTGAATTTTGTGGTATGAATGAAACTGTTCAAGAAACGGAGGTCCAGGATGGGGCGGCGGCCGCCGTCCCGCTTGGGCACCGTGAAATAACGAGAGAAAAAACCGAAGGGGATGGAACTTGGAGAAACTGGGTGAATTGCGCCCTTTTGTAAAAGAGTGAGGACCTCTTCCCAGAGTTCCCGGGAAGGGGGGCTGGAGATGAAGGAACCCACGGGTGGGGACGCCATGGTCGAGACGGTAACCCGAAGACAGGATGGAAAGCACCCACTTGTCCGTAGTAATCCTGCGCCAAGCTGGAAGAAAGGGCGCCAAGCGAGTGGAGTCAGAAATCCTTCCTGGAGCGCTTGTCCTGTTGTTTGGAAGAAGGATGGAACTTGGGTTTGGACTGTTTGTCCCGCTGGGGGTACGGAGGGGACTGTTGGGTGTGGACGGGGTTGTCTCTCTGCTGCTTCTGGAAGGTGCCGTAGGACTTCTTCCATGAAGAACGAAAAGGACGAGAGGGCTTGTTAGGAATAACGTTAAGACGTTTGGCTGTGTTGTGGCTCTTGTGCATGTCATTCATGAGCTCATCCGTCTTTTCATGGAACAGACCCTCACCCTCAAAGGGAAGACATTCAATCTTGGACTTGGTATCGTCTCCTAGGCCAGTGGATCTGAGCCAGGCATGCCTCCTAAAGGCGATGGCGAAGCCAAGAGACTTGGTGGCAGAGTTGGAAGCGTGGCGACCGGAGCGCATCTGTTGTGCTGCGAGTGCTAGAGATTCGTCCATGAGGGGCTGGGCCGTGGCTCTGGAAGTATCAGGAAGAGCCTCCAGGAGGGGTTGCAGCTTGTTGAGCAAAGCTCGTTGGTAGGCTCCCATAGCCGCCTGATAGTTGGCGATCTTGAATGAGAGGGCAACAGATGAATAGAGCTGGCGAGCCATGGAGTCCATCTTCCTTCCCTCCTTGGAGGGAGGTACATTGAGCACCTTAGACTTGGAATTCACCTGAGAGGCAGAAATGACCAAGGAGTTCGGAGAAGGGTGCTTAGCAAGAAAAGGGGCTGCCTCATCAAAGACCCGGTAGAGGGATTCAAGCCTCCTGGATTTAGATGAAGAAGGGATCTTTTTGAGGGAGTCCTTTGCCATGTCGAGAATGGAAGGTAAAACACCCAGGTGAGGTGGTGATGATGAGTCCGAGGAGATCTGGTCGAAGAGGTGATCCGAAATTGAGGATCTGGATAGTGCACCGGAATATTTAAGGTGGAGGCCATTCTTCACAAACTCTGGGTAGTTAGGTATCGCATCCGAGGAAGCCGGAGGACTGGATTCGCAACGTTCGAATCCTGGCTGGAGGCACCCCTATCATCGTCCGAAATGCGGACGGTGCCGGGCGCTCCGATTCGGAAGAGGGTGGAGACCGTAGATGCTTGGTTTTCTGAGTGGCCTTGCGAGGTGGATCCGAACCTCGGTCCCGAGGTCGGTTATCCTCATAAAGCCTCGGATCCGGAGGAGGAGGAATCGCGAGGACGGAGGCCACACGGACCCGTGGGGAACATCGGGAGGCACAAATGGAGGCGGGACCGGGTATCCGGGATAAGGTGGGTAGCCCGGTACCGGAAAGGGATGGTAGGGTGATCTCGGTACCATCCAAGGATCCGGCGAAGATGGAAGCGAGTCCGCCGAATGACAAGGGCGGCTGCCCGAGCAGAGTGGTCCCCCTGGGCGGTATCGGAGGCCGCGACGGTATCATGGCGGCTCCGTTTCAAGAGGGCAGGTCACCTTTTGGAGAGACGCTGCGCCTTCGTTTGTCGGAGTGCTTCCGGGCAGAAGGCTCCGGATTATTTAGTCCTGTGCCACCCCAGGCATGGACTGCCAGTACGGAGCAGAGACATGGTGGTGATACCCTCTGTGCCTGTTCGCGGTGAGAACTGGCGGGCGAGCGGCAGGTCTCTGTAAAGGGAAGCCAGATCTTCTCGGCTGCCTGAGACCGGATGACGGTTTGGCGAAAGCGCGGGTTCAAGGTTGAGACCACTGGGGCGAAGATGGTGGGCGTTTGTCGGTCCTGGGTTTCTTAGGGACCGGAGCGTCGCGGAGGATTTCTTTACCTTTTTCGAAGGTTTGAAGCCTTGGCGGTTTCGGTGGAGGCATGACGTTGAGGCTGCGACATGTCCTGTGGTGTTAGGGACTTTTCTAAGAGGAAGGTGTTGAGCCTGTGCCTGCGGTTTCTCAAGGCCTGGGTGGTAAACTTCTGGCAATGGACACAGGAGGAGGTCGAGTGGGTATCCCCTAGGCAGTAAAGGCACAAGGAGTGACCGTCCGTTAGGGGAACCTTTCAATGAACACTTTTGAAGAGAGGACGCTGGGCCATGCAAAAGAGAGTGGAAGAAAAGACCGAAGAAAAATCTAAAGTCTCTTATCTTTCTTGTTTTTGTAGAGTACGACGGAGAGTGGAAGATTCCGATCCAACCGACGCGGCGGTTAGAGGGAACTGAGGTTTTGGCGGGAACCCGCGGGAGCATGCGCGGGGGGCGGGGAGACAACGGAAGTGTTTAATCTTTGCTTTGCAACTGGTTCCGGTTCACCGCGCGGGCGCGCCAGAGTACCCATAGTGTGGCTTCACGGAGGCCACGAAGAAGAACTAAAATTTGTAAGGCGTCAGTTAAAATGCCAACAGTTTTCTGCTCTTAAGTCGAATTGCTCTTAAGTCAAGCTGCTCTTAAGTCAGGGTACCACGTATATATTACTTACTTACTTAACTTTGAAATTTTCAAATCTAAGCCATTTGGAAAAGCTCGCAAATAAAATAATAAATAATAACTATTGAGATTGCCAACTAAAGTTTGAATACTTACATATCCATTCATCTGAAAAGGATGATACTTCTGCCTAACTCCAATATTGAAATGAGCAGAGCTTTGAACACCTGTGAACAGGAATCCTGTTCGGTATTTGAATGCTTTGGAGCCTGGAGGCGCTGCGATATGGTTAGGACCCAAGCACATTTCAGCACCTCTGGAAGATCAATGGCCCCTCAAGAACACAGAAAAGCTGAAATGGGTCGGCAGTGGAAATGAGGTGCGGGGGGGTATTTATGCTAGGATATATATAAAAAGCTGGCTATTGTCGACAATCGTAATAAGCCAAAAATCCTAGCCATGCATCCAAATAAAGCAACACTTTTCTTGTAGCGAGGATACAGAATTTATTTACAAGACATGCATGATTAGCATATGTGTGAGGAAGGGCTGAAGGCTCCCCATAGCCTTAAGGTGCTCTGGCAAATGTATCCCTTTCCTTCCTTGGGGCAAACATAAATCATGAAAAGAACATTAAGGGTGGAATGTGAATGTGGTTTTTGCGCCAGGTGTTTCTGCAGGTGACAGAAGGACGTGCAACATCTGTACATGAAGGAGTATGAAAAGAGACTCTTTGTCCTGGAGGATTCCCTCCATGTGATCCCTCTGGCTGGGGCTAAAGAATCTCTGGCTATAAACATCTGCCTGGCAGGCTGCATCTATTCTTGTGACCCCAAATTACTTTTTTTTTTTGATTGGTTGTTTTTTTCAAAACTTTTTAGAGTGTTCCTCCAAAGAAACAACCCGTCTTCAGAGGGGGGAGTGGAAAGGAATCAGTTTCACAAAATGACCTGCCAAACTGAACTGAATGTCTTGTTGACTGGACCTTAGGACATTGATTTTTGCCTTTGGATAAAAAAGAAAAAAATGCACACCTCACCTAGGATCCCCCAAAAGTACCCTCTTGGCAGGCGGGACCAGCTCTGCAGACCTCGTGCAAAGATATAGGTGGTTATTTCACATTGGGGTGTAGTTTGCAAAACTGGTCTGATGTGCCATGCCTCCTTCCGTGCATTTACTTTTCCCCACACTTCTTTCCTCTTACTCCATCTGCATTCCCTCAAATGCGACGAGGAGCTCCTTAGTGAAGATGGAGTGACAGGGATGTGATAGGGGTCGTTCACCTCTGCCACATGGTGATCTTTCCTTGCTGGTTCTCCTGCCCTCCTCTTTGGAGGCAGAAAAAAAAATAAATTGCAGATCACAGGCAGATAGAAATAAGACTTCAACTTCCAGTCACCCTACACCCCTTGGCTTTTTTTCTCATTTTTATTCCCCCCCCCAGCTTAATTTGGAGAGGAGAGTATGCCGAGGTTGCTGGAACAATCTAGTTGCAATTAAAAGTCTCTCTGCACTGCAACAATGATGGGCAATGCCTCATCCTGCATACGAGACATCTGGGGGGACAGCACCAAAGCTGGGGTTATTTCAACAGACACCGTGGCTCTCCCCGGGTTCTCCCATGTCCTGCTGGGAGGAGTCTCTGCAGCCAGGATTCCCAAGGCTATGACAAGGAAGCAGGAGCCACTGTCAGCCTCTGTCAGGGGAAGGCAGGGGGCTGGAAGCAAGGTTTGAAACGGTACTTCATCCCGGCTGACACGGCTTGTCAGAAGCAGGGGTGCCTTGACTCATTCTCCCCTCGCCACGTTCTGGCTGATGCTTCCCAGCAAGCTCCAGTCGAAGACGGGTCCCCTGTGTGCTCTGCCAAAAGGCCCTGCTCGCCAGGTGCATGACATGGAAAGAAAGAACCCTTTCCCAGCTAGGATCTGGGGATGAGGGTGGGAACAAAATGTAGGCCCGGGGCCAGATTCCCATGCCTGCCACCCAGGGAGGGAGGAAAGATGGTGCTTTCTTACTGGCTTTAAATACGCAGTTATTCTATCTTTTCCTTCAGCGAGTACCTAAATCTACATCTTGATGCCGTTCCAGTTCAGTTTGGTAGATCCCCCCCCCCAAAGAGTAGCTCAACGCCAACAACACATCTCATTAACTCATGAGTTGGCCCTTCATCAGACTCCTTGTCTTTCAGCTGTATCTGTAGCATGAGAATGGCCACTGTACCAAACAATGTTAGAGGGTGGCCATTCATTCAGAATTTGTGTAGCCATTTGCAACCTGCTTTACGCTTAATTATTTCTGTGACTTGGGTGCTGACCATCCTATGTGTCTTCCAGACACATCAATGTGCTTTCCCATTAAGCACGGCACCAAGACTGGATTCGTAGCATTGCATGCTTGTTCTACAAACACAGCTGGCAACCCAAGTTTTTCTAGATGTCTTGTGTCTTATTTGAGAAAGGAGAGACATTCATTCACTCTGACGTTTCATACACAGTTACCAGGTTCCTGACTCCTTCACCAGCAAGCAAAACTGGACTTGCATACTAAAAGCACGCTTGCATTCTGAAATCTGCATTTTCACAGATGCTTCTGCTACCATTCTTCAGTCAAAACAAACATAGGGAATTGTTAGGAAAATATGAATACAAAAATATGTATTTTATTTGGGGGGGGCACTGTATTGGGAGCTACTGCTTGCAAAATGGTGCCCTGGGAAAATGCATACAGTGATTCAGGAAATATTCATGGATATGCATAGAGTTTTTCATGTGGACTTAACAGTAACCCAGTTCTAATATGGAGAGAGGCTACAGCAAAGGCAGAAAGATGAGAAACAAAGCAGAACGTGAACATAAGGAAATCTGGACAGAACTCATATTTTCCCCTCCCGCCTCCCCCCCCCATTGGACGTAAGTGTCAAAGTTCACGAGAAGTAACTCAGCTAGTACTAGATAAGAATGTCAGCTCTGCCCATTTAATTCTGCTGGACAGGGGATCTCCAGCCCAGCCTTGTCTGCCTCCTGGGGTCCTCTGCTGTCACCCATGAGAACTAGCTTCGAAACCAAGGTGTTTATAGCACGGATTTAATCACGGTACTGCAGATGGCTATTCCCACTGAACACGCGAACCAAGGCTTGTAGCTGTGTGATGTATTTTCTAAATCCTTCGCTGCCCTAATGTAAGGGAAGCCTGGAACATTTTCCCGTTCTTTTTCCTTTTGGCTAGAAATAGGTTTCTAGCAGCTCCACTTCAGCGAGAGGACCCACAGCCCTTTCTTTCAGAGTCGGCTGGAAGTAACAATCATCCTTGCCTCAGGAGGGGGAGGGGGCAGAAAAGCCGTCAGGGTGGATTGTAAGAAGGATTTTTGCCTAAAAGCATCCACTGGTAAAACAAAAGCCACAACGCAAAAACAGCTTGGAAGCCAAAGAATTAGGATCAGAGGAAGGCATTTATCCAGCTGCAGCAGCATAAATTTCTATACTTCTATAACTGTTACTCATGTCTTTCTTTCTTTCTTTCTTTCCTCCTCCTCCTCCTCCTCCTCTTCTCCTCCTTTCTCCCACTTGGTGGTGGGCTCCACTATTCTTGTTTTGGCCTTCCACTTGGTAAAAGCTCTTATCAGTGGACAGAGCCATTGTTTGATGCCAGCCTGACGCAGGAGCCTGTTGCCTACTCAGCTCACCCTTTTTGGCGCAGGGAGTTTCCAGCGGCACCACGAGGAGGGTGGAACCTCACCCCCAAACTGTCACTCATGCCTTCTGAATTCTGACTTATGAAGCGCGGTTTAATGTGGATTCCCACAGGAATGCATTGAATTTGTCTCACAAAGGATCCCATAGGAAAAATTGTCTTACAAGGTTTTCCTATTCCTGGACATTTCATTCGTCTTACAATTTTTTGGTGTTAAGGGGCATTGTCTTAGGAGGTATTACTGTATAAGGAATGCTATGCTCTATGGAGAGGGGAAGTTATGTATACAGGACCGTCAGCGAAGTCTTACCTTGGACCAGTCTCCTGTCTTCCACTCATAACAGCCGGTGTGGTCCTCACATTCTTCCTCCTCCCGTGGCCTCGTGGCTGCATCACACTTCCCTTGTGAGTTGGTGCAAGTCACCATTCTCTTCTGCTTCCCCCTCCCACAATTGGATGAACACTGCAAAGTAACAGGCACAACAACGGGTTAACGACTGCGGCTTGGATGGCAACTGCCAAAGGTCAATAGTGACCAACAAGGTTTGTCATTTTCGAAACCATTTCCGCTCTAACGAGTTCTGCTTTCCCAAAGGGTTCTCACAAGAATCTTTGTAAACTTCTGGCTAGAAAACTGTATCGTGTCTGCACCCTGCTTTGTTCATTAATAATATTAAATCCATTTCAAACTTGTTCTAAGCAGTAGTTTCCTTGGCTTCTTGGAAGAATTTAGAACCACAAAACCCCTAGAAACAAATCCTGACACCAACCCGTGATTATGTAGAGATATGTGACGGAGACACAAAATGCAGTCTCCCAGTTCGCGAACAAAAGCTCTCATCAGTCTCGGCCTGATTAGCCAATGACGAGGAAAGCTCGGAGCTGCCATCAATGGCGCCTATCTGGAAGGCCACACTTCGATTCACTACATTTGGGTGGGCAGACTTATGCCCAGGATCAGAAAGAGTCAAACACATTTAGTACAAAGGAAGGGTTGATCGGCCTAAACAGATGAGAAAGTCTAACTTTATCATGGAAGTCATCCATCCATCCATCCATCCATCCATCCATCCATCCATCCATCCATCCATCCATCCATCCATCCATGCAATAATTAATAATAATGTACATAATTCCAACTTATGGTGACCCCTCCCTGGGTTTTCTAGGTAGAGAATAATAAACTGAGGACATTTTTTTCATTCCCCTTTTCAGTGGGTGTCCTGGAACTGTGCAGTTTGCCCAAGGCTCCAGAGGCTGTCCCTTTTGAGATGCGCAGTGGGGAAATGAACTCTCAACCCCTGGCTCTGCAGGCAGATACATAAACCATTGAGCAAACAAGCTAGCTTCTCCCTATATTGAACCTGGGCTGTATGGCATGAAAAATATGTCCTCTATCACTACATTCTAAATAAAATGAGAACTGAAATGGTCTAAGGAAAAGAAAATGAATGATGGCAGATAAAGATGGAAGGATTAACGAAATGTATGTATTCAACTTTATATTTCAATTCAGAAACTAATCTACACACACACACACACACACACACACACACACACACACACACACACACACACACACACACACACACACACACACACATACACACAAGAACGAAAGAAGAGCCATGCTGGATCAGGCCAAAGACCCATCTAGTCCAGCTTCCTGTATCTCACAGTGGCCCCACCAGATGCGTCTGGGAGCACACAAGGCTAGATATCTATCTCCTGATACCACTCCCCTGAATCTGCCCCTTGAAGTATCCTGGTTTTAAGCCTGGAGATTACACATCTCCATCAGGGTTTGTAACCTGTGATGGACTTTCCTCCAGGCCAGACGCCATCACCATATCCTGTGGCAGGGAGTTCCACAGACTAACAACACACACACACACACACACACACACACACACACACACACACACACACACACACACACACTGCTGAGGGTTCACTTTTAAGGCAGTGAAAAGACACAATTTGAGTGCTAGGCTAGGGTTTAGGAAACTTGGATTCAGAGCTCAACTCAGTCCTTAAGCTCACTGAGTAGCTAGCTTTAGGTCAAAATATAGTCTCTCAGCCAGACCTACATCATAGGGCTCAATTACGGAAAAGCTGAGAAGGAAGGAAGCCAGAGATGCCACCCTGAGGTCATTGGATTAAAGGCAGGATGGGAAAGTAATAAATGCACAGCCTTACATAAGATAGAAGTCACGCACCATGAAAAAACAGTCAAGTGCTTTTTTGGCTGATGAATCCCTTCTGTGGCTAAATCTGCATTTATGGACAAAAACAATCATGTGAATTTTCTTAAAGCTGGACTTCATCTCCTCTACCCAAACCTAAGACCTCATGTGCCCTTTAATTAAAATCTTCCTCATTTAATCTGCCCGGGATCACCGTACACTCATAAATGTTGCGATCAACACTTTAAGGAAGGCTCCCTTCATGCAAAGGTTTGTGGAAAGACCTAAAAAAAAGCCCTCCAAAGCTGTTATCTTCTTGGGCATTATAGCCTATATCAAGTTACAGGCTTTTAAAACCACACCTCAACACATCTATGAGGAAAGAGGAACTTCACTGAGAAAATATGCAGATATAATGTGAAATCCAGTATGCAAAACTCATATGACATTTGTTCTCCATTAGATGGCTTCTGGGAAACAATTTCTCAGAATAGATTTGCTTCAGGTTTCTTCTTGTAAAAAAGCTGGCAGGTTTCGGGAGCCCTCCTGTTAAAGAGAATGAGGCTACACAGCAAATATTGTTAAGCTTATGGAAGCTTATTAGCGGGAGCTGCACTGGAGCCATTTTTAAAAGAAATGCTTCTCACATTCGCCTCCAGTTGTATTTCCTGTAAATATATGGAAAACCACAGTGTGTTGGAGAAACAGTTCTGCAAATCCCACATTTAGGATATTCAGGTTTTTACTGTGCAGTAACCTTTGGCACAAACTGGGTAGTGTTACAGGCATGTCATTAGAAAGGAAGGCAATGCCGGGATGTGCATCTCAGATGATGTGATACTCGTGTTTATTGCAGAACCAGCAAGTGGGCTGGATCTAAAGGTGGCAATGGTGGTGGTTTACGAACCCCTACTTGGTTGTGGGATTGGATTTTGGAAGTGTGCTTCTAAAGGTCTATTTTGGGAATACAAAGGAAAGCACAGTTGCTGATTTTAATACTGCCTCTGAATTTTTTAAAAGGACCGTTTAATGAAGCAGAGAAAGGGGGGTATTGGCCATTTGGAGCCTTTTAGTGTCATGGAAATCTCTCACGAGTGCCTTACCTTAGACCACTCGGATGCTTCCCAGATGGAAAGGCAGTCTCGGCCTTCGCAGCTCTGCAATGCTGTTGGCTTGGGGCCGAGGCAGTAGAGGTCTCTTGTGTTGACATAGGTGCCATTTTGCAGCTGGTAGACACAGGCCACTTCGCGGTGCTGGGTGCCTTTGGCACAGGTGGCGGAGCAAGGGCTCCACTGCCCCGCCACCCACCTGCTCCAAGGACGAACAGAGAAAAACAATCCGTGGAGGGCGCAACGCATGGGATCACACGTAGCCGTTCATGAATCAATGGCATGTGCTTAAACATGGGTTCCTCTTGTTTACGTCCAGCACCAAACTGTGCTCAGATCTTTCATCCCCCTTTTTGACAATGACACCACAAACACAGACCATCCTTCAACTGGGAATGAGGGAATGTGAAATGAGCAGAGCACATAGGCAAGTCCACCTGCATGGATTCCAAGTTGCCCCTACCTCCAGGCTGCAGAAATACTGGTCGGCGGTGTTAGCACTTGTTTCTCACCTTGCATCAACTAGAGCAGTTATCTTGCCATGTGCGTGGCTGTCTGGCTGTCTGCCTTCCAAGTGAGAACCTGGAACCATTCTAGAGCCTTCTAAAATATTTTTGGGGGCCTGGCTTAGGAACAAAGGTAGTTGTCACTTAGTCAGATGCCTGGTTTTTCTATCCTGGGAATATTGACATGAGTGTAATGTAAGGATACTGTAATAAAAGTTTTAAAAGAGAAAGACATTGAGGAGCACTGGCTTTCTGAGTTCCAGGCATAATTCTGAGCCTGGAGCCTTATGCATCGTAAATCAGTGGTGGGAAACCTTTAGCCTTCCAGATGATTTGGACCACAACTCCCACATACTTTTTTTTTTCATTGGCAATATAGGCTTGGAATTCTGGGAGTTGCAGTCCAAAACATATGGAGGGCCAAAGGTTCCCCACTCCTGATGTAAAGCATGCATTCTAACTCCATACATTTTTGAAAGTGCCATTTCTCACTGTTCACTAAGCAAATTAACTCCGAAACCACATAAGAAACACACGTGGACAAAGATTAGTTTGGTGTCGGTGGCCTACAACATTTTCCTTTTTTTTTAAAAAAAAAACTGCTCATGGACTGTGGATATCCAGTTCAAAAGCTGTGAAAATGTAGAGTTGTAAAAGTAGAAATAGGAATGATTTTAGCTGCTCTGTTGCCAAAGGCCAATCTTTCTCCAACATCAGAACAAGCCACCCAAGAGCAGCCATAGGTGCCAGGACATCTCGGGCTCCAAAGACCCACTGTTGACATCAGGGCAAGTGGACTGACCTCAGCTGTCATGAGAGGCCAAGATCAGGAGAGGTTAAAAGGCTAAGCAGAAAATTACAGGGTTGAAGCATGGATTGAAAGAGCATCAGGAGAAGTTTAGCACAATGACACTCCATTATGCTATTTGCATCATGCAAAAGACAAACATATTACAAAACAACAGGTGTGTTGCATTGCAAAGATCAGCATAATTCCAGCTTCCCAAGGAAAATCCTCATTAAATGGGCCTAATTGTCTCCAAAGGGGTATGGGTGGTCTACCGTACATGATTACATGGAATTTATACTCTTTTCGGAACTGCTCACATTCTCTTTTAGCTCTAATGTTGTCTTTTAATACTGCAAGATGTCCCTCAATTCTATGTTCTTAAACTTGAATATGTCTTAATTGTACTGGATTGTATATTGTTCCTCATTACTGTAAGCCGCCCTGGGTCCTTTCCCAAGGAGAAAGGTGGGGTTAAAATGCTCAAAATATAAACAAACAAACAAACAAACAATCTCTGTACTCTATAATACCCTTTGTTAATCTGTCCTTACAGTAACCCTAAATAACAAAGATATCATGGAAAGTAGGCTTTATGTGCAATCATGAGAAAATACAGGTGAAGGGAAATGGAAGTGCCTTCAGGTATATAGCATCAGTGTGCTTTGTATGACCTGTCATGAAAGAAGAGCCTTTCCTTAATTTCTTCAAAAACCAAAGGTCTGGAAGAAGAAAGCTATATGGCCATGAAACATGAAACATTAAAGTGGCTCCGGTCCCTCCTGCAGGAAAGAATGCAGAAAGTGGTGTTAGGTGATTCATGTTCGACACCACGGCTGCTGACCTGGGTTTGGGGTTTCGCCAGGGTTCCGTTCTGTCTCCTATGTTATTTAACATCTATACGTAACCACTGGTGAAGATTATCAGGACTTTTGAGATTAAGTGCCACCAGTATGCCGATGATACCTAGCTCTACCTCTCACCACCTCCGGATACTAAGGGAGCTACTATGTCAACTTTACATGATGAGGATGAGGATGAACAAAATGAAACTAAATCCAGACAAGACAGAGGTGCTTCTGGTCAGCTGAAAGGGAGAACAAGGGATAGGGATACAACCTGTACTGGGGGTCACCCTCCAACTGAAAAACAAAGGTGTGCAGCTTGGGTGCCCAGGTCATGGCTCTGGCTAGGAGCACATTTGCACAATTAAGGCTAGTAAGCAAGTTACGCCCGTTTCTTGAGAAATCAGCTCTGGCCACAGTGACACATGTCCTAGTGACATTCCAGCTAGACTACTGTAATGTGCTCTATGTGGGGCTACCGACAAAAAGTCTCAGGAAACTTCAACAGGTCCAAAATGCAGCAGCCAGACTGCTGACTGGGGCGGGGTACAGAGATAACATTACAACCCTATTAAAGCATCTCCATTGGCTGCCAATCAGCTATTGGGCACAATTCAAGCACCTGACCTTGACCTACAAAATACTGTATGACCTGGGTCCTAGCTACCTCAAAGATCGAATCTCACAGTATGAACCAACTCAGGTGTTAAGGTCATCAGGAGAGGCCTTTCTCTCCATCCCACCACCCTCACAGGTACATCTTGAAGGGTCTTCTCAGCTATCGTAGCCAGACTCTGGAACTCCCTCCCACTAGAGGCCAGGATTGCCCCATCTCTGATGTCTTTCCAGAAACAGGCAAAGACCTTTCTCTTCAGGCAAGCTTTCTCTGAAAGATGGACTACCTATTATGTGTCTTTTATATGAATCTATAGGATCAAATAGACTTTTTGTGTTTATAACCACTTATAAACTTGTGTGATTACATTGACACTATGTTTTCAATGTTAGTTTCCATCACTCATAACTTTACATGGAATTATACTTTCCTTTTAACTGCTCACATTTTCTTGTAGCTTTAATGTAATGTTTGTCTATTAATGCTGTAAGATGTCCCTCAAGTCCAGTTCTCAATACTTGGACATGTCTTAATTGTACTGAGCTTCATATTATCCCTCGTTACTGCAAGCCACCTTGGGTCCTTTTCCAAGGAGAAAGGTCATGTAAAAATACTCTAAAATGAAATGAAATGAATAAATATGCAGATGGAGGAGGAGGAAGCTGTAACTATGGCCATCATCCCATCTTCCAGGAAGCAGGAATAATCTGTCATTTTATGGTCTGGCACTGTGACAAGCTAACCATCCTTTATCTTGTGATTGTGACCTTCGTTAAGGAACTTTGTAGGGTCGGAATGGAGAGAGAGGGAACAAACTGAAGACGAAGAAAGAGAAAAAGAGGCTGGAAAGCAGGCCCTCTATATATATAGAAAGGAAACTAGCCCTGGTCAACAGACGAGCCTCTGTCACAAAGACTGACACCAGGTCCAAAAGGACACAAGATGCCACCACCTTCCATCCACACCAAACACAAACCCAGACCCTTCCCACAGATGAAACGAAACCACCATCCAATAACAAAACCACGACTGCACCATCTACTGCGACACCCCACCCCAGTCACCACATGGAGCACACTCACACACCCCAAAAAAACATTGGGAGACCACAGACACGTAGCCAGACCAAAATGAATTCACAAGACACAGGACCCCACTCCACCAAAGCCCAGGATACTGCCAGAACCTACCAGCCATCTAACCCACCAGCATGTAAACAGCCATCTAAACAGCCATCAGCAGTTAATCCCTTAACGATCGCCTCAGCCACACAGCAGATCACAAAAGAACAAAGGAACAAAGCAACCTGCAATCAGCAACAGAGCAAGCAAACCACACACCCCCAGCAGTATTTATAGAAGGACTTCAACTGAGACCACACTTTGCTTCAAGAAGAAAGAAGCCAGAACACCAGCCTGAAGATGACGAGTGAGACCTCGTCGAAACGTCGCCAGAACAACCAGATTTCTACACGGGAAGAAACCCGAATCCACCCTAACATGCATATATATATATATATATATATATATATATAAAATACCCTAGTTAAAAACAGAAGCAAAATGATGGATCTGTAATCCAAGAGGTTCTTGACTGCAAATAGTTCAGACCCAATGGGAATGGCATGATAGAGATGTGGGTGGGAGGCAGAGTGAGAGACGGCATTATGAATTTACTGTCAGTCTCAGAAGCAGGGAGTGGCTGCTGGCCAGACCCTGCTGAATTAAGCGTTACAAGAGCATTGTAATCTCACTGTGATATATAGCCTTTGGCAACGAAAGGAGAGAAAAGGACAGCGAGCAAAGGAGATCAGCAGAGATGAAAGGAGTGAAAACCAGGCATGGAAGCCACCCGGGTGGTTTGCCGTCGGAACTGACAGTTCAAATGCACAACATACGCTCTGGAAGGGGGTGGTGCAAATGGGTTGTGATCTTCGTGGGAGGGAAAAGAGACAGAAGGCAGCGGAAAGGAGACAGCCCGCCTCACTCTTTTGCTTCCAGTTCAGTGGTCTGCAAGGGAACAGCAAAGACGGGCATGGGAAGAGCCCAGAAAGAGGTACCAGGGCCATGGGGGAGAGAAACAGCCCATATCTTGCCAGCATGGAAGTTCAAGCCAACGGCTCTTTTGTTTCCTTCGGTAGAAAGCGGTGACAAGCGTTGGAAGGAGGGGACTGTTTTTTCTAATTTGACTTGGCTCAGAGCAAGGGTTCAATGGTACATGCTGGACACGGAAGGCATTTAGCAAGTTATGAAAGGGCATGGGTTTGTGAATATGGCACTAAAATTATTTATTTATTTGGCTGGATGAACACCCTTGACAACACAAAGTTGTCCCGGATTCACCCAGATTAAGCCTGTGACTGTGGAAAGCGGAAGACAAAACCCAGAATAGGGGAACCCGCCACCAAGTGGGGCAGATGCTAAGCAAATTTATTTTTTATTTAAGATATTTCTATCCCAACTTTCTCCCCCAAAGGACTCGAGGTGGTTTACATCATAAAACAATGGAAGAAAAGTGGAAGAACGTATTGATATCCACAGCAGCATGAGGCATCAGAGAGGAAAAGGGGTGAAACGATTTTAAAAAGCTGAATAATGCAGCCACACAACCATAAAGCTTGTTGGCACCGATAAAATAAGAAACACCACTCTCTCAATGAGGCATGGATAAATAAATGAAATCTTTGCCTAGCCAGAGAGAGAGAGAAGAGCACGCTACTATTCTGGAAGTTTCTGAACAAGGAATTCCCTAAGCGAGGTGCCACAAACTCCCAAGGCCGGCTTAATCACCACCAACTGGCTAAGTCCCAATGGATGAAGGATACAGCGTTGGGCCTTTGAAATACATCTTAGTGGTTAGGTGCACATTCCCTCTCGGTCTTCCCACCTTCTAGGATCCTCAGCCTTCCAACTGGAGCTTGAGTTCCTCAACTAATTTTTTTGCAAGCATTTTAGAAGAGGGGGGGGAAGGAGCTGTGAAGATGCCCGTGGCAATGCCGCTTCTCTCTCCAAAAGCCTGTAGTCGAACAAGATTGTTGAAGGAACAGCAGAACGCTGTGTGTGCCCCTTCGAACAAATGCTATTCCACATAGTCACGAAGGCACTAACAAGGCCAAGGCTATACCAAGGAATTAGTGCCCCTTATTTTATTATCACTGATGTGTGCTACGAATAAGAACTGGAACACTTTAAACAGTTCTGAGGGCATTTATACACGATCCCTAAACTCCGGGACAAATGGCTCCCAGCTCCGGAGCTTAAAAATGTTTCCCCACCAGCTCCGGAGTTTACAGGAAATTAAGTGCGACCACGCCCACTTTAGCGTGTCCCAGCGCACCTTTCAAGTACCTGCTCTCTGGAGGTGAAAATTCTTTGATATGATGTAACAATAGTGAGTGCGGGGCTCCCCTCACTTCTGTTTGTTGTTTTTTGGCTCCCGCCCCTTTAAGAGCTACTTAACAGACTGGAATGTTGCCGCGGCAAGAGCGAGAGGCAGAACGGAGGTGAGCCACGTCTCTTTTCTTCCTGTTTTTTCTCCCTCCCCTCACGCAGCCAGCAGCCAGGAGTGCGGAGGGGGTGGGAATGCAGGAACAGCAACAAACCCCTAAGATCTCTGGTCTGAATTTAAGTGGCCAGCGGATCTTAGGGGTGGTGTGAAAAGGCTCATAGAATGCCCAGTTACGATGGTGCGGTATCTCACATCCAGCATTTTGAACACCTGCAATGTTTTATTATTAATGTGAAGTTCTCATAATCTCAAAAGCACCTCCTAATGGAGGACATGCCCTGTTCTCTCTCTGCATTATATGCTGACTTTCCCATCCTCTTCTGTGAGGGGAATTGTAACAGATTTTCCTTTGTATTAGGAGGGAATGCAACCCCTCCTAATACAAAGAAACAGTGCACTACTTCCACTCAGGGGATGACAGCCATTTCTTATACACCTGGATCACTAACATATCCACAATTGCAGGTTATGCCGACCCAGCAACACAAAAACACACAATGACACTTTTCTCTTCAATAACGCGGGGGGCTGAGGTGCCAGATCTATGTGCAGTTCAAAATCTGTGTATAATTCTTATGCCTTCAAAAACTATAAACAGTTGATTCACATAAGCACACCTCTTCTGACCTGTGTTAGCCTCAAAATACGCCTAAGCACCTTCCCTGGCTGCCACACGAGGGCCAGCATGATAGGAGAGCTGACCAGCCTGGTCACCACAACATGCACCATCAACAGCAGGGACCTAGGTAAGCCTGAGACCCATCTTTCTCAGTTCCTGGAGACAAACAGCAGCATGGTATTTACTGAACATTTATTCATAGAGTTAATTGAAGCCTTCCGAATCCCACGTCTTTTTCCCTCCAGTTTAGTCACTGAAATTCTAAACTGTGCCTACATTTACATGCACCATTCTTCACAAAAATGTCTCATAACCCTTTCAAATGGGAGACCCTTGAGGTACGTTGTGTGTTTATGTCTTGGGAGGTGTTGAAATGTGATTTTCCTCAGGACTATCAGATCCAACAAGATTCTTTTCCATCCTTATGTAAGTTCAAAAGAATACACAGGCTGCGTGCAAAAATATGGCAAGACCAAAAAGAATCTCATGCACCTACACAAAAACAAAGGCAGCCAACGAGCATATGATTTCTACCCGCAATGTCACGTAGCAGCCTAGGCAACAAAGTGACAGCCCAAAAGCAGTCCTTGTTCTTGTTTTGTATACATCAACTCCACAAGGGCGGAGCTTGTCATGGAGGACAGAAAGAGCTATTATGATACATATTATAATAATTCCACTGGCACTCTGAAAGCAAATGCAGGGTTCCTTTGAACATCAATAAATAAACTCTAGCCACAGCACATGAGAATGGTCCCTTTAAGATGTACTCGGTCAGGGACTATGCCAAGCATGCATTTCTAATATCTGGGTGGGCAGACACACATGGAAATTTAAATTCTACGGAGAGGCAGAGAATGTGCTGCAGAAAACATTTCCATTTGGCAGTGTACAAAGTATGGACGTGTGGCTGACCTGGAGGGAGTGAAAGAATGCTCGGAGAGAGGGAGGCGTGGCCCTCTTGGATGTGAACCACGGTGTGGTGGTGGGTTGCCATGGTGGCAGGCGCACAACGAACCAATGAGGGCAGCATCCTAAGTTGTCTGACCACGGAGAATGGCCCTTTATGGGGATGGTACGTTCGCTCAGAAATTCCACACTAAACGCTACGATTCTGGCACAACATTAAGGAAAAGGATTAAATCCAGGGAGCAAAGGCATTTCAGACTTCCTGTTCTCAGTAGGGTTGGGCCAAGTTGGCCGCAAGACAACCCTCACCTCAACCCTGGACGTATTGTTTGTCAATGAGGCATTACGTTTCAGGGGTCAAAGGCTGCGGAGAGAGAGGCAGCTTCAAAAGGGTTCGAATATTTGCAAATGAGATATCCGCAGGGACCAGAAAAACAACAGCCAAGAGCAGAACTATTCCATCGATGGCCAGAAAGAAATGCTGTAGAAATTTGGCTTTATTTTTAGGGAAATGGTCCATCTCTCAGTTTTCACAGCTTCTCCCCCCCTCCAAAGGACAGTTGTCCTTTTCTAAACAGCTCTTTCCTAATGACACCCACAGTATCTTTCTGTATTTGAACTGCATCTCTATCAAAAGTCCATTTGGATATTTATCCATTTGTTTCTGTCTAGAAATCTGTTCCCGATCCTTAACTAAATCATAATGATTGTGTGTGGGGGTGGGTGGGTGGGTGGGGAAGGCACATAGTTGAAGCACATAAATATGTAACACAAATCAAGACCACTGTCCTATGACAATGCTGATTAAAAACATCAAAAAGGTCCAAGATTTTGATCCAGAACCAGCTCAAACACATGCAGCAGCATCTGGTGTACTCAGTCTCTGTCAAATAAAATAAGCTATTTCCCAATTGCTTCTTGGCTTTGACAAGTCCCCAGAGAATAGACATTGCATTGCTGGGAGGCAGCCACAGTAAATGACTTCTGTATGATGGTTTGGCTCAGCCTGAGGTGACAAACTATCGTCTCTATGGCGACCCACTTACTGGGTCTTATTGATTACAAAAAATGTGCCCCGCATGCATAAAACTAGCATGTCAAGGTAATTATTTTGTAACACAGATTTATATTTTTTAGCAACTTGGGCAGAATTTTATCACCTCAGTCAACACAAAGCCTATGTATCCTGAGTGTCCTGATGTGGCACCAGAAAGCGACAAGTTTGAATACAGACTGGATACCGAGAAATGGTCTAGTTTTGATCCATTCAGAAATTACCTCAGTAACGAGAAAGACAGTAGAGTAGCAGTCTTCTTTTTAGGAAACTTCCCCTCCTTTCCTGAAAATATCTATATCTTGTCCTTTATTTAAAGATCTCAGGTTATGGTGCACCCAAGAGCAGAAATTAAAACAGCTTCGTTTATTTGCTGTTTTTAGATCACACCATTTCTGCAGCGGTTCTCCTTTGTAACCTTTTATCTTCACAAGAACCCTATGAGGTAGGTTAGCATTAGTGGTTGGCCTCAAGGTCACTTCAGTGAATTTCATGGCTCAGTATTTATTTATTTATTTATTTATTTATTTATTTATTTATTACACTTGTATCCTGCCCATCTTCCGGATTGGAACTCTGGGCAGCTAACAATAAAACTAGACAATAAAAGACCAAACCATTCGCTCCTCCTCTGGCACTGTAAGCAATTCACCAGGGCACAACTCCATGGGTTTCCTGTTCATTTCCTAGCTCAATTCAAGGCACTGGTTGCCGCCACCTATAAAGTCCTAAACAGCTTAGGACATTGATGTCTTTCCTACAGAACAGCTGCTGGTCCAATCCACTCCTCCTACTCATTTTTGTTAAAATATGTAGCACCCACGGAGGCCTAAAAAGTTGACTCTAGGAGCATTTTCCAATATCCACTGCCCCCATGAAAGAAATTACCATTTGAGGTTTGCCAAGTGCCTGTCCTCCCAGTTAAAAAAAACAACTAAAAACAGAGCTATTTAAAGCTCCCATATGGTGTCCTTTACACCACTCTGTGTTTTAAATCTTTTCTATATGGTCTTTGGTAACCTATGCTGCATTTTATTGTTTTTACTGGAGTATTTACATGTGCATTACAGTACTTTCAATTTACTGGATTATTTGTATTTAGGTGCAGACTGCACTGTTAAAGGTTGGTATATAGGTTAACCTATATTGTAACCCTTGCTTGTAAAAATGCAAACATTCATGCTGCTGGCGGTAGCAAGCTCATTACCTTGACTGGCAGGTATGCAGATTACATCTTCTAACCTGTGACTCAGGACGGGTCACCTGCTGACAAGAGCTATCATTCACCAACATCATGGTCTTGTTAACTATCCTTGTGCACGAAACAATGGTTTTGCGTTCTCCTGAAAATGAAACAAAGAGGCGGAAGAATCATTCTAGAGCTGAGGGGGCCATTTTATTAAAACAGTTCCATATGGCTACATTCAAAGAGAACCTGATTTCAGATCAAAAGATGAAATCATGGCGCTCTATCACATACCATTGCTCTGGAGGTTCTTCCACTCCAGAAACAGCTACCTACACTAAAACCCTTCAAAGAAAAACACCATTGATAGATTTAACAACATAAATCTGCACACAATTTTTCATGTATCTTGAGTTCTCTTTGGCTCACTTTCAAAAATGCCTGCTTTTCACTGCCACATCCTGTGGATTTTGGGATTCCAAACACAAGTGCATCATGAAAAGCACTGAGTCTCCTTCCATCATTCAGCCACTGTAATGATATAGACGACCTCATTTTGGAAGCCCCTTAATAACCTTTACAATAAAAAGATACTCCTGTCATGGTGTTAGAGCTTCCCATGCCTACAGGCATGGTTTTCTCTCACAATTCTGCTGGATTTTCAAGAAATGTGTTGACCTTCAGTTCTGGAATACTTCAACCCAAGGGTTCAGAGTATGAGCCACATACACACCAGGGTCCTGATTCAGGCTTCTAGTGTCTTCATTTTTAAATATGTCAGGAAGCAGGGAGGGAAATGACCTCTTTACTAGAGGTGGCTTTGGAGACTTATTTGCCAGTCAAACAAGGTTGAAGGAAACTCACCAGAAAGGCCATACCACAGCCCCTCCATCTCCTGTGTGTGTGTGTGTGTGGGGGGTGTCAGCGCCTGACATTTTTATCTCGTCCAACATGCTGGGTGTTTGAGTCTTCCCCGAGCCCTCTGTGTGTGTGGGAACGGCTGTTGGTGTAAAACCATGGCAGCAAGTTTCAGCACAGCTGGACATCATGTTTCTGTTGAAGGAGGTCCCCCCTTACTCTCGAGAGTGCCTCAGTTTCCAAGTCACTCTTGGAAGTGAATTTGGCCAGCATGTTTTGTCAGCTGCCAACAGGAACAGCTCTCTTCTATTTTGTTTCTTCACCCTCAAAAAAATGGGGGAACAGGGCAGCTGTTCTTGGTGGATCCGGCCAGAGATCTGGCACTCGGAAGATGCCGACTGCTACTTCTGGGCTGTGGTCCCAGCATCAGGAAACACTTTGACTCCTGGGCCCATGCTCTGAACTGAAGCAAGGCAGATCCCCGTGTTCGACTTTTCTGTACGTTGCTAAACTCACCTTCAAGTATTATTCAGCGTTGAGTGGTTTTAATCTAAGTGGTTGGTTCTGGAGGCCCTACGGCAGGGAGGCCATGATAAACCAGCATTTGTACTCCATGACCTGAGGCCATCATCTTGCATGGCTTAGCAGCAGGGCCAACCAGCCCTACTACCTAGTGACCCATGTCCATTTTCTTGTATTTTACCACACATTGCCTCAAGAACATCCCTGGGTAGGCTGGATATAAATCTTCCAGGTGGACAGACAGGCCTCACCTCCTCCACATTGTACGCTACAGCCTTCCCATCCACTGTGCGTCCATATGTACAAGGCGTCTTGCTGATGTTCTGGTTCACTTCTGTTTTCAGCGGAGTAATTCACGGGGATGGTGTATTCATAATGGATGCCATAGTTCTGGTCATGGAATAGCAGCACCTGGTTGAGAGAGGAGGAGAGATGGTCTGTTATTGGGAGGAGCTGAGGAAGGATTTGTTGATGGAGTTTGTTGGTGATGGATCCAGTTCCCTACAGCAGATACAAGGCAGGACAGACATACAAGCAGAAGTCCAGGACATGGTCAGGAAGAAAAAGTCTTCCAGTTTACAGACCTTAGTTTGAAACTGGAGCCAACAACTCTTAAAGACTGAACGCTGTCACAAAATCTGCCAAGATCTGTCCTGAATATAGCACGGCTGCTTAAATGAACAAGTGAGTGAGTGAGCGAGCAAACAAACAAACAAACAAACAAACAAATAAAAAGGTTAGGGAAGGAAACCTGGTGCAACCTAAAAAGTTGGTCTTCATTTAGGGAAGACGAAGCTAGTGGTTTATATATTCATGGAAATTGAAATGCCAGGTCAGTTTTGGAGAACACACAGACACTTGTACGTGTGTTCTCCAAAGCTGCCCTCATATTTAAATCCTATCTATCTATCTATCTATCTATCTATCTATCTATCTATCTATCTATCTATCTATCTATCTATCTATCTATCTATCTATCTATCTATCTATCATCTCCTACTGGCTACGATAGATGGCCTGAGCTGCTGTTTGTGTCTTTGAGATCAGCCAATGAAGAGCAAAATTGCAAAAGGACTTCAGATTGCTTTGGGCATTGATTTTTTTTTAAAAAAGGAGCGGAAATGGTTCTCCAGTTTGAAATGGTTCAGGGCCAGCCATTTTGAGCAGACACAGACATGAGCATCAGAATTTCTTGTTAGGCTGCAGGGGATGCTGAGCTAGGAGTATAAAAACCAGCAGTTCTCCCTGCCTAACCCTCACTTTAAAGGAGTTGTCTATTATGGGGAGCAATAGACAACTACTTTTCCTTGGGAGGAAAGCAATGGCAAACCTAGGTAGCATCCTAAAGAGCAGAGACATCACTTTGCCAACTAAGGTCCAGATAGTCAAAGCTATGGTTTTTCCAGTAGTGATGTATGGAAGTGAGAGCTGGACTATGAAGAAGGCTGATCGCGGCAGAATTGATGCTTTTGAGCTGTGGTGCTGGATGAGAGTCTTGAGAGTCTCCTGGACTGCAAGGAGATCAAACCTATCCATCCTGAAAGAAATCAACCCCGAATGTTCACTGGAAGGACAGATTTTGAAGCTGAGGCTCCATTACTTTGGCCACCTCATGAGGAGAGAGGACCCCTTGGAAAAGTCCCTGATGTTGGGAAAGATTGAAGGCAAAAGGAAAAGAAGACAGCAGAGAATGAAATGCTTGGATGGTGTCATCGATGCAACCAATATGGATTTGACTCAACTCCGGGAGGCAGTGGAGGATAGGAAGGCCTGGCGAGCTCTGGTCCATGGGGTCACGAAGAGTCGGACAAGACTAAACAACAAAATTATGGGGCGCACATCACTTTTGAACCTAGAGTTGTTCACTTCTGACCATGGCCTGTCACTGTTAATAGATTCTGCTTGGCCTTTCAGAAATATGTTGAGAGCATAATGCAGGACTTGGCAACAATTGTCCTCCAGAGGTTTGTTTCTTTGTTTACTGAAGCTCCTCCAGTTCTCTACCATGTGAGCAGGGGAGAATCCGACCAAAAACAACAACAACAACAAAAAAACTCTGTGGAACGACAACTGCTCTCCCTCAGTTCAAGCTCGAGTGACAGACTATTCCGAGTGCCAATCTGAGAACTTGCCTAAGAATTAATAAGAAAATACACATCATTTCAACTCCTCCTTCCCCTCACCAACCTCCATTTCCTTGCTCAAATGATTTGTTGCTGGTCACTCAATGAAAATCAAACACGACTGCAAGAAACATGAAGTGCACCAAGTTTACTCTTGGAGCAGCTTGTTAAAATTAATGACTCCGGTGCTGAACTAAGATGCCATGGATTAAAAGCGCACAAATTCCAGGTGTACCGGAAGGTGTACTAGAACTGGGTGCAGGTTGGAACAAAGATTTGTTGGAAGGCCAAGTGGGGGGAGGTGGGCAGACAGGTGACACTGTATCTCCTTGCAGTGAAATGGGGCGTGAGATTATTGAAATTGCCAGAGGGAGCAAGGAGTCCACTGCACACGACAAAACCCAAGCAAATATGGTAATGTGTTGCCTGATGAGTGGTAGAGAATGGTGCCAGGTAGAACCAGCCTGACCCTTGGACAACTTGAGGCATCTGCAGCTGCTTAGACCTCATGACACCACACAGAATAGATAAAATAAAAAAGTGGGCTTTAACAACTTCTACAAGAAAAGGGCTGCAGATAATCTCCCATTCCGTCTCATACACACAGTAAAATTATTCTTCAGCATTCATTCTGCCTCTTTTTTATTCATCAGTTTGTTCAAAAGGTTTATATACCACCCAACTGGATGAGCCAATAGGTACAGCTTTACAATTATAATTCGTTATAAGAATATAATTACAATTATTACTCTTTGTCATATCGTGAGCCACCCTGGGTAATCTTATTGGAAGGCAGCCTATGGATAAAACAAATAGTAATTACAAAAACAAACAAAACTTAGAAACGAATAATTATAAGAGAAATTTTCTAATTAAAACCATATATCTTTTAACAAAAACAATTTGATGAGACAAAACAAAAACAATTTTTAAAAATAAGTGTGTTCAAACAGCAGAACGTTTTTAAAATCATCAATAAAATTGAATCAGCAAAATCAAGGATGAAGATCAAGAATTGAATGTCAGCGGGAAAAGGAAGATCTTGCCTTAACAACATAAGGATCAAACCATACATTAAGGGGAAATGGTATATCCTGCTATTGCAACATTTTAACTGGAGGCAACAACTCCTCCAGATAACATACAGCGGTGGTCCCCAACCCCCGGTCCGTGGACCGGTGCCGGTCCGTGGACCGGTCGGCACCGGGCCGCCTGGGGAGGCCGGGGAGGCTCCTCCCCTTTTCCTCCGCCGCCCTCCTCCTCCTCCTCTTCTCTCCCGCGGGCGGCCGGTGGAGGAGGAAGGCTGGAGGAAGGCTGGAGGAACGCAGGAGGAGCTGCCGCCTCCCTCCTCTGCCCTCCTCCTCCTCGCCCTCCACCACCACCAGCAGCAGCAGCAGCCACAGCAGCGGCAGCGCGTCCTCCTCCTCCTCCTAGGAGCAGCAGCAGCAGCAGCGAGGCAATTGCGGAGGGGTGGCGGCGGCGGCGGCGGGACGGGGCGATTGCAGCAGCAGCCACCACCACCCCACAATCGCCCCCCCGCCGCCGCCGCAATCGCCCCCATCCCGCCGCCGCCGCCGCCACCCCTCCGCAATTGCCCTCGCTGCTGCTGCTGCTGCTCCTTCGGCGGCGGCGGCAGGAGGAGGAGGAGGAGGAGGAACCGGAGCAGGAGCATTGCGGGTCTCGCTCCTGGCGCCGCGCTTGCTCCTGCTCCTGCTGCCGCCGCTGCCGTGGGCCTCCTCCTCCGCCGGGAAAAGCGCTGCTGGCGCCCCGCTCGCTTTCCCCGGCGGAGGAGGAGGCCCACGGCGGCGGCGGCGGCAGCAGGAGCAAGCGGGGCGCCAGCAGCGAGACCCACGCACGGCACCCGCCCGGCCGCGCCGGGAAGCGCGCCCTCGCGGCACCGACGAGCCGCCGCCGCCTCCTCCTGCTCCTGCTCCGGTTCCTCCTCCTCCTCCTCCTCCTCCTGCCGCCGCCGAAGGAGCAGCAGTGAGGGCAATTGCAGAGGGGTGGTGGTGGCGGCGGCGGGACGGGGCGATTGCGGCGGCGGGAGGGCGGTGCGGGGGGTGGCTGCTGCTGCTCCTCCGGCGGCGGTGGCGGGGGAGGAGGAGGAGGAGGAGGAGGAACAGGAGCAGGAGGAGGAGGCGGCGGCTCGTTGGTGCCGCGAGGGCGCTTCCCGGTGCGGCCGGGCGGGTGCTGCGTGCGGGGCGCCGGGGCCAGGAGCCGCGCGCGGGTCTCGCTGCTGGCGCCCCCTCGCTTTCCCGGCGGAGGAGGAGGCCCACGGCGGCGGCGGCGGCGGCGGCAGCAGGAGCAAGCGGGGCGCCAGCAGCGAGACCCACGCGCGACTCCCGGTGCCGTAGGAGGAGGCGGGGGCCCGCCTGCCCAGGAGCCCCGGGTTCCCCCCCACCCCGCCCGTGTGTGGGGGGGGAGTGGCACCCCCGACGCCCCAAGCCGGTGAGTGCCGCCGCCGGTCTCGTGCCTCCCCCTCCTCCTTCCCTCCCATCATTTGCTTTCACCCCCCCTTTTGCCTCCCCGCCGGACCCCCCTTTCGCATTCTCCCCCCCTCCCCACCCCCACCCCCGGGCCACAGAAAATTTTTAAAAAATTTCCCGGTCCGCGGGGACAAAAAGGTTGGGGAGCACTGACATACAGGCTTGGAAATGAAGCCAATGGTTGGTTCCCCTGTCCCACGACTAGTCCTGAAACAAACGCATACTAAATTATGCAAAATGTAGTATGTGGAAATCTCAAGACAATCAAACACTGTCTTTTAGTAGAGCCTTAAGACTCTTCTGAACTCTACCTGCTACTCAAGAGGATGCAGAGCAGAATTTTTTCCTGGGGAAGGGGGCACGACTGAGGAGTTTCTCTATGCCATTGTGGATAGTAGGAAATGACCTTCACGGTCTGGCAGGAAGTGGAAGAGAGCAGGTCCTTCCACAAGTAGAGAGGCTCCAAGTCATTTCATGCTTGGCAAATTGGAACCAACACTTCGGACCTGTCCCCAAAACTGTCTGCTACTGTGTGCAACTGATACGGCAACAGGACAAAGCGTTTGAACAAGCCATTCCAGCCCGTGGCATCTTTTGCATCAACTCACATTTCCAGACCATAACGACGCAATACAAGAACCAGACAGGTGGTTAGGTGTGCGTGGATCATGGCCGCCAAATGGTCTTTGCCCAGCTACGGGCAGAGCTGCATTATCAGGCCAAGATGATGCAATGGACTTGCCCTTTCCAAAAAACAAACAAACAAACAAACACAAAAAACAACAAAAAAACAACAACAAAAAACAAGGGTGATAAAGGAGACTATGGCAGATGCAAGGTGGTGTTTTTCCCTGCCCAGAAGAAGAGTCGACCGCCATCTCGTCAACAGTGCACAAATGTTACTGTCACCCCCAATGAACTCAAATATATAGAATTCAAAATCCCTGCCTATTTTGTGTCCTTCCATTTTACCCTGATAAAGGTATCGGCCACCTGGGGAGTTTGGATTACTCCTGTGGATCAAGAGATTCATCTTATTTTTTCTTAATCCAGGCCACTGAGACTTTTTTGGTTCCATTTCAAGATGTGAACATTACAGATCTACAATGACCACTGCACAATATGAAGTGGGACGACAAAGTACAAAGCTTGCTTCTACCTTTGCACATTTCTGGTCTAACTTTTATATCTGAGTCTCTGGTGAGAAGGATCTTTAAACGGCCGCTTTTGACTCGGGACTAGCCTTCTGTTCCCAGAAACAGCCATCCGTTTGCTCCCCAGGAATTTGGGAATCAAAGCGGCATGATGGGCGCATTACTCCGCATTTTGAGATTTTGTAGGGAGTGGGGGGAGTGGGAGAACCTTCCTGCCTTCTGTTAATAATAATATTGGGTAATATGCTGAGCTGGCACAATGGACAAGGAAGGACAACAATAAAACTTTCACCCACTGTGAAAAGCCCTGCTCTGCTCCATTTCGGCCATTTTGTTGCATGCATGAGTAAGGGTGAAAGCCAAGTCAGAGCACAACATGGCCTGAAGCAGCTTCAGTGAGCCGAAGGAACAAAATTCAAAACCGCCTTTGTGAATGTGTGGTGCGCATTGGTGGATATTCTCAGTTGTGCCTTAAGGCCTGGAGTCTTTCATTAACATAGACCACTATATTAAAAAAATACAAAAACATCAGAAATGTGGATTTCTGCAGGAATGCAAAGAACCTGATCAATGAATAAGTAATGATTAAGTGAAACCCGCAAAGACAGAAATTTTAAAACACAAAAATCTCTGGAAGTTGCCATATGTCCAGCTCATAACAGAGGAAATAAGAAGTGCAGATTGTTACAGCTGATTATTCAAGAAAAACTAGCTAGAAAAGTAAAAGAATGAGAACAATTTGTTGGTTGAGGCTGGTCTGGATGCAAAAAAGCCTAAGAGTGGCATCACATTTCACTTCACCAAGGTAATGCAAGAGGAGGAAGAGTCGTGTTGTACATTTTGAGGGTATTTTAGCCAGACATGCTTTCTATTTTGGTGGGAGCTTTGGCAGACAACTTTTCCACCAAACACTTCTCATCCTGGCATTCTGCTGAAAGCTGATTTACCACAGGCAATTGTGGTAAATCAGGGCAGGTCAAGAAAGGTGTTTCATTAAATTTTGTTGTGTCAAATTTCCATCACATTCCATAACCAAGTGACGCCACCTAAATGTTAGAAAAATGAGAGAAGACAAGTGCGCAACACGTATTGTGGTATTAAAGGCAGTAAATCTTCAAGTCATACAAAGTCTGAAAAGTGACATCCATTGCATCTTGAGTGATCTTGCAAGGCATCCTGGAACACAAACCTGTCCTGCGTAGAACTGTCTTTGGATAATCTTGTGAACTAAAGGCCATGTATTACATTTTTTCTTTTCTCACAATGGGATTTCCTCAGAGAAAAGTATCTCAGGAAACAGGCTAAAAAAATTAAGCCCGTGTTTATCCACCATGGCCCTATCACAAAAGGAAGTGTGTGAAAAGCAAGACAGATTGGTGAAACAAACCATGCACTCTACTACATGGACATAATTCACCACTGGAGGGAGCACCTCTTCTAAGAACATGCTATGCAAGTCATCTGGTTAGATTCCCTGCAAGGTGCTTGAGATTTACTGCTTTGGCCTCAGAGCTTCTCCCATGTAGACAAGAAGAAGGGGGTGCGTGGAAGCAGAAGGAATATTCTGGATTGGCCTAGGCCCTAGACCCTGGGTGTGTTTGCCCGTTCCCGGTCAACAGAACGGGGCCTTCTGTTTGCTGCCAGTTGCCAGACTTCTGTTCCAGCAGAAGTTGTCAGAGATTACAAGTGGCACTTGAATGGTCCGAATGAAAATCTGGTAGAGACACTCATGGGTCCCGGCTTGGTACTTATTTATGTATAGCTGTCCATTTTAAGGCTGGGACTGAAATGATGGCGCAGATATGGCTGGGTTGACAGAGAGTCACTCGAACCAATATCTACTCTGGTTTTTCCCTGTTTTGGTGGGAGCTTTGGCAGACAACTTTTCCACCAAACACTGCTCATCCAGGCTTCTTTTTCTCTTTTTTCTTTTTTAGATCTGCTGAAATAACCTGCCTCCATGAAGACATTGGGCCAGATAACCCTTGAGGCCCTGGCAGTCCTTGCAGGACCTATCGATTCTTTCCTTTCCTTTCCTTTCCCCCTTTTAATCTGTACAAAAACAGACAAATCTCTTTTCCAAGATTGGGGGAGAAAATAAGAGACACATCTGTAGCTACAGAGGGAGCTTTATGAGTCTGAGCCGCCAGCCAAAGCGAAGACAAACCAGACAATCGGTGATCGTTTTAAAGCTTTTTGCAGGATCCAAAAGGCTCGGCCCGTGCCAGCACAAAAGACGCGAAGAACCAAGCCTGCCCCTTTCTTGAAGCAAGGGAGATGCTGGTGACTTCTTTGTACTCCACGAAAGGAGCCAACCCATTTGGAAGCCTCTCAGGGACTGGGATGGGTTTAGTTCCCCATTGCCAAGTGGAGGTCTGAAGCAGACCTAGCTACACAAACACTCATTTATCCAAGAAACATACTTACAATCATGCATCTGGAGAAATGCCTTTAGTGGTGTGTGTGTGTGTTTTTTTTAAGGCTAGCTCCTGCTAAAGAAAAAAGCGAACAAGATCCTTATTATCTCAACTTGGGAACAAGACTGGAGCATCGAACAAGTCATATGAAATCAATTTTACGCAGTTCCTCAGCCATATCCCCTCCCCCTTATTCGACAAGTGTTTTCCAATAGATGACTGGGCCGTTAGTGCTTGATCACTCAACATCTGTTGTAGAATTGTTTTGAAAATCCCAGTGTTCTGCCACCCCCAAACATACAAACACCCTCACCAAACTTTATGAAGTTTCTGAATGAAAACGCCAGTGATAGGGAGGTACCTGGGGCAGAATAAGGCATCAGCCAGAGAGGGAGAGATATTGGGCAACAGCGCCGCCACTACTGCAAACGCACCACCACTCAATTCCCTTCCCCTGGCTTGCCTCCAGAACGCTCCACTGCCCTGTTACTACTCTTCAGAGATCATGGAGGGTGCCAACCAATCTGCAGCAGTGAAGTAACATTCAACTCACATCCTGCTCTGCTTCCGGACATAGAACAATTAAAGGCACCATCTTCACCTTAGGGCCTTTTCACACGACCCCTAAGATCTGCTGGCCACTTAAATTCGGACCAGAGATCTTAGGGGTTTGTCGCTGTTCCTGCGTTCCCACCCCCTCCGCACTCCTGGCTGCTGGCTGCGTGAGGGGAGGGAGAAAAAAAGGAAGAAAAGAATGCCGCTCACCTCCGTTCTGCCATCTCGCTTTGCTCCCGGCACTGCATTCAGATCTCTTAAAGGGGCGGGGGGGGCAAAAAAATAACAAACAGAAGCAAGGAGAGCTGGGCAGTCACTACGTTATATCCACATCAGGAATTTTCACCTTCAGAGACCAAGTGCGCTGGGTCGCGCTAAAGTGGGCGGGGTCGTACTTAATTATCTGTAAACTCCGGAGCTGGTGGGGAAACAATTTTAAGCTCCGGAGCTGGGAGCCATTTGCGGCGGAGTTTAGGGGTCGTGTACAAAGGGCCTTAGTTCGGCTCCATACTGATGTTGTATATTTTTAGAGAATATTAAGGTCTATATTTTAATGCTATGTTTGTATATTGTATATTTTTGATCACTGGAATGTGCTCTGGTGTTGAGTGCAATACTATTTATTTATTTATTTATTTATTTATTTATTTATTTATTTATTTATTTATTTATTTATTTATTGATGATGATGATGATGATGATGATCATCATCATCATCATCATTGAGAGTGAAGGAATTGAAATGCCAAATGGACAAGCTATTAAGTATCATCAGTCTGAAGCCTATAAATATCTGGGCATACTGCAATTAGATAATATCAAGCATGGTCAAGTGAAAAATATGGTCAGTAAAGAATATATCCAAAGGGTCAGAAAAGTATTAAAAAGTAAGCTGAATGGTGGTAACACCATCAAGGCCATTGATAGCTGGGCCATACTGGTCATCAGGTATACCGCTGGCATTATAAACTGGACTCAGACGGAGCTAGATAGTCTAGATAGGAAAACAAGAAAACTTATGACCATTCACTATGCATTACATCCACGCAGTGATGTTGACAGGCTGTATTTGCCAAGAAAATTAGGTGGTAGAGGTCTTCTGCAAGTGAAGCAGACAGTTCAAGAAGAGAAGCATGCATTGGCAGATTATGTAAAAAAATAGTACAGAGCCAGCATTATTGGAGGTTAAGAACAGGGAGGTGTTTAAAGTAAAGCAAACAAAGGGTCAATACAAGAAAACAACATTGCAAATACGAGCTGATAGCTGGCATAATAAAGTAGTGCATGGGCAGTTCCTTGAAAAAGTCAAAGGAAAAGTAGATGGGGAAAAGAACTGGTTATGGCTTACCAATGGAACACTGAAAAAAGAAACAGAAGATCTGATTTTTGCAGCTCAAAAACAAGCTATAAGAACAAATGCAGTTGAGGCTAGAACAGAAAAATCAGCCGAGTCTCCCACATGTAGACTCTGCAAAGAGGCAGATGAAACTATCGACCATATATTGAGTTGTTGCAAGAAAATTGTTCAGACTGATTACAAAACAGCATCATAATGTAGTGGCTCAAATGGTCCACTGGAATTTGTGTCAGAACTATCATCTGCCCATAGCAAAGAACTGGTGGGATCATAAGCCTGAAAAATTGACTGAAAATGAGCATGCAAAATTACTTTGGGACTTCTGAATACAGACAGACAGGGTTTTGGAGCCTAATACCCTGGATATTGTGATTGTGGAGAAGAAAAAAGTGTGGATCACTGATGTTGCTATACCAGGTGATAGTAGAGTCACTGAGAAACAACTTGAAAAAATTACCCGATATCAGGATCTGAAAATTGAACTTCAGAGACTCTGGCATAAACCGGTACAGGTGGTCCCAGTGGTAATCGGCACACTGGGTGAAGTGCCCAAAGAGCTAAGCAAGTATTTGGAAGAAATTGGAGTTGACAAAGTCACCATCAGTCAGATGCAGAAAGCCGCCTTACTGAGATCTGCTCGCATAATTCGTCGATACATCACTGAGTCCTAAACGCTTGGGAAGCGTTCGACTAGTGATTGGTAATACAAAATCCAGCGTAGATAGCTGTGTGCTTAATAATAATAATAATAATAATAATAATAATAATAATAATAATAATAATAATAATAATAATAATAATAATAATAATAATAATAAAATATGTTCAGTGTGAGCAGACATCGCCTTCACTTAGTATATGCTTTTCCCACACCTCTGTATTTTGCATTGCACTGTAGGTGCTTCGCCGTGTGGTTAGTCATTGGAAAGAAAACATGTCCTCAACTTGCAAGTTTTATTGTTGAAGAATGTATCTATAAGGGAATGGTGCTGTAGGAAGAAAAGGGATAACCAAAATGAATACATAGGCTCCTAATTTCAGGTTTGATTCTCAGAAAGCAAATTGTCATGAGGCAGCCTAGAGATGCAAATTCTCAGGTGTCTTGTCCTTGCAGGTGAGTATGACAAACTGCATCTCAACATGAGAAGAAAGCACGGATGAAAAGGGTATTTTGCACAAATTCAGGCTTTACTATCAGCCCCTTGGCAAAAGCAACAACGCCTGTTCAAAATGACAACAGCTGAAGCTTTACTGAAGGAACCGATCAGGATCTGAAATCTCAGAGAAAATTTCGTGGCTGTTTGTCAGCTGTAACATTCAGCCACTGTTTGGTAGTTTTTGTGTGTGTGTGTGTGTGTGTGTGTGTGTGTGTGTGTGTGTGCGCGTGCGTGTGTGCGCGTGTGTGCGTGCGCGTGTGTGCGTGTGTGCGTGCACGTGTGTGCGCACGCGTGCGTATGTGTGTGGCCTGCATATTGTAATTAAAACTGTAAACCTCCCAGAGACTACTTGAAGGGATATAGGGTGGTCTATACGCAGACCACTTTGCTTTGTGTGTGTGCGCGCACACAAGTACAGATGTTCTGCTTCTCAAAGGAGAATACAACTTTGCATAGGCCATTTGCAGACATAATGGAAACCCTGACGAGAACAAAGAGAAAGCCTCACCCTCAGTCTCAACTAGAGGTCAGAAACTGCACCGGGAGTGAAAACTCCCTATTGAAGCATCGCTGGCAACAAGGCAGCCTCCATCGGTGAGCATCAGGAGCTGGGCGGGTATTTTCCACCTTTCCTGGCAGGCCAGATGCCCTGAAAGACAACCTGGTGGGCATCATCTCCTCCAGCGGTGGGCAGGTACAGGAGAGAGTGGTGGCCTTCTCTGTTCCTTGTAACATGGAGGCTGAACACGCTTGGCGAGCTCATTCACATGTGAGTACCTGACTTAGAGGAACTAAACCAAGGCCATCAACTGAGGTACGACCCAGGATTTGATTTCAGGTCTCCCTATGTGCAACTCCGATATTCTACCCACAACAATACACCATGTTTGTTTGTTCTGGGAGTAGATCTGTCCACCTCTCAAACCAATACATCCATCGCCCTCACAATCAAGGAAGGAAAAGAAAGCGGTAGATGCAAAAATACAAAACTTGGCTCTGTATTGCAGAAAGGCAAAGATATTCCATTACCATCAAGTGAAGGGGTATTTTAGTCGGTCCTTTGGCTGAGATTTTCTCCCACAGGCCTCTCCGAACATACCGAACAACAGTCCCTGCGATCTGAAATTCACCAGGAAGTTCAATTTTCCAGTCACTATTAATGGATTTCTTAGTGGAATCTTTCAAAGCTGGAAAGAATAAGACAGCATGAGGTGAAACAGGAAGCCATTTCAACATCAGAGGCAGAGAATGTGATCCATGGTCTACACTTGTTAAGGCTGCCAAATCTATGGGGATACATACAGTAGTCTGTGACTACTGTCCTGTTTTGCATACTACATAGCTGGATGCCTGGTGTTCAACTGCGATGCATCAGTCACCAACAAGGCTTGTAGTAACTGGGGCTTGCCTTAGGTCTGATGCTCATTATGAAATTATGGCAAAACGGATGAGAGATTTATTGCACTGAAATCAATGCCAAGATTGTCTGAAGCAATTAAAGAGGAGGTGCTTCCCATCAGAAACATTACATACAACTGCAAAATAGTAAATTTGCTGCCTTTTTATGATACCTACAAGCTGCTGCCAAAAATTGCCCCACTTGACAGAATGATAGGGCCAGCTTTGCCTTCCAGTGTAGAAAAAAGAGATACATGGGTACAGCCTCAAATCATAAAAAGGATAGAGAGTCTTAAATTCAAGAAATGGTCAAAACCTATAAAGTTCGTTAGAAGTTGGAAGGTGAAGACAATTTACAATTCTCCCATGGCAATATATTTTGTTAAACTGACGAGCAGTAGATTTAAGATTAACTCTCAGAATCTCCTTCCACAAGATAGGATGGTTTTTAGCTTTAGCTTTTTAGCTAAAGTAGAGTTAAGACAATACATGGAACACAGACCTAACAAATGGCTATTAACGATAAGAGCTAAACTGATGTTGAACAGTATCATACCACTGAAAACCAATGCCAGGAAGGAACACAAAGAGAAAGGGATTTGGTTGGACTCAGGTGTATAACAAGAGATGTTGTAGAATATATCTAGTAGGCCTGATCCAGTATAGCTTTTCTAATATTTCTTCCAATCTCACAAAATTAATCATGCTATCTAAACAACTGATTTTGGAAGAACCCCAGATGGTGTGATTTTGTTTAACTTCCTTCAGCTAATGGTGGACACTTAACAAGGTGCTGAGACACACCTCCATTGTATGCCTGGTTACTCACTCCTGCCCCAGTACCTTGACAAATAGTCACAATTAGCCACTGCCCGTTTCACAAATTGCACAAATGTCAACAGGATTCTGGCCCTTAAATTTTGTGCAAAATATGAGGGGAATTTGTGCAAAGCTTACCCCTCCCCCAAGTTGGTACAATCTGTCTCCACCCCTAAATCTCTTTCATAACCAACTTGTCTTAAGATCTTTTCTCCTCCTGGACAGGAACCAACACCATCAGTCTGCTTCATGCTTGCATCAGCTCATGTCTTTCGCTTCACTCAGATTCCTTCCAATTCACTTCCTGGCTTAAGGATACGACAAATTGCAAAGCATTTCCTGTTCAAGGTGGTTTGCAGAAAGCAACCAAGCCAGGCAGCGTGGGTTGATGAACGTAGGTGGAAAGGAACGGCTCCCAAGCAAATGGAACATCAACTCATTTCCAAAATACCCTACCAGTTTCACGGCAGAAACAAGACCTTGGCCAAAACTTTGAAAATGCGATTAGCTCCAGCCATCACAACGAGGTTAAACGCAGCTATGTCGGCACAGCCTTCAGGACTTATTAAAGTTACAGTGGCAGGAAACTGTAAGCTCTTTGATCTCTCAGCTATCCTACTGGGTACTTGCCTGTATTTTGCTGCAGGGGTTTGACAATAAAAGCATTTGACCTCGTGGTCAGAGGTAGTCGTAAATTCCAGAGTATACAAAAATCTTTCGACAACAGAACTTCTTCACCCATGAACTGCTGCCCACACAGTATGGTGAAGCAATTCTCTTGTGCTTCTGGCATGCCCCACCTCTGCCCTGGGTCTGTGCTGAGGCACAGCTGCACATCTTGTGACCCTCACCACCACTGCAGCACAGACAGCCATTTTTGCAATGATGGAACCAACGAAGGGCCACAAGGGACTACTGTGGGGTTTCCAGGCAAATTACATTCACAATCCCTAGGCAGCTTCAACTAGGGCTTCTATAAGATTTCTTAAGAACACCAGTATTTTCCATGTGACTTTCCACCCCTCATAATGGATTTTTCTTTTTATTTTTGCATGCTCTTGGTAGCTTTAATGTTACCTTTTAATGTTCTAAGATGCCTCTTCTAATTCCCTGTTCTTAACTTGACTATGTCTTAAATGTCCCAGGCTGTATATTGTCCCTTATTATTGTAAGCCACCTTGGGTTCTTTTCCAAGGTGAAAGGTGGGGTAAAAATATTCAAAATAAATAAATAAATAAATAAAACAAGTGGGAGGAGAGAGTTGAACAAGTCGAGGTCAACGTCTGCTCCAGGGATACCTGTATGTTGCTCTTATATTTGTAAGACTCTTTGTTGTGAAAAAATGTATCAAGATATGATCACCTTTAAAAACATACAAAAGGATTTATCCCTCTGATATGCATGTTTCATCAACAGCCACACAAAACCAGTGAGCCTTGTTAGCTCAAAGGGAAAGAGGCAACAGAATATCTTGAATATAAGAACATAAGAAGAGCCATGCTGGATCAGGCCAAAATCCCATCTAGTCCAGCTTCCTGTATCTCACAGTGGGCCCACCAGATGCGTTTGGGAGCGCATGAGACTAGAGATCTGTCTCCTGACACCACTCTCCTGCATCTGGCCCTTGAAGTACCCTGGTTTTAAGCCTGGAGATGACACATCTCCATCATGGTTTGTAACCTGTGATGGGCTTTTCCTCCAGGAATCTGTCCAATCCCCTTTTGAAGGCATCCAGGCCAGATGCCATCACCACATCCTGTGGTAGGGTGTTCCACAGACTAACAACGACACAGACTAACAGCTAACAGACTAACAGCTAACAGACTAATGAACTAATTCTTGCCTTCAGTCCTGGCAACATCTACAGCTCTTCAAAATCAGTTCTGCAAGCTTAATGTTGGAACTAGCTGTCTGTACAAGTGACTGGGGTGGTCATCCCCCCTCTTAAATCCCCTCTAATTTGAAGAACAGCTGTCTTCTCCCTTTTCATTACGGTGCCATTTCACCCTTAAAATCAATACCTTTCCATTGGCCTGGCGATCGGTTGCACATCATGAAAAGAGATAAGAGTTGTAGGGTTCTAGAAGAGGTCTCCTACATAGAAGAGGTGTGTTTTCCAATTTTCAGCCTGGTGTCACTGTCTTCGATCACTGAGCCACAAGCCATGATGACTGGAGAGTTATGGAATTTGCCATGTGCAAGAGAAGGGGTGGCTGGGTGTGTTTCTAAGCTCTATTGGTTCTGCTGACAGTAGCTACATGAATGAGACTACAAATGAATGGACAGATCTGTGGATGTTCACGCAGCCATTTCAGGCTGATGCATGGAGCCGAGAAACAGAAGACAGCCAGCTGGGTCAGCATTTGAGTCATGGACAGGCAGCACAAATCCTTTTCAGCTACAGAATGGAGAGGAGACTGTGCCCAATGCAGAGATGTGCTGCTCTTTTTATATTATGTCTGTCTTCACCTCAAGTGACATTTGGCAAACTTCAGCTGGCAGTAAGCATCCAAATTAACCCAACCAAAGCAAATAAAAGTGTTGGCTTCCGAAGGCATCAAGCTTGGTGTGCTACAGAACACTGGCACCCATTGTTTCCCCAAGCTTTGCTATGTCCAGTTCTTTAGAGTAGGCGTAATTTTACTCTAAGTAATGGAGGCTGCCATGTACAGTCAGTAGAAGTGAACGCAGTAGCAGACAAGAGAGCAAAGAATGGCACATTGTAATCTTGGGTCTGAACTTCATGACAGTTAGAGCTATTCGGCAGTGGAATATGCTGCCACGGAGGGTGGTTGAGTCTCCTTCTTTGGAGGTTTTTAAGCTTAGAGGCTTCCAACTCTATGATTCTATGATTCTATGATTCAGTCTTCAGGAGGAGATCACCGTGGAAAATGTGGACATTCAGCATTAAGGCAAACTGCAGGGCATCTAAGCTTCTTTCGTTTAGAGAAGACACGTTTCTAGCCCCTATGCTTTTAAGCCCACAAGCCTAGTAAACTCACAACATGCACAGTTACCATTTCTGATCACTAAAGGCTCCTTGCCTTTCCCAAACAGAGCAAAAGAAACTGATACCTAGATTTGCCTGAGTTGTTCAAGATGAATTAGTTGCTCCAGTAGCATGCATTAAACAGATCTGACCATAAGGATACAAACCTTAATTTATAGCCCATTTGGATTACTCTCTCTGTGTGTGTGTGTGTGTGTGTGCGTGCGTGTGCGTGTGTGTGTGTGTGTGCGCGCACGCGTGCATGCGTGCGTGTGGGTTGTGTCGTTACAGTCATGACCCTTTGTGACTCCATGTCCATGGAGTTTTCTTGGCAGGAATACTGGAGTAGCTTGCCACCTCCTACTCCAGGCACCTACAGCACCCTAGTGATCTCCCATCCAAGTACTAACCAGGGCTGACCCTGCTTAGCTTCCAAAATCAGGCAAGATCAGATGTGCTTAGGGCATATAGGCAGCTTTGTATTACTCTACGACAAACTAAATAGGTCAAGCCTTCAAAAAGTGTTCAACAGCCTTGGCTGGACCGGAATGCTGTGTCCACATTGTTGACCAGGACTGGGAGCCCACGATTCCTTTGTTACAACAGTCTCACTGGCTACAGTGTGGATCAGGTCCTTGGCCCTATTCTAAGTGATGGTGGTGCCCTATGAGCTAAGCCCTATACTACTGAGCATCGGTTTGAAAAGACACCAGGTTAGTCAGGTTGCATTCGGTAAAAGGCAGGTAAATGCTGGCTAGCGTTTAAACCACTGGACTGTAAGAAGATAGGTATATCATGTTTCTGGTAGCACACAAGACAATACACAGGTTCCAGATATAATCATAATTATGGTCATGACAATCAGAAGGAGAAGAACAGCTATTGCTGTGTTTTATATCCACACACCCTTTACCCAGTATTTTTCAGCCTTCCAAAATGGCCTTAGAATGAGCGTTGTAACAGGAATGGCTTTTGGCAACAGATATTACTTTTCCCCAAAGCTCCTACAGGCTAGAAGGAAAAAAAAGGGGGAGTCCATGTTAAGTGCGGAGTCAAGAAATTTCTATTTCTGTTTTACCAAGAAAACTGTGGGCTGGCTTATCCTCCATCACACGGATCCGTCGCGCCCCAGCGGGAATAACAGTTGCTTCAATATAGCCTGTGGCAAAAAAAGAGAGAAACGTGGGTTGGAGTACCTCAAAAAGGAAATTACTTTAATGAGAAACAAACTCCTTAATTTGGCATACAGATACTGTATTATGCTATATTACAAACAAATTCCGTTATCACTTTGAAATGTTGTGGCATATGCCTGCTTCATTATTGTGAACCTGGGGAGGAGGAAGAAAATTCTTATCTAGGCACTTTAAATATGCTTCTCTGATTTTAGCTGAACTATGATGAAGTAAAGCCTGTATATGCACTTTATGTTGATATTTACATGGCCAGAGCATGTAAGCTCAGCAGTTGCGGTAGATATAGTTTTTTGGGAGAGTCAACCATAGGCTCATGGTTGACTCAGCCTTCCATCCTTCTGAGGTTGGTAAAATGAGTACCCAGCTTGCTGGGGGGCGGGGGCGGGCGGGAATGTGTAGCATGCATACTGTAATTAAAACTGGTAAACTGCCCAGAGACTACTTGAAGTGGTATGGGGTGGTATATAAGCAGACCAGTTGCTTTGCTTTGTTTTTTTAAGTGTTCTGAATCAACAACCCATGTGAACACAGGCATGGAACTTGACACCTCCCTACTTGGACCACTTGCAGGTGCTTTTTTTGTTTGCAGGACCCTCTGCTTCACATATCTTTTGCTCTCCATATAATAAGGACTTACTTAATATCCTTTTTTATGTTAAGGTGCCCCTGAACTCTCTCCCAGGCTGATTGAGCCACTCTCCTGATATTGCATGGTGCCAGGGTGCTTCTGCTCCTCTGACTCTGACTCGAGGAGGCCGGACAGGGACTGTCCTTCAAAGCCAATGAGTGGTCAGCTGCTAGAGGAGCTGGGGACAGCCTGGCTGGGCTCCTAGCCAGATTGGCACACTGCCAGAGCGGAAGGACCCTGGTGGCCTGCAATGTCAGATAAGGGACCCAGCCATCCCGGGGGAGGTAGAAGGGGGTCGGGAAATACCTGGGACCCCATGCTGACAGCTTTGTACCAAGCTACCAGGCACATGAGGCACCCAATACTAATCCTGTACTGGCCTTCAAAGAGAGGCACCATTTCTTTTGAGATCGAATGGTGAAATTATATGAAATGACCTGTTCTATATTTAGGAATAGTGCTTTCCAAAGAGACGAGAGAAGTCTGATTGTCCTAAGATTGTATATATCCTCAACTATTTCATGATTAAGAATGAGAAATTTCTCTCTCACATGCACAAATGATCTTGACTGCAAAAAAAAAAAAATTCCTGGAATCCTCACATTGTACTTGAACATTTTGTGTAAAAGGAACAAAATTATGACAGCGGCTCCTTTGTTACATGGGCTTTGGGGGGGGGATCAGAACTAATGTATGATTCTTGTGGATTTAAAAGCATCATCCTGCAGCAGAATTTTCTGAAACTGCCTTGGATACGCTAATGTGTGGCTTCAGCTTTCATACAGCCCCCAGCTATTGGAGAAGGCCACCAGCTTAAACCACAGCAAATCAAAAGAACGGAGCCGCCTTCAGGGTCAGCCGGCAGGTGATGTCTTGCAAATCCGTCTCCCACCCCGTTCTTAAAAGGCCCATTCTCATCTGGATTCTGCCAGAGTCAACATGCAAGAAAATGACCCTTCCCAAGGGCATCACTAGCAAGGCACACTCCTGTTTTGCAACCCTGGTTCTTTCCTAAGCCCCTTAGTGTCTCTGTGTGGCTAGATCTGCTCACCTGGCTATATATTACCACCACCACCACCACCACCCTTTCATTTTCTTCTCTCCTCCTCAGGTTACCCAAAGAAACAGCCTCCCCCCCCCCCTTTGAGTGAAAAATGAAGACACGGTTAATCTTAACAAAGGCTCCTGTCAAGGCCAGCTGGATGAATTTAGCATTTCACCCCTTTTTCTAATGTCTTATATGTGGCAATAGCCATGGTTGCCTTTGGTGTTTGCCGTTTTTGCCATAACAACACAATCTGCACTTGTCCAAGTCATCAGGTACCTAACATCTAACTTGCTATTGAGGGTTCTGTCAATCGAGATCTCCAAACGGTGTTGTAATCATCACACTCTTGATTGGAAAGAGAAGTACAGGGAATGAGGGGACCCCCACCTTTGGATAAAACTCATGCACCCAAACAGAGAATTGACCCACAACAACAAACAGACAGTAACACACAACAGACAAGTGATTAATAAGAACACACCGTTGCAAAAACATAAAAAATGGAAAAGAAATGTTTTGCAACCCCACTGTGCCCCAGTGTGGGCACTTTGGAACATGCTCCACAGTGTGCGTTAACTCTTTCTCATTTTTAAAAGATGAAAGCATGAACATTTGCCCAAGCGCTGTTATCACCGAGTTCCTCTTCACTTTCAACCAGAATTCCTTTCAAGATATTGAGACAGTCTGGCTGCCATCTCGGTTGATGGATAGAATAATTCCCTCTGCTGAGCGTCTACCAAGACTGCTAACATTTATAAGAAACTGGGAAATATGTCACAGCAGAAGTATTTCCCATACAAAGGAGACCCCTCCTATTCCAGATGAACTCCTTTTTTTTTGGTGTGAACTTTAAGAAATGGCTGAGACCGGAAAGCTGCTCTGTAGATCGAGAAGTCTCATTATTATCCCAATCAATCTGATTTAAATCTCATGCTGCTCCCTTGGTGGTAACAATGGACTATACAAACTAGGGTCGCTTTCCCTCTACAATGCCTTTGGTTCCATGATTCATCTGTCCACCTAGAACATGCAGAAAAAGCGTCTCTTCAGTGGAGATTTTCATTTGTGCTGAAAATGGCAGAACAATTGAGGCCTCAGATCAGTTGCAAAAGAGAAGCAACTACGGCCTGCCAACCACAGGGTGAGGAGAACAATGGGGCCCCCCCAAGGGAAGCAAAGCCTTTCTACAACCAACTCCGGCTCTCTAAAAAGCTAACACCTAAGCCCACGTCCAGTGTACAACTGAAAATACAAAACCTGCCTTTGGAAAATGGATGCCTCACAACAGGAGCACAAATCTACAGGTGGTGGCTGAACGTTCTTGGGATTTGTGATAGCGCAACAGATGGAAATGTGACAGGTCCTCTGTTTTCTGCACAGTTTTGGCAGCACAACTCTTGGACACGGTTCTTTGGTGGAAAAGATGCTTAAATTGGTGGTGGTGGGGGTTGCCAGCTTCTTAGCAGTCAGCAATTATTTAAAAGAATTAATAATCATGTTGTGAATCCAGTAACACACTCCACATGGGGGCAAGCTTGGAAACAAGCCCGACAAGAATTTTTCACCACCATCCACATGGTCTCAAGAATTTATTCATAGTATGTTTCTCAAAGGATTAAATAAAGTAATGGAAATGGATTTTCCAGCACTTAGAGAAATATGCAAGCCTTGATCCCTTCAGATTACGTGGAGACCACAATTCATTTTCCTAGCTTGTAAGTGTAGTTTTCGCCCTCAGAAAGACTAGCAAGACTCAGTCACCATTATCCTAGTCCACTACTGGAATGATGACATCCCAGGTTTTCAGTAATTTTCAGGCTGCTACTTGAAAGGATACACTCAGTGATATTTGCATCACAATGGGATAATGTTTAATTATCTCATCCATTAAAACCATGGCAGTTTTTGACAGCAGAGTAACACTTCAAAGCCCTTGTAGGTATGCCGGTTCATGACACTGAATGCTCCGCTATGGGGATTGGAAATGCAGAGCCTCTTGTTTTGGGATGCACTGACTCAGGAGGGCATATACAAATTATATGGCTGGACTTGAACTGAAGGAGATGCCTGAATAGACAGAGTGGGAAGGAAAACAAATGTCTTTGTGACTACGAAGTTTAATCTGTTATGTGTAGCTGCCTGTGTCTCCTCAACGGCCAGGCTAGAAAAAACTAGTGGCAGAAGAAAGGGCACACTTGTTGAGAAGCTCTTACTATTAAGGGAAATTATTTTCAGCAGGATAATGTTAAGAAAAAATAAGATAATGATGAGTGTGGAGGCTGGATTAAGAAAATGCTGCTGCTGCTGCTGCTGCTGCTGCTGCTGATAATAATAATAATAATAATAATAATAATAATAATAATAATAATAATAATAATAATAATAATAATAATAATAATACCAAAACCCTGAACCTAAACTGGGATGCCACTTTTACAAAATATTCTACTGAGTGGAGGTGTGCTACTGTCATGATTGTAAGTGCTAGTAAACCTGTATATACCTCTGCATTCCCTTTTGCTGCATGCTGGGTGGAAAAGAAGTGCCATCTTTCAACCAGAAAGTCATGAGGAATTAAAGCCCTACTGTTGTGTTGGAAGAGCCTGGTGATAAAGGCAGAAAAATATCTGGCTCCGCAAACAATTATGTAGTGTCCATGATCTCGGCCACATGAACTAAGTGACCCGTGGGTGCAAGCAGACAGGTGAAAGAATGGTTGACTGCCAGGAGAGCTCCGGATGTGGTGGTGGGATAAATCCAGAACTAAACAAGGATATTCAGCTGAGCAAAACGGATCCCATCCCTTCATGTGGTTTTGCAGTTCCCAGGTCTGAGAGTTGAGAAGGAAACCTGTTATGGATCCAGTTGGAGTCCACTTGAAAAAGCTGGTGTGCCTTTTGGGGTTACTCCGAGATTCATCTTTGCCATTGGAGGCCCATGTGAACTCAGTGGTTCAGACTACCTGCACAGTGGGAACAGTCTACCCTAAAAGCTAGAGGAGCTTCCTTAGAACAGTGGTTTCTTTCTTGGGTGACCCAGGTGTTCTTCGACTGCAGTTCCCAGAAGCCTTCACCACCAGCTATGTTGCCCAGTGTTTCTGGGAGTTACAGCTTAGGAACCACTGCCTTAGAAGAACTGGCGCAAAGAGCCTAGATGTGAATTCTCCAAGAGGTAGTTGTCCATTATTCTTATAAGATCTTGTGCCTTCTCTTTGTAACACAAAGTAGTGTGCTATGCCAGGATTTCAGACTTATCCATTGCTTTTCCTTTTTCCCCAAGAATGATTTATTTTGCACTTCAGTCCAACCAGGGGGAGAGAGAGAGAGAGAGAGAGAGAGAGAGAGAGAGAGAGAGAGACCCAACACCAAAGAGCATCTAGTGAGCACCACACAGACCAACCGGGTATCTTACACGAGAAGCACTTGGGAACTGCCTTTGATTTTGCCATCACACATGTGGAAACCTTCTTACATTGACTATGGGATACTGGGGAAAAGAAAAGGAATTGGCATGGATTTAGTCACATCAGCAGATATTGTTTTCAAAGGCTTGCAGTCCTCAAGATGAGGACAGGTGCCGCATTCACTGGAACCCAACGTGCAGGTATAACACAGTTTTATACATTCACTATTACGCTTCTTGCTACCCAAAACAAAGTACAGTATTTTTCTGTGTTTAAGACTGTATATTTGTCTGAAATTCTTAGACTTAAAATTGAGGGTCATTTTATACACGGAAATAAGCCAAGGAGGCAACGGCATGGTTGCAAAAGTGTAATTTTGGGTTGGAAAAGTGTGCTGGGTGTATTATACATGGAGGTGTCTTATACAAGGGAAGCGATCCTTTTTTGGACCTGTGATCTTGACACAGAAACTGCCAGTGTGACATTGAGGGTTTAGCTAGATGCAAGATCAGCCCATCAAGCAGGCGTAAAACAGTCAAGGACATCTGATTATCCTAGTTGGAGCTTTCCTTACCTTAACGTCTTGGGTGACTGATCTCTAGTAGGTCAAGCCAAGCTTAAGTTGCAAGGCTGATTGCTCACATAAGAAGATTTATAGGAGTGCCACTGCTGGAGGGGAAATGTGCTAACACCTTTTGTTTATGAGCTGTGTGTCTTGTGTAGTTTGGCTCTTGTACACGGATGTCATCAGTGTACAGGTGAACTTTGCTGGGTGGTAGAACTCTTAATATGTTGACTTTTTAAGTATTTATTTTAACATACATTTGCAAAAACTTGGCTATCACACAAAATACGTCAGTCTTCAAGCTCCATTACAGTTCCCGGGATGTTTGCAGATAGGAGGCAAAACAAAAAACACACTGAATTACAATACAAAGCACACTGATTTTCAATGCAAAGCACAACAAAGAGGTAAGGAGAATTTGGGAAGGGTTCTGTGGCAATTAAGTGCAGGAAAATATTAAAGGCTCCAGCTGCTGCGGAAGTATCTGGAAGAATGAATATGGAACACAGCTCAGAGACAAAGCCCTTGTCCCTATTGCTGTTCTAAGGACTAAAGTAAATATTAGGTGTATGCATATTCCCTGCCAACAGCCCCTTGTCCCTCCCACAGAGTGGAGATGGGGGCACGGTGTGGGGTAGTACCATTGTAAAAAGAAACACCTTTGCCTGAAGCCAAATTTGTTCAGTACACAATCACTGTGTAGCTATTTCACACAGTGTAATGGTTAAAATGGCGGAGCAGAAGTTAGGTGACCTGGATTTACTGTATCCCTGTTTGGTCCCCAAACTCATTTTGGGCTACTGCTCATCTCTTAGGTTCACCCACCTCAAAAGGTTGTTGTGAAGATAAACCCGAGGGAACTGGATACCAGTGAGCGTACGTTTTGCTCAGAGCTCAATGAAGGGAAGGTAGGACATAAATGGAACTAACAAAAAAATGAGGAAATATTTTTGTTTCACCTTCAAGCATGCATTTTAACTTGATTTCACCTCTACTTTCAAAGTGCTTCTCCCTGACATAAAATAGGCCCTTCCATTGCTCAGCTTCAAAATACTGGAAAGTGTCAAGACTTGGATGGTCAGCCTCATTATATACATTACACACCGTGATAGCCAGCACCATAAAACCTAAAATTCATCCTAGCTTGATTCAACGAAATAGGAAATGAAAAAGAGAATGAATCTTCAGATTATTGAAACTTCCGGTCAAGATTCTTCTACACATACTTACAAGCAACATGTCCTCTAATTTTCATTCCTCTTCCATGCGCACGATAGGCTCGCGCATGAATGCAACGTTCCACCCCCCAACCCCCAAGATTCTGTAAGAACTGGAAGAAAAATGGCCTTGATGGCTGCATGGGGGGGTGGGGGATCCCTGCATAGAGGGCGCTGGGGCATGTGCAGCCACACAGCTTAACCCTAACCCTAACCCTTGCTTGCAAGTAAAATTACAATCAACTGGATGAGCCTCAGAAAACATGAGCAATAAAAATCTGAGTCAAGACTACTGGTGCACTGGACACGGACTAAACATTTATTCAAGATGTCAGCTTCCAGAACACCTTGTCCATTTCCCAACTCCGGCCTTGATGCCCATGTGCGTTAGACTAGGCACTCACACACTGTGAGCAAGGCATCAGGGCATCGGGAATAACCAAGAGATCCAAGGCCATTCCCAGTCAAGAGAAGGCGGATCTTCAGAGTGCTCAATGAAGTCTCACAAGGGAACGAAAAACCCTTCTTGCTGATGATGCCACGCTCGGACACTGTCCAAAGGGGATGAGAGCAAAGCAGCCCCCTCCACAACAAATGTAGCCTGGATTTTAAAAGCTGGATTTTAAAACTAGGTTCCAAATGCATTGCATGCATTACCCACTGAAATCACAGGCCCCATGGCATTTCCGTTCTTATGTACTAAGGAACTAAGGCAACTCACCCAGGCCTTTGGTGTGGTTGAAATCTCCTTTCACAACTTTGCAGGTTTTACCATCTCCGTTGCAGACGCCACAACGATCCTCTTTGGCAGAGGAGCCAATGATCCCATCACAGCCAATTTTCTAAGGACAAGAAGGTCTTTGTTAGTTGAATGGAAATGATTTCTAAAGGAACATGAACCGACGGTACTGACTGACTGACCGCCACAATGCAGAGAACACTAGAAGTCAGAATTTGTGCTTGGCAACATATCAACCTTTGAGCTTAAACAGATGCCACCAGAAAGGGACATCTCAACATTGATCCATTAAAACTCAATCCCTAAAGCAGGCATGTCCAAAGTCAGGTCCGGGGGCCAAATGCAGCCCGTTTTCAAATTTCGAGTGGCCCACAGCCTCTTATGCATCCCCACCAGCTAACCCCTCCCCATACCGGATGGGGGATGACAGCTTGCATTTTTATGGTTTGTCTGCCCTCCCTGTCACTCTCTGTCCTCCCATCCACCTGCCCAGCCCACCTGCCCCAAGCTCCATTGCTACAGCGTCCTCCCCACCTCCTTGCATGTCCTAGAGGCTTGTGCAAAGTCCAGCCTGGGGGCCAAATGAAGCTGAATGGTTGGCCCCCACACATTGTCACCTCACCAAATCTGGCCCTCCTTGCAAAAAGTTTGGACACCCCTGCCCTAAAGCAATCGTAATTTCATAATCTAACTGGATGTCCGATAGGAAAGAGGTGCCTGCTCCCAAGCAGACAAAGGTCAAGCTTGGTAAATAGTAGTTGAATTTCAGAAACAGGAAGCAACGTCCAAAACAGGCAGGTCAAATTCCTGAAGCTCAGTGTTCACATGGGTGAACGATAGGAGCCTCATGGTGCAGTGGTTAAACAGCTGTACTGCAGCTAAAACAGTGCTCATGACCTGGGGTTCAATCCTAGGTAGCCGGCTCATGGTTGACTCAGCCTTCCATCCTTCTGAGATAGGTAAAATGAGTACCCAGCTTGCTGGGGGAGGGGGGCAATGTGTAGCCTGCATACTGTAATTAAAACTGTATACTGCCCAGAGACTACTTGAAGTGGTATGGAGCGGTATATAAGCAGAACACTTTGCTTTTTGCCTTTCACTTAACTACAGAGGAACCTGCCGTAGACTCTGTAAAAAGGCTGGCCCTGCAGCTTAAGTGAGGACCTTGAGAAACAAAACTGACTGTAAGGATCTGGGTAATAACACAATGTTGGTGGTGCAAGAGCAGACCCCGCCTGCTGGAAGCTACATCACAAAGTCTACTCAACACCTCTCCTGAGAGGAGAGAAAGGAACATAACTCCACCACAGTAGCTATTTTGTTGAGGTATCCACAACACAGGTATAATAGGTGTGGTAAGAATGAGGGCTGTGCTGAACATTATTCATTCTTGATTTGGGGAGTAAAAAAAAACCAACCCAAGACTTTTTGGTGGAACAGAATAGCTCCTTTCCCTGGTCATGCTTATTGCTATTACTTTCATCTAACTGCTCCAGCAGCTGTTATTTTCCTTGAGATGCTGCAATGTTTCGGCTTCCTGAATCACACGGGTCATCTCAGGAAATTAGCAATCATGTAGGATGATCTCAGATTTCCAGATAATGCAAAGCAGATTCATCTCCCAGCTTCAAAATACCAAATTTAACATGAAAAAAAGTTTGAAATAATGCACGGCTTCAACTGGGCTTCAAGCTCTTCATGGCATTTTGGTTGTGAAAAGCAGAGTGGAACTGTCCTGCTGTTTCATATCCTTCCAACACTTTTCCCACTAGTTTCCCATTTCATTGGAACAACGGAAGTATCGTGCAGAGATTTCGACAGCCACGTAGCCCACAAATCCCTTTATGGCAACTCTTCTTTTAGCACCAAGAGGGCGAGTAAAAAAAAAAAAAAGCTTAAGAATTTGTTGTATCCCTTCAACCTTGGGTGTTTATACACGACCCCTAAGCTTCGCTGCAAATGGCTCCCAGCTCCAGAGCTTAAAAATGTTTCCCCACCAGCTCTGGAGCTAACAGAAAATTAAGTGCGACCCCACCCACCTAAGCGCGACCCAGCGCATCTTTCAAGTACCTGCTCTGGGAGAGTGAAAAATTTTGATGCGGAGAGTGCCGGACTCTCCTCGCTTCTTTTTGTTGTTGTTTTTTTTGCCTCCCGCCCCTTTAAGAGGAACCAGGAAGTGACGGGGGGGGGTCGGAGCAACTTCCACGGGCACTCCGGAGGTAAGAGTGCATTCTTTTCTCCTTTTTTTTCTCCCTCCCCTCACGCAGTCAGAACAAGGAAGTGCGGAGGGGGTGGGAACGCAGGGAGAGCGACAAACCCTCAAGATCTTTGGTCCGAATTTAAGGGATCAGCGGATTTTAGGGGTCATGTAAAAAGGCCCAACTCCCACTGAGAAATGGAGAACTCTGCGGGCTCCACAGCATCACAGTGACTTCGAAGGCAACTGATTAACAAAGTGCAAAGTCAAATGAGTGACAGATGGTGAACTTCAAGGGGCTAACATTGGATTTATTTGTTTTTCAAAAGTTCAGCACATTTTTGCATACACACAGCATTTAAAGCAATTGCTCTTATTAAAAGCCTGTCTTCGTTGTCATAAAATTTGCCACATTTAAGAAGCAGCTGCTTAAGGATGGTAGATTTCCTGATACAGATCCTTTTGAAGACCAAGATGGTCACATTTTACTGGGAAAATCCAGCACTCTGCCTGGAAAAAGGCTCCCCCTCCCCCAGATTCAATCCCTGTGTTCCTGGTGGAGATGGGCAGGTTTCCATTTTCAGCCTCACAGAGCTGCTGTCAGTCAGTCTAGATCACACTGGACTACGTGGACCAATGGTTTGACTTAGCACAAGGCAACTTCGTAAGGTTCTATTAAAAGAGAAAACCCCAGTACACAAGCAGTCAGAAATGACTGAGCAGGGGACAAGACTTCATGACCTCACCGGCTCTTTCCAATTCCAGTATTCTATGATTCTATGAAGAAGACACTGTCTTGCTCTACAGTTGCTGACATATCATCAAACACGTAAACAGCTGTTGGCACCTCCTCCTACTTTTGTTTCTTAAACAAATGATCCCAGACTAGTTTGCTTGGATTTAAGAATTCTGGAGTTTGCCTCTCTCTCTCTCTCTCTCTCTCTCTCTCTCTCTCTCTCTCTCTCTCTCTCTCTCTCTCTCTCACACACACACACACACACACACACACACACACACACACACACACACACACACACACACACACACACACACACGTCTTGCTCATTTTCCAACCGGGAAAGGGAACACATCACAAGCCCTTTATGCTCCTTTTAGACCCATTTCTGCAATGAAGGCTGACATCTGCTCCAGTTTTCACACTGAGCAGCAATGGAAATTTGCTTCAGAGGTCCGACCATTGATTAAGCTTCTTTTGCCGGAACCCAGGGGACCACAAAAGTCAGCAGCTGGCTCTGAGCAGATGAACCTCTGGATCATGTCAGTTCATCTAATGAAGCAGCCCATGCCTTCGTTAGGAGAGGATTGCAAATGAGCCATGAAAAGCAAATGCAACCCACCAGCCACATGGCTATTTGGAGTTTCAAAAATGCCCTACATTTGCTCTTGGCCTTGGATTGTGAAAAAGCCAATTCCTGGCACCACAAGTGGCCCGTGACCCACACATTTTTCTTCCACATGTTTTGGTGGGAAGTCATTGACATCTTTCAGTAAGGCCGTTACTTCACGAACCTCTCGCTGCGCGGCGAGCCGTGATTTCCGCGCGAATCGGTCGGCTTTGTCCTCACGATCCTCCATTTTGGATGCGGCGCCACCCCGACCACGCCCCGACCACGCCCCTGAAGCGTGCTCCAAGCGGGGAGATTCCCCTGCCGGAGGCCGGGAATCTCCTAACATTTCGCATCCCGCTTCGTATCCAAATTCACGTGTGGCCAGTTAAAAGTATAATTTTTTTTTTTAACTTACTTTTTCTCCGAAATGCCGATGCATAGATATTTCGGTTAACCCGTTCTTTTGATCTTGCCTTCTGTACACGGGGCAGGGGCAACAGAGGGGGGGCAAGCGTCCCCGGGTGACGTGAGCAGAGCCCCTCCGCTGGCAAGGGATGGCGAAGGGCTGCGCAGAGGGAGGGGGGAGGGGGTGTCGGTGCCGCCGCTGCAAGACCCCCCGCGCGCCCACCCAGAGAGCGGCGGCGGGGCACACAGGGCGATGAAGCTGAGAGAAGCCTCTCCCGCCCCCCCCCCAAAAAAACCAACCCAGCAGCTCTGCTTCAGGGAAACACGATGGCCGCCCACAAGTCCTCTGACCGCAAATGACAGCCGGGTATTGATGCATCGATACGCCGTGGTAATTTTTTTTAAAAAATAAAAGAAAGCAGAAACCAGACGTTGCAAGTAAGCTTCCGAATGCGAAGGGAGCACGTGAAGTACTACTGGATTCGACCCTAAAACCTCGCCCGGTGAGGACACGGAAAGAGGGGTGGGGGCGAATGGAGACCACGTGACTACCACGTGACCGCCTTCGAATTCATAGCGAAGGCAATCACGCTGCGAAGAGAAGTTCTTCGTGAAGTGACAGCCTAAGTTACCTCCAACAGACCCCTCTGCTTGCTGGGAGAGAACAGTCATGAAATTGAAAAGTATGCCTCTTGATTTTCAATCAGGCATAAACCATACCAGGCACTGTAGGAAACGTTCCAATACTCCGTCACTAATGAAGCGCCAAGGAATACAATTTCCAATCAGGACCTCCAAATTAGCCCTAAAGGCTTGGTTAAATTTCTCCTTAGGGAAGATTCAGTCAAGCATACTTCCAGCCTGTTATGGGCCACACACACAATCTCTAGAGCAAAGACATGGATCCTGGTTTAGTCCTTGCTATCTTCTGTGTGGAAATGTTTAAGATTTATTTTTAAACTTTAAATGGTGCTCAGGCCCTGGGAACAGTGTTACTGAAAGGGGGAGGGAGTTATGGGCCATTGCTCAATGGATGGATGCATAATATATTTGACTTCTCTGCATGCTCAGTGTTAGATTAGTTGCTTTGCATAAAGTCCCTCTGAGATCCAACCTCTGGCATTTCCAGTTAAAAGAAACAAAAGGAGCAGGCGAGCAATGGAATGAGGAATGCCCACTGCTTGTTGATTAGAGCAGTGTTGTTGCTCTGTGTCATTCCTATTCCTCAACACAAGAACAAAATAAGTTCAAAACAAAAGAAAAAAGAAACAAAAGAAGTCTGGGGGCTGAATCATGGCAACTGGACTTCTTTTCTTGTGGGATCTAAATGTTTCGCTATGCATCAGTCTGAAGAAGCTACTTGGATGAGTAGCAAAACATTTCTTCAGTCTGAAGAAGCTACTTGGATGAGTAGCAAAACGTTTCTTCAGTCTGAAGAAGCCACTTGGATGAGTAGCAAAATGTTTCAATCCCACAAGGAAAAAAGTCCAGTTGCTGTGACTCAACTCCCAGATGATTTCACCTGGGTAACTGAGAATCTCCACAGACCAACCCAAGAAGCCCGCTACCATGTCAAGGGAAAGGAACTAGCAAACCCAGAGCCTGCCTTTTTCAGTTTGATGGGACACAATTACTTGCAGGCTGATGACAGAATCCTCTTATACGGTGAAACCTCTTTCTTTAATGAGTCTTGTTTCCACTCATAAAATGGCATGGAAGCCATTGCTACAAGAGTCCACTTCCTCTTTTTAAGGTGCTTAAAATCCGAAAAAAATCACTGGGGTGGAAACCCAGCCACATTACTTCTCTTGGTATATAATCTGAGTTTTAGACTGACCAGGGGATTTTTAAAGGGGATTTTTAAAATGTGCCTGTTGAACATCTCTCCAGAATATCCGCTGACATAGCCGGCGCACGTCTCTGGGTATTGCTTCACCAGCACAATTATGATTACCGCCTCACGTCAGAAATGACAATGCCTATTTCGTGGGTCTGCGTAATTCTTCCCAGATGCTGAGCTGAGCAATCTGCCATAGCAGATTGAATATAAATATTGATGTCGTCAAGTGTTGTTCTGCAGATTAATCATAGTATGGGTATGACAGTATAGCGGATTCCTTTTCATTGCCAACGCTCGCTCCTACCACCCAGCAGTCAAGGCAGGGAAATTCACACAACCACCAGGCTCAGAAAGACTTTTGTTTTCACATTTCCTCCCCACAGCTTCTTATCCAAGGAATGAAATTAATCAGACAAAATTGCTCTGTCTTCTCGTCATTCCTCTTCTTGGCTATCGTTGGATCGCACCATTCTTGACTTTGAATGTGGCATCCCTAAACAAGCACAATGCTTAGCACACTGTCTCTGAGTCCTCTCTCTACCTAGAAAACCCTGGAATGGGTTGCCATAAGTCAGAACTGACTTGACAGGTTGTAGTAGTAGTAGTTCTTGTTAGAACCTAAAAAGAGTTCTGCTGAATCAGGCCAAGAGCCCCTCTAGTCCAGCTTCCTGTATCTCACTGCGGCCCCACCAGATGCCTGTAGGACCGACCACATGGAACAACTAGGTTCCTGTCTTCGGATATCACTCCCCTCCATCTGGCATTTTGAGGTAACCTCCTTTTAAGCCTGGAGATAACAAGTATCTCCATCATGCCTTGTCACCTGGATGGACTTTTCCTCCAGAAATCTATCCAATCCCTTTTTAAAGGTGTATAGGCCAGATGCCATCCCCACATCCCGTGGCAGGGAGTTCCATAGACAAAGAACACAGTGGGCAAAAACATATTTTCTTTTGCCTGTTCTCACTCTCTCAACCCTCTTCTTCTTCTTCTTCTTCTTCTTCTTCTTCTTCTTCTTCTTCTTCTTCTTCTTCTTCTTCTTCTTCTTCTTCTTCTTCTTCTTCTTCTTCTTCTTCTTCTTCTTCTTGTTTTTTCCCAAAGCTCTTCAGCCAAAAGGTGTTCCACTGTTTTGATATGCATCACAACTCAAAATGTCTCTCTTCAATTAAAATCTGGTGGCAATTTTCATCCTAGGTCTTGTTTGTCTCTTTCTCCGTGTCCTCAAGAGTTCCTCCAGTGGCCTCAGATTCCTGGTAGGACATCAAGGACTCGCAAGAGACACAAGATGATACCTTTAGCGCACTGTGACTAACAAGCTCCATCATTGCTCTCCATGTGCAGAATGAGCCAAACCAGTGACCCCTTGAGGGTTTTCATTCATTGTATCAGAACTCCTGTCTCTCTGTTGAAACGCTCTGGAGATTTTGCTCAAGCCCCTGCAAGACACACTTTTCCCAGGCAAGATTCATTTCCTTCAGGCCAGATTGCTATGTTTCTCTCTCTTGCAAACTTTCTGTTGAGTGCAAACTGTCCTTAGCACCCTTCCCCTTTGTAAAAAGAAACCACACAGAAGTGCACTCATCCAGGAGCCACAAAAGGACTGCCTGAGGGCGTAAAAAGAGGCCAACAATTCTCTGATATGCCTGATCCTGGAAGAGGGCATGTAACAAACAAGCAGCCATTCTCATTTTGTGCAGTTTGTGTTACTTCTGCTAAGCATTGCTTTGCATTAGGTGTAGTTTTTCTATAGCTTTTCTCATTTTGCACGCACACACGCACACGCACACGCACACACACACAGAGACAGAGACAGACAGACAGAGAGAGAGAGAGAGACACACACACACACACAGAGAGCATTCTTCTAGCTCAGTGGTTCTCAACCTATGGATAACCAGATGTTCCTGGGCTGCAGCTCCCAGAAGTCTTCATCAGTAGCTGAGCTGGCCACGATTTCTGGGAATTGCAGTCCAGGAACATCTGGGGACCCACCGGTTGAGAGCCACTGTTCTAGCTGGACAGCTCGGTGGTTTAGTGTCAGCCTGCAAAGCCCAAAGGTGGGGAGTTCAAATCCCCACAGCAGATCTCAGGAAAAGAGCCAGCCTGGGTGGCCTTGGGCAAGCGGCACAGTCTCAGGGATCACCCCTCCCCCACCCCCACCCCCCTAAAAAAGATGGAAAATGTAAACTACTTCTCTGTATTCTCTACCCGGAAAACCCTGAAAAAAGGATCACCATAAGTCAGGATTGACTTGACAGCAGTTGGTTATTATTCTTATATTTAGGAATTCTTATTCTCGTTTTCTTGCCAAGAATGTCACAAGACACCTTGCCCTCTTGTGGGGTATGGCGAAAAAAATTGTGCTTCCCATTCTTTTCACATACAAGTGAAGGGTTTCTACCCCCCACCGCTTTCGTACCACATTAGCTGAGAAGCTCATACTGCCTCCCAATTTATTGCCATGAGGTAACATATAAAGAGTCATTCAGAGGAAACCTAAGAGTTTATGCCTGCCTTAAGAGAGCTTTCCCTTTTTGTGCAATAAATTATGAATTATTTTGCAAACCTTCCCTACTTTGCTAATCGACTTCAGGCACAGAGTGGGGGAATTAAATTTCTCTTCAAAAAAAAAAAAGACATCCCACGGCCTTCCTGGGCACACACAGTGGTGCTTCTGCCGTGACTTGGATCCATGCCACTCACAGGGATATGAAATCATTCTGATGGGTAGCTAGTCAGGTGCTAATCGAGCGTCAAAGCCATTTCCATTTGTTTTCAGAGAGGAAATCGTGCTTCCCGCATCTTGCACAGATATTTCTGCCGTCAGCTCCAATCTAGCTGGCTTGGTCAGCTTTTGAAACTGTACCTCAGGCAAAGATGGGATGAAGACACATGGCCCAATCCCCTTCTCAAACACTGTTTCTAGGGTGATTGATTATTCATTCCCATGCTAGCTAGGTGAGACATGCCCTCTCCAGAATACCTATGTTAGAGATGGGAATGAAAGACCTGGAAATGAAATATAACTTTGGGTAAGATGTGGAGAACTACTCTGCAGGATGCGTGGAGACAAGCAGAACAATAATATGGGCATAATGTAGCTTCAGGTTCTTACTCCTAGTAAGCAGTTTTGCACATAATCCATGGGTAAGCCATGGACCTCAGGCATTTCCAAGTAGTAGCAGTCCTAATACGTTTTTCAAGATATGAGATGCTCAAGGAGTGGATTCTCATTGCCACACACACACAACAGCAAGCTTGGCAATGATTTGAACCCATGTCTGGGTTTCTATGACCAAGTAAGGATGTGAACCAAGTTCTGCTGGCTACTAATAAGAACAGAAGAACAGCCTTGCTGGAACAGGCCTCAGCCCATCCAGTCCAGCATTCTGTCTCACACAGTGGCTCACCATTGGCTTCAGGGTAGTCCCAAGCAGAGGTCTTTGCCTGCTTAAGATTCCCTGCAAATGGCATTGAGAAATATCCTGCCTCTCTCTCCAACCCGGAGGGGGTCCTTAGGCATCCATAATGATAGCCATTGATACCCTTGTTTTCCATGAACTTGTCCAATCCTTTCTTAAAGCTGTCAAGGCTGTCACCACTTCTTCTGGCAGGGAGTTCCACAGACCAGTGATCTCCTGGGTGAAAAAGTATGTTCTCTTATTTATTTGAGATCTAGCACCCCAAAGTTTCTTGGAGTGACCCGAAGTTCTAGTGTTGTGTGATAGGGAATACCATTTTTCCTTATCTACTTTGTCCACACCGTATATGGTTTTATAAACTTCAAATCAGGTCACCTCTTAGGCACCATCGTTCAAAAGTGAAGAGGCCCAGTGTTTTAGCCTCAGATGGTAAGGAAGGTGTTCCAATCCCCTAATCCTTCTGGTTGCCCTCCTCTGCACGTTTTCCATTTCCATAATATCCTTTTGGAGGTATGGGGACCAGAACTGTACATAATACTCCAGATGAGGACTCACCATAGATTTATAAAGAGGCAAAATGACACTTGCTGACTTATTTTCTATACCCTCCCTAATGATCCCTAGCATTGAGTTTGCTTTTTTCACTGCTGCAGCACATTGGGTTGAAACCTTCATTGAGCTGTTCACCAGGACACCAAGGCCCCTTTCCTGGTTTCAGACTCCATCAGTTTATAAATGTAATTGGGTGTTTGTTGCCCCAAAGTGCATCACTCTGCACTTGCTAATGTTGAAGCTCATTTGCCACTGGTTTGCCCACTCTTCCTGTATCTCTTGGAGAAGTGTCCATTTAGTGCTATCCTCCATTTCCTGTCCCTTAGCCCTTACTAAGGCTTACTAGTCTGACTTTCTACCCACTAAGCCTCTTGTTGGGTCTTAAAAGAAGGATTTAGATCTTTAATGCTATTGATTTGTTGTTAACTTGCTGATTGGTTTTAATTGCTGTTCTATATTTTTTTGGCTTTTGTGTAAACCATCCAAAGCGAATTCCACAGAGAAAGCCCGGTTCCACATAGAGGCTTTGCGGGCTTCTCTGGCAGTAGCCACACGATGCTTGAGTGCCTGGGATGCTCTAGTGGGATGGGCATTTGCTGATCTGAGGGAAATACACTCCGCCAGATAATCTGCAACCACCTGCAAACTGCAGAACTTGTCACAGCATGAGAGTTACAGGGTTTATTTTAGCTTTTCTGTTTAAGCCAGACAGAAGGGAAATTATTAAAAGCCAGATCCACATTCATACTCTTTGCATTATCAATGTGCTTTTATATTCTAAAACTGAAACTAAACTGCCAAATAAAATTCCAAGTCCTGCCTCAACAAGAGGCATGGTTAAAAATAAATCCCTGCAAGATTGATACTACATGGCTACCATTTGCTACCTCAGTGTGGCCCTTTCTGAAAAGTAACCCCCAAAACCCACAAAGTCTTCTGCTTATATACTGCCCCATAACACTTAAAGCACTCTATTTCTGCAGTCTACACATCCCCCCCCAGCAACCTGGCTACTCATTTTACCACTCTCAGAAGGATGGAAGGCTGAGTGAACCTTGAACTAGCTACCTCGGATTGAACCCCAGGTTGTGAGCACAGTTATAGCTGGATCTGGAAGTTGAGTCATGGCAACTGGATCAACTGGACCTACTCATCCAAGCAGCTTTGTCAATCTGCTTGGATGAGTAGTGAAACATTTTGATCTCTCAAGAAAAGAAGTCCAGTCACCATGACTCAACGTCCAGATAACCTCACCTGGATGACTAAGAATCTTCACAGGCATAAAGTTATAGCTGGAGTAAAGCAGTTTAACCACTGCACTACGAGGCTCTTCTCCTGAATCTCTAATACTGATTTAGGAATCTGCCCTGGATGATGTTGCTAGACGTGCTACTTCAATAGATCAGAAAAGAGAAAACTCTCTTTCCATTTAGCTGAATGGTGTCATGGCAAGTCTCAAGGATTACAGACAAGGGTTCTTTCCAGATATCCCATGAGATCCCATAGACAGAACTTAGTACTTTCTGTTTTCTGAGCATGTGCTGTTTTATGGCTAAGTTGTGGTTCTTTCCCAGGTGGCACTTCATGGCACTTTGCACGTGAAACTTTCATGACCAACACAGTGTTAAGTCTCCCAAAACTTGCATCCCTTGCCTGGCCTAGATGCAAATTGATCAAATCTTTTGCAGCTGCCCCTGCCTTTCTGCATAGTTTATGGCAGGCAGCTTTGGAGTTGAAACCCCAACTTGCATTTTCATGAGATACTTCCAGAGCTCAGGGGCTTGCAAAGAATCTCACTTGGCAAGGAGGACAGGTAAAACAGCTTATTGGAAGGTGGAAACCTGCACCATGACACAGGGCTTGATTTATTGTCCACAGCTGGGGAGGAATGCTTCTAAAAGAAGACCGCTGTGTCAGCTATTGCAGAGGGTTCAGATCATGGGAAACAGATTTATTCCAAAAATTGTTACCGACACATAATTGTATTGACAAGAAACACTTTTAATGGAGAATTCAAACTAGTTCAGCCTCCATGTGTATAAAGATATGGGTTGGGTGAAACGAAACTTTATAACAAACACAGCAGAACCCCAAAATGGCCATCCTAGGATTCTGATGCGCTAACCCAGGCATGTCCAAAGTCTGGCCCGGGGACCAAATGTGGCCCGTTTTCAAATTTCGAGCGGCCCACGACCTCTTCTCCCCACCAGCTCAGCCTGTCACGAATCCCCACCAGCTGGCCCCTCCCCATACCAGATGGAGACATCAGCTTGAAGTTTTACAGTTTGCCTGCCCTCCCTGCCTCTGTCCCTGCCCCCAGTCACCTGCCCAGCCTACCCACCCCAGCTCCGTTGCTGCAGCGTCCTCCCTGCCTCCTTGCATGTTATAGAGACTTATCCAAAGTCCGGCCCGGGGGCCAAATGCTGCTGATTTTTGGCCCCCACACATTTTGACCTCACCAAATCTGGCCCTCCTTGCAAAAAGTTTGGACACCCCCTGCGCTAACCTATGCTTTGACTTTGTGTTGTGCGGTTCACCAGCCTGGTTGGGCCGTAATGGTGCATGCAGAAAAATGAGTGATCCAGCACTAGATATTTTCAGGATCATGGAGCAAAGGGCAAGCATGTGGCCCATGTGTTCTTTTCTCTTCCTGATCTCACCAGCAAAGAGCTGGTTGACCCCAAGTGGCTGAGCAAATGTTGCCACTGTCTTCACCGCTGCTGCAGCAAAGCTTGCCTGGTGGGCTAGGGAGTGCAAAGCAGGAATGTAAATCCTCACAAACGTTGACCTTGCAAGCCAGGACAAGAATTGCTTCCTTCTCTTCCTCTCCCTGACAATGACAACGATAAATTTGTTGGCACTTCCAAGGCGCTCCCAAAAGCAGCAAGCATGGAATTCAGCACAAATTGGTCAGGTTTTAAACAAACCTGTCCAGTTTATGCAAAACCGTACAACTAACATAAATGGGCAAGATTCGTGTAAAACTAGGTGTTTGTTTCACAAACATCTTAGAATCTGCAGCCTTGAATGGGTGGCTTGTGTCTCTCTCTTACTGTCCGTGTGCACATATATATGCAGACATGGACACTAGAGATGGGCACAAATCAAAAAAATGGTGTTTCGTTTGTCGTTTTTCATTTAGGGGGTCCATTTTGGTTCGTTTCATTACCGTTTTGTTACCATTTATTTCAATTTTTTGTGATTTTTTTTAGCATTTAAAGCAGTTCAATGTATTGCCGTAACGAAAACGAAACAGACGACAAAATGGTGTTTCTGGTGTTTCTGTTCGTTTGTTTCATTTTAGAGACAAAATTTGAAAACGGAATGAAAAATGAAAACGGAAATGAAAAATTGTTCGTTTCGTGCCCATCTCTAATGAACACAATTACAGGAGAGGACTCTAGTTTCATACAAATTTCTTTGTGCTGTTAGGCACATCTTGAGGGATAAAGACCAGATTGTTGTCTCTTCGTTGCAGGCAAGGTATCTTCTGGATTGTTCAAATTGCTCATTTGATTTCCTTTGCCATTTGCAAATGGAAAATAATGTCCTACCAAGGCAAGCTACCAAAACATGAAAAAGTAAGGCAGGGGGAGCACTCTTTAGTCTGGAGGTGTTCTGGATAAAGACAGCTATTTAAGCCCAATTCTCAAATCATTCTCATATTTGGATGCCTTCCAAAACTTACATACAAGTTTAGGTTCTTTAAAGATACTATTACTGAATTCAGCAACCAGCTGGGAAATTACACAGGGGGGATTATTATATAAATCTAAGAATAATGACCACCAGCAGAAACAGATTAAGCAAGAAAAAAAGTATATATTAAAAAAAATGGGGGACGAAAAAAGAAACTCAGACAACTGTATATTAGTTATAAATTTATGGCACAGCTTTATGACTAGTTCAGACCCGTAGCTAGTGAAAACTGAAGGTGGGTTTTGGAGGTGAGGAAGCTATGGCTGAACACGGAGCATGTGAAGAGGTCTACTTCCTGATTTTACTCTCTCACGTAGCTTCCTAAGCATCTTGGTCTCAGGCATATGTTGGGATACGTATCCTAGACCTTCCAGCCTGCATAGTTTCAGGACAATGATTCACAGGAGAGGAAGGACTAACATGGAGTGATTAAACCATTGGGTAGCAGATGATGAGAAGCCAGTCAGGCCAAATACAGTAATATCTTGGTTTATGACCCTAATGTCAAAACAAATTTCTCGATAAGAAATAATGGAAACTCAGATGATTCATTCCAGGGTCCCACAAACCACAAACTGTACACACAAAATGCTAAAACTCACAAAAGAAGTTGGCTGGAAGTTCACATCCACACCGAATCTGCTCTGCTTGGGACTAACAACTGGATTTTACACTGTTATTTTTAATTTGACAATAATAAAGCAAAATGTGTACCTCTATACACACTTGACTAGCTGCTCCGTGACATAGATATGGTTTGAAAAAATAAGAAAGGAAACAAATTAAAGAAAAATGTAAAGAAAAATAAAATCCTAACCTGCATGTTCCTGGCTGGTGCAAGTGAGACCTCTATTCTTATCTCCTCTCTCTGCTTTGGAGACTGCCTGAGACAGAACATTCCGGCTCACTTATGTTCATGTGACCTGCTCCCAGTGCTTGTATATCAAGTTATTGCTTGTTGATCAAGGCAAAATTTAGAAGAAACATTTGCTTGTCTTGCAATACTGTGCATTCTTAAACAAAGTTACTCTTAAACTAAACTATTACTGTATTCAATTTGGTGGACCGAGGCAGCTTCTTGTACAATCAGGCCCCCTAGATAGCTGAAATGACTTGGGGGACAAATCTAGCCCATGAGTCTTTCAGGATAGAATTCCTGCAAATGCTGTACAAATAAAATGTCTCAGTACATTGACTGTGGAGAAGTGCTGCAAAACTCAATGATATAGGTTGTGGTTGGGTGTCCGATTCCCCACTGTGCCTCCTCGACAGGTGCTAGACTTGATAGGATCCCTTTCAGCTCGGCAGTTCTAAGGTTATTAATTATTATTGCAATTGAGGAATATGTACTAATGCCTCAGTGTTGAATCAGAAATGGAACTACTGTCACACCAATATGTTTGATTCTAAAATCTCAAGGAGAAAACCACCAGCCAGTAACAACATGGACTATTTCAATCATGCTGGAAATGCCAACACACCACCAAGCACCCATAGATCATAGGAATTTAAAGGGAACTGAAGCCCCACTAGAGGTCCTCCCAAGCTTGTGCTCCTAGGAAATTACTTATGTAAAGAGATGATTAACCACATAGACCTGTTGGTGTTACACATCAACAATGTATTATCAGACTGTAGAACACAGGGTTCTGAGTGTGGCCGTGTGAACTGTCATTCTACATTAAAATGCTTCCAGATTCTGCTGCCCGGGAAGACAACATTGACTATGGAAATCAGCTTTCTTCCAGTCACTCAAGAACATCAAAGGAGCAGCAAGAGGTGATCTAGGGTATGATTGGTTGCAAATAGAGATGGGTGTTTTATTTCAGAAGTGGTCCGGTTCTGAAACAAAATACAGGAGCCCAGCTGGCATTCAGAACTGGACCAACCCTCCGGAACGAAATCAGCCAATCTGTTACCTTGCTCTGGGGTCCCATGGGGCTAAACTCCAACAAGGAAGAAGACTCCAATGTCATCTTTCCTTGTCCCTGGTACTGGCCAATCAGGACCTTTGCAAGGAAATGCATCATCCTGCCTCCCTGTCTGATTGGCCAGTGCTAGAGAGAAGGAAATATGATGTTCGAGGCTTCTTCCTCATTGGAGTTTAGCCCTGCGTGACCCCAAAGCAAGGTAAAGGATTGGCTGATATCGTTCCGGAGGGTTGGTTCGGTTCTGAATGCCAGCTGGGCTCCTCCTGCATTTCATTTCAGAACCAGACCACTTCTGAAATGAAATGCCCATGTGCAGTTGCAAGTTAAGATCAGTACAATCTCGATTCACCTCACAGACATCCGTATCACTTATTACGGCCTAGAAAGGGAGAACCATTGCTTTGTCCCCCAGTCACAACCAAAATGTCCTCCATATAAATCTCACATGTATTTGCTGATAAAGAGGACCTGCTGAGTTTGGTGAGAAGGTAATTAAAAAGTTACTCCACCTGGCACTTGCCATGAACGCAGAGATCAGTTTCGTAAGGTCCACATGGTGTCCCGTCAACTACCCTGTCTGACACCAACACCGGGGATTCCTTCCCAAACGGAGAGCAGTAAAGTTCACAGGGTTTCTCTGAAAAATAAGGGATCCATACAAAGTAGCATGACTTGGGTCCATTCATGAACAGCAAAGCAAACAAAAGCACTTAGGCCAAGCATGTGGTGTAAGCACACCTAACTTCACAAGACAAAGGAGGAAATTTGTATCAAAGAAGACATAAATGCAGAGACCAGATTTAATCCACTTTCCCTTTCTGGGTTTATAACTCCCAAGCAGTGCAATTTGAAAAACCTATTTCCTGACCCAACCTTTACCCCCAAACCCCTAGAATCCAGTCTCTTATTTGCTTCCCTTAACGTACTGTCAGTGTTTATAGAATACTGTAATAGAAAAGTGACCTGATACATTTAAGCCAGCCAAAAGAAAACAGAGGCAGCAAACAGTGGCAAACCCCTTTCACATCTTGATATGGACACAGGAGGATATGGACATGGCAAGGTGCTAGGTGCATCCTGGATGCACAAGACTGGTTCATGCAGCCATCCATGGTGGTACTTCTTCAGTTGCTTGGCAGCTTTTGTTGCAAGCTCCAGCCTAAATCCAACAGGACATTTGTGGTAATTTCTGAATTTTCAAGCCCCCTGACCAGCCCACTTCCATTGAAAATCTGCTTTGGTGAGTTTTACTGTCTTCCTAAACAGCTTTTTAAAGGTAGGAACATTGCAAGAAGGAGAGGTAATTTTATTTAGTAATTGATTGTACATCCAGTGAAGGGACTTTGCAAAATGATTTAGAAACATTCATATTTAAAATCGTGTCATGTAATACTAAAATGCAGTGAAGCATCTAATGATTTTAAGGAGATTACTGGTTTAAAACATGATATAAATACATTGAAAATTAACAGAAAATAATATTACCATTGTTATCCCATCAGATGATCCTTCCTTAGTCAGGCTTCAATTTGCAAAACACACACCTGTCAGTATTGAACAGTCTTCACCGTGTAACCAGAAAAGATGCCCTTTCTTGTGATTCTATCAAACGTGCCTGAGAAGATCTTTTAAACTCATGGATGCTTATCTAGGGAGACACGGTCCCTTCAAGCAGCCTAATTCCAAGTTGTCTTTTTACAGCTACAACTGACAGCTCTGAATATTGATCTATATTGGCCAGAATTCCATTGGGATTCTACTCCACTTATTCCACTTAAACTGCATAAGCTGCATTGGTGAATCAAATTTTGCATGGCTGGTTGCATAGCCAAAATCTTGCTAACACTATCGGTGACCAATCAGGTGATTCCAAAGCTTAAGGAAATTCACGTGGCCCCAATTCTGCTATCTTTTTGGCATTGCTTAACATCTTTTAATAATTCTTCCAAAGGCATTCAATAACTTTAAGCTTCGATGAGACTGCTTTTATTTAGGGCCTTTTTACACAACCCCTAAGATCCGCTGGCCACTTAAATTCGGACCAGAGATCTTAGGGGTTTGTTGCTCTTCCTCTGTCCCCACCCCCCTCCGCACTTCCTGGTTGCTGGCTGCGTGAGGGAGGGAGAAAAAAGAAAGAAAAGAATGCCGGTTTACCTCTGTTTTGTTCCCGGCAGCATTCAGATCTCTTAAAGGGGCGGGGGGCAGAAAAACAACAAACAGAAGCCAGGAGAGCCCCGCACTCACTATCCTTACACCGGATCAAATATTTGTCACCTCCAAAAAGCAGGTACCTGAAAGCTGCGCTGGGACGCGCTAAAGTGGGCGTGGTCGCACTTAATTTCCTGTTAACTCCAGAGCTGGTGGGTAAACATTTTTAATCTCCGGAGCTGGGAGCCATTTGCCCCGGAGTTTAGGGGTCGTGTATAAACGCCCTTACTTAAAACATTTACCTACGTCTCTTTAGTAATTCCAGGATCATATATAAATGTTACAATAAATGGCCTGTCTTTTACTTACAGTCACATCAACATGCAGCTTTTCCTTGTTGTATTTAACAGGTTGTCAGCCTCATACGACTTGAATTGTTCATATTTTATGTGCTTGCAAGCAACGCTAGGGAGGTCAACTCTTTTCTTTTTCAAGACCAGGAAGCAGTCTGCTTTTGATATGTATTTTCACTTGCTGCAGCAATCAGTGATGCCATGGGCTTTTTGAGTAAAACCAGTTCTGTGTTTTTGGCCAGGACAGCATATTCCCAGAACTTGCAGATGGCTCAAAGTCCCATGGCTGTTGCATATGTCACACTTTCTACCAGTTTATAGGAAAAAAACGATTTTAGTCTTAGGAGTAGTGCATGTCCGTGCTGGCAAAGAGATATTCCTGCCTGCATGTGTCATATGAAAATATATAGCAGTTGCTTCCTGCCAAAGGTAGTCATGATGACATATTCCAATTTTATGATAATCAGGGTCAAACGTGGGACTTTTTTTTCATAACACGTAACCTACGATGCTCACGTCTCAGCACATGATCTTATTCACCTACCCTATCTTGTATGAGGTATATCACAACTTAGAAAGATGCCTCTCATTGAGTCAAAATAGTGGCTCATCTAGACCAGTACAGTCAGCTCTGGCTGGCAGTAGCTTTCCAAGGGTTTGTTTGACTGTATTCCTTCCCAACCATCCCTTAGAGAGCTCTACTATTTCCCAGGAGTCCCTCATACAAGTAGTAACCTTGCCGAAGAATATCAGAAGATCAGGTCTGTTCCAAGTAGCATTTAGCACGTTTTGTTTGTGGCTGGTCAGCAGAAGATAAAAAATTGCAACATTTGCTTGCTACAGTTGACTGTTGAGGGACCTATTTAGGAGGAAGCTGTATGGCTCCGAGGAAACGGGTTAAAAGCAAAGCAAAAAGGAGCAAAGTGTGCTGCTTATACTATATATTGCTCGATAGCGTTTAAAGAGCTCTCCGGGTGGTTTACAAGTAATTATGCAAGCTACACATTGCCTCCTCAGTAAGCTGTGTATTCATTTTATTGACCTCGGAAGGATGGAAAGCTGAGTGAACCTCGAGTTGGCTACCTAGAATTGAACCCCAAGTCATCAGCACGGTTACAGCTGCAATGCAATACTATGCCATGAGGTTAAGGGCTAATTGTAGAGATCTAATGTTGAATATGGGGCATCAAAGCTAGACTCTCCATATATTGTGCTTATGACATTTCAAAGTGTGCTTTTAAAAGCTCTTTTAGCATTTTTTGTCTATCAATTTTGCATATTATCATTTGTTGAATTGTTCTTAACTGTATATTTACTGTCTTTTAAATTGCACTTGTGTTTTATTAAATAAACCAGGAATAGGCATTCCCTTCAATGTCTTGTTTGACTCTCATTGCATGAAGTAGTTCTGCTCTGGTGACTGAAAACCTGAGGGTTGGGGGAAAGCGTGATACAAATGTATGGAAAATTACCATCCATGATAACGGCAGTCCAGAGGCTTTTCTTTTTGTTGTCAGATCTGTCATGGGACTGGCACTGCTGATCTCGGAATGTGGGTACCCCTTTCGGACAGGGCAGGTTTTCACAGACGGTGTGTTCGACATTGGCTCCCCGGCAGTTTTTCCCTCCAGGCCCAGGACTGTCAATGCAGAGGGAAGAAAAGAACGAGTTACCCATCTGGGTCCTTAGACATCTTTGGAGGCATCCATCTTCTCTAGGCAGTTCCACAAATAAAAGACAAAGGAAGTCAACATTATAGATGTTGTATTTAAGTCTTGGAAGCACAGCTTAACACTGTAGCATGGTGGGTAACCCTTATGCATTCTGGCTTTTTCTTTCCTGTGGTTTTTGACGTCTGTGTTTAATCACCCTTGCCATTCCATTTGACACCACAAACCATGGTTGATTCCTGGCTCTCAGATCCTTCTGAGAACATCCATTCAAAGAATTCCAATTTATTTATCTATTTTCCTTCTCCTGTCACATCACTACAGACTTGTGTTGCTCTACAATGTTCTCTGCTTTTATCAATTTCTTTTTTTTTAATGCCATGGCTTCCCAACTTTTTCCTTTTCCTTTCCCCCTTCATTTATGCAGGGGGATGGAAAACCTGCCAAGGGTGAATTCATTGCTTCTCCCCGCCTCTCTCTCTCTCTCTCTCTGGGGTGGAATCCCAATGTGCCAGCATCATTGGGCACATTCTGCAGCCAAGGAGATAAATAAACAAAAGCCACTGGAAATCACATATGGCAGCAATGGATATTGGGAGTATCACAGAAATCACATGACATACCCATCACAAAAGTGAATCAGAGCAAGAAGGAAATCCACATACAGGAAAGAGCACTGGTATATCTCACAGCATTATCACACTTGATTAAGACTGGTGGGGAAAGGAGCGAAAATACATTAGGACAAACCAGGACAAGGTGCTGGGAATTAAGCTGAAATATCCTGGGAGCCCAGGTGGTGTTACACTTGTTCTGAGTCCTCCTGAGGACACTTCAAGATACTTGGCTCAAGACACTGTGCCGCTATTCTGATTGCGCGCACCCCCTTCAAAGGATCTTGCCTGATCGAAAGGAAGGTAGAAGGATCAAAGGGAATAAACACACAAAGGCTGCAGCCTGAAAATGATGCCAACAGAGCCCCCAAAGCCTCAGGAAAGGAGGTGTTTCAAGGCTACCACAAAACAAGCACTTCAGAGCTGCCACTCACGGTGGGTTGTCACATTTGCGTTGTCGGAATCTGGCGCCAGTCCCACATGTTCGGCTGCACATGCTCCAGTGGCTCCACATGCTCCAGTCTCCATCGACATGTTCAGGGATAGGCGTTTTGCTGACACATTCCCCAGTTCGGCACCACTGGAAGAGGTCGGAAGAACACGGTTGACAACAACTTGAATGCTACGTGCACTTGATGGAAGAGGAGAACACCTCCAAAATTATCTTTAAAAACAACTAGAAACACTTGTCAAGTATGAATAGAAAGATGTTGGATTTTGGCACTTCTACGCGGGGTGGGGGGGAGGGATGAGATTAAATCTGCATCTCACAAGAAACATGGAATTGGGGTCTAGTATCAAATCCCCCAGACAGTAGTAAAATGTACAGGAAGTTAAGCAAAGATGCCCTTCTTAAAATCCTGTTCATGCACTCAGGCAGGCTTCTTCTGCATTCCTATGAGAAGTCTTCAGAAAAATGATATGGTCAAAACCAAACAAAGCAAAACAAAAAGCTCTCAAAGGTAGTGGTAGTCTAGTAAGAGGAGTATGACAATGGAACCCGTTGCCTTGGGAAGTGGTGAGAACTTCAAGGCTGGAGGCAGTCAAGACAAACGTGGACAACCGTTTATGAGATTTGCTTTGATTTTGATTCCTGCATTGAGCAGGGAGTGAGACTCAATGACTGCAGAGGCTATATGAACACTGGTCAGTATGTATCTAGGTCCCCCTCTTCCAACAAGAAAATTGGTTTCTAATTATGGAGGTTGTAGCAGATAGAAAGGTATACATTTTTAGTAACAGGGCAGTGCAACATACTGTATACACCACCACATTCATGTACCCGATTTCTGTCCAACAGGCAAGGGTTGAAAGATTTATTGCCATAACAGTCCTATACTGGTAGAATTTATTACATCTTTAGACAAAGGGATCCTTCCATTAAAGAAAAGGATTGGACAAAAAGGATTCAAATTTATGACTTCATTTTACTATCAGACATTCCTGGTACTGAACACAAGCAATCTCACTTTTAATTTTGTAATTATTTTTTCACCCAACCTTAAGATGTTTATTTATTTATTTATTGCACTTATATACCGTGCCATTTCCCGAAGGACTCTGGGTGGTTTAGAAAAAGACCAGTAAAATACAATTATTAAAACGAATAGTAAAAGCACTGGCGGGAGAACAGCGATAGAGCACTAGTCAATAAAAAACCTTCAATAAAGGCAGTGGGCAAGGGGGAAAAAGAGAGAGGGAGAGAGAGAGAGAGAGAGAGAACTAAACAGAAATAAGGTTGCCATAAGCCTCCTTAAAGAGCAAGGTTTTTAGAGCCTTTTTAAAGGCAGGCAGGGATGATGCAAGGCGCAACTCACTCGGTAGCTGATTCCACAAGGAAGGAACCATGGAATTGTTCACAATGTCTGAGGCTGCAGTTCTACACGCTTGCATGGATGGGAGTAAGTGGCTTGTGCCCCACAGGACTTAATTCTGAGCAAAGAAACACAGGATTGCGCTATGACTATGGTACTATGTTCAGCTGGGGGCACAGGGTTGGCCAGAAATTATAGTGGACTGTCCCACCTGATGCCTTGATTAAGCCCTTAAGCAAACTGAAATTCAATTCTTTTATATAGAAAAAGAGGTCCTGTTGAAAAGCTGACCTCTTAAAATGTACTCTCAAAAAGCCCTGTCAATACTGTCCTCCAGTACCTGTGTGTCCATGCCTGGCTGATGCCTGATTAATGCTCTCCCTGCCTCACCACAGTTATACTCAGCACAGATTAACAGAATCCACTCTCTATCCCCAAATTATCTTCACACAGAGGCATTCAATCAAGAATCTCAGGTACAACAAGCCCCCTGACTTCTTCCTATGATAAATTGGCTGCCCCTCCCCTCCCCCTCTGCATTCTTGTGCCTTTAACAGGCGGAGATTTAAGAGGTGCTGCTTTCCCTTGGCATGGAGACACGGTGATGGGAAAAGCTTTCACACAATGAATTTCTGCCAGACTTCGGAAAAAATAGCCCATCCGCACGTGGAGGCTGCGTGGAGTCAAACCACCTCTGGATTCTGTCAGATTCCCAACACTTCTGTAACTATATTCTCATAATGTGCTACGGATTGAAAGAAAACTCACTACGTTCCATGCTCTTGTCGATTTAAACTGCCTTGTTTTCGTGAGACACCCTGGTGAAGAATTTGTAGGATTATTTGCCAGACAGAGAGTGTTCCCACAACATCAGGATATCCCACATTTGCACATTGCTTCAATGTAAGACATGGGTTCCTTTTCGTTGAGAAGCAAAGCGCCAACACAACCAACATGGGCTAAAAAGTGCAAATACACAATATACAAATACAAATGTTCCTCATTCTTAAAACTCCACACATGAGAGCATCACCCCCTGTGCACAGTTTGTGTTAAAATGTCGCTTCTGTTGTGCTGTTAGAATGAACTTGTCAAGAGAGTCACAAAATATCTCATTTTATGCAGCGGTAGGGAGAATTAATTTAGAGTGCCTGCTCTTGCAAAGACCAGATAAGGGAGGAATTACATTGCTGGTGCACGTCTACCCAAACACACACACACACACACACACACACACACACACACACACACACACACACACACACACACACACACACACACACACACACATGTTTGAAACAACATCACAGACAGCAGGAGAGCGAGAGGTTCTGGTTCAGGACTTCAATTGATCAACACCGCATACAGAACAATCTTCTCTGGCAGCAGGCCTATCTTTTCAAATTGCACACATGCAAAAAATTATTCCAGTCACCTTTTGGCCTTTTAGTTAGAAGCATATCTGTAGTACAGTACATAGATATGTATCTACACAGTATAAGATTGGAGGAAATAAGAGATATCAAATTCACCCTTAACTGCTCCCTGTCTTGTGTTACTCTTATAGTTCTTTCGACAGATGTTTTAACCTGAGATTTTAACTACCATATATACTCGAGTATAAGTTGTATAAGTCGAGGCCACTAATTTAACCCCCCAAAACTGGGGAAACATATTGACTCGAGTATAAGTCTAGGGTGGGAAATGCAGCAGGGCCTGGCAGCCCTTCCTTTGTGAGCTGGGGGAGTGGTGTGTGATGTTTAAAATGACTTTTAGCCACTGATGCAAGTGCTTGGGTCAGTGGCTAAAAGTCATTTTAAACAATGTGCGCCGCTCCCCTGTGATGCAGAGGGGGGTCATGAGAAGCGGCACGCAATGTTTAAAATGACTTTTAGCCACCAACCCAAGCACTTGCCTCAGTGGCTAAAAGTACTGACCCAAATATAAGTCGAGGGCCCCTTTTTTCAGCCCAAAATTAGGGCTGAAAAACTAGGCTTATATTAAAGTATATATAGTATATGTAATCTTATCTGTACCATGTGTGATTTTCACTCACAATTTTAGACACTTGTAAGTGTAGATATTTACCACCTAATTACCACAAATCCTGTTGCTTATCACAGTACGTTGCACTACAGCAAGCGCACCAAATCTGTGAGGATTTGATGAGTCAGTTGTTCCATTGAGCCAAACAGGCATACTCTAGTTGCAACTTACTATGTTAAGGAAAGTTGCAACTAGAGTAGGGCCATTTAAATCCCCATTGAGTCAGTGGTCCTGATAGAAGTGGGTTTTTAATACTGTCTATAGTCTATAAGCTGCCATTGTAGATAAAATGGCAGTACTTTGGTTCAATCTATAATCCAGCTCTGTGTCCTTTAATTCACCCCTCTCCCCTTCACTGAACTGTAACACAACCACTACACTCTCCCCCAAGCCTGAGTCATGAGATACCAGGCCATAAAACTGCTGGACAAACACTTATCTATGTGGGAAGACCACCAGTAAAAGGGGGTCCCGCGAGAGATAAGCCAGACATCCGTCGAAGCATCGATATATCATTAGACCTGTCAAACGCTTTTCGGCGGTGAAGCGGAGAGTTCCGGGAACTGCATGACAGGTGGCGCTAAAGGGCAAAGATTAATAGTATCCTGTGTGTGTTTCCTTTGATAAATGATTTGTAACAATGTGATAACTATGTATCTTTTGAAGTTTCTTTGTTGTTTCACGGGTGATTTACGGCACCCAGGTGCATCCTTGTTTATTCTGATAAAGGAGGGGTGCTAGGGGAATGTTTTTCCTATAAAGACTGTAAAGTTTCTTTGCCTATTGCCCCAGTTTTCCGACTGAATTCGGCTGGGCGCCTCGCTGCAGCGAATTAAAGCTTTTTCTCCGTACCTTTGAACCTTGGCGTGTTCTTTCAACTCTCGGCTCCCGTAATAGCAGCAAGGTAACCCGAGGTGAACCTTTCATCTGGGGGCTCATCCGGGATTGCCCTCCCTTTTTGGAGCGAGGGGCCAAGCCAAGCCGTTCCGAACAGCCAGCGGTGGACGAAGAACTCCAGTGCACACCTTTCCACTTGAAAAGGGGAATTTTTCGTTCAACGTGGTGGCAGAGACGGTACCGCTCGGGGAGAAAACGCTGGCCGGCCGGGGGAAGACCTCATTAGGAGATTTGGTAAGATATGGGACCGGTCCAGTGTGGGAAGAGAATTTGTCTCTAGTTTCCTAATTTTGGGGTTGAGCCCCTGGTGTGTAAAAGGGTAACAGAACGATGGTTCTGAGGTTTTTGGGGAGGAGAGGAGCAGTGCTCTAACATCCCGTGTGAAATAAGGGAATTTATTTGGTGTGGACAGTGAGAAGTAGCTCTCAGCTGTCAAAGTAGACTAGCGGAAAAAAGGTTTTTCAATAGGTAGGGGATCCAGACTAGGTTGGGAGGCGGTTTTGAAATGTGGGTGATTTGTGCGGCCACTGACCCAATGAATGTGTGAATGCGTGGAAGGTCGGGGTTTAGAATTCCCTTTGGCCGAGCGACGTCTGGATTGTGCAATTTCTGTTTGTGGGCGACCCAGCAGATCACAATCAGTATCGAATGTTGTGTGCATGAAAATTGTTTAAAGAGTTTAGGAGCGGGTCAAGTGGCATTGTGTGGGAGAATATAGGAAAATAGTTCAAATAAAATTATTAAAAATCATGGGGCAAAACTCCAGCAAACCCTCAACTCCATTAGATTGCTTCCTTTTGAACTGGCACGCGGCCACCAAAAATTATGACTTTGGCATCAAAATGAAGAAGGAAAGAATGGAGACTTCATGTCAAATAGAGTGGCCAGTCATGCAGATGGATTGGCCGGCTCAAGGGACTTTTAATGAAAGTATTATTAGGCAACTGTGGTTAAAAATTCTTAAATACTGCCCCGAACACATTCCCTACATTGAGGTTTGGAAAGGAAATGTGAAGAAAAATCCCTCATGGATCCAATTCTGTAGAGAATTGCCACCACAGGCTAAGTTGTTAGCCTTAAAGAAAAAGGAGGCAGCTTTAGAAAGTCGCCCTGAAGATTATGATGTTTTTACCCCACCGCCTCCTTATGCCACAGCTATCCCCCCAGGGAATCCAGTGGTTCCCCCCGTAGCACCACCTCCTCCAGGTCCAGCGCCCACATCCCCTTCAAAGGCACCCCATGTAGATGGTAATCTTCCCGTGTCTAAAGATCCTCCACAAACAGGACCTTCTAGCAAGCTTCCTAAAGATGAGCCTGAAGCAGGGAAAGGAGCCCCTAAAATAGATGAAAAAGATGAAAAGGATGAGGACGATGATGAGGAGAGCGAGGAGGAATTTCGCCATAGAATAAAAGGAAATGTTGAATGGGGCGAAGCGGACCATCAAAGAGTGGCTGATTTAATTAAGAAATACTGGGAATCAGTAATGGAAGTAGGAAATTTTGCATTAGAAGCGGCAGGAGAACGAAACTGGGCAAAAAGACAGCGATATCTCTTAAGGGCATACGATGCAGCAAGGAGACATGAGGAATTCCTTGAGAATAAGAGGATTGAGGAGCAGGCAAAAGTCATGCCTTTAAGGCGAGTGTACGACCCCTTGCCCCAAAATCAGCAGGGTCCCCGCACATATTCGATGCAGCACGTCCCGTTTACATCAAGTGACATTATAAATTGGAAAAACACCCTACCAAGTTTAGAAGATGACCCTGACAAGAATTTTGAAACTATGTCCAGTATTTTCAGTGTGTACATGCCCACTTATGAGGATGTGCAGCACCTTGTGAGAGGCTTATTTAATTCAGAGGAAACCCGGAAGATTTTCGAGGAGGCTAGGAAATCCCGTATAGCTTTAGGGGACACTCCTGCACAAGCGGAAGCCGCTGTTCCGACAAATACTGCACCAGATTGGGACTATAATGCAGATGCAGGGCGCACTGCTTTGAGAAATTATCATACGGCAATACTTCAGGGCATCAGAGCAGCTGGCAGGAAAAAGATTAATATGTCAAAAGTGAACGACATAGTTCAAAAGCAAGATGAGTCCCCAGGAGCTTTTCTGGACAGATTGTATCAGGCATTTAGAAGATACACTCCCATTAACCCTGAGGATCCTGGAATGGAGAATATAGTGAAGACAGTTTTTATAGCTCAATCTGCTCCAGATATTCGAAAAAGAATTCAGAAAGAGGCCAATTTTATGGGACAAACATTGCAGTGGATGCTCCAATTGGCGCAAACTAAATTTAATAACAGGGAGGAAGATCAAAGTTGCCCAAAAAGTAAGGGACAGACTAAAAAGGTGATGGCTTTGAATCAAATCTCCGAGCCTCGCAATTTCAATGCCCCAGGGAACTGGCGTGGGCCATTAAAAAATCAATGTGCACTATGTGGACAGACTGGACATTGGCGTAAAGATTGTTATAGGAACCCAGAAAATCAAAGGCGAGGAGGTTTTAATCAGGGTCCATGCTGTCCCTGGCAGCCCCCGGCTTTTGAGAGGTTTTCAGCGCCCGCTTCATCTGGCTTTAATCAGCCAGGAAATCGACAGTCAGCGCCTGGCCCCTTTAACTACCAACAGCAGAGGAATTTCCAGGTGAATCAAGGACAAGTTAGTCAATTTCAGCCTGCAAGTCAGACTCAAGCGCAATCGGCTCAGGCTCAGCAAGCGCCCCAAAGAGGACAGGGTCCAGCCTGGACCCCACCATACCAGAACATGATGGTTCTGGAAGAAGATGTCCCCTATTGAAAAGGACAGGGCTTTAGTTCCCGTGAGCCCTTGGTCAGTGTCCAAACCGGGAACGAATCTGTTCAATTTCTCGTGGATACGGGAGCTAGTCATTCAGTGATTCCTCAGCTTGTTAAACCCATAGACAGGACTCTTTCAATCAGCGTAATGGGAGCCACAGGAAAAGCGCAGCGCGCTTATTTCATGCAGCCTGTACAGTGCAAATTAGGGGGTCAGATCGTCCAGCACAAATTTTTACACATGCCAGATTGCCCTATTCCTTTGATGGGACGAGATCTCTTATTTAAATTAGGAGCACAAATCACCTTCACTCCCAAGGGAGAAATTCATCTGACAACTGATAACAAGGAACCAGAAGGTGAAGTGTGTTTAGAATATCCCTTAAGAGAGAGATGGCGTTTGATGGTGGTTCAAGAAGAGCCAGTGCAGTTATCTCAAGATTTCCTGGACAGAGTTAATCCTGAAGTGTGGGCAGAGGATAAACCCCCAGGCATGGCACGGAACATTCCTCCCATAGTTGTTCAACTCAAACCATTTGCAGGTCCAGTTTCAGTGCCACAGTGCCCATTGGGAAAGTCGCAGCAGAAGGAATTTGGGTCCACCTTAAGAGATTGATAGATCATGGCATCCTTGTCCCGTGTCAGTCACAATGGAACACCCCTTTGTTGCCGGTTCAAAAACCAGATGGGACATTTCGCCTGGTGCAGGACCTCCGCTTGGTGAATGAGGCTATCGAACCTCTTCATCAGAATGTCCCGAACCCTTACACAATTCTGAGCCTGATACCACCAGAGGCTGCTTATTTCACAGTTTTAGACTTGAAAGATGCATATTTTTGCTGCAGGTTAGCGCCACAGAGTCAGCACATTTTCGCTTTGCAATGGGAAGACCCCCAAACTGGCACAAAAACCCAATTCAGATGGACACGTTTGCCTCAGGGGTTCCGAAATTCGAGTACGTTATTTGGGGGGGGGCTGGCATCAGATCTTGCCAATTTCCCCCGAAAACCTGGCCAAATAGTCCTGCAATATGTAGATGACATTTTGGCGGGAGCAGAAACCAAAGAAGGCTGTGAGCAGCTCACAATTGATCTTTTGAATCATTTGGCAGCAGCTGGTTATAGAGTTACCAGAAAGAAAGCCCAAATTTGTCAAAAAACAGTGCGGTACTTAGGTTTTGACATTTCCCAGCAAAGGCGCCAACTTTGTGATGAGCGGAAGCATTCAATCATTCAAGTCCCTGAACCAAGAAATAGGAGAGAGCTCAGAGGATTTTTGGGAGCAGCTGGGTTTTGTCGAATTTGGATCCCAAATTTTAGCCTTTTAGCAAAACCTCTGCATTTGGCAATAAGAGGAAAGGAACGTGATGAGTTCCTGTGGGGTCCGGAACAAAGAGAGAGCTTCAAAGCAATCAAACAGGCTTTAGTAGAGGCGCCCGCTTTAGGTCTCCCGAATCCAAACAAGCCTTTTTACTTGTATGTCGATGAAGAAAATGGAGTGGCAAAAGGAGTTCTGTGTCAGAAATTAGGAAGTTGGCAGCAACCAGTGGCTTATTTATCAGAGACATTGACCCCAACGGAGCAAGGACTTCCGTCCTGCATGTGAGGAGTTGTAGCGCTGGCAGCGCTTTTAAAGAAAGCGGATAAATTCACTTTCGGACAATCCACAATTTGTATCACAAAGCATGCAATTCTGCCCTTGTTAGATGCAAAAGGAGGCTATCACTTGTCTCAGACTGCCATGATGAAATGTCAAAAATTATTTTCAAGAGCTGGTCTTACATTCCAGAAAACGGAGGGCTTAAACCCAGCGACCCTCCTCCCAATAAGTGACCAACCGGGCACTCACAACTGTATACAGACATTAGATGAAGTTTATTCATCCCGACCAGATCTTCGCAACACCCCTCACCCACAGTGGAGGACTTGGTTCGTGGATGGTAGTAGTTCTGTCATTGATGGAAAGAGACAGGCAGGATATGCCATTGTGGAATTAGAGGACACTGTAATTGAAGCTAAGCAGTTGCCCCCAGGAACTTCAGCTCAATTAGCAGAACTGATAGCTCTCACTAGGGCATTAGAATTATCAGAAGGAGAGAGCATTAATATCTATACGGATTCCAAGTATGCATTCCTCACACTTCATGCACATGGGGCACTTTGGAAGGAACGAGGTCTCCTTACTTCTGAGGGGACTCCAGTAGCACACTCTGATATTTTGTTACAACTCTTAGATGCTGTATGGAAACCCAAAGAAGTGGCAGTCATTCATTGCCATGGGCATAAGATTGGTCCAGGACTTGAAGCGAGAGGGAACAGGTTGGCAGATCGTATTGCCAAGCAAGCAGCCCAGGGTGCAGTTGAGATGCAACTTAGTCTCATTCCGATTGACATTTTGCCACCGGACCCACCACGTTATTCGTCCGCTGAGGATGAATTTGCAGAGGAACAAGAGTTTGACAGGACGCCAGAGGGCTGGTACAAATTGCCAGGTGGACAATTGTGGGTTCCAGAGAGTTTAGCCCATCAGGTAGTTCAAAGTCATCATGACAGCACTCACCAAGGTCCTGAAGTGGCTTACCAACATTTGAGCCCCTATCTTTATATAGCCAAGCTTCGTCAGTTAGCTTCAAACATTTCACATAGATGTGTCACCTGTCAAAGGAATAATCCCAGAACTGGACCTTTGCCACCTCCTGGAATTCAATATTGTGGGAAAGAGCCCTTTGAGGATATGCAGTTGGACTTTACAGAATTGCCAAGATGTGGACTTTACCGTTATATGCTTGTGCTAGTGTGTACATTTTCAGGATGGGCAGAGGCTTTTCCAACAAAGACTGAGAAAGCTAGTGAGGTGGTCTGCTGCCTTTTGTGGGACCATATCCCGAGGCACGGAATACCCCGCACTTTATCCTCCGACAATGGTCCAGGATTTGTTCATCATGTTTTGCAAGGACTGGCTAAGGCATTGCATATTAAATGGAATTTACATACATCATACCGCCCCCAGAGTTCAGGACGAGTGGAGAGAATGAACAGGACTTTGAAAAGCCATTTGTCAAAACTCACACAAGAAACAGGCAAAAGCTGGGTGGAAATGTTGCCTATTGCTCTTTTTAGAAGCAGGACCACCCCTTCAAGTCAATCATGCATTTCACCATTCGAACTTGTACATGGCAGGCCAGTTCCGATTTCATGTGGCTTGCGTCCAGAGAGTGTAGCTTCTTTGACACATGTCAAATATCTTCAGATGCTTGGCCGATCTCTTTCTTCCTTACACAGGTGGACTCTTGGACGACTGCCCGTGGTTTTACAGGAGCCCCTCCATCGCTTTGAACCGGGAGATTTGGTTTGGATCAAGGATTGGAACCAACAGCCCCTGCGCCCGAGGGGCTGTTGGTTCCAATCCTTCACGGTGTTATTGTCGACGCCAACGGCTGTCAAAAATCTCCGAAGTGAGTGCCTGGATTCATCACACTCGTGTGAAACGAGCTGCCCCAGCGAGCGAAGGAGAAGAGTGGACGGTTCGAGCCAACCCCGATGACAACTTGAAGCTGACCTTTAAGAAAGTTACTTCAGACATAGAGAAGTCAAAGTAAAATATTGGCTTCCTATCTGTGTGGCAAGAGGTTTCTTTGACAAGAAAAACTTGACTTTTCCTTTCAGCCTTTGAATTTCCCGCCTTCCAAATCCACCCCTCTACAAGAAGAGGAGGGAGAAGATTTTCAACAAGAAGGCGAGTGATTTCGATTCAGCTGATGAGCTAGGGCAACATTTATTTTGTGCGAGACTGTGTTTCAAAAGTGCCCTGTTTCCTTCTTCTTTGAAGCTGAACAGTGTTTCCCTTTTAGTTCCTTGGAGTACTGCAGCAAATGAGACAGCGCGCCGGTAGCGCAGCAGCTGTCAAAGAGCGTTCTACGAGCTGTCAGCGAACGTTCCACAGACTGTCAAAAGCTCCGCAGCTGTCAAAACTCTTAAAGGGACCTCAACACTTATGTGGGTTGACATTCCGAATTGGGTTTGGTTCGTCATTTTGCCAATATATGTGTTGGGAGTATTATTGGTCTGTTATAATTGGAGGCGAAGGTTTTGTGGGATGTCTAAATCAGTGGAAATGATTGTTCTTTTATTTCTGATACCAGTTTGTTTAGCTGTCAAGCCTGAGGGTATAGAAGAGTGTACCCCATGCATTATTGCTGCTAGTCAAGGCAATAGAGTAGTAAATACTCTGGTATATTACACTCAGAAGCCAGCAGAGTGCAAGCAAGCTGGAACCACATTTTTGAATCACGATATGATGTATCATATATGTGAAAGTACATCTGGCGACTATCTTTGTTATAGGCCTGAGGTCCCAGTTAAATTCAATTATACAGTGTGGGCTGGAATGGCCAGAACTAAAGAGCCCAGAAGGGACAACCCAGAAGGTGGTGGACTTCTGTATTATGTGAATTCCACTACTGTGTTAAAGCATAGTGGCAGACGGGCAGTAATATGGTTCAATGCCTGTGATGCCCTAGGAAAAGGCATGGGAATCCATTGTGGATCCACAGCATGGGTAAATACATATAAATCTGAACATAAGTATTTGTGTTACCCTCATGAAGGTGCCAGAGCAGGCAATCATGAAGTCTGGGCACCATGTGGTTCAAACAAATTATGTTCAGGATGGGGATGTGTGTGTGCTTTTACAGCTGGAGGCTATCCAGGTTGTCCTCATCTCTCACAGTTCAGAAGGATAGGAGGAAATTATGTCAGTCTAGTAATTAGTGACACACATCCCTCTGTTCAAGTGTATGGTTTTGGAATTGATGGACCTGGCAGGGATCCAGTTACCTATTTGACAATTACCCATGCAGAGGTGAGAGATGGAGAAAAGAAAAGCCATTCTTGGTCAGTGGAAAATGCTGTAGAGAAACTGAAGGAGATTCCTTTTGAAATCTCTCAGCATGCCAAAAATTTATTTCGGGAAATGGCTCAGTCAATAGCCACAGAGTTAGGAGTCACAAATTGTTATGTTTGTGGGGGCACAAATTTTGGTGAAGACTGCCCTTGGGAAGCGATGGAGGTCCCTCCACAACTGTATAATAACATGTCAAGAATTGGCAATATTACCAAGAGAACCCAGTCTCAGAATATGACATGGACCATCACATCTGTTAGTGAGTTGTATCTGCTTTTCCCGAAATGGTTCTATTCCAGTGGGCTATTTAACCTGCATAGGAACCTGGGAAGATGGCATTTGGACCTCACCTTCCAATGCTCCACAACCAGAGAAGTTTAATGTCACTTTTCTCCCATACATATACTCAGCATCTTCGGAGGTATGGAAAGCCCCTATGAATATGTATTGGGTCTGTGGAAATATGGGTTATGAATATTTGCCTCATTCATGGTCTGGTTCTTGTGTGCTAGGTTTCATAAAACCATCATTCTTTCTAGTCCCAATAGAAACCCAACAGTATTTGGCTGCTCCAGTGTATGGCCCTTTAAACAGGAGAAAGCGCGATGATACCCCGTTTGCAGGGTTTCCATGTAAAAACCCAGAGGAATATGAAGGGGATATATGGGACTCTCAAAGAATTGTTTGTGTTTATGGTCCAGCCACTTGGGCTCAAGATGGTTCATGGGGATATCGAACTCCCATCTATTTGCTCAATAGAATAATCAGATTGCAAGCAGTTTTGGATTTGGCGGGTCAGCGCATCACTACCGCGCTTACCACCATAGCAGAAGTGACAGATCAATTAAGAACAGCTGTTTATCAAAACAGGCTTGCTCTCAATTATTTATTGGCTTTTGAGAATGGCGTGTGTGGAAAATTTAATTTAATGAACTGCTGTCTAAAAATTGATCCAGTAGGCAAGGTTGTTAGTCAACTTGCCACAGAAATTAAACAGTTAACTTTTAATCCGACGCAAGAGTGGAAGGGTATGCAATGGCAATGGATAAATGATTTCATGCCACAAGCCTGGATGAAAACATTAGGAAGTTTATTAATTGCTCCTTTGTGTCTTCTTTTATTTCTCTTGATTTGTATTCCTTGTCTATTGCGGTTTGTACAGTTGACTGTTTCAAAGGTAGTAGAGAAGACAGCTGCTCCTAAGATGATTGCTTTGTTACAGGATTATGAAGCCCTTCAGATGGACGACTCAAAATGAGTGTCCATTTAGAAGAGGAGGGAATGATAGAAGTGGGTTTTTAATACTGTCTATAGTCTATAAGCTGCCATTGTAGATAAAATGGCAGTACTTTGGTTCTATCTATAATCCAGCTCCGTGTCCTTTAATTCACCCCTCTCCCCTTCACTGAACTGTAACACAAAGCACTACACTCTCCCCCAAGCCTGAGTTATGACATACCAGGCCATAAAACTGCTGGACACTTATCTATGTGGGAAAACCACCAGTAAAGGGGTTCCCCGCAAGAGATAAGCCAGACATCTGTCGAAGCATCGATATATCGCTAGACTTGTCAAACGCTTTTCGGCGGTGAAGCGGAGAGTTCCGGGAACTGCATGACAGGTGACGCTAAAGGGCAAAGATTGATAGTATCCTGTGTGTGTTTCCCTTGATAAATGATTTGTAACAATGTGATAACTATGTATCTTTTGAAGTTTCTCTGTTGTTTCGCGGTTGATTTACGGCACCCAGGTGCATCCTTGTTTATTCTGATAAAGGAGGGGTGCTACGGGAATGTTTTTTTCTATAAAGACTGTGAAGTTTCTTTGCCTATTGCCCCAGTTTTCCGACTGAATTCAGCTGGGCGCCTCGCTGCAGCGAATTAAAGCTTTTCTCCGTACCTTTGAACCTTGGCATGTTCTTTCAACTCTCGGCTCCCTTAATAGCGGCAAGGTAACCCGAGGTGAGGAGCGGTGCTCTAACATCCCGTGTGAAATAAAGGAATTTATTTGGTGTGGACAGTGAGAAGGAGCTCTCAGCTGTCAAAGTAGACTAGCGGAAAAAAGGTTTTCAATAGGTAGGGGATCCAGACTAGGTTGGGAGGCGGTTTTGAAATGTGGGTGATTTGTGTGGCCACTGACCCAATGAATGTGTGAATGCGTGGAATGTCGGGGTTTAGAATTCCCCTTGGCCGAGCGACGTCTGGATTGTGCAATTTCTGTTTGTGGGCGACCCAGCAGATCACAATCAGTATCGAATGTTGTGTGCGTGAAAATTGTTTAAAGAGTTTAGGAGCGGGTCAAGTGGCATTGTGTGGGAGAATATAGGAAAACAGTTCAAATAAAATTATTAAAAATCATGGGGCAAAACTCCAGCAAACCCTCAACTCCATTAGATTGCTTCCTTTTGAATTGGCACGCGGCCACCAAAAATTATGATTTTGGCATCAAAATGAAGAAGGAAAGAATGGAGACTTTATGTCAAATAGAGTGGCCAGTCATGCAGATGGATTGGCCGGCTCAAGGGACTTTTAATGAAAGTATTATTAGGCAACTTTGGTTAAAAATTCTTAAGAACTGCCCTGAACACATTCCTTATATTAAGGTTTGGAAAGGAAATGTGAAGAAAAATCCCTCATGGATCCAATTCGGTAGAGAATTGCCACCACAGGCTAAGTTGTTAGCCTTAAAGAAAAAGGAGGCAGCTTTAGAAAGTTGCCCTGAAGATTATGATGTGTTTACCCCACCGCCTCCTTATGCCACAGCTATCCCCCCCAGGGAATCCGGTGGTTCCCCCCGCAGCACCACCTCCTCCAGGTCCAGCGCCCGCATCCCCTTCAAAGGCACCCCATGTAGATGGTAATCTTCCCATATCTAAAGATCTTCCACAACCAGAACCTTCTATTGATTTATATTTGATTTATATTTATATTTCTATACCACCCATCTTTCCAAAAGAACTCTGGGTGGTTAACAACAGTAGAAAAGCAAAAAAAAAAAAAAACAGATGCATAATAGAACAAATAATATATACAGTGGTACCCCAACTTATGAGGCGCCCGACATATGAAAATCCTGACTTACGAGCGCTCTTCAGCACTCTCCCCACCACCAGCAGCTGCTAACGAGCAAGATCGGGATTTCCCGTCTTGCCAGCAGCGAGTGGTGGTGGGGTGTCGGGATCTGAATTGCGTTCCAGTCACCGAGGCAAACACTGCCTCGGTGACTGGAAGGCAATTCAAAAGGGGCACGCCTCCCCCCCGTGGGGGCTCCAGAGAAGTAGCACACCACTCTTTTAATCCCTTCCAGTCACCGAGGGAGCGTTTGCCTCTGTGACTGGAAGGGATTTCAAATAGTGCATGCAGCTTCTCAGGGGTCGGGAGGAGCTGCCTGTGCGATTCCTCCCCCCGCCAGCACCAATCAGCTGCTTGGCTGCTGGCTTCAGACCAGCGTTCCCGGGGTCATCTCCATTGAAATGTGTTCCCCGGGTGGGGAAGAAGTTTCCTAAAGATGAGCCTGAAGCAGGGAAAGGAGCCCCTAAAATAGATGAAAAAGATGAAAAGGGTGAGGATGATGATGAGGAGAGTGAGGAGGAATTCCGCTATAGAATAAAAGGAAATGTTGAATGGGGCGAAGCGGACCATCAAAGAGTGGCTGATTTAATTAAGAAATACCGGGAATCAGTGATGGAAGTAGGAAATTTTGCATTAGAAGCGGCAGGGGAACGAAACTGGGCAAAAAGACAGCGATATCTCTTAAGAGCATACGATGCAGCAAGGAGACATGAGGAATTCCTTGAGAATAAGAGGATTGAGGAGCAGGCAAAAGTCATGCCTTTAAGGCGAGTGTACGATCCTTTGCCCCAAAATCAGCAGGGTCCCCGCACATATTCGATGCAGCACGTCCCGTTTACATCAAGTGACATTATAAATTGGAAAAACACTTTACCAAGTTTAGAAGATGACCCTGACAAGAATTTTGAAACTTTGTCCAGTATTTTCAATGTGTACATGCCCACTTATGAGGACGTGCAGCACCTTGTGAGAGGCTTATTTAATTCAGAAGAAACCCAGAAGATTTTCGAGGAGGCTAGGAAATCCCGTATAGCTTTAGGGGACACTCCTGCACAAGCAGAAGCCGCTGTTCCAACAAATACTGCACCAGATTGGGACTATAATGCAGATGCAGGGCGCACTGCTTTGAGAAATTATCATACGGCAATACTTCAGGGCATCAGAGCAGCTGGCAGGAAAAAGATTAATATGTCAAAAGTGAACGATATAGTTCAAAAGCAAGATGAGTCCCCAGGAGCTTTTCTGGATAGATTGTATCAGGCATTTAGAAAATACACTCCCATTAACCCTGAGGATCCTGGAATGGAGAATATAGTGAAGACAGTTTTTATAGCTCAATCTGCTCCAGATATTCGAAAAAGAATTCAGAAAGAGGCCAATTTTATGGGACAAACATTGCAGTGGATGCTCCAATTGGCGCAAACTAAATTTAATAACAGGGAGGAAGATCAAAGCTGCCCAAAAAGTAAAGGACAGACTAAGAAAGTGATGGCTTTGAATCAAATCTCCGAGCCTCGCAATTTCAATGCCCCAGGGAATCAGCGTGGGCCATTATTAAAAAACAATGTGCACTATGTGGACAGACTGGACATTGGCATAAAGATTGTTATAGGAACCCAGAAAATCAAAGGCGAGGAGGCTTTAATCAGGGTCCACGCCGCCCCTGGCAGCCCCCGGCTTTTGAGAGGTATTCAGTGCCCGTTTCGTCCGGCTTTAATCAGCCAGGAAATCGACAGTCAGCACCTGGCCCCTTTAATTACCAACAGCAGAGGAATTTCCAGGTGAATCAAGGACAAGTTAGTCAATTTCAGCCTGCATGTCAGACTCAAGCGCAATCGGCTCAGGCTCAGCGAGCGCCCCAAAGAGGACAGGGTCCAGCCTGGACCCCACCATACCAGAACATGATGGTTCTGGAAGAAGATGTCCCCTATTGAAGAGGACAGGGCTTTAGTTCCCGTGAGCCCTTGGTCAGTGTCCAAACCGGGAACGAATCTGTTCAATTCCTCGTGGATACGGGAGCCAGTCATTCAGTGATTCCTCAGCTTGTTAAACCCATAGACAGGACTCTTTCAATTAGCATAAGGAGCCACAGGAAAGGCGTAGCGTGCTTATTTCATGCAGCCTGTACAGTGCAAACTAGGGGGTCAAATCGTCCAGCACAAGTTTTTACACATGCCAGATTGCCCTATTCCTTTGATGGGACGAGATTTGTTATTTAAATTAGGAGCACAAATCACCTTCACTCCCAAGGGAGAAATTCATCTGACAACTGATAACAAGGAACCAGAAGGTGAAGTATGTTTAGAATATCCCTTAAGAGAGAGATGGCATTTGATGGTGGTTCAAGAAGAGCAAATGCAGTTATCTCAAGATTTCCTGGACAGAGTTAATCCTGAGGTGTGGGCAGAGGATAACCCCCCAGGCATGGCACGGAACATCCCTCCTATAGTTGTCCAACTCAAGCCATTTGCAGGTCCAGTTTCAGTGCCACAGTATCCCATCGGGAAAGTCGCAGCAGAAGGAATTTGGGTCCACCTTAAGAGATTGATAGATCATGGCATCCTTGTCCCATGTCAGTCACAATGGAACACCCCTTTGTTGCCGGTTCGAAAACCGGATGGGACATTTCGCCCTGTGCAGGACCTCCGTTTGGTGAATGAGGCTATCGAACCTCTTCATCAGAATGTTCCGAACCCTTACACAATTCTGAGCTTGATACCACCAGATGCTGCTTATTTCACAGTTTTAGACTTGAAAGATGTATATTTTTGCTGCAGATTAGCGCCACAAAGTCAGCATATTTTCGCTTTTCAATGGGAAGACCCCCAAACAGGCACAAAAACCCAATTCAGATGGACGCGTTTGCCTCAGGGGTTCCGAAATTCGAGTACGTTATTTGGGGAGGCCCTGGCATCAGATCTTGCCAATTTCCCCCGAAAACCTGGCCAAATAGTCCTGCAATATGTAGATGACATTTTGGCGGGAGCGGAAACCAAAGAAGGCTGTGAGCAGCTCACAATTGATCTTTTGAATCATTTGGCAGCAGCAGGTTATAGAGTAACCAGAAAGAAAGCCCAAATTTGTCAAAAAACAGTGAGGTATTTAGGGTTTGACATTTCCCAGCAAAGGCGCCAACTTCGTGATGAGTGGAAGCATTCAATCATTCAAATCCCTGAACCAAGAAATAGGAGAGAGAGCGCAGAGAATTTTTGGGAGCAGCTGGGTTTTGTCGAATTTGGATCCTAAATTTCAGCCTTTTAGCAAAACCTCTGCATTTAGCAATAAGAGGAAAGGAAAGTGATGAGTTCCTGTGGGGTCCGGAACAAAGAGAGAGCTTCAAAGCAATCAAACAGGCTTTAGTAGAGGCGCCCGCTTTAGGTCTCCCGAATCCAAACAAGCCTTTTAATTTGTATGTCGATGAAGAAAATGGAGTGGCAAAAGGAATTCTGTGTCAGAAATTAGGAAGTTGGCAGCAACCAGTGGCTTATTTATCAGAGACATTGACCCCAACAGAGCAAGGACTTCCGTCCTGCATGCGAGGAGTTGTAGTGCTGGCAGCACTTTTAAAGAAAGCAGATAAATTCACTTTCGGACAATCCACAGTTTGTATCACAAAGCATGCAATTCTGCCCTTGTTAGATGCCAAAGGAGGTTATCACTTGTCTCAGACTGCCATGATGAAATGTCAAAAATTATTTTCAAGAGCTGGTCTTACATTCCAGACAACGGAGGGCTTAAACCCGGCGACCCTCCTCCCAATAAGTGACCAACCGGCCACTCACGACTGTATACAGACATTAGATGAAGTTTATTCATCCCGACCAGATCTTCGCGACACCCCTCACCCGCAGTGGAGGACTTGGTTCGTGGATGGTAGTAGTTCTGTCATTGATGGAAAGAGACAGGCAGGATATGCCATTGTGGAATTAGAAGACACTGTGATTGAAGCTAAGCAGTTGCCCCCAGGAACTTCAGCTCAATTAGCAGAACTGATAGCTCTCACTAGGGCATTAGAATTATCAGAAGGAGAGAGCATTAATATCTATACGGATTCCAAGTATGCAAATGGGGCACTTTGGAAGGAACGAGGTCTCCTTACTTCCGAGGGGACTCCAGCAGCACACTCTGATATTTTGTTACAACTCTTAGATGCTGTATGGAAACCCAAAGAAGTGGCAGTTATTCATTGCCATGGGCATAAGATTGGTCCAGGACTTGAAGCAAGAGGGAACAGGTTGGCAGATCGTATTGCCAAGCAAGCAGCCCAGGGTGCAGTTGAGATGCAACTTAGTCTCATTCCGATTGACATTTTGCCACCGGACCCACCACGTTATTCGTCCGCTGAGGATGAATTTGCGGAGGAACAAGAGTTTGACAGGACGTCAGAGGGCTGGTACAAATTGCCAGGTGGACAATTGTGGGTTCCAGAGAGTTTAGCCTGTCAGGTAGTTCAAAATCATCATGACAGCACTCACCAAGGTCCCGAAGTGGCTTACCAACATTTGAGCCCCTATCTTTATATAGCCAAGCTTCGTCAGTTAGCTTCAAACATTTCACATAGACGTGTCACCTGTCAAAGGAATAATCCCAGAACTGGACCTTTGCCACCTCCTGGAATTCAATATAGTGGGAAAGAGCCCTTTGAGGATATGCAGTTGGACTTTGCAGAATTGCCAAGATGTGGACTTTACCGTTATATGCTTGTGCTAGTGTGTACATTTTCAGGATGGGCAGAGGCTTTTCCAATGAAGACTGAGAAAGCTAGTGAGGTGGTCCACTGCCTCTTGCGGGATCATATCCCAAGGCACAGGATACCCCGCCCTTTATCCTCCGACAATGGTCCAGGATTTGTTCATCATGTTTTGCAAGGACTGGCTAGGGCACTGCATATTAAATGGAATTTGCATACAGCATACAGGCCCCAGAGTTCAGGACGAGTGGAGAGAATGAACAGGACTTTGAAAAGCCATTTGTCAAAACTCACACAAGAAACAGGCAAAAGTTGGGTGGAGATGTTGCCTATTGCTCTCTTTAGAAGCAGGACCACCCCTTCAAGTCAATCAGGCATTTCCCCATTCGAACTTGTATATGGCAGGCCAGTTCCGATTTCATGTGGCTTGCGTCCAGAGAGTGTAGCTTCTTTGACACATGTCAAATATCTTCAGATGCTTGGCCGATCACTTTCTTCCTTACACAGGTGGACTCTTGGACGACTGCCCGTGGTTCTACAGGAGCCCCTCCACCGCTTTGAACCGGGAGATTCGGTTTGGATCAAGGATTGGAACCAACAGCCCCTGCGCCCGAGGTGGAAAGGTCCCTTCACGGTGTTATTGTCGACGCCAACAGCTGTCAAAATCTCCAAAGTGAGTGCCTGGATTCATCACACTCGTGTGAAACGAGCTGCCCCAGCGAGCGAGGGAGAAGAGTGGACGGTTCGAGCCAACCCCGATGACAACTTGAAGCTGACCTTTAAGAAAGTTACTTCAGACATAGAGAAGTCAAAGTAAAATATTGACTTCCTATCTGTGTGTGGCAAGAGGTTTCTTTGACAAAAAAAAGAAAAAAGAAAAACTTGACTTTTCCTTTCAGCCTTTGAATTTCCCACCTTCCAAATCCGTCCCTCTACAAGAAGAGGAGGGAGAAGATTTTCAACAAGAAGGCGAGTGATTTCGATTCAGCTGATGAGCTAGGGCAACATTTATTTTGTGCGAGACTGTGTTTCAAAAGTGCCCTGTTTCCTTCTTCTTTGAAGCTGAACAGTGTTTCCCTTTTAGTTCCTTGGAGTACTGCAGCAAACGAGACAGCGCGCCGGTAGTGCAGCAGCTGTCAAAGAGCGTTCTACGAGCTGTCAGCGAATGTTCCACGGACTGTCAAAAGTTCCGCAGCTGTCAAAACTCTTAAAGGGACCTCAACACTCATGTGGGTTGACATTCCGGATTGGGTTTGGTTTGCCATTTCTCCAATATATGTGCTGGGTGTATTGTTAATTTGTTATAATTGGAAGCGAATGTTTTGTGGGATGTCTAAATCAGTGGAAATGATTGTTCTTTTATTTCTGATACCAGTTTGTTTAGCTGTCAAGTCTGAAGGTATAGAAGAGTGTACCCCATGCATTATTGCTGCTAGTCAAGGCAATAGAGTAGTAAACACTCTGGTATATTACACTCAAAAGCCAGCAGAATGCAAGCAAGCTGGAACCACATGTTTGAATCAAGATATGATGTATCATATATGTGAAAGTACATCTGGAGACTATCTTTGTTATAGGCCTGAGGTCCCAGTTAAATTCAATTATACAGTGTGGGCTGGAATGGCCAGAACTAAAGAGCCCAGAAGGGACAACCCAGAAGGTGGTGGACTTCTGTATTATGTGAATTCCACTACTGTGTTAAAGCATAGAGGCAGACGGGCAGTAATATGGTTCAATGCCTGTGATGCCCTAGGAAAAGGTATGGGAATCCACTGTGGATCCACAGCATGGGTAAATACATATAAATCTGAACATAAGTATTTGTGTTACCCTCATGAAGGTGCCAGAGCAGGCAACTCTGAAGTTTGGGCACCATGTGGTTCAAACAAATTATGTTCAGGATGGGGATGTGTGTGTGCTTTTACAGCTGGAGGCTATCCAGGTTGTCCTCATCTCTCACAGTTCAGAAGGATATGAGGAAATTATGTCAGTCTAGTAATTAGTGACACACATCCCTCTGTTCAAGTGTATGGTTTTGGAATTGATGGACCTGGCAGGGATCCAGTTACCTATTTGACAATTACCCGTGCAGAGGTGAGAGATGGAGAAAAGAAAAGCCATTCTTGGTCAGTGGAAAATGCTGTAGAGAAACTGAAGGAGAGTCCTTTTGAAATCTCTCAGCATGCCAAAATTTATTTCTGGAAATGGCTCAGTCAATAGCCACAGAGTTAAGATAAAATGGCAGTACTTTGGTTCAATCTATAATCCAGCTCTGTGTCCTTTAATTCACCCCTCTCCCCTTCACTGAACTGTAACACAACCACTACACTGTCCCCCAAGCCTGAGTCATGAGATACCAGGCCATAAAACTGCTGGACAAACACTTATCTATGTGGGAAGACCACCAGTAAAAGGGGGTCCCGCGAGAGATAAGCCAGACTTCCGTCGAAGCATCGATATATCATTAGACCTGTCAAACGCTTTTCGGCGGTGAAGCGGAGAGTTCCGGGAACTGCATGACAGGTGGCGCTAAAGGGCAAAGATTAATAGTATCCTGTGTGTGTTTCCTTTGATAAATGATTTGTAACAATGTGATAACTATGTATCTTTTGAAGTTTCTTTGTTGTTTCGCGGGTGATTTACGGCACCCAGGTGCATCCTTGTTTATTCTGATAAAGGATGGGTGCTAGGGGAATGTTTTTCCTATAAAGACTGTAAAGTTTCTTTGCCTATTGCCCCAGTTTTCCGACTGAATTCGGCTGGGCGCCTCGCTGCAGCGAATTAAAGCTTTTTCTCCGTACCTTTGAACCTTGGCGTGTTCTTTCAACTCTCGGCTCCCGTAATAGCGGCAAGGTAACCCGAGGTGAACCTTTCATCTGGGGGCTCATCCGGGATTGCCCTCCCTTTTTGGAGCGAGGGGCCAAGCCAAGCCGTTCCGAACAGCCAGCGGTGGACGAAGAACTCCAGTGCACACCTTTCCACTTGAAAAGGGGAACTTTTTCGTTCAACGTGGTGGCAGAGACGGTACCGCTCGGGGAGAAAACGCTGGCCAGCCGGGGGAAGACCTCATTAGGAGATTTGGTAAGATATGGGACCGGTCCAGTGTGGGAAGAGAATTTGTCTCTAGTTTCCTAATTTTGGGGTTGAGCCCCTCGTGTGTAAAAGGGTAACAGAACGATGGTTCTGAGGTTTTTGGGGAGGAGAGGAGCAGTGCTCTAACATCCCGTGTGAAATAAGGGAATTTATTTGGTGTGGACAGTGAGAAGTAGCTCTCAGCTGTCAAAGTAGACTAGCGGAAAAAAGGTTTTTCAATAGGTAGGGGATCCAGACTAGGTTGGGAGGCGGTTTTGAAATGTGGGTGATTTGTGCGGCCACTGACCCAATGAATGTGTGAATGCGTGGAAGGTCGGGGTTTAGAATTCCCTTTGGCCGAGCGACGTCTGGATTGTGCAATTTCTGTTTGTGGGCGACCCAGCAGATCACAATCAGTATCGAATGTTGTGTGCATGAAAATTGTTTAAAGAGTTTAGGAGCGGGTCAAGTGGCATTGTGTGGGAGAATATAGGAAAATAGTTCAAATAAAATTATTAAAAATCATGGGGCAAAACTCCAGCAAACCCTCAACTCCATTAGATTGCTTCCTTTTGAATTGGCACGCGGCCACCAAAAATTATGACTTTGGCATCAAAATGAAGAAGGAAAGAATGGAGACTTCATGTCAAATAGAGTGGCCAGTCATGCAGATGGATTGGCCGGCTCAAGGGACTTTTAATGAAAGTATTATTAGGCAACTGTGGTTAAAAATTCTTAAAAACTGCCCCGAACACATTCCCTACATTGAGGTTTGGAAAGGAAATGTGAAGAAAAATCCCTCATGGATCCAATTCTGTAGAGAATTGCCACCACAGGCTAAGTTGTTAGCCTTAAAGAAAAAGGAGGCAGCTTTAGAAAGTCGCCCTGAAGATTATGATGTTTTTACCCCACCGCCTCCTTATGCCACAGCTATCCCCCCAGGGGATCCAGTGGTTCCCCCCGTAGCACCACCTCCTCCAGGTCCAGCGCCCACATCCCCTTCAAAGGCACCCCATGTAGATGGTAATCTTCCCGTGTCTAAAGATCCTCCACAAACAGGACCTTCTAGCAAGCTTCCTAAATATGAGCCTGAAGCAGGGAAAGGAGCCCCTAAAATAGATGAAAAAGATGAAAAGGATGAGGACGATGATGAGGAGAGCGAGGAGGAATTTCGCCATAGAATAAAAGGAAATGTTGAATGGGGCGAAGCGGACCATCAAAGAGTGGCTGATTTAATTAAGAAATACCGGGAATCAGTAATGGAAGTAGGAAATTTTGCATTAGAAGCGGCAGGAGAACGAAACTGGGCAAAAAGACAGCGGTATCTCTTAAGGGCATACGATGCAGCAAGGAGACATGAGGAATTCCTTGAGAATAAGAGGATTGAGGAGCAGGCAAAAGTCATGCCTTTAAGGCGAGTGTACGACCCCTTGCCCCAAAATCAGCAGGGTCCCTGCACATATTCGATGCAGCACGTCCCGTTTACATCAAGTGACATTATAAATTGGAAAAACACCCTACCAAGTTTAGAAGATGACCCTGACAAGAATTTTGAAACTATGTCCAGTATTTTCAGTGTGTACATGCCCACTTATGAGGATGTGCAGCACCTTGTGAGAGGCTTATTTAATTCAGAGGAAACCCGGAAGATTTTCGAGGAGGCTAGGAAATCCTGTATAGCTTTAGGGGACACTCCTGCACAAGCGGAAGCCGCTGTTCCGACAAATACTGCACCAGATTGGGACTATAATGCAGATGCAAAGCGCACTGCTTTGAGAAATTATCATACGACAATACTTCAGGGCATCAGAGCAGCTGGCAGGAAAAAGATTAATATGTCAAAAGTGAACGACATAGTTCAAAAGCAAGATGAGTCCCCAGGAGCTTTTCTGGACAGATTGTATCAGGCATTTAGAAGATACACTCCCATTAACCCTGAGGATCCTGGAATGGAGAATATAGTGAAGACAGTTTTTATAGCTCAATCTGCTCCAGATATTCAAAAAAGAATTCAGAAAGAGGCCAATTTTATGGGACAAACATTGCAGTGGATGCTCCAATTGGCGCAAACTAAATTTAATAACAGTGAGGAAGATCAAAGTTGCCCAAAAAGTAAGGGACAGACTAAAAAGGTGATGGCTTTGAATCAAATCTCCGAGCCTCGCAATTTCAATACCCCAGGGAACTGGCGTGGGCCATTATTAAAAAATCAATGTGCACTATGTGGACAGACTGGACATTGGCGTAAAGATTGTTATAGGAACCCAGAAAATCAAAGGCGAGGAGGTTTTAATCAGGGTCCATGCCGCCCCTGGCAGCCCCCGGCTTTTGAGAGGTTTTCCGCGCCTGCTTCATCTGGCCTGGCCGGGGTACCGAGACAGCTCTGGTCGCGCTGCAAGATGACCTAATCCGGGCGGCCGACAGGGGTTCCTCTACCCTGTTGGTTCTCCTGGATTTGTCAGCGGCCTTTGATACCGTCGACCACGGTATCCTACTGGACCGGCTCCTGGAGGTAGGGATCGGGGGCACTGTCCTCAGTTGGCTCCGGTCCTTCCTTCAGGATCGGCCCCAGTATGTACAGCATGGGGGGGAGTTGTCGGCCCCGTGGATACTCCCTTGTGGGGTTCCGCAGGGGTCGTCTCTCTCCCCCATGCTGTTTAACATCTATGTAAGGCCGCTGGCTGGGGTCATCAGGAGATTTGGGCTGCGTTGTCATCAGTACGCTGATGACACGCAGCTCTATCTCTGTTTCTCCACCTCTGCAGTGGAAGCTGTCCGGTCCCTCGACCAGTGTCTGGAGGCGGTTATGGCTTGGACCAAGGCCAACAGGCTCAGACTCAACCCTGGGAAGACCGAGGTGATGTTCTTCGGGAGTTCCCCGTCTGGGTATGGAGGCCCCCTCCCCAGTCTGGAGGGTGTTTCCCTCCAGCTGGCGGAGAGGGTTCGGAATCTGGGCGTGATCCTGGACCCGGCTTTGTCCCTGGATGCTCAGGTGGCGGCCGTGGCCAGGACCGCATTTTTTCATCTTCGCCAGATCGCCCAGATTCGCCCCTACCTAGACGGGGACTCCCTGAGAACAGTGGTCCAGGCGCTGGTGATCTCGAGGCTGGACTACTGTAATGCTCTCTACATGGGGTTGCCCTTGACTCTCCTCCGGCGATTGCAACGGGTGCAAAATGCAGCGGCCAGACTGGTGGCGGGTGCGCGTCGCTATGACCGCATCACCCCGGTTCTGGCTCGGCTGCATTGGCTACCCGTTGCCTCCCGGATCAGATTCAAGGTCTTGGTTTTAGTTTATAAAGCCCTCCATGGCTTGGGCCCGGATTACCTGGCGGAGCGGATCGCCCAGCGGTCAACATCGGCCCGACCGGTTCGGCAGTCGCGGGCGCACTCGCTGCAGGTTCCATCTCTCCGAGAAGCCAGGCGGTCCCGTACCCGGAACCGGGCTTTCTCGGTGGCTGCTCCAACCTTATGGAACAGCCTTCCCAGCGAAGTGCGCTCTGCAGAGTCCCTGCTGGCCTTTCGTAAAGCGGTGAAGACCATCCTATTCCGCGAGGCATTTGGTGACCTAGCTTAGCCTTTTTTTTTTTCCCGCCATCAATACCTAGGTCGAATTTTTTTTTTTTTTTGACATAGCAGCGGTGAGGTCATAATTAAAGGGTGCGCCCCTGCTGCTGTTCTTTTTAAATATGCTTTTAATCTATGTTGATCTGCTGATTATGTCTCCTTATTGTGTTGTTGTGTACCTATTATGTGTATTTCCTAATTTGTTTTGCTATGTTCGCCGCCCAGAGTTCCCGGTGGGAAGATGGGCGGGATATAAATTCAATAATAAATAAATAAATAAAAATAATCAGCCAGGAAATCGACAGTCAGCGCCTGGCCCCTTTAACTACCAACAGCAGAGGAATTTCCAGGTGAATCAAGGACAAGTTAGTCAATTTCAGCCTGCAAGTCAGACTCAAGCGCAATCGGCTCAGGCTCAGCAAGCGCCCCAAAGAGGACAGGGTCCAGCCTGGACCCCACCATACCAGAACATGATGGTTCTGGAAGAAGATGTCCCCTATTGAAAAGGACAGGGCTTTAGTTCCCGTGAGCCCTTGGTCAGTGTCCAAACCGGGAACGAATCTGTTCAATTTCTCGTGGATATGGGAGCTAGTCATTCAGTGATTCCTCAGCTTGTTAAACCCATAGACAGGACTCTTTCAATCAGCGTAATGGGAGCCACAGGAAAAGCGCAGCGCGCTTATTTCATGCAGCCTGTACAGTGCAAATTAGGGGGTCAGATCGTCCAGCACAAATTTTTACACATGCCAGATTGCCCTATTCCTTTGATGGGACGAGATCTCTTATTTAAATTAGGAGCACAAATCACCTTCACTCCCAAGGGAGAAATTCATCTGACAACTGATAACAAGGAACCAGAAGGTGAAGTGTGTTTAGAATATCCCTTAAGAGAGAGATGGCGTTTGATGGTGGTTCAAGAAGAGCCAGTGCAGTTATCTCAAGATTTCCTGGACAGAGTTAATCCTGAAGTGTGGGCAGAGGATAAACCCCCAGGCATGGCACGGAACATTCCTCCCATAGTTGTTCAACTCAAACCATTTGCAGGTCCAGTTTCAGTGCCACAGTACCCATTGGGAAAGTCGCAGCAGAAGGAATTTGGGTCCACCTTAAGAGATTGATAGATCATGGCATCCTTGTCCCGTGTCAGTCACAATGGAACACCCCTTTGTTGCCGGTTCAAAAACCAGATGGGACATTTTGCCCGGTGCAGGACCTCCGCTTGGTGAATGAGGCTATCGAACCTCTTCATCAGAATGTCCCGAACCCTTACACAATTCTGAGCCTGATACCACCAGAGGCTGCTTATTTCACAGTTTTAGACTTGAAAGATGCATATTTTTGCTGCAGGTTAGCGCCACAGAGTCAGCACATTTTCGCTTTGCAATGGGAAGACCCCCAAACTGGCACAAAAACCCAATTCAGATGGACACGTTTGCCTCAGGGGTTCCGAAATTCGAGTACGTTATTTGGGGGGGGGGGCTGGCATCAGATCTTGCCAATTTCCCCCGAAAACCTGGCCAAATAGTCCTGCAATATGTAGATGACATTTTGGCGGGAGCGGAAACCAAAGAAGGCTGTGAGCAGCTCACAATTGATCTTTTGAATCATTTGGCAGCAGCTGGTTATAGAGTAACCAGAAAGAAAGCCCAAATTTGTCAAAAAACAGTGCGGTACTTAGGTTTTGACATTTCCCAGCAAAGGCGCCAACTTCGTGATGAGCGGAAGCATTCAATCATTCAAGTCCCTGAACCAAGAAATAGGAGAGAGCTCAGAGGATTTTTGGGAGCAGCTGGGTTTTGTCGAATTTGGATCCCAAATTTTAGCCTTTTAGCAAAACCTCTGCATTTGGCAATAAGAGGAAAGGAACGTGATTGATTTCCTGTGGAGTCCGGAACAAAGAGAGAGCTTCAAAGCAATCAAACAGGCTTTAGTAGAGGCGCCCGCTTTAGGTCTCCCGAATCCAAACAAGCCTTTTTACTTGTATGTCGATGAAGAAAATGGAGTGGCAAAAGGAGTTCTGTGTCAGAAATTAGGAAGTTGGCAGCAACCAGTGGCTTATTTATCAGAGACATTGACCCCAACGGAGCAAGGACTTCCGTCCTGCATGTGAGGAGTTGTAGCGCTGGCAGCGCTTTTAAAGAAAGCGGATAAATTCACTTTCGGACAATCCACAATTTGTATCACAAAGCATGCAATTCTGCCCTTGTTAGATGCAAAAGGAGGCTATCACTTGTCTCAGACTGCCATGATGAAATGTCAAAAATTATTTTCAAGAGCTGGTCTTACATTCCAGACAACGGAGGGCTTAAACCCAGCGACCCTCCTCCCAATAAGTGACCAACCGGCCACTCACGACTGTATACAGACATTAGATGAAGTTTATTCATCCCGACCAGATCTTCGTGATACCCCTCACCCGCAGTGGAGGACTTGGTTTGTGGATGGTAGTAGTTCTGTTATTGATGGAAAGAGACAGGCGGGATATTGCCATTGTGGAATTAGAGGACACTGTAATTGAAGCTAAGCAGTTGCCCCCAGGAACTTCAGCTCAATTAGCTGAACTGATAGCTCTCACTAGGGCATTAGAATTGTCAGAAGGAGAGAGCATTAATATCTATACGGATTCCAAGTATGCATTCCTCACACTTCATGCACATGGGGCACTTTGGAAGGAACGAGGTCTCCTTACTTCCGAGGGGACTCCAGTAGCACACTCTGATATTTTGTTACAACTCTTAGATGCTGTATGGAAACCCAAAGAAGTGGCAGTCATTCATTGCCATGGGCATAAGATTGGTCCAGGACTTGAAGTGAGAGGGAACAGGTTGGCAGATCGTATTGCCAAGCAAGCAGCCCAGGGTGCAGTTGAGATGCAACTTAGTCTCATTCCGATTGACATTTTGCCACCGGACCCACCACGTTATTCATCCGCTGAGGATGAATTTGCGGAGGAACAAGAGTTTGACAGGACGCCAGAGGGCTGGTACAAATTGCCAGGTGGACAATTGTGGATTCCAGAGAGTCTAGCCCATCAGGTAGTTCAAAAACATCATGACAGCACTCACCAAGGTCCCGAAGTGGCTTACCAACATTTGAGCCCATATCTTTATATAGCCAAGCTTTGTCAGTTAGCTTCAAACATTTCACATAGATGTGTCACCTGTCAAAGGAATAATCCCAGAACTGGACCTTTGCCACCTCCTGGAATTCAATATAGTGGGAAAGAGCCCTTTGAGGATATGCAGTTGGACTTTACAGAATTGCCAAGATGTGGACTTTACCGTTATATGCTTTTGCTAGTGTGTACATTTTCAGGATGGGCGGAGGCTTTTCCAACGAAGACTGAGAAAGCTAGTGAGGTGGTCCGCTGCCTTTTGTGGGATCATATCCCGAGGCACGGAATACCCCGCACTTTATCCTCCGACAATGGTCCAGGATTTGTTCATCATGTTTTGCAAGGACTGGCTAAGGCATTGCATATTAAATGGAATTTACATACATCATACCGGCCCCAGAGTTCAGGACGAGTGGAGAGAATGAACAGGACTTTGAAAAGCCATTTGTCAAAACTCACACAAGAAACAGGCAAAAGCTGGGTGGAAATGTTGCCTATTGCTCTTTTTAGAAGCAGGACCACCCCTTCAAGTCAATCATGCATTTCACCATTCGAACTTGTACATGGCAGGCCAGTTCCGATTTCATGTGGCTTGCGTCCAGAGAGTGTAGCTTCTTTGACACATGTCAAATATCTTCAGATGCTTGGCCGATCTCTTTCTTCCTTACACAGGTGGACTCTTGGACGACTGCCCGTGGTTCTACAGGAGCCCCTCCACCGCTTTGAACCGGGAGATTCGGTTTGGATCAAGGATTGGAACCAACAGCCCCTGCGCCCGAGGTGGAAAGGTCCCTTCACGGTGTTATTGTCGACGCCAACGGCTGTCAAAATCTCCGAAGTGAGTGCCTGGATTCATCACACTCGTGTGAAACGAGCTGCCCCAGCGAGCGAGGGAGAAGAGTGGATGGTTCGAGCCAACCACGATGACAACTTGAAGCTGACCTTTAAGAAAGTTACTTCAGACATAGAGAAGTCAAAGTAAAATATTGGCTTCCTATCTGTGTGTGGCAAGAGGTTTCTTTGACAAGAAAACTTGACTTTTCCTTTCAGCATTTGAATTTCCCGCCTTCCAAATCCATCCCTCTACAAGAAGAGGAGGGAGAAGGTTTTCAACAAGAAGGCGAGTGATTTCGGTTTAGTTGATTGACCAGGGCAACATTTATTTTGTGCAAGACTATGTTTTAAAAGTGCCCTGTTTCCTTCTTCTTTGAAGCTGAACAGTGTTTCCCTTTAAGTTCCTTGGAGTACTGCAGCAAACGAGACAGCGCGCCAGTAGCGCAGCAGCTGTCAAAGAGCGTTCTACGAGCTGTCAGCGAACGTTCCACGGACTGTCAAAAGCTCCGCAGCTGTCAAAACTCTTTAAGGGACCTGAATACTTATGTGGGTTGACATTCCGAATTGGGTTTGGTTCGTCATTTCTCCAATATATGTGTTGGGAGTATTATTGGTCTGTTATAATTGGAGGCGAAGGTTTTGTGGGATGTCTAAATAAGTGGAAATGATTGTTCTTTTATTTCTGATATCAGTTTGTTTAGCTGTCAAGCCTGAGGGTATAGAAGAGTGTACCCCATGCATTATTGCTGCTAGTCAAGGCAATAGAGTAGTAAACACTCTGGTATATTACACTCAGAAGCCAGCAGAGTGCAAACAAACTGGAACCACATGTTTGAATCAAGATATGATGTATCATATGTGTGAAAGTACACCTGGAGACTATCTTTGTTATAGGCCTGAGGTCCCAGTTAAATTTAATTATACAGTGTGGGCTGGAATGGCCAGAACTAAAGAGCCCAGAAGGGACAACCCAGAAGGTGGTGGACTTCTGTATTATGTGAATTTCACTACTGTGTTAAAGCATAGTGGCAGACGGGCAGTAATAGGGTTCAATGCCTGTGATGCCCTAGGAAAAGGCATGGGAATCCGTTGTGGATCCACAGCATGGGTGAATAAATATAAATCTGAACATAAGTATTTGTGTTACCCTCATGAAGGTGCCAGAGCAGGCAACCCTGAAGTTTGGGCACCATGTGGTTCAAACAAATTATGTTCAGGATGGGGATGTGTGTGTGCTTTCACAGCTGGAGGCTATCCAGGTTGTCCTCATCTCTCAGTTCAGAAGGATAGGAGGAAATTATGTCAGTCTAGTAATTAGTGACACACATCCCTCTGTTCAAGTGTATGGTTTTGGAATTGATGGACCTGGCAGGGATCCAGTTACCTATTTGACAATTACCCGTGCAGAGGTGAGAGATGGAGAAAAGAAAAGCCATTCTTGGTCAGTGGAAAATGCTGTAGAGAAACTGAAGCAGAGTCCTTTTGAAATCTCTCAACATGCCAAAAATTTATTTCTGGAAATGGCTCAGTCAATAGCCACAGAGTTAGGAGTCACAAATTGTTGTTTGTGGGGGCACGAATTTTGGTGAGGACTGGCCTTGGGAGGCAATGGAGGTCCCTCCACAATTGTATAATAACATGTCAAGAATTGGCAATATTACTAAGAGAACCCAGTCTCAGAATATGACATGGACCACCACATCTCAGTTAGTGGGTCGTGTCTGCTTTTCCCGAAATGGTTCTATTCCAGTGGGCTATTTAACCTGCATAGGAACCTGGGAAGATGGCATTTGGACCTCACCTTCCAATGCTCCACAACCAGAGAAGTTTAATGTCACTTTTCTCCCATACATATACTCAGCATCTTCGGAGGTATGGAGAGCCCCTATGAATATGTATTGGGTCTGTGGAAATATGGCTTATGAATATTTGCCTCATTCATGGTCTGGTTCTTGTGTGCTAGGATTCATAAAACCATCATTCTTTCTAGTCCCAATAGAAACCCAACAGTATTTGGCTGCTCCAGTGTATGGTCCTTTAAACAGGAGAAAGCACGATGATACCCCGTTTGCAGGGTTTCCATGCAAAAACCCAGAGGAATATGAAGGGGATATATGGGACTCTCAAAGATTTGTTTGTGTTTATGGTCCAGCCACTTGGGCTCAGGATGGTTCATGGGGATATCGAACTCCCATCTATTTGCTCAATAGAATAATCAGATTGCAAGCAGTTTTGGATTTGGCGGGTCAGCGCATCACTACCGCGCTTACCACCATAGCAGAAGTGACAGATCAATTAAGAACAGCTGTTTATCAAAACAGGCTCGCTCTCGATTATTTATTAGCTTCTGAGAACGGCGTGTGTGGAAAATTTAATTTAACGAACTGCTGTCTAAAAATTGATACAGTAGGCAAGGTTGTTAGTCAACTTGCCACGGAAATTAAACAGTTAACTTTTAATCCGACGCAAGAGTGGAAGGGTATGCAATGGCAATGGATAAATGATTTCATGCCACAAGCCTGGATGAAAACATTAGGAAGTTTATTAATTGCTCCTTTGTGTCTTCTTTTATTTCTCTTGATTTGTATTCCTTGTCTGTTGCAGTTTGTACAGTCTACTGTTTCAAAGGTAGTAGAGAAGACAGCTGCTCCTAAGCTGATTGCTTTGTTACAGGATTATGAAGCCCTTCAGATGGACGACTCAAAATGAGTGTCCATTCAGAAGAGGAGGGAATGATAGAAGTGGGTTTTTAATACTGTTTATAGTCTATAAGCTGCCATTGTAGATAAAATGGCAGTACTTTGGTTCAATCTATAATCCAGCTCTGTGTCCTTTAATTCACCCCCTTTCCCTCCACTGAACTGTAACACAAAGCACTACACTGTCCCCCCAAGCCTGTGTCATGAGATACCAGGCCATAAAACTGCTGGACAAACACTTATCTATGTGGGAAAACCACCAGTAAAAGGGGGTCCCGCGAGAGATAAGCCAGACATCCGTCGAAGCATCGATATATCGTTAGACCTGTCAAACGCTTTTCGGTGGTGAAGCGGAGAGTTCCGGGAACGGCATGACAGGTGGCGCTAAAGGGCAAAGATTAATAGTATCCTGTGTGTGTTTCCTTTGATAAATGATTTGTAACAATGTGATAACTATGTATCTTTTGAAGTTTCTTTGTTGTTTCACGGGTGATTTACGGCACCCAGGTGCATCCTTGTTTATTCTGATAAAGGAGGGGTGCTAGGGGAATGTTTTTCCTATAAAGACTGTAAAGTTTCTTTGCCTATTGCCCCAGTTTTCCGACTGAATTCGGCTGGGCGCCTCGCTGCAGCGAATTAAAGCTTTTTCTCCGTACCTTTGAACCTTGGCGTGTTCTTTCAACTCTCGGCTCCCGTAATAGCGGCAAGGTAACCCGAGGTGAACCTTTCAGTCCTACTCTAGTGCAACTCACTCTGCTATGCAACAGGATTTCTGCTGTTGCTTTAATTGCATTTTTTTGGTATATTCTGAGCTGCACTGTACTCTCACACTGATTTATTTTATTTATTTAAAATATTTTACTCCTGCTGTCTCCTCAAAAAGGACCCAAGGTGGCATACATCACTGAAAAAAAAAGATTTAACACTAAAACGGCAAGTATAGAAATACTGAAAAGGGTCAAACAAATAAGAAAAGGTGGGATGTTAAACTCATTGGGATTACCTTGTCTGCTCCACATTCTGTGCCATCCAATGGTGGGTCCAGCTTGGTTTTACAAGACGCGTCTCCCTCAACAAGGCACCACAGACCAGCACACATCAAATGCTGCCAACGTAAATGAAAAGGGGTAGATTTATTGCTTCTGGAAATATCAAGTTACCATTGGGTGATATTTGAGGGAAAGGTTTGTCAAATTTCTCTTGTGTGAATCCACTGCTGTTTGCTGTTTATCTATACTGTGGTGTTTTTGAACAAAAATACATTATAGAAGCTGGCTTGAACATGTGCTTACTTCTTACCTTTTATTTCTAGAAATAAATTCTTCTCATATACAGAAAAATGCTACAGATTTTCTGAACAGCCAATTGCAATAAATCAGTGGTCAGAAATTTGGCTGCTTTAAATTATTTGTTTGTTTGTTGCATTTTTATCCCAGCCATCTGGCCAAGAGGCCACTCTGGGCGGCTAAGAACATTCAAAATAAAACAACAATTAGAACCAACAAAGCACAATATATGACATCAATATGTCAACATCGTCCTTTCTCGACTCTACCACACCACTTCTCTCTGCCCATCCTTTTGCCCAATGTTGCTTCTTCTTTGTGATTTTTTTGTATAAAATTTAGCATTCCCCAGGATACCTTACCAAAAAAATGGCAAAATAAAATGGTCAGGCCCGCAACATAAGCAGAGTAGCCCTTGGGCTAGATGGGTGAAGAAGAAATAAAATAATTAATTAATAAAATTAATAAACATGTTTGAGGGAGACCCTTCTGCTCCCACCACTTTCACCCCCTGGAACAAAAGACAGACAGAAAGAAAAAGCCACTACTCCACAAAATATGCTGTGGGCTACCACAAATCATACATGTATCCAGGATGGTTTCTTCTACTGAATGCCCCAGAGACTGCCATGTTCCAGAACTGTTGCACATGAAGGGCACACATGCATGCTAAGATATGTCATTGTTTTGTGAAGTTTCAAGTAGATAAAGGTCCAGGGAATGTAGAATAAACAACTTTCCTCTTTCTCCACCCCTCCCTGCCTCCTCCATTTTCACCTGTTGTCGCCTGATTCCTCAGACCTTTGAAGGCTGTCCTCCTATTATTCTACCTTGTCTCTCCCTCCTCTCCAAGCCTTTCCAACTGCCACTATTGCTGTTTACAAGCAGAAGCCCAAAGGCAGATATGGATAGCTATAAGACTGAATTAAGCAATGTGTTCCCCCCCCCCAAACAAACAAACAAAAATCTAGGTCAGCACAGTAGAGTAATTCTTTGAGAAATCAGGAGTGAGAAATCATGGGATGTGGCCTCAAATGACAGGGTTTTCTAATTTGAAATAATGTAATCTTCAGAGGAGTGATCAATAGCTGCATTTTGCCCCCAACTGGAGGTGAATGGTGAGGGAGGGAAAGAAAGACAGCACCATCATAGTACAGAGGTGCAAGAGGTTCTAAGATGAGAGACACTCTCTCTTTCCCAAAACCTGGGACATATTTCGGTAGTGGATCCCAAGACATCAGTTCAGCTGGCATCCTGATTTAATTATGCTACATCAGCAAATACATCGAGCTTTCTGAATATTTGCAGATCATTATTTTTAAAAATGTGAAGGTTTGTCTTAAATGGGTTTTAAAATACATGGTGCAGCTAATTGGAGCCTTTGCAGTTCATGTTTTTCACAAACTGAGGTGCGGCATGTCTGCTTCCAGTTTGCTTGTTTTATACGTAGGGTTAGCGCTTGCTTTCATTGCTTCTGTGCACTGCTAGCCTCCCCTTTCCATCTTCAATAGGAAATGCTCTCCCCCCCCCATTCTTTTAGCGGCGGCGGGGGGAGAGAAATAAACTTGAGTGTCTGTGCATTACAACCCATTTTAGACTTACTGGAATGTCTCAGGAAACTTTCATGAGTTTCAGCTTGGCTGACGGTCAAGGGTTACTCTTCTGCAATGTCTTAAAGGAGGGGAAGGGAACCAAACTAAAACATAATGATAAAATATAATGTGGGAAGCTAAGAATAGCTAACGTTAAAAGCACTTCCAGAAAAAAAAGGAAGCTGCTTTGCAATAACTTAGGAGAGGCATGGAGAAACTCAGTCCCTCCTGATGTTGTGAAACTCTTAAGTCCAATCAGTCCCAGGCCACACAGCATATAGTTTATGTTGCTTTTTTTCCACCATGAATACCCATTTTTAAAAGCATGGCCTTACGTATCTCAGTGTTAGTGCTACTAGATGTAGACCAGGATGGCATTAAACCCTTCATTTGTATCACTTAACAGCTGAGATCTGTTCCTACAACAACTCAGTCATTAAGTAAACTGGTTAAGTGTTTCAACTTTTAAAATCTGTTTAATGTAGGAGGAAAGCTTTGCAAAAGCTTTTCTAGAAGCCCCTTAAGCAGGTACCCAGATCTTCCTTTTGAAAAAAACAAAACAAAACAAAAACTGGAGGAACAAGACAATCCATCAAATTGCTTGAAAGTCCCAAACCTCGTGCTGGTACCCATAAGGCAAAACAAAGTGCGAAGTGTTCCATAGTGCTTAAAGCTCTCTCTGAGTGGTTTATGATTTATTTATGCAGGCTGCACTGGCCCTTCCCATTGTTCCACCTCAGAGGAAGGTCTCACTCTGCCTTGCCTCTTAGGGCCTTTTCCACACGACCCCTAAACTCCGCCACAAATGGCTCCCAGCTCTGGAGCTTAAAATTGTTTCCCCACCAGCTCCGGAGTTTACAGATAATTAAGTGCGACCACCTAAGCGCGTCCCAGCACAGTTTTCATGTACCTGCTCTCGGAGGGTGAAAATTCCTGATGCAGATATAACAGTAGTGACTGCCGGGCTCTCCTTGCTTCTGTTTGTTGTTTTTTTGCCCCCTGCCCCTTTAAGAGATCTGAGTGCAGTGCCGGGAGCAAAGCGAGATGGCAGAACGGAGGTGAGCGGCACTCTTTTCTTCCTTTTTTTCTCCCTCCCCTCACGCAGCCAGCAGCCAGGAGTGCGGAGGGGGTGGGAACGCAGGAACAGCGACAAACCCCTAAGATCTCTGGTCCGAATTTAAGTGGCCAGCGGATCTTAGGGGTTGTGTGAAAAGGCCCTTAAGGGAAGGCTAGGTATTTTTCAGCAGGGAAGACACGATGGAATTTTAGGAAGAAATGTTAATTCATTTGTTGTCATCGCTCTAAAGCTAAAGTGATCATATATGACTGCTCACTGCAATGCACTTCCGATGGCTCAGAGGAGGGGACGACTTCTCCAGATACCCCTGGACCAAAGAGGGGCATTCCCTTCAGAATTTGATATGCCATCCCATAGCTTCTTCAATGACAAGAGCAGCTTCTCAAAAAATGGCTACTGAGAAACCTCAAGACTAAACTCACTCTTGAGCAGCTTCTGCAAAAACAGTGTTGGAGATGTGGCTTTTTTTTTCCTTCAATGCATTTTAAACTTTAAAATTTGGCATGGTGTATAGGCCTATGGGCTATTAAACCCACAGTAGTCTTGGAAAGCTGGACCTCCTCCTCCTATAAAGGCAAGGGGTTAAACTGATGGCCAGTAATTTCATGAAACACATTTGAACAGTTAAAAGAGGACAGGAGTTTGATGTAATTACGTATGTTAATTACTAGTTGGGTTGTTTCACAGATGTGAGGCTATGGGTTGGTCCTTTTGGAAGGTCCTTTGATTTGCTCAACAGCAGTAAGCCGCAGAGCAGGAATAAGAAGTCTTAAATATTTTTTTGTCTTCTGAAAATACTAGCTTTGAAGAAAGGGCCAAGATTAATGGAGTCTGCACATGAAAGGGTGCAGAGCCTGGAGGAATTTAGCAAATTGGGCTGACACTAGATGATACCAATGGTGTTGTTGACTCATTGGTAGAAGCCCAGCTCCCCAAAGTGTTGAAAGATGCCTGGTTGACCTTACACAAGCTTGTCCTACTCAAGATTTTGCAAATTAACTTTGTTCTGTATATTGTTTTGAAAGTAAACACATGGGTTGGCTAATTGTACCTACAAGAAGCTGTGTGCCAGTGGGAAATACACTTTTTCGTTAAGATTTTCTTGTTTTCTTGTAACCCGCCTTGAGTCCTTTCAGGGAGAAAGGTGGGATAGAAATATTTTAAACTAACTAACTAACTAACTAACTAACTAACTAACTAACTAACTAACTAACTAACTAACTAACTAAACTAACTAACTAGAAACTTGTTTATGTTCTCATCATGGGCAAAGGTGAGGAAATGCAAAATATTTCATCTTGCAAGATTGAGGGCATGATATTTTCTGGTGATACCTACTCAACAGTACTTATGCAAAAATGTTTATCATGTGCAAATTATGTAATGTTCAGTTAGCACCAATAACTCAAAATGGCAAGAATTGCTGCCTTGGTATATTGACTTGTAAAAACCTGAAGCATCAATTGCTAGTGCTGCCAATTTTGTTTCAGTCTATCCTTTGGTGTTTGGGGGCAGGATATACAAGCAGACATGCACATACTTTTCATTCACTTTTCATTCATTCATTCATTCATTCAGTCAGTCAGTCAGTCAGTCAGTCAGTCAGTCAGTCAGTCAGTCAGTCAGTCATTTTATTTATATTCTGCCCATCTGGCAGAAAGCCACTCTTGACTTCTCAAACAGAAAATATGTTATCTGCCTCTGTGTACAAACTGAGGAAAAACACCACCCCTGTTCTGGAGGTGAGAGATCTCACAGGGCTTGGAAATACAGTATCTCATCAATGTGTCTTGTAGTGTCTCGATAGCCTAAATCCATGAGAACTTGGGTTTGAGTAAGCATTCTTCACCTCCCTGGAAACAATTCCATACATTTCAAAAAATGGGAAAACAATGCAATAGGCCACGTTCCTAAAAGATTAAAATAAAATCATATCAGGGGTTTAAGTCAGGAATTTAAGCTTGTTCAATGCAAATAACTGAGAATGCCCTATTTCAACAGCTCTTCCTGGGATGACCTTTAAAGAAGCAAACTTTCAGAGCTTCTCTGGCTAAAAGCAAGCTCGGTGGTCTACATTCCCTGAAAGTGCTAGTTAACTAGGTGTTTTTTTTTAAAGCTGCTCATTGTTTTCCCGTTGTGTTCGCTGCCTTCCACATCCAAAAGAAATAAAACAAAACACTTAAGGCTGGAAGGCTTGCCTCCTTTACTTTAGCACACCATGAAATGTTTTATTAATTTGGCACATCTCGTTTATGCAGCAGTGAAAAATATAAATGGTTCTTATTTCCAGTTTTATATCAGATCTTAAGTTTCTGAAATGTTTATTGCGGGAAAGCAAGGAGGACCTTTACCGAGGCAATAACTTTTCTACAGAATGCATGATCTCTACTCTTGAGCAAGCATGGTCGAACTCCAAGACTTAAACAGTTAATTTTCCACCCCAGATATTCACCAGAAGGTTATTCTCAAGGTGCCCAAATGAAAAAAAAAAGGGGGGGATTTTTTTTAAAAAAGCAAAATCTTAAGCAGTGTGTGAGGGAGAGAGGTAGGCATGCGACTCGTTCAGAAGATGAACGGCCATTCTGCAAGCCCCCTGAAAGACCAAGGACTGCAAACTGGCCTTCAGAAACCGATCACGTTGCCTGCAGGCTGCAAGCCTCCCACCACGGCTCTAGAGAAGGCTTTGATTCCACCCACGGTTTTCTCCCTGCTCTTTGGGGTCTCCACGAGAACTTTTACCTCCATATTCTTGCAGAAGGTTGCATTGGTCCCGAAGAGGATCTGGCACTGTTCATTGGCACTGTAGTGCATCCCAGGGAGTTTGTAAGGAAGCCGTACCGCGTACCGGCTCCGTGGGTCCGTCACCAAGAGACAAGTGCTCACCTTCGACCTAGAAAAAAAAGAACTTATTTTTAATACTAATGGCCTGTGGACTTTTTTTTAATCAATGAAAAGATCTTCTACATAGCAATGATTTCAAAAATTTCTGGGAACAGAGTATTATTCTTTCTCCATAAAACCTTTAATTTTATTGCAATATATATCTGTTGTTATGTGCAGTCAAGTTGGAGCTGACTTATAAACACTCTACTAAGGCTTTCATGATAAGTGAGACATTTCAGGAGTGGAATTACCAGTTCCTCCACCACCCCTCATGGGTCTCTACGGTTGAGTGGGGATTCGAACCTGTGGCTCCTGAACCTTAGCCTGACACTCTATTCACTACACCAGTGGTCCCCAACCCCTGGTCCGCGGACCGGTGCCGGTCCGTGGACCAATCGCCACCGGGCCGCCCGGAGGGGCGGGGCGGGGAGAGGAGGCGAAACAGGAGGCCCCTTTGCATGCTGGGGAACGTAGTTTCTTGCCCCGCCCGCCCCTCCGTTTCCTGCCCAGCCTTCCGACTTCCTTCTTCCTGGCGGGGCTGCCAAGCCTGCCGGCCCGTGGTAGTCTTCCCCCCACCCTCTCCCTACTGACTGCCGCAAAGCCTTTCAGGAGCGGTTCTCCCCCCACCCCCAGAGGGGAACGCGCGAACGAGCGAGCGAGGGCCGTTCCTCTGAGGCTCAGAGGAGGTGGTGGAGGGGGAGGGGGCGGGGCAGCGAAGGCTTCTGGCTGCAACCTTACTTCCTCTTCCGGGCGCACGGGCCTTGGCGGTGGCGGGTCAGTCGGTTGGTCTTTTTGGAACTGGCGGCCTCCTCCCACCTCCCCCTTCCTCTTCAAGGGAAAGGGGGGACCGACTAAGGGGTTTTTCTTGCCCTCCCCCATCCCCCGCCCCAGGAGGAACCGCCGCCGCCGCCTCTTCAACCACCCCCGACCCTCGTCACACCCCCACCCCCACCGCCAACCTTCGCCTTAAGAGCCGCCAACGGGATGGAGCCGGAGTCGGTGATTGTCAATCACCGTGATTGAGGACAAGAGAGAGAGAGAGAAATTCCGGTTCTCTCGCGCTCCTGCCTTCTAAGCTGTGGAGTGATTTCGACCACTTTTATACTAATGGCGCGATGCAGCTCCATTGAAACCCGGGCTCGCCGGCCGTTAGTTGAGAGGGAGACGGTGGCCCGAGGGTGTGCGCGCGCCCGCTTGCCGGAGGAGGCGGGGAGAGAGATGGGGAGAAATGTAGTTCCTTTCAGCGTGTGGCTGGGCTGAGGTGGAGGAGAGCGACAGAGCCAGAGCTAGGGGACGGAGGGGGGTGGGGGTGGGGGAGAAAGAAGGTGAAAAGGAGGGGGAAAGCCAAGGATGGGGGAGGAAGCTTTGGGAGTGGCTGCCCCTGAGCTAGGAAGCTGAAGGGAGGAAAAAATAAGAAAGAGGAAGCCAGAAATTGTTGAAAAGCCCCAAGGCACTCACAGAAGCAGGGATTGTGTGTGTGTTTGTGTGTGTGTGCGTGTGAGTCGCGTTGAGATGAAGGGTGACCTGTCGAGGAAAGGGGTGGGTAGGGTGGGGGTGGGGCCCTTCCTTCTTTTCTTTCTTTCTTTCTGGGTGGTGGTGGTGGTGGTGGTGGTGTGCCTGCCTGGCTAAAGCCTCTCTGGACAGCATCCCCATCATCATCATTATTGTTTCTGGAAGGAGGACTTAAGAAGAAGAAGAAGAAGAAGAAGAAGAAGAAGAAGAAGAAGAAGAAGAAGAAGAAGAAGAAGAAGAAGAAGAAGAAGAAGAAGAAGAAGAAGAAGAAGGGTGTCTTCGGGAGAGCTTGTCTCCCCCTGCCTCCTTTTCCTCTTTAATCCTGGGTGGGGGTGGACGAAGAAGAGCCAGGGCTGATCTTGTCTGCGGAGCATGTCAGTTGCAGGGTGTGTGGGTGTGTGTGGGTGTGTGTGGGTGGGTGTGGGTGTGTCTTGGTGGATGGGGATCAGGCTAGATTGGGAAGGCGAAAGAGCGATCTCTTTCCCCTGAGCTCGCCTGGGGAGGGGGGGGAGAAAAGTGACTTGTTGGAAAGGGGTGGGGAAGGGAGAATGTGGTTTCTGCTCTCCGTGTCACGTTCGCGCTTTTCCGTGGCCGGGGGGGATAAGATTAGCTCGGGAAGCGCTTTCGGGGTGATGCAAGCGTGGCTGCTGTAGACGGGAAGTTTGCAGCGGGTGAGGAGGGAGAGGAAAGAGAGGCTTGTGTGGCTGATGTAGGATCGCTCCTTTCCCCTCTTCTCCTTCCTCTTCCTCTTCTGCTCAGAGAGAGGAGGAAGAAGGAGTCTGTGAGAGGCATTGGGATGGGTGGCGGTGGGGGGCTGAAGCAGAAAATGAACATTGCGGGGCTCGCGATCGCTCCCTTTTTGGATGAGGTGGGTCACGAAGTGTCGGTTGTCGCTGTAGCCCTGATTCCTTTGTGTGTGTGTGTGTGTGTGTGTGTGTGTGTGTGTGTGTGTGTGTGTGTGTGTGTGTGTATCAAAAGTACGTTGCGATCTGGGGTTGTGCAACCTATCTGTGTGAAGCGGGGTTTTCTCCAGTGACAGCAACCAAAACAAAGCAAGCGGGCCACGGAAAAATTATCTAACATTTACCGGTCCGCAGCGATAAAAAGGTTGGGGAGCACTGCACTACACCATACTGGATATCTCATTATACACTTGTTTTTTTCATACTTATGCAACCCTCTTCTGGATGGAACACAGCGCTAAGGGTGGCTTGTTTTAAAGATTAGCAGTCAATGAAACCAGAGCTAAAAGTGCAAGCATCACAACAAGTGCATTAGAGATTCAAGATTCAAGATGTGGCAACAATCAAAGAGTTAATCCTCACATTAGCTTTTTGTTTCTTTTCTTGTCTAAAAAAAAGATTATAACAAAGTTTCTGGAAAGGTAAACCAAAATTGCTTTGCTACATAATTTGCTCACAAGTGCTTCAAGATCACTCAGGAAAGAGCTTCAGATTAGCAATGAAGCTTGAACAGAAATCTAAAATAAATGTCATAACATGACAAGACACACTGATAAACTTTACAGTTGCCCCCAAAATGGCAATTAAATTCTTCCCTTCCATAACCTTAAAGGGCTGTGTCATTATTTGTATAATGCTCTTGATCACCAATGACGGAAGACAGAAAAACTCTACATGCTATGAAAATGAAACATGAGGCCCAAAGATGAAGAGTTCATTGATTAAACCCCATGGCACAGTAGTTAAATGCCTGTACTGCAGGTAAAACTCTGCTCACAACCTGGGGTTCAATGCCAGGCAGCAGGCTCATGGTTGACTCAGCATTCCATCCTTCCAAGGTCGGTAAAATGAGTACCCAGCTTGCTGGGGAGTGGGGGGAGGCAATGTGTAGCCTGTATACTGTAATTAAAACTGTAAACCACCCAGAGACTCCTTGGAGTGGTATAGGGCGTTATATATTTGTTTTGTTTTTGCTTTTGCTTATTTTTTTATTTTTTTGTACAGAGGTCCTCAAGGTGAAATCCTGGATACTGCTTTCCTACTGAAAGAGCTATTCAAAAGCATCCAAACACACTTCCATTGTCACAAAACTCTTGAAGAGTTTGATCTCCAAATGACAGGAAACCTGGGATTCTTTTCAAGAGGCTGTCAAGGCGCTGAAATTCAGGTATCATAAAATTTTCTGTTCTCCTGCCAGTAATTTTTTTTGCAAGGCAAGGAATGCAGACAGAGGCAGATTCTACCTGCCAGCACCCACCATGGAAAAAAAATTGCTCATCATTTCAGCTGAGAAAACAAGAGACCAGTGTTTTAAGATTCAGAAGCGTTGCAGCCGGCTGTGGTCTTACTTGAGAAACTTTTCAAGGTCATCACGGCTGCAGGAAGACCAGGAAAGGTCACTGGGATTCCTCCCTTTCACCCATTCTCCGGACATGATGTGTGATCTTCCAGCGCAGGATGCATGGTCGTCATCGTGGCTCATCCCCATGCTGTTGGAAGAGAAGAAACAGAACACTGGTAAGTCAACACTGGGCATGGAGCACTCCCAGTTTGACTTGCAAGGGAACGATCCATCTGAGACAGCAGAATGCTTATGCACTGGTAGAACTGTAGTTTTTGAAAAGATAATCTGAGCCAGGAAATCCACCCTGCTGTTATATTAGGAGTCCCTTGCTTCATCTTTAGGCTGCTTCTTCTCAAGAAATATATGCCAGAGAAAGATGCAAGCATGTCTTCCCCTATAATTAATTAATTAGCTAATTACAGCTCCCACAATGTTAAGCATAAATCAGTGGTGGCCAAATTTTGGCCCTCCAGACGTTTTGGGCCACAACTTCGACAGTCCTTTGTCATTGGCAATACAGGCTTGGAATTCTGGGAATTGAGGTCTAAAACATCTATCTATAAGGCCAAGTTTGGCCACTAGTGGCATAAATGGTCCCAGAACAGCAAACAGCTGGCTCAAGGCAATGCAAGAAGAAACAACAGCACAGGAAATCAATCAACCAGATAATGATACCATGCAGTGTGGCTTAAGGGACACAGAGATCTAAGTGCTTATGATGAAGAAGACCAAACATTCAGCAAGATTTATATTTTTAAAAAATGTTGTTCACTTTGTACAAAAAAGGCAAAACTTGAGGGGAGTTTTCTTTCAAAGGAGCAGTGCCAGAATTCCTTGGAAAACATGCCCTGTCTCAGAACAGTGACTTTTCTAAGCTCTTCCCAAAGCATAAGATCAGGTCACACACAGTTCCCAAAGAGGGGAGAGGAGAGGGCCACATTAAAATTACTCTCCAGAAGCCCACTCTGTCCCTTTCTTTTCAGGTCCTCACAGCCTCCCTGTGCAGATACCTCTGGTCAATCTTCCTCCAGCTTCTCCGACTGGTTTGCTACATCGTTATTTAGACTTCCTACAATTATTGTATTAAAGCAAAAGGGGGTTGAGCCGTGTGTCCATCACAAAGCAGAATTGCAAAAATAGGTTACAGGCAATAAACTTTATAGGTCATTATTGAAAATAAAAAAAAAGGAACATTGCAAGCTTTCAAATTTAAATAACTCTTCTTCAAAGCAGATCCCAGAAGTTCAGACATGGTAAAATATGTGCTTTACCAGGATGTGGTTTATCAGTTGCATCCTCGTGATGCACATCTTTTAACCATGTCTGAACTTCTGGGTCCTGCTTTGAAGAAGAGTTATTTAAACTCAAAAGCGTGCAATGTTCCTTGTTTTTTATTTCAAATAATGGCCTATCAAGATATTGCTTGTAACCTATTTTTACAATTACTGTAGTTCACCTCTACCTTTTATTCAGTTCCCTTGCAAACTTGTCACTACAGACTGGTTTGGGTTTGGATCCTGCCTGAGGAGACACCCTTTACTCTCCAAATTCTCAGTCAGAAATGGACAAATATATGACAATTTGCTCTGGGTTACCAGTAACAAAAGAAAGAAAGAAAGAAAGAAAGAAAGAAAGAAAGAAAGAAAGAAAGAAAGAAAGAAAGAAAGAAAGAAAGAAAAAAGAAAGAAAGAAAGAAAGAAAGAAAGAAAGAAATCTAGCTGTCTTAAGACTCCTACAAAAATGGGAACATACGGAAATGTTACTCAAAGTCAGTGAACCAAGACACAGAAATGAAAATTGTTGCCTGTCATTGCGAGGTTAATGGAAAAGATACTTTCAGTTCTAGCTTTGTAAGTAACTCAACATGGGGTACAAAGCCAATACAAAGCAATCACAAGATATGATTGAGTAGTGAACAAAAAAGCCAGTAACCACAAATGGTGCCTTTGTGTAAAAAAAAAAACTGGACCCAATGCCAACCTTTCCCCTGACAGAAAGCAGTGAATTTAAATGTAGTAATTAGTTGTAAATCTATTTATTTATTCATATAGCTTGCATGCCACCCACTACCCAAATAGCTGATAACAGATTCACCTTAAAACACAATTACTCAGGCAGAAGAGTAAATTCTATTACTACCTCTAATATCAAATACAGGCAGGGAAGTGATGGCTCTTAAATTTCTTTTATTGCCCTTGTAGTCCATTGCCTCTTCTACAACATTGGAACTTGACCTGTTGCGCTGTCCCAACAGGCCTCAGGGAAAGACACACTGAGAGAGAGATAAAGCCACTGAGAAGCTATCATCGGTGGAACTTCCTGTCTGAGGAATACTTTGAAGTGGGCTTCTCTCGGTCCTAGTCCAACAGCCTTGGCTCCATCCACTGCCAAGTCTTCTGGGGTCATAAGACAGGGTTAATACAATTGCCAGGAAGAGCAGCCAGTGGACTGCATGTCACTTGGTTTGTCTGAAGTTAAGTCAAGGCAGCTAGCTCTCAGCCAGAGGGAGGACCTGTATTTCTATTGAAAACAAAAGGTGTGTCTATTAATGACGGGAAGGAAGCATTGTGATCTGATCACAGCTTTCCATTTAAGAGCACCCTTCTCTTCTGATGAAGCGAAAAGCCCATGAAAGCCACCTAACCAGACCCTTGCAGTTGAGGTCACCCAAGAAGCATTTGGGGAGGGATCTGAGGAAAGCAGCTCCTCTGACCCACCTGCAAAGGGCTCTTTCTTGTGTCTTAGAGGAGCTCCTATACACTTTCCATACAGAAGAACACGCTACTTGAGGAAACTTTAAAACAGCTCTACAAAAGCTGCCTCCTTGTCTTCTTAAAGCAATATCCCTGCCCCACCCCTGGGTCATTGCACATTTCTCGGCAATGCCACGAAGCTATTTTCTCACTTGTAAGGGTTCGCTTTCTGGTTCCTTGTAATTCTTTGAAGAACTGCGAGGAGACTGTGATGTTTCTTGCAAAATAAACAATTCTTTATTTTGTTTTCCATCTCTGGGTCTTTGTTCATTTCTTACAATGGTTTCCTTATCCACAGGGGTTAAAACAGGAATATCGAAACTGGGATCAAAACAACTTTCTAATAACATATTTCTCCGTCTACCATCACCATCATTTACTTGTGTGGATCCTTCTTTGTCATGGTTGAGGGTTTCCCGCAAAGGCCCCCACAATAAGGGTGTTGAATGCTCTGGGGCTGGCTCCATCCCCACCCCGGGATCCATCCGGCCGGACCCGAGGAGCTATTTCCCTTTTTCTCCTTACTTTCCGGAGGAGATAACACCATAGGAAATCGTGGACCTCCCTCAGGGGTCGGTAAAGGGAGTCCTGTGTCCACCTTTCTCCAGATCTCCCTTCGTCTGGGCACCCCCTCCCTAACGTCCCTAACTGTCATTTCTCCCCTCGCGGCCCCTCCCTCCTCCTTCTCCTCATGCCACTCTGTCTGCGTAATGGCTTCTCTAAATAGAATTCTACCACTTCTACTCTCTGTCTGTATCCCTACTCCCCTTACTATTTTCTCTAGATCACGATTAACTTGTAATCCCACATGCCAATACATCCCAACAGACCTGTCTCCATATCTTCCTCCAACCTGTAATATTTTATCTTTCTTATCAGACCTCCAGTCATCGGTTTGTATCTCTCTTTCCCTAACTCTTTTATATTCATTGCCCCTCCCATCTGTTTGTGTTTCTTTATGCTTAATTCCTATCTCTAATCCTCCCATTTCCTCTTGTAACACTTCCCATGTCACCTCCCTCTTCACTATGGCCAAGAAGCCTTCTACTATCTTTGAAGGTTTGAATCTAAACTCTCCCCCCTTTCCACTCTCTTCTCTTTCAACGTCTATATTCTTCATATTCTTGTCATCTCTCTCTTTCGCCTGGCTTCCTTGCACCACCGTCTTGTCCTCACTGTGCTCTCTTGGTAATTCCTTGGACGAGCCCACATCTGTCATCTCACATACCCCCCGGCAAGTGGCTTGTCCGCGGGTGGGAATCTTTGCCCAGGGGCCCTGCCGAGAGATAATCCGCGTTAGAATTGTCAGTTCCTTTCTTGTATTTTATCGTAAATGCATATGGTTGTAAAGCCAAGTACCATCTCGTTAACCTTGGGTTATAATCCTTCATCCTGGTCAACCAAGTAAGGGGGGCATGATCAGTGATTAAAGTGAATTTTGATCCTAATAAGTAGTATTTCAAAGCATTAACTGCCCACTTTACTGCTAACGCCTCTTTCTCAATAGTTGAATATTTAGTCTCTTTATCCTTTAATTTCCTACTGATGAACATGATCGGATGTTCTCCTCCCTCTATGTTCTGAGCTAGGACAGCCCCAATCCCCCTATTAGAGGCATCCGTTTGTAATATAAATGGTTGGGTAAAGTCTGGAGCGTGTCTTACAGGGTAGGAACATAGCTTTTCTTTTAGAGTCTCAAAAGCCTTATTCTCCAAGTTACCCCAACGGATTATTTTAGGTCTGTTTTTCCTTGTCAAATCTGTTAACGGGGCGGCAATGGAGGAAAAATTTTTTATGAACTGCCGATAATAGCCAGCTAAGCCCAGGAACTGTTGTACTTCTTTCTTGGTTTGTGGAATTGGCCACTGGGACATTTTATCTAGTTTCTCCTCCTGCGGGTAAATTTTCCCTTGCTGTACCTTAAATCCCAAGAAGTCTATTGATTGTCGTGCTATTTTACATTTTTGGGGTTTACTCGGAGTCCAGCCTCCTTAACCTGCCTAATATTAGTTTTAGATGTTGTACATGTTCGTCCCATGTCTTGCTAAACACAATTATGTCATCAATATAAGCTGTTGCAAAGTCTTTAAATGGGTTCAACACTCGGTCCATCAGCCTTTGGAACGTCGCCCTGCCCCATGTAATCCAAAAGGCATGAACCGGAAATGATACAAGCCTTTCGGAGTTGCAAAAGCAGTCTTTTCTTTGTCTTCCTCCCTCAATGGGATCTGCCAGTATCCTTTTGTTAGATCTAACGAGGAGAGGACTCCCGCTTCTCCTAATCTGTCCAATAATTCGTCTATGCGCGGCATGGGGTATGCATCAAATTGCGATACCTTATTTATTTTCCTAAAATCTATACAGAATCTGATGGTGCCGTCTGATTTCAGCACTACTACTGGATGACTCCGCCATGGGCTAGTAGAGGTTCTATCACTTGTAGTTCTAGCATCTTATCTACTTCTTCTGTAATCACCGGTATCAAATGTCGTGGCCACATGCGGCCATGATCACGAACTATTGTGCCTGGCGGTGTCCTAATGCAATGTTCAGCCCAGGTGGTACGCCCCAGGGATGTTCGAAAACACCTCTGTAAACTCGGCTTCTATATCTTTAATATTTTGTAATTGTGAGTCTGATAGGTTTTGACAAATTTCTATTTGTCCCTTATCTCCATATAAATCTGGTCCTACATCATCTTCCTCTACCTCCGCCCCAAAACACCTCTCGTTCTTCATACTTCTTCAGTAAGTTAATGTGAAATATCCCTTTTTCTTAGCATGATCTGGCATTTGTATTTAGTAATCCACTTCATTTAATTTTCTCAGAACTGTATATGGGCCCTGCCATTTAGCCAACAATTTTGAATGTTCTACAGGTAGTAATAGTAGAACTTTGTCTCCTATGGCTAATTGTCGCTGTTTCACTGTTCTATCATATCTATTTTTTTGGTATGTTTGTGTCTTGGCTCTATTAATCTGAGCCAGTTCTGAAACTTTTCTGAGTCTATTTCTCATATCCATTACATATTTCACAGTACATTCTGCTGTATCTTGTCCTTCTTCCCATCTCTCTCGTATGAGGTCCAGAATATTTCTTGGGTTATGTCCATATAATAATTCAAATGGAGAATAACCTGTACTAGCTTAATGGCACCTCCCTAACAGCAAACATTAAGGGCGCCAACATAAGGTGCCATGTTTTTGGGTTTTCTCCGACTACTTTCCGTAACATATGTTTCAAAGTTTTGTTAAATCTCTCCACCAAACCGTTTGTTTGTGGGTGATAAACCGTCGTTCGAATTGGCCGTACATCTAATATTTTCCAAATTTCTCTTAGGGTCATACTCATGAAATTTGTGCCTTGATCCGTGAGGATCTCATTAGAAACCCAATCTTGAAAATACTTGTAATAATTCCCTTGCCAAGATTCTTGCTGATGTGCTCCTCAGAGGGATTGCTTCTGGGTATTTGGTAGCATAATCTATCAAGACCAGAATGTGAGTATGGCCGCCCGAGGATCTACATAATGGTCCTACTATATCAAGACCAAGTCTTTGAAGCGGTTTATCAATCAATGGCATAGGAATTAGTTGTCCCCCTTTTGCTGGCTTTGGTTGCGTCAATTGACAAGTGTTGCATGTTTTACAGTAATTTTGTACATCTTGTTTTAATCTCGGCCACCAAAACCTGGATTCTATCCTAGCTATCATCTTATCCGTTCCTAGGTGTCCTGCAAGTGGGATGTCATGTGAAAGTGCCAGAATATTGTTTTTCCATACAGAGGGGACAACTAGTTTATCTGTGCCATCCCTGTCAATATAATATACCAAACCCTGTCTCATTTCAAATCCCTTAGCCCAGTTGTACACTCCCTTCGCTTTTCAATTCTTGCATTATATCTATCAAAGCATCATCATTTTGCTGCCATAACCTCACCCTGTCTCGTCTAGCGTCGATCATCTCTTGCCACTTGTATTCATCAGACGGCACTGGTCCAACACATGCCTTCCTGTTTAGATAATAAAGGGTTAAGTTCTTGCCAATCCCGGCCCAATAACATTTCCCTCGTTAAAGGGGACTATCCCAATTTTCAAGCGATGGGTGATGTTATTCACAGTAACATTTGCCCAAATCGTTTGGTATCCTTTTACATCTCCGTGTATGCACTGTATCATTATACAATCTTTGGATGGCGTCCCCGTAAACATTTCACCAATGTCTGAGTACACCCTGTATCAATGAGCGCCGTTTTCCTCCCCATTTACCATTGGTTTAACCTCCCACCCTTTGTCCCTTAGTTTACATTCTTGTCCTGCTTTCCTGTTTGGAAAAGCTGCCCACGCACAGTCTTTGTACGGGCAGTCCCTGCGTAAATGTTGCAAAGAATTGCAGATGAAGCAAGCGGTTTCTTATCTTTGTTTACATGTGTAAGTGTAGTGTTTGCCTTGTCCATCTGTCCTCCGGGTGTCGGTTTGGCTTGTTGGTTTGATACAAGCTGGTCCAGTTTCCTCGGGGTATCTTCCTTCCCCTCCATCATGCCCTGTCCTCGTGGTCTGTCCCTGGAGTAATACGTCATCGTTCTGTCGCGTTGTTTCTCCACTGGAGGATCTCGCGAGATTGGTATGGGCGGTCGTTGTTATTACCGTAGTTTTCTAAAAGCTGCACCACGTCTTCTAGCGTTTCTGGCTTGTTTCTGCGCACCCAGTTGTTCGGAAGCGCTTGCCGTGGATAATAGCTGTTTGATTACCAGTTCATCTATCGCCTGTTGAAATGTACGCATTTCGGACGCAGCCATTTTATTAAATTTGCCTTCATTCGTTGTGCCAATGGTCATGGATGAATTCCAGCCTGTAAACGGAGGTCTCTGAACTTCTTTCTATAACTTTCTGGTGATATGTTATATGTGAGTAAAATAGTTTTCTTCACCGTTTCGTAATCGCAAGCTGCCGTTGGCTCTAGCGAGTCCACTATACTTTGCAATTCCCCTGTTAACCCCTGTGTCAGTATTAGTGCCCATTGGTTCTGTGGCCATTTGGCTGCCGTCGCCAGTCGTTCAAATGTGTTTATGTATGCCTCGATATCATCATGGTCTCCCATTTTTGTAATTTTGCTTGGAAAGGTGTCGTAGTATTTTTTTTGAGTCCGTTTCTTTGACTCTTGTATTCAACTCCTTGTCTCTCTGTTCCATCTGTTTTATTAAATACCTCGTCTGTTCTGATAACATCTCCATTACTTTATCTTGTCGTTGGAGTGTCGGAGCCATAAATTTTCTGTAGCCATGTCTGATGCACTGGTATGACCGCGTTGGGGCGCCAATTTGTAAGGGTTCGCTTTCTGGTTCCTTGTAATTCTTTGAAGAACTGCGAGGAGACTGTGATGTTTCTTGCAAAATAAACAATTCTTTATTTTGTTTTCCATCTCTGGGTCTTTGTTCATTTCTTACAACGGTTTCCTTATCCACAGGGGTTAAAACAGGAATATCGAAACTGGGATCAAAACAACTTTCTAATAACATATTTCTCCGTCTACCATCACCATCATTTACTTGTGTGGATCCTTCTTTGTCATGGTTGAGGGTTTCGCAAAGGCCCCCACAATAAGGGTGTTGAATGCTCTGGGGCTGGCTCCATCCCCACCCCGGGATCCATCCGGCCGGACCCGAGGAGCTATTTCCCTTTTTCTCCTTACTTTCCGGAGGAGATAACACCATAGGAAATCGTGGACCTCCCTCAGGGGTCGGTAAAGGGAGTCCTGTGTCCACCTTTCTCCAGATCTCCCTTCGTCTGGGCACCCCCTCCCTAACGTCCCTAACTGTCATTTCTCCCCTCGCGGCCCCTCCTCCTCCTCCTTCTCCTCATGCCACTCTGTCTGCGTAATGGCTTCTCTAAATAGAATTCTACCACTTCTACTCTCTGTCTGTATCCCTACTCCCCTTACTATTTTCTCTAGATCACGATTAACTTGTAATCCCACATGCCAATACATCCCAACAGACCTGTCTCCATATCTTCCTCCAACCTGTAATATTTTATCTTTCTTATCAGACCTCCAGTCATCGGTTTGTATCTCTCTTTCCCTAACTCTTTTATATTCATTGCCCCTCCCATCTGTTTGTGTTTCTTTATGCTTAATTCCTACCTCTAATCCTCCCATTTCCTCTTGTAACACTTCCCATGTCACCTCCCTCTTCACTATGGCCAAGAAGCCTTCTACTATCTTTGAAGGTTTGAATCTAAACTCTCCCCCCTTTCCACTCTCTTCTCTTTCAACGTCTATATTCTTCATATTCTTGTCATATCTCTCTTTCGCCTGGCTTCCTTGCACCACCGTCTTGTCCTCACTGTGCTCTCTTGGTAATTCCGCGGACGAGCCCACATCTGTCATCTCACATACCCCGGCAAGTGGCTTGTCCGCGGGTGGGAATCTTTTGCCCAGGGCCCTGCCGAGAGATAATCCGCGTTAGAATTGTCAGTTCCTTTCTTGTATTTTATCGTAAATGCATATGGTTGTAAAGCCAAGTACCATCTCGTTAACCTTGGGTTATAATCCTTCATCCTGGTCAACCAAGTAAGGGGGCATGATCAGTGATTAAAGTGAATTTTGATCCTAATAAGTAGTATTTCAAAGCATTAACTGCCCACTTTACTGCTAACGCCTCTTTCTCAATAGTTGAATATTTAGTCTCTTTATCCTTTAATTTCCTACTGATGAACATGATCGGATGTTCTCCTCCTCTATGTTCTGAGCTAGGACAGCCCCAATCCCCTATTAGAGGCATCCGTTTGTAATATAAATGGTTGGGTAAAGTCTGGAGCGTGTCTTACAGGGTAGGAACATAGCTTTTCTTTTAGAGTCTCAAAGCCTTATTCTCCAAGTTACCCCAACGGATTATTTTAGGTCTGTTTTTCCTTGTCAAATCTGTTAACGGGCGGCAATGGAGGAAAAATTTTTATGAACTGCCGATAATAGCCAGCTAAGCCCAGGAACTGTTGTACTTCTTTCTTGGTTTGTGGAATTGGCCACTGGGACATTTTATCTAGTTTCTCCTCCTGCGGGTAAATTTTCCCTTGCTGTACCTTAAATCCCAAGAAGTCTATTGATTGTCGTGCTATTTTACATTTTTGGGGTTTACTCGAGTCCAGCCTCCTTAACCTGCCTAATATTAGTTTTAGATGTTGTACATGTTCGTCCCATGTCTTGCTAAACACAATTATGTCATCAATATAAGCTGTTGCAAAGTCTTTAAATGGGTTCAACACTCGGTCCATCAGCCTTTGGAACGTCGCCCCTGCCCCATGTAATCCAAAAGGCATGAACCGGAAATGATACAAGCCTTTCGGAGTTGCAAAAGCAGTCTTTTCTTTGTCTTCCTCCCTCAATGGGATCTGCCAGTATCCTTTTGTTAGATCTAACGAGGAGAGGACTCCCGCTTCTCCTAATCTGTCCAATAATTCGTCTATGCGCGGCATGGGGTATGCATCAAATTGCGATACCTTATTTATTTTCCTAAAATCTATACAGAATCTGATGGTGCCGTCTGATTTCAGCACTACTACTGGATGACTCCGCCATGGGCTAGTAGAGGGTTCTATCACTTGTAGTTCTAGCATCTTATCTACTTCTTCTGTAATCACCGGTATCAAATGTCGTGGCCACATGCGGCCATGATCACGAACTATTGTGCCTGGCGGTGTCCTAATGCAATGTTCAGCCCAGGTGGTACGCCCAGGGATGTTCAAAACACCTCTGTAAACTCGGCTTCTATATCTTTAATATTTTGTAATTGTGAGTCTGATAGGTTTTGACAAATTTCTATTTGTCCCTTATCTCCATATAAATCTGGTCCTACATCATCTTCCTCTACCTCCGCCCAAAACACCTCTCGTTCTTCATACTTCTTCAGTAAGTTAATGTGAAATATCCCTTTTTTCTTAGCATGATCTGGCATTTGTATTTCGTAATCCACTTCATTTAATTTTCTCAGAACTGTATATGGGCCCTGCCATTTAGCCAACAATTTTGAATGTTCTACAGGTAGTAATAGTAGAACTTTGTCTCCTATGGCTAATTGTCGCTGTTTCACTGTTCTATCATATCTATTTTTTTGGTATGTTTGTGTCTTGGCTCTATTAATCTGAGCCAGTTCTGAAACTTTTCTGAGTCTATTTCTCATATCCATTACATATTTCACAGTACATTCTGCTGTATCTTGTCCTTCTTCCCATCTCTCTCGTATGAGGTCCAGAATATTTCTTGGGTTATGTCCATATAATAATTCAAATGGAGAATAACCTGTACTAGCTTGTGGCACCTCCCTAACAGCAAACATTAAGGGCGCCAACATAAGGTGCCATGTTTTTGGGTTTTCTCCGACTACTTTCCGTAACATATGTTTCAAAGTTTTGTTAAATCTCTCCACCAAACCGTTTGTTTGTGGGTGATAAACCGTCGTTCGAATTGGCCGTACATCTAATATTTTCCAAATTTCTCTTAGGGTCATACTCATGAAATTTGTGCCTTGATCCGTGAGGATCTCATTAGGGAAACCCAATCTTGAAAATACTTGTAATAATTCCCTTGCCAAGATTCTTGCTGATGTGCTCCTCAGAGGGATTGCTTCTGGGTATTTGGTAGCATAATCTATCAAGACCAGAATGTGAGTATGGCCGCCCGAGGATCTACATAATGGTCCTACTATATCAAGACCAAGTCTTTGAAACGGTTTATCAATCAATGGCATAGGAATTAGTTGTCCCCCTTTTGCTGGCTTTGGTTGCGTCAATTGACAAGTGTTGCATGTTTTACAGTAATTTTGTACATCTTGTTTTAATCTCGCCACCAAAACCTGGATTCTATCCTAGCTATCATCTTATCCGTTCCTAGGTGTCCTGCAAGTGGGATGTCATGTGAAAGTGCCAGAATATTGTTTTTCCATACAGAGGGGACAACTAGTTTATCTGTGCCATCCCTGTCAATATAATATACCAAACCCTGTCTCATTTCAAATCCCACTTCGCCCAGTTGTACACTCCCTTCGCTTTTCAATTCTTGCATTATATCTATCAAAGCATCATCATTTTGCTGCCATAACCTCACCCTGTCTCGTCTAGCGTCGATCATCTCTTGCCACTTGTATTCATCAGACGGCACTGGTCCGCAACACATGCCTTCCTGTTTAGATAATAAAGGGTTAAGTTCTTGCCAATCCCGGCCCAATAACATTTCCCTCGTTAAAGAGGGGACTATCCCAATTTTCAAACGATGGGTGATGTTATTCACAGTAACATTCGCCCAAATCGTTTTGGTATCCTTTTACATCTCCGTGTATGCACTGTATCATTATACAATCTTTGGATGGCGTCCCCCGTAAACATTTCACCAATGTCTGAGTACACCCTGTATCAATGAGCGCCGTTTTTTCCTCCCCATTTACCATTGGTTTAACCTCCCACCCTTTGTCCCTTAGTTTACATTCTTGTCCTGCTTTCCTGTTTGGAAAAGCTGCCCACGCACAGTCTTTGTACGGGCAGTCCCTGCGTAAATGTTGCAAAGAATTGCAGATGAAGCAAGCCGGTTTCTTATCTTTGTTTACATGTGTAAGTGTAGTGTTTGCCTTGTCCATCTGTCCTCCGGGTGTCGGTTTGGCTTGTTGGTTTGATACAAGCTGGTCCAGTTTCCTCGGGGTATCTTCCTTCCCCTCCATCATGCCCTGTCCTCGTGGTCTGTCCCTGGAGTAATACGTCATCGTTCTGTCGCGTTGTTTCTCCACTGGAGGGATCTCGCGAGATTGGTATGGGCGGTCGTTGTTATTACCGTAGTTTTCTAAAAGCTGCACCACGTCTTCTAGCGTTTCTGGCTTGTTTCTGCGCACCCAGTTGTTCACGGAAACGCTTGCCGTGGATAATAGCTGTTTGATTACCAGTTCATCTATCGCCTGTTGAAATGTACGCATTTCCGGACGCAGCCATTTTATTAAATTTGCCTTCATTCGTTGTGCCAATGGTCATGGATGAATTCCAGCCTGTAAACGGAGGTCTCTGAACTTCTTTCTATAACTTTCTGGTGATATGTTATATGTGAGTAAAATAGTTTTCTTCACCGTTTCGTAATCGCAAGCTGCCGTTGGCTCTAGCGAGTCCACTATACTTTGCAATTCCCCTGTTAACCCCTGTGTCAGTATTAGTGCCCATTGGTTCTGTGGCCATTTGGCTGCCGTCGCCAGTCGTTCAAATGTGTTTATGTATGCCTCGATATCATCATGGTCTCCCATTTTTTGTAATTTTGCTTGGAAAGGTGTCGTAGTATTTTTTTGCGAGTCCGTTTCTTTGACTCTTGTATTCAACTCCTTGTCTCTCTGTTCCATCTGTTTTATTAAATACCTCGTCTGTTCTGATAACATCTCCATTACTTTATCTTGTCGTTGGAGTGCTTGTCGGAGCCATAAATTTTCTGTAGCCATGTCTGATGCACTGGTATGACGCGTTGGGCGCCAATTTGTAAGGGTTCGCTTTCTGGTTCCTTGTAATTCTTTGAAGAACTGCGAGGAGACTGTGATGTTTCTTGCAAAATAAACAATTCTTTATTTTGTTTTCCATCTCTGGGTCTTTGTTCATTTCTTACAATGGTTTCCTTATCCACAGGGGTTAAAACAGGAATATCGAAACTGGGATCAAAACAACTTTCTAATAACATATTTCTCCGTCTACCATCACCATCATTTACTTGTGTGGATCCTTCTTTGTCATGGTTGAGGGTTTCCCGCAAAGGCCTCCACAATAAGGGTGTTGAATGCTCTGGGGCTGGCTCCATCCCCACCCCGGGATCCATCCGGCCGGACCCGAGGAGCTATTTCCCTTTTTCTCCTTACTTTCCGGAGGAGATAACACCATAGGAAATCGTGGACCTCCCTCAGGGGTCGGTAAAGGGAGTCCTGTGTCCACCTTTCTCCAGATCTCCCTTCGTCTGGGCACCCCCTCCCTAACGCCCCTAACTGTCATTTCTCCCTCGCGGCCCCTCCCTCCTTCTTCTCCTCGTGCCACTCTGTCTGCGTAATGGCTTCTCTAAATAGAATTCTACCACTTCTACTCTCTGTCTGTATCCCTACTCCCCTTACTATTTTCTCTAGATCACGATTAACTTGTAATCCCACATGCCAATACATCCCAACAGACCTGTCTCCATATCTTCCTCCAACCTGTAATATTTTATCTTTCTTATCAGACCTCCAGTCATCGGTTTGTATCTCTCTTTCCCTAACTCTTTTATATTCATTGCCCCTCCCATCTGTTTGTGTTTCTTTATGCTTAATTCCTATCTCTAATCCTCCCATTTCCTCTTGTAACACTTCCCATGTCACCTCCCTCTTCACTATGGCCAAGAAGCCTTCTACTATCTTTGAAGGTTTGAATCTAAACTCTCCCCCCTTTCCACTCTCTTCTCTTTCAACGTCTATATTCTTCATATTCTTGTCATCTCTCTCTTTCGCCTGGCTTCCTTGCACCACCGTCTTGTCCTCACTGTGCTCTCTTGGTAATTCCGCGGACGAGCCCACATCTGTCATCTCACATCACTCCAATAATTTTTTTATACTGAACTGCATTGAAATGTCTATTTTTATAAGAACATAAGAAGAACTGTACTGGATCAGGCCAAGGGCCCATCTAGCCCAACTTCCTGTATCTCACAGTGGCCCCACCAAGTGCCTCTGGAAGCACACAAGACTAGATATCTGTCTCCTGATACCACTCCCCTGCATTTGGCCCTTGAAGTACCCTGGTTTTAAGCCTGGAGATGACACATCCACATCATGGCTTGTAACCTGTGATGGGCTTTTTCCTCCTGTGGCAGGGAGTTCCACAGACTAACAATACGCTGGGTTAAGAAGTATTTTCTTTAGTCTGTTCTCACTCTCCCAACCCTCAATTTGAATGGATGTCCCCTAATTCTGGTATTTTGTCCCTCTATCCACTTTATTCATGCCCCACATAATTTTGTACGTCTCAGTCATATCCCCCCTCGGGCGCCTTTTTTTCCAGACTAAAGAGCCCCATAAGGGAGGTGTCCCAGCCTGGTACTTTGGACAATGTAGCAAGGGAATACGAGTCCCAACACACTGACCTTGAAATAAAACTAGAGCTTCCTGAAGAAAGAGAGGCAATGAACGACAACTCTACCTATAACTTATCTTGCTGTTGATGTAGGAGCCAAGTATGATGCAAGCTGGAAGCTAGCTTTTCAAAGTAGAATACCCGGCATACTCTTATCACACTTTCTCCCTCCTCTTTTCAGTTCTCAGTGAAGTTGAATGTTAGGAATTTTTATTGGCGTTTCATACTGAAGCAGCATCGCTGGACTAATGCCAATTCCTCAACTGATTCAATATGTTAAAAGCACTTCAGCCTTGGGACGCCTTAACACAGGAGACCTGCAGGAGCTTGTATATGAGACAACAAAGACTTCATATTGAGAACCTGGTATCTGAATTGAATGTCTCCTGGTAGGAGACATATACCCTTCCAGACTGTGGAAGGGTTAGTTCTCGAACCCTCTTCAGCTACAAGAACAAAAGGATGCACGACACAGGTCCTGGTCACTAGATCGCAGTATGAAGCCTCCAGATTAGCCAGGCCACCAACAAATCTGAGGACCTGGGGATTCCTTTTGTAGTCCACAGAAAGAGAGATGGTGGCTGGTTTGCAGCACCTTTGTTATATACAGTATTTATATCCCCTCTTTCTCTTGAATGCGTTTTGCATCCTCATATAATGCCTCTCGGACAGTGGTTCCCAACTTTAGGTGCCCCCAGGTGTTACAACTCCCAGAAGCCTTTCCCCACTGGCTGCGCTAGCCAGAGTTTCAAAAGAATTGTGCCAACTTTGGGCACTATGCATCTTGCACTGAGTCTCTGGGTAGCACCGTATGGGATCCAGGAGTTTAGTCATGGCAATGGGGCTTTTTTCTTGTGAGATGGAAATGCCTCACTACTCATCTCTCATCTCTGTTGTCCCTCTGGAAACAGGCAAAGACCTTTCTCTTCAGGCAACCTGAATTATAGACTACTGTTATGTGTCATTTATATTAATCTATAGGTTCACATAGACTTTGTGTTTATAGCAACTTATAACCTTGTAGCTTTAATGTAATGTTGTCTATTAACGCTGTAAGTAAGATGTCCCTCAATTCCTTGTTCTCCATACTTATTTATTTATTTATTTATTTTTACAACTTATATGCCGCCCACTACCCAAAGGTCTCTGGGCGGCTTACAATCAAAGAATTAAAACAGTTAAAAACATCAAACAACAATAAATAATTAAAACAACAATAAAAACCTTATACTAAAACATCACACTAAAATTGCCATCAGAAGACCCACAATCTAAATTGTATCAATTAAAAAACTTCTGGAACAGGAAGGTTTTTACCTGGCGCCGAAATGTCATCAGTGTTGGCGCCAGGCGGATCTCACTTGGGAGGGCATTCCATAGCTTGGGGGCAGCTGCCGAAAAGGCCCTGTTCCTACAAGCCATCCCTTTCACCTCCTTGAGGGATGGCTCTTTCAGGAGGGCCCCTGGCTTGATCTTAATTGCCGGGTAGGTTCATATGGAAGGAGGCGGTCCTTCAGGTATCCAGGTCCTAAGCCATTTAGGGCTTTATATGTCAAAACAAGCACTTTGAATTGGGCTCGGGCAGCAACTGGTAACCAATGTAGCCTACGTAGAATCGGCGTGATGTGATCCCCCAGCGGCCCCACCACTTACTAGCCGCGCCGCACGATTCTGAACCAGTTGCAATCGCCGAACCGTCTTCAAAGGCAGCCCCATGTAAAGCGCATTGCAGTAATCAATACGGGATGTTACCAGTGCATGCGTAACTGTTATGAGGCTCTGTTCATCCAGGTAGGGGCGTAGCTGATATATTTTCCGCAGCTGGAGAAAGGCACCCCTGGCCACCGTGTCCACCTGGGCTTCCAGAGTTAGACCGGGGTCCAGGAGCACCCCCAAGCTGCGGACCCTGTCCCTTAGAGGGAGTGCAACCCCGTCCAGAACAGGGAAGTGTCCTCTAACCTGTCTGGCGAAGCACCCACTAACAGCACTTCCGTCTTGTCTGGATTGAGTTTCAATTTGTTAACCCTCATCCAGTCCATTATCTGGCCCAGACATGAGTTCAGAACAGAAACCGCCTCACCTGGATTGGTGGAAAACGAGAGGTAGAGCTGAGTATCATCAGCATATTGCTGAGTCCTCAGCCCAAACCTCCTGATGACCTCTCCCAGTGGTTCCATGTAAATGTTGAACAGCATGGGAGACAGTATAGAGCCCTGAGGAACCCCATGACATAAATGCCACGGGGCAGAGCAACTGTCCCCCAGCACCACCTTCTGGACACGGTCAGCCAGGAAGGAATGGAACCATCGCAAAGCGGTGCCTCCAACTCCCAACCTGGCCAGCCTATCCAGAAGGACACCATGGTCGATGGTGTCGAAAGCCGCTGAGAGGTCCAGGAGTATCAACAGGGTTGCACTCCCCCTGTATCTCTCCCGGCAGAGGTCATCATACAGGGCGACCAAGGCAGTCTCTGTACCAAAACCCGGCCTGAAACCAGATTGAAATGGATCCAGAAAATCCGTTTCATCCAGCAGTGCCTGGAGTTGCCCGGCCACCACCCGCTCCAACACCTTGCCCAAATAAGGGAGGTTCGCTACTGGACGGTAGTTAACCACCAGCCCTGGGTCCAGGTTAGGTTTTTTAAGGAGTGGTCTAATCACTGCCTCTTTCAAGATGGTGGGGACCACTCCCTCTCTTAATGAGGCGTTTACAGCTTCCTGGACCCAGGTGCGAACTCCCCTGGCAGATCTTTCAATTAGCCAAGAAGGGCAAGGGTCAAGTGGCGTAGTGGTAGCACGGACAGATCCAAGCACCCTGTCCACATCCTCGGGTCTCAATAATTGAAACTCATCCAATAATACTGGACCTAAGCACGGCACACTGGACACATCCCTTGATTCTGCACCAATAGTGGAGTCCAATTCCCTACGAATCTGAGCGATTTTTTCCTCAAAGTGGACAGCAAACTCGTCACAGCGGGCTGCTGAGTGGTCCAGAACCTCCATTGTATTTCTCGGTTGAAGAAGGTCCCGGACCACCCGAAACAGCTCTGCTGGACGGCATTCTGAAGAAGCAATACGGTTTGTGAAATATTGCCTTTTCGCAAACTGTATCGCCACGGAATAGGCCCGATAATGGGCTCTAAGCCGTGTTCGATCGGACTCACAGTGATATTTTCTCCACTTGCGCTCCAGCCGTCTCCCCTCCTGCTTCATTGCCTGCAGCTCAGATGTATACCAAGGAGCTGTCTGGGCTCTGCGTAAGGGGAGAAGGCGCTTAGGTGCAATCGTGTCAACCGCCCGGGACATTTCCCTATTCCACAGGGTGACCTGGGCTTCGACAGGAGCGCCGACCATATCAGATGGATAATCCCCCAGAGCTTTCAGGAAACCATCTGGATCCATTAGTCTCCGAGGGCGGATCATCTGAATAGATCCCCCACCCTTGCAGAGGGTAGAAGAAGCTAATAGCCTAAACTTGACCAGAAAGTGGTCTGACCATGACAATGGAATTAGAACCAACCCCTCCACATCCAGACCACCATCCTCCAATCCCGTTGAGAAGACCAGGTCTAAAGTATGGCCCTTCTCATGCGTTGGGCCGTTGACATATTGAGACAGCCCCATGGTTGTCATGGCGGCCATGAAGTCCTGAGCTGCCCCATTCAAGGCTGCCTCAGCATGGATGTTGAGGTCCCCCAGTACCAACAGCCTGGGGGTCCGCAACACCAGGTCCGAGACAACATCCGTCAGCTCAGGCAGGGAGACTGTTGGTACGCAGCAGGGTGGGCGGTACACCAGCAGAATCCCCAATCTGTCTCGTGAGCCCAACACACAGTACAGGCCCTCCAGGCCTCCTCCCAAGGGGACAGGAAGTCTTGTCAAGGAGATAGAACTCCAATAGACTATAGCAACTCCCCCTCCCCGACCCTTCAAGCGACACTGGTGCTGGACCGAGTACCCAGGTGGGCATAGCTGGGAGAGGGGAACACCACACTCCTCTCCCACCCAGGTCTCGGTAATACATGCCAAGTCGGCACCCTCATCCAGAATGACATCATGGATGAGGGCGGTCTTATTTTGTACCGACCTGGCATTCAACAACAGCACCGTGTGGCTTGTGGGCTCACTGATATGGTCACCTGATTCCTTCTGGCTAGGGGTGGAACCAGAAGAGGGGATAGATGTGAGGTATCTAAACTCTCTTCTCCTAGGCGGGCTTGTTCCACTCCTACCACCATACCTTCCCCTACCCAGCACAATTCCAATGGCTGCCCCATCCATTGCCCTCCCCCCTTCCTGTTCCCTTAGTTCTATTGTGGGTCCTATCTCTTATACTTGATGGCAACAGGGACTCCAAGGCCAAACAGCACCCGCAAGGAAAAAGCTGCAAGCAGCCCCTTCTGGCTCTCACCCAAAAGGCGTGGGGGTGGCAGATGTTGTTGGAGTCTCCCGGCACAGGAACGCTGGTCCGACAGTCCCTGGCAGACCGGCCTTTTCAAGCCCTTTCCTCCCTGGGCCAGGTGGCTGGTGTTAAGCAGGGAGGGTGGGGAGTCCAGGCAGCCAAGTCCCAGGGTCCTGGTCCTGAGGAGACGGCAGGGACTCCAAAGCCAAACAGCACCCACAGGGAAAAGCTGCAAGCAGCCCCTTCTGGCTCTCACCCAAAAGGCGTGGGGGTGGCAGATGTTGTTGGAGTCTCCCGGCACAGGAACGCTGGTCCGACAGTCCCTGGCAGCCCGGCCTTTTCAAGCCCTTTCCTCCTGGGCCAGGTGGCTGGTGTTAAGCAGGGAGGTGTGGGGAGTCCAGGCAGCCAAGTCCCAGGGTCCTGGTCCTGAGGAGACGGCAGGGACTCCAAAGCCAAACAGCACCCACAGGAAAAGCTGCAAGCAGCCCCTTCTGGCTCTCACCCAAAAGGCGTGGGGGTGGCAGATGTTGTTGGAGTCTCCCGGCACAGGAACGCTGGTCCGACAGTCCCTGGCAGCCCGGCCTTTTCAAGCCCTTTCCTCCCTGGGCCAGGTGGCTGGTGTTAAGCAGGGAGGTGTGGGGAGTCCAGGCAGCCAAGTCCCAGGGTCCTGGTCCTGAGGAGACGGCAGGGACTCCAAAGCCAAACAGCACCCACAGGGAAAAGCTGCAAGCAGCCCCTTCTGGCTCTCACCCAAAAGGCGTGGGGGTGGCAGATGTTGTTGGAGTCTCCCGGCACAGGAACGCTGGTCCGACAGTCCCTGGCAGACCGGCCTTTTCAAGCCCTTTCCTCCCTGGGCCAGGTGGCTGGTGTTAAGCAGGGAGGTGTGGGGAGTCCAGGCAGCCAAGTCCCAGGGTCCTGGTCCTGAGGAGACGGCAGGGACTCCAAAGCCAAACAGCACCCACAGGGAAAAGCTGCAAGCAGCCCCTTCTGGCTCTCACCCAAAAGGCGTGGGGTGGCAGATGTTGTTGGAGTCTCCCGGCACAGGAACGCTGGTCCGACAGTCCCTGGCAGCCCGGCCTTTTCAAGCCCTTTCCTCCCTGGGCCAGGTGGCTGGTGTTAAGCAGGGAGGTGTGGGGAGTCCAGGCAGCCAAGTCCCAGGGTCCTGGTCCTGAGGAGACGGCAGGGACTCCAAAGCCAAACAGCACCCACAGGGAAAAGCTGCAAGCAGCCCCTTCTGGCTCTCACCCAAAAGGCGTGGGGTGGCAGATGTTGTTGGAGTCTCCCGGCACAGGAACGCTGGTCCGACAGTCCCTGGCAGCCCGGCCTTTCAAGCCCTTTCCTCCCTGGGCCAGGTGGCTGGTGTTAAGCAGGGAGGTGTGGGGAGTCCAGGCAGCCAAGTCCCAGGGTCCTGGTCCTGAGGAGACGGCAGGGACTCCAAAGCCAAACAGCACCCACAGGGAAAAGCTGCAAGCAGCCCCTTCTGGCTCTCACCCAAAAGGCGTGGGGGTGGCAGATGTTGTTGGAGTCTCCCGGCACAGGAACGCTGGTCCGACAGTCCCTGGCAGACCGGCCTTTTCAAGCCCTTGAACATGTCTTAATTGTATTGGATTGTATATTATCCCTCATTACTGTAAGCTGCCTTGGATCCTTTTCCAAGGAGAAAGGCGGGGTAAAAATACTCTTAAATAAATAAATAAATAAATAAATAAATAAATAAATAAACAAACAAACTAGCCTGATGATAACCAGGGTCAAGCCTGTCTAGTACGTCAGAGAGAGAGGGAAGCACCAGTGAACACCAGAGGACTCTGGATAGGACTAAGAAAAGAACCTCAATTGAACACCCCAACAGCCATGGCTAATTAACAATATAGGCAGTGTTGGTGAACCAATGGCACGGGTGCCAATGGTGGCAGTCAGAGCCCTTTCTGTAGGCACCCAATATTGCCCCTTCACAGCCACCTGTATTCAGGTTATATTGCTGTATTGGTACTTTGGGAAGAATTAGTGGGTTTTGAATTGCAGTTTGGGCACTCGGTCTCGAAAAGGTTCACCATCACTGATATAGGGCTAGAGGGAGCAGATTTTCTTTCCAATCTCCTACCTCTTATGCTTCATTTTCCATTTACAGCTCTGATAGATGGGGACAGAAATGCATACAAGGGTGAAGGGTGGCCAGCCAACAGGCAGACAGGAATATCAGAAAGGTAGGGGAATGAAGAACAAGAACCACACAAAATCTGCAAAGCATGGATTGGAACAAATGGGATGTCGAGAAAGCTGCATGAATCGACCTGCAACGTTTATACTGCAGTACCCATGGAATTAAGGGAATTATGATGGACCAATTAAGGCAGAAGATTGGGATGGGAAAAGTGCTGTTCCCACCTTTAAAATGGGACCGTATAAGATCCTGGATCTTTTGAACACCTAGGTAAGCCACTGCTACACAATCAGAAACCCTGTTCAAGATACACACTTCCAACTTTGAATGCAAATGTGAGTGTGCATACACATACCTCCACACACCTCCTGGTTTTGTACAGATAATTAAATTTTCCAGTGGTACAGCTGTAGGTCTTTCAGCTGTAGAGAGTGTGCCATGTGAATTATTCATTCCTAGGGATGGGCATGAAACTGAAAAATAATGTTTCGTTTCATTTCATGCTCACCCCCATTTCATTTCGTTTCAGTTCTTACATTTAAAAAAAAATCATACAAAACGAAACAAAACAAAACGGCTCCCCTGTGTCCTAGGGGCACCAGATTTGGTGCATGAGAGCCATTTTAAAGGGCTCCTGCTAAGCTGTTAGTGGCTGGACCCCTATAAAACTGGCCCAATCAGCGCCAGGGGGATCCCTAGTACTGACTAGGCCAGGTTTAAAGGGATCCAGCCATTGACAGCTAGGGAGTAGTGCTCTGAAAATGGTGGGGAGGGTAGTTCCGCGCAATTGCGCTGCCTACCTGACTGTTTTCTGAGGGCTCCTCAGCCCATGACAGCTCGGCAGGGGCACTTCGAAAATGGTCCCCCTGGTGCCGACTGGGCCAGGTTTAAAGGGGTCCAGACACAGACAGCTCAGCAGGAGCCCGCAAATGATGGAACAAAATGGTTCATTTCAATGCAAAAACGACTGTTTCATTTTGTCTACAGTGAAATGCTCCTTCCTCGTTTTTTGTTTCCTACCCATCCCTATTCATCCCCATGGATCAGACTCATCTTCTAATTATCTTATTTTGTGTTATGACTTTCTCATAAACGGCTAAACTTTCACAGGTTTTTGTGCTTCTTATAAATACACAGAGCCCTCTAAAATGACAATGGGAGAATTGCAGGCAAAATGTAAATGGACGGAAGGGGAAACAAGTTTAGGGGCACAAGGTCACCTCTTTTCCATGTAAGGCCATGCCACGTTTCACAATCATCATTCCTCCCAAAATCAAAGGGGTGTGTGCATTATTCTTTGTTTTTATTTTTAATTTGATCAACCTACCTTCTTTTTAAAAAAAAAATCAATGGCAACTAACCAAGACCAAACCACCAAACACAAGTACACAACATAAGAAAACACACCAAAACAAATAAAGTAAGGTACAATATGACCAAGCCAAAGACAAGTAGCAAATCTAAAGCAGACCTCTTCTCACTGTAGCTATTATAAAATAATCATATTTTTGCTATACCCAGAAAGTAATGGAGCCAGTGATAAGCCTGTGTGAGATGATCCTTCATGTGTGTGTCTTGTGTCTACTCATTGAATATCATGTCATGGTGGGGACATACAATGGAAAGCAGACTTTCAGGTATCCTGACTCCAGGTTCTTTAGGGGTTTAAAGTTATAGAACAGCATTTCAGCTATGCCAAATCAAATCAAACCAAACCAAACCAATGGATTCAGACAGAAAAATATTGGCCAAACTGGTGTATCAGGTCTGTGTTAAATAATATTATTTTAACAAAAACCCTAGGAACCTTTCAAACTGAGTGACGTTGCCGGTTAGGTATAGACCATAAGGCAGCAGCCCACCCGGGATTGTACTGAAACAGGTATGACTACAGTCAAATTTGTTCAGGGATCCAAGCGTGCTCTCAGTAAACAGAGCTGCTCAACATGCCAGTTGGTGACACTGGCCATGAATGAGGAAAACCATTTTGTAAATTCTAAATTACAGATAACAGTTTATTATCAAATCACTAATGGCTGCCGGTATAGGATGACAAGATAGGCAGATGATTTGGACACATTTCTCAAAGCAAGACTTTTTTTTTTAAAGTCAAGGATACTCTGTTTTAGTCAGCGCTCATTGTGGTCTATGAGTTTGCATTGTGAATATTCCATTTGTCAGTGAAGTGCTTCTTCAACAGGTGCCAGCTTCTTAAAACCCAACCAAGATAATCCATGAAATGTGCTGTGAAACCATCTGCTGGCCTTATAGTCTTTCATCTCAAGAATTCTAAAACTAGCGGGTGTGGAATTTCAGTTGTCTCCATGTCTCAGCCAGGTCTGCTTCACTATCAGTGGCATTTGTACTTTCCTCCTGAAGCAAGAAAGAATGGATTCCTCTTGACAACCCTTCTTACTTCCCTGAATACCCATATTGAAGCAGCTGGGAAAGATAATTTATAATCCCAAAGTCATTTGGCTTAGCTGCTCCAGAAATATTTTGGAAATACAGTGCTTTCTCCACTGGAAGAAGACAACAGGGGAAAAAGAAACCTGCAGATGATGGCTTGGTTTCAAAGCAACATTGAAGTGAGGCAAACATAACAAATGTTAAAGTGGTGTGGGGGGGCATGGTTGTCAAGTTTTGCAATAAATCTTAAAACTAATGAACTAAAGTATTTTAATTTTAAAAAGGGTTGATAAACTGCTCAGGAAATAAAAAGCAGCTTTCAGAAAATATGGGATGAGTATCTCATTCCAAGATGAATTATTGCAGGGAGTGGAGGTGAGCTGGAAGCCATTTTTATCTTTAAAAACAGATATGCTTTAGAAGGTATGGCATTTCAAAGAGGTGAAAGTATGACTTTCTTCTCGGTGATTATACATTTCTAGGTGCATCATCTGCATATCTATTTTTCAATAAATGCAGCGTGCATTTCCAGTCCTGTCATTTTGATGGGCACCACAGTTAACTGGACGCTTGCAGCCCCAAAGGAAGAAGGACTTGTGAGAAACAGCTTGTTAAGATTGGTGAAAGCAAAAATAAAATAAAATAAAATAAAATAAAATAAAATAAAATAAAATAAAAAGTCAAAAATTTGATGGCACTTAAAGACTACTAGACCTGTCCTGGGTCCTTGCAAGGAAAAAGGCAAGACAGAAATATTTTAAGTAAATAAATAAAATACTGTATTTTAAAGTGGACTTATGTGGACAAGTCCTCTTCCTCAAACACAAGAGATAAAACATTGCAAATATCTATAAATTACATCAAAATACAGAGATCATGGTTGGTTCTTGGGTGGGTGGCTGGATGGTTGGGTGACTGGATGGTTTGTAAGAAATACAAAGGGTATTTAACAATGGACTTAAATTCTCATTGACTTTCTTACCAACTAACCACAAGCTCTGTTTTTTGGTGTCATGTACAGTATGTATTTGCCATATCTCTCTGTCTTGCGTCTGAGGAAAGCTCACATTAAAACACAACAGCCAGCCTTTTCCAGTGCCACCACATTTTTGTCTTTTTATTGTTCTTTTATTTTTATTTTATTTTCAGCTACAATGTTTGCACAGACTAATATTGTTGCTTCTTCTACAGTAAATTAAGGATTGCTTTTTGCCATACCGCAAAAGGGAGGGATTTCAAACTCACCTCATTTCAAACAGCAGGACATTGGGGCCATGCCACCAACTGCTTCCAAGGATATCTTTTGAAGGACATTCTCTATTGTAAATGCACTTTACTGTGGTGCAAGCAAAGCTACTGTCCATGGAACTAAAGCCATTGCATTTTCAGAGGCAAATAACTATTTGCACACTTACTTTCACCAGAACCATTGCTTTCTTTCATACCTACTAACATTATCAACATTATCATTATCAGGGCAGCGCCAGGCTGGGCATAAATACAAGACACCCCCCCCCAGCTAGGCCCCCCAGGCCCGAACTGACCTGCATCCGCATATCACGAATTTTCAATTATTGCGGGTTGGGTTGGGTCCCTAACCCCCGCAAATGGCGTGGGGGATCACTGTAGCAGGTCCTTTTAATGATCCAAATTATTCTGTTTTTTTGTTTTTTGAATGTCTGTTGTGCTTGTAGAGCTGAGATCTGTTGATATTAAGAGGCAGTATATCTCTGATGATCAGATACTGGAATTAAATGGCATGGTGGTTTTCTCCCCCCTGCTTTGCTTATAGACTTTTCAGAATGCTTGATTATGCAGTAGCATACTGTAGTCTGATTCAGCATAATAAGCTTCAAGATATACATATGGCAATGCAAGGTAAAAATATTTGTGTGTGAAGATTTGCTCCCAATACTGATAATAAGGCTTCAGTCTGGAATATCTTATAAATGGGGCACATTTCTACTTTTGTGTCCCAGTTGATCAGTGAGGCTACAAAATAAAACAGGCTGAACTGTGCTTTCATCATTGTAAGGCTAATTACACTGGTGACAATGAGGCCTGTAATAAGACATCCTGGGGTAGGAACTGGCAAGCCACCCTGGTATCCCTGCCAAGAACATCCCATGGTCAGAAACAAAAGGCTAAAAGATATGACGCTGGAAGATGAGCCCCTCAGGTCGGAAGGTGTCCAACATGCTACTGAGGAAGAGCGGAGGACAAGTACAAGTAGCTCCAGAGCTAATGAAGCGGCTGGGCCAAAGCCGAAAGGACGCTCAGCTGCAGACGTGCCTGGAAGAGAATGGAAAGTCCAATGTTGCAAAGAAATATACTGCATAGGAACCTGGAATGTGAGATCTATGAACCAGGGTAAGCTGGATGTGGTCAAACGTGAGATGGAAAGAATAAACATTGACATCCTGGGCATCAGTGAACATAAATGGACAGGAATGGGTGAATTCAGTTCAGATGACTATCACATCTACTACTGTAGGCCAGAATCCCATAGAAGAAATGGAGTAGCCTTCATAGTCAACAATAGAGTGAGAAAAGCAGTGCTGGGATACAACCTAAAAAATGATAGAATGATCTCGGTACGATTCCAAGGCAGCCCTTTGAACTTCGCAGTAATCCAAGTTTATGCACCAACTACCGGTGCTGAAGAGTCTGAGATTGACCAATTTTATGAAGACTTACAAGAACTTCTAGAACTGACACCAAAGAAAGATGTTCTTCTCATCATTGTAAAAGGAATAACTGGCAAGTTTGGCCTTGGAGTTCCAAATGAAGCAGGGCAAAGGCTAATTGAGTTTTGTCAAGAGAACAAGCTGGTCATTGCAAACACTCTTTTCCAACAACACAAAAGGCGACTCTACACATGGACATCACCAGATGGATAATACCGGAATCAGATTGACTATGTTCTCTGCAGCCAAAGATGGAGGAGCTCTATACAGTCAGCAAAAACAAGACCTGGTGCTGACTGTGGCTCAGATCATCAGCTTCTTATTTCAAAATTCAAACTTAAACTGAAGAAAGTAGGGAAGATCATTGGGCCAGTCAGGTATAACCTAAGTCAAATCCCATATGAATACACAGTGGAAGTGAAGAATAGATTCAAGGAACTAGATTTGGTGGACAGAACACCTGAAGAACTATGGATGGAGGCTTGTAACATTGTACAGAAGGCTGCACTGAAAAATATTCCAAAGAAAAGAAAATGCAAGAAAGCAAAGTGGTTGTCCAACGAGGCCCTACAAATAGCGGAGGAGAGAAGGGACACAAAATGCAAGGGAGAAAGGGAAAGATACAGAAAATTGAATGCAGACTTCCAAAGAATACCAAGGAGAGACAGGGCGGCCTTCTTGAATGAACAGTGCAAAAAAAAGAGAGAAAACAACAGAAAAGGAAAAACCAGAGATCTGTTCAAGAAAATTGGAGATATTAAAGGGGCATTTCGTGCAAAGATGGATATGATAAAGGACAAAAATGGTAGGGACCTAACTGAAGCAGAAGAGATCAAGAAGAGATGGCAAGAATATACAGAAGAATTATATCAGAAAGATCTGGATGTCCCTGATAACCAAGATAGCGTAATTGCTGACCTGGAGCCAGACATCCTGGAAAGTGAAGTCAAGTGGGCCTTAGAAAGCATTGCAAACAACAAGGCCAGTGGAGGTGACAGCATTCCAATTGAACTCTTTAAAATCTTAAAAGAGGATGCTGTAAAGGTGCTACATAAGATATGCCAGCAAATTTGGAAAACCCAGCAGTGGCCAGAGGACTGGAAAAGATCGGTCTACATCCCAATCCCAAAGAAAGGAAACACCAAAGAATGCTCCAACTATCGCACAATTGCACTCATTTCACATGCTAGCAAGGTTATGCTCAAAATTCTACAAGGCAGACTTCAGCAGTATGTGGAAAGAGAACTTCCAGAAGTACAAGCTGGATTTCGAAGGGGCAGAGGAACTAGAGATCAAATCCCAACATGAGCTGGATTATGGAGAAAGCCAGAGAGTTCCAGAAAAACATCTACTTCTGCTTCATTGACTATGCCAAAGCCTTCGACTGTGTAGACCACAACAAACTATGGCAAGTCCTTAAAGGAATGGGAGTGCCTGACCACCTTATCTGTCTCCTAAGAAATCTATATATGGGACAAGCAGCAACCGTCAGAACTGGATATGGAACAACTGACTGGTTTAGAATTGGGAAAAGAGTAAGACAAGGCTGTATACTGTCACTTTGCCTATTTAATTTATATGCAGAGTACATCATGAGAAAGGCTGGTCTGGATGAATCACAAGCCGGAATTAAGATTGCCGGAAGAAATATCAACAACCTCAGATACGCAGATGATACTACTCTAATAGCATAGAGTGAGGAAGAATTAAAGAACCTCTTAATGAGGGTGAAAGAGGAAAGTGAAAAAAATGGGCTGAAGCTCAACATAAAAAAAACTAAGATCATGGCCACTGGTCCCATCACCTCCTGGCAAATAGAAGGGGAAGAAATGGAGGCAATGACAGAGTTTATTTTCTTGGGCTCCCTGATCACTGCAGATGGCGACTGCAGCAACAAAATAAAAAGACGCCTGCTTCTTGGGAGGAAAGCAATGGCAAACCTAGATAGCATCCTAAAGAGCAGAGACATCACTTTGCCAACTAAGGTCAGGATGGTTAAAGCTATGGTTTTTCCAGTAGTGATGTATGAAAGTGAGAGCTGGACTATAAAGAAGGCTGATTGCGGCAGAATTTATGCTTTTGAGCTGTGGTGCTGGAGGAGAGTCTTGAGAGTCCCCTGGACTGCAAGGAGATCAAACCTATCCATTCTGAAAGAAATCAACCCCGAATGTTCACTGGAAGGACAGATTTTGAAACTGAGGCTCCAGTACTTTGGCCACCTCATGAGAAGAGAGGACTCCCTGGAAAAGGCCCTGATGCTGGGAAAAATCGAAGGCAGAAGGAAAAGAGGACGACAGAGAGTGAGATGGTTGGAGAGTGTCATCGATGCAACCAAAATGAATTTGACAAAACTCCGGGAGGCAGTGGAGGATAGGAAGGCCTGGCGAGCTCTGATCCATGGGGTCACGAAGAGTCGGACACGACTGAACGACTGAACAACAACTACATTATCAACTACATGGAACAGAACCCCCCCCCAAAGGTATGTGTTAGAAAGAGGAGAAATATATGCTTGTCTGGCATTGATACAATCCCAGAATATCCTCCCATTAAATACGTCCATGTTTGGCTTAGTAAAAAGGAGGTCACAGCCTTTAGTTTGTAAAGACCTAAGGAAGGATGCAATAACCGGAACAAAGGGTCATTACGTCTTACAGTACTGAAGCAGCTGGGTGGCACATAACGACAAACGTGTCTACAACTGATCTGACCAAGTTGAGAAGCAGCTTTCTGCCAGGAAAATCCCGGTTCTGTTGATTGCAGATGATGGCTTTTGCTAGGAATCCTTTCTTCGTGTACTAACATAACCCGCAAAGTGCAAAAAAAAATAATGGTAAGGCATTAGTGGATAGATGTTCCTTCCACATATATTCTAACACTTTGCAAGGGTTAGAAATGCATCTGTTTTCCTTCAAATCCACTTCCTTCAAATCACACCCTTAATTACGGTCTTTTATAGCAAATGATTGCTAGTGCTGACAGACAGAAGACTGGTTGGGGCGATGCAGATCTTCCCATTTTATCTTAATAAAATCTTATCTCCTTCCTGTTTCAATAATTATCGCCCTGTAGCATCTTATCCCTTGCAAGTGGGAAAGAAAACATTTCCCCCTGCTATCTCATTTCGACATGAACAGGATTCCTTGGTTTCTACCAGGACAGCCACCAATGGTTTCCTTAACCATCTGTCCAAGATTCCCTGTGAAATGTTAGCTTGCTGTGGTGCCAGGGGGGAAATGGTATTGTTTACAGGCATCTATGCACTCTGTTTACAGAGAGACTTTCTAAACAACACAAATGGGTGGAAAATGCTAACAGCGTTGATATTTCGGGAGAGATCTAGCCAAAATAATCCTCATTTAATCAACAGCATTGTGGGCCAGTTCTTTGTCACCACCCCTCTTTGGATGCATTCTGCTGAGTAAGACAAAGACACATTAAATGGCCAGTTTATAATGAGCTGGCAACGCACACACAGACTGTTTTGTGCCAGGCTGATTCTAGTTCAATCCATCACAGGCTTTGTTGACAGCCATCTCCTTTGCTCAGTGACGCAAATCCAAAGAGCTCAAGAGCACTTGGTGTGCAAATGAAATTTTTGCAGTCACAGCCTATTGCAGACACTGTATAAGACATATTAAATGGGCCCGTGCATTTTCATAAACCAAACCTTCTTTGACACACAGAGCAAATCTCATGGATAGATGTGTTCCTTTCCCTTAAACATTCACATCAGGGGTTTTATAGGGTTAGGAATGGTGACTGGTAGCCGACGGTCAGCATTCAGTCTCATCCAGTTTTGGAAGTTAAGTTTTCAGATTGTTCTGGAATGGAGGACCACCAGGGAATACAAGGGATCCAGGCAGGGTTCCTGAATTCCAGCTGAAATTTGGGAGAACTGTGCAGGGCTGGTTCAATTAATAGTAACTCACTATAAAGCAGCTTCTTACATACATTGTTCTCTGTTCTCATTCTAATTCGGCAGACTGAGATGGGAACAGAGAATGATGCCCTTTTCTTGTTGCAATCTCATGCAGTATTCCTTGATTGTGACCTGACTGATACAGACAAATATTCCACTACCCTGGATACACCGTTCTTTTGAGTCCTTCATCATCAACATTTTCCTTGAAAATGAACAGAAATCTGTGATTTGCAAGAGGGTTATTATTCTTTAGGAAAAGGTAAAGGTTCCCCCTGCATATGTGTGCTAGGCGCTCATCTCCTGCTGTGCCAGTGTTGTGCAAGTCCATGGCTCCGTGGCCGGCATGGCTGCAAGGGAACACTGTTTTACTTTCCCGCTTTTTACAGTGGTACCTATTTATCTACCTGCATTTACATGCTTTCGAACTGCTAGGTTGGCAGGAGCTGGGGTGATCAGCGGGAGCTCGCTCCACTGCATGGCACCTGGGATTTGAACTGCCAAGCTGTGAACATTGCAGCCAACAGTTTTTGGAGCCTTCGTCTGCTGAGCCATCACGCCACACCAACTATCCTTTAGTTAGCGTTTAAACCTTTGTTTGATTAAATAATTTTTTTGCAGTAGGAATGGGTGAGTGAACAATGTCATGGGTGGCCAAGAGCTGCACAAGTGTTCTGCTTATATACCACCCCATACTACTTCAAGTAGTCTCTGGGTGGTTTAGTTTTAATTACAGTATGCAGGCTACACATTGCCCCCCCTTTCAAGGAAGCTAGGTATTCATTTTACTGACCTCAGAAGGATGGAAGGCTGAGTCAACCATGACCCTGCTACCTGGGATTGAACCCCAGGTTGTGAGCACAGTTTTAATTAGAACATAAGAAGAGCCATGCTGGATCAGGCCAAAGGCCCATCTAGTCCAGCTTCCTGTATCTCACAGTGGCCCCACCAGATGCTTTTGGAAGCGCATGAGACTAGATATCTGTCTCCTGATACCACTCCCCTGCATCTGGCCCTTGAAGTACCCTGGTTTTAAGACTGGAGATTACACATCTCCATCATGGTTTGTAACCTGTGATGGACTTTTCCTCCAGGAATCTGTCCAATCCCCTTTTGAAGGCATCCAAGCCAGATGCCATCACCACATCCTATGGCAGGGAGTTCCATAGACTAACAACGCGCTGAGTGAAAAAATATTTTCTTTTGTCTGTTCTTACTCTTCCAGCCCTCAATTTGAGTGCATGTCCCCTAGTTCTGGTATTTTGTGAGAGGGAAAAGAGCTTCCCTCTATCCACTTTACTCATGCCCTGCATTATTATAATTGCAGTACAGGCATTTAACCACTGCACCACAGGGCTCCACAAAGGCTACCATTGTGATCTTTCCTTGTTTCAAAGCCACCCTTGATATGCTATGTTCAGTGAAAGATCTCCGCTGTGCAGTTCTTCCCAGGTCTGAAGCCAGCCTATTGCAGGAGAAGGTGTGGCCACACTACTTCTATCAGATGGTTGAGAATGATAAAGAAAACAAACCAAGAATTATGAAACAAGTAGTTTTGGGCAGAAAGCTTCCAGGTGCTGAGCTTCAATTAAACTCGGTCCGGCTCCCACCTCCTGAGTGATTGTCTCTACAGGTTTTCTTAAAATTGAGTTAAGTATGAGGCTGCATTGTTAAAATAAATAAGAGAGAACCAAATATTTTCATTTTGTACTGTCGTCAAGCTGAGGAAAGAGCACCAATGAGCTCTAAAAATGTGGTCTCTATTATTTATGGATAAAATAAAGAATAATTAAAAGAAAAGAAAACTTTCCATCCAGCCCATGCAACAAAAATGCAAAAAAAAAAAAAAAGCAGAACAGCAGGAGGGTAGAGAGGGAGTACTGTTGAGATTACTGACAGATTATGGAAGACAGGCTGTGAGTTAATTTCATAGTGCCTTTCATTCTAAGGAAATGTAGGGTTCTCAGTAAATCAAGAGAGGTGACCTTTATAAAGAAGAATTTAAAATGTGGACTTATTGCAGGATGCTAAAGGTTTTCTGAATCGAGAGGGAGATGGTTGTTATGTGACTCATGGTGACCCTATGAATGAGCAGCAATCTCCAACATGCCCTGTCCTCAATCAGTCATTTGGTCTTCCTCTTTTCCTGCTGTCTTCCACCTTGTCCACCTACCCAGAGAATCCTGCCTTCTCATGATTTGCCCAATAGTAGAACAACAACAACAACAACAACAACAACAACAACATTAAAATGAATACTTTGGGCAGCCACTTTTAGGGAGGCCCGGAAAACGATCACTTGAAACCAGGCCTTCTCAGTGGTTGCCCCTACTTTTATGGAACAAGCTACCTAGTGAGATACGCCTGGCAGTGTGCCTGCCTGCTTTTAAGAAATCACTTAAGACCTTGTTTTTTAAAGAGGCACATGGTGGCCACTAATGTGATTGTTTTGTTTGGTTTGCTGTTTTTGTTGTTTCTGCCCCTGGGGTCTGTTTTTAAGTTGCCCTTGTTGGTCAGCTTTAGTTTTGTTTAGCAATTGCTTATTTGCTTATTTTAGCATTTAATGTTTTAATTCTTGATTATTGTAAAACACTCGGAGTTCCTCTTGGAAGACTGGTGGTATATAAGTATACAAATGAATAAATAAGCAAACAAACACAACCACCCACCCACACCACCCACCCATCCCACACACACGGAGGCCAAGAAATCAACAAACACATAAAATGCTGAAAGCTAGAGAAATCTTGGCCATATCACGAGAAACAAAAAGTAGAGATCATTACTGTTGACTCTTCAAGATATGATTAATGGGGAAAGACATCCACGAGAGAGAAGAATTAGTTGCTGAAGAACCTGGGAGATGGGTTTGGAAGTGGCGTGGCATCATTTTGTAGCTACTGATCGTAGTAACTCGGACCATCTCCAGAAAGAGGAGGAAGAGGAAAAAGAGGTTTCTTTTATTTAAGAACCTGAAAGAAGAACAGAGAACTTTTAACAGTTTAGTGCTACAGTACGAACACGGGTGACCATTCGTGCAAGTCGTCCATCATGAACAGTTCTAACCTGAAAAGCAGAGAGCAAGCCACACTCTTACCTTTCAGCTTCTTCCCAGAGAAAAGAATGAATACTCCAACTTGCCCAATATGAATCCCTTGCATTGTCAAGACACACAGTAGAACAGTGTTTTTCAACCTTTTTTGGGCAAAGGCACACTTGTTTCATGAAAGTGCCATTAGAAAATGTTAAAAAATTTAACTCTGTGCCTATATTGACTATATATCACCGTGGAAAAGTTGAAAAACACTGAGAGAGTGCCTGAGTACCATTTCACCAAAGTACTGAAGGTTGATTTTCCACCCCCCCCACCCCCAAAGAAGGGGATTTTTATTTTATTTTGTTTTCAAGAAAACACAACAGTGGCCATCTGCAAGTGCAAACTCAACTCTCTAAAATAACAAACCTCTGGAGGACACACACACACACACACACACACACACACACACACACACACACACACACACACACACACACACACAGAGAGAGAGAGAGAGAGAGAGAGAGAGAGAGAGAGAGATCCCTAAGCTGTCATTATGATGCATTTTCTGGCCTCCTTTGTTATTTGGCATTGTGTTCGCAACAGAGAGTCTATGCTGCATGGAGCCGAGCCAGCAAAAAAAATGAAACCTAAAGGAAAGGAAATGGCTGACAGCCAGTTTGTTGTTTGTTGTGGCCAGGATACCGGAATCTCCCTCCCATTTATTCAGGGCTGTTCCAGGGTCCCTGGTGAAATAGATCAGTTTTTAATATGTATTACAGGCAAATCTCTGTACTTCACACATCTGGATAATTGCTTTCTTCAACTTCCTGCTCTGGGAATTCAGTGAGCTTATGTATGCCCACGTTCCATCCTCTGCAGCTTCCACATACTGGTTGTGTGTCATGAGATGTAATTTGGTACAGGACTCATAGCTGCTGGAGATGAGTCTCTCCCGGGCTTGTGGAACTGTTCTGACATCTTTCTTTCCTCTTATTGACTTTTCTACACAACAACATCTTTCAGACACAAACTCTCAAATTCCTTTCAATATCTTGTATCTTACTCATCTTAGGTTGCTTTTACAAGACCTCCAAAATCCGCTGGCAACATAATTCGGACCAGAGATCGTGGGGCTTTCTTCTGCTTCCTGTGTTCCCACCCTTCTGCACTCCATTGCTCCTGTCTGCGGTGAGGGCAGGGAGAAAAAAAGGGAGAAAAGAATGCAGGCTCACCTCCGCTTGCTGTCGGAGCAGCCCGTAGGGATTCCTGTTTGTTAAAGGGGCGGCAGGGACAAAAAAATCAAACAGAAGTCGAGAAGAGCCCAGCATCCACAGCTTTATAATCTGCATCGGAATTTTTTTTTACCTCTGGAGACCAGGTACTTGTAAAATGCGCTGGGGTGTGCTTAGGTGGGCATGGTTGTACTGAATTTTTTTAAAAGTCCACAGCTGGTGGGAAAACAATTTTAAGCTCTGCATCTGGGAGCCCTTTGCCTTGGATTTTAGGGGTCGTGTAAAAGCAGCCTTAAATACTGTCTCAATTTTTATGAGCTGCCTTTTGTCCATTCTGAGGAGAAAGGTGGGTTGTAAATATTTTCAATCGAGCAATCAGTCTATCACTCAATCAAGTTATTGGCATAAAAATGGAATTTTGTTGCAACAATATACAAGTTTTGGTATTTTGTTTATTTGTTTTGTTTGATTGATTGCAAAACATTTCATCACTGCTGCTGTCACCAAATGCTGCTGTGCATGAAACACATAACTCTCCCCCCTCCCCAAACACACATTAATGCTGCTGTTCTTTTATTCAGGAGCAAACAAATCTGGCAGTAGCTGACCTTTTTTAAACAAGGTATCTCAAGGGGTTCAAGAAACCTGTTCAGCCAAGGATAAGGAAGTCATTACATAGAGAAAACTTATCCACTCGAGACATTCGGTAGAATAAATTTTGCAGGCAACTTGCATGAAGCTATTTATCTGTGGCAATGTTTCTGCAGTAAATCTGAGAGACAAGAGTGGAGAATTACTGAACCTGACACATCAATTAGTGCACTTGCTCACTTTTTCCACCATGTAACAGTTGAAGCCCCTGGTTAATGCCAAAACCAAAACTTTGATCTGAACAGACATCATTTCTTTTTTCCTCTTGTTAACAAATCACACGCTGTGCCTTTCTAACCCTACCAAGCAACTGTAACATTTGTCAAATCCTGCAAGAAGTTGTGTTGTGAAAGAAGCATATCTGCCACCAGAAACTGCACTCTGTGTGTGTCGACAATGCGAGCATCAACAAACTTCACCTCCACTGCCTCTTCCGCAATTGCTCCGAGAAGCTGAGGAATCAAGCAGCTGAAAAGGAGCAAGCAAAGGGGAGCCAGCACTACCATTTAAGATTTAGTTGGTTGCCATGTTACTACTCTGTGGTGGCATAACACAAAACAGAAGTCTTGTAGCACCACTTCTGCTTTCCTAATGCCATTATGACTCTTTTGTGACTGGGGACCTCGCTATGTGGCAAAACATGCACATTGACCTTAGACTGGCCAGGCAGTGCTCAAACAGGTTAAGTTCTTAACTGTTATTTATAATGGATCCAAGATAGTGGAATCTGGTTGATGTCCCAGATTCTTCACCAGTAGCACCTGTTCTCCGTACCTAAACAGTGGTATTGTCAGTGTACTCAAAAGTTAAGGCTGTGAACTAGAATGAGCCAACGGTGATAGCTTGAAACCATAGCTCTGTCCTGGATGAACGAAACTATCAAGAAATGGTAAGCACAAAGTACAGGCCTTGATTCATTTCAAAAATTGTAATTAAATTGTATAGGAGCCCCTCTAAGACACAAATATTTGCTATTAGCAGATAATGTTATCATAGTGGTGATGCACTGTTAAAACACTAGCATATGGGTGATGAAATACATTTTTGAATGGTGACTAAATGCATCTTTGAACAGAGAAACCAAAGCATGATTGGCTCAATATATACATCTTTTAATTTTTTCCTCTCCCTTTGCAGTAAGTCTAAGTGGAAATTTAAAATTTTCAGTAAGGGTCTCTTTTGGATAACCATTTGTTGGGATTCAAACAGCTGAGAAGAGCTACCAAGGAGAAACCCAGATGAGGAAGGGAAGGCCGGGGGTATGGCAATCCCTCTTTAAAAATCTCTTCTCTGGGGGCACTGCTACAATAGACAATACAATTATTGCTATTTAAAAGCAGTGCTTCTTTAAACACATCTGTTTTGCCCTAACACTGGCATGTCCAAACTTTGGCCCTCCTGATGTTTTGGACCACAACTCCCAGAATTCTAAGCTTAGATTACCAATGACAAAAGACTGTGGGGGTTGTGGTCCAAAACATCTGGAGGGCTGAAGTTTGGACATGCCTGCCCTAACATCTGCTTTTCTTTACCTCCATACCTAGCAATTAGCTATGCTTTGTTTTGTGATTTGGAAAATAAACACAAGCTTATAAATGTGGGCTTTTCTTCTTTTTTCAAAAGACTGGCAGAAATTCTATTTATCTTTTAAAAGGGAGAAACTTAAAAGTTGGGCTGAGCTGGGTGTGATGTATGACACAAATTGTTGAACTATTTGTAAGGTCAGGTAAACATTTGTAAATCCAATGAAAAATGCACACAGTAAATGGAGAAAACAGACTCTGTGTTCTTAATTACAACCCTGTTTTTATGGGATGTTTTTAAACTGAGCAAAACAAAGCAGAAAAGCAAAGTATTCTGCTTATATACCTCCCCATACCACTTCAAGTAGTCTCTGGGTAGTTTACAGTTTAATTACAGTATGCAGGCTACACATTGCCCCCCCTCCCCCAGCAAAATGGGTACTCATTTTACTGACCTCAGAAGGATAGAATGCTGAGTCAACCATGAGCCTGCTACCTGGGATTGAACCCCAGGTTGTGAGCACAGTTTTACCTGCAGTACAGGCATTTAACCACTGTGCCACAGGGAACCAATGCATTCTGTGTAATTGCATTCTGTCTAATAGATTGTACTATAGCAGTGTTGCCGGATCTATGGCACGGGTAGCAAAGGGGGCACTCGGAGCCATTTCTGTGGGTACTAGACATCGCCCCTTCACAGCCATCTGTATTCAGGTTAAATTGCTGTATTGGCACTTTATGACAAATTAGTGGGTTTTGAATCACAGTTTGGGCACTCAGTCTCTGAAATGTTCGCCATCACTGTACTATAGCAATGGCACATTTTAGGACAGCAAGGTCAAGCACACCACATCACAACATCATTATCATTTAAAGGTAGTAGGACGTCAAGATATATTGATGTGAATATAGGCTCATCACACATGTATAGAATCATAGTTGGAAGGGGATTACAAGTCCATTGAGTCCAATCCCCTGCTCAATACAGGAATCCAAATCAAAACATACCTTTCACCTGGTTGTCTAATTTTCTCTTGAATGCCTCCCAAGATGGAGCCTGTGCCATCTCTTGGGACAATCGCATGCTTCAAACAATTTTCACTTAGTAAATGCAGAGTTGCAAAACAAAAGTTCATTTCCCATGGCCGTTTCAGATGTGCTGTGCTACCTGGCATTTACCAATTTAAATAAATAAATAAATAAATAAATAAATAAATAAATAAATAAATAAAATTGTTCTGATACTAGGTCTGGTCTTTCACGTAAGCTTTTTAAATTATACTTATGGTTTCTCATGATCTGCTTCCTCCAGAAGTAATTTTTCCCCTTTAAAAAAAAAACACCCACATTTTGGGCATCAAAAGGAGTGATTGAAATCTCTATGGATTTGCAATATTGTTTTAAGGTAAAACAAACTCATTCCAGAATAACCTTGGTTCTGTTTACTGAAAACCTGTCCACTAGGGATTAGCAAAAGAGCATTTAAGCGTTATGTCCTTGGTTGTAGAGAAACTCCTGAGGTTCTTTAAAAAATCTGTTGTACATTTCCCCTAAAAAGCAACCTTCAAAATGATCTCACATTTCACTCTGATGAAATCCAGACACAAACAAGGGATCGGCCTAAAACCTTGGAGAAATTTCACTAGTTTTCGAGAAACTCTTGGTATAGAGATACCACTGAAGCTTCACTAGGAAAAAAAGCACCAACATAAGATGGGTTTTGGATGACATTTCAGTAGGAATGCTAATTGCAGCAATGAAAGCAGACTGTCACGATTATGAGCAACGTTCCACGTTGCTTTCAGACAAGGCCGCAGCCCGCAGGCTTAGCACTTACTTGTGTCCCAGTTCATGAGCGATGGTAAATGCCAGGTTCAGCCCATTGTCTTCGGCGAGAACGCATTTCCGCTTGGCGCTGCAGATGCCTCCAAGATAGGCGATTCCTGCAAAAGTTAAATCAAGCATGTGTCAGTATCAATATAACAAATGTGGGCAAAAGCAGCCAATTTTTCAGCATCAAGACTTCCAGTGAGGTTGCATGGAATCAAGGCAGAAAACACAGCAGCTTGCTCCAAGGATACTCTACACCAGCCAGCCAGTTCAACGCCAGGTAATGAAAGTAAATAAAATCACAAGCCAGCATCACAAGAGTAGACCAAGAAGGGAAATGTTTTTTTCAAATCAGCAGTAGAATCTGCCAACCGCATTGACAACCATCAGGCTTTGAGGAGTGGTAGAGTACCTCTGTAACCTGTGAAATTCATGTGTGTGTGTGTGTGTGTGTGTGTGTGTGTGTGTGTGTGTGTGTGTGTGTGTGTGTGTGTGTGTATACAGAGAGAGAGAGAGAGAGAGAGAGAGAGAGAGAGAGAGTAGAAAACATATATAGTAGAGTGGTAGAGTACCTCTGTAACCTGTGAAATTCAGGTGTGTGTGTGTGTGTGTATCTCTATCTCTATCTATCTATATCTATCTATCTATCTATCTATCTATCTATCTATCTATCTATCTATCTATCTATCTATCTATCTATCTATAGTAGAAAACATATATAGTAGAAAAGAACCAGTTACTTACCTGTAAAGGTGGTTCTTCGAGTGGACCTTCGTGAAGCCACACAGATGGGTTTCCCAGGTGCCCCTGCGCCAGAGGTCGGAACTTCCCTAGCAATAGGAAAGTTCGTTAGTCTCCGCCCCCGCACCTTGCGCATGTGCGAGGGTATTCCTGCCTAAACGCCTCAGTTCCTCTTGACCGCCAGGATGACAGGTAATGGATGTACCAGTCAGGGCGTGACGGTCCAAGGGGAGGTGGGCGGGTGCTGTCTGGCTTCACGAAGGTCCACTTGAAGAACCACCTTTACAGGTAAGTAACTGGTTCTTCTCCATCATGGCCTTCGTGAAGCCACACAGATGGGTGATTGCAAGCATTAATCAGAGGCAGGAGGGTAGTCACGCCGTCACGAAAGAAAGCACTGCCCTCCCGAAGGAAGTGGCCGACCTCACGCGGACATCCACTCTGTGGTGGGTCACGAAGGTGTCCGGTGTAGACCAGGTGGCCGCCTGGCAGATGTCGTCTAGGGGGACACCCTTCAGGAAAGCCACGGAGGAGGCCATAGCTCTGGTGGAGTGAGCCCGAATACCCAAGGGTAAGGGCACCTTGGCCAGCTCATAGGAGAGCTTAAAAGTCTGCACTATCCAGCGGGCAAACCGTTGGGAAAGGAAAGGATTACCCAGAACCACAGGATCATGGCACACAAACACTTTATTAGACTTTCTGATGGATTCGGTCCTAGAGACATAGAAAGCTAGGGCCCTCCTGACATCAAGTGTGTGCATGACCTTTTCAATCCTGGTGGCAGGATTGGGAAAGAAGTTTGCTAACACAACAGGTTGGGAGACATGAAAGGAGGAAACAACTTTCGGAAGGAAAGTAACATCAGGATAAGCCACGATCCTATCAGGGTGGAAGCGTAAATACGGAGGGTCACATCGAAGGGCACAAAGTTCCCTGGGCCTCCTAGACGAAGTGATTGCCACCAAAAAAGGCAGTTTTTAAAGTGAGCAGCCTAAAGTCTGCAGAGGCCATAGGTTCAAAGGGTGGGCGTTGCAAAGCCCACAGGACCAAGGATAGGGACCACTGAGGTGGAATTGACTTCCTGTCAGGGAAGATGTTTTGAAGCCCGTGAGGAAGCGCTTCATTCTAGGGTGCCTGAAGAATGCAGCTGCCTCTGAAAATTGTGGCTGGTGGGCCACAATCGCTGATAGGTGGACTCAAAGAGACGCAGAAGTCAGCCCTGAACGCTTCAAGTGCAGGAGGTATTGCAAGACCCATGGGAGTGATGGATTGACAGGGTCAAACCCCTTGTCAGCCGCAAATAAAGAAAATCTCTTCCACTTATAAGAGTATTGTTTTTTAGTGGAAGGCTAGCGGCAAGAGTCAATGATAGATTGAATCAGGGCAGAATCCTCCAGGCTGTTAACTGGAGGCGATTGAGGCCTGGGTGGAGGACTTGGCCGTTGTCCAGTGAGAGAAGCTCCGGAAACTGGACCAGGCGTAGATGCTCTGAAGACATCTGTAGAAGGGACGCAAACCAGGGTTGTCGAGGCCACCAAGGGGCGATCAGGATGAGGTAGGCCCTCTCCTGAAGAGTCTTTATGACCACCCTGTGTAGCAGAGGAATGGGAGGGAAGGCATAAAGGAGGTTCCCCGACCATGGGAGGAGGAGAGCATCTCCCAAGGAATGAAATCCCTTCCCTGCCCTGGAGCAGTACTCCTGGCATTTGGTGTTGGTTGGGGAGGCAAACAGGTCCAACCGAGGAGAGCCCCACTTGCTGCAAAGGAGGCTGAAGGTCCTTGGATGCAATTCCCACTCGGGGGTCGCCTGAAGTAGACGACTGAGGTCGTCGGCGTCGGATGTTGTTGGAGATGCACCAGTCCCAGAAGCGGATCGTGAGCTGCAGAAGACGCTGCAAGTGGATTCCGCCCTGTTTGTTGATGCAGTACATGGCGGTTGTGTTGTCAGTCACCGCCAGTACTACATTACCAGAGAGGTGTCAGATGAAGGCCCGAAACGCCTTGAAGATCCCCAGCAGCTCCAGTTCGTTGTTGTGGATGGAGTGTGAGAGGCAAACAGCACCCCAACCTGTGTTGCTGGCGTCTGTCGTTACCCGTATGGTAGGGAATGGATTCCTGAAGGGCCTTCCGGAGAGGATGTTGGACCGGCAGGACCACCAGCAAAGTTGATGACGTAAGTCCGAAGGGATGATGAGTAGTTTGCTGGGAGGGTCCCGAAGAAAATCGAATTGCTGCAGAAACCAGGCCTGGAGAGGTCTGAGTCGCAGCCTCGCGTGAACCAGAACTGAGGTCATGGAGGCCATGAAGCCTAAGTCTTTGGACCTCTAGTGCAGGGATGTTTTGATGAGCCTGGAAGTGTTGGAGTAGATGCAACATGTCCGCAAGTCTGGTCCTGGGGGGGGGGCAACGCCATGGCCCTGGTGGAGTCCAGAATGGCACATATGAAATTCACCACAGGAGAGGGGTCGATGAGATTTTTTGTGATTGATTTGGAAGTCTAACTATGTTTAAGACATCGAGGATGGTGGCAATGTCCTGACGGGCCTTTTACTGGGAGTCTGCGACTACAAGCCAGTCATCGAGATAGGGGAAGACAACTATTCCAAGAGTGCGGAGGTAGGCTGCCACTGGTGCCATACACTTGGAGAAAACTCTTGGTGCTGTAGCCAAACCAAATGGCAGGGCGGAAATTGATAGATGTCTTCCCCTATGGGGAAGCGAATCAGGTGACGATAAGCGGGGTGGATCAATATGTGGAAGTATGCATCTTTGAGATCCACAACTCCAAACCAATCTCCTCTGCGAAGCAAGGGGATGATTTTTTCTAAGGTGACCATGGAATTTTTTGTAGACCAGGAACTCGTTAGGAATCGGAGATCCAGAATGGGTCGAAGGCCTGCATCCTTCTTTGGGACCATGAAATAACGGGAGAAGAAGCCGTGATGGGCTTGGCAAAATGGTACTGGTTCGATGGCTAGCTTCTGAAGTAGGGAAGCGACCTCTTCAAGAAGGCAGGGTGAGGGTGAGGTACGAACTATAGTCCTCAATGGGGGAAACGAAGTTAACTCCAAAAGGTAACCTTGCTGAACAAGAGAAAGGACCCACTGGTCCTAGGTGATGGCTTGTCAACTTGGCAGAAAAGAACCGAGACGAATGGGACGAGAGACAGTGGTCATCTCTGGGCCTACGCTCTCCGGGCTTGGAGGAGAGTGTAGCAGATTTAGCCTTCTTAGATTTGGAGGTGAAGGAGGACGAGGCAGATGGTCTGGTAGGCCTGTCCCGCTGCTGGTGTTTGGTGGAGGACTGGGTGGAGGGGGGCCAGAAGTGCCTTCTTGGTTGGTATCGAAAGGACGACTTCGGGCGAGTTGGGATGACATTCAGTTTTTTAGCAGTGTCCTGCTTTTTGTGCCTGTCCTCCATCAGGTCATCTGTGGTAGTATTGAATAGGCCCGAGCCGCTGAAGGGGAGGAATTCGATTTGGGCCTTATGATCATCGGAAAGGCCAGTTGTGCGGAGCCATGCTTGCCTGCGTAGGGTGATAGCTGAATTAAGTACTTTGGAGGCAGCATCAAATGAGTGTTTTGAGGCTCTCATCTGCTGGGCTGCTAGAGCCATTGATTCTTCAGAAAGCACCGATGCCTCAGCACGCTTCTCCTCAGGAATAAGCTCCAAAAAAGGGTGCAGATGAGTGAGAAGGTCTCTCTGGTAGGCCCCCATGGCACCTTGGTAATTGGCTATCTTATGTTGTAAGATAGCAAAAGAATAAAAATTGCATCCCAAGGTGTCCAACTTGCGACCTTCCTCAGAAGGTGGAATGGGAGTTTGTTTGGTATCAGATTGTACCTGTGAAGAGGCTACCACCACAGAATTTGGAGGCAGATGTTTATTCAAATAGGGTGCCTTGTCATCATGCACCCTATAGAGAGCCTCTTGCTTGCGTGGGATCAACATGGATGAAAGAGCTTGGAAGGATTCCTCGACCATAGTGAGGAAAGAGGGAATCAAGTCAAGTGAACAGGCGATGTCTCGTCACTTGAAATCCTTCCAAAGATATGGCAAACTTGTTTTGGTTGAGGTTGATGTACAGGCAAGTCGATGGTTTTGGACATTCTGAGTAGAAAGCTGCAGAAATCCCTCATTGAATTTGATGTGGAAGGTGGAGATTTTCCGTCAACCTCAGAGTCTGGGGAGGTGACGAATTGAACTGACATCGAATCCGAAGCCTCGGATTGGAGGGATCCTTCCTCAGAAGCCTCATCGCCCTCTCTGTTGGAGCCTGAGGAGGATGGGACAAGTGCCATCTGGTCGGATTTGACGGACTCCGCTGTGTGAATGGACCACTGTCTTCCGTCAAAGCAGAGAGAAAATGTAGGGATTGGAGGCACCGCCACTAAAGGAGGTTGAGTGTGGTGCTCCTTCCTCTGTCTTTTCATCGGAGGGGCCGTTGCATCCGACGCTTCAGTCACCTTTGGTGGAGTCAAAGCCTGGGAGACGGCCACCGTGACGGATTCAGTTTGCTGGGCAGAATTGAGTGCGGTTCTCAAAACGGAAGGCTGAAGCTGCACCTGCTTGTGCTTCCAAAGTTTTTCCGGCTCCGACGGAGGAGTGGCCAGAAAGGTTGGAGGCAGAGATGAAGTGCATTCCTCGGTTTCTACTTCCCTCGTTGGAACCGGAGAAGAAGCCGCTCTGGAGACCAGAGAGGGAGAACGTCCAGGAGGTTCAACGGACCGACAGGTCCCCTCCGGAATGGACCGATGGGTCCCAGGATCCATTATGTCCAGGAGGTTCAACGGACCGACAGGTCCCCTCCGGAATGGACCGACAGGTCCCAGGATCCATTGCGTCCAGGAGTTTCCACGGACCGACAGGTCCCCTCCAAAATGGACCGACGGGTCCCCTCTGAATTGGACCGACGGGTCCCAGGATCCATTATGGGAGTCGAACCCACCAAAGTGATATTTGGAGGGGTTCCGTCATCATCGGATGACGACTCCAACGGATCTGATGGAAGAAGAGGGTCATGGCTGAGGCTTGGAGCTTGCGGAGGAACGGCGACTGCCGAACCGGAGTATTCGGTTTCGATGAAAACCAAAAGGGAAGCAAGCATCGGAGGAGCCTAGCCATGGTGGAAGTCGAAGTTGACAAAGGCGAGGGCTTTGAAGAAGTCGAAGTTGAGGGAGGTTGTTTGGAGGTTGTTAAAGCCGATTTTGGGTATTTTGAAGTCTTCGAAGAGGACTTCGAGGTGGAAGCCAGGGAAGGGTTCGTGGAGGAGTTGGTTTTCGAAGTCCCCACGCCCTGAAGGACGGGGTCCTTTTTCACCTTTTCCACTCGCCCCGAAGCTTCCGTCTTACGGGCGCTCTCGACGGTCTTCTGCTCCATCAGTTGTGGGCAAAGGGAGCGTTCCAAGAGAAAATTCGCCAAGCGGTTGAGGCGATTTTTCAGGGTCTGAGAGCAAAAACCTCTACAGATCGGCAGGAGTCGTGTGCAAGACATTAGTAAGAGACGATCCAAGCCGAAAATCCAAGAAAATTAGCCGAGAAGAATTTCTTTTAGAAAAGAAGCACGGAGACTAACGGACAAGAACCTCTAGCCGTTGGCGATTAAGAGGAACTGAGGCGTTTAGGCAGGAACACCCTCGCACATGCGCAAGGTGCGGGGGCGGAGACTAACGAACTTTCCTATTGCTAGGGAAGTTCCGACCTCTGGCGCAGGGGCACCTGAGAAACCCATCTGTGTGGCTTCACGAAGGCCACGATGGAGAACACCTGGTTTGATCTGGTCTCTTGCAGTCTTTGCATCTATTTCGCTGCCCATCTAGGAATCAGATGTTGGCTATGCAGATCTTGTTCCTGGCTATCAGTTATTATAACATGAATGTTAGATGCAAAGACTGCAAGAGACCAGATCAAACCAGATGTTTTCTACTAACTTCCAAAATACTATTTCAGCAGCCTGATGATCAAATGATAGACAGATCTTCATTAAGCATATGCTGGCCTGAAACTAGACGCCTGATTTTCTCTTCTCCCTTAGGTTACAAGGACAGTTCTTCTGAATGAATATAAAGGCTATGCAAGACACAAGTGGACAAAAAACACTCTGAAAATAAATACTGTGGTTATTGTTAGCAGCTACATTGTGACAATAGGGGTTGTCTTCTACACATTTCTTTGTTGTTATGTGCCATCAAGTTGCCTTCACACTTATGGCGACCCTCGGAATCAGCAATCTCCTCAGTTGCCCCGCTCAGCTCGTGTACACTAAAGCCTGTGGCTTCATTAAGGGGGTCAGTTCACCTCATATTTGGGCTTCCTCCTTTCCCACTGTGTTCTCCCTTCCTCAGCATTGTGGTCTTTTCCAGAGAACCCTGCCTTCTCATGATGTGGCCAATGTGGAAAAAGCCTCAACTTCACCCATTTTGCCTCTAGAGATAATTCAGGCTTGACTTATTAAGGGCCCAGTTGTTCCTCTTTCTGGCGGTGAAAACTTTCCTCCAGCACCACATTTCAAATGAATCCACCCCACCCCCATGTAATCTTTCTTGACTGCCCAGGGTCCACACACAAACATATTTACTCAATACATGACAACATGGATCCGTCACCTCCGGATTCTAAAGCAGCTACTATTTCAACTTTACACGAATGTTTAGCTGCAGTAATGGGCTGGATGAGGAGGAACAAAATGAAACTAAACCCAGACACAACAGAGGTGCTCCTGGTCAGTCAAAAGGGAGAACAGGGGATAGGGATGCAACCTGTACTGGATGGGGTCACCCTCTAATTGAAAAATCAGGTACACAGCTTGGGGGGGGGAGTCTTGGACACATCCTTGAGCTTGGATGCCCAGGTCACAGCTGTGGCCAGGAGCGCATTTGCACAATTAAGGCTAGTACACAAGTTATACCTGTTTCTTGAGAAACCAGCTCTGGCCATGGTGACACATGTCCTAGTGACATCCCGGCTAGACTACTGTAATGCGCTCTATGTGGGACTACCGATGAAAAGTCTAAGGAAAGTCTCCAAGGTCACATAACATCCCATTAAAGTAGTTCCACTGGCTGCCAATTAGCTATAGGGCCCCAGAGTTCAAAGTCCTGGTTTTAACCTACAAAGCAGTGTACAACCTGGGTCCTAGCTACCTGAAAGATTGAATCTCGCAGTATGAACCAGCTTGGGTGTTAAGGTAATCAGGAGAGGCCTTTCTCTCCATCCCCAACCCTCACAGGTACGTCTCATGGGAACACATGGAAGGGTTTTCTTGGCTGATGCGCCCAGACTCTGGAACTCCCTCCCACTAGAGGCCAGGACTGCCCCATCTCTGCTATCTTTCCAGAAACAGGCAAAGACCTTTCTCTTCAGATGAGCTTTCCCTGAATGATGGACTACATATTACGTGACTTGATATGAATCTATCATACACGATTACACAGACCTTGTGTTTATATTATAACCACTTATAACTTGGTGCTTATACCTCCCTTGCGTGATTGCTTTAACACTATGCTTTCCATGTTAGTCTCCATCACCTATAACTTTTGGATGGTCTACCGTGCATGACCACATGGAATTTTTATCCTCTCTTTAACTGCTCGTGTTCTTTTGTAGCTTTAATGTTGTCTTTTAATGCTGTAAGATGTCCCTCAATTCCTTGCTCTCAAACTTATCTAGGGATGGGCTGGTAACAAAAATGAAATGCTGTTTCGTCATTCTGTTACACAACGAAACGAAATGAAACGAAACGAAATGAGGAAGCAGCATTCCATTATAGACGAAACAAAATGGTCATTTTCCCATTGAAACTAACTGTTTCATTCCATCATTTTCGGGCTCCTGCTGAGCTGTCAATGGCTGGGGCCCTTTAAACCTGAAGCAGTCAGTACCAGGGGGACCCTCTGGTGGCAACTGGGCCAAGTTTACAGGGGTCCAGGTGTTGAAAGCTCAGCAGGAGCCCTGAGAAAAGGGTTGGGTTAACGGGTAGGTAGTTCACGCTGCCCTTTCCACCATTTTCTGAGGGCTCCTGCTGATGTGTCAATGGCTGGAGCCCTTTAAACCTGGCCCATTCGGCATTTGGGGGTCCCCCTGGCGCTGCCTGGGCCAGGTTTAAAGGGGTCCAGCCATTGACAGCTTGGCAGAAACCCTCTGAAAATGCTCGGGAGGGCAGCACGATTGCCAGAATTGCCCTCCCAACCATTTTCTGAGGGCTCCTGCTGAGCTGTCAATGTCTGGACCCCGACTGGGACAGTTTTAAAGGGGTCCAGCCGATAACAGCTCAGCAGGAGTCCTTTTAAAATGGCTCCCAGAGTCCCGGGCACCAAATCCAGTGCCTCTAGGTCCCAGGGGAGCCATTTTTGTTTTGTTTCATTTTATTTCGTATGAAAATTTAAACAAAAATTGTAAAAAAACGAAATGAAATGAAACAGGGATAAGCACGAAATGAAACAAAATGAAATATTTTTCCGTTTCGTGCCCATCCCTAGTCTTAACTGCACTGGACTGTATATTGTCCCTCATTACAGTAAGCTGCCTTGGGTCCTTTTCCAAAGGGAAAAAAAGCGGGGTAAAAATACTTCAAAACACTACTTCATCTTCTTCTTTGCAGTGTAGGTGGACTCTCCATAAAATGCATGCTTCTTTTCTATAAAGGCCCAGATTTCTGTTTTAATTAGGACCTTTTAATTCTATAAGAGAACCAAGTAAAGCCCCTGGTTTGTCAATAACAGTGCTTTAATTATTTCAAGCTTTGAGTCTCCTTCTGCCTGTCTGTGACACAATGGCACTATTTACTTTAAAAAAAAATGTTTCTCCCACAGAGGAGGTCTGGGGTCCGGTTGCCTTTAACAATTATGGGTTGAACAATGGCTCTACACAAAGGCCATTCTCTTCCCCTTTAGCCCCTTCTCCTGCTCATTTTCAAAGCAGGCCATATCTTTATTTATCATAAATGGTGGAGCCTGTTTTCCTCAGGCTGACCAAAGCTCCACTTCTTGTTTTTATGAGTTGGGACATAAACAGAGTTTCATGAGTTCACTACCTAATAAGGGTATTTTACTCCCAGGCAGATATGAAAAGACAGGCAACTGAACTGGGTTCCTTGGCTTTCAAAATTCCTTGAATTTATGCAAAAGCTTGGACAGATGCAGAAAGGAATTTAGTTGGCCAACTGCTCAATTCAAGGTAGTTTTACAGTTCTTGGTGATTGCAGGCAATACATGGGCATTATCTATGATGTAAATTCAGCTATACAACTTGGCTAGTACCCACCCCATTCAGGTTTGCTGGATACTACTAGATCAGCTCTTTCCTGCAAAGGGAGCCAAACCCCACCAGAATGAAAGGGGCCAACACAGAGCACAGCCGGTGCCCTTTGTTTTAACTTGCTTTCAGGCTTTGCAAGCTTTTGCATAACTTTTTTGTTTTTGCATAACATAAAGCACCAATTCTGAGCCCATCTCAATTGGCCTTAAAAGGGGACAGACATTTTACTACTTTCTGAAGATGCAGTTGGGCAGAAAATCGTCTCACTTTAGGCAATAAACTAACCCCTAATTAGCAAGCCAAATACAATGCAGCCCCCACACAACTTTAATTAACACTGGAAGGCTGCTTTGCAGTTTTACATCCAGAGGGTGATAGGCTGACCTTCATATTTCTATACACTGAAGGGAAGTGAGTGAACTGCCAGTGATTAAGGAGCTAGTGTCCAGGGTTTTGAAACTTGAGCTTATATGTGCACCACATGCTATTATGTGTAGATGTGGTGTAGTTGGTTCCTTGGATAATCAGGCTTTTGCATGAGATACAACCGTCACCGTCAAAGGAATGATGCACTTGATGATACATTACTCTAATCGAAAGATGGACAGATTTAGATTTGGCAATCATGTCAATATAATAAAGTATTCCCATAAGAACTGCACTGATAATTGTTGCTGTCTTCTTTTTTTCAAAGGGAGAGTAAAATTTGGGGGTTTTAACAGGGGAAAAACTAGCATTTTGTTTTTAAAATCTAACAAGGAAAATATTGATTTCTTCAATCACGCTTGCTACTACTGCTACAGACTGGGCATGTTTTGACACCTTTTCCTTCCATCCATCCACTCCTTTCCTTTGCAGCTTTTCCCCTTCCTTCATATTCTGCCACACGGGCAATCCCGATTGAGTGGGATTTACACAGCAAATGGGATCACGTCGCAACAGCTCACAGCAAATTTTGAAGAGCAAAGGGGATCTACATTGGAGCATTGCTTGAAAACCTCAAGACTCCCATAAAGCTGACTGGGGGATTCTAAGAACTGGAAGGGGGGGGGATTTTGCATCTCCCTGAAACAGAGTGAATCCAATAGTAGCATACTATTTTCAAAAAAAAAAAATGTCACTGTGTTAGTCTGCTTCAGCATGCATTTAAAACCACTGTTGTGGCACTTTTTCAAGGTGCCAAAATAGGTACTTTTTAAAAACAAACCTCAAAGCTGATGGGATTGCTTTCTGCTTCTGTACAAGTGAAACAATAAGTCCTTTCAGCCCTGTCTTTTCAACAGACTTCAATTAAAATATAGAGCTTTTGAATGCCGGGAATATACCCCTTACAACAACAAACACCAGCATGAATAGAAAAGGAAATGTGTGGTTCCAATTCTTAGAACAGTGGAGAGTCACTGTGATTCATCCGTTCAACAGATATTGAGATGCAAGTTACCAAAGAAAAAGAAATGAGAGAGAATGGAGGTAAGTTGGAGGTAATGGAAGGTATCAACACAGGTATCTTGTCCTCTATTGGCAAATCAGGTGGGACATTATACATTGGTTTAGAAGGAAAATAGGATATGTCACAAACAAATCATCTATCCCCAGGAGAAACAGAATCAGGGTATATTAGACCACGAGCTGTCAGATGTACTCTGATTTGGATTCCTGCACTGCGCAGGGGATTGGACTGGATGGCTGTAGAGGGCCCCTCCAACTCTATGGTTCTATGATTCTTTGAACTCGGAAGAGCAATTAAGGCTAAGCATGACGAGGCACACATGCTCAATCAGAGAAATCCAGTAGAAGATCTATCCAGTCTTGATGTGGTCTAGGTGCACAGCAGTGCTAACTAGTTGTAGATTCAATTCTACTCCAGCACAGGGGAAGAACACCAGATACAAAGACCCCCAAGTGCTTTTTGGAGATTAAAACAACACACACACACACACACACACACACACACACACACACACACACACACAGAGAGAGAGAGAGAGAGAGAGAGAGAGAGAGAGAGAGAGAGAGAGAGAGAGAGAGAGAGAGAGACGAAAACATGCATTTGGGAGCTCCAAGTTGTGTAGGAACAAGTCAGTGGGAAAAGCCAAGGCTGGTGGTGTTTTGAAATTTGATCCGTTCCAAATATTGCTAATGTGGCATAATGTTTACTATATGTGAAACCCTGAGCTATTGCAATTAATTTAAGAGAGGGAGAAACGGGGACCAGCCTGGCTGGCTGTCTTTCTGTTTTACAAATTGACAACTCCAAGGATCCCAAAGTCTGCATCTTTAAGTTGTTAAAGAAATAATATAAATAATATAAAAATAAAATAATAAATCTTTTAATGTTAAAAACAACCATGACATAGGAGCATTAGATGCCCAGCCAGTACAATATCAGTGCTGTGTTTACACTTATTAGATGGGTTCCTTCAAAATTATTCCCTTGGGGGATTGTGTAATTGTGGCATGTAACTTCTATGCCTGGTTTTGAGTGCATGATGCTATCTAGACTTGAGCAGAAAAACTGCACGCAACTGTGAAAAAAAACTCAGTTTATCCCAGTTGTTAGATGTCAACAGATTGCAGCTGCTGCCTCTGGTGCCAGCTAACCAGGAGTCTGCCTTCGAGGGCTTGAGGAGGAACAATTTGTAATTTCATAAAGTAACTCAACAAACCCATGAGGATATTACCTAATTTCAGAGGTGATATATCAAAAGCTGAAGGATATAAATGTTAACGCTGTTTCCCTTCAATTAATCCTCCAGCGACATATGTGGGAGCGCTTGTTGACAGCTCAGAAATGTGTAATCTGCTCAGTTAGCAAGTTAATTAATGAGGCATTTGCTGCTGCTGCTGCTTTTAATTTGGCAAAGAGGATCCTAATTCAGTTTGGCAGTCATAAGAGATCAAAATCGGTAAAAAAGTCATACTCCAGACGAGGCCAGCACAAACTGCGTGCATTTGCGTAACCTCTATACAGTCATCCAAACACCAAGTTTCCACTGGAGATCCTGCATGATCCCATGGGCCAGTTTTACACTGGCTTACCCGAAAGAGCCTCCAGGTGACCCTGGAAGCCCCTTATTTCAATAGCTCTGACAATCTGCACGGAGACCCATGTCAACTCTCTTTCTCTCTCTGAAGTGCTGCTTGGTCCTTCACTCCCACCTTCCAGTACTGCATGGACACTTTTTGTAGCCAGATGATACAGGGAGGTGGAAGTGGCTGCAGTTTCAGCTTTCTGGACCAAACCCAAGGAGTAGGTGAGGGAGTGAAAGGCACAAGGTCCAGGGAAGACATTTGCAGCAGTGGTGTTCATGCAGCTGTTTTAGCTGAATGCTGGCCAAGCAGAAGAGCCTTGGAGGTTTGCTCATAGGTGCACGTGAACAGTGTCATTTGGATCCACAAGATAAAACCCTGCTCACAAAATTCATCCTCCACAAAGGGGGGGGGGGAATATAACATCTGCTGACATAGATCAGTTTGGCCTAACTTTAGTTAGACATTAATATGCCAGTTTCTGGTTTGTATTACAACTTCACATCCATGTAGGAAAACTGGTGGTGTCCTTAACAACAATGGTCTTTGTCACTAAACGCTAATGAAAACCATACTGGAAACAAAGTCAACCATTACAAGTGCTAAACTATGCACATCGTCAAGGTTTTATTTCATGGCTGAGAACGGGGGGGGGGGGAGCCTTGCACTGAGAGAACTTTTTTACAGAACTGGAGGCCTGTTTTATAGAACTGGGTTCCGTAATTCTAAGCCTTGTTCCGCCTGCCCGACAATGGATGAGACACAGGGAATCCATCATCACAAACCACCCCAAACTGCCCGATGATTCAGGGACAGAAGGTGTGGCAGCATATCGTAAATGTTTTGAAATGATGCCTCAGCCTATTCAGTTATGGAAAAATCTTGGTGATCGGAGCATCTGTAAGATTTGCTGGCTTAATACAGTAGATCCAGTTTAGAAGATTTCTCAGTACTGTACATGGCACCAAGACAGATAGGCCAGGCAGAAACTTATGTCATTTTCATTACATTTCATGGGTTGAATATTTCACTGTGAAAAAACAACCCCCTGCTGCCCCCATTCAGCCATTTAGGGAGGAGGACAGGCTGGCCCCATATTTGTCACCCTTTTGCAAGAAGGCAAAGATCTTTCTCTACAGACAGGCTTTCCCAGAGTAACTGGCTACCTGTATGTGATTTTTAACATGGATTGTTATTACGTATTACAGCTTGGACTGAACTTTTTAGCACTCCTTGGGTTTTAACATTTTTAGTTTTCCATCTCTCAGAGTGGCATCCCCCCCCTTTATATTTGTCAGCTTCTTGTTTCTTAGCTTTAATATTGCCTTTTTAATGATGTAAGTTGCCTCTTTAAATTCATTGTTATTACCTGTGAAATATTGTCCTTCATTTCCTTAATTGTACATTGTCTTTCAGTGTTATAAGCCACCATGGGCCCTTTCCAAGGAGAAAGGTGGGGTGTAAAACACAGTATTTTAAACAAACAAATTGCACTTGTCCAGCAAACAACCTGACCAGGAGGGCTTTCCTCATTTCTTCCTGAAAAATTTGTCTGTATGTTTCATTAAGGCCAGAAGCTGAGCAAACCTGCCTCTCAAGCCCAGGGCAGAGTGAAAGAAAGATAAATGGAGGATCCCTCATTCCTGTTGACATCTGCCTCTTTGTACAGCAGAACCTTCATTATGTCATTAAAACAATCCCTCCCATCCCACCCTCCAGCCCCTCAACCACACACAGCAAGTTAATACATACCATGGATCTGGTGTGACACAGTGGCCCTTCAATCATGGGATTAGCCAAAGCACAGGAAGCTGAGAACCGTCTGAAGGTTTACTCAGCTTTGATGTGTTGATGCCCACATTCAAAAAAAAACAAAACCCAAAAACAAAAAAAAAAAAAAAACCACCACTCAACCCTTCAGGCTGCCAGTTCTGCTCTTTAAAATTCAGACAGGAATGATACCCATCTCCCGCGTAACATTTCAATTGCCATTTTAGATACAAATTGAGGACCGGATGAGATTCTTGACCAAGAGTGGGTGGGGGACTAACTAAGAGGCGAAGGCTACATTGAACATTGGGGTTTTCAAGCCAGTGGGTTTATCCATGAACATACTTGGCTCATCTTCATACACCAGATGAGCAGGGTGCCATTTGGATCCTCTGGTGTTCTGACACATACTTAGGGGCAATGTCAGAAAGAAAAATTCACCTCTTCACAAATCTTTATTCACAATTATTTTTTAAAAAGGTCTCAAACAATCACTTCATTAATTTTGTGCTCCTTGTAATACTTGTTTTTTTCCTTAAATCTGAAATATATATTGCCTCAATTCACCATGGAGTGAGCAACACAACTATTTGGACACAAATGCAAAACTAGGCTATAGGTGATACGTTTAGAGGCCACTAATTAAAAAAATTTGCAAGCTTTTTTTGAGCGCAACACAGTCTTCTTCAAAGCAAGCCTCTATTTGGAGGCTCTTGTAGAAATGGAGCCTTTCCTAAACCCACCACTCTCTTGGCATGAGAAAGAGATGTGTGAGTGCCGGAATAGAGCAACAGTGTCAGCTGAACTTTGGAAAGAGCCTGTGATGCAGTTGTAGCTCTGGATGCAATCCTTGCTGACTCCATGCAGAGCTAGCAGAGCAGTGGTTCTCAACCTGTGGGTCCCCAGATGTTCCTGGACTGCAACTCCCAGAAATCCTGGCCGGCTTAGCTAGTGATGAAGACTTCTGGGAGCTGCAGTCCAGGAACATCTGGGGACCCACAGGTTGAGAACCACTGTAGTAGAAAATCTTTCTGGATACTATGGAGAGGGTCCACCCTTCAGTGTCAACAACACCAGCATAGGTGGACTCAAGGTCCAACTCAACACAATCTTCTAAGCTTTAGAAATCTTATGAGCAGGGAAAACATACTCTTGGCTATTTGGGGGAAAATGGTAGAAGAACTCCTGCTCTGTAGACCGCTCAGTGTTCCAAAGTCAGCTTTTCGTTTGGCACTTGAAGATGGACTCAGAGACTTCCTTCTTTTCCATTCTGTCAGTTTCCCCAGCTAATTTGCCCAAGCCATCTGTATCAATAAAGTATGTTGGATGGTGAGAAGAACAAAGAGCAAGGGAAAGGCTTGGGGCAGGGGAAGGCAAAGGGGTCAACTGGGGGATTTAAGCAAGTGTCTTGAGCAAAACAGCCTGCTGAAATTCATCCCCAAGAGCCACTGATGTTTTCAAAGTACGCTGTGCGGTAAGGCAAAGAAAAATGCGGCAGGACAACTGGAAGCAAAATATAAAACACGTAGGCCTTTTAGACCTCCTTAGAAACCTGATGCTGAACTTCCCCGTGTGGTGTAGTGGATAGAGGGATAGAGGAAAACTCTGGTGAACAGGGTTCAAATCCCCACCCAGACATGGAAACTCCCTGTGGGAGTGCAGCTGGTAAAGTCACTCCTTAAATATCTCACTTATCTTGACAGCCCTATCACTCTGCCTGGAAGTTGGTGGTCTATTTTTAGAAAGACTGTAAACACTGAGACGATGTACTGGCAACGCTTGACTAGTTTCTGTCCCACTTGGGCCAAGGCCAACTTGGACGGTTCACAAGGCCCAAATTCTGCACGGAGGCTGCCGCACACACACGGGCTTAGCAGTGTTTCCCAATTTAGACACCTTGCATCACAGTTCACAGGGTCAACTCTTCTTCTGGTTTTATCTCCTGAAGTGGTCATCTGACGCTTGAGCATGCTGCAGCAATCCCAAACTGTCCATGCTTTGGTGGGGTGGGGAAATCTCCATGTTGCGTGCATGGAGATTTTCATTTCATTTCATTTCATTTTCTGCTGCGTGCTGACATATCTCTGTAGCCAGATCTGATCTGGAAAGAAATAACTGAACAAGGCCTTGACCCTACTAACACTCCCTCTCGAACAGCTTCTAACATGTGAGCTGGTGAGAATTCACTTGGCAGCTTTTAAGAAGAAATCGCAGTGCTAACACAACCTAAAACTGCCATGCAAACGAAAGGTCTAAATTACACTCTGGCTCCGACACCTGAGACCACAGAAGAAATGAGTAAGAGAACAGTGTGGGCTCCCTTATCTCAAGGATCTGCAAGCCAGGGGTCCTAATAGACTTTACAGACAATTCAACTGCATCGTATCACTACAGCCAACTTGACTCCTTTTTGCAAAGCTTATCCGATCCATTTCTCCCTGAAGGCTTTTTGGTTTGTTTTTGAAGATGTTGTCTTGAATAGACCGTTTATACATTGTGGTTACGTTAATATTACAAGTCTGTTGGCTGATGCCAGGAATCGTTTTAGATTTTTCTTTTAAAGGGCTTACGGTTCCCTTCTCCAAATCCTTTCAGGCATGGCTTGCCATGAGAAATGGCTTGTTGCATCACACCATGATCTACCTAGTTGGCCGTGGGGTTTCCAGCCAGGTGCCTTAAGTATCTCACAGACAAGCCAAGGAAAGGAATGAGATTTCCCCATCCCATTCCTCCCCACCTCCATTCCTTCCCTCTAGGAATTGATGCTCAGAGGCTTATTGATTCTACTTATTGGTTACTCATTAGGGGTTAAAGCTAAGAGTGAAAGATGTGTGCTAGGAGTGCTGGTGGCACTCACATATGTGCTTTGTGGATTACGTTCCACAAATCCTTCCAAACCTGAAAGAGATCATGTCTTACCTCTCCTTCCAGCCCATAAATACCCCAAGGGGTGGCAGAGAAATGCAATCCATCAATCACTACAAATAAATCCACAAATATGACTGCAATCGAGGCAGGCCAAAGGTTAGGGGGGCTGTTATGGATCAGGAGATGCAGGTTCTGCTGTCCATCAAGATCAAGGAAGGTGTGATCAGACAGGGCTTGCTCCATTGATTTGGTCTGGTTTGGGGACAGGCTAGCTTGCTCCTTTCCACCCGAGACTGCATGACGTAGGGCAGTGTTGGCGAACCTATGGCACAGGTGCCAAAAGTAGCACTCGGAGCCCCTTCTGCGGGCACCCGACATCGCCTCTTCACAGCCACCTGTATTCAGGTTAAACTGCTGTGTCGGCTCTTTGCGAAAAATTAGTGGGTTCTGAATCGCAGTTTGGGCACTCGGCCTCTAAAAAGTTTGCCACCACTGACATAGGGGCAACTGTGAACCAGCCTGCCCACACTTTTTTGGTCCTTATGCCATTTGGAAATAATTCAAATATATATTGAAAGCTTCCTCCTCCTCCTCTTCTCCCATAAAGGAAAAGACAAGACGGGACAAGGATGTTATTGTGTTATTTTTTTTAAACCCCCCTCCCTTTAAAGGGAAGGGAGGCTAAATAGGATTGTTTGATGTGTCCGCCCTCCCCGTAAACCACCCAATCCTTGTACATTTATGCTGGGATTTCCCCAAATGACATCTTGCCTTCAAAGCAACCTTGATTTAGCATGAGGCAGCCATGGACAATATTATCATTTAGTCGCTCTCAGTCAGTCTCACACCATATACCTCCCTGAAATCACTGATGAATTCTAGAAAGAATGCAATTAATCAACATCCCCACCCCCACCACCACCACCAAAACATATTGGTAAGTGCCACTGGTATATCTATAGCAGCTACCTTGGCAGCCCTATCACGCTTTTACATGGCTTGTGCTTTTCCCCAGCTGTCTCTCATGGGTCTTCACAGGTTAATGTAACCTCTTCCACAATAAAGGTAGAGGTAAAGGTAAAGGTTTCCCCTGCACTTGTGTGCTAGTCGTGTCTGACTGTAGGGGAGGTGCTCATCTTCGTATTCAAGCCAAAGAGTCAGTGTTGTGCAAGTCCGTGGCCACGTGGCCGGCATGGCTGCAAGGAAACACTGTTTTACCTTCCCGCTTTTTATGGCGGTACCTGTTTATCTACTTGCACTTTTTATATGGCTTCTTGTGCTTTTCCCCAGCTGTCTCTCAGGGGATTACAGATTAATGGGGTTACAGATTAATGTAACCTCTTCCACAATACAGTATATTAATTTTAAAAAACATATTAAACCCCACACCCATATGCAGGGCTGGCGCTAGTTTTTTTTTGCGCCCCAGGCGAGGGGCAGGGGGTGCGGCGGGCGGCTGGGCGGGTGGCGGGCGGGGCGCGGGTGGGTGGGTGGGCGGCGGCATGGGGGGTGGGCGGGTGGCGTGGGGGTGGGCGGGTGGCGGTAGCAGCGGCATGGGGGGTAGGCAGTGGTGGCGGGACGGCAGCGGATCACGGGGGACGGGCACGGGGGGGGTGGATGGTGACGGGCATGGGGGGTGGGCGGCAATGGGCACAGGGGGCGGCGGGCAGACAGCGATGGGGGGCGGGAGGATGGATGGTGGTGGCCAGTGGCGGCGGGGCAGCCTTAGTAGACATGCCGGCCTTGCCCATATGTGCTATGCAGTGTTTTTTTTCACCTGTCATGCTCCAGAAGTTTTGGATCTCCGTTCCCCAACGTCCCAGCCACATTGCTCAGGGATCCGGACATATGAACGCCCACGGTGGAGAATCACCACTATGAGAGGACACCAGCTATTTCTCCAAATGTCTCACAATGAGTCTTTCAACAACAACACCTGCAGAAGGCTCCTAAACCAATGTCTCTTTATAATTCTACTTCCTCAGTCATTCCCCATCACTGTCCCATTTTTCATAGGATACAACTGTTATATTGCTGGGGGTGGGGGTGGTTTAAGGATGTTTTCCGATGCTCTTTTACTGCTGCTTTTTAAATTTTTGGTCTTCATTCTTCATCCTGGATATGATTCATGTCTTTATTCATAAATGGCCTTCCAATTCGCTTTTCACCACAGGGCAAGCATGTAAATGTCGTTATAAACAAATGACTAGAAATATTAAAATGGAAAACTTGCCCTCAGGATAGAAGGTTTGAAAACTACTAGCGGTGAATCTGGAATTAGGTTAAGGGAGAATTCTTCAGAGCTATTTTATTGTGCAGAGTCATTGTGATCATGGGCTCTTTCAAGCAAATACACTTGAGTGAATTAGGCAAATACTTCTTTAAAGCAAAATCTATTTAAAAAAAAAATAGATCAGAAATAAAATTTCTGTCACAGAGGAAACTTGAGCTCCAAGGAGCAAACACAGGAATACAGCTGCTAATATTTCGAAAACACAAGAGGCCTCTCTGCTTCCTTAGAGGCAAGTCTCAGCACATTCGGGCCCCGGAGCGTTCAGTCTGCATTCAGACCTTGCTCCCCACTCCCACCCACCCCACACAAGAGGCTCAAACAGAAGCTTCCGTTGTGTTCAGTGAGGCGCTGCATGCAATTGCTTCCAAAGGAAATCCACTGTCCTGTCAACACACTGTGAGGTAACAAGGCTCCTCCCTGCCTCTTCTTCACACAGATTCCAATGGCTCCTTTTGCCTTTGGGGGGTAGGAGAGTAATGGTGTTTTGATTTTCTCTCCCATCTGCAACCTCGTAGCTTGTAGAATGGCTAGAAAGCCATTTCTAGCTTCCCAGTACCTTAAGCCCCTCTTCAAAAAAGTCCAAGGACATCTAAGCACAGGCTATGGAAAGAATCACACATCCTCCTATGAATCTGAAGGCGCCCAGGAGAAGGGAATGTTTCATTCGTGCTTAAAAGATTTTTATTTTCAGTGATATCTGAACCATCCACAATGAAACCCACTTTTTGTGTCCTTTGAGAAGGGTCCAGAAAGGTTTCTGATTCTGAATCACCTCCCTTTTTAAGGAGTGACACCTCCTTCCCTGCAGCCATCAATCAGTGGGCCATGAATCGCATTTCCAGCCACGCACCTATCTACAATTCCAGTATTTATATCCAGTCTAAATTTGTTAGATTAAAAATTGAGGATTGTCTTATACATGGAAAGTAAGCAAAAGAGAACCGCAAGGTTGGATAAACTGTGATTTTGGGTTGGAAAAGTGTGTATGTCAGGGGGCATCTTTTACATGGAAAATACAGTACTGTATACATAACACTGACAATGGATCTTGTTAATCTAGAATAATTCTGTATCAATAGGAACATATATTTTGTATGCATGTGTGTACATACATAGCCCTCCCACTGAGGGCTGATCTAAAAACGTGCAGGATGAGTTGCTCTAAGTCCAAACATGTGTGGACCCTTTAAACCCGACAACGCCCAAAGTGATCCAAATAGGGAGGCATTCTGCCAGTGTGCACATGCCCTCAGTCACAGAAACCACAGACCCAATCACTGCCTGGCTGTCACTACAATTGTGACCTACACCGTTGTTTTTTAAAGGCTGGTGAACATTCTTGTATCTTACCCAAGCTCCAAGCAGAAAGACCATTTCATGTTGTTCTGTGTAGTGCAGGGGTGGCCAAACTTCGTGCATGGAGGGCCAGATCTGGTGAGGTGAAAATCTGTGGGGGCTGACCATTCAGCCACATTTGGCCCTCGGGCTGGACTCTGGACAAGTCTCTAGGACATGCAAGGAGGCGGGGAGGACGCTGCAGTGACGGAGCTGGGGGCAGGTAGGCTGGGCAGGGTGCTGGGGGGCAGACAGAGGCAGGGAGGGCAGGCAAACCTTAAAACTGCAAGCTGACGTCTCCATCCGGTATGGGGAGGGGCCAGGTGGCAGGGATGCATGCCAGGCTGAGCCGGTGGGGAGAAGAGGCTGCGGGCTGCTCAGAATTTGAAAGCGGGCCACATTTGGCCCCCGGGCCTGACTTTGGACATGCCTGGTGTAGTGACAAGGATCTTTCATTTTGCAGCTGTTCCTGCAAATGCATTTCTTTCTTTATTGACTAAATAGGTTTATCCTGTTCTTCTCCCAAAATGTGGCAGACCAAAAATAAATAAAAATAACCTAAAAATATTAAATTTACCTTTTTATTACATTCCTAAGAGTTTTATCCTTGTATTAATAAGGATGGTTCAAAATAGCATGTTTAAATTATCCCATGCCCAACACTAGCACTCCAAGCCAGCTCTGCGTCTCTGATGTCTGTGTGGTCAGCATTAGAGATGGGCACGACTTAGCGGTATTCCCGTTTCCGTTTCTGTTACTCGTATCCGTTACTCTATGGAAACGGTAACGGGAATTACTCTGCCAGACTTCGAGCTCGAACCGACGAACGAACAATTTTGGTCTGATTTGTCGTGCTCGTTCCTTGCATCGCGTGATCGCGCGATGCCACGCGGCACAGAAAAAAAGTTTTTAAAAGTAAAAAAAAACCCGGTTCCCGGCCCAAAAGCAGGTGGAAAAATGCCTGCCGTGCCTCAGGGCACCTACCAGAGGGGTTGTTTCTGGAGGTCCCCGGCCTCCCCCCCATCCCCCGTCCTGGGCTGCTCTGGTGGGACTCACCGCAGGCTCGCAGCCAGCAAAAAGCCCAGTCTCGCCGCCGGCCGCCGCAATTAAAGCGCAAGCAAGCGGCACGGACGGCACAGGAAAAAACTTTTAAACTCTCCCCCCACCCATTCCTGGGCCAAAAAAGCAGGCGGAAAAATGCCTGCTTGACTAAGGGCGCAGGGCACCTACCAGAGGGGTGGTTTCTGGAGGGGGGGTCCCGCCTCCCCCCCGTCCTGGGCAGCCGGACTCGCCATGCCATGCGGTGCGGGCGGGGGATCCAAAATGGGGCGGCGAACGCAATATTGTTTTTGAAATCGTGGTCCAAAAACACACAAGCACAACAGAAACACGCGAAAATTTATAAACTGCCAGATTTTTCACAGTAGCAGTGGGTTTTTTCTTGCAACAAAATGTCTCTCCTCTCCTCCTCTATCCTCCATTGATTTTATTTTATTTTATTTTATTTTACACCTGCGCAATGATGGGCTGGCCGAGTGGCCAGCCATGTGGGAGTGGACGACCATGCAAATGTTTGGAGCCATCCCACCAATTGCATGGCCACTTGGCCATGGAGACTTCTGGGATGTGCCAAAAAGCACTCTAAAACCTGCCCTAGCCCCCTAACCCTAACCCTAATCCTTGACTCCTTACTTACCCATACGTCACAGACTGTCTTCTTAGTGGGTCAGAGAGGCACCCAGAGGTGCAACCCACTAGCCCACCGTAACCTTATCCGTCACTAGCCTAACCCTAGCCCTTGCACTAACCCACCTTAACCCTAAGCCAGATCTACTTGCATTGCACTACACGCAAGTACAATTCCCTTCTTTGTGAGACATGGCGGTGCGAGAGCCTTAGGCATCAACCTATGGCTCTGGGTTCACTGCCATCACTAGTCTCACTGTCTGCAACTGGTATGCATATCCATATGGCTATGCATGCATTTGGCAGCAGCAGGTGAGGAGGGGAGACCCCCATGTTGAGGGGTCTCTTGGAGCCTGCTTCCCCTTCCTAGTGGGTGAGGATAGGAGGCACCCACGGGTGCCTCCAGGAGCCCGCTTTCCCTTTATAGCGGGCCAGAGGAGGCACCCACCCCACAGAGGTGCCTCCAGAAGCCCGCTCCCCCCCAATCCAGTACTAACGACAACGAAAAAACGAAAAAACGAACCGACTAATTTTTGCAAATTTTTGCGAAAAACGGAAACGACCCGAAACGGAACCGGCCCGACTAACGACAACTCGAAAAAATTTTTTTTCAAGTCGTGCCTATCTCTAGTCAGCATAGCTTTCAAGGGGAATCTGTATTCACTTGGATGCAACTGACAGCCTGCATTGTGCAACTTCACCTGACCTTTCCTCTTCCAGCGCTTTGCTGAATTGGCAAAGCCTGCCGCAAACACACAACAATAGTTGTGGGGCAAGCAGTGCGGTGTCACTCCCTCTCATTCATGCACTAGCTTTCACATGGCTGATGTATGAAAAGGGCTTGTCAACTCTAGTCCCCCACTTCAGCCTCACGATCCTCAACCTAATTTGCACTACCTTTGAGGCTATGAGCTGCGGATGTGTTGGAGTGCTTTGATGCCGCCGGGCCCGATATAGACACCAAAATGGCATTCCCTGACTTGAAAGGAGAGCGTTGGGAAGTGAGACCAAGATGGGCCAAGGGCAAAAGAAAGGAACAGCAACAAAAAGCAAGAGCAGCCATGGACCAAAACGGTGCAGACAGAGTAACGGTGATGCGAGACAGGACCAATAATTTCCCAGTAATCTGTTCAACGGCATACTTTCCAACCATGCATATCAAAATCAAGAATGCCTGCTACGTCCTTAGTTTAAACAGTGCCAACATTGCACCAGCATGGTTGCTCTGTGCCCACCGCCAGAGGCAGATGCATGGAATGCGGTGTGATTTTCCAACAAATCCTCAGGATTAAAAGCAATGTAAACAGCTCCCGGGCATACAGGCAGGCACACACAAATTTAAGCGGAGTGCCTGTTACTTCTGAACCAGTTGCTCCAGTTGTCATTGTCACCCATGCTTTACACCTGAGCAAACTCTTGAATGATCTTCCATTCAGTAACCTACTGAGACTAAGCCAGCCAAAAACATGTGCAGGTGTGCCCATAAATCATAACTTGGACAAACACATTGCGTTTGCAGCCTGAGAACAGTGCCAGTGCACAGCAGTTTTAAAACAACCTTCAGCATCCACTTGCTTCACTCACAAAATACACACAACCTTCAAACAGTTTTCTCACAAGTAACCAAAAAGCATAATATTTTATTAAATGACCGAGTCCATGGTATAAACAAGGGTCATTGAGTTTCATTATTTAAAACTGGCTGTATGGGTATTTAATACATTTTCCTACCCACAACTTGTTTACTTCTAAAGGGTTTGGAAATTATTTTAGGTGTTTTGTTTGTTATAGTTCTTTCTGCTATTCTGATAACGGCCCAGTGAGGGCTATGCCCCCAAAATACAAACACAAATATTGTATTGCTTGATAGTCAACCAGGGTGCATAGACAGAAATTGAACCACTGTTAAAAATAGCATTTGCCATCTAATATCAATTCATATAAATGATCAGAAAAGCATAACATAATGCAAACATTAGACATGGGCACGACTCGGCGAAATTGTTGTTTCCGTTTTCGGTTGTCGTTTCCGTTATGTAACGGAAAGATAATTAAGCCGTCAGAACTCGAACTCGAACCGACAAAAGAAAAATTTGGTCGGGTTTTTCGTTGTCGTTCATGGCATCACGGCAATTGCGCAATGCCATTGGCAAGCAAGCAGCACAGAAAAAAAGTTTTTAAAAGTAAAAAAAAAAACCCGACTCCCGGACAAAAAAGCAGGCGAACATATGCCTGCCTGAGGACACCTACCTGAGGGGTGGCTTCTGGGGGGGGGTTCCCTGCCCTCCCCCCCTCCTGTCCTGGGCTGCTTGCACCAGGCTGGGTGTGTGTGTCATCCTCGTCGTCTTCAGACGAGTCCATGCCATGCGGTGGGGGGGGGATCCAAAATGGCGACCGCAATGTTTATTTTTAAATTGTGGTCCAAAAACCCACCAAAGCACAACAGAAACATGTGAAAATTAGGTATTTTATATGCCTAATTTTTATAGTAGCAGCAGTGGTTTTTTTATAGCAGTAAAAGGTTGCACTGATTTTATTTTATTTTATTTTATTTTTTATTTTTTTAGACCTGCCCATGTGGGCTGGGCATGGGATGGGACCATGCAAATTTTTTGAACCATTCCACCAATGGCATGGCCAGGTTTTGACTGACACTTCTGGATGTCGCCCGCCCGCCCGTGCCGCCACCCGCCCACTTGCCCGCCTGCGGCCACTGGCCACCCACTCACCCACCCGCGCCTCCCCCCTGCCGCTGTCGCCACCCACCCATGGCCCCCCACCACCACCGCCCGCCCACACCTCCCCGCCCGCCGCCGCCTCCCCGCCACGCCTGCCGCCTAGGGTGCAAAATGGGGGGTGCAATGTGATTTCGCCTTTAGTCTCTTAGCGGGGAGAGTCTTCTCTTACTCTCCAGTCCCAAAGATATGCTGGAAATTGTGGAAATCAGCTCGGCCCAGGTCTGTGTTAAGGATCTGTCTCCCCCACTCCTCCCGCGGTTTGGAAGCCTTGCTCTCCAAACGTAAACCAAGCCCAGAGGGACAAACTACCCGCCCTGGGTATGGAGTAACTAATCGCGCATGCAACAGGAAGTTGGGGAGCGTTCCTGTTGTGGGACTTCAGCCCCCAGAATTCTGAAGCCTGGAAAAGGAAGGATCCCAAACTGGGCTGCGTGCAGGGGAGGGGGAGGGTGTGGGTGTTAGGGACGGTGCGGCAAAGAGGGGTCCCCGGGACACTTCCTGATCCACAGACACATACAGAGTCCCAGTTCAGCTCCGCGCCGACTGGACTACACAGCCGGGGGAGCAGGTGGATGACACGCTTGTGGGTCACATTTCCCCCTCGTAAGCGCTGGCAGTGGTGAAGAGGCGCCGCGATTACATCCTGCAGAGCCCGGACTATGTTGCCTTGATCTCTCTCTCTCTCAGTCTCTCTCTCTCTCTCTCTCTCTCACTCACTCACTCACTCTCTCTCTCTCTCACACACACACACACACACACGCCCCTTGGCGGAGGGACAACGCTGAAGGCACAGACCCGCATGGAACTCGGACGAGGGGACGCCAAATGCGCACACAGCAGGCACGCGCGCGCGGCACGGCATGAGTGCCAGCCGAGTTCAAGAGGCTTGCTGCGAGCATATTTTGAAATGGATTGGAGGCAATGAGCAGCGGCGGGTTGAAATAAAGAAGTAAAACCCCCATCGCTCTTTTAATCTCCTGGCCGGGGATCATTTACAGAAGGTGAGCGCGGGGAGCGGGAAGAGTGGGTTCCGTGGTGGGAAGCGGTAGAGAGGAAGAAAAAGGCCAGTTTCTCCTCCCAACTCTCCCCACCCCCCACCCCGAAGGACTGTATGTGTCTGGTGGATCAGGAAGAGCTCTGGGAATAAAAGGTGCCACCTCCCTTCGTCTCTCCAGGAAGGAAGGCGCGCTTCTCCCGCCACCTCGGAGCTCCTTAAAAAAGGACCAAGCGCTAGAGTCCCAGATCTAGGGACTGCAAGGGTTCTCCCCCTTCCTCCAGGCTACCAGCCTGCCTGCCCACCTAGCACCGGCCCTGATTGCAGGACGCTCCCATGCTCCCTGGGACGTCAAATCGCGCTAAATCACGCAATTTGACGTCCGTTTGACGACAAACGACAAACGGAAACGACAATTTTTTGAAAATTATCGCGATAAACGGAAACGACCCAAAACGGACCCGTCCCGACAAACGACAACTCGAAAAGTAATTTTTTCTGGTCGTGCCCATCTCTAGCAAACATGTTTATAATTGAATCTATTCAATCAATAAGATCTTGTCAGTGGCAAAGGGAATCCATGAGCTTTCAGGCCAGTCCGATAGCTGGGCTTTTAAGGCAGAGACGGCACTTTCAGTTTGCTGACCACAGAATAAAAGCAGACACTGGCAGATTTCCAAACTAAGTGACCGCAAACAGATTTTCACTCATCATTGAAAGACATGGGAGGGGGAAAGGCGTACTGTCACTCGGGTAGCAGTTCCACACTTAATTGATTGCAGGCCTTGGGGTGGGGGTGGGGACAGAGCTTCAAAATTACTGTCACACAAGGCTACCTGTCAAAGACCCAAGTACATATCTGGCCAACAAACCTTCCTTCAGACTTCCTAAGGAAGTGGCAAAGGGCGGCAGTCAAGAAGAAGCTGAATGCAGGTTTATCTCCGTGTTGGGATGAACGAAAATGTGTTTTTTTTTTCAACCAGCAAAGCTGCTGAGTTTCTAACTTTTTTTTAACACTGGAACACTTGTACAGCATTTGAAGGCTGGCTACCAGCAAATATGTTTTTCTAACATGTAGTTTAATATATGCTGGGTTCTCCTTTGTAGAACCCAGCATCCATCCATCCATCCATCCATCCAGTCTTGGTCTTTCTGATAAGGTGGCCTACTTTAGAGAAGACAGACCTGAACCTCTTTTTGAAGCACACCATCCCAACTTTGAGGATGCCAATGTGAGGAAAAACTTGGCCCAGTTCATTCATTCATTCATTCATTCATTCATTCATTCATTCATTCATTTCGTTTGTTTGTTCGTTCATTTAGAATATTTTTACTCTGCCTTCCTCCTTGAAAGGCACCAAGGCAGCTCAAAATGGAGGAAGGGAAATGATTTGAACGTGTGAGCAAGACCTTACCTCCACTTCTGCCTCCTTGCATGTTGGTTTCTCCATACAGAAATGGACCTCTTTACAGAAGTCCATGCTCCATGTGGAGAAGCACCACAGGATCAGAGATCCTAAGAATGAGAGTTCTTATGAGAGTTTGCTTCCTGTGTAACAAACCATCTCCTCTTTAGAGCATTCTTCACTTGGAGGTAGGAGGTGGGTCTGTCTATCTATCTATCTATCTATCTATCTATCTATCTATCTATCTATCTATCTATCTATCTATCTATCTATCTATAAATGATATTTATACATACAGTCATATTATCTATGATGCTACGTATGTTTTCCAGCAGTTGCTTCCACTGTTTTTCATCCTCCATTCCCAGAAAAGTTAGGCTACACAGCCCAATGCTTTACCCAAGAAAAAAACCGAAAGATTCCAAGGCATGGGTTGTTGGAGGAATTCCAGGTAAAAATCAAAGAAGCAAATCAACAGACCAAAACATGTGACACCTTAAAGATAAACTATTATATTTCCATGTCAGCTTTCGTGTATCAAGCCCACTTATTTTCGGACATATAGCAGCAGAATGAAATGTTGAATGAAATATACAATGGAATATAAGTTCCATATCAAATATTCATTAAATTGGTCCCCTTGCAGGAGCCACTCTTTCTGGTACCACCACAGAGAGTACCATCTTCCTCCCAAACCAATAACAAGCCCTATATAGCTCAAACTCTATCTGAGTAATTGTCAATCAATATTTTCCATGTATAAGACTATATTTTTGTCTAAAAATGTTAGACTAAAAATTGACACCAAAACACAAAAGGAGCAATATGGTTTATGTGGTCTAATGCAATGAGGAGTGTGCAGATCTCTACAGTGGAGAAATTAAACAGCCATTAAACAGGATGATTGCCCAACATAGGAGGGGCAACAGCTCAGGACCAGAATCAGCAGTATACTTCCACTTGAAGGACAAAGGGCTCTCATTCAAACATGAGGAAGTACACATATTAGACAGAGAAGATAGGTGGTTTGCAAGAGGGGTCAGGGAAGCCATGTGAGTATTGAAAACCCCTCTCTCAACAGAGGTGAGGGGATCAGGCACAGTCAATCTGCTACTTATCAGGCAGTGATTTCAACAATACATAGACAAATCAAAAATACTTCACACCTCCATCACCAAGGCCATAGCTAACGGCCATTGTTCACCTAAAGGCCCATTGAGATTATTGTCCACCTAACAATCCTATTCAGTCCATTGTTCATCTTATGAGCCTATTTCAGAACAGGGTGACATGAGGTCAAAGTGAAGTATAAAATAGAGGACTCACAACCAGCTTTCCTCAGACTGACAAAGCTGTTTCGATGAGCAGCGAAACATTTCAATCTCCCAAGAAAAGAAGTCCAGCTACCATGACTCAACTTCCAGATTCAAGCAGTTATCAGATATCACACACAAATGAGTTTCTGTGTCCATGCATTCAAGTGTCACAGCCTTGGCACAAAAGCTCACAATGAGTTTTTTAAAAAATTATCAGTGGCCTATAAAGGCGTCTTGCATTTTTATTTTATAATGGCCACACTTTGCCCCCCTTTTGTTTCCTCTCACTTCCTCTGCTTTAGTCTCTTAAGGGTTGATTGATTCTTTGCTTTTGACAACTAACTCCCATGCCTCCCGTTTTGTAAGGGCAACTAGGGGCCTTTTCACACGACCCCTAAGATCCGCTGGTCCCTTAAATTTGGACCAGAGATCTTGGGGGTTCGTTTCTGTTCCTGCGTCCCCACCCCTCAGCACTTCCTGCTCCTGTCAGCGTGGGGGGGGGAGGGAAAAAAAGGACAAAAGAAGCCTTTACTAACCTGCCCATGCCAGTCAAACTTGCCACGAGCCCCCGTTACTTCCTGGTTCCTTCTCAAGGGGCTCTTAAAGGGGCTGGTTCCTTCTCAAGGGGCTCTTAAAGGGGCAAAAAAACACAACAGACAAGCGAGGAGAGCCCGGCACTCTTATCCGCATCAAATTTTTTTCACCTCCAGAGAGAAGGTACAAGAAAAGTGCGCTGGGTCGCGCTAAAGTGGGCGGGGTCGCACTTAATTGTCTGCAAACTCCGGAGCTGGTGGGGAAACATTTCTAAGCTCCGGAGCTGGGAGCCATTTGCAGCGCAGCTTAGGGGTCGTGTATAAACACCCAGAGTGAGATAAAGGGAATGGCATCTTTATGCAAGGCATAGTTAAGCTATGGAATTTGCTCCCTTTATGTTCTTAGAGCAGAAACTTGAAGGGAAAGGAAATATTTGTCTCTTGGAAGCCCTGCCACTTCCAGCTTGCAGGCCCCACTTCCAAGAAGTGTTTATCGTACCTTAGGTTACCCCAACAATCTTTTCATTCTGCTAGATATTTTTTTTCCTACAATATATTCCAGTTCTCACTGGACCTCTCTTTTAAGCCGCTGGCCACATCCAAAAGCGATAAACTCCAGGAGTTGAAATTCTCTCCATGGAACATCCTGCCTCCAGCCTGAACACATTTAAAGCTATTCTGTCCACATCTGCCTCCAAACAGACGGCGTGCCTCACACACACAGTAGCAAGGACAGAGTCCAAAAGTTTCTCTTGACATTTATTTGGCTCAAAGTCTTTAACTGGACATCGGTTGGGATTGTGCCTCGAGCCAGTTCAACTGGAGATATGATTGCCTGCTTTCTGAGGTATCCAAAGGGCGTGCTTTAAATTATGACAGAAATGGAATTAAATTGCTTTCTGTTAGATAATATTCTGCACGTCAACACTCACTGGCCACAGCAGAAAGTTAGCACACGCCGCTCACGTGCTCCTGCAAGTGAGAGACGTTGAACAAAATGACAGACTCTGAGTTCGTGGCCGGCTATTGTTATTTATGCCTTTTGTTACATATTCCTACTCCAACAAGCCAGGAGGAGACTTAAGACACAGGCTGTCCTTGGTTTATGACCCTAGCTCCTTGGAAAAGAAACAAAGCCACATTAAACCAACTTCAGCCACTCCTGCTTGCAGCTAACCACTTGTTCAAGTTCATCATAAACAGTAAATGTATCAATGATGTCCCACAAGGGCACTAAAAGAGCCAGCCCATGTTGCTGCTATGTGTTATTCAAGTGCTTTCAACCCAAGGCAACCCTATGCATTAGTGACTTTCACTAATTCATAGGCTCATTATCACTAATAGCACAGCTCAAACACTGCAAACGCATGAGGGTGGATTCCTTTATTGAGACCATCTAGCTCAGTGGTGGGGAACCTTCGACACTCCAGATGTTTTGGACCGCAACTCCCAGAATCTTGAGCCTAGATAGTTAATGGCAAAGGACCATGGGAGTTGTAGTCCAAAACATCTGGCGTGCCAAAGGTTCACCACCATTGATGTAGCTTATGCATGATTTTTAAATTCATTATATAGTTACATATCAGTTTCATTTTAGTTACGAGTAATGCATCACTTCAATAAGAATTCAGTTGAACCCATACATTGTTGTCTTTTCCGCCTTCAAAGGAAATAGGCTCCACCTTTGTTCAGCCCCTGCTCCTTCTTCAGAGTAAACCATTACCTCCCTCTCGCTGGTAGATACCGGTTATCAGCCCCGGTGCTCCTTCATTAGTCCTCCCTTTCCTAACTTCCCAGGCCCGTTATCTCCCTTTTCCCTTTGAAGCATCCATTTAAACCAACCTTGCAACAGAGTGGATGATTGTAGCCAAACAGGTCTTATCCTTCAAAGCCTGATTAAACTGGGCAAAATACCAAAAGGCAATTATATACCTTAGTTCTCTATTTGATTAATTCCAAATGACTATTAGAATAATATGTATAGATATGGGTGCATCTTTGATTACGCTTTTGAATACATCAGTATAATAATATATTGGACGTGAATATATGTGATAACGGAGGAGGGGTAACTCTTGATGAACCCTTGTGTCCCAGGTTCTTCTCTATCTAGAAGCAACAGTTAAACAGAAATAATTGTGCCATCCAACCTGATGTGTGCTGTTGAAGGTCAGGTCATAAATAATGAGAACATTACATCATGCCTGGGCAAGGTGTGGGCTCCTAGCTTATGCGAGCCAAAGATAGTTTACAGTTTTACATCTCTGCATGTAATTCAAATGATACATGAATATATAACCCAAAATACCAGAACTAGGGGACATCCACTCAAATTGAGGGTTGGGAGAGTGAGAAGAGACAAAAGAAAATATTTATTTGACACAGTGTGTTGTTAGTCTGTGGAGCTCCCTGCCACAGGATGTGGTGATGATGACATCTGGCCTGCATGCTTTCAAAAGGGGATTGGACAGATTCATAGAGGAAAAGTCCATCGCAGGTTACAAACCATGATGGGGATGTGTAATCTCCAGGCTTAAAAACCAGGGTAATTCAAGGGGCCAGATGCAGGGGAGTGGTATCATGAGACAGATATCTAGTCTCCTGCGCTCCAGGATGCATCTGGTGGGGCCTCTGTGAGCTACAGGAAGCTGGACTAGGTGGGCCTTTGGCCTGATCCAGCATGACTCTTATGTTTTTATATTGATTATACAATTCTATACTGAGAATACAAATATATACTTTTAAGGGTGCCCCAACACTACGGCTATACAAGGTCTAAAGAACATAAAAGGTTCAGCAGAAGTGGGACAAGAGGAAGGAAGGACTGGCAGAAGCGGGACCAGGAAACAGAAGGAAAAAGGGGGCCTGCAAGCTGGAATGCAACTCAGTATGAATGAACTCCTGAATCAAGCCACAGCCCTGGCGTGAGCGCTGACTGTGATGTCAGATGTGATACAGGTTGCGAATCAAACCCAGCGGAGTAGGTTCCTTGGTCTTGCTGCAGCTTTGGTGGTAGGGCCTGCCACTAGCTTGACTCGTGCATGCAAATTTGAGAGACAATTGGCTAAAAGAGCAGAATGAAATAAAAAATAAACAGAGAGAATAAACAAACAAACAAACAAACAAACAAAATACAGGCTTCTACAGGATATTGAGAGCTAGATGCTGAACTCGGCCTCTTTGGCTTATGCGAAGGCAGCGTGGCTAGGACAGAGATTTCACCAGGAAACAGGAGAACTGGTTCAAGTCACAACACGAGAGATACGGCTGACGGCCAACAGCTGCAGCCCACAGACGGTTTAATTAGCTTCTGTCATCGGCAAATGACAAAGCCCTTCTGTATTTCAGTATCCTGGGTTTTATTTGGGGTTGTGAGCTGTGGGTTCCTTTAATGCTCACAGAACGGCAGCAACAAATCTGCATGCAGGGCCGGTCATTTTCCTTAAATTCGGCTTTGGGACAGTTGGAGGCAAGAGATTCCAGCTGTCGTTTGGGGCCAGATCATCCAGTGAGCAAGGACATTAAGTGCCAGCAGACAGTTTTCAACACCAAAGTGGCTGTTCTGATTCTTGGAGGCGCCTGCACAGCCTTATCCCACAAATGCGTCCCTACATTCCCCCTCCCCCTCCCCATTTTTGAATTCGGTACAGTCATTATGTAACCTTCAACGCTACCTTGGCAGTTAAATTTCATTCCCCGAGCAGCCCATTCCAGCAAGGACAGCCTGCCAAAATACAAATGCAAGCCGCCTGGTGCTGTTTTCCCCAGTATCCAAGGTCTCCGAGAAGAACAGAATAACACTTTATTGTCATTGCATCTAGTGCAACGAAATCATTAAAAGTGCCAACCGGTTAGTTCATCCTTCCCACTCTGAGATAAAGCTCCAAAAGAATGCAGTTACACTGAACTGTGTCCTCCCATACATTCACTGTATGGTATTATAGATTAAATTTTAACTGAAATGAGTACAGTTATTGCTGCTAGATAAAAGCTTTTTTAAAACTGGTTTGTCCTTGTCTTAATGGAAATATACTGTTTGTTTGATGGCAACAGTTCAAATAGAGAGTGTCCAGGGTGGGAATATTTATTTTGAGCAGATCCTGGATGGTTGGTTACGTCAGAAGTAATTGTGAGACTATTATGCACACACTCACTCCGGTAATACACACAGCTCCCCACATTTGAGATTAAGCAAGTAGGCAGAAAAGTAGACCGTTTTGTAGACCATGCAAGTAAAAAGACCAAGTTGCCAGGAAATCTGTGCATACTAATCCGTATACAGGCAGCACAAGCATGTGATATTGTATCCTGCCTAGAGAAGATGCATAGTCTCTAAATGATGTCAGGGAGTATGAATTGTGTCAGGTGATGCCTGAAAGAATGAAAGTGACCGTCTCAGTGGTGAATTATGTATCCTGCCAGTTCACGCATAATTTTGTCTCTGGTGACAGAGAACATGCAGTTATAATTGCAGACTGTGCACATTAAAGTGACATGATATATTATTACACATACATGCCATTGGGATAAATGGCTCTCTCTAAACAGCCACAGACGCAAAATGAGTATGAGCATCAGGAGTGTCTGTGGTGGCACAGTTGGTGAGATATCCTCTATTTTGCACTCTGGTTTGACGATAAATCCTAACCCAGGCATGTCCAAACTTCACCCCTCCCACAGTCCTTTGCCATACAGGCTTGGAATTCTGGGAGTTGTGGTCCAAAACATCAGGAGGGCCGAAGTTTGGACATGCCTGCCCTAACTGAACAGTGGTAGGTGAATGGTCTAACTCCCATTGTAATCATTCAGCTCTCTGTAGATAGGAGGCCATTTGTTAAAGGACAATTCAAAGGATTGCACTAGGGCAATGGTGGTGAACCTTTGGCACTCCAGATGTTTTGGACCACAACTTCCACAGTCCTTTGTCATTGGCATTCTAGGCTCAAAGTTCTGGGAGTTGTGGTCCTAAACATCTGGAGTGCCTAAGGTTCACCACCGCTGCACTAGGCAAAGAATCTAGCTCTCCCATCTGATCTTCATTGTACCTTGTAGCACATCCCAAGCACTTAAAGGTAGCCTTAACAAATACTATCATGTGGCATCGCTCCACCTGCATAACAGGTATGATGTCATTGTGAGTGCCAGATTGTTAGTGATTAGAGACCTTCCTTCAAAAATTTCGGGTGCACACAAGTCACATACAATAAAGACGCATAAGAAAACCTGCATCGGGGAAAGACGCGGCTGCTCCCCAAGAATCCTCCAATTGTTTCTCCCAAAAGGGGGGGAAAGACCCCTTATATTCCTGCCCTAATGTTTTCACAACGAGACTATGCATAGACGACAAAAGTAGAAGATGTGTTGCAAGTTACACCATTTAAAAAAATGAATGAAATTGGCCAGAAGAATTATAAACAGAGACACTGGTTCCTAAGTGACAGTATGTGTCTTCCGTAAGGTTCCTCTTAGCCCATGGCTCACCTAACTCGGTGAGGAGGCCACATCTCGACCGCAGCTCACAACTTAAATGCTTCCTTCATGGAAATAGGATTACCATTGGATTTGGAGAAAACCAAGGTGCTGCGAGACCGTACCCCTCAATTTAAAAAGTGACCATTCAATGCAGATCTAATACCTCTGCACCTATCTAATGTGCTCTGTTTCCTATAATTATCATCTGTGCTCTACACAAAATCATGGTAAATTACAGAGAGTAGAGGCTAAGAAGCATCTTATTTTGTATTGGCTAGGGATGAACGGCCAACATCATGGAATGAAATGAAGGTCAAAGTAGATATTACAAGAAATACACACTCCCTGAGATTAATATGTCTTACTTCCAGGGACAAATACCTGTGTTGACAGTCATATCTGCAAAGTTCGCCTGTGTTCACCTTCTAACAACAACCAGAAGCATGGCTAAATGCAAGATACGGAGGTGGGGAAAGGACATGATGAGGGACAAAGAGCTATCTTTCAGCACTTATACGAGTCTTGCTAATAAAAATGTGTTAGCTATATTTCCCAGTTTGACCCACAAGTCAAGGGTAGATAGTTAAGACTTCAGTCAAGTCCCTTCCTTATAGTACCTCAGCTTTCCATTGCTATTTTTCTTGTAAGTTTTGGGTCATGCAACACAGGATGTGCATATTCACATACAACACACATTCAGAGGATTCTGGATGACAAAAACCTATGAGATAACTTTTAAGCAGTAGGCCACCTCATGCTATGAAAATGATCCTTGTGAATGAATGAGTTGCCCTGAACATCACACATTTTACAGATGTGCAAAATTAAATTTCGCAAGCATTGGCCAGCGGGAGCAAACAGTTACAAATTCAAAATACTCACAACCATGGTTCCCTCTAAAGCGCATGTATGGGCTCACAACTCCACACACCCCTCCACACCACACAGGGTTAGAATCTCAAAGAAGGTTTAAAACTAAGAACGGACATGAGAAAATTAACCACCAATGACAAAATTAAAACACAAATGGCATATTAGGATGCAAAAAGGATGGCTAATAATCTAACTGAATTGAAGTTACATCAACTTTAATACAGATCATGTTCCACATATGTAGGTATCTGAGAATCACAGAATTTGAGTAATGGAAGGGATTGGCCTTCAAGGGTCATCATGTTACTAAGTTTGACCTAGGCTGCAGCAGGAAAGAAGCAGGGCAGGTGTTGCAAAAAGTCGTCAGCACAGAATCAAAGACCACCTTTGCACTACATGCGAGTTGACTGGAGAGGCCATTTCTTTGCAAACAAACAAGGGGGAAGTAAACGGAGTGCAATCTCTAGGTTCACTTACCCACAGTATCACATGGCTCATCTTTGTGGACACAAAAGTCTGTCCTGAAAAGCAAAGAAAACAAATTATTGCCATTGTTAGGAAAACCAACACACATGCTCTGAGCATTCCTCTTCAGCATTCTTAAAAACTGTCCTGCACAAATCATAAATTTAGCTTCCCATGGAGCTGAGTGAAATCGCGGGCTTTGACTATCAAGCACCTTTCATCCCTAAAGGAAGTACCTGTTCTAATGACATTTTAACTGTGAGGTGCATTGCCATCTCAAACCTTCCTCGCAGTGTTGTTGTGCAAATATAAGAAAATGGTTCATTCTTTGTTTGACCTTGGAAATGGAAGATAATCATTAAGCATTCTCTTATATCTACATCACTGATTATTAATGGTGACTACAGGCAGTCTATTACACAGAGCCTATTAGCATAGTGTCGCTGGCTATTTCATTTACCCTCTGGTTAAACAGGGCTCCAAGTCACCTTCCTACAAGGATTAACTCAGTGGGGACATGGCAAAGGGAAGAGATGTGTAAGTCCATACATAGAACATGCCAGCTGGCAGGCACTGTTGAGAAGGCAGTCATCACCATGTAAGCACATATCTGAAAGCACACTGAGGTGTCCTTAACTATATGTGGCTACTACTTCCAATTAAGGCAAATACATGTGTTGTCCTTCAACAGAAGCCACCGGAGGTTCTTCAGGCATAAGGCTGGGGCACCCCAGGATCTGTTATCAACCAAGACCATTGTGAGGTTTACTCAACATTGGGTTATCCCCCCCTCCTTTGTAATGCTCTCGGCCAGTGACAGGCTTCCTCCTATCAGTTGTGGGTCAGACATCCCATCCCCTTTCCCACTCTCCTTTATGGAACCCCTCATATGCCTCACACCCTTTTGCACATGCACACCCTTTCTGCCTAGTGCCCAAACTCTTCATATAAGGATGAAGAGTTTTAATGCACCACTTTCTCTCAGCAGCCTGGCACCCAAGTTGCGCTTTTCTGCTATCAGTCAACCAGGTGGAAGGACGTACGCACAATGAGGACTGAATGTCATGATCAAATGTGTCTGCAACTGCTTCCCACCCTTGTCCCTGTTTGGGTTCTCTTCCACCAGCCCATGAAATAACAGTTTGGTACTGTGGGTGGAATACAAGCGTTGCCATGAAAGTGATGCATTGCGCAAGTAACATGCACTTGCTTCCTCCCCTGTCAGAGGGGTAAAGTGCGCGCACAGAGTGGCACCTCATAGTCGGCCATGTGGGAGAGGAAAGGAAGGGTGCAGTGGTGGCAAACCTTTGGCAATCCAGATGTTTTGGACCACAATGCCCAGAATTCCAAGCCTGTATTGCCAATGACAAAGGATTGTGGGAACTGTGGTCCATAACATCTGGAGTGCCGAAGGTTTGCCACCATTTTGTTACGGCAAGAACGGAGGCATAAGGGAAGCAATCTCTATCAGGACCTGCTCATTTCTCGCAACTCTGTTTTCAGCCATCTCCTCAGGGGGCAGCCAACCACTCAGAGTGACCACAGAGGCTGGTGGGATTATGCCCCTGGTTGCTCAGCGAGTGAGTAGAGGATGAAGTTAACCTCCCATTTTTAGCAGGCACTTTCACCACAGCTGGTCCACGACATGGTGGGAAGGACACGGATGTTACACAGCAGGATGATTCAAACCTCAGGTCTTGCTGAAACCCTGAACATTTTTGCCCAAGGATGACATTAAAACATAGTGGGAAACATCTCAGAATCTGCCCCTACTGCTCTAAAAAAAAATGACACTGGCCATCCGTCCATGCCAGCTTCAGATTATTAAATGCACCCCTTCTCCGCTTTCCTTTCCAACCCCCTTGCCCAGAAACTCATCGTTCCTCTTCTCCTCTTGCTCAGGACAGCTATCCAAAAGGATTTCACCAAGAAAAATTCATCACTTCTACCCATGAACTCAAGGAATCCAGGGCTGCTCCCTTGCGTCTGAATATTTGAAATACAAGCCCTTCCCCAAGGCTCGATGACATTCTGCTCTTGACCCAGCTGGCATGAACACCCTCCCAGGAGTTCCCAGAGCCAGCTCGACAGAAGTTTATTTAAGGATTTATTATGTTATATAAACTGGTAAATCAAACAGATGCTTTTATTGTGAACTTGGAGTAAGTGGCGGGAGGCCACAGTTGGAAAGGCCGCTTCCCTTAAGGGGCTCTCACTAGCTTAGCAAATAAAAACAGTGTGTTTCTGCCTCTTGCACTGTGGAGGCACCACCAGGATGACAGGAGGAAGAGGAGGAGGAAGGGGTTGGTTTCGGGCAATTCTCAACATCCTCCTCTCCCCCCTCCCCTTCTTCACAGGGTCCAATTGTGGAGCACCATTCACCCTCTCAGACTGCCTGCCTGCCTGCCTGCCTGCCAGGAGCACAAAAGCATCTTATCCTTCCATGCCAAGGGTCCATCTGGGAACTCTTAAAAGTTGCAATGGAAAGGAAAATGTACGGAGAAAATGCTGGCAGCCCAAAACCATTCTTTACATTACACAGAATGAGGTGGTAGAATTCCGAGCTGCACCCATGCTCATTGTCCGACATGCAGAACACTTGTTCCATACTGGAGAACAGCTCCCCGTTTGTGACCAGGCCAGGCTTAAGACCTTTGGTCTTCAACTAGAGTGCCTGGTGTAATACTGGACTGGGGCAGCTGAGAGAAAGCCTTCTCTTACACAGACCAACTAGGGCCTGGACTTATCATTTGAGGTTCTCTGGATCAGGCTACGTCCTGCAGATAATCTGCCAGTAACAATGAAGGAGGATTTTTCTCTGCTTTTATCTGTCGACATGCATTCAAATTAAAACGAGCCTTGACTTTTCCATTGCAACTCCAGCATGTTATTCCAAGATTTCAACTGCCGTTTTGATTTTGATTCTTTTTTTTTTTTTGCCATGGATAACTCTACACTTGCATTTGACAAAGAGCATAGAAACACTTTAAATAAACATTTCTCTTCAATGCTCTGGTTTTCTACACGCACCATATTTTTTGCAAATGTGCAATGAAAGTGGACTAAATATCAGTGTAATGTCTAGGACATAAAATAAACTACAACTCCTGTAACTCTGGTCTATTTGAGGCTGTTCTGTTGCCATATATCACTGAGTCTGCTTTCAGCAGGAGGCAACAGAGTGGTACCGCCTTTGGCTGCAAAAGGAGAGTGACATTTCCGGCTCTTTCCTGATAGAAAAAGCACACTGCAAGCAAAGACAAACAGATGTTGCACATCCCAGACAGGGGTTACAGTTCAGCCTCTCTTTGTCATGTGGTCTCCTTTACTAAGGGTATTTCTCCCCCCTTTCTTTTTTTTTTAAATACTCGTAGCTAAACAATAAAAGTGTAGACTCCAGCTGCAATAATAAAGGGTCCATTTTTTCCTAGAACTCCATGACTCCATGACAACATCTGATTAGATCAGTGGTTCTCAAACAGATGTGGGTCCCCAGATGTTCCTGAACTGCAACTCCCAGAAATCCCTTCCAGCACAGCGAGTGGTAGAGGCTTCTGGGAGTTGCAGTCCAAGAACATTTGGGGACACACCGGTTGAGAACCACTGGATTAGATCATCAGGGGCATTTCTTTTGGTCCGATCCCAGAGTTTCCCATCATGTCCAAATGGGCATCAGTAGCCATGCCTAGCCTTAAAAATGTCTACTGTCCATTAGTATGGCCACCAACAGCAGCACTGGAAGAGAAATTAAAAAGTCTCAGGCTGGCATCATCTATGACGAGCGAGAAGAAGGAAAGGAAAGCTTGGGGGGGGGGGCAAATTCTGGAGTAACATTATATGATTATGTTTCAGAGAGTTTCCACCAGAAATACTTCAATGTGTGTTTTTAGACTGGATCGCTCCGAGTTCCCCAAGCAGCATTCCACCCCCCTTTCTGGTGGGACCCACAGAAACACTAGTTTGTTCTGTGAGTGCCTCCTTGTAGCCTCTAGCATCCCTCCAGTTGTATGGATCTAGTGCGGAAATGCCATGCAGTGAGTAAAATCCTTCCAGTCAGAACTGCCACCAAATTTCACTGCCATATAAGTTAACTTCTAAAATCTGGAGGTATGTTTGCGCTGCAATGGACCGATGGGTTAAGAATCTTCCTCTTTCAGTCCCAGACTACCTCAAAGCACCTGATTCTGACTCCAGCATTCAGTTGGTTGAGGCTTCACTTCATACTCAGCCTGCCAGGGAGAAAGGGAAGGAACCTCTGTTAGAGGGAGCCCATGTCTAGAAGATGGACATTTTAAACCAAAGAAAGTGTCTGACTGTCACAATGCCTCTTCCTTTCAGTACAAGAGAAATGAAATGTTTGGTGTTTAAGCACTTGGGATACCTTTGAAGTCTGATTGCACCAAGGCGAAAAGACCACCACATTAACGTCCCTGCAACATTAATACACTGTCAGCTCTAATGGCATTGGCCATTATCTGTTCACAGCTGCTTCTGGCTCAAAGACTGGCAGCCTGCTTAAGAATTTGGTTGTGGTTACAGCAAAATACAAGTCTAGGCTCCTCCATTTTCTTGGGGTTGACCATCCCAATCTGGATCCTTTGCTCTTCCCGCATCCTCTTACCATCTGTACAATTTTGGAGAGAACCCAGGGCTGCACGCACATACCCACATATGAACACACTCACCTATTTCAAAGCTTGCATTTAAGGGGCAAAACACACATACACACCACCTGTGTCCAAAAAACCCTGTTCTTTCTAGCCAGCGGAACTGAAAGAGCAGAGCCAGAATATACTCCAACCCATGGGCTGCCTTTTGCAACACAGACACGAGTTCAGATGGGTCAAAGGGGGGGAGGGCAAAGAAAGGATACACAGGAAGCAAAAGGCTGGGGCAAACCAGTGCCTGCTTATTTTGCAGGGTGGATGTGGTTTTGCCAAAGCCTAATATTGGTACAATGCCCAATCTGCTCACAAAACCAGCTAATCTTCAAGCCCATTATCCAAATTGGTGGCAGCCGCAGGTCCTCGTCTATTATTACTACGGCAAACCTCTCCAAAGCCATCTCGTTCGGAGGGCATCCTGAGTTTTCTCTGAATGATTGGCTCGGACACCTTTGAGTGTCACATGGGGCATTTCATCTGATAAATCAACGCAAAGGAAGGCAAGGTGGCGATCAAAAATGCTTCCAGCTCCTTTTTGTTAACAAAGAAAGAGAAAAAGAGCCTGGCTTGAACGCTAAAACTGGGGAGGGTGGGAAAGGACTGGCCTGCTAGGAAACTCCAGTGAGGGAAGAAGACTACTGATGACGCAATTTGATGTGCATAAAAGTATTTATTAAAGATACAGTACAGGTAAATCTGACTCTCTATAGCTATCACCTGCTCCCACTTCAGTTTATTCAGATATACATTATGATCCTCCAGCAAGGCTTCTAAAAGCACTTTGTGTGCTGCATGCACTCTCTGAAATACTTTTTTGGTATGTTGATATTCGGTCTGTATCTAATAGGGGTACGGTCTTTTCAGCAGCAGCCCCATCTGCTTAAAAATGTTCTGCTACAGAAGATGCAACAGACGAGCTCCTCTTTTTAATTTTTTTTTAAAAATCCTTGAGAAGCCTGTTGGTTTTTTTTTTCCATCTGGCAAAGAATTTGCACACCGCTGCTGCTCATCTTAACTATTTTTTAGTTAACAATTTTCTTATGATCAACAGTACTTTCATCTGTTCTCACTTGCAGTTCAACTTGGGGATTCTTCCAGAGACAAACATACCCTGTATATTTCAAAAATAAAAAACCATCTAAACCGTTGTTGGGGGAGGAAAGAGGAAAATGCAGGAGCGACAATAAGATAATAAGACTCTCCTTCCAAACCAGCCATCCTACACTCACTTCCCACATGGTTTTGGAAGCATTGAGAACCCTATGTTTAAAGAAAGAAAGAAGCCTGCTACCAGCACATATAACAAATTTTCTCATACATGGTACTTTCTTAAAAGCAGTTAAGCGAACTCAAGTGCAGGTTAAATGAGATGAGTTGCCCGAGAAGTTTGACAGCCCTTGTTTAAAATGAAAATCAAAGAGAGACAATCCACAATTATACTCTGCGACAGAGGCGGTTGCTTCACGTCCATTTTGTCTCTTTTAGTGCTGCACTCAGGAGCGGTACAAAAAAAGTTACTTCACATCCGTCGCACAACTAATGAAATTTGACTCAGCCTCGCCCCCGGAACGGGTGCTAAGTGAGACAATACTGTACCTGGTGCTGGGGTAGGGTTTTCCCTTGTCACATTTTGTTCCCGCTTTCTCTTCCGAGACAAAACACCATGTAGTAATGACTGTCGCACAACAAAACATTCATTTCTCTCAGAAAACTGTGTCCGTTTTTTTAATTTTGACTTTTCAGAAGCGAAATATGAAAAAAGAATTTTAAGCCCCCAAAACAGGAAAAAGAGAGCTAGACAAATTCAGTGTTTGTCACAGTACCAGACCGTGAGATAACACTTTTCATGAGACAAGTTATCACAACCATGGGGACACTGAAACAGGGACAAAACCACGTGATCGCGACCTACGCTGTCATGGCACAAAACTAGTCGTGGGACAAAGAAGGAGGTGAAATAACTGCTAGAGACAGACATTGAAATAGCTCCTTCTTAAGGCTGTGAAGAAAATAAGTTAGAACGCAGCAACAGCAGCACTGCTAAGGACCACTTGAAGTGAGACAGGCCTTTGATTGCCACAGTGTCCAAAGTGGTGATGCCATTTTGAGGCAACAGCATGCTGGGTCAAAAGCATCAAGAGAGAGACTGGCCCTTCCTTCCCTTCTCCAAACCAAATCCCAGACAAAAGTTATTGCTTGAGCCCTTAGCAATGAGTGATGTGGAAGAGGATGTCTCTTGCGTTGTAAATACTGTATAATGCAACGCCTCTTGCAGTTGGCACCCTGGGAGTGGAGAGATGCAGCCTGACATGAGGCCTTTAGGAATCTTGCCCACCTTCCACTTTAGGAGAGGGGAAACTGATGAAAGTTCATCTGAGACTCTCCCCACTCCAATCTTCCACCTGCAACTCTAGAGCCACTCTGCAAGTAGGAGAAAGTAACCGGGCAAAACCACCAGCAGACAACCGGCAGCACCACTAACCTGGTGACAAAGACAGCAGCATCCACTGGAGGGGCGTCATCTCGCGCTCCAGGAACATGATTGTTTCCAAGGTACTTTGCACCACCAAACTCTTCATTTTGCCAGTGGCAAAAGCTTTCCAGAGACCTCTCCCCGTGGTGACCAATGGACAGCTTGGCCTTCAGGAAACAAACAGGAATTGAAGAGAGACAAAGGTGGGATCAACCCAGTTGGCAAATCTGCAGGGAATGGAGCACACCTTGGGCCATCAATAGAATAAAACAGAACCAAGGACCTTTCACATCCAAGCAGCACCTTTCCCACCATCTTGCTGAACGGAAGAACTGCTTCACCGGGGCAGCCCTTAGGGTTCTCTTTTTTCCCATCAATCACAGTTCGTTCTGCTTAGCTTGCAGAACGAGACAAGACTTCAGGGCGAAATAGTGCCCAAAAGGACTGGGTTCCTAACCATTCTGTATTTCTCCAGATCAATCCACAAAGCCATATGCTGTAAGGTAACCAATACAGAATTAGGAGAGGGCACTGAAATGGCAATATATCCATGGCTCATTAGATCCACCAAGGTTTCACCCGGACTACACCCGGTTACACTCTTGCTCTGTCCAAAGCTGCCAGATCCCTACCAGGGGTGTAGCTTGGGGAGGGCAAAGGGGCGGGATGCCCCGGGTGCAGCAATTAGGGGGTGCCAAATTGCCTACCAACCCCCCTGCTGCTTCCCCCCACCCGCCATCCAGATTATATTTTGCAATTGCGGGGGGGGCACAAAAACTGACTGTTGCCCCGGACACTGGAAGCCCTAACTATGGTTCTGATCCCTACAGTCAGATTTATCCAAGCTCCTGATAGGTTTAACTCAATTTGTGACCCCCAACACAGCTTCCTGAAACAGTTCAGTGTCCTTCTATTCAGAATTGGGTCAACAGAGCTGGGAACACAACATTATCAGACGGCTGACACCAGGTGGGAGGGTCCTGTAGGAGAACATAAGACGTCTGAAGCTAGGATGTGGCAACAACCACTGCTCATCACTGGATGAAGGTCACTGTAAGTGGACCGCCACTACCTTTCCTGCTTATGCGCCCAACCACCCTCTCAAGAAAGATGTTGGTCACACACGGGTTGTTCCACCCCTACTTCATCTCTAGGCCTTCTGTTATCTGTTCATTGTCAATGCATCTTCTACAAATGGTTGTTCAGAACAAAATGAAAAGACCACCGTAACAGTTGAATCAACACTCGTCAGCAACTTACAGGACGTCTTCGAAGCAGGACAAGCTTAGTCACTCGAATATTGACTTTTACTCCAAGGCTCTGGTGTTGAAACATGTTGTACACCTAAACAAAAGCAGTAATGGACATATAAGTTCAGAATAGCAGGCCACTGAGAGACATTAGCAGAAAGGAAAGCTCATTATTTTTAAAACAATAAGACAGCTTCTGCTTTTCCTGCCTGACTGCTTTTCAACAAACAAGACAGCCTCCACAGCTGTAAGTCTAAGTAAGCATTGTTTCTTGCATGCCTCATTGGGCGATCCAGCACACAACAGGCCATGCAGACAATGTCTATAAGGACTGCTTAAGTTACGGCAATTCACTACCTAAAGTTATGTCTTTTGTGTAACTACTCAACAGGTTTTGGCCACTGACTCACAAGGTTCTGGCATAAACCATAAATGGAAGGACTAGAACAATATTATAACATTTAGTAATTTATCTAGAAATTTTCAGGCCTTCTAAGAGTTCTATGCATATTTTCTCAGCAGCTCTTACAAAACTTGTATAAAACAAAGCCATTGCATTGCAATAAATGAAGGTGTGACTTATCTTAAGCCACCTAGTGAGTTTACAGGAAGGGTGAGATTTGGATCAGAAACTTTCCAGTGTTCTTCCGTTTTGCCCTTGGGTGCCTCTAGGCCCAACCTGTTCCAGGAATCCAGTATTTGTTCACTTTTCTCTCTTTGTATACTGAACTGGAAACAAATGCAAAAAATTCCCCCCAATGAACAAGATACTGGTGAAGACAGCTTCCCAAGGGCTTAAAACAAAAATAAGAACAAGAATCAGACATTTATAAAGGCTAATAAATGAAAAAGTCCATCATCTGGGTACATTAGAAGTTGCGAATGGCCAATAAGAAAATGCAGAGATCCAAGTTAAGTTTTGAACTCCCTGAGATCATCTGAAAGACAGTCAGGAATCACTGAAAACACCACAACTGTAAGAAAGCAATACAAAACAAAAGTGTGTGTGTTTGCGGTGGGTGGGTGGCTGGGTGGGAGGTTGTTTTTTTTTTTTTGGACTTCAGGAAATAGAATGGAAAAGCAATTTCCTTGTGTTATTTCTGTGCTACATGACAAAACAAAATGAATGAATGTAAAGTGGCCCAAATCTTACTTTTCAAAGGTGGGTAGGGGGGAATTTCCACCAAAGGAAACTAGTTTATATCATTATCTCAGATTGAACATTCCGGCCTAGACAGTTCACCTCTCTTACAGATATTTTAATTCAGCCCAGAATTACATTTCTCATTCCTTGGTTGCACAGCTGAGCTGACCCACAATAAACCACCACAATCAGTCAGAAGAAAGGACGGGGTGTGGGTGGGAGATCGGAATGCTTTTAAAAACTTAAATAACTTATGTGTACTTAGGATTACCATCTTCTCTTGTAACAAAGGGGGATGCAAGACTGGACTCTTTGCAAACCGCATGAGAGCCACACACTGCCAAATGGCCAGAATAGGCTGTCAGGTGAGGAGATGCTCCCAGTGGTTCTGTAACTTCGTGGCTGGGCTAGTAGACCATGTTGATGTTTGCCCAGCTATTTAAGGATGTTTGTTCAATCGTTTCTGATGACAGCTCCACCCCTCCCCCAGTAAGCATAAATGTTTGGTTTTTTTAACTTGGGCAGCAAAATAAATTTCTGGCTCCTGAACAGTGGTAAGAATGACTGAGATCACTAATAGCTCAAGGTATTTCTTTCATAGTTAATCCAGAGTAGAAGACTGAATGAAAGGCATTAATGAGCAGTGATGGGTCCTCACATGCAGTGACTATCAGCTAATGGATATACAGAGGTTAGAATGCAACAGTACAGCATTAGAATGCAGCCATGGTACAGCAGAGGGCAAAAGTCTGAAGACACAAACAACTGAGATGGTCCCTTTGTAATCAGACCATTATCATTCCAGCAGACAACATTCTTTAGTGCTGTCATGTGAAACAGTCAACATGTGAATGAAATCTGCTATTTCAGTTCCAATGACTAATCAAAACAAAACCTGGCTAATTTGCAACATGTCAAGTTGTGATAATCAAAGGGCTTTTACTTCTTTAGCCAGCTCCACTTCTTTTTATGAAGCTACTCTCTTGTCTGTTTCTGCTCTAAAGGTGAAACCAGGTGTTAAAGGGATTGCATATCCCCTGCAATTAATGTGCCCTTGCTTCTCATAACGAGAGTTCCTCAAAATACATGCCTCAGCAATCGGACCTGGAAACTGGTTTGTTTACCTTCAAATGGCCAAGTACAAGACAAAGCACACTGGAGTACATAAGACACTGTACATAAATGAGGACACATTCTATGATAGAGACATCTTTGACCACATGGGTATTTCTAATATCTAGCTAGCTAGCTAGCTGTATGCTAAACATATCACTGTGGTTGACCTTGAATTTTGTGGGTGGATAGGAAGCAGGAAGAATTTCAAATGCTTTTCAAATTATTTTTAGGAGGCTGAGGCTCCATTGAAGACCACTGTCTCACTAACATGTTCACAGAGTATATGACAAATATACAGCATATAATTTAAGACATCCTCCTCCTCCTCCTCAAAAAGAGAGCGAGGGGAATTGCTCCTGGAATGTCCTACTACCCTAAGGAGAAGAAAAGCAATATATAACATAGCACTGAGACTAGCTAAAACACACACACACAGACACACACACAGGTTTTTTTCATTCATTTCATTAGCTAATTGTGAGATGGATGAGAACATTTGAAACGTATTCACAAATGCAATCAGGGCTATTTATGCATACACCAGCCTGGACTTGAGACAGGCACGCTCGTTAGAATGTGGAGAACAATCCGACAGATGTGAAGATATTTGCATGCACCAATTGTTTGAGCCTTTGGTCCGTGTCTGCCTTTGGAACAGCAGTGTCAACACTGGGCATGGGGGGGAGGAGTGAAAAATTGCTTCTACAATTGCAGCAGTAAAGCCTCACATCCTGTTTTGCTGTCAACGGATCGAGGTAACCATCTATCTTTTAAACCATTCTGAACTATATTGCCCTGGTTAACATGGGGAAAGGTTTGCACAGATTTAACAATTTCAGAAGCAGGGAGGTTTTTCTTTCTTTATGCTGCTGTACCAGGTCAGGCTCCTTGCCTAAGTAGACCATGCAGAAATTGATTATGTTTTTACTGGTATGGCCAATAAAACCTGTTCTGTCAAGCAGTATAAAAAACACAATCAACCTAAGAGACTCCCAAGCACCACTCAAAGTATCACTAATTCCTCCATTTGAGTGGGGGAGAAAAAATGTTTATTTTATTATTTATTCATTTAAAATGTTTCTATTCCACCCATGGCAGCTTACAAGAAAACACAAGAAAATGTTAACAAAAAACATGTATTTCCCACTGGCACGCAGTTCCTTGTGGATGAAATCAAACAACTTATGTGTTTAGTTTCAAAACAATACACAAAAACAAAAGTTAATTTGCAAAATCCCGAGTAAGACCAGCTTGTGCAAAGACAACCAGGCATCTTTCAACATTTTGCAGAGCTGGGTTTCTACCAACAAGCCAACAGTATCATTAGTATCATCTAGTGTCAGCCCAGTTTGCCAGATTCTTCCAGGCTCTGCACCCTTTCATATCCAGACTCCATTAATCTTGGCCCTTCCTTGAAAGCCAGCATTTTCAGAAGACAAAGAACTATTTAGGACTTTTAGTTCCTGCTCTGTGGCTTACTACTGTTGAGCATATAAAAAAACCTTCCAAAAATACTAAACCATACCCTCTCGTCTGTGAAACAACCCAACTAGTAATTAGCATACTATATAATATCAAATGTCTGTCATCTTCTAACTGTTCAAATGTGTTTCATAAAATAACTGGCCTACAGTTTAACCCCTCTGCCTTTATGGAAGGAGGAGTCTCAACTTTCCAAGACTACCATGAAGCAGGGATATTAGAAAGAATGTTTCCACCATAATTTGCTCTTAGGTCAAACTAAACAATCCCTTTTCCTCTGGGTTTTGACTTGAACTTGCTTCTATTTCAGGAAAGACCACAGACCACGTAATTCTTACTGTATATTCTTAGTTTTTCTGCAGCTGTTGCTAAACCAAGTCATTAATCTATGAGCCTCCCAAAGCAGCATACAATACCATGAAATTAGCGATCCCTTGAATGTTATTAAAAAGGAATGCTTATATGTTATATATTTAAAGTTGGGTTTCCTTTTGTAGCTTCCTTTTTGGATTCTAAGTTACCTTGCTAAGCCTCATCAGTTCACTTGCAGATGTCTTCACAGAGACAAAACATTGCCTTGTTACAATGTTGTGTTTTTATTCTTTTAGGGCAACAACTGGAGATCAAGCAATATCCAGCTTCTTTGCTGATGTATCAGGCATACACATGGGCTAGCATTTTTAAATAAATCAACTGCCATTGCCCACTTCTTTTGTTTCCCTCCTGGATGGATAAAAATAATGGAGTGGGATTCGTATTTTTATGTATTAAAAGCAAAGCGTGGAAGGAAAAAAGTCTGTCTCTTTAAACAGACACTATTTTCAAGAGATCCATGGTCATCCCGGAGGGCTTGACATTCCGAATCCCTCCTGGCAAGGCATTCTCTGCATGGATGTTGATGTTCCCAAGTATTAAAAGCTCAAGAAACCTGACCACCTTCACTGAGATGAGCTCAGCTAAATCAGGAAGGGAGACTGTTAAATGGCAGTACATCAACAGAATCCTTATTCTGTCCAAGATATCCACCTCCAGATCCATTCACTCAAATTCAGCAAACTGAAGGGTGGGACGTTTGGGAGGGAATGAAGTCACGACAACCCACCAGACTCATGGCTCCCAAGTCCCAGGACAACCCCAGAAGCTGCATAGAGGATCTAGATGTGCAGAGTCATGAGAAAGTTAACTTGCCAGACCTTATACAAGACTCTGTAGTACAAGTCAGCTCAATCTGCTCATCTAGAGTCAAGTGCTAGACATTGCTTTCCCCTTCACAACCCTCTTTTTTTCTTGTTAGGATTCTTATCTTTGGCTCATGTATTTGAGAGGGCAAGAACCTGAGGTTTCAAAACCATGTGAATGCAGGAAAAATCAAAACAGATCACTTCTCCTTTCCACATGCTATATTCTTATGTTCATTTACCCTTGATAGCTTAGACTGGCTGCTGAGACAGTCCCTCTGGCACAGGAAATCTTCCTCTAACATTTTGGTCTATAATCCTAGACCACAACCACAGAGACCTGAAATTCTGGACAGAGCTCTAGTCCATGAAAGCTCGCTTCTTGGTAAATCTGTCGGTCAGCAAATGGGATAACAAAAATATGTGAACTGGAAATGGTTTGTAATTAGAACATGACTATCATGTTGGAGAGGTAGAGACATCTGATGCCTTGGTGCCTTCTTCCTTTTGATAAAGTGGCCCTTCTTCCTTTCATTGCCCTGGCAAAGAGAGCTTTCACACGACCCCTAAAATCCATTGCAAAGTGCTTGCAGATGAGGAGCATAAAATTGTTTTCCCACCAGCAGCGGACTTTAAAAAAAATAAAGTACAACCACGATCACTTAAGCGTGACCCAGCACATTTTAGAAGCACCTGCTCTTGAGGAGGTAAAATCCTTGTTGCTGTTCCTATGCAGATTTTAAAGCATTGCATGCCTGGCCCTCCTCTGCCTTATGTTTGTTTTTGTTGTTTTCTTTCCCCCCTTTTAACAGACAGGAATCCCTGATGGGCTTCCTGTCCTGCTACAATTAGCTGCTGCCTATGGCAGGTGGAGGTGAGCCTGCATTTTTTCTCTCTCCCCTCACAGCAGACAGAAGCAATAGAATCAGAGTGAGGGAGGGTGGGAACACTGCAACCAGGACAAAAACCACATGATCTCTGGTTGGGGGGATCTGCATTTAAGTTGCCAGCGGATTTTAGGGGTCATGTGAAAGCAGCCAAAGTCACTAATAGTCCCACAGTCTCACTCACTCTATACCCCAGAGTAAAGAGAAAAACTCCTCGTTCCCTGAGCTTCTTGCCCTCTGAAGATGCCGGCCACAGAGTCTGGTGAAACGTCAGGAAGGAAAACTTCCAGAGCACGGCCAAACAGCCCAAAAACTCACAACAGCTATCAGATCCTTGCCATGAAAGCCTTCGAGAATACACTCACTAATAGTTGTCCCAGGCCTTCTAGACTAGCCTTGTACACATACATTTTCATGGAAAACCTGTTTAGACTATAACTTCCAGAATTCCCCAGCCTACATGGTAATTCAAGGAGCTCTAACAAGAAAAGACACCATTTCCAATCTCATGTCTGTTGTCTATTTCACATTTTGCAGGCTAAACAAGCTAAAAATAATATCTATTAAGTAATGCAAACATCACTAGTAACCATGTGCATCTCTATGCAAAAATAAGTTCTGTTAGTTTCATTGACTCTTCCTCTGAGATACATAGGATTTTAGCTTGAATGCTCTAGCTTCAAAAAGCAAAACAAGATGCTCCCTGTCTACAGAAAACTGGCAAGGCAGGGGTAAAGGTAGATTAAAACTCTCTACAAACTAAATTTCTACAAGCAAGATGTTTTTGCTCTTATGAAATTCACCATCTTCTCTCTCAAATTGTTCAGTTTTCAGAGATGCACTATATAAATCTCTAATAAAATATATGTCATGTTTCTTTGAACTCTTGGGGTTTTCATTACCACCACCACCCGGCCCCCAAGTCTTGCACAAACACCCCTAGTTTTTCATGAAAGGTTTTCTGAAGCCTAGCTTAAGGATTTTAATAATATATTCATAATTTAATACTAGTTTAGGGCACAAGATCAAAGCTTTTAAACATACATTAAAAGCAGAGATTTGGCTTTGGACATCCACCATCCAATCTGTGTCTTTTGAAAATGATTTGTTTTATTTTGGGTAGCATCTTTTGCTGCCGCCCCCAGACCCTTAATTCAGCAGCTGGAAAAATAGAACCACACTTTGTAATGCTGGATTTGTCTTGAAACAAACAGATATTAAATTGCTTTAAGCAGATCCCAAGATTAAAACAACTATAAATATAATGTGTGCACTAATAAGCCATTTTAAGTCCCAACTCTGCGGTTTGACAGTAAATGTAATGCCTTACAGCAAAGAGCCAAATTAATAACCCCCCTCCTCCCTAACAGCAATGGTCTATTTGCTTAAATCCTGGCCCACGTGCCAAAATTAACATTCTGGTTTCTTTTACAGGCAGCTGTTCCTCTTGCAGTGCTAGCTGAAAATGAAGCAACTGAGGACCCAGATCTGTGTAGGTTATCACCACTCTTTGGAAGGGGTGGAAAACATGCCTGCCTTGTTAAGGCCGGGCATCTAATTGCTCCCCTAACTGCCCTGTTTCTCATCCAAAGCTCCTCTTGCAGCTTTTGTAATGCAACATCATCAAGACAGCTAACATCGGGGATGGCAGTGCCAGCAAAAGAGTCCCTGTGTGGCTGAGACCCCTACAGGAGGAGCCGTCTGATCGAGCGCCCCCCCATCCCCACCCCTTGGCACCTGAGGTCTGTATAGGAGCTGAACAATCAGCTGTCAAGGGTGTTAAAAGAGATCCTGGCTCCCCTACAATGCTTTCTTTCTTTCACCGGAGTGAATGATTGCAATTCAGTTCTATATCTGGCACTTAAATGGAAAAAGCAAAGCGGCATAAATGGGGATGCCAAAGGAGCTAAACGTCGGATCCCCTGCAGTTGGATCCCAGAATGCCGCCGACTGTGATTGCCTCTGATGAACTCAGTGGTAGCCCAGCAGTACCCACACCAGTTCCTCCTTGACAGGACCCTGCCCTGCTCTGCTCTGGTGAGGGAAGGACAGGATCCATGGGGCCACCCTTAACTATTCGCATCTCTATAAGCAGGCATGTCAAAACTTTGGCCCTCCAGATGTTTTGGACCACAACTCCCACAGTCCTTGGTCACTGCCATTCTAAGCTTAGAATTCTGGGAGTTGTGGTCCAAAACATCAGGAGGGCCAAAGTTTGAACATGCCTGCTATAGAGGGTACGTGCTAGATGGGTAAACTGCCATATTGGTGGTATTGTCATGTAGAGTCATGTGAATCTCTGATTTTTTAAATTTGTAGACAGCCCAGAACAGTGCTTCCACTAAAGGAACGGTACATAAATCAAGTAAAAAAAATACACCAAATATATAAACTCTATTCCACCCTACAGGATTGAACTCAGACAGAATTATCATAACACTAAGATAGTGCCATATAAAGATGATCAGGAGCCCAGCTGACGTTCGGAACAGGAGAAACGTAATCAACCAATCCCTTACCTTGTGCGGGGCTCATGCGGGGTTAAACTCCAATGAGGAAGAAGCCTCCAACATAATCTTTCCTTCTCTCTGGCGCTGGCCAATCAGACAGGGAGGTGGGATTATGTATTTCCCTGTACAGCTCCTGACTGGCCAGAGCCAGGCAGAAGGAACGATGATGTCGTTGGACGTTGGAGCCCAGCGCAAGGTAAGGGATTGGTTGATTGCGTTCCTCTGGTTCTGATCATCAGCTGGGCTCCCACAGTTCATTTCGGAAGCTGACCGCTTCCAAAACAAAAAGCCCATCTCTAGTTCCACAACATTTGTTGAGCCAAGATGCAATCAATCGTAGAACGCAAACAGATCTTTATAAGGCTCTTTGGCAATTGCACTGATGATAAACATCAGCATCAAACCCAAAACCAAAACATCAAGAGCAGGACAGGTTTTGGATTGAGAAAAACCAAGGACAAAGTGAGCACTTGCCATGTTCATCACAGTGAGAATGAATCGTTGGGCAGCATCAGCCCCGTGGTACTGGACCATATCAGAATCTGCCACCACCAGTGTCTCCACAGTATACTCGTTGGTGAGTCGAATGGCGTTCCTCCGCTCTCTCCAGTCATTGGCAAGCTTTGTCTTTTTCAGCCTCTTCTTTTCTAGAAAGCAAAGAGCAGGTTGAGAAGCTCCCTCTAGAACCACTTCACTTCCTCCACGGTTGGTCAGTTTCCCCAGGGGTGAGCCAGAGGAGTTTTGCCACAAGACAGTCACAGGGACAGCAATAATACAGGTAATAAGAATAAGCATGTCGGCAAGTAAAATCTGGCTTACAGTAATCCTTCGCATAGTTTTCTAGGTATAATGACCCCTGGTTCCACAGCCAGATGCACACTGCCACTATTTTTTGTAATCACATAGGCTGAGCCTCTATCGATTTTTTAAACTGGATATTTGGTGATCTCTTTCCCCTAGCCTCCATATCTATCTATCTATCTATCTATCTATCTATCTATCTATCTATCTATCTATCTATCTATCCTGTATGTTGTTTGTTTGTTTATCTTCCTAGAGGAGCTATTATGTTGAGTGACTCTTCAATGGAAAAACAACTCTTTTTAACCGTCCCCTTCCAGATTGAGGACTGAAACTTCTAAGATGTTGGAGAAAGAGCAACACAACTTGTGACTTGGTTGCTTCAGGTGATGGCGGAGATGCCTCATCCTCCTTCAGTTTATTCTCACTCGGTTTTGCTGAAAAGCTCTGTTGCAATTTTCCGAGCTTGGCACAGGGTGAGCTGTCCGTCACGTGGTTGTACCTGGGCCTGGGTTGCACCACATCACATTGAAGGTTGGGTGCTGATGACTTCATGTTCCTCTATCCTAAATGGTTGCCATCATTCCCAATGGGAAAATGGTATGGCCAGGAGAAGAAAGAAACAGAACCTTTCATCTACCAAGCCTGTATTCAAGATGTATGTAGGATGTCATTTTTGTGTGTGATGGAGCATTCATTCAGGTAAGCCTTCATCTACCATCTTGTGTGGCACAGTCCAAAAAGAAGTGTAGGACTGCAAAAGTAATAACATGCAGGCATATAGTATAACACGAGCAAACAAATTTAAAGATTGTCCACATTCACAGATGGGGCAAGCCATCTTTGAATCTTGGGGATCTTAAGGTACTGAATCCTCTAATTGAAATCAAGTTCAAGGTTCAATCTGGATTTGCATCAACACTGCAAATAAAAAAAACTTTTCAGTCAATTGCATTACTCCATGAGTTTTAATTTTCACAGATCAAGAGACCAAACAACATCACAGTGTCTCACATCCAAAAGCCATACAAATTATAAGTTCCTGGAATATAACTTTGGGGATGAAGCTTCTAAAGTTTGCACAGCATGGCTTCTGCTGTTTCAATACCTATGAAAGAAAAGTTTCTAATACAGATGGGCATGGAACGAAAAATGAAACACTGTTTTGTCATTTCGTTAGGTAATGAATCACAGCACATTGTTACCTATCAAAATGGTAAGATGTGTTTTGTTTTGTTTTGTCATGAAATGACATCCCCCCCGAAATGAAACAATTCATCCTAGAGGAATCAATGGCAGGGGAGCTCAAGCTCTTCCCAGAACGCTCCTGAAATTTGGAAAGGTTTGAGGTTCAGGGAGCCAAGTTATGAAGCTCCAAAGGGGTGCCCCTAGGAAAAAAATTCCAAATGGAATGGAACTTCGGAAGCCAAGCTACAGGTGAACCATGCAGCTTGGCTTCTGATTCAAATAGAAAGGTTTTTTCCTAGGGATAACCCCTTTGGAGCATCATAACTTGGCTCCCTAAACCCGAAACCTTTCCAAATTTCAGGGGGTTACCTAGAATCGCTTAAGGAAGTTCCCCTGCCATTTTGGTCCTTTTGGACCCAGGGCAGCATAGCATTTCATTTCATTTCATTTCATAATGAAACTAATTTAAAAAATTGTTACAAATGAAATGAAACGAAACTACTACAGAAACGAAACAAAATGAAACAAAATGCTATTTTTCCATTTCGTGCCCATGTCTAGTTTCTAATTTTCTACATTTCTAGAATGTCAATCTATCTATCTATCTATCTATCTATCTATCTATCTATGTCTGTCTGTCTGTCTGTCTGTCATAAGCTGCCTCCCATCACCACCACCCTGTAAAAGGAGTCAAGGCAGCTCACAGTATTAAGAAGGATTGAATTGAAAACCACAGTAAGATATACATAAACAAATTAAACTATAAAACTGATTGAAATACAATTGTATCATTAAAGACAAGTGAAACATTAAAAACTAATTTTTACTGACAAAATAACATTCAGGGACTTGGTCATGGTTATTAAAAGCCTGCATGAAAAGGTGGTTCTTGAGCATACAGTGGAAAGGTAAAAGGGATGGGGGGGGCAACCTGAGCTCTCAAGGGAGAACATATAAGCCAAGAGAAGCCACTGAGAAGCCCCTCCGTTAAATGCAACCAATAGGTTCACCAATCAAGGGAAACCAAAGTTGATATTTTCAACCTTGAAGGAAGCCTCTGTTTTTACCTTTTTAAACTGCCTTGTAAATGTAACCATTTCCTGCCTCATGCCTGGACCTTGCCTACTATCATTCTCCGGATCCTGACATATACCTGAGATTGACACTAGCCCTTCTGCTCGCTCATCCATTCCACCTTGTCAAAGCATGCATCGGTACTCATCCAGCCCACCCTTTGTCAAGCTGTCTGGCAGTGGTTCTGCTATATTGCTTTCTTGCCTCCGGCACCAACTTTCATCACTCAGTAAAATTTTCTTCCCCTCATCCACCCACTTTCTAAACCAAAACAGACGAGAAATAGAAGTGCCCCTTCATCCGGGAAAAAGCAAACTTAAAAGATAGATGGAAAGAAACAAAGGAACGCCCCTCATCCACCCACCTACCCACCCACGTAAATGTTGGAAATACCCTGCAAAGATAAAGATCAGTCACTTAAATATAGAGGGGGGGGAAACAGATAGACTTAATTTTAAGATAGTAATGAATAATAGCAATTTACACATTGGAAACTAAAACATCACTAGGCCTGCCTGGGCAAAGTCCCATCATCTACGTGGTCTCTGTGTGTTCAGAAACAGGATATAGATTATTAATAAGTCAGGAATATAGCTCACACCACTTTCAGAGATGTAAACTGGGAATAAGCAATTTCCATGAAGTTAAACCCATCAATATTGGCTGGAACCAAAGTAGCAACCACATTGCACATATTTCCAGAGAGTATACGGGGTTTGCTTATTTCAGCAAAGACAAGAACATCTAACTTTTCTGGCCAGCAGCCCTCTTTATCAAATGTGGTGTAGGCTTTACACAAAAGGAGGGATGGTGTATCTTCTACCCACAAAAGGGTATTTGCTAGCTTCTTGCAGCTACATTGCACCTCTGCAGGACAGCTCTTTGAAAGCAAGAGCCCGTTTTGTGTCAAGAAGGAGAAATGGGTCCAAATGCATCAAATACTTGCATGCATGTGTTGGTGAAGATTCTCAGTCATCCAGGTGAGGTTGTCCAGGAGTTGAGTCATGGCAACTGGCCTTTTTTTCTTGTGAGATCGAAACATTTTGTTACTCATCCAAGTAGCTTTGTCAATCTGAGGAAGGTTGGGAGGAGACCTCCAATATATACTCCATGTTAGTTGCAGAGATCTGACTTCCACACACCCCAGGCCACTGTCCATCTAAGGAGCCTATTCAGACCAGGGTGAAATAAAACCAACATGGAATATAAATTGGAAGTCTCCTTCCAACCTTCCTTGCACTGACAAAGCTACTTAGATGGAGCACAGCGAAATATTTCAATCTAACATTTTTTGATTTTTAGTTTTTCTTATTATATTATGGTATTTATTAATTTGTAAATGTTTTAAACTGCCCTAAGTGGCCATTGTTGCTAGATGGTGTGATATAAAAATCTAATAAATAAATAAAATAAATAAACATGAAAAGAAGTTCAGTTGCCATGACTAAAGTTCTGGATTGCTCAAATTCAAGTTTAAGTTTATTGCAGTCATGTGACCCATATAAACAAAACATACAGTAAATCATAAAAACAATGAAAAAGAATAAAGCTACGAATGGGTAAAAACATCAAGAAGATGGATGAATGGTCGAGGTAATCTCTGCTCTCTTGCTTATGGCAGCCAGAAAAAACTTTGCTACCTGAGCTGTGACATAAGAATTCTTTTTTATTAAACAGTATTGGACTAACCATCTAGAAGGGTGGCCCTGGAACTTCTTCAGCAATGGAGCAATTAAGTTATTTCTAATATGATCATAAAAAGGGCAAAATAAAAGCACATGTTGGATAGATTCCGGGGACTGGTTTCAACATGGGCAGAATCTTTCTTGGCGCGAAATCCCCATAAACCTATCCTGAAGGAGTGCTGATGGCAATACATTCATCCTGGCCAACATGAAAGCTCTACAAGCCTGTGGTGAGGTTAGATATGCTGCGGGGGTCCTATATGTTGGAAACACACCTTGTGACAAAGGGGAACAGGTTCTATGTGCCAGGGAGAAAAGTTCCAGGCATGATACCATAGTCTTTCGAGACTGAAGGATGCCAATGATGAATGAATGATGTCACTTAGCCTCTGGGTAAGAATTCTTAGAGGCTGTTACCACCCTAACGTCAAGATATGGTCAAGCAGGATACCTACAAACCTAATTTTTTGATTAATGAAGGATTTCCACTGGCTTTGGTAAGAGTCAGACAGGACGTTTGACACGTACCCCAGTTGGTCTGCACAAAAAAGATGTTCTGGATTGCATGCACATGCATAAAATATTCTCAGATTATTTCATTTATTCCCCTCAATTATGTTCTAAAAACACACAAAAATTTGAAGTATAGATTACAATAGTTTACGTATGCAGCCAGGTATGAACTGTAGCTGTCTTATTTTTATTACACAGTATCTCATTCTATCCTCACCAAACAACGTAATAGGAGAACTGACCTGTAAGTGATAGTTTCATTTGACTTTTCAGAGTTAAAAACGATGAAAATCTGTAACATACACTCTGAGGGGAAAATGCAGGTGCTTCTCAGTTATACTTCAACCCCTTCTTTTACTTGCTTTTCATTCCTTCTTCTTCTTTATTTCATTTCATATAAATGACTGTTAAGTTGAACATCTTTCACTCATACTGTTTGTCACATATAATTGTCTTTGTAAAAAATTAATTAAAAATAAATTTATTTTTTTAAAAAGTATAACTCTGAAAAGCATCTGCACAACACAACTGCCTTGAGAGAGTGAAAGTAGACCCAATTCTATAGTTTTATTTATTTGTTCCTCTAACAAATTTTACTGCTCAACCAAAAAGGCCTAAGACCATTCCTAAAAAAACTAAATAGACACCAATCCTTTTTCACAGTGGATTTTAGAGAAGGCCACCAAGAAGCCTTCTCTCATAAACTGCTCTTTTTTCAGTCCATGAGAACAACTAGGAAATATAGGTTTTTATTTGCTTTGTTTTTTTCAAAGCTGAACTGTACAAAGAACCTTCTATTTCTGTTTTGGCTTCTCTCTGTAGCTGCAAATCTGCAGCAAGGGGCCTTGACAACCTGATCTCTGGAATTTAAAAAAAAAACATTCCCCTAAACATATATTTAAAGAGTCTTGAATTGTTTGCACCTGAAATGCTTACCTGCCTGAACACTGCAACAAGACACCTTCCAGGACAGAAGCCGAGGGGCTGGGGAGGGTCTGAAAACTTGAAAGAGAAATGTCAGAGCCCAAGGCAGGCCAATGCAAACACAGAGAACCACCAGGGTCTCTGTGCGCTTTGCTGGATTTCATTTCTGTCTCAGTAAGCAAAAGCCAGTGAATTCGCCAAGCCACAACGCAATGTGCTGTCGGTAAAAATGCATGTGTTGCTTCAGAATGTTTTCGCAGACCTGAGTTATGAAGAAGCGTTTGCTTCATCCAAATTGTCTTGTCTACAAAAAGTAAAAAAAAAAAAACTTACCTTTTTTGCTGTATAAACGGCATACAGCTGTATAAGGAATGGGTACAAGTCATAGTGATTTGCACAATAAACTAATGTGCTCAATAAGATGTTGAATGAAACTGAACTGGTTGGGCTCTGCAGAAGCAAGACCCCTGAAAGAAAACTCAACCAGGTGCCTTTAAGCTGGTTGCTCTTTCCCAGCCTAACCTACCTCACAGGACTGTTGTTCTGGATATGTATGTAGCTCTCTGGAGAAAAGGTGGGAAGAAATATGACAAATAAATCTTAGATAGACAGGCAGATGGACAGATTGCCAGGCAATGCTAAAGATTACAGGACATGCCACAAATTGTTCAAAAGAGAATAGCATTTAATAGCTACACAGGAACCCCATACACATTTGCCCTATGATGCACATCGCTACACCCGCAAAAACACCCACTCAAATGACATTAAACTTTTCTGTACAAGAGATAAATGTCCTTTGCACTCTTTTATTTTAATATGTGGGAATTTAGAGATCTTCGGCCAAATAATGCCTACATTACAACAGGGAAAGGGGGATAAGGGAAACTGTGAAATTTTGACATCCCTAAACCCATCTCCTTCTAATTTTCAGCAAATAATGCCACCCTGTCACGAAAAAAAATCTTTCAGAAAGAACAGGTGTGAATACAACTCCAAGGCAATCAGCATAATCTCCTGATGTACTTTTCTCCATATAGTTCAGATGGTGAACATGCTCCATGGATGTACTTGATGAGAGGAAGTGGGCAAACTTGGAAGATTATAAAAAATAATATACTAAGGACGTCAACCACAGAACACAAGGAAAGCTGTAATTTTTGCTCTGGAATGTATCTTAAGCAAGCCTGTAAGAATGAGCTGGAAGACAGTTCTCTATCATTGTAGAGGAAGATGGTAAACAGCTTCTCCCTGTTTCTAACAGTTCTGTGTAAAATGTAACTATTTTTGAGGCTTCAGGGCAAGGACTTTAAGTTTAACTCCACAACCATGCAATGCTGTTTCCCATCTCCCTTGGCAACCAGCAAAATGGCTTCCTTCTTCCTGGTTAGGGTAGACGAAAGGGTCCCATTTTCAATACATTAAATCAGGCACATCCAAACTTCGGCCCTCCAGATGTTTTGGACCACAACTCCCAGAATTCCAAGCCTGTATTTCCAATGACAAAGGACTGTCGGAGTTGTGGCCCAAAACATCTGGAGGGCCGAAGTTTGGACATGCCTGCGTTAAATTTTCCAGAAGGTTGGCCAAGTCTGTCTGTTTTGGCAAAAATTAAAAATTAAAAATTAAAAATTAAAAAAATAATTTAGTTGGTCTTAAAGACTGGGACATCTACTTCAGTGAGGCCTGTGGTGGATTGAACACAACTTCAAGGGTCATAGGAAGTCAATTGTATCCACAAAAGTTCACATGGAGCTAAAACCAGATCATCTTAAACCTGCTACTTCACTTTTGTTTCTGTTATTTGTGGCACCACCTGCACCCTCTCTGCCAACCATATCATTCCCAACAGCATTTGTTGACCTGGCCTGGCCCCTGTTAATGACAAAATATTTCACCGTTGGCAGCTTGGGGGGGGGGGACCAAGAGCTTTCAGGAGATTTTTCACAACGAGTCAGGAGTAGGTTGGCCGCTTGGCAAACCTCTGAGTTGAAAAAGCCTGCAGCAGCTGCAGGATGGGAGTTGGCCACCATGACAGCTGGCATGGGGAACGCCTTCCTATCCGATGCCCACTTGCTCCTCACCAGATGATGCAAATGTGAGGCAACTTCAGTGGAATTTTTCAAGATGTTCCTTCGGGCTCCATTCGCCTTCCTCCTCGGCTAGCTTCCTCTCTGTGGCCCAAAAGCCTTCTTACATCTTTTCTTTGCCTTTATTCGAAAAGACAGCAACCTCGTGCCTCACAAGTAACTGCTCTTAAGTCAGGCCAGAGTTGGACACAAGGACTAAAATGAAGGTTCAGAAAGACCGGGGATATCACAAGTCATTAAAAGTACTAAAGGAAAAGAAAAGAAAAAGAAAAACCAGGGTACAGGAGCATCCCAGGGTTTTATTTTTCCTTCCTTGTCCATGTGGAGAAAATGAAGTTTACTGTCAGTTAAGGAGGAGGCTTTTGTTGAGGAGAGGTGCTGAAGGCTTTATTCCCCACAAAAAGCTTTAATCCACCTCCCCCCCCCCCCACCCCCCCCAAAAAAACCAACCCTGAGTTCACAAATAACCCAGGGTTTAAATCAATTGTTTTGTTAGTATCTGAACAAGTTTTAGAAAACCAGCAAGTGGTCCATTCCTGAGGAAAGTGAGGCACTGAAGGGTGGAGGGTTTAAGAAGCTTTTTTTCTCTCCTGCTAATAGGGACCCCTCCTAAACTATTAACATAGTTTAGACACATTGTGTTTATTTGGGGTTTGATTTAAACACTCTTCCAGGAATTTAATGTTCTTTTATTGCCTTTCGGGAAAGTAGCTGTGCTAGTATGTTGCAGTAACAACCCAAACAAGGCTGCTGTTAAGTGCCTTTAATTGTAACCAGTTGAACTAGACAAAACAAAAGCAGGCTGTTCTTAAAGGTGCTATAGGGGTTTTGTTGTTGTTTTGTTCTGTGTAGATTTTTAACCCCCCTTTCCTGTGTCCATTAAAAAAAACCCTTAAAATAACAAACAGCAAGTATGTAATGAAACATAAGAAAACTAATTATGCAAACAGTAAGGAAGAGGCAACATTTGCCCACAGTTCAAAATTAAGAAACAAAACAATTTTAGCTGACAGAACAGCATCCGTTGCCTAAATGTTTTAGGTAGTGGTGTCTTCGTCACACAGTCACAGCCTTGGTTTTAACTGTCATTGGCCCATCATGGACCAGGGGAGCGGGCTTAGAAAGCTCTTCTAACTTAAGTTTCTAACTCACTAACCCTCAAACCCCAGGGTTGAAATTCTCTCACTCAGGGTAGTAAATCATACTATTTCCATGGGACCAATGAGAATTTGGAGAGCCAACTCATCTCACGCTCCAAATGGGCCTTCTTTTGTTGCAATTTATTTTCACATACTAAGGTGCAACCAGACTGGGCCCATTTCAATCAAAGGAACTTCATAGGGGAGATGACCATTGGTTCAATGGGCCTAGGTCTTGCCTGGCTTGCTGTGCTAAAGGACACCACCTCCCCATGTCCTTAGGATACAGCCATGGGCATTAAAGTTGTATCCAACTACCCTGATGGTGTCATGTGGAGATACTCTCACCGATTGTCAATCTGAACACAAATTTGGATGCCTCAAGGCAAAATCACCATCTCTCAGCTTTTTCTTTGCTCTCATTTAATTTACCTCAGGGCCAAAGAAGACCTGAAAGGTCAAGTTATAAGTTTGTCTTCTCAATTATATGTAAGGTGAAAGGGGTAATGGGTGGTATATGAACCCCAGAGATGAACCCAGAAATACACACATGGTGTAGTTAGGGGGATAAACAAGGCAAGAAAAGTGGAGGATGCCAGTCTGTCTTATTCCTGGGAATGAACATGGAAAAAGAGAATTGCTGGTGAAGTGAGACAGGCAGTCTCTCATCTCCACCTTTACATCTGATGGGCTTTGACAGGCCTCAGATATTCTCCAAAATTGATGGGAAGGGGCCACCAGCAACATGGGTTTGCAATTCTCCTAGGACAGCTGAAACCATTGTTCATGCAGAGGATATGAAAATCTGTCACTATTGTTTTCATTGTGTTTCTGGGAATACCAGCAGCATTTGTGGTCTGTCCAATTTCCATGCTAAGTTCCACAACTTTTTGACGTTCTAAGCACAGAGAAGTTTAGTATACTTCAATATACAGTATTCCACGTCGTTTTGATTCATTTTCCCCACTGAATAAAAAATGTCTTGTGCATTTTCCCAAGATATATACACAACACACAAATAAGTGGGAATCCTGCAGACAGCATGGGTGCACTTTTATTGACTATCTATTTGTTTTCTATGAATAGAAACTGAGAACTAAAATAAACAAGGGACATTCAAGAAAATGATGCAATGATGCATCATGATGCAGCCTCCTGTTGAAGACATTGACTGGATCGGCCGTGCAGCTCAGATGTTAAGCCTTGGCAGGAAAGTAATAAAAGCAAGAAGGAAGGCCAACAGAAGAACTCACACTGAGGGAAACATATATAGTAAGGAGTGATTAAAAACTCTGGAGTCTTGCATGAATAATTCATGTACGCACAGCAAAGAGAGCTACGAGCAGGGCTACCTGAGAAAAATTTGCCACCTTAGATGAAGGTCCTGGATACATTTCTTGTCCCTTTCTTGATATTGAAGCTGACTGGACTGGCAACTAATCTTACACCAGTGAGAGAAGCAAGAGCAGCAGTGCCACTGAAGGGCTACAGGAGAGATCATGAAGCCGTACAGCCACATTCTCCAAATATAAATTATACAGGATAGTAAAAACAAACACATTGTGAGGAGCTCCAGTGAGATCTCTTGACATGGGGGGAGTGGGCAAACTAGTGGCATATGAGCTTCAACATCAGTAAGTACAGAGTGATACAGAGTGTTGGGACAAAATAAACCAGTTACATTTATACACTGATGGGGTCAGAACTCTCTGCAACAAACCAGGAAAGGGGCCTTGGTGTCCTGGTGAACAGCTCAATGAAGGTGTCAACCCAATGTGCTGCAGCAGTGGGGGGAAAAGCAAACTCAGTGCTAGGGATCATTAGGAAGGGTATAGAAAATAAGTCAGCAAGTGTCATTTTGCCTCTTTATACATCTATGGTGAAGCCCCATCTGGAGTACTGTGTACAATTCTGGTCACCATACTAGAAGGATATTATGGAACTGGAAAAAGTGCATAGGAGGGGAACTAGAAGGATTAGTGGACTGGAACACCTTCCTTACCATCTGAGGCTGCAGCGGCTGGGCCTCTTCCACTCTTGAACGACAGTGCCTAAAAGATGACCCGATTGAAGTTTATAAAATCATACATGGTGTGGTCAAAGTAGATAAGGAAAAACTGTTTTTCCTATCACACAACACTAGAACTAGGGGGCACTCCGTGAAACTTTTGGGTGCCGGATCTCAAACAAATAAGAGAAAGTACTTTCTTACCCAGAGGATCACTAGTCTGTGGAACTCCCTGCTAGAAGAAGTGGTGACAGCTGTCAGCCTTGGCAGCTTCAAGAAAGGATTGGGCAAGTTCATGGAGAACAAGGGTATCAATAGCTACCACTATGAATGCCTAAGGACAACCTCTGGGTTGGAGAGATAGGCAGGATATCTCTCAATGCCATTTGCAGGGAATCGTAAGCAGGTGAAGACATCTGCTTGGGAATATCCTGAAGCAAATGTTGAGACACTGTGTGAGACAGAATGCTGGACTGGATGGGCTGTGGCCTGTTCCAGCAAGGCTGTTCTTATGTTCTTATGTAAATAGTAGCTAGTGAGCTCAGACAGAGCAGCTTAGGGATTACTCTCTGGTAGTCTTACCTGAGGTAACCACCCCACCTTGCCTAAAGGTAGGGCTATTGGTGGCTATGGCCTTTTCCCTGTCTAAACAGGGAGTTCTACTACAGTCCCACACCATGTTCTCCGCCTTTGCACCCAAGCAGTGCTTCACTACGATAGGTACGACACGTGTGAACAAAGGAGCAGAGGCATTAAGAGATTTGTAAAAGCAGCATTGCCACTTTCTCTCGCTCTTCTGCCTCACATCTGTTGCCAACAGCTCTGCCCGCCAACAAGCAATCAAGATAAGAAGCCGACAGAAGCTCCTGGAGCTGGCAGCCTCCACCAGCTTGCCCCAACCCTTATTATACCAAGTCGTCTCCAATGTAATCCCTAGTAATATAAACAAATACCTTGGACTACCCAGGCAGCAGATTCGCTGAATAAGCAACTGCCAGTTTACACAGTGAAGCCATAGTATTAAGTTCCCATTGGACCTGCAAGTTCAGCATTCTTCTGCCATGAAAGAGAGAGAGAAAGAGAGAGAGACGGAGGTGCCTCATTTGGGAATAAATCAAAGTGCATTATCGATGTGCTCCAGAAATCCTACCCAATGTGGATGTTCAAGGGAGGGAGAAGCAGAGGTGGCAAAAGTTACAATTTCTGACTACAGTTCCAAGACTAACCCCAGACAGCTGACAAAGGTATTTTGGGAGTTTCATCCAAAAATTTAGAGACTTTTTATTAGAGATGGGCATGAACCAGAAAAATTGTGGTTTGTCTCAGTTCACCAAAGTCCATGAACCATGAATTTCTGATCTTCTCCTTGAGGAACCACAAATCAGTTAGTTGGTCCTATATATCTTTATTTTAATGTTTTTAGGCAGCCATCAGGCAAATTGCAAAAATCTTCATTGGCACAAGAAATTTCATGTTCTCCATTCTGGATTAATCAAAACTGACCTAAATCAACAAACCAGTGGTTTTTCACAAACATTTGGTTCATGCTCCTCCCTGCTTTCCATATCTCAGTGGGTAAGTAACTAGGAACCCTCAACTGCCATATCTTGCCCCTTCTCTACTGCTCACTGAAAGATGTCTGGGAAGAAAGACATAATTACAGCCATGAAACTAACAAGGGCGGTTACTTCACGTCCTACTTTGTTCTGTGATTATGTTCGTTCCGTGACAGTGTTGTTTCTGGTCACGTGGTTTTGTCCCTGTTCAATCCCTGTTTTCATTTATCCACAGACGTGATTACTTGTCTCGTGACAACTGTTACTTCACATCCTTGTTTTGTGACAACTACTGGATTTCCCCAGCTTCGTCTAATTTTTTAATTGTCAGGCTTCCATTTTTCGTTATTTTGAATCCCCGCTGCAGGCACACAGGCTGTCTCGGGAAGCCCAGCAGGAGGAGCCAGGCGAGCCCTCACCACTTGCCACGGGTGAGCGGTGGCAGCGGCGGCGTGGGCGGCAGGCGAGACACCCTCGCCCTGAACTCAGCAGTCTGCGGGCTGGCAGGTGAGAAGGCAAGGAGAGCTCAGCCCCACCTCCGGGACCCAAGGAGGACAGACCTATGCCTAACAGTGGCTCTCCGCCTGTCCCTTCAAGAGCCGCCTTCTCCTGCAGGGACAGGCGGGCAGCCGAGCCTGGCCTGGCGCAGGAGTTCCAGTCAGCTTTCTCAGTTGTCAGAGTATTCCTAGGGTGAAAGGGGGAAACAGCCATTGTTGTTACTTCACATCTCTTGTCTCGGAACAAGAACCGGGAACAAAGCGTGACAAGAGAATTCTCCATCCCAGGGGCAGGTACGGCTTGTCACGTTATTTTCCCAGTTCAGGTGGCGTGGTCGGGATAAGATTCTGCTGTCACGCTATGGACGTGAAGTAACCTTTTTTTCATACCGATCCCAAGCAGGAGAGCAAAGAGGGACAAGAGGGACATGAAGTAACGGCCAAGGTGTCTTTGAAGAGGGTCCTATCCATTAGTTGTCATCATCACCTTGCCGCTCTTGAAGGGACAGGTGGAGAGCCACTGTTAGGCATAGGTCTGTCCTCCTTGGGTCCCTGAAATGGGGCTGAGCTCTCCTTGCCTGCTCACCTGCCAGCCCACAGACTGCTGAGTTCAGGGAGATGGTGTCTCACACACCGCCCACGCCACCGCTGCCACCGCTCACCCGTGGCAAGTGGTGAGGGCTTGCCCGGGTCCTCCTGCCGGGTTTCCCGAGACAGTCTGCGTGCCCGCAGCGGGGATTCAAATAAGATTGATTACTGACTAGGTGCTCAACAAAGTCCATACAATGGAGGAACAATCTTCCTAAAATGCTATTTTTTTCAAAACATTCAACTCCTTCTATTCTGTCCATGTACTAGAATAAGCCTTGATAATTCCTACCAACTCACACTATTAAACCTTACACAGACCCCTCCCCCCGTGATGTCTAGGTTGTCTCTCCCAATTTTATCTTTGTACCAACTCTGTGAATTAAACTAGGCCGAGAGAGAAAGACTGGGACCAAAGATAATCCAAGAAGTTTTACACTAAGGAGTAATTCCAATGAGGTCATTAAAGGACCACATCAGCCTAGTTCTTCAAACTGCAATTACACGGGTTGTACTGTTTGCCAAGATACACCATCAGGCACTGGAATGGGGGCACGTCTTTCTGAGTGGCCCCCAACATCCAAATGTTGCTCATTGCTGATATTTAGGCTTTGAGTAACAACATTATTCAGAGTTGTCTAGCACAAGATAAAATGAAATTTAGGTAAGAGGGATGGTTTAAAACCTGCTTTCCCTCTTAGCTTTAGAATGAATTAGCAGGGAGCAAGGGGGCATCAGGTGAATGGAAAAGAGGGCTGATTCTTTCACAGCCTATAACTTTCATAGTTCCCGGGACATCTAGGGAAAGCTGTCATCAAAAATGCACTTGCTAATATTTCAACCGAGACTTCCTAATATGGGCTAATAGATGTTTCATTACATTGCTTGCTATATTTAGCATGCATGGCCTTTGGCCATAACAATGGGTTTTTGAGGCCAAGTTAAACCTACAAGAAAAAGAAATAACATGGTGGAGTGACAATCATTAAAGGTACAGGAGAAGGAGGGGAAACTTAAAGCAAGTAGAACAAGCAGATAGAACTGTCAGCATCTTGGGGTCAAATAATGTTGAATGCATGAAGATAGATAGTCAAATTGGCTATTAAACCAGACATCTTTAACACCTTCCCAGTCTTCCAACGTGCCTATAAAGGTGTGAAGGGGGAGGTCTGGAGTGAGCAGTGAAAAAAGGAATGATTAAAAAAGCAAAAATAACTGCCCAACTACACGCCTGTAAGTTCGTCTGCACAAGCCCCACCGAGCTTGGATGCGCCTTCCTCTATGCCAGTGGTTCTCAACCTGTGGGTCCCCAGATGTTCCTGGACTGCAACTCCTAGAAACCCCTTCCAGTATAGCGAGTGGTGGAGGCTTCTGGGAGTTGCAGTCCAGGAACATCCGGAGACCCACAGGTTGAGAACTACTGCTCTGTACTGAAGAAGCTACTTGGAGGAGTCACGAACCCTTTCGTTCTCATAAGAAAAGAAGTCCAGTTGTCATGACTCAACTCTCGGATCACCTCACCTGGATGACTGAGAATCTCCACAGAGATATGCCTTCCCCTATACTGACTGTGAGATTAAAAGAGAGACAATCACGCAAAGACAGAGTGAGCCATCTGAACCTGTATGCATGGAAAAAAAGAGGAAAAGACGAGGAGGATAAAGTCTGTATTTCTAGTATGAGAGAATTAAGCATAGGAAATTATAATAAAGTAGTGTGCACGTCTAAGAACAGGAACAGGAAGAAGGGATGAAGGAAGCATTTAGGGTGGCAGAAGAGACTGATGACGTTTGGGTGGAGCACAAGGATACAGGGAACGGTTGGAAGGTATCAGTTAGGGACGTTGAGACTCAGATGGAGGCAAGCTGGCTGGGGGAAGGGTCGGAGAGGTTTAGAGCTAAGGAGAAGGATGAGTTTCCTTGGTCTGTACAAGTAAAACCTCTACGATGGCCAGGTGATTTGGATCGATTTAATCCGGAATGGAGGAAAGGGCCAACGGACAATCTGGTAGCCCAATGGGCCAAACACCCATGTTACGGCACTCGGTGTATGGGCAGGGGATCGACCGCTCACCACTATTTCTGAGTTCAGACGAACTAGAAAAGAAACGTGTTATTAGAGGGTTTGATGAACCGTTGTTTGGGGATTTGTACCTTAAAGCATTTACGCCGTTGTCACAAATACCCGAAGATGGGATTTATTCTGTACCTGTTAATGTTGGAAATAAAAATCCGTTTGAAGTTCAGCAAAGGTTCAACTCTCGAGTGTTTTGTGGATCGGAACTGCAGGTAGAAAGAACTGAACCCTTACACTGACTAAATTATCACAACAACCCTGGGTCCATCTATGTGTTATTTAGCTAGCTGGATAGTTCATTATGCTTGGCAGTTAGAAGAAGAAGAAGCTGAGCTTGAGAGCCTTGGGCAAAAATGCACAGTCCCGTAAATGCCCAGAGACAAAGGGAAAGGTAAGCAGCTTCTCATACCTTGTATCTAGAAAACCCTGCAAATATGTGGGAGTCAACTTGACAGTATGCAGTCATCATCATAGGGGTTGTTTCTCCACAAGTACATATCTGTGTTCTTTCAATAGGACCATTTCCCCCAAATGATTGAACAAGCTGTTAGCAGGAGGTGATCTAGAAAGCCGGAAGTACCATTGGAAATTAACAGCACAAACAAGATATCAAGTTTAAATGGACTTGATGAGAATTATAGTAAATCTACTGGGGGAGTGTTAGCTGTTTAAAAGAAGTGATTTAAAATCAGCTCGAGTGGTAGCGAAGATGATGTCAGACATTCGTAACTGATAATAAAAACAACATTGCCTGTGGAAACATTCCCATTTTCAAAACCTTGCCTAATTGTTTTCATTAACATCATGAAAACAATAGTATCCTTGACAAATAGGTTCCTCCCTGTTTTCCTCCCAGAAAGAATATGGGAACTCAGGGTTATTAAGATTTTATTAGAACGCTTACGAAGACGGAGCAGGTCAAACACATTGGGTTGTTTGTTATACTCAGATGGCCTTCATGTCAATACATACAGCTATGCATGTCCTCTTGGGTTAGCAAAGCTTTTCAATGTTATTCATTGCATATGAAAAGATTTGTAGAGAACTGTCAAGGGGTGCCTAATACTTGGATGTTTTCAATTTCCATTGTTATAAAATGTTTCATAGTATTTACATGTTTATGTAATTTTTAACAGGCTTGTTGTCAGTTCCTCTCTTGGCTGTTTCCAAATGACCTACTAAAAGAAATAATGGTAATTTGTTTACTGAAGAACCTATAACAGCTGTTCCCCAACCTCAGGTAACCCAGGTGCTCTTGGACTACAGTTCCCAGAAGCCTTGACCGCCATATGTGCTGGCCAGGGTTTCTGGGAGCTGCAGTCCAAGGACACCCGGCTTATCCAAGGCTGACCTATAAGAACATTGAAAGTGTTTCTGAGGTTGTATTCTCTGCTCAGTTAGGAAAAAAACTAACAACAAACAGGGCTCTCAAGAACAAAGTGGGCCCTAGACATAGTTCCTAAGATGTTCAACTTTTGTTCCTAGAAAGACCAGACAGTTTGCCCAGTGGTTAGGGATTCTGGGAGACACAATGCAACAAAATCTGGACACAGAAAGTTCTAAAGAAGCAACACACAAGTAACTCATCTGCACAGCACTGCACTATGGGCAAACGTCAGTAATAGGGATGGGCATGAAATGAAAAATTAGTCTTTTGTTTTGTTTCATTTTGTGCCCATCCCCATTTTGTTTCATTTTATTATTAACAAAATTTTAAAGTAGTTTTATTAGTAACAAAACAAAACGGAAACAAATCACTATGCTTCCTGGACCCAGGGAAGCAGCCAAAATGGAAACAAATCACTATGCTTCCCTGGACCCAGGGAAGCAGGCAATTTTAGCTTAGCCCCCCAGTTTTGAAAAGATTTGGGGATAAGAGGGCCAAGTTATTAAGAAGCCATGGCTTGGCTTCTTTCCAATTCCAATTAGAAACAAGGTTTCTAGGGGCACCCCCTTTGGAGCTTAATAACTCAGCCCCCCTTACCCCCATACCTCTCCAAATGTGGAGGGCCTAAAGGGGAGAGTCCAAGGGAACTACCAAAAAAATTGGCGCACCTTAGACCCTGGGGAGCCCGTTTTAGATAGCAACGAAATGGTTCATTTTTAACAAAAAATGGCTGTTTTGATACTATCCAAAATGAAATGGGGTCTCTCGTTTCATTTGCTTATGAAACAATTTGTATGCTAACGAACTGACAAAACAGCATTTCATTTTCATTAGGGTGCCCATCCCTAGTCAGTAATGATGACAATTTATTCTTCAAAGATGCGCCCTCCCGTCCATTACCACCACTTTCACAAAGCTCTCGTGGTCCCCAAAGACTGGATTCAAAATAGTCTTCTCTGGTGGATACGTCCTACCATACATTTGGGAGGGACTATAACCCTATATCTGCCATCAGTTTTGTCAGAGGCTCTTAGGAGTTATAACGCAGGCATCTGAAAGGCATCAAGGCAGCCAGATCAGAGGCATACACTGAGTGCATTTCTCTCCACTTTTATGTTTGCGATTCTTATTAAGAGGTGACTGCTTCCTTACAGTACCATTCCTAGCTTTTGGTAGAATTTATTTTTATTTTAGAGTATTATTATTATTATTATTATTCTTATTCTTATTCTTATTCTTATTCTTATTCTTATTCTTATTATTATTATTATTATTATTATTAACGGCCCAATTTTCCCATAGGGAACTCTGGGCGGTGTGCAGACATCACCCAACAGTGACTACCCAACTACAAAACAAACCCCAACAAAAATAAACAGGCAAGATCTAACAGAATACAATAATATACAAATACCGTGTAAAAATACTAAAAGAAAAATAACAGGATTTTACCCTACCTTTCTCCTTGGAAAAGGACCCAAGGCAGCTTACAGTAATGAGGGACAATATAGAGTCCAATACAATTAAGACATAATCAAGTAATTGAGAGCAGGGAATTGAGGGACATCTTACATCATTAAAAGACAACAACATTACATTAAAGCTACAGGGAAACGAAGCAGTTAAAAATAGAGTGTAAAAGTTATGTGTGAGGGAAACTAACACTGAAAATGTATCGTCAATGCAATCACAAAATCTATAAACACAAAGTCTATGAGATCATCTACAGTAGATCTATATAAAAGGTACGTAATAGGTAGTCCATCATTCAGGGAAAGCTTGCCTGAAGAATATGAACCTAGGCCTTCTATGAAGAATGCTGTACAGTCCAGGTCAATTTTTAAGGCAACTGCATATTTCCAAATAATTTATGAGCTTGGTGTCATACCATAAGTATTAAATAATAATCTTTCTTTAAAAGGTGATCAACTTTCCTTTGCATTCTGGAGCTGTTTTTCTTCTTTTTTTTAAAAAAACAACCCTGTTTCAACAGTTAACATCCCTATAGAAACACTAAAGACAAGTCCATTGAGTGTTTCTATAGGGATGTTATAGAATCCTTTGGATTCTCCAAAATCCTTTTGATGACTAGTGAGATCTCTACTCTCTCTCTCACTCTCTCAATCACCAGTCTTATCAGAAGGATTTTGGATTCCCTGGGAATTCTCACATTTTTTTAACCAGAAGAAGACCAAAACTTCAGTGGCAAACTCCATAAACATACACATGAATTTTGATGCCAAATAAAGTATATTCCGACTGCTTCAGTCCCTCCTCTGAATCATTTGACTTAAACTTGGATGATTTTTTTAAACAGCCTAAATAATTTTTGTTTTAAAATGCTGGAATCCATGTCCTGTTATGGAATCCTGCCCAATTTTTCATTTCTACTTGAGCACATGGGTTCCATTCTAAAGAGGCTTTGGGTTCTCAGGAGACCCTTTAGGGGTAAAAAAAAAAAGGGGGGAGGCAAGCTACAAGATCACCCGGTCTCCCTTTGTGTCATGAGGAACAGACTCCTGTGTGTGTCATAGCCAATTACCAGTTCTATCCCCCCTCCCCCACCCAATTATTTCTAAATGGCTTGCCCATTAAAAAAAGGTTAATCCAACCAAAACAAAAGCCAATTAAGCCATTAACATATGAAGCATGTTAGAAATGGCAGCTTCTCATCTTTCTTAAAGGGAAGCAAGGAGGGAAGCATCTAAGATGATAATTTATTCTCTAACACATTAGTAAAATGTGTCAAAGAAGTAAGGACAAACCATGCTTGGATTCAGGACCCCATCAGATGAGACCTTAATCCCACATCAGAAAAATGTCCAGCAAGGACATAGATTTGTCCTTTGTAAGCATGTGCTCTCTCTCATAGCTATGGATCTTTTTGTTTGTTTGTTTGTTTGTTTGTTTGTTTGTTTGTTCATTTGTTTGTTTGTTTGTTGAGTTTTTCAGGCTGTTTGGAAGGTTTTTTTCTTCCTGACGTTTTGCCAGAATCTGTGGCTGGCATCTTCAGAGGGCAAGGAGCTTCAGGGTATGAGGAGTTTCTCTCTGTGCTCTGGGGTATAGAGTAAGTTAGATGCCAGCCACAGAGTCTGGCAAAACGGCGGTGCGGGTGAGCTTTGCCCGCCTCCCTGGGAGGTGGCCAGGGTGTGTGTGTGTGTGTGTGTGTGTGTGTGTGTGTGTGTGTGTGTGTGTGTGTGTGTGTCGGGAGGGAGGCTGAGGAAAGGACACTGGCCTCTCTGGGGCGCGCGGGGACGCCACCCCCAAAACTTCCAAAACACAGTCAAACAGCCTGAGCCGCCCGACAAAACTCCCAGGCTCCCCAACAATCAGATCTTGTCCCCCTCCCTGAAAGCCTCCCCTCCTCCCTCCCCCATCCCCTGCCCCCCACACACCCTCCCCTTCCCCCCACCCAACCCCCCGCGCCCCATCTCTCCCCCTCCCCACCCCCAGCCCCGGGCCACGGAAAAATTTATTTATTTATTTATTTATTTATTTATTTATTTATTTATTTATTTATTTATTTGTTTGTTTGTTTGTTTGTTTGTTTGTTTAGAAAGGACCCAAGGCAGCTCTTGCAGTTTGTATCCTGTGTTTTAGTAGTCTAAGCATATCAATTCTGCATTTTAGTTCCTTACTACAGACCTAAATAACTGTGTTCTGTTTATACTCTGCCTCTGGCTTTTGGTAACTTTTTTTCCTCCACTACTTGATAAAGTGCCTGGAAGGGGGAAGGGAATAGGCAGTGGGGTGGGAGAATGCTACAGCCAGCACCCTCACCTAAGGAGTCTAGCTGACCTGGTCCCGGTCAGAGGTCAGAGAGGTAAAACTGGTTAGCAACAAACTGGAGCACGTTCCGTTCAGAGAAAGGCCACAAGGACCATCATTCAAGAGAAATTGAGGCCACCACCTGGCAGATATCCTTTGATCTGCATCCATGCATTGAGCAGGGGTGTGGATTCGGCCTCCTAGGACCCTTTCTGCTTCATGACTCTGTGAAGACTGGGGGTGATCTTGAGATCTCACCAGCGTGGTTGCCTGCCACACTGATTTAGAAGAGGCAGGGACTTTTTTTAAAAAATGGAACAAAGGAAGAGGAGGAAGGCCAAAGTTCAGCAACAGATCAGCAAGCAGAAGAGCAGCTGGAACGGAATGAGGTGCACTTTTTTTCCTCTGCAGTTTTTTCCAACCATTTTTTTCTCTCCTAGAAAAGCTAAACCCAACTGGATCTCAGCATCGCCATTTGGGATCCACTTAACTATCTATGGCCGGAGAAAGACATGATGAACAAGAGGCGCATGCACCCCAGAGTGTGTGCACAATCCAAGAGCACCTCTCTCTCACTTTACCCACCTGGTCCAGTCCCTGAGGGGCAGAGACCTGGGCCTGTCACTGCAAGTGTCTCCCTGCCACCTGCCACTCTTCACCCACCACAGAAACCACAAGGAAGTTGGGACAGCACTCCGCACTGAGCCTGGCAGAAACTGCCTCGGTTGCTCACTGCACCATCACAAGGAAGAGAGGAGCTGGGTCGCTCTTTAAAATCATCAGAAAAAATATGCCTGGCTTGCACATAAAGACACTGCCAGTTCAGGACGAAGACCCTGAATTCTCCAGACTGAGAATCTCCAACTCGGGATACACCCTAAAGTATTATCCTCTTTTAAAATCAGCCGCAGCCACCCAAAAGGGATTAAAGAAATGGGAAGTGGACTTTGGGGCACTGCCAGTTTTGATTTTCGGGTGGTGCAGCTCATCTGAGAGGTGGGGGGAAATGGCCTCTAGAAACTCCTTCCCGCCCTACTCTAAGGCGCTGCAATTCCCAATCCTGGTCCTTTATGCCAGTGTTTTTCAACCTTTTTTGGGCAAAGGCACACTTGTTTCATGAAAAAAATCACGAGGCACACCACCATTAGAAAATGTTAAAAAAATTAACTCTGTGCCTATATTGACTATATAAAAAGTAATTTTTCAATTTTTCCCACGGCACACCAGGCAACATCCTGCGGCACACTAGTGTGCCGCGGAACAGTGGTTGAAAAACAATGCTTTATGCTGATCACCTCTGTACTGCAGAGCTAGAAAGGGTACAAACATCCGCGATCAGAATCCACCCACCCATCAGGTCCTAGAAACTAAGTGATTCTGGAAATGCCATTTCATGCCACTGCTTGGTTGGTAGAATGAGTGGGTTTATTGATGGCCACATTCACTTAATCTAAGCCACACAGTTATGCTGCTATGCTTCCAAGCTGTTTCTTTACCTGCCTGCCACCTCCTCCAGATACCTACCAGGTAGGCCATGCAGGAGGAGGTGCCATTTTCACCATACACCACCACCACCCGGTCCAGTCCAATGTTGGCTGGAGGCAGCCATTTGTTCATCTGTACACACACACCTGCAACCACTCGGCAGTGCTCCACAGGGACCTTCGCCACGGCAGGGAGGGCTGATCTGGTGAATCGTGTGCGCCTGACGACGTGCTGCTTCCTGTGAAAGAAGATCTCTGAATTGTTCACCGGGTGTATCTGTATCTGTTCTGATCCGATCTGGATATAGCCAACCTGTCCACCACAAGAAAAAGGGAAACCAAGGTTGTTCCATGATCCTACAAACGGAAAAGCAACATCCTATCAACCAGAAACACAACACATTTTAACACTTCACCTTCACGTGTGGTTCTGCTAAGCGAAGTCATTGAGACATCATGAAAGGTCAGAGAACCTGCACTGATATTATACCTACAAGTTCCAGAACTGGCTTATTCATCTCTTTTGGGGGGGGGAGGGGTACTGTACAGCTGTATGCAAACCCACCAGGTGGATAAAGATGGAGATCAAGGCAAGATATTTCAAGAGAATATTTTTTTTCCTTTGAAAAGTTCTATACCAGCCAGCCAGACATCCAAATGAGTCCTCCACACGTACATATGATGGCTGGAACATGGAACAGCTGACTGCATTAATGTGATTTACAATCTACATTACATATGTGTTATAAATTACACGGGCCCCACACACACAACACGCCAGTCTTTGTCTGCACTTACTCCCAGGCCAGTCTCAGTGACATAATTCAGCCGCATAGTTCCATAAGAAGATTGCAAGCTAAAATAAGGAAACTCTCCCTCATTTGTACTTAATTAATATTTTCGGGAGGACTGAGCCAAAGCAGGAAATGATGAGGATTTCTAAATTTTATTGCCAGGGATACTATAAATCTGGTTGGTCTCTCTGATGTACATTCTAGAAGGCTTTTGCGTTCCAGTACCAGGGCCTGCAGTCATGTCTGAGCCACACCAAATTTCCATTTTGTTAGCTGCTGTGAACATTGGAGAGTGGGCAGAGGACTAGGCAAGGCACTAGCTTCTCAATTAGTGATCTTTCTTCATTCAAGCACAAGGCATTCAAGACAAAAAGCGATGTTCAATGATTTGGCAATTTAATTGGGAGCTAATGGGCTTCATTTACACATTGACTGCTCAGGCACAGCAGCTTTGAAGAAGCATCTCTGGAGGGAAAACATTTTATCATTTAACTGCGTAGCTGCCATGTCCAATGTGTCTGCTCTTGTTAACACAAATTTAACAGTGGGTGATGCCTTTTATAAGACCACTACAAAACTATACAAATTGCAACCATACCTATATATTTTTTAAAAAAAATACTCTGAGCATTCTAGAGTTCTACCTATGTAATTTGTTTATTTGTTACAGCCATGTTAGATTGCTATTGCAGATGAGAAAATGAAGCATGGAGAAAGCCGAGTGCAGCAAAATAATGTAACAGGATAAACAATAGGATGAAAATAAAACCAACAAACAAATAAGTTTGCAAGCAACAAGAGGCAGAAGTTCTAAATATAAGGCAGTGCAAGAGGCCTGCAAATCGGGCCAGGGTGCTCTCTCTACAAGGTCTCCAGAAGCATTCAACATGTTAGGAGTGAGTGAGTCAGGAGCAACTCAGCTGAGAGCTGCTTCCAACATTTTGGGGCCACCACAAAGCAGGCCCAGATTCTCCGTCTGATTGTCCACCTGGAGAAGGAACTGGTGGAGTGGATAGACGACCTTGGGGAAAGGTGCACCAACAGGTACCATGACTTCCCATGACTTTAAAAGTCTCAAGGAGGTATGGCAGGCACCAAGATATCCAAACATCTCTAAGCCAGTGGTTCCCAACCTTGGATGCCCAGATGTTCTTTGGACTAAAACTCCCAGAAGCCTTTGCCACGAGCTATGCTGGCCCGGATTTCTGGGTTCTGTAATCCATGAACATCTGGGGACTCAAGGTTGGGAACCTAGTGCTCTACACTGTCCGGGAAATACTTCCTGCAATTCTTGGATTACGCCGTAGCTGGAGAGAAGAGACAACATTGCTCTGAGTAGCACATGCCCTCTTTCCTTTCCAGTTAAACACAGAACAAGTAGCTGCATCACGTAACTCAAGGTGAACATGAACAAGTAACATTAATAACAGTACTTGTCACATACAAAACAGCAGCAGCAGTGACATTGGAGATGTCATTCCCTTAAAACTGCTTTCAAGAGGCAACTCGGTGGGTTGTTATTACTCAAGAAAATGATGCAATCACCTTACTTTTTAATGTGTCCCTTCCAAACTCCAGGATAAAATGAGAGGAAGAAAGGCACACGTGAGCCTTAGCCCCTTGAAGGTTTTTTTTAATGAAGTAATTAAAATGGAAAGAACTTCACCATGCCCAGTACAGGCTGGCCAGGAGACAACTTCTGCCATTAATGAGGGGGTTTGTTTTGTTTTGTTTTGTTTTGGAGGCCAATTCTGCAAAGCAGAAACTCCTGGGGTGATTGCTTGCTTGCTTGCTTATTTATTTATTTGCTTATTTAGTTATTTAGCTAGCTTTCCTGGTGACAAGTCCCCTCTTCATCCTTCCATCTTCCCTTCTGATTTACTTTTGCTTCCAGTGATTTAGCTGGACATCTGGAATTCAGGCATGAAAAAAGTCATTGTTGATGCTGGGTTGCTTCCCCTCAACCTTCCAAATGACCAAAAACTTCTTAATAGGTCAGGAGATGGCCAATATTCATCATTTAAAAGCCAAATGGGCATGGGGCAATAAAAACACATATAACAGGAGCTCTAGGAAGAGGCCCAAAAGATTTTGATGCCAGAGGCAGGAAAAAGATTGTTTCAGTCTATGTTTTATCGGACCAGCAGTTGAATCTTTCCCCAAGACCGCTTGGAAGTAGCCTCTCCAACCAGCGGTGGTGGAGGTACAAGAGGAGCTGAGGGCACACAAGGCAACAAATATGTACAGAGTTCTCTCCCTTGACATCTTGCGCCCTTCTTGCCCTGCAGCACAGACTGCCTGAGGCCACTGTTTCATTCTGCCCAGTTGTGGAACCAGCCCAGCAATCAAACCTGAAGGTGAACATGGCTAAAAGCAGCGGCCACGATGCTGTTTGATCAGAGCAAACCCTGCCACCTCCACTGTCGATCAGTTCTACAAGCCAAACGCAACCGACCAAGATTTCAACAGGTCTCTCTTTTTTCTGTTTCCTGAGAAAACCCGGAGCAAAGGGCAACCAGGGGTCTCTGAGTGCTCAGATGCGCTGTACACAATGAGTGGTTTTGTGGGCCTTTCACTGTGCTTTAGAATTAAATGAACAGCCCTAAAATGCTCTGCAGCACATGAAATGGCTGTTCTTGACATGATGCCATGGCCTCATTCAGTTCTACATAGAATGTTTTAGCTTCAAGGCTCTCCTAATGGATGTTAGATGGAAATACAAGCATTGGCCAATGTGCTTGTCTCTTTTAACTCTACCACCCTAAAAAGAACTGAGAACAATTCAAGGTTTCACAGAGTTCTCTCTGTGCTCTGGGGTATAGAATGAGTGTGACTGTGTTTTTTTTTAAGTTGTGGGAAAGAGGAAACTTGTATGCAGCGGAAATAGGTGTTAGTCATTGTATTGTGATGAAAGCCTTCAAGAACACATCAAATACAAGGTTTCTTTGAGTGGTAACTATGGAAAACCACCATATCAAGGAGGCCAATTAGAAATTTGATTTAGCATGCCAACTTTCAGAATCACCAATATGTTTCAGAAACAGAAGTTATCATCATTTATTGTAGACCAGTGGTTCCCAACCTTGGGTGACCAGGTGTTATTGGACTGCAGTTCCCAGAAGCTTCTACCACCAAGGTTTCTGGGACTTGTGGTCCAAGAACACCTGGGTTAGCCAAGGTTGGGAACCACTGTTACAGATGATGGAAGTCAGAGAGGGTCACACAAGAAAGCAAAGCAAAAAGTGTTCTGCATATATACCGCCCCATAGTGCAGTGTTTTTCAACCACTGTTCCGTGGCACACTAGTGTGCCGCGAGATGTTGCCTGGTGTGCCGTGGGAAAAATTGAAAAATTCTAAAGAAATTCAACCCAGGGCCGGTGGGCGGCCCACAGCTGGGAGGCGCTATAAATAGCGTCCACGGGCCAGCTTGGCTCCTCCCCCCCGAGGCCCGCGGCGCTGGCGTCACTTCCTCCCCGGCCGGACCTGGCCCCGCTCATTCTCTTAGTGTTTGCCCTGTGCTTGCCAGACTCGCGCTTCCCTCTCCCCCTCCTTTTTTACCCTGGACCACCACCACCCCTTTCCTGGGAGCTACCAATGGACTGAGCCACCCGACATCACACGAGCTGGCCCTGGAGCCCCAGCCCAGAACAAACCACCAGGTGAGGGGAAGGGGAGGAGGGGCACCCGGCTGCCCCACGAGCACCGTGGCAGGGCTGCGAGGAGGAGGGGATGGAGGAGGCCTCTGCCGGGCCTGGGATGAGGAGGCGGGCGGGCAGGGGGGGCTACTGGCACGGCCGGACGGCCAGCCTTTAGGGTCCAGGAGGGGAAGAGCCATCTCTGAGGGGCCCCGCGATGGGTTCCTTGAAGTCTTGCCCCTTTCTTTCTGTCTTGGGTCACCCTCTCTCTCTCTGTCTTTTCTTTCCACCTCTCTCTTTCCATTCATACCCTTTCCCCTCTTCATAGAAACGTGCTCATTTCTAGCCTGCATATGTGTATGTCTAGCAGCCTGCCTACTGTAATTAAAACTGTAAACCGCCCAGAGACTCCTTGAAGTGGTATGGTGCGCTATACAAGCAGAACACGTTCTGCCTTCTTTCCTTCCTGCCTTCCTTCATCCTCCTCCCCTCCTGTCACTGGACTTGCTGAAGGCATCTGCCTTGGCCACAGTGTGGAGAGCAAGATGGGCTTTTGGGTCTTATTTGTGTTCCTGGAGAGTCAGTGCCCCTTCTCAGGTCTCCACTGGACACAGAAGTCCATGCAGGGCAAAATGTCTTTAAAAAAACAACACAGGTAAGTGGGAACTGGGTGCTAGAGAGCGGGCTGCCTCAATCTGTGGCCCCTCATAAGTACATAAGAACATAAGAAGAGCCATGCTGGATCAGGCCAAAGGCCCATCTAGTCCAGCTTCCTGTATCTCACAGCGGCTCCACCAGATGCGTTTGGGAGTGCATGAGACTAGATATCTGTCTCCTGATACCACTCCCCTGCATCTGGCGCTTGTCCTCTGTCCTGCTTCTCCCTATACCAGCAATGGCGAACCTTTTAGAGACTGATATAGGCACAGAGTTAATTTTTTTAACATTTTCTAATGGTGGTGTGCCTCGTGATTTTTTTCATGAAACAAGTGTGCCTTTGCCCAAAAAAGGTTGAAAAACACTGCCATAGTGCTTAAAGCACTCTCTGTGTGGTTTACAATTTAATTATGCAGGCTCCACATTGCCCCCCACCACCAAACTGGGTACTCATTTCACTGACCTCAGGATGGAAGGCTGAGTCAAGCATGAGCCTGCTACCAAGGGTTGAACCCCAGGTTGTGAGCACAGTTTTAGCTGCAGTACTATATAGGCATATAACCACTGCCACAAGGCATTATCACATCAAATAGTTGCAATTTAATTTGCTGGAACAGTAGATGGAAACTTCATTTTACTTTAATTTTTTACTACAGCTTCCAGAAATCCCTCAGTGGCATGGCTGTGGCTAAGCCGGCAACAGGATTCTGGGAGTTATGGTTGAAAATTAACATTTCTGAGCTCCAAACTGGATCGGTAAAGAGTTTTCCTAAGAACATCTCAACTCAGCTGTACTCTTCTGGCAGGAAAACTCAACCATCAGTGGATATTGGCCAAGGCAGCACTCTGGTGCCACTTCTGTGTATGCAGAACATACCCTTATACATCTTTCACATGCCCACAAAACATGACTTATTTAAGAATGACCAACATTGGTTTGGATTTGTCTTCTATTTCTACTTTTGGACTGGAAGTAAAATGAAGAGACGGTGAGAACAACAATTCCTCCCTATATCTGTTGTGAGTTTTTCAGGCTGTTTGGCTGTATTCTGGAAGTTTTTCTTCCTGACATTTCGCCAGGCTCTGTGGCTGGTATCTTCAGAGGTCAAGGAGCTCAGGGAACTAGGAGTTCTCTCTGTGCTCTGGGGAGCTCTCTGTGCACAGAAAGAACACCTAGTTCCCTGAGCTCCTTGCCCGCTCAAGATGCCGGCCACAGAGTGTCTGGCAAAACATCAGGAACAAAAACTTCCAGAATACGGCCAAACAGCCCCCAAAAACCTCACAACAGGTATCAGATCCTGGCTGTGAAAGTCTTCGAGAATACAATTCCCGCCCACCTCAAAGATCATAAAGAGACAATATTCAGCTGCATGCAATTTTTTTATCGCTATTTAATCCAAACTGCCAGTACAGTGTCTTCTCGGAAACCATGGACAATGGCAAGATCAGAATGCTGCATTTGAAATGATCACCCAAAGAATCCTCGCTGAAAAGAGGGCCTAAAGAGCAGAGAAAAGTAGCAACGTATGCAAGCGTGTTTTCACCCCATACATCTCGTGGATAAACAGCAGGCTGGGATTGGTGTGTGTGTGTGTGTGTGTGTGTGTGTGTGTGTGTGTGTGTGTGTGTGTGTGTGTGTGTGTGTGTGTGTGTGTGTGTGTGTGTGTGTGTGAGAGAGAGAGAGAGAGAGAGAGAGAGAGAGAGAGAGAGAGAGTACAACAACAGCATTACAACGTTGTAATGTGGCTACTGAACAGCTGCTCCGCTAAAAGGTGACCTTAGCCTTTCAGATTTCCCTACTGTCTTGTGTCATCAAGGCAATTGCCAGTTTGCTTCCAGGTGCAGATAAAGCCCTACATGGCCTGGGGCCAAGTTACCTGAAGGACCACCTCATCCCCATGACATCAACCCATTTCATCTGATTGTGCAGGGAGAGCATGCTACAGGTCCCCCCACCCCATCAACCAGACAATTTCACCTGACTGGGTATTCTAGATGAGCCTTCTCTGCAGAGGCCCTGGCCCTCTGGAACAGTGTGTGTGTGTGTGTGTGTGTGTGTGTGTGTTTGTGTGTGTGTGTGTGTGTGTGTGTGTGTGTGTGTGTGTGTGTGTGTGTGTGTGTGTGTGTGTGTGTGTTTGTGTTTGTGTGTGTGTGTGTGTGTGTGTGTGTGAGAGAGAGAGAGAGAGAGAGAGAGAGAGAGAGACAGAGAGAGGCCCCTCTGCACCGTCATCCCTTGAGATAGCTATCATTATAGATTGTGTCTTTTAAAGCTTTGCCACTTACTCTTGATAATTATCTACGTATATGTATTACATGTAGTTTTAGATTTTTAAAAGATGTTTACATCCACTTGTTTTGTCCTGTTTTTTACTGTAAATTAGCCAGAATCCCCTCTGGGGAGATGGCCTGTGACAAATCTCTCCTGCAACAGCATCTGGGCTGAAGCTCATGTGCTGGTCTCCTCTAGCCCACAGGCGAGCAGCAATTGTGCAGGATATATAGTTTTCCGCCACACTCTGGTCTCTACCAGCCGCAGAGCCGCTTGCAAGGCTGGAAGGGGCCCAACCATACAAGACATGACTCCGTGTCCCTATCTGTTGTGGTTACTTGGCTACGTAGTTCCCATTATTTAATGGGTGCATGGCACACAGATGTCACGAATGGAGCAGCCGCTCAAAACAACCAGCCTCCCTCTGGTTCTCACACAGATGGGATTCCTATTTAAACCCCACTGCCTCTTCGGGCGATTGTCCTCTCTTAGCCTTACCTAGCTGACAGGGCTCTTGCGAGGATCAACTGAGAACTATCTAGGAAGGGCTCGCTTAAACTCACCAAAGAAACAGGGAGGACGGAAATCGTAACAAATAAATAAAACACAGAAAGGGGGGGAACCCAGCTTAACCCACCTAGCTGGGATTACTTGTCAACTAAGTGCTGCACATTTCCCCTTTCAATTGCCATGAACTCTCGAGCAATGAGTGGTGGCATCAGAGGCAAGCTCGCGTTTTTCCTTGTCTTTTTTTGGGGGAATGGGATCGTTTTCTTGGTCCATTGGGACACTTTCCAGTGTTCCAGAATCACAATCAAGGCTGCTTCCAGAGCTGAGCTCTGCATGAGTGAGTCCACCAAAGCATGCATTGCAGGAAGAGGGAGGCAAGGAGGAACTCAGTCAGCATTTTGCAGAAGAGAAAGCCCTGCTTCTAACATCAATCACAAAGGTGCTCACCTGAGGCACAGAATAGACACTCCCACTTTTCCTGTGAGATGACTGTCTGCACCATGGCTTCCCAGCCTCTGCTCCCCTCTGGCTCCCACTCTGAGGGCCAGGGAAGAAGTTTGCAGGAGGGAGGGAGGAGGGAGGCAGGAAGAGGGGTGGGGGCAGGCTGTCAGGTGTAATTCTAGCCACAACAGGGCCACAGAACATGGGGAGAGGAAAAGCAGCTGGGATCTACAGTGTGACAAGACCAACAGAAAGCAGGGACACTAATCAGTTCCTCACTAGGGACTAGGAAGATGACCAGACTCTCAAACTTCTTTGTGACCTTCCTCTCCCTTCAACAGCATGACATTCCAGGAAAGGCCTTCCAGTTTTCAACAATAAGGTATCTCATGGTAGATGAGCTGTTTGCAAGAGTCTGTCCACCATATTTGAGGCCAGCAGTGCAAGTGGATATTGGGGGACCTCTTAGCACACCCATACCTCCAGCAAGAAGAGATAAGGAGCACCCAAAAGTTGTGGCCAGGCCACTATAAACTGTTCCTCTTCCCAAAAAATATCCACTAGAATAATCTCCGACTTGTACAGGTTTCTGGGGCAACCAAGACCATTATGTTCTTATGCTTCCACTGTATAACCTCATATTTCTTATTTATTCACCCTACAGATGGATTTCAACCTTCAATTGCATCCCCAGAAAGCTCCAATGACCTGAGCACAGGAAAGATTCAAGGGCACTGCTAAGAGAACCTCAACCCCTCCGCACAATCTTTGAAGTATTATTTCCATGACTTCTTGGGGGAAGCCAAGAGAGTGATGCTAGTATGGTGAATTCACTTAAGAATGTTATGTTCAGGTTGCCCTGCCCATAAACAACAATAAATAAATAAATAAATAAATAAATAAATAAATAAATAAATAAATAAATAAATAAATAAATAAATAAATATTTTAAAAATCAGCACATGAGTGCTTGTAGAAGTATGGGGTGATGGTGGAATCACACACCTAAGATGGGCCTTACAAAAGGGAGGGAACATCACCCCATCGAAGACTGAGCATACTCATTGGTAATGGAGCCTCATGGTGCAGTGGTTAAATCCTTGTACTGCAGGTAAAACTGTGCTCACAACCTGGGGTTCAATCCTAGGTAGCAGGCTCAAGGTTGACTCAGGCTTCTACCCTTCCAAGGTTGGTAAAATGAGTACCCAGCTTAATTGGGGGAGGCAATATGTAGCCTGCATACTGTAATTAAAACTGTAAACAGCCCAGAGACTACTTGAAGTGTTATGGGGTGGTATATAAACAGAACACTTTAATGCAGCACTGGGTGACTGCTAGGCAGCAAATATAATGGAGACTCCAAGGAAAGGGCATAGCTGGCCAGCTTTTTGGAATGAAGGAATCCACACTGCAATATTCCATGTTGGTAGTAAAATTATCCCAATTGCTATTACTCTTCTCCATACCATAAGCAGGGTCACTACTCTCTAGACATCATGAGGTTTCCCCTTCCTACATTTCCTCCCCAGGACTCACACAGTTTCCATATATCTTTTAAATGCAGACTTTCTGAACCCCCGCCACCACCACCGCCACCCCCTTAACCCAGCCAGACTGCACCCAACCCAGGCAAATGCTGATGGACAAGTACCAGCCCGCTGCAGATACTTAGTGAAACGAACGAGTCAGCGCTACGGTTCACCACGTGGCCTGTGTAGAAGCAATGCCGGTCCACATCCACTCGATGGCTACTCAGGACCTCACCCATCTCCTCCACCAAGAAACCCGGGGCCAAAAATTGCACATTCCGACGAAGATTCAAGTAGAGGTTGGTGCCCAGGTCTGCACTGATGCCTTCAGGGAGGTGGATAACTAAGGTCTCAGTTTCCTCATCAGGCTTTGAGGACAAAAAACTCTGCCACTGGCCTTCTCCTGGCCAGTTCTCTCCAGCTGGCAGGAAATTGATTCTGTCGAGCTCCGGGATCACCATGGTCAGCTCTTCGTCATCTGCAAAAGGGGAGACAAGGAAAAGAAGGAAACAACGATAACCATCAGCACAAGGGAGGCACTGAGCCAAGATACCTGGAAGGTGAACAATGAGGAAGCTGGTGGGAATGAAGACAGATTCCTTCAAAAGGTGGAGATGGGGGGGTAGGGGAAGCTTTACAGAGGTTGTAGACCACCAGAAAGAGAAATGAGCAGGTCCTAACACAACTCAAGGGTGAACACTCTGTAGAAGCTGAAATAAGTAAATTGAGTCTATCATGCTTTGGACATTGCGCAATAAGATCAGGCTCAGTGACCAGGACAATGAGGCTAGGAAGTCACCAGTTGGAGAGCTCAATAGGGCTTGAAAAATAAGTCTGGAATTGCTGAGAACAGAGTGCCTCTCGGCATACACAGAGTGAAATCTGTGTAACAGTGTGTAGTCACAGAGTACCTTTGGGACCTCTTGAAAAGCCCAAGGTCTCTCTAGCCAGAAGACGGAAATGTCCGAGCTTTGAAAGTTACTTATTTGGACTGTGATTCCCAGAACCCCACGGGCTGCGATGTTCTGGGAATTATTGTTTAAAAAATAACTTTGACATCCTTAGAAAGAGCGGACCAGATGCAGCATCAGATACTTCCTTTTTTGCTCAAATGATGTTTTAAATATGAATTGTGCATGGACATCTTTCTCACTCAGTGTAACATAATTCAGAACAGGGAATTGTTTTTGTTTTCTAAGCTTAAAATGAAACTGTGTTTCTGAGCTGTTAGCTCACTTCCCTTGTAGATCTTTAACGGGAGTTAGCTAACAACTCAGCAACACAGTTTCATTTTAAGTTTAGAAAACAAAAACAATTCCCTGTTCTGAATTATGTTACACTCAGAATTACAGTTTCTTCCTGTGCAAGAGTATGCACCAGCATTTACCCAGAGAGAGTCTCTAGATTTCAAATATTATTGCCCTTATATCTTTTCAGCCTCCTTCCTCTTGCTCCCAAAGATTTGAGACAAGACACAGGAGTAGCTATTCTCTCAACAGAGAAAGAAAAACCTCTGCATATGTTCAGAGGAATGTACACAATAACCTAATTTGGAAATGTACTGTTGTGACTTCCAGAACTCAACTCAACCAGTGCAGCTGCAGAGAAATGCTGGGAGTTCAAGTCTAAACAGGTGATTTTTTTTTTTTTTTGAGATAGGAACATAGGAAATAGGCCTCCTTTGATCATCGCCAGCTGTCCAAAGTCTCTAGCAAGGAAAGATCTGTTACCGGACCAATCACTGCTACCTGACCCTCTTTAATTTGAGCTAAAGAAACTCAGGATTGGATCCTTGGATGGACACAGAGCATGGACTTCAACACCAATCACCAACTGCCCAGAGTGACCTCACTGCCAGATGGGCGGTATAAAAATCCAATACATAAATAAATAAACAAATCCATGGCCCCTTCCTTTATGGCTGCTCCATAAAAGCCAACAGCACAGACCAAGTCCTGGTAAAGGCCAGATCAAATCACACTCACAAAAAGCAAGAGGTTGCGCTGGCGCGCTGCAAAAATATTGGCAGCTATGTTCCATGTTTGACACAAGAGACGTCCGTCGTTGGAAGACTGCGGCACCAAGCGATGGCATCCCGGCATGATCATATCACTCGAGATGCAAGGCGATGAGACCTTCTCATATCATCCCGCATCACCCCAAATGTGGCTCGCTCAAGCAAAGCCATTCATGTATGCAGTGACAACGATCAAGGGGAAGGTGCAGTAGGTGTGATTTAGCCCTTCAGATTCAAGGAGCTGCAGAGTAGGGTTTCAGGTACCTCTATTCTTCCTTTGCACAAAGCAACTGCATCACTTATGGACTATGGTGTGATGCATCCAGCGCCTGCAGGGTTAAAGCCCTGGGATGTCTAGAGAAAAAGTGTTCTGCTTATATACCACCCCATAGCACTTCAAGCATTCTCTGGGCGGTTTACAGTTTAATTATGCAGGCTACACATCCCCCCACCACCCAAAAAAGCAGGCTGGGTACTCATTTTACTGACCTCGGAAGGATAGAAGGCTGTGTCAACCATGAGCGGCTACCTGGGATTGAACCTCAAGTTGTGAGGCAGAAGGATGGGACCATCTACCATCGCCTTTATGCTGTCTTGTTCCCTCTGAGCTTAGCCGAATTCTCACAAAAGCAATTGATTTCCCCAGGAGTATTATAGTGCCTCAAGCTATCTCTGCGGCAATACAAAGTACTCTGGGGTGGTGGTGGTCTTGAATGGGCCATTAAGAACTGTTAGTTGTACAAAAGACTTCCTCTTTACTGGTTGACATGGACTGATAAATCAAACTGTATTTCTGGACCTTATTGGAGAGAACATCTGGCTATATATGGACTATGGTGCTTGCATCAAAACATATGCAGGATCAGTTCCTGTAACACCCCGATAATTTCCTTCCACACACTCTCACTAGGGTTTGAACAAGGCCCAGAATAACCGCACAGCTTGTTGCAGTCAAAAAATAAAATAAAATAAAATAAGGGAACTTCAAAAACTTTGCAGCACACATGTACCCAAATGAAATATCTGGAGAATCCCTGCATATTTTGACAGGGAAAAAAAGAGAAATCCCACATCACAACTGATCTAATCAGTTTCCAGTGTGGATTAGATCTTCGCACTACAGAATGATTTTAGCTCATAAAAAAAAAAAACCCCACAGGAACTGATGCTATTCCATCTTGGTCATGAGACACCCACAGTACAGCCACAAAAACATGCTCTGAAAGGCCAGCTGTTGAAAAGAACAGCAAAGAAGTCACGTCGGATTTGTGCCCTTGTTGACTGAGATCAGATATTTTTATGGGCTAGCACTCCCGGGCTGCCACAGCCAGCGTGGCCAGTAGACGTCGCCCACTGGGAGATCTGGCCATTGCAACCATTCCAATGGTACTGGGCAGGCTGCTTCTGGTCTCGAGAGAGGAAACTTAACCGAATCACAGTTGCTGAAAGGTAAGTGAATGCTTTTGGCATCCCACGGATCTACTAAGTTGATTCCAGCCACCAGTGGAAATACGCAGCTTGATTCCAGGTAGGACCAGTAGGCCACAACTTTGTCTTGTGTCTAACATTGTCTGGTTCAGTAATAGCCACATGAGAAGTTCTGCGCACGCCTGGCTGCCATCTAGCATGTTTGACTTGTTTTTTTGACTCGCCTGTCTCAGAAATGCCACCCAATCCATGAAACTGGATGACAGAAGCACCCTAACATCTTATGGGTATTTAAAAAAGCAAACCATCAAAATTAACACCCTATTTTGGTCTCTCTTCCTTCTCAACATGTGCAGAATTCCATTCGCATTCAGGAGCTGTCCTTCAACAGGCTACCAGGGACCAACCAGAGACCTTGGATGCAACTCAAAAGCCCAGAGCACAAAAGCTTTAGTCTTTCCTGGGGGTTTCTTATCAGCCTATTGCTTGCCCCATCCAAGATATACTGCCTTTGAAGAGGGAGGTTCTATTTCACTAGCATGAGAAACAAAGCTACCCTACACGAACTGGTCACTCATATCCTAGGCTGAGCCTAATAAGCAGTTTAAGAAGAACAAGAGAAAAAAAGGGAGCGATTCCCAAATAGCAGCAAGGTTCTGCCTTTGTCTACCAGCCAATGAGGTGCCCTCCAGATGTGCGAGGCGGCCTCTCCGAGCTGGGCCAAGGGAAGGTAGCCAAAATTGGAGCAGCGCACCTTGACGCCTGGAGAGCATCACAGGAAGCTGGGCTGCCCGAGAGAAGGAAGGAGATTCATGTCCTTGGCCTTGCTCCTCCTGCCCTGCACCAACCCTCCCCATCAGATCATGTGCATGTCTGTATGTTGTGTCCTTACAGTGGCCGACTCTTCATGACTCCACGTCCATGGAGTTTTCTTGGCAGGAATCTTGGAGTGGCTTGCCAGTTCCTACTCCAGGCGCCTTCAGTACCTGGTATTATTCCCTGGTGGTCTCCCATCCAAGTACTAACCAGGGCCGACCCTGCTTAGCTTCCGAAATCAGGAGAGATCGGATGTGCTCTTAGGGCATCTAGGCAGCGCATCAGATCGTATCCCCCTGCAAAGCTTGTGCAGGCTGCAGCCAGCCAGCGAGGCGAAGGAGGCATGCCACCAGCAGCATCCACCCACCCGGCAGAGGCTGCTGCCCTTCCCCGCCCCCGAAAGCCAAAACAGCCAAGCCAGCAAGAGAGAGAGAGAGAGAGAGAGAGAGAGAGAGAGAGAGAGAGAGAGAGAGAGAACGGACAGGAAAACAGCGCTCAAGCTTCTTGCATCATTCAAGCAAACACTGTGGACGTCCCATTGTCCACAGCACACACACACACACACACACACACACACACACACACACACAGAGAGAGAGAGAACGCGGAGAGCGAGCGAGCGCTACCGAAGCGCCGGGGCGCGTTTCACCAACCAAACGCCATGCAAGGCTCCTAAAGCCACTAACAGTGGGAGCCTAGAACTCCCTGCCACTTTAAACAGCCCGGCCCTCTTGGAATTAAGAATAGACAGGGCTGGAAACAGATACATCCTTTTTGGATAAGAAAAACTGGGAGCGCAGCCATGCAGCAACAACAACAAAAAAAAGGGGGAGGCAAGCGCGGAGGAAGTTATAGGCAATTTGCAAACTCTCGTTACTCAGGAAAACACAAGAGATGCATCGAAAGTCCCTTTCCAAGAAAGGTGTGTGTGTGTGTGTGGGGGGGAGACTGGATCTGCATTTGGAGATTTTGGTATTTTTAAATTGCATGCACACTGGCTATTCCTGCGCTTGGGCAGGTCCCCCGAGACGTAAAGGGAAAGCGTCGAATTCCAACACACACACACACACACGCGCGCGCGCGCACACACACACACGCACACACCCCAAGAAAAAAACAGCTGGCGTCTCCGATCCTACCTGTAGCCATGCCCGGTCGGCCAAGGAGTAGAAGGAAGGATATAAGAGCCAGGAAGGAGCCGTCAAACATTTTATGGCAGACGAAGCGCCCCCCCCTCTCGAAACCGGACGGTGCGCGGGGCAAGGGAAGGAGAGCGAGCAGCCGTCGGAAGGCAGCGGCGGCGGTGTAAGCCGCAAGGAAGAGCCGCTGGATCCGGGACGCCCTCCCAAGTCTTTGGAAAATTGAATTAGCGCTACAGACAAACTCAGGGCGGTGTACAGAAAAAGGGAGGAAAGGGAGAGAGAGAGAGAGAGAGAGAAGAGAGGGGGGGGAGAAGGAAAAAATCTTTTTTTTTTGGAGCATCGCCTCCCTTCTGCAAGCGCAGGTGCTGATTGGAGCTTAACCTTCCCGAGCTACTCCTCCAGCCCGCTGATTGGCCGTCGGAATTAACACACTCGGGTAAATAGCGAGGTTGTAAAACGAGAAGCCGTACACGTGGGTTGCGGGCCGGCGGCGGGGCGGGGGGGGGGAGGAGGAGGAGGCGGCGGGGGTGGGGCCGGGGGTGTCACCTGGGAGGGACGGGGCGGTGGGTGGGTTTCAGGTTGGCTGGGATGAGAAGGCGGCGGAGGGCCAGGTGTGTGAGAGGCATCCTCCCGTATTTTAGTCCTAATGGGGGTTTAGCCACCTGGCCTGCAGAAGTTCGTCGGGTCGGGTCGGGGTGGAGACCCTTCCCAAAGAGAAAGGCGGGGTAAAAAAATTAAAATAAATATCAAGCCGGGAGGGGACCTTCTGGATCATCAAGACCAGCTCCTGTCAAGGAGACCCAGAGGGGAATCGAACTCCCAACCTCTGGCTCTGCAACCCCAGACCCGTTCAGCAGTGCAATCTATCGAATGCCTCCACATTAGCTTCACCCTACAGTCAACGATGGAGCAGCCGGAGGAGAAAGAGCAGCCGGTGTTTTCCCCCCCTAATGCTCGTGGAAGAAAGACTTCCAGGTGCAGCTTGTTATGCAAGGTCCACCTGCTGCAATTTCCTTTTCGGTGCAAGGATTAAAGACACAGGGACCTTTTCCCAATCTCTCTCTCTCTCTCTGTGTGTGTGGCTGTCCTAACTGAAGAGTGCCTGTCGGGAAGCAGCCAACCCATCAGACAGGCCTCTTATCTGTTTTTAAAAACCAGCAAAAAGGTACAGTTAAACGGAGACCACCAGAAGGAGAAGGCAAGATTCAGTGGGGAAACAATAATGCTAGGAAAGAGGCTGAACATCCGTTGGGCACTCGAGACCACAACTCCCAGAATTCCAAGCTTGTATTGCCAATGACAAAGAACTGTGGTCCAAAACATCACCATCACTGCCCTAGAGAGGAAACCACAGCCTTAAGTTTGCAAGAGCTGAGCTGTTAACCCGGGATGTTTGGCAGGCCGCTAATATATAGGTCCACCATCAATCCGAAGTGAGACTTTTGCAGATCAAATCTGCCTTCAGTGAGAGGGTGGAAGGGCACCTTCCCCCCTGCAAGGCAGCTCCAACTTAGAAAACCTTTGACACACAAGCACCCTCTCCAACTTGTAGGAATCATGTAAGCCACAGACATATGAAAACTCTTCCCTCTCTCTTTTTCTCACCATGTCCACCTGTTCCAATTCCTGTTGCCAGGCTATTGTTAAAAGCAGGGCATCTGGCAGGGTGCGGTGCTGCTGGCACATCCCAGCTGTCATGCCAGCTGCTTCGGTTGCTATCGCAGGTGATCAAGGTGTTCCAACCTTAAAAGAACCCACAAAGACTCGAGTGGCGTGGGCAGTTTGCAGGCTCAGAGGGTCTGGAACTGTGCGCTTCATGGGTGTTTTTCAGCTGTGGCATGGAAGTGAGCAACATCCTCTCATAACAGGAAGCTCACCTGACCTGCTTCATTTAAAAGGGGCAACTACATGGAAGCTCATGCACCAGAAGACAAGCATAGTATGTTATGGTTAGGGCACTTTCCAAAATCCTTACATTCAGGGGAAGGAGGCAAAATGACTCACAGGGATGGACTGTAAACCTTGTGGCTTTCTCAAGAGAGCAATTAAAAGGCCATCCTGACGGGGCACGAAATGACTTCCATCAGTGCCCATTCTGGGGAAAAAGTAGGAAGAGTAGCTTAATCTCCCCTCAATCCAGGGGGGAAAAGCAGGCTCTTGTACCTGGAGAGTAAAACCCCCAATGTCTTGGTAGACTTCCTTCTTTGTAGCACCAGGGTCAGATCATTAAGCCTCAGGTTCCACCAGAAAACTGGTATCTTGATTGGCTTTCAGCCCAAACCCTGTAATTGAAACTTTGAATCCCATGGAATTTTCTCTTTCCTGCAGATTTGTGGCACCCCGGGGTCTTCCAGCCGTCCCAGTGGCCAGATGGAATCCAACTGTTCCCCTTGCAGGGAAGAGAGAGCGGCCTCCCTCTTCCATGGAACTTTTAAAGGGGTAGAGAAGCCCTGTTTGGTTTCCCCACTTCGGCCACCCGAGAAGTCATTTCCTTCCCCACTCTCTAAAGCAGGCATGTCCAAACTTTGGCCCTCCTGATGTTTTGGACCACAACTCCCAGAATTCCAAGCTTGTATTTCCAGTGGCAAAGGCCTGTGGGAGTTGTGGTCCAAAACATCAGGACGGCCAAAGTTTGGACATGCCTGCTTTAAAGGATCAACAGACTGGAGCAGAATCTTGTGGGAGGGAAAGCTACCTCTTCTAGGGAGGTTCAGCTTGGGGCAAGGGTGGAAAAATAAAGGAGATACGGCAGAAGTCTATAAAAGTTACCGGTGGTCTGATAAGAAGTAAATAAGGAGTCACTATTCTCTAGGTGAAATATACCTTCACAATCCTGGTTGGATTGTGGAACTCCTTGCCACAAGATGTAATTTTTTTATTTTTGTTTATTTTGGATATTTTTACCCCACCTTTCTCCTTGGAAAAAGGACCTGAAGTGGCTTACAATAATGAGGGCAATATACAGCTCAGAACATTTAAGACATATTCAAGTTAAGAACAGGGAATTAAAAGAGGCATCTTAGAACAATTCTTGGTCTCTGAGGCTAAGATCATGTGCAGCAACCGTTCAGTGCAATGCCTAGCACCTCCTCTAAGCGAGTAGTGTCCGTTACTGTTGTTTTTGAACCATGTAAGGCTTGCTTTATTTTTTAATCACCTGTGTCCAAAAACCCCAATATGCTGGCTGGTAGTCTCTTTTTTTCACAGAGGAGAGCCCAGACCAACAGTCTTTGCCTTGTTCACCCTGAAGCTCAACAAATAACAATTCCAGTCTCAATAATTGTGGCCTAGAAGGCCTTCAAATCTGTACTATGTCATTACAATTACAATTAGTTTACAAATAGTACTATGAAGTCTGAAAGGGAAACACTTTTACATTGTGTTATTCCTTGGCATCTGCATACATCCTAGAGCAGACACAGAACTTTAATAATTGAGTTTGCAAAATATGGCTCCACTAGTCAACTAAATACAGCTGAATATAGATGTAGTGGCGGCTGCTAGGAATGATGGCTTTTTTTTTTTTTAAAAGGACTGGATAAACTCGCGGAGGACAGTCTCAGGATGGTTGTGTCTCACCCCCAGTACCAGATGCACAAATAATGTTAGTTGCTTGAGAACTGCTAGACACAGGACAGTCTTGCGCTCTGCTCATCTAGGCAGGCTTCTAGTGGACCTGATCCACCATTCACCTTCTTTTGTCTTTAAGGAAGAACAGGTGCCTTTGGCTTAACAAAATCCATGGTGGGTAAACCTTATGTTTGCAGGGTCTAAACCCCGACCCTCAACATACTACCATGGTCCGTCCACTAATAAGAGCCTTGTGCGAAAGAAAGAGTGACAGAATTCATGGATTCAGAGCCTTTGGATTTGTTTAATTACCTGACATAAATGGGGAGTGGAGACCCACTGCTGGTGATTGCTAAGCCTTCTTTGTTAGCAGCAAGGTTTAAGAGTGTCATGTTCTCATTGCTACAATTGTGAAATGGCTGGGAGTCAACAGTCCTTCCTGGAGAGCAAAGCACCCAGCGGTCTACCAGTGGATCTAGACTTGTGTTCTGATGAGCTACAGACGAGGATTCATTCCCTGGCTCAGTCATGGACACTTGTGGAAGGGTCGCTAGAGGTCGGTTCAGGTTTACAAGCGGGGATTTGAACCAAGGTCTTCTGAATCCCTGTCCACTAGACCCCCTTGGGCACCTCTCTGCTTTGCATTTTATTCCCTTGTGCATGCTCCCCCCCCCTTTTACAATTTTAAATATCTACTTGAGAAGCCAAATTCTGCAATTGTTATTACCAAGTTAATCATTCTTTGGCAGGGGTTACAAGTGCGTAAGAAGGATCCCCTTGGCCTGGACATGAAGGGTTAACTTTGGATGCTCACCAAAGTGCTTCTCCACCTCCTCCCTCCAGATAGCATCTCTGGCTTCCTCTCAAGGGGATGTCTATATTGTATGCCAGTTGTGACAATACAGCTGCCCTGAATGGGCTGCCCTGAATGAGCTCCTGTGCCATTTCTTTGAGGGAAGGGGAAGCCATCCCTTTGGCAGAGATTAACATCTCAAAGAGACAATAGGAAAGTGACAGCATTTAAAGGCTGGAAAATTGGAGAAGAGACCCTGGGAGGCAGGAAAAAACAAAGAACAAGGAGCTCAGTGACACAAACCCAAGTATTTGGCTTTGAACTTTGATTTCCCAGGATGACATAAGGCATGTATTTTTTCCCCAAGGAGGTTGCCACTGTGAGCCTCTTGAGACCAAGCCGACCAAGAGTCTTGTGGCATTTTTAAGACTAGCAGGTTTTGTTTGACATGAGCTCCCACGGATGTAGCTCATTTCCTCCAATGCATGGTGCAGGAGCTAGAGAAGATGAGTGATTTATGCGTATACTATACAAGTACACTGCAGAACCCATGATGGCCAATTGCTAATAACTGATTGGCTGCCAGTCACATTCTTCCTTGCATGGCTATTGCACAACTGAGTGCATGGCCTTTTGCTACCATGTCTTATGGCAGTGGTTCTCAACCTGTTGGGTCCCCAGATGTTCCTGGACTGCAACTCCCAGAAAACCTGGCCAGCTCGGCTAATGATGAAGACTTCTGGGAGTTGCAGTGCAGGAACATCTGGGGACCCACAGGTTGAGAACCACTGCCTTATGGGATTTCACTCATGCATTGGTAAATCACCCATTGGATTCTGGCTGTTGTGGTCAATCCACAGCTTGATATAACCGCACTGGAGCTGGTTATATACGGGGAGGACAGAATGGACATGAGATGCAGACTATGACAATTGTAATGCTTTGGTAAAACTGGTATTGAACATTCAAAGACCTGTTTTGTGCAAATTTTCTGATAATAAGATCACTGATCAGAAATCAATTATTCCTCAAAGTGTTAAAGCCAATCATTTCTGGTTATCAGAGACCATCTAATTTATGGGAAGGGAGAAGTAAGAACCGGTTGCTTACCTGTAATGGTGGTTCTTCGAGTGTCCTCCGTTAATCCACACCACAGGGTTCTCGGTCGCGACGTGAGCGATGGCACCGGAAGCACTTCTAAGCAAGGAAGCAGAATCATTAGTCTCCTCCCCTCACCCCATGCTCCCTTGCGCTCCCGCCTAAACGCCCCAGTTCCCTCTACACACCGTCGTGAGGAAGCCCCCAGAGGACAGATGTGACACGAGGGGAGGCGGGCGGGTTGGTGTGGATTAACGGAGGACACTCGAAGAACCACCATTACAGGTAAGCAACCGGTTCTTCTTCATCGTGTCCTCCGTGAATCCACACCACAGGGTTGAGTACCAAGCTACCTGAACGGTGGTGGGAGTCACGGAAGAACGGTGGAAAGTACAGCCCTGCCAAAGGACGCAGCCGATTTAGCCCGGGTGTCCAAACGGTAGTGCCGGATAAATGTAGACGGCTGAGACCAAGTGGCAGCCCGACAAATATCTTCGATCGGAACGCCTCTGAGAAAGGCTGTGGACGAAGCAACGGCTCTAGTGGAATGAGCTCGAACTCCCAAAGGGAGAGGACGATTAGACAACTGGTAGCAAAGTTTAATGGTAGAAACAATCCATTTAGAAAAACGTTGGGAGGAAACAGGCGACCCATTGAACCTGGGGTCATAAGCAATAAACAGGCGAGGGGTCCTTCTTAGAGAAGCAGTCCTGGAAACAAAGAAGGCCAGAGCTCGTCGAACATCAAGGGAATGGAGGTCCCTCTCAATAGCGGAGGACGGGGAGGGAAAAAAGACCGGAAGAATTAGGGGTTGGTATCGGCCTGATGTCGAGTGGGCATCCTTCTGGATCGCTTGTGACGGCGAGACCTCGCGGGCTCCAGAGCCATGGAACTCGGGTCCGAGGGTCCTTCTGGCTGATACCAAGGACCGGGAGGATGCCAGAAGGGTCCTGTTTGGTATGGTACCGGTGGAAAGCCCGGGAACATGGGGTAGCCGGAGAACGGGTACAGTACCGAAGAGGAAGGGCCAGAGGGCCACATGCTTGACATCGGTGGTACCGAGGGCCACGACGACAGTCCCGGCGGCCCGCCCCAAGGTTGAGGTGGGGATGGTACCGCAGCAGAAGGGCGGGATCTAGGTGGATTCGGGGCCCCGGTCTCGGTATCATGGTAGGTCTTCTTCGGGGCCGGTGAGGAAATCGTCCCGGCTTTCCATTTAGACGCGTGCTTCCGGGGAGGAGACTCCGGGTGAGCACCAGGTTCGGATACCGGGGGCAAGGGCGGTACCGTGCCCTGCCATACCGGTCCTGGATAGCCTTGGTAGGGTGGAGATGGCATGGCCAGAGATGAGTAGCTCAGTGCCCTAGGCAAGGGAGCGTTGGCGAAGCGGTTCACAAGCTCCGGTCCATGATCCCGCTTTTCCGGTACCGAGGCAGCCACGGATGCCGAATCAGAAGAATCTGTCGATACCGGCGACTCACTTCTTTGGTTTGGGGACAGAGATGGGGACGTCGTGCGGGAGGGAGACTTATCTCGGCGGGATTTCTTCGATACCGACGCCTCCGAAGTGGCCTTTTTGATTTTGATTTCTTGGCCGATTTTTCCACAGGGTCCTTCTGAGCCTGGGAAGTGGATTCGGAATCCATTGATGGACGCAGGGATTTCTCAAGAAGGTAAGTGTTAAGTCTATGCCTCTGGTTTCTGAGGGCCTGCGAGCTAAGGCTCTTGCAATGGGGGCAGGTGCCCGGGGAGTGAGCCTCCCCCAAGCAATAAAGGCAACGGGAGTGACCATCGGAAAAGGGGATTTTCCCCCCACAATGGACACAGTTCTTGAATAGGGAACGCTGGGCCATAAAAGGCAGGGATGGCGAAAAATAAAGGGAGTACCGTAGCGAAGCGTGCTTCCGAACCAGCCAACGTGGCGGTTAGAGGGAACTGGGGCATTTAGGCGGGAGCGCAAGGGAGCATGGGGTGAGGGGAGGAGACTAATGATTCTGCTTCCTTGCTTAAAAGTGCTTCCGGTGCCATCGCTCGCGTCGCGACCGAGAACCCTGTGGTGTGGATTCACGGAGGACACGATGAAGAACCTGCTTTGTCTCATAGCTATGTTGGAGAAATCATTAATCCATCAATTGAAATGTGATGTTGGAAAAGAGCTTCGTGGATACTGTGGACTGAATAATTGAGTCCAAGATTAAATAAAGCCTGAACTATCTCTGGAGATGAAAATGTTAACAGTGAGACAGCTGTAGAACAACAGAAGCGCTAGATTAGCACTGCACACAAGGCTGCATGGACAAGCTGGTTAATACGTGTAATAAGATTAAAAACTCCTGTCTTGATCTAAAGAAAGAGAGGCAGGCCTCTTGCCGTCTTCTTGTTTCGCTGCTTCTCTTTGAAATTTGTCCTAAATACTTTTTGTTCAAGGTGGTTCATTTTGCCTTTTGAGATACTACAAAAATCATGTCCCTTTCTTGTCTTCAAAAGAACATCAGTCCCCATAGCTTGAAAAACAATTATGTTATCTGGAAATGTTTCATGTTCCTGGATCAGCATGTTGTCCGTGAGATACGTCACAAGCTGCCTTGTCTCTGCTTGCTTGTGTGCCTAAACAAGGAAACGTTTGGCCTCTTTGACATCAAAGCATATGGGTATTTGATTGCGTAGTCCGCACGTAGTAATAATTCCACTTGGGAGGGATAAGGGTTATTTTGTGAAAGATTAAAGAAGTGTTTCCAGTCACAGATTGGCTTTCCCAACAGATACAGGACGCTGCCTCCCTGTCAGTCAGAAAAGTGAGAAAAACTTTAGTGAGAAAACATTTTGTCAAAACTTACTTTAGATCAGATGGCTTTCTGGAGACAGCGAAGTAAAAAGGAGGGAGTGAGCCGCGTGGCCATCACAAATCACAAATCTATGCTACAGACAATACCTTTATAGGCCACTAATAAAAATTTTAAAAATCACTGCAAGCTTTCAAGTTCAATACACTCTTTTTCAAAGCATGTACCAAAAGTCCAAAACATGGCAAAATATGTGGTTTGCAAAGTTTCTGTATATACACATATACAGTGGACCCTCGTATAACAAACGGTTTGTATAACATAAAATTTGTACAACATAAACATTCCAGAGATAGGGGAAATTTGCTTAACAGAATTGCCTATGGGGCAAATCTGTACAACATAAAAATGGGATCACTCCATTTTCAATTCATTCGTATGGGAAATTTGTATAAAGGAAAATTTGCTTAACATAATACATATATTGCTACTCTGGGTAGTGTACAACAGAAAGGAAGAAACATAATTTATAGGAAATGTAAATTGTATAAAAATAACAACAAACGTACTCATCCAGTCTATGTAACAAGACCAGTGGCAGAATAAATATTGGTATTTATTGGCAATAAAAGGTTTGGTATGGATAGACCTTTTGTAATTGATACTACCCCTGGAATCTTGATCTATTTCTTTTTGTATTATCCTCTTGATTGCCAGATGTTATGTTTTATTCACAAACATATACTTTCAGTTCTTAAGGATGATTAATGAAGAGTGTGTGTTTTAATTACGTGTTCATCACAACACAGCATCTACTAGGCATGCCTTTAAGGCAAAGTCTGAGTAATTAATTTTTTTTAAACGGAATAACTCTTGAAGACCCAATTAAATTTACCTATAATTAATTAAAGAGCTGCTCCTGTCTATGTCTAATGCCTGACCGTCTTACGGTAATGATGGAAGATTGCAACCTATAATCAGAGCTGTTTTCTATGTGTAGAAGAGTCTGATCAGATTGAGGGAGCTTCTGGAAATGCGGAGTACACAAATACCCCAGTTCTTACTCTGTTTTAAAACTACTGGAAGCATCTGGCTTCATATGTGTTGAAACAGCCCTTGTATCAATGGTCTCTTAGTCCTGTCACCTTCATAGGTGGGACACGACTTTGGAACTCCCTCCCACAGGAGGCCAGACTGGCCCCATTTTTGCTGTCCTTTTGCAAACAGGCCAAGACCTTTCTTTTCAGGCAAGCTTTCCCTCAGTGGCTGGCAGCCTGAGTGGAGTTTCTAAACAGACGATAGTCACTGACCTACTTTTTCCAATGAGTCATTAAGAACCATTAAGTTTACCAAAGCCCTGCTCCCTGGCAGTTCAGATGACCCAACTCACCTGCCCCCAGTTTTTGTCACTCCTTGGGGCAGGGGACTATTAGAACGGGCATCTCCGCTTTATATTGGACCACGGCCTGAAGCAAAGGTGAAATGCAGTCCATTCTTCATTCCGCATATAGAAGTTGACTAGACCGATCGAAAGTGGCCAGTGAGTTCAGTCTTCTCTCCCATCGGCTGTATGGTAGGTCCTGTCTGGTCTCCCACCCGAGTTACAACAGGCAAGGAGTTCCAAAGAAACAGCCCGGAATCTGCCTCTGCTGCTTCCCCTTCCCAGCTCCTGTTGCCGGAGGTGGTCGCTGCAGGCTGCCTAACGGAAGAGCCGGCCCTGCCCCTTGCCATGCGTCTTGGCTAGAAAGCCAAGGGAGGATTTCATAAGTGTAGAACTCATTAATAGGTCTCGCAGCTCAAACACAAAACTGTAACTCTGCTACCACCTGGTGATTCTTTTCAGAACAGTTACTAAGAAAGGATGGAAGATTAATAATGAATTAATACTAGAGAGTCAGATCACAGCAAAAACCCACAGTCAGCCTGATGTTTTTTTAAATTGGCAGTGGTGGTGGTAGTGGTGGTGCTGATGATGATGATGATAATTCCTTTATATCAATCCCAACCTCTGAGGTTCTCAAGATAAAGAATACTCAGAAGTGGTTTATCCTTAATTGCCATCTTATAGGATCATTCTGGGACTGGATCTTCTGAGATGCACAGAAGGCTATGATTATTGATGAGGTTTTAAACTAAGTGAGGTACTTAAGGAGTGGTTTTACCAGTTCCATGGCAGAGCTGGGGAATCAAACCCAGATGTCCAGAGTCCCAGTCCAGCACTCTGTGGACTACCCCACCCTGGATACCCAGAGTTGGACGTGCCACTTGCCAAATTCAGAGATTCAGAAAGACCCAGAACTCAAGGAAATATTTAAGTAGAGCCAGAAAAACCAATGCCCTTCCTTTTTCCCCATCACTGGTCCTGAATTAACTATGCAGGAAGTCAGGTGAGACCGACAGGCCACAAAAATCATGGGGAACATGGATGTTTCCAGCTGATTAAAAATAAGGTATTCCTCCCGGCTCCCTAAAGTCAGGAGCAGCTGAGCATCAGTAACATAGTACATAAAGGGGATTGTCACGAGTTTGCATTTGGAAAGGGTTAACGAGAAAGAAAGAGAGAAAGAGAGAGAGAAAGAGAGAGAGAAAGGAAGGAAGGAAGGAAGGAAGGAAGGAAGGAAGGAAGGAAGGAAGGAAGGAAGAAAGAAAGAAAGAAAGAAAGAAAGAAAGAAAGAAAGAAAGAAAGAAAGAAAGAAAAAAAGCATACATCTAAATGTATTTGGCTTTACCTTCTAATAAGCACACAAACTCCAGTAATCCTTCCACGGAGGACCATCAGTTAAATACATTTTCAGAACCCTACTGGAGCTCTCTATGGCCAGGGAGGAGGGAGATTAGGTGCCTTTGATCTCCCCCCAACCCTTTGATTGGGAATCTCACTTCTTGACAAGGGGATTAATGTCAAGGTCTTCACTTCCTCTCTGCTGCTTAAGATCCAGACTGGCTTCGAAGACAGAGTAGAAAGCAGAAAGGCTGGGTCCCTACCCACCTCTTTGCAGGTGTCATTGAGCTCCAGCCAATTCCCTCAACTTTCATCCCACCTCCCAGCCGTCTCTCTGAAATCCATATTGCGAGCTTTTGAGCCATTCAAACCTTTGCCCCATCACAAGGCTACGTTAAGGGCAGAAAGGGGGCACCTGGAATTCTTGGCCCCTGCGTGCTTTGCCAAAGCAATGTTTTGAAGTCAAGGATCACCCAGGGTCTGAGAAGGACAAAGAGGAAGGCTGGCTGCACAGAAACTAAATCACAAACAAGCCTAAGTGTTATGTTAAGACCAAATATATTTTCTAAATACTTAATATTCTGTAGCTATTAAATATTTTCTAAACAAAATATTTAGAAAATATTAAAGGGCTGCATCACAGACAAGATAAAGAAAAAGCATCTTAACTGACACTTTTCTTTGGCCCCTGTTAGAGATGGGCATGAACTACTGGTTTGGCAGTTCATGTTGGTTCATTTATCAGCTGAATAAGTGTTTGGCACTTCAAAGCCCCACCTCCTCCAGCGGGCAGCCACTCAGAGGCAGAGCCTAGACAAGGTGGGGCAGAGAAGCTAGGGTGTTGCCTCTGAGTGGGCACCTGACAGAGGAGGTGGGCCTTTGAACTGGCACAAATCTCCGAACTGGGAGTTTGTGCCCATCTCTCTAGTTTCCATATTAAATACCTGCATTTTTTGGAAACCAAAGGTTCATGTCCTAGAAAGAACTTCTAGTGACAATTTGTCAACCCCTGAGGCTTTTTCATACAGATTAGGTTTCTTACAGATTTATGCATCCATACTCATCCTTGTATATAATTTCTCTATGAATTTTTTTAATAGCCCGATTGATAATTGTCAAAGTTCTGTAGATTTGCAGCTGAAGGAACTGAACAACAACGCCTGTGGAGATCATGTTTTTCTTTCACAATCAGCAAAATGCAGGGATCTTTCCCCTCTCTTGTTCACAGTTTGCAAGCTGCGTTCAGCCAAAACCCACATCTTCTCTTTTAATCTTTGAACACCTCCGTGGCAAATTAGGATTACAGATATACACACATCTCTGTGTGGAGATGGGGCAAGGGTGTACACAGATACGGACCAACAAGATTTGTGATGTCTCTCCCCCAGCTGATTCATAGGATCATTGATGAAATCCAAATGTTGACCCCTCCCTAAAATTACTTTGGAGAAAAGAGAAGTACAGTATCATCAACAAAAGGAACACATCACCATTATAATGACGTGCATTAAGAAGACGAAAGACCACACAGGCCTTTTAAAATATATTTATTGAAAAATGTGTCTCTTTATGAGGTCTTTTACAATATCTTAAACTGACCCTCTTTTTCGGTCCTCTAAACAGAACTCTTTAAGATAATATCAACGCTTATTTCTTACATGCTTTTATTTGATCACATACAGTGGACCCTCGTATAACAAATGGTTTGTATAACATAAAATCTGTACAACATAAAAAATTCTGGAGATAGGGGAAATTTGCTCAACAGAATCGCCTATGGGGCGAATCCGTACAACATAAAAATGGTCGTGATTTGGGATTATTCCATTTTTAATGCATTCCTATGGGAAATTTGTATAAAGGAAGATTTGCTTAACAAAATTTCATTTGGAACAAATTAATCCCTTTATACAAACTACCACTGTATTGTCCTTTGTATTCTTTTCATCTATTCTATTTGGACAAATGTTTTTCTTCATCCCTGACGGACCTCCCTTGTGCACTCATGTCATCTGTATCAGGCAGCCACTTTAGATCACTGCTGTCCTTCATTTGTCCCGTGTTCTAATGGATAATGCTGTTCCCTCATCAGACCTAAGGTTTTCATACATACTTGCTGCTTAAGCCAACATTTCTGTCTGTTATGCACCATCTTTGTACAACAACAACAACAACAACAACAACAACAACAACCTTAGAACTGCAGAGCTGGGAGGGGTTTAGAAATCACTGCATCCAGCTGCTGTCAAGAAGGCACCCTGGGGAATCGAACTCCCAACCGCTGGCTCTGCAGCCAGATGCCTAAACCGCTGAGCTACCCAGTAGTTTTTTTGCTGTATTAGATATGGACAATGATCCAGGATTGCTTGGCGATTTGGATCTTCGTTTAAGCATTGTGGAGAAAAAAGAAAGTGAGCATTCACCCACACGAACCCTGTGAAGTCAGGAGTTGGGAATTCAGTTCCCCCAATGGGCCTCCTGGAAGAGCCAGCCTGTGGGGCCTTGGGCAAGCTTCACCGTCCCAGGGCACCCCCCCACCCCTCCAGGAGAAAGGAATGGTACCTCTGAGCATTCTCTACCTAGAAAAGGATCACCGTAAATCAGAATTGACTTGGTGGCACAAAAGGACTTAAGAGGCAGTCAAGCTGTTTCAAAAAGACAAACAGCAAAGGAACTCTTGGCAGGTGATGAGCAGAAACGCACATACCTAGACCGCATTGCTGCCAATTTGTTACATGCAGGAGTGGTTGAATACACCCCTCATTTTCAAGGCCATGAAAGATACCTACGACCTGAAATGGGTAACTGTGTGGATTCCAGAGATATCCTGAGAGGATGGGGTTGGAGCAGGGTTAGGTAACCTAGTGCCCACTCCAGATGCTTCAGTTTCATCCCCCATAACCTTGTACTCCTAGGTGCCTCAGCTTCCTTTGAATTCACTGGTGGTTCAGAATTACCCAGACCAGCATCAAATGATTATTGTAGACAAGGGCGTATCTGGGGTGGGTGGGCAGAAGGGTGCATTTACCCTGGGGTGCAGCAATCTGGGGGCACCTGGAGGTGGAGCAGCAGGAGGAAGCCCTGTGCCCTCCCACCAGCAGTCCTCCTTTCCCCGGCTAAGGCTTGCCAACGAGACCCCCTCTGCCGCTGTGCGCCAAACGAACAGCGAAGCAGGCAGGCGCAGAGCATGGTGGCTGTGACATCTTCATCCTTCCCCTCCCCGCCTTCCTTTGGGCCATCGCGGGAGACATGTAAGGTGTGCACACACACACAAATGCCCACATGCGTCCCCCCCGTCCCGTGCCCACATGATTGGGCCCCAGTGGCTGGGTGGGTGAGATGTGGTGGTGGGGGGCGGAGGGGTGCAAAAACAAACTTTGTCCCCAGGTGCTCCAAATCCTGGCTACGCCTCTGAACATAGATAAAGGACAGATTTCCAGGTAGGGGAAAAGAACACTTCCAAGCACACGTATTACAAAATAGCGGGGGAAAGCCTCAAGAACCTTAGCCGATTTCCACAAGAGAACACCTTACCCAACAAGTGCCTTCAATTCCCCTTTGGCAGAAATGACCTAAGCTCGATGCACTACTGAACATGTTTTTTTTACCCTGCCTTCAGAAAGATCTGCTCAGGGTTCACTTCATTACCTCTTAATAGCCACAGAGGGGCTCTTGAAGCTTCAATCAGATCATACATTAAAAGACTTGAGTCATAACTTGCTTTTATAACATTTTCTCTCCAGGCTCGCGTGTCTTTCAAAATGTCTCAGCATGGGATCAGAGATACAAATGAAGTTGCGTTTATTGGGGACCAACTACAGGACAAAAACAAGACCAAGCTGCAACGGGGGGGGGGGGGTCAAGCTACTCTACACATGGAGGACTGACTGAAACTCATAGGAAACAACATCAAAATCATGTTCATTTTAGCCTCATCTACAAATGGCCCATTGGAGACCCATCTGTCTTACTGCTGGCATTTGCACAAGGAGGGGATTGACTGCCCTTGCAAACACTCAGAGGTACCACTGTTTCAGAGGATGCTCTCTGATTCTCAGAATTCCAAAATGGAGATGGAAGGGAAAGCTGCTGGCAAGGAGCACTCATTATGCTCCAATGTTTCCTAATTCTAGCCACAGTCTTCAACCTCTTAGAAGGCTTCTCCTTTGAACGAGGCATTACCTGCCTTGTTCAGTTCAGCCTTGACTCCCTTGTGGAAAGAGGGAAGAGCAGGAAGGTGGAGTGTTCCAAGACATTAGTCTGTCATTGGGGACAACTGCTGATGGCTATGTTAGGTTCTCATGTCGTGAACCACAACAGTTGTTTCTTGGGGAATCCTCAAGGACTGTGAAGTAGAGATGGGCACGAAATGAATTTGTTGTTTCATTATTCGTTTCGTTACGTAATGAAACAAAGAATCACCCTAGGGGCAAATTTAACACGAACCGAACCAAACCGAGAAAAATTGGTTCGGTTAGGTTCGTTTCATTAATGGGGAGTGGAGATGTCTCCTATCTGGTGCTGGTCCAGAGGTCTGGTCTTCCTGGCTTCTGGGATGGCGACCGGGGGAGCCAACGGCCGTGCTACAGCTGTAGCGCGGCCATGTGGTCGGCTTGGCACAGGAAAAAAAAAGGAGCACTGACCAGGCCTCAAGGGTGGCCTGGTCGGCACCCTAAAATAAAAATAAAAATAATAAAAAAACACAGCACTGACCGGGCCCTAGGGGCTGCGCGGTCGGCGCTGAAAAAAAAAAAAGCCCCATGCCTGAACCCGGAAGTGTGGGGGGGGGAACTAAAATAAAATGAAAATTTAAAAAAAGGGGGGGGAGCGCCGACTGGGCCCCAAGGGTGGCCTGGTTGGCACCCTAAAATAAAATAATAATAATAATAATAATAAAAACCCAGCGCCGACTGGGTCCCAGGGGCCACCCGGTGGGCATTGGGGGAAAAAAAAAGCTGGTAAAAACAAATAACAAATTGACAAACCAACAAAATGATTTTTTCAAAAAAATTAGTTAAAAATGAAACAAAATGAAGCTTTAAACAAAACAAAATGAAACACCATTTTTTTGGTTCATGCCCATCTCTACTGTGAAGTATTCTTGGGCTCCAGGTTGACCACTGAGCCCTCCTAGGGGCAAAGGTCCTACAGAGCACTTCCAGGTGGGACTTTGATGAAGCAACGAGAACTTCCTGAGCTCTGCGTTTTGGCTGTTTTCCTTGATTCCGACTCCAGGATTGCTCCTCATCTCCAATGTCCTGGGCTCCCAGCCTTGATCTGGTGCCGACTCGGCCCAAAACATGAGTACAGAACACAGCTTCCTAATTAAAATATTATCTAGGATTCAAATGATACTTCCACGTTGCTGGTGGGTTGACTTTCCAAAGCCAGGTGGAGCAATGGGTTTTGCAGCCTCCTGGATGACACAGTAAATGCTCCTTTCTAAAGCAAAGTGACTGCTCACTGAGGGGAACTGTTCTCAAGTGGATGGTGCTGAGTTGACAGCTATCCCATTTCCACAAATCTGTACCTTCCACAGATCTACACATACTTATTCCAAGGGGGACTCTTGGTCACGACTTACTAGGCAGCCTCAAACAGCTGACATCCCACCCAAGGTCTCTGGGGTTGCTTCCTGTCCACCCACGTTTTCCCTCTAGTCCACATTAAGTCTTGTGTCACTGTCATTAAGTAAAAGATTGATGGATAGGTCAATGTGAGGGAAACTTCTCAGAAGGGAAGAGAGGGGACCCCTGCACGCCCAGACGAGCGGCTGGAGAAGCCAGGGCAAAAAGGGAAGCCTGGAAAACAACCAACATTGTCACCTGTGGAGAGGGTCATGTTGTGGAAGGGATATTATAACGCCCCCCAAATAATTGAGCAACAGAAGGAAAGGGAGAAGGAAGAGAACCCGGGTTCAAGAGGAAGTGAAGAGAAGGACATGGCGGGAAAGTCTGACCAATCTGCTCCCGTGGAGGTGGTGTTCGGGACTTGTAAGAAGGGAGACAAACGAGTGCTTCCAGAAGGATGGGAGTGGGTGTGGATGGAGGATCCCTGGACAGGGAATTGGGAGCAAATGCTGATGCCCCATAAGGAGGCTGAGAGTTATAGACGCCGGGCCCACAAACAAGGGTGCTCCTGTTGGGGAGAAAAGGAGTACCGGGAATACAACAGAAAACGCAAAGAGATCCGCAAAGAGATTGAGCTGGAAGAATTGCTGGCAAAGATCCGGATGGAAGCCGAGACTGGGAAACTGGACCCTCGAGAGGACTTGACCCAGAGACCCGACTATCCTTTACGTACACCCCAGTGGAGACGCCCTGGTCCCAGGTCCACTTTGGAAGTTGGGGTACAAGTGGGAAAACCCAAACCCTCCGTGAAGGAGATTGGGATACAAGTGGAGGGGCTGAGGCTCTCAGAGAGGGAGGAGGAGATCAGTGGTGGAGCCGGCTGTCCTCAGGTGATGGTGGGGAACTTGATCACATTCTAGAAACCCCAACCTATGGAGGGAAAAATAACCCGTTCATGTCCGATGTTAAAGATGTTGAAACTGTAGTTAGAAGAAAAACTTCGTTTATTGTTGATGAACCGAATAAAAGTTCTGTTTGTTCGTTCCGAGTGATGCCTTATTTAAAGTTTGAAGGGCGGGAAGCCTGGGCAGAGACAGAACCCTCACAGTCAAACTAGAGAAAAACAGCATGGAGAACCTGGACAGATGGTACTCTATACTGCTTAAATTGGAAAAAAAATGCTACATTGGCACCCCAAGCCTTTTACAGCTTGAAAGTCATTCTGTGACTTTAGGAACATAAAATATGACTATGGACAAATTGACTTGGCATAAAATTATCTCAACTAGCATATTACAAGACAGTGTATCCAAACAGTTATTACAAACAGAATGTACTTTTAAAATAATATTTATTGGTAATTGTAAGTAACAAATGGAGTAACAATCTCTTGAACTGTTTACTAGTTTGTGTGGAACAAAAAACCTCTACAAAACAATGTTTAAAAATCCAGAATTAACAATTATTCATATTTCCTCTCCACAGTATTAAATAAAAACAAAATAAAAACCTCATACTCATAAAAAGAATTGAAGAGGGGGGAAAGTATATAAGGGAGTGGGACTAAGTTTCAATGAATGGGCATGAAATTTAATCCGAATCATTTTTGTTGCTCTGTATTTCCTTCCAGTGCTTTGAGGACTAGGGGAGAGGACAGAGCAGAACCAAACATACCCACCCACATACAAAAACAAAAGTGAAACCTTTTTGTTTTTCTTGTGACAATAGCAGCACCTCCTAAAGGAAAAAAATGCATCTTGCTCAGTCTCTAATCTAGGACTTGATGGTCCTCCTTTCACAGAAATTAGAATAATCTGATACCATGCATATATTTTTTAGAAATCATTTGGAAAATATTTGAACAACCTGTCTTAAGATATTTTATTCATCATATTAAAATAAAACATTCCATAATCATTTATTCATTTTTCTTTTTTCAATTTTTGAATTTTTCCCAGGAAAAACAACAACCAAAAAGGCTTCAGGGGAAAAAAATGGAAAACACCCCCCTCCCGAATGTTTCCAGTTTTTTTCCCCAGGCCTTCACATCTCTAGGAGTAACACAATGATAAAGGGCTTGAAGCTATGATAATACTACTAATAATATAGTAATAAAGAGACTCATTTGATTAGCAAGGCCTTCCCTTGCAAAAAACCAAAAAAAGTTCAGATTTTTGGTGAAATAGTCCTCACCATGAATCGTGTTATAACATAAAACATTGTCTTGCATTTTAGATATAAGAGCACTTCAATCTGAAACAGTGGTGGCCCAAAGCCACCTGGAAACCCTTGAGCATTGGAAAGAGTTGAAAAGGTCATGTTTGCCATATGCCCCTGTACAACAGCATGATTAGAAAGCAGGCCATTAAACAGATTTTGTTGAGTTAAGCAAATTATTTTCACTCTTTTTTAAAAAAAAAAAAAAACTGGGCTCTCTTCCAGCTCTAATGACCGGCAAGAAAATCCATCACAGACTCCAGTTAAGAAGTTGATGTTATGCTCTCTGCAGTAGGGTGTGTTACAGGCACAACCAATGACACTGCAGGGAGGCAGCGCTGGGCGTATGCTAATGACTGTGGTTCAGCAGAGCATGGCTTGATCCGTTCTTGCTTCCATTCTTCATATATGCTTCTTCTGCATCACTAAAGGAATCTTCCTCCTCTTCGTCACTCCTGTCATCCTTCACATGCTAAGGGGGGGGGGGGGAAGAGTGTAAATTGATGTTAGCAGCGACCAACACACAACAGTACTGATGGCTCTGTGGGAACAGCAAAGCAAATACAAGGATCAAGAAATCAGGTGATGCTCAGAGGATAAGGCAGATGCTTCTTGGGTATTCAAAGAGGTGCTTGCACATAGAGGACATACTTGAAGTCCAGAGAACAATCAAAAGCTATAAGGAATCTGGAAATTGGCTAGTGAATTCTCGGTGTGAACCAGATTTTCCATATTAACCCCCAGCTGCACATACCTATGCAATCTTTGACTGATGGCACATGTAAGCCAGGCACACTGACGGTATTCTCAAACCAGAGATGCTTCAGTCCAACAGATTATCCAGTTCAGTACATGAGTCACTCACCTACCAATCTGGTACCTTCCAGACCTTTCGGACTACAGATCCCATTAAACATAGCTGTCATAGATGACTGTCAACTATGATGGCAGCTCATATCCAAAACAATTCCAGTGTTGAAAAATTCAGGCGTTGAATGGGGCATCACTCCTAGAGACTTGCAGGAGTAACAAATTACCTTCTTTATTTTGTCAGACAGAAGAAGGGCCAAGTTAGGACCCCCCCCCCCCAAAAAAAACACCCACCAGTCTTAAGGACTGTTTTTGAGTCTGCACATTGCCCACCCCATGGCAAGAAGTTCCAATGGATTCATCCTTTTGTTTTCACTTCAACCCAATGGGATTCCCATGCCGCAAACCTCACTTATACACATGTATTAAGGAGATGCGCTCTTAAAGCTGGGCTGTATAAAGGAACCAACACAATGGCTAGCTTCGGTATGAAAGAGAAAACACAACGCAAAACATGTCTAGGTCATTCCCTTCAGGAGACAATGACATAATGAGAATGCACAGTCCAGTTCCTTATGGACTCTTATATGCGTTGGGACCAAATTAACCCTGAAGGTGCATGAAAAGGGGCTGAGTCTCTCATTTATAGTTTGAACGTGAAGTTAAGTCCATTTACTAACTTTCTGCAGGTGAAAATATCTTGACTTTTCTATTATCCCTCTCAGCATCCAAGGTGAATGGCATAATCCAATGCAGGTAAAGGGGAAAACAAGCCCCACAGAGGCCTGCTCCAAGGTACACATGCAGAGCACTGCAGCCTAACCACTTGGGGGGAAGAATCTTATTTCACTACCAACATTCATCCTGTTTCATGAAGCAAGCACAGTTCTTCATTTGCTGGGCTCTCAAGTTTGTCACCTACTATGACTAATTCATATACAGCAATCAACGATGCCCATGAGAGCAGCTAGGCTGATTTCAGTCTTGCACACCCAGTTATCCACCCATCGGTATATTAGGTTTCAGTGAAAACAACAGCAAGATTAGAAAAGAAAATTAAAGCATAAACTCTTCCAGCTTGACCTCACAACATAAACTTCCTTGAGCTGACTCTTTTGTCTTTTCCACAGCGATGCACTGGAGGGTATCCAAACAAACAAATTCATACTGTAAATATTGTAGGATAAACTTGGCACATCATCAGATAGAAGAAAGGAAAAGCAACCTTCCCCACACAGACAATTGATGAGGTATCATTTTGTTCAAATCGCCCGCTGGTACTTCCTGAGTAGAATTCCACTTTGCACTTAACAGCTTTTTCTGGGGGCCATGAAGGACCAGGGAAGAAAACCCTCCAAACACACAGACACACATATTTAAAAGAAAATAGGTGCTGCATGCATGGAAGATGATTTGACAAAAACCTTCTTTCCTTCTCTTGCTTGAGGATGCAAAATCACAGAAACCTGGAGATGGAAGGGACCCCAAGGGTCATCTAATACAACTCCTTGCCAGTGCAGGAATCTACAAGGAAACCCACCCCCCAAAAAGGTGGCCTTCCACCTAGTTTAAAGATTGCTTATGAAGAAAAGCAGACTACCATCCAAGGTGGTCCATGCCCTTGTAAAACAGCTCTTATCATGAGGAATTTCTTCCCACTGTTTCTCTTGAATCTCTTCCTTTCATTAATTAAAATCCTTTGGTTCCAGTTCTCGTGATTGCCTCTTCATTCATGTATCAGCCCATCAGAGATCTGAAGACCTCTTCCTTGTTTCTATATTTCTTACTGTGGTGCTCCCAACTAGTCGTAGTACTCCAGGCGAAGTCTGATCAAAGCCGAATAAAGTTATATTCTTATTCCCACTGAATTTGATACTATATTTGTCTTGATGGATGCGGCCTAGAATTCCAGTGGATTTTTGGATTTGTTGTTTTGCTCTCACATCACATTATTGAATCATGTCTACCTTCTAGTTGACTGTGCAGAGCAAAGAACTTAAATAAGTGTTTATATGGAGGTGCTCCCTTGTCCGCCATATTACCTAGGAATTTTCATAATAACATGATATTCTTCATTTAATCAATTCAAGCTCTAGTCTTTCTGTTGTGGCAGCTGATGAGAACCACAGGCATATTTAATTACATGCAAGCTAATTTGACAATGACAACAACAACAACAACAACTAGAGACTGTTGAATCAGTTCTGAGAATATTGTACAATCTAACCAGACTCTGACTCAAAACATACTAACCAATCGACCAATCAAACTTGGAGACATTGAGTTATGGTCTTAACTATTGTTTAACAGAGCATGATAAGAATATTAATTCCATGTACCCAGATCCACTTACGAGGTTAGTTTGTGCCAATTTCAACATCTAGAAAACGATGGAATAAACAGGCTTTGAAGCTGGACATCATATGACGTACTCATAATCAACTTATATAATTAGGCAGCTTTTCTCTTACTGATATTAGTACCATATGATGAACATTTCAGACTATCTAAACCCCCCCCACCCACAAAGGTTGGGTGTGTGTTTTCCAGATAATCTCCACAGACAGACTATACCACTGATGTCGGGTGCCCACAGAAAGGGCTCCGAGTGCCACCTTTGGCACCCATGCCATAGGTTCGCCATCACTGGACTATACTGTACTACTATGTGATAACCAAATGTGATAACCACTTGGGTGGAATATCCACCTTGGGATTTGGGCTGAGCTTTACAGGAGCCATCCAAGCTGTTCAACCCAGTGGTGTCCAAACTTCATCGCTCCAGATGTTTTGGATCACAACTCCCACAGTATTTTGTAATTGGCAATATAGGCTTGGAATTCTGGGAGTTGTGGTTCAAAACATCTGGACTGCCAAAGTTTGGACACCCCTGCTTAAATGGTTTAGCACAGGCCTGCCCAAACTTCGGCCCTCCTGATGTTTTGGACTACAGCTCCCAGAATTCTAAGCTTAGATTGCAAATGGCAAAGGACTGTGGAAGATGCAGTCCAAAACATCTGGAGGGCCGAAGTTTGGGCAGGCCTGGTTTAGCACCTCAGACAGCTGAACAGTTCTGGGCTAAAACCTGGAGCAGATTTACTGTCTCCATGAAAGTGGAGTCACCAGCTTTGGCTGCTCTAAGTTAGTGGCATCAAGGGGATGGAGCCCTCATGTATACCAAAATCTGTGGAAGTAAAAATAGTGTGGTCTAGGAAGGTCTTTTTTTTGGGGGGGGGAGGGCAGCTGTGACCTAGGGTTCTGCAGATCCAATGATGGCAGATGACATGTTTCCACAACTCAGATATACACCCAAGTTAAAGGTGAACTAGAGTAGGCATGGCTCATTCCACAAACTGATGTCTAGGAGTAAGACTGCAACCCTACGAAGTGGGGTGAGCAACTTTGGACTGCAAAACTGCATGTACCCCTCTGCCAAATTTCAAAAGCCACCTGCAAGGCTATCCAGGACCACAGCCAGAGTGATTTGCCCGTCTCTGGGCAGTCCAGGAAATGGAGGTGAAGAAGGTGGTGGAAGGAAGGGTATCAGAAAGAAAAGGGGTGTCAGAAAGACATCATTTCATGTTTTCTCTGGCTTCAGCGTCTCTCCTTCCTCCTCCAAAGGACCTCCACAGTTCTTTATGCCTGAGAGAAGGTGTCCCTCATAAGATATGGTCACACTGTGCGTACCTGCCTGGAGTAACTCCTAGTGAACAAACATCCTTCTTAGGAAACAGAAGTATATTTAGATTGCATGACAACTAGTAACTTTTGGCCCCAAATCCAGGAACTTCTATTGAGTAGAAATAAAGGCTCTCTCTCCATTGTCCCCAAGTTGTGCCTTGGATGAAACCAAAGGAGTCCCATGGAAAAGACAAGAAATGTTTCTTCCCCTAAAGCAGGTGCAATGCCACAGGGGGAAAAAACACGTGGCTTCTGGTTGCTTCTCACAACATTCACACAATGTCGGTTGCTGAAAACACTGAAGACTAATGCTGAGCAGGTGGCAGATTTAATAAGATAGGGAGGAAATGACCTTTTGCAGACCTGCAGCGGAACCCCACTGCATTTATTCTACGTAGAAGGATAAGTTACGCAAGCAGGTTTTTTTTGTGTGGGGGGGTTCAGCCTCTCGGTCACACGATTGATGGTACAACCATGGTTTGGTCAGGTGCACAACAAACAGCCAGAAGAACAGCAACACTTGGGCAATTATTGTTCAGTAAGGTGGTTACTTCACGTCCGTTTTGTCCCTGTAAATGTTGTGCGTAGAACCGGTACAAAAAAATTGTACCCCACATCCGTCGCGCAACAACAGGAAATTGTCATGACTACACCCCCTGAAGCGCATCTCAGCACAACAAACTTGTACCTGGTCCTGGGGTGCTGTTTTCTCTTGTTGCTCTTCTGTCCCGCTTCTTGTCCTGGTTCAAGAGGATGTGAAGTAACACATGTTCTGCGACAAATGGTATTTGGGATGCACAACCTTGTCTTCATGTTATATATATTTTTAACACGTGCCAAGCGGTGTATTGAAAAGTCACAGCCATGCTGGCCATAGATGATACCCCTCACAATCCTTTTATTGTGCAATGCCCAAAACATGATAGACTCAGTTTAATTATTTCAGCTTCTACAGAGTGTTCACCCTTCAGTTGTGTTAGGACCTGCTTGCTTCTCTTTCTGGTGGTCTACAACCTCTGTAAAGCTAGACTAGAAACTGATCATTTTGAAAACGTATGACAGTTCCATACATACATTCTAGACTAGAGATTCATGTCCTGCTTCCTTTTCACTTCTCCCTTGAATTGCATGGGTTTCAGCAGAAGGGTTTGGGTTATACTTTGATTCTTGCCTCCCCCACCCCATAAATATGTGAATATTTAAATATATCAATAAATAGCCAGTAAATACTATTCATCTCCAGGGAGTGGGATGAGAAAGGTGAGCCTCAGACTTTCCAAGGCTCCTGTTGGTGGCGGTGAGGTTGCCCCTGGTTTGAGGGTGGCAATCCAGCTAGCCCTCTCTGCTGATATGGAGGCTCCATGCGGCAGGGGTGGTGGTGTGCTGGGGCTTGTTGTACAGTCGATACAATAAACTAATCTGACGTGGGTGTGCATGGCTGGGTGAATCAACTGTTCATGCTTTGTAGTTATGTTTTTCAGGGGACACAAGAGTTACACATGGATTTTGAAGTACATGGGGGTCTAACACCCCAAACCTCAACGGCATTAAAAGGAGAAGAGTATATCCTCCTTGACATGTTTGCGTCATTTCTCCTTAGAAGACAGTAACTCAACTTTAATATATTCTCCAGCCCCATGAAACATATTAAAGCTAAATAATTGGTCGGAATAACTTTATTTTGATCCCCTGAATATCCCTTACTAAGAGGAATTGGGCAAAGACAACAAAGGAAACAACCAGTTGTTGTCCTCTGCATTACGCATCTATTCAGTTTGGGTCAATGAGTAAATGGTTTCAAAGTTTAGGTATGAATATAAAAATGCTATTAAATCCAGCAGGAAATCTTTTACAGTGGGAAAAGAGGGATTTGTTGTTATTGCTTAGCCTCTCTTTGCTATTCAATCTATTTTATCAAAGTGAGTGCAACTATAATTTTCCTAAAAGATACTTCTGTATGTGTATCTTGTTTTTCAACTCAAGAGTTCTCTTCCACGTTGGTTTTAACATATTTTATGAACTTTAAATTGTAGTTCATCTTAGCTGTGGTTTGTCTGAAAAAAGACCTTCTTCTTCAGGCAAGCTTTCCCTGAATGAGAGACTACCTACTATGTGACTTTTCATGTATGGATTACCTACATTGACTGATTTCATAAGAATGCTAGTGTTTTCCATGTTATTTTCCATCCCTCAAAATGGATTTTTTTCTTTCTGCATGCTCTTTGTAGCTGTAATGTTACCTTTTAATGTTCTAAGATGCCTCTTCTGATTCCCTGCTGTTAATTTGAATACTTCTTAAATGTCCTGGGCTGTATATCATCCCTCATTATTGTAAGCCACCCTGAGTCCTTTTCCAAGGAGAATATTCAAAATAAAATAAATACTGCCAAGAACACAAAAGTGTGTATATTTAGGAAGCACGCCTTTATGTTAAAGGTCTCTTTACTTAGTTCATGATTGACTCAATTAGGAAAGCATCAGGACATAACAAAAGCAAATGGAGTTAGCCATCTCGGAAATCCAGCCTTAAAATAATTCAACAGCAAACAAATCAAGTGAGTCTGGATCACTGGCAAAGACACCTATACTGCAGTATGGAAACCCTTCTATAAAACTTGGACAAGTTGGCATTCTCAGGTCCTCTATGACATGCAATATCATCCCACGATTCTTCAGTTAATTGCATGGCAAAGATTCTGACTTGGGGCAACCATTTTCAGGCCTTTCCAGACGCTCAGTGGCGGCCCCTAGCCTCTGGAATTCCATCCCCAGTGAAGTGCGCTCTGCAGAGTCCCTGCTGGCCTTCCGGAAGGCGTTAAAGACCTACCTTTTCCGGGAGGCCTTTCCAGATCTTTAATACTTTTTTTTTTTCTAATCTTCTAAACTATTTTTCTTCATTATCAGTCATTGGGTGCCCTTAGTGGTTTTATTTTTGGTTTTTTTGTAATTTTCAGGCCTTGCCCCAAGGCAATAAATAATAAATAAATAAGAATACTGAGAAGTGGTTTACCCTTCTCTTCTTCTAGGGGTGCCCTGGGACTGTTCAGCTTGCCCAAGGCCACTCAGGCTGGCTCTTCTGGGATGCGCACTGGGGGAACTGAACCCTCAATCTGTGGCTTCCTAGCCAGACACCCAACTCACTGAGCTACCCAGCCACCTTTACTCAGTGTTCAATTCTACTTATGGGGCTTCCTCCCAAGATAATGTGCAAACCATTCTAGCCACAGTACAAGTTGGGGCTCCAACACAATGGCCAAGGAGAATGCCTTTGACTGTAAGCACACTCTAAAACAGTGGTTCTCAACCTGTGGGTCCTCAGCTGTTCCTGAACTGCAACTCCCAGAAATCCCTTCTAGCACAGCGAGTGGTGGAGACTTTTGGGAGTTGCAGTCCAAAAACAACTGGGGACCCACAGGTTGAGAACTACTGCTCTAAAAGATCAACTGCTAGGAGCTTGCTCCCCCAACTCCAATTCTATTCTGCTCACACACACTATGAAAAAAATAGTAATAATTTAGTGTTCTTATTTGAAGAATGGCCCTTTGCAACCTACCACTGTGTCAACAACCTAAAACTAATCACCACCAATACTCTGTCTCCCAATGTTCAAGATCCAACAAAGGGACTCTCTTCCAGTATCAAAAAAGCAAAAAACACTTAATTACAGCCCAGCTTAACCCAGTGGAGTTATAATGATTTTGAAGAACCATATCCATTTTTAACTCTACAGCAGGTATTCCAGAGTTTCTATCGATTCAGCAAGTATTGTTATCAAGATTCACTCACTACTCCAGGCTATGGGGCTTTGGGAGAATGTCAAAAGCCCAGGAGGGGCTGTGTGAGTCATAGTGTCCCACTGCTTCCCAAATGAGTCCAATTATAAATCCTCGGTTGGCAAGAAAACAAAGGACAATATAATAAGCATTTCGGTGCTGCTTTGAACTGACTTTTTAACCCCAAGATCAAGCTTAGAGTTGAGCTAAAGGTTCCTTGTGAGGAGACTTGAGCTCACATTATGAACGCTTGCTCACCCGAAAAACAGACTGTCAAGTTTGGTCGATGTGTTTTCACTGAGCAGAGTAACTGCTGAGTGTTTGGGGCAGCCTTCCTCAAACCTGTGCCCAGAAGACCTGTTGGAGCACTGATACTCCTCCTAGCCAAGTAGGTTCTTGAAGGATGGCAGTGGTTGTGATCCTACACATCTGCAGGGCATCAACATAAATGTTTCAGAAATGCCAAGGCTGTATAGAAGTCTCGCCTGTAAGATCCACGGTCAGCCTGTTTTTTTAATGCCATGGTTGTTCCTCTGATGCCAATCCAGGCATGTCCAAATTCGGCCCTCCTGATGTTTTGAACCACAACTCCCAGAATTCCAAGATTGTATTTCCAATGGCAAAGGACTGTGGGAGTTGTGGTCCAAAACATCTGGAGGGCTGAAGTTTGAACATGCCTGCGGTAATCTGATTTTAGTCCAGAAACAAGCCATCTCAAGTACAAAAAAAATTCATTTTTTTAAAAAACAAAAACTGGAAAGAACCTGATTTTCTGCAATTCACCTTGAATTTGAAATAATTTGTTTTAAGTATTCTTCAACACTCTTTGCAGAGATGAGAATTTGGCTTCCTACAGTATTATGTGTGAGTGTGAGAGTTTGCTTCTCATGTAGCAAAATAGGCAAAGATAAAGCTCTCCCCAGTGTGGATTTTCTGAGCATCATTTCCCTGCAAGACCCCCAAGAGCAGTTCTCCTGCAAAGAAACTTTGCTCATCTTTCAGTAATCCAGGCGGGCGGCCGCCTACTGTATCCACATCAGCATCCCAAAAGTTCACGGCTGTTGTTCCGCTATTTCCATCAGCTGCCTGGATTTGGGGAAGGTGTTTTAGAGGAAGCTGCAGCCGTCAAAGACGGCACAGGAAATTAAAAGAAATACATCTTCCTGCCAGGGTTTTTGACAAGTATGCTGAGCAAAGGAAAGTTTGGACAGAGCAGCGAGCTAATGAAGTCTGCCAGGAGGTGATCGAAAGAAGAAGCCTATTGAAACTGGCACTGCAGTTGCCAATAACTGGTCGGCCCATGGCACCAGATGATGCGTGGGTGGCAAATGATGGTGACTGAATCAACCTGTCAGACCAGCTTTTAGGAACAATGCAGCCATGTCAAGAAAGTGTGAGAGCATGTCCATTTGCCCACATTTATGCGGCGTTTTGGAACCTTCCCGGTTCAACAGATGTGCAATGCAGCTCTGCCAGGGTGCAACGCACGGCGGGCCAATAGGAAAGCACAGTGCCTTGCGTTTTGTCTCTTGCAAACAGAAGCAAATCCACTGGCTGGGGCATCTGCGGCTCCCCTTCAGTAAGATTCTCTCTGCCTGTCGTTCATCTTCAACACTCCTAACTACAGTGCTGAACCGTAACCTCGAGGCAGCCAACTGCGAGCCCACGAAACACATTCCAGAAGAAAAGGCATGGCACGAACGCCGAGACTTTGGCCTGAAGAGAAAGCTGTGGAAAGGAGGGAAGCCTTGACGCTCCATGGAAATGCCTGACTCAGTGGAATGCTGGGCTGGCTAAAAGGAAATAGCATCATCCCCGCCCTGGGATTAATAAAACCATTCAGAAGTGGGGCAGGCTAGAAGTGACAAGGAGTGCTAAAATAATGTCCTAAGACTAAAAAAAAAGGCAGAGCCAGGTCCAGTTGGCTTCCAAGACCACCTCGGAAAGTGAGCTCCTTAGGCATGGAAAGAATTTGAGTTAATGGGTCAAGGGCGGAAATGATACAGAATGTTGCAGTATTAAAACAAAAATGGGAATGCATTACATTATTCTGTGGTACATAGATCAAGACAGGTATATATGATCAAAGGCGAATGCAGGCGTTCTTTCTTTCTTTAAGGAACTTCCCCCAACTTTTAATTAGAAAAGGCTCTGCAGGATGCTTGCAAGGATCAGTAATTAGATAATGATTTCTCCTGTAATATCAAAGCTTCCTGAACATAGGAAATTATAATGTTGGAGAAAGCACTCAGCCTAGTTGCTTCTTGGACACTCTATATGTCTCTACAGGCAGGGATTTTTTTTTCTTGTGGGATGATTCAAACAAGAGGAATTCTCCTCCAACTCACTCTTCACTGCCTGAAGGTACATAGCCCACAAATATTTTACCATTTAATTCTATTGAAGGTATAAATGCTAAGACGATGAAGAGGTAGCAAACAGTGGGCGGGGAAAAAAAACAGAGAAAAGGGACAACTATGATGACCATGACCATGAAAACCACCACCACCACCACCACCGTTTAGGAGGATGGGTACTATGTATTGTGGAATTCATTGCCACATGACAGCAATCCCGCGGGGCTTTGATAACTTTATAGGGAGAATTAAACAATTTCACAGATGCAGACTCTTGTTAGTCTTGAATGAAGATGTGATCAGGAAAATGGGCTACAACCCATTAAGGAGGAGATCAATAAACCAGGAGAACTCAAATAATTATCCCCGAAGATAGTACAAGTCGTGTGCCTGTAGCATCAGGGTTTTACTCTTCACAGAGAACCCTGAAACAGGCAGATGGGGGAAGAAACGGCAGCATCTTCATGTTAAAGGAAACACCCCCTTTCATTTCTCCAGAAATGGGTCTACTTGCACGAGAGGAGACCTTTAACAGCAGGGTTAGGAATAAGTAAAGGCTAGGTTATTTAGGCTCTACCTTCTTTGGAAATTGCCAAGATTGTTTCTGTAATGTGTTGTGATTTTGTTCCAAAAAAAGTTTTGAGTAACTGACTAATCTTTTCCCCCTTTCTCCTTTTTTAAAAAATGCATACAATCCTACACAGGAGTTAGGTAGATTTTATTGTACAGAGGGAATTTGGTTATTTACTTCTGATGTCCGAAATGCTTTATGAAGCTCCTTGTGTATGAAGTCAGAAAGTAGTTGGGGAAGGGAATAAAATAAGTGCACATGCATAAAGGTGCAGCACTTCCTAAAAGGCCCAACTGCAGGAAAGTGGTTGCATGCCAAGAAATGGAAGGGGAAAGGCTTGATAAGATTCTCTCATCTTGTGCCTTCCATGAGTTTCCCCACCTCTGGGTGGAAAGACTGGGGAGTAGAGAGAATATTGGAAGAAAAGAAGTGGGCCGTTGGCAATGATCATACTCTGTGGAACAAGATGGACATCAAAGTGAAGCCGTATTTGGTCAAGTCAAAATGCAGCCATGTCAAATGAAGAGGAGAGTATGGAACTTGCCTATGTAAGTCATTATCACGTGGATGGTATAACCAGATTTTTAAAGTGGCCTAAAATTGAACAACACTTGGTTGAGGCAGTCATCACCCCACCAGCCATTTTCTTCCAGTTATGTTAACTGAAGCTTGAGTATTGGAAATGGAGCTGTCTGTTGCACCATTTTGAAAGACAGGATTGTCTAAAATCAATTGGGCCAAATAAAGATGTAACCCTGGGTCTGGCAAGGCTGTTGCACTTCAATCCCACAAAATGAGAAGTTGAACAAACAGAACCTGGTTCACCAGCCAGTGTCCTAAGTGGCATCTGAGGAATCATTCGAGCCACCATGAAGGAACCAGCCTGTGGCCAACCCGAAGAAGAAAGAGGTACTTGAGATAATCAGAGCAACAGTTGTCTCAAGCATTGAATCCTCACCACCACTGGAATAATTTGACTCCCTAAGAATCAAGGCCAAAGCCATCAATTTCTCATTTTAGCTTGGCAGAGTGAACAATCAAACTGGGACAAAGGCTTGGAGAAGATGATTGGCTAGCGAATATGATTTGTATAAAGAGCGAGACAATCAATGTCCGATTCCATTTAGAGAAGGAACTGAAACGATCAATCAAGAGTTCAATTTGTAAATAGTCATTTTTCTGTTTGGCTTGGTTTGGTGAATTAGGTAGGTTCTATTAGAGAGAAAGAGAGGGAGAAGTGGGGAGGGGAGGGGTAGAATCATCAAAGAGAATGACAAATCATTTCCAGGGAGGGCATGAGGACAATGGATGTAACTTACCTTGTCATTGCCAATTTTAGCCCAACCTGGTATAGGAATCCTGAGCACCTGGAAAGGGCAACCAACTATAAAATAATTGTGACCCAACATGTAAACAGTAGCCTTCAAGATGCTAGATCTGCTGGGAAGACTCCCCCAGCCCCCACTGCCTCGCTCTGTTCAGAAGATGGTGTTAGAAGACCTCCCAGCTACTGCTTCCCAGTTTCAAGGTTAAGAGAAATTCCAGAAATATTCCAACCAGAACCAAACATTCATTGTGATGGTGAGAGATCAGACTTGACAGTGTTTCAACAACTGAATACTTTAATACCAGGGTAGATAAAAATCAATGTGAATCAAAAAATTAAATCATCAACCAAATCAGAACTTTAGAAATTTAAACCACACTATAAATTGTGATCAAATCATGTGATTTAAAACCAAATCCATCCTGCTTACTGCTGCACTGTGTTTTGCAACAGTCCAAATCCTGGAGCGCAAATTCCATCTGAAGAAGAAGGGATGGGAGGCTGCAAGACAGCCTGTACCCACTGACCAAGTAGTACCACTCCCTGAAGTGATTGCAACTTTCCCATTCCATCTGGGTATTTGTCAGTTTGGAGAGAAAGGAAAACAAGCAGTCCTTGTGCTGATAAACCCACCAGGGAGCACATCACAAAACACTTGAGGTTAGGAATATGTTATAAATGGCAACCATCTATATGACATCCATTTTAAATCGCATAGAAAATAAATGGGAATAGCTACCATTTTCCCCACCGCACGCTCGACACAAGGAACATATTGAAATTTAGTAATAATAAATAATATTCATCTTAGAACTGCAGGGCTGGAAGCAACCCAATGGGTTACCGAGTCCAGCCCGTGTGGGGAATTGAACTCCCAACCTCTGGCAGAGACCTAAGCTGCTGAGCGACCATAGCCCTGAGTGGGCCAAGAGCCTCCTAGCTACTTTGTAGGACCTGCCACTCCACCGTGCCTTGAGCTGAGAACTGCCCTGTTACAACATCTTGCTTGAAAACCATTTATGCCTGATGTGGAAATGGAATCACAGAATTATCGTAGGGTTGGAAAGGACCTTGCTGGTCTTATAGTCCGACCCCCTGCCCAAGGCAGGAGACCTCATACTATCCCGGGCAGAAGGCTGTCCAATCTCTTCTTGAAAACCTCCCGCAATGGGGCACCTGCAACATTGGGAGGCAAAGCTGTTCCACTGTTCAACTCAGGCATAGTCAAACTTCAGCCCTCCTGATGTTTTGGACCACAGTTCCCACAGTCATTGGCAATCTAAGCTTAGAATTCTGGGAGTTGTGGTCCAAAACATCAGGAGGGCCAAAGATTGGCTCTCACAATCAGGAAATTGAGAGGAAAATGCCTCTCATATGCTGTTAAGAAGGAAGAAAAACATACCTTGAGACAAAGGGGCGACAGTGGAGAATAGGAACAGGCAGATAGGCCAAAACCAAAACCAACAAATATTATCGTGGGGCCAATAGGCCACTGAAGGACTTTGGGTTGAATTACTAAAACATGCACACTTTGCACAATGATTCCTTCCAATCTATTCTTGTTGTGGTTCAGCACTCTTTTCTTTATTCGTCAATGTGCTCCAGCAGAAAAAAAAACCACCTAAATAACATGGTGCCTGAGCCCCACCGGTTTAGCCAGCAAACCACAAATAAGAAGAGTAAGTCTAGGCGTAGGGAGAAAGAGAGATGTCTTAATACTCAGTATATTTCACAACTTCCATTGCATCTCCTGAGATATCTCATCTACTAATCTACTGGATTCAGGCATATGTACTTAGCACCAGAGTCTCAAGACAGGATTAGGACAACTTGATAGCATGTGTTTCAAGTTCGCTCAACCTTCACAAGGCTCCGGGCCCAGCTTAAAAGCTTGGGCAATTTCAGGTGTGTTTTGTTTTATTTAAACTAAAAACCCAGGGCCACGTGACACTAGACACTGCAACCTAGATTACTTGGCTAAATCGTTTTACTGTTTTCCCCTTCTAATTAAGATATAACTAGGCTCTGATTTAAGAGAAATTTTAATTCATCGGCAGCCTCTGCGACCCATGGCCACAGTCGTGGTTCAGCATTTTGGTTCAGATTTGCCTCTAAATCCCACTTTTTCAAGACTTGCTTCTGTGCAGGAGACTGTCCCAAAATAAATTCCAAGACATATCATGAATGGTCAAGAAAAAAGACATTTAGGGGCTATTTTCAGCTCGGCCTTTCCTGCTTTGGGGCCTGATTATGTTTATTCTGTATATTTTTACAACAGTGGTGCACTTTAAGAAATATTTTCTGGGAGTTCCCTGACTTCCTGTGCCTTGGTAGCAAGGATACATTAACACTGACCTTTTGTATCCATTCATTCTGCTCTCAAAATGAAACAAAAAATCTCAATAAATCCTCTTTAGCCATATACTTTTAATCTGCACATCCTTTTGCCTCCTTCCTTATTTCTCTGGGTACGGGTTTTAAATTTTCCCCTTAAAATATGTCTATGTTTAACCATTAAAGCTTTGTGAATCTTTGGGGATATTAGGCATGATAACAAAAGATTCCAGCTTTCTGCACATGTTTCTTAGCGACAGACATGCCTGAGCAACAAGAGGGTCACTAAAATAAAGCAAAATCATGTTAAGAATATTAAAAAAATAGTGATGAGGAAGGATAGCTGCATCACAGCTGATTCATCTAAACTGAAAACACACTGCAAGGCAAAAACAGAAAAACAAACAAACAACAAAACCCCCACACTTTTCTTAAAGACCAAGCATTTAAAATGGCTGGTACAAACTTCAGGCAGTAAACTAATTTTTTTGAAGGAATGTCTTGTGAAACCGTTCATGGATTGCTTTGAAGAAATCAAAGCAGATCCGAAAGATGGTTGCCCAAAGCCTCCGGTGTTGGATCGTTCATCTGCTCCCGAGGGAATCAGTGGCATTGTTGCAATGCTCTAGAGCCATTAGGAAGTTTTTCCTGATCTGCAGCTTAAATCTGCCTTCCCGTAATTTGAGCCTATTATTACGTCCCCTGCAGTCTGGGACGATCAGACTGCAGGCGAGAACAGATCTTACCCTTCCTCTGTACTGTATGACTAACGTTCAAGTATTACATCATATCTTCCCCCAGCCTTCTTTTCTCAAGGGATGCTCAGTTCTTTCAGTCTTTCCCTATCCAGCTTGGATTCTGGTCAGTCCCCTGGCCAGCCTTGTTCCTCTTCCCTGAACTTGCTCCAGTTTGTCAGCATCCTTCTTCCAGAACAGATGAAAGGGCCTTTTCTGTTGCTGCTCCTTCCAGACTCTGGAACTCCCTCCCACTGGAGGCCAGGGCTGCCCCATCTCTGCTGTCTTTCCGGAAGCAGGCCATCTCTGCTATCTTTCCAGAAGCAGGCAAAGACCTTTAGTTTCAGGCAAGCTTTCCCTGAATGACAAACTACCTGTTATGTTAGTTTTAGATGGATTACCACGCATTGTTGCTTAGACTGTATCCTAACAATCCCTGGGATTTCCATGTTAGTTTCCATCTTTCATAATGGAATTTTTATTCTTGGTCTGCATGCTCTTTTAGCTTTAACACTGCCTTTTAATGTCATAAGATGTTTTTCAAATTCATGGTTCTTAAACTAGCACATCTGATCTCGCCTGATTTCAGAAGCTAAGCAGGGTCGGCTCTGGTTATTACTTGGATGGGAGACCACCAGGGAATACCAGGTGCTGTAGGCGCCCCCTGGAGGAGGAACTGGCAAACTATTCCAGTATTCCTGCCAAGAAAACTCCATGGATGTGGGGTCACAAAGAGTCGGTCACGACTGTAACAACACAACAACAACAACACAAACTTGGATATGTCTTAAATCAGTGCTCCCCAACCTTTTTGTCCCCACGGACCAGTAAATGTTTGATGATTTTTCCGTGGCCCGGGGCTGGGGGTGGGGGTGTGGGGGGGGGGTGCGGGGGGCTTGGCGTGTGTGCCTTGCGGGGGGCCACGGGAGCGGCGGCGGTGGCGGCGGCGGCGCTCGCCGGCTGGGGGCATCGGGCGTGCCGCTCCCCCCAGCGTGCACGGGCGGGGTGGGGGAGCCCGGGGCTCCTGGGCGGGCAGGCCCCGCCTCCTCCTCCTCTTGTCGGCGGCCGCGGCGGCCACGGCAGCCGTCCGGGTTCGGCCGCGGCTCCGCGGCCGGGCGGCGGGGCGCCCTGCAGCTGCCGCCACCGCCCGTCTCGGTGGGGCGGCACCAGTGGCGGCTCGGCGGTCCCGGTGGCGCCCTCGGGCCGGAGCTGCCGCCGCGTTGCCTTGCCTCCGGCTGCGGCCTTCGGGCAGGCGGGCGAGCGGGAGGGGGGGAGGGAGGCCGTGGGGGGTGGCATCTCTGCGCTGGCCAGTTCCGCTTCAAAGGAGGGACCACCGCCTCCACGCGCGCGCGCACATACACACACACACACACGTTACAACCGCCGCCACCACCGCTCCTTCCCACCCAACCCACCTACCCGCAATAACCTCCCACCATGCATGTCCCGTCGGGGGCGGGCGGGCGGGCAAGGCAGGCAAGGCAGCTGCGGAGCGCCTGCCCGGCCGCCCGCCCGGCCACGCGCGCCCCGGGACGGGCTTGGGACGGGCTGCGACGGGACGGTCCCGCCCCCCATCCCTTTTTCGCCCTCGGGCACCCACCGCGCTCGCGACCCTGCAATGCCGGGGGCCAGGGGAGGGTCGCGCCAGCAGGCAGACACATACACACACAAAACACACAGAGGGACTCACCGTTCCCGTCTTCACCGGCATACTCCGGTGGGGGGGGGGAGCTGGGGGCCCGGCCTCTCCTTTCTTCCTTCTCCCTCTCCCAGCGGAGCGGCGGCGGCTCCTCTTGCGCTCCTCCAGCCTTCCTCCTCCACCGGCCGGCCGCGGGAGAGAAGAGGAGGAGGAGGAGGGTGGTGGAGGAAAAGGGGAGGAGCCTCCCTGGCCTCCCCAGGCAGCCCGGTGCTGACCGGTCCACGGACCGGCACCGGTCCGCGGCCCGGGGGTTGGGGACCACCGTCTTAAATGTTCTGGGTTGTATATTGTCCTTCAGTATTGTAGGCCACCTTGAGTCTTTTTCCAAGGAGAAAGGTGGGGTAAAAATATTCAAAATAAATAAAAGAATACACGGGTGGAGTCCAGAACTGGAGACAGTGCTCTAAAGGAGGTCCAACTAGTGCTAAATAGAGCCAGATTAGTACCTCACAGGATTTGGAGGCTATGCTTCCATGAACGGCACTGGCCTTTTTTGCAGCCACATCACTCTCTTGGCTCATAATCAGCTTCTGATCTACCACAATTCCAAGCTCCTTCTCACACCTCAAGTTGCCTATAGTGAGAAAGCGGGCTAAACGAAAGAGAGGGGGGTTATATACGTATCCAGTTCAATGCTGACTTCTTAAAGAGCTTCTCTCTCATAGTAGGTCCTATCAGAGAAGTTGGCTTCTGACATTCGTTTTATAGGTTGGGAGGGTGTGTGTGCTTTCACAGCCAGGTGCTGCCACCCCAGGAGAAAACAAATGGAGAAGAATCGCCTGCTGAAAGCTTCTCAGACAACCAACAGCACTGTGATGCCCCAATTGCCTGAAAAAGTGATATACTGTACTGTATTTCAAAGCTAGTGACCTGCACAGTTACCTTCGACCTGTGTGACATTTAGGTCTTCTTACCAACTATCTTCCTTGCTATTCAGGGGGGCATATGGCGACCTACCCTAATCCCCCCCCTTTTGGTTGCTTGCTGGCTGCTGTTGTTATCCGCTTACCGCCCATTGTTCCATCCTGACCTATTGTTTTTATCTATTGTTTTTATCTGTCTTTATTGTGTACACCACCCAGAGTTCCATATTGGAAATGGGGCGGTATAGAAATGAGACAAATAAATAAATAAATAAATAAAATTCCCTTCCAGTGGAGGCTCCAGGGTCTATGAGACAGTCGGTGTGCCCCAAATTCTACATTTGAGTTTTGAAACAAATGTCCAAGGTTCTGAACTCATTTGGGGAATAAGGTTCAACCCTTGGACAGTGGTTGTAAAATTTGGACAAAAATTTGTAGCACTGCCCTGCCAACACTGATGCCGCCAAGTCCCCATGCCTTCTGGCCTTTCCCACTGCCACTCCATCACCATCTCGGTTCACATGGCCTGCGAGACGCCTCTCGTTTGGTTTTCCTTCTGCATCATGATAAAAATCACAGATGGGAATGGACATTTTATTTCGCCAGCGGTCATGCTGGCTGGGGAATTTTGGTGCAAAAACATCACACCAACCATCACTCATGAAAACTGCCTTGCAACATCTGGTCCCAAACAGCCACATAAATAAAGAGAACTGGGAGGGTTTTGATTGATCATCATCAAAGAGGTTTGGAATGACAGTGGTCTTTTAGGCCAGATGAAAAGAAGCAAACAAACAAATAAGTAAATAAGTATGTAAATAAAATTGCTTGGGGTTCTTTACCTTTATGAATATGAATTTCTTCAGGATGTTGAAAACCAAATAGCCCCAGTAAATATGTAGAGCTTGCAGGATCAATAGCTGTCCATTAAAGAAGAAATATGCTAGGACAACCGTCTGTGTATAGTATAAAGGGTAGAACATCGTGGCTCGCAGAATCCTGAAATGCAAAAAGTCAATGTCTATAGCTTTAGTAATCATCACAGTAGTAACAGCAATAATTTAAAAATATTAGATCCAATTAAAAAACCTTTTAAAAAATAGCCAAAATCAAAATCAAGAAATCAAGGATGGATAGAACTCAAATGGCAGCCAAGCTTAGATGAGAGCTGGCCCAATCATTAGGCAGAATGCAGCAGTGAGACTTCAGGGGGCAGGAAGCTGCTCGAATGGTACCCATTTTGCTGACATTTGATGCAGTGCAGGATGCTAGCTATCCCAGTGCATACACCATGAGAAGATTCAGGCATCATTCCAAATCACCTTTTGCACATGGATTTTCTAAGACAACAAAATGTCTTGCGCGAGCTCTAGCTTGGATGTCACGAAGATGGCAAGCAAAATGCCGCCAGAGATGTTCTAAGTCGGGGGTGTCCAAACTTTTTGCAAGGAGGGCCAGATTTGGTGAGGTGAAAAGGTGTGGGGGCCGACCATTCAGCCGCATTTGGCCCCCGGGCCGGACTTTGGACAAGTCTGTATAACATGCAAGGAGGCGAGGAGGATGCTGCAGCAAGGGAGCCAGGGGAGGGTAGGCTGGGCAGGTGACTGGGGAGATGGACAGAGGCAGGGAGGGCAGGCAAACCATAAAACTGCAAGCCATGGGGATGGGCCAGCTTGGGGGGGGGGATGCATGACAGGCTGAGCCAGTGGGGAGAAGAGGCCTCGGGCCACTCAAAATTTGTAAATGGGCTGCATTTGGCCCCTGGGCCTAACTTTCGACATGCCTGTTCTAGGTTAACACATAGCCCCAAAATGGAAAGGAGTTCACACGCATGCAGAGTCGAATGAACACATGTCTGTCATGCTCCCATTACGGAAAAAGCAGCCTTCTAGCTCTCCTTACAGTACAGGTATTTGAAGGAATTTGTCTACAAACACGTTTCCAGGATCTTGGGGGTTTCAATGCCACAGGCAGATGTTGGCGCTCTCTCTGGAGTTTGCTCACATTTCCTGACTCATGCTGTCATTTAAATTTCTCCAGGGTTTTGTCTCCTGGCCCCTTCCTGAAGCACACAGAAGCCTCTTGGCCCTTTATGGGAGGGGCCCATTTTGGCTACGCCCTCATGGACACTACTAATAGAGGGAACAATGATCGCAACCGTATGGTTTGTAACAATGGGTGATCACAGCCATGGTATCAGCTGGCCCTTAATGCAACTTACCAAAAAGGGAAGATGATGATTCGTGTGATAAAGAACACAATGGAAAAGCTGACAAAAAGGACACTGCAGGTATTTTCCCATCGGGCATAGTTGAACATCTTAGCTGCCTGAGAGGTGAAGCAAATATATCAGGAGGCATTAGAATGTGACAAGCAATTAGAGCCCATGTGATCTGATAATACTCATGGGTTCCAAGCCTTCCTTAGCCTTAGGCTAAGTTAAACCAGAGTAACATGCTTTTGGTCATATGCTATTATGGGAATCTGCCCCAGATTTAGACTTTTGAGTTTTAAAAGAGTTTTTAAAAAGCTGGGAATAAGGTTCAACACTTTGGGCAGTTGTTGTAAAGTTTGGACTAAAGCCTGCCACGCTGCCCCCACTTACACTGATGCTATCAAGTCACCACACCTTCCAGCCCTTCCCACTGCCGCCCCTTCACCATCTAGGTTCACACGGCCTGTAGCAGGCATGTCCAAACTTTGGCCCTCCTGAAGTTTTGGGCCACAACTCCCAGAATTCTAAGCTTAGATTGGCAATGACAAAGGACTTTGGGAGTTGCAGTCCAAAACATCTGGAGGGCCGAAGTTTGGACATGCCTGGCCTATATGATGTGAGAGATGCACCTTGTTTAGTTTTTCTTCTGTGTCACCCTAAAAATCACTTGCATGAGATGGGGGCGTAGGGGTTTGCCCAGCAAATCCTGAAGGGGAGCATCTCTCCACCCACCCATATAAATCTATTTATTTATTTATTTGTTTGTTTGTTTATTGGACTTATATACCGCACCATCTAGCAACAAGGCTACTCTGGACGGTATACAAATAATTCAACAAACATGAATAATATACAGTGTAAAAATGCAGCTAATAAACAAATTAAACATGACTAAATCAACAATAACATCATAAAAATCACTGAAAGAACAAAGGATAACTAAAACAGAAAGGGATGCAATATGAGGTGTGCAAGCAGTAGGTCATCTGGGACTGCTGAAACTTTCCCATGCACAGTTCTACTCAGTACTCAAATCATTCCTTCACCCGAGCTCTGCTCCTGGGAGCATTTTGGGACCCCCTTCTGTTCTGTGGACTATAAAACCCACCACCCCACCCCGGCTTTCCTGCAGATCTTGAAGAAAAGAGGACGTGTCTTTAGGTGGACATATTCTACAGTCTGTCCCACTGCCCACTGTAGAATGTTCTACCATTCCTTACAGAGAGAAGCCCGGGGGTGGGGGTGGGGGTGGGGAGGACTGTATCATCATTCTGGGTGATCAGCTAGTTCCATCCACTCCAGCAGCCCATTGGCTCTTCTTGGTCTGAGCTGGCCATGACCGCTTGGCCTTTGTGGGCTCGAGAGGCAGGTGCTGGCCGAGTCTCTCTAGCTCTTGAGGCAGTTCCTCAGATTTCCTCTCTTTCTTTCCCAGACCTTCTGCCTGCCTGTCAATTTGACCTCTGTCTGAAGTCTCATGGCTCTAGCAGCCTCTACGATCCTGGAAGAATTCCCTTGGCTTGGGAAGATTCTCTGACCTGTCCTCTAGAAGAGGCACTGTTTCATGCTCTGCCTCTCACTGTGATTGTACGGGACTGATACTACTGCAATTCCCCTCCCTGGCATTCTCTTTCCGCTTCTGGAAGAGCAACCTCACCATGTATGAAGTGGGTAAAAGAGATCACATGCAAGGATTGTATCGCTCAGTTAATTGCACTTCAGATTCCCCCCCCAAAAAAAAACTTAAAACGGGGCCTGCTGTTCTCAGCATCCATTGAATAAAACACGTCTCTGTGGGAAGCTTACTGAGGTTTCCGTTGAGCCAGTTCTGCATGTTGGACCACTCCAGATGCAGGAAGCTTTCAACCGATGCAGAAGAACCCAACGCAGTCACGTTGAAGAACGTTAGTCTGGATGCCCCCGCACCCACCCCACCCCCAGCCACCTTTACCTCCAAAAAGATGTCTGCGGAATCATGGACAACCATCACAAGTGTCCCAATGCGGATGTAATTGCCGCTCCAAGAGCTGAACATCAAGGCAAGGGCTGCCAAGTGATGAACCACATGGGCTTTGAAGTCCTGTTGGGGGTGGGAGGAAAGCAGGAAGTCAAAGGCTGATCTGAATACAAATTTAACAGAGCTTGTGTAGACCATCTCTTTTAATGGAAGGAAGGGTGGGCAGGTCCACTGATGCCAACATGGCCACACAAGGGTTCTGGCTGGATGTACAAAAACAGGACCATTTCCCTTTCACAAAACTGCTACTGTAACATTCGGGGCTGGGGGCTGGTAGAGTGCTGAAAAAAAAAATACAATAACCGTGTGAAAGTGGAACACATCATTGCCATTGCTCCTGTGTATCATGCAGCGATGTGCACAGACTTTCAGCCGGGCATTTCCCTGAAATCAGCATGACATGGTACCAGAAAGATTCTGAATAAGCTTCACCCTCAAGGATGTCTCTATTTGTGGCTATGGCTTCCCAAGTATCCAGCATCTGATGGGGGCCAGGTCACAGGATGAGAGAGAGAGAGAGGCTGCCTGAAGAGCATGCCTGCATACAGACACCCAGTGCAAAACCGAGAAAACCATCTACTATAAAGGGAAATTCATTATTTGTTCCTATCAGTCCTCCCAACTTTCTGTTTTTGCTCCGACGATTCTGTGGCTTCAGAGAAGTCAAGCCGCCCAGAGACCATCTGGTAGTGGGGAGGCTAAAATCTTATAAATAAATAAATAAATAAATAAAATAAAACATTCTGAAAGAATGCAACTTTTATTGGCCCATGTGCACAAACTAGCATTAACTCAAGGATTGGAAGTAACAGACATGGGGGAAATCAGCTAAAATTTAAAGCACTGCCTCAGGGAAGTTCTTAAATAGAGCAGAGAAAACTCTCTGTTCACATCGGACAAATGTTAATATTGCCAAGTTTAACTGCAAAGCAAGTTAAATCAAATGAAACGGTCATTACAGTGAGCCAGTTTCCATTGTAAGATCCTATAGGTAAGGCCGGCCGTACTGTTAGGCAGAGTGAGGAAACTGTAGCAGGCGGCAGATACCAGAGATACCACTTGCATCCTTCCAGCAGGTCCCCCTGTGTAACCCAATCATTTCCTTCTCTTGGAAGACACAGCTGAGCACAACATACAGCTCATTCTGCACTGCTGCTCTCGGGCATTGGGAGAAGGGAACCAATCCAGCTGTCAGCGTGGCAGCCAAATTCAGTTGCCAGTCTAGCAGGCTTCTGTATGTGGATTAGAGAAAGGGACGCCACTTTGTTCTTGCCACCAGGAAGCAAGATGTCTTGCTATACAATCCAAATGCACACTATCCAAGGGTATCAGATGTCGCTGCTTAACTCAGGCATCCTCTGAAAACATTCCCTGATTGCAATCTTTAGGAAAACTAGTGATGATTAAGCTTCAGAGTTGCGTATATTTCTTTAGTCAATGGACATGGGCAACCTGACAGCAAAAAGTAGCATATTGGGAAATATTTGTGGAGAAGAAGCTAAGGGCGTTTATAAACGACCCCTAAGCTCCGCTGCAAATGGCTTCCAGCTCCGGAGCTTAAAAATGTTTCCCCACCAACTCCGGAGCTAACAGAAAATTAAGTGCGACCCCGCCCACCTAAGCGCGACCCAGCGCACCTTTCAAGTACCTGCTCTGGGAGAGTGAAAAATTTTGATGGGGAGAGTGCTGGGCTCTCCTCGCTTCTTTTTGTTGTTGTTTTTTTGCCTCCCGCCCCTTTAAGAGGAACCAGGAAGTGATGGGGAGTCGGAGCAAATTCCACCGGCACTCCAGAGGTAAGAGTGCATTTTTCTCTCCCTTTTTTTCTCCTTTCCCTCACGCAGACAGAACAAGGAAGTGCGGAGGGGGTGGGAACGCAGGGAGAGCGACAAACCCTCAAGATCTCTGGTCCGAATTTAAGGGACCAGCGGATCTTAGGGGCCGTGTAAAAAGGCCCTAAGATAGCATTGCATCTATGACTTGCCTTCCTTTTGGTGTCTATCCCGAGCGTAAGCAGCAGCGACCAATAGAAGCTCATCTCAAGCATGTAGTACCAGTACTGGGAGGGTAACACAGACTGAGAAGACAAAGAACAATTACCTGAGTGAAAACAATCACAGTACCAAGGACAACAGACAACAAATAAACAGAGATGATTGGGAAAAAAATCACAAATCATGTGATCAGGAGGGAATGGTAAGTCAACAGGTCAATCTATCATGGTGCAAAGAGAGAGGGCTGGGATGCCTACCCAGGAGTGGGAAAGAGCCTCTGAGAAACTGGCTTTTTTCACTGAACAATATATTTCTCAAACTAGCCTCATATATGTTATTTCTCACCAGAATCTCAGGTTTGGTTCCATATGCATGGTGCTGTTATATACTACTTTTTAAAGCTGGCCACACCAGGGTAGATTTTATTTACATTTGTTTGGACAATCTAATTTTAAAATAATGAATTAATAATGTTAGAAGGAGGAGGAGGAGGAGGAGGAGGAGGAGGAAGAAGTGGAAGGAAGAAGGAGGAGGAGGAGGAGGAAGAGGAGACAGAGTATGTATTCTGTCCCCTTTGGTTATAATGCTTCTTGAGAGTTGCAGAAGGGGTTCCATTCTTCCATTTTGCCCATGGGACATGTGAAATCCAGCACAGCCCTCCGACTCCATGAAAGAGAATGAAACGGAGCAATCAGATTTGCAAGATAATTTACAATACTCACGTGGAATGGATAGTTTACCCACACGTGCCAGATGTCATGAAACCATGGTTTCTGGAAGGAAAGCAAAATCAGAGAATGAGGGCTGCTTTCTGCATGAGAGAGCTGGTGCTCCATGGTGGCTATGCAAGAGACCTATCTTCCAATCTCACATCAGCCACAACCTTGCTAATACAGTTTGACAACTCACCTGATTTCTTGGGTCCCAGCTAACTTCCATTTGGAGTGAATAGTATTTGTTATTTCATGGTCACCGAGATAATAATGAACTTTGAACATGCTAGATTTAACTACAGTATGTCTAAATCTTATGACTATTCAAAGCATTTAAATAGTCTTAAAAGCAATGGAGCCATTAGCTGATAAAGAAGGACTGGAATTCTATAGTGCCTAACTCTGAAATCCCAATTGAATAGGGTTTTATTTCTCAGTGTCTACTCATGGAATTGCATTACAAAACAGTCTTTAGATTACATAGCTGGCTGTAGAGTCAGAATTTACAAGTTTATCCATTATCTCTTTATCTCTGTGAAGATTCTCAGTCGTCCAGGTGATTTTATTTGGAAGTTGAGTCATGGAAACTGGACTTCTTTTTCTTGAGAGATTGAAACGTTTCACTGCTTATCCAAACAGCTTCATCAATCTGAATAAAGCTAGTGCGAGTCTTCCATCTTATAGTCTGCTCTGACCTCTTGTCACCCTGGTCCGAAATAGACTCATAAGATGAACAAGGGCCTGAAAAGGCTTATTAGGTAGACAACAGTCTCAAAGGCCTTTAGGTGAACAATGGCCTAGGGTGCTGAAACCCCTAAAGTATGGGTCGTTAGCTATGGCCTTGGTGATGGAGGCGTGAAGTATTTTTGATTTGTCTGGGTACTGTTAAAATCACAGCCTGATAAGTAGCAGATTGACTATGCCGGAGGCCACCACCTCTGTTGAGAGAGAAGTTTTCAATGCTCACATGAATGGCTTCCCTGACCCCTTTCTCAAAACACCTATCTTCTCTGTCTAATATTTATACATCCTCATCTTTGATTTAGTGCCCCTTGCCCTTCAAGTGGAGATCTACTGCTGATACCGGTCCTGAAGCTGTTTGGATGAGCAGCGAAACGATTCAATCTCTCAAGAAAAGAAGTCCAGTTGTCATGACTCAACTTCCAGATCTGTTTATCTTCCACCTTTTTTAAAACGTAAATGGTGGAGCGATGACCACCTCCATAACTATTTTCTCCACCTTTTTATTCTGCTTCTCCCATCGCCTCCCAGGGAGACTCCCCACTCGGGCCTGCCTGCAAGGGGGGCAGCCTCAACACAACCACAAGACATCCCCCACCTTCAGCTCCTCACTTAACAACCAGTTCAATTAATGACCATGTCATAGGAAGGGAACTCTGCCACTAAATGAGGAGCACCTAAAATACATTCTAACAGCAACAATGAACAAGATATAGACAATGGCCACTAGGCAGACAAGTTTCTACTATGATTCTTTTAAAGGCAGCAAAACAATTATGATAAACTACCTGTTGGAATATACCAGAGAAAAACAATAAATAACCCTACACAGATTTCGGAAGCTAAGCAGGGTCAGCCCTGGTTAGTACTTGGATGGGCAACCACCAGGGAATACCAGGTGCTGTAGGCGCCTGGAGTAGGAACTGGCAGGTCACTCCCCAGTATCCCTGCCAAGAAAACTCCATGGACATGGGGTCACGGAGAGTCAGTCATGACTGTAACGACACAACACACACACACACACACAGTAAGAGTTTCCAAAGCTTTAGGCCCTAAGACTTGTACATCCTGGGGCAACTCCCAGAAACCCAAGCCAGCGTGGCTAGTGATTCTGCGAATGGTATAGTCCAGGGCTGTCCAACTTTGAACAGGCCGAGGTCTACTTTTTCGGGCCCAAAGTGCCTGAGGGCTACTACACTAAAACCTCAACTTACAAATTTTATCTGTTCTGAGCACATGCGTATAAGTAAAAAATATTGTAAGTAGAGCAGCAGTTTCCCATAGAAATGCATTGAAAATCAATAAATCCGTTCTGGAGGGAAGATTGTTCAATGCTTTCCTATGGGAAGGCTGACCATTCACATGCTTCCTTTGCACCCGCTCGAGCTGGTGTGGGTTAGTGCAAGGGAGACGTGTGCATGCTTGCCCAGGCTGCTGGAAAACATTTTTAAAAAGGTGTGCTTTCCCTCCCAAGCCGCCTGGGGCCTGACTTAACTCTCCTCACCCCGTGGCCTCCTCCTCCTTTCCCCCTTCCCCCTTCCGGCCCCCTTGCTGCCACTGCCGATGCCGCCCGCAGCTCTTACTCACCTCTGCCATGTTTGCTACACAGCTGGGGTGGGCTGAGCCAGCAGCAGGGCAATCCCACTGCCACGGCAGCACAAGAAGGAGGGAATGGCTCAGAAGGGGAGCAGGAGGAGGAGCAGCAGCGATGGCGGGTCATGGTCTCCGTGAGGCAGCCATGGGGGTGGGATGGGGGGAGGAGGAGGGAAGGGGGGGAGGTAGGAATTCTCCAGGGGAGAAGAAGAGGGAAGACATCACCCCACAAAGGAGGTGGACACACCTAAGACCCCACCTCTCGCTGTCTCCTCCCCTCCCACTGCTCCGCACTTAGCAACTCTGCTAGTCACGAGACAGGGGCACGCTAATCATTTGGATGGGAGGGAGAGCAGGGGACTGTGCCACAGCCCTTGAGCTGCCCCTCTCGGCGGAGACAGTGGGCTGGCAGAACCCGAACTTTGCTGGAGCAGTGGTGGTCCTTGGGGTGGAGGAGGAAAGGGTGGAAAACTTATCCGCTCACTTTTTTTATTGATGGCTACTTTTGAACCCTTCACGGGCTACTGGTAGCCCGCGGTCTACCTGTTGGGCAGGCCTGGTATAGTCCAATAATAGATGAAAACTGAAGGATGTGAACCACTCTTTAAGGGTGTTTATTTCCTCTGTTACAATTATTTATGCATTTTTCTTCTACTCTTAGTTACTTGATAACAAACCTCTCTCCCCCAACTCTGCTGCTACTCTCTAGACCTGGCCATCAACCTAAACACTCAACTCAAGCACACATAAATTGCCGTTTGCAATGAGAGCTTCATTTCACGGAAAAAGTTTCCTTTTCAACACTTTCAACAAGAAGTTCAGGAACTCCAAATTTACACCTTATAATGAAACAATTGAAAAATTTAGGACACCAAGTGAACCTTGGCAAAACACAGTTCACAGAGAGCAGGATAAGCCCCCAGTATTCCAGAAAATGTTATACATGTTTACTTTCCATTCCCATGTTTAACTTACATCATAGAGAAATATAATTCCGGCAGTAAATGATGTTGTGTAGAATAAAAACCGCCAACTGCAGAAACAAAATGAGGAAAGAATAAAAGGGCTGCATGAAGATATAGCCACAAAATGTAGATTTCTATATTCCATTTGTTAGTCATATCTAAGAATGGAAGGCAACTGCTAGATAGCTTAGTTCAATTCCCCACTTGGCCTCCTTGACAGTGCCTGGACTTGATAATCTATAGTTCTGCAGTTCTAAGATTTATTTGTTATAGAGTATATGAAAATGAGGAGGGAACTGAACAGGCAAGAGGGACCACTTAAAGAAACCCATATTCATCTGTGAGCCAAACTGTATAATGATCCTCAAACACTCAAATTGGGGGCATACACTCAAATTGAGAGCTGGGAGAGTAAGAACAGACAAAAGAAAATATTTTTTCACCCATCGTGTTGTTAGTCTATGGAACTCCCTGCCACAGGATGTGGTGATGGCATCTGGCCTGGATGCCTTCAAAAGGAGATTGGACAGATTCCTGGAGGAAAAGTCCATCCCAGGTTACAAACCATGATGGAGATGTGTAATCTCCAGGCTTAAAACCAGAGTACTTCAAGGGCCAGATACAGGGGAGTGGCATCAGGAGACAGGTATCTAGTCTCATGCGCTCCCAGAAGCATCTGGTGGGGCCACTATGAGATACAGGAAGCTGGACTAGATGGGCCTTTGGCCTGATCCAGCATGGCTCTTCTTATGTTTTTATGTTCTTATGTTCACGTCAGCAAGGAGAGGACTGAACGGCCATTACTCTGCACTGCAGAAATAAAACATAACACAGACATTTTCAATATTAACTTTTCTTCTTGACAAACTTTTCTCCAGCAGACGCTTGGAGAAATCTCATTCAGAATGGTGACTACGTTAGCTTTCCTAGTGACACACGATTCCCACTGACTTGGCAGTTTGTTGTGATTCATGTGCCACCCAACAAAGGAAACCTGAGCTCCAGTTATGCAGCTTTTAACAGGCAGATCCCCGTGATGAGGATTTTAGCTGAAGTCTGCCTCAGGATGAAGAAGCACCAGCTCTGTTTGAGGTTCGGGAGGCCCAAAGCCTAGCTCTCACCATGGTAGCACCTCCGTGATAGGGACACAGCCTTCCAGTGCTGTCAGGACCCCTGCAATGAAATGCTCTTCTACGCCATACACAGTTCTTGGACATGTGGCCAGCAGATGTACTTGGACTACAACTCCCATCCGTGGCAGAAAATGGTGAGGAATGGTAATTGTAGTACAGCACCTGAAAGACCACCTTCTCCTCCACACTCTTCTGCCGAGTGACTTTTGCCTGGCCTAGTCTTCATGTTATTTTCACATACAAAGTTAGTTTTTTTCTGAGCCAAAAGCTTAACCCAGAGGGCAGGGCTGCCTCTTCTCACCAAGCTTCTCGGAACTTCTTATGTAAAGTTGGGATTTCTAGATTTCTCCGCCGTCTGAACCATTTTTCCACCAAGTGCACAGTCCAGTTGCACTTTTTGGCTAATCCCCGTATCTCTGACTAGTGAGAGGAGAAAAGAAAAAAGGAAGGAAAAAGAGTCAACAACACGATCAGAGGCAGAACACAGTCTTGCCGTGGATGGCTAAATTACAGAGCTCTAAGGTCTGATGAAGTGGACTTGTCCACAAAAGCTCACATTTAAAAAATAGCTCTCAGGTCTGATGAAGTTCAGACATAAGAACTCACATGAAAAACATACACGGCCATCTTTGCTGTGCCACCATGTTTTTGTGTCCCATCCCCCCTTCTTTTATTTTTTATTTTATTTTCACCTATAATGCTTACACGGCTACACACTAATTAAACATTAACTAAAATGAGTACCCAGCAATGTGTAGGGCAATGGAGGGCAATGTGTAGCCTGCATAATTACTTTTAAACTGCTCAAAGAGTGCTTTAAGCACTATGGGGTGGTATATAAGTAGCACACTTTGCTTTTTTAACCCCTTCCTAGCCACTTCTGGTTTTTTTTTTTGTTTTTTTTTGTCTGGAGGCGGTAGGGCATTTCTGGCAGTTGGTCCAGTTCCTCGAATACTGGGCCCCAGACTCATCCAAGTGGTCCACTCTTCTTCCAAACCAGGAGTTTAGAAAAGCTGAGGTCCAGTCTTAGAGAGTCTCTGCTGAGAGGAACCTGTTGGAATTAAAGGATTCATGCCTCTTTTAGCAGCTCGTAGTACCTGAAAATTGGCTGGTTTTGGACTGGTAATTTCCTACCGCTATTGATCATACTGGCTGATGTTTTGGGCAGCTGGAATCCAGCACATCTGGAGGCATAAGGATTGCCTATTCTGCTTATGGTTTCTGAACTGAGACCTTTGAATGCAGGACAACAGTGAAACATCCACAGAATGTGGAAGTGGTGGAAACATGAGCTTGGCATCCACAGAGATAATCTGGGATCTTTTCTGGGGGCAAATTCTGTCCTTTGCTCCGGCTTCCAGACACAGGCCATTAGATCTTAGTGTCCTGCAGGCATCTGTTCCCCAACCGTTCCAATGGGTGTTTCACTATAGACAGAAGGTGACTTCTAAAAGCGCTCTCAGCTACAACGGTCATGAACCCAAAGGCATGCAACAGTCCGTAGAGTGACTGTGGGGTTGTCATAATATGGGGCAACTTGATACTGGATGATTCTGTCCTGATTACAAGGGTGTGATCTTGTGATTGAAGGCTGTCAAGAAGAAAATATAGAAAAGGGTGTGAACTGTCGCACAGTCTGATCATTGCGACAATCAAAAATGATAAATTCTAATTAAAAATTTGATCAGAAATGCAACATTCCTACACTGTGAAAAAGTGTGTGCTCTGTGGTTCACTTGGACGTTTGGGACAGTCAGTGTTCTGAGTGAGATGGGGAAAAGAGAGACACAGCCTTGGCAGGAACCGTGAGCTAGCCGTGGCAGTCTTCTTTTACAGGTGGACCTACAGCTTGCCACACAACTCTGCCCTCCTAAAGCGCATTTGTGGACTGAGATTTCTGTGGAGAGATGCAGCCAGCAATTACTCAAGCATTTTAGGAAGAGGAACAAAGGAGGGAAAATTTGGACCAAAGATGGCTGATCTCCCTCCCCAACTTCCGGATACGTCTTGGGTAAAGCGGGACCTCCTCATAATCAGCTGGTGTGCAACTCTAAAAGAACAGCAGAATGCTTTAAGAGACACTTCCATTTTTGTTCCAGTTTGTTCCTTTTCATTAGATATTGTATTTTCATTGCACACTGTGCGGGATTTTAACAATAAACCAAATATTTGTTTTGGCTGAAAAGAGGGATGAAACTAAAATAAACAGGCCCTGGTCCTGAGAATAAACCACCCACCCCACCCCGGGCGGCTTGATGTGAGCCACTTAGAAAGCACAGTATTTGACTGATATACAGGATACATCAGTTGTAGAAACAGAGGAAAAAGAGAGGGATTTTAGCTTGGAACATATAGCCCTGCTTCTGCTTTTAAAAAGTGTTTTACCTGTGACGGCTTTTTTGTGCATTCCTTGAAAAAAGTCTCTAGGGTGGGGTTAGGCTGGGGCTTCACACGCTTCACGTTCTTGATCCCCAAAATGTTTGCGAGAGGGATCGCGAAGCATCTGAAATGACACAATTTATGACTTTAAAAAAATGCCAGTGATACTGGATGGAACCTTACCTGGCTGTCAGGTGATCGTTGGGTTTGCCCGACATTGTAATTTAAACTGAAATGCTACTTCGGAAGACTTCTCTGTATGAAGGTGTAGCCACTTTTTCTATAGGATACAGGGGGAAATGGGTTGTATTTCAGAATAGCATTAGAAGAGGTTGATACATTTGCATGCAGTTATCCCCCTACACTGTCTGAGTGGCTGAGCAAAGGAGGTTATTTGCTGCGTCTAAAATTGCAACCCCTTCTGACTGTTCCATGGCAAACTGCTGGAAACTCACCTGGCTGCTATTGGGTGCATTCCTCTATCATGAGGATGAATGGAGAGCATGATAGAACAGTGAGAATGAGCTTCACTCTTCTTGATCTCAATGGTGTTCCAAAGTTATGCTTTGACTATGAAAGCTGTTTTGCTTTAAAAAGACTCTCTCTTCCATGGCACATAAAATAACAGCCTGGAGTCTTCTCAGACTGAGGTTTTTAATTTGCACCTCAACAACTGCCAGTCCTTTAATTCCTCCGTGTTCCACTTGTTGGGTGAAATCCAGCAATGGAACGTTGTAGGCTGCAAAAAGTTAATGATGTCACCAGCCGTGGCAATTTCTGTTGGGTTTCCTTTCCTCCTGAAGGAGAGAGGGATGGCACGGTGGCCGGGACGGGCTGAAACCAGTGATGGAGGGGCTCAAACCCAGGGGAGAAAAGAACCGGTTACTTACCTGTAAATGTCATTCTTCGAGTGGACCTTCGTGAAGCCACACAGAGGGGTTGCGAGCACGCACGCGCTTGCAACCCATCTCTGTGGCTTCACGAAGGGCACGAGGAAGAAGCATACCCTCATTCTCTTTTCCTAATATTTCTCCACACCTAGTACACTCTTGGAGAAGAGATGAAACATTTCTGCAGAGGCCTCAACAGCAGAAACCTGCGGAGGGCTTTCAAAACGTCAAGACCCCAAAGCTACCCATTCCCTCGTTGAGATGAGTCCCCAAATTCTGACACTCAAACAAGAGGTTAAAAATAACGTCTTTCCCTTCCAATGGACACATATCCACACAAAAATGGGACTTCTTCGGAGAGCCATGCCTCAGTAATTTGTCTTACAAAGAACGCCAGTGTTTGTTTTTCAATAATCCATCAGAAAAACACCTCAAATCCAATATTTGGATGTAAGGAAAACAAAGTTTTTTTTTCAAGGATTCAGATAGGACTGCTTCTAATTTATTATTATTATTATTATTATTATTATTATTATTATTATTATTATTATTATTATTATTATTATTATTATTATTATTATTATTTTAACCACACAGATAACTACACTGGATTTTGTAATACAAATTGCTAGTCGAACGCTTCCCAAGCATTTAGGACTATGTGATGTATCAGCGAATTATGCGAGCAGATCCCAGTAAGGCGGCTTTCTCCAGCTTATTATTATTATTATTATTATTATTATTATTATTATTATTATTATTATTATTATTATTATTATTATTATTATTATTATTATTATTGTTGTTGTTATTATTATTATTATTATTATTATTATTATTATTATGTATATTTCTATACTGCCCATCTTCCAGAGGAACTCTAGGCGGTTTACAACAATCATGTTGTTGCTTAGTTTGATCTTCATTTTTTCAATTCAAACCTACAATTATCTATTAGGATCAAAAACAAGCCGGTAGAGATGGGCACGAACCGCCGGTTTGGAGATTCGTGCCAGTTCGTTGAACAGCTCAACAGGTGTTTGGTGCTTCCTAGCTCCGCCTTCACCTGCGGGTGCCCACTCAGAGACAGGACACTGCTCCCCTCATCCCACCTCCTCCAGGCGCAGCCTCTGAGTGGGTGCCTGCCACTGGAGGCGGGGCTGGAAAGTGCCAAACACTCGTTAAGCCGCTAAACGAACCAGCACAAACAGCCAAATCAGTCATTTGTGCCCATATATAAGTAAGACATTTCATAAGAGTTAAAATCGAACATGAATCATTTTTCTGTGTTTATTTTTTAAATACTGAGGCATCACGACACATACATATAGTCAGGGAGAACAAAACATGATTGCCCGCTTTCATGTATTCCTCGAGTTTAGGACAGAAGATTTGAAGAAGAAGAAGAAGGGGGGACCATGACACCACCTCACCTTTCCACAAAGAACCTGATAGCCAACATCACAAAGGCATAAGGAATTGTGACAAATAATTGCTGTGGTTTGGGAAAGACGTATCCATTGTGATCTTCAAAGTTTGCCCATGAACAGTTTGCAGGCATCCAGATGTTTTCCCACCAAAACCAGCTGTTCACGGTTGTTAATATGTGTTTCATTCTGAGTGAGAAGAGAAGAGACAGCAAATCAGCCGCAATTTATCTGTTAATGCCATATATGTAACGGGTTGGAATCAGGCTAACTCAGCTGAATTGATTTCCCACGGAAATCAAGAAGTCAGCTGTCTGCCTCCCCCCCCCTCCATTTAAATTAGATCACAATTATGTTATATATTAAAAAGGCTTTGTGCTGCCAACTTGCATTCTCGGTCCTCTCTTTATTGCTGGTTTATTAAACAGCGTAAGTGGAATTTTATAATGAGGTGGTTGGTTTTTTAAAAAAGCTTTCATTCACACTCGCCCAATGTCAAAATAATGAAGGAAGCTTTTAAAATAAGAGACCATTTAGGCATGAAGTGTTAAGATAAAGGACTTCAAACTTGCCACTCACAAATGCTGCTCTGTATGTGTTTGGAAGAGAAAGTAATGCAAGTAACTGCACTTTTTTTTTTTTAAAAAAGGCAAGCCCTGTTGGTAATTACATCCCACCCTTCTCCCAAAGATTTCCAAACAGCATTCTGGGCTCTGCTTCCCATGTTAATTGCAACAAATGTTTACTGAATGTCCACCTCTGCTGTTGACGATTATCTATCAACCACAGCAAGCAAGGAAGAAGTCACTGCATCACTGAACCCCTATATCACTCTTTGAACATGTTGCCCCTAGAACCAATCGGAACGTTAAGAAATTTAGCAACATCTGCAATAGAAATTTCCCCCTTAAGGCATCTTTTCAAGGACTCTGTATCAGACCTGCCAGGAAACCTTACCAAGATCAGCTGCAGCATGATTAAGTCTCTTATACCCTTGTAACAATAGCAGTACAGAAATCTACATGGCATGGGCTCAGCAGTTCCAGTACCCCATGGGCATAATCTCAGGTCACATGCAACACCCTTCCATCAAAACTGAGTTTACGATATGGGCTCCTGCTAAGAAGAAAAGTCTCCCGTATTTCCACTTAATTTAAGGAGCATATATGTTACGTTTTGGTCCTAATGGGACAGGACAACAGAGATACTGAATTTTGTCTACCAATACACAGGAATTTTTATCACAGATGTGGCTTGCAAGCTCTTGCACCTGTGCAGATCTACTGTGCTGCGGTGAAGCGAAGGCATCCCCCACCCCACCCCCAGCCCCACACACCAAAGAGGAGAAGTAGGGTGGAATAAGCTGTCCGACTAACCTAAGACATGGATCTAGGCCAGACTTGTTAGTTAGCATAGATCATCTATAGGTTAATAACTGAGCCAGACATAGATTTAGGAGCAATCAACTGAGATTGCAAAAAATGAGGACTGAACCTGTTATGTGCTATCAAATTGGAACCAACTGATAGGATCCTCACAGTAAGTGAGATAGGTAAGGGGTGGTTTTACTAGTTCTTCACCCCCAATGACTTTCCCTGGAAGAATCAGGATGTGAACGCAGGTTTCCTAAGTTCAAGTCCATCACTCTATATGCTAAACCATATTGTGTATCCCACCTTTTCAAGAGAGGAATACAAATGAGTAAGCCATGCTATTATTCTGTATAAAAGCCATGGAATTTGACCTTGAAAAACCCCAATTGGGGTGTGTGGGGGGAGACTCTTCCCTTTGGAAAGAAACAAACATGAGATCAGTTCTAAATAATGTTGAGCTCGGATGGCTTAGGACCTAGGCATTGTCCATCCAGAAGATCTATGAATGTAGATACCCCACAATTGTAAGAATTAATGCCTTCAACCAGATGGGTGTCTATTTTCCTGATACAGCTATAAAACACAAACAAGCAAAACCCCACACAATGCAACACATCAGACTTCATTTTAATGAACAGCTGACTGGTTACCTGGAAAACAATCCCCAATATTAGACAATTGGTTTCTTAAACCCCAATCTAGCCTAAGAAATCTGCATTAAAAAGACGCCAAACCTTTATTGTGGTAAGCTTTGCTAGATACAAATCTAATACATTCCCTAGAAATAATACAGTCACCGAGATCAAGGTTAACACAGGGGCTAGCACACAGCCTTGTCCACAATCCCTTTAACTGAGTGAATATCACAAGTGAAGTAGCCTTCTGAGCTGCACCTCACTTGGAAAGTTGCGATTTAGTGATCTTATGGACAAGAAACAGGACAGATACAGATATAGCTTTCGCCAGTAATTTCTCAGATGCGGTTTTGACATCACTGAAAGTCTTAGAGAATTCCCTCCAGATGAGCCAAAGCATTCCCCCACCCACCCCCAGCAATGTGAGAAAGAGGTAGGTAATGCCAAAGAGCCTGATTAAAATCAGCTTTAATCTATAAATCACCAAAGTTTATCACAATCGCTATAAAGAAGTTTCACAAGACAGTTTAACAAGATGAATTGCCACACCTTACAAAAAGCAGCAACAATGGAAACTGGTGGTTTCTCAAGGGACTGCATTCCACAAGGCAAGGAACAATACACGAGAAAACCCTCTCTTCCAAATGTTTATCAAGAGGGCCTCTGCAAGTCTTGGTATCCTCAACAGCACTTATCTCAAATAACTAAACACCTGGACTAGTTCACAATGAGACAGGGAGTCTCTTAGATAACCAGGCCCCTGAGAGTTGGTTTAAAAGGGAAGCAACTGGAAACAAGTACTGTACAGGTACAGTATTCCTATAATTTGGTGATGCTATCCTGCCAATGTGCAGCCGTTGCTAAGTACTGCACTAGAAGAACTTGGACCCTTTTCGACGATAGCACATGAACACGTTTTGATGGAACTAAGGCACAGATGGTTATTGCCAAGTTGGATTGATTCAGGAAAGGTACCACCATATCTACATTAAGTACAGTTATGCAAAACCACGCATGCTCAGTGCTGCCATCTGAAAATCAACAATCAAGGAGTCCTTTCAAATGATAAATGAAGAATTCTCAAGGGGAGCTTAACGTCTCCTACAGCCAGTTGACTCACAATTCCAGAGCCTGACTTTCTCTACTGAAAAGCTGTGCCTCTCTTTTCCCGGGACTTTATATCAATTTGTTGACCCTCACGTAGCCCATTATATGGCTCAGAAAACGTTCATGGTGCTGACCACTTCTCTGCTGTCGGATGGTAAGGAGTAGCAAAGCATCGCCCAGATTTGTCCATAACTAGACGAGGCCTCCTTGAGAACAGTTGTACAAGAGCTTGTGATCTCAAGGATAGATTATTGCAACGCTCTCTACGTGAGGTTGCCCTTGACCCTTATTTGGGGACTACAGCAGATACAAAATGTGGCGGCCGGACTGGTGGTTGGTGCGGGCAGATATGACTGCATCACCCCAGTTCTGGCTCGTTTGTATTGGCTGCCTGATGTGTCCTGAATAAGGTTCAAGGTACTGGATTTGACTTACAAAACCCTCCATGGCTTGGGACATGAGTACCTGACAGAGCAGGTCTTCCAGAGGTCAACTGAGGCCTGACCCATCAGTATGTCACAGGCACTCTCACTTCAGGTGGCCATTCCTAGGGAGGCCCGGAAATTGATTACTTGAAATCGGGCCTTCTCTGTGGCCGCCCCCACACTTCGGAACAAACTGCTGAGTGAGATTAGCCTTGCGCAGTCTCTGCTGGCCTTCAAAACAGCACTTAAAACCTTGCTTTTCAGAGAGGCATTTCGCAACCATTAGGATTTTTTTTTGTTTTTTTTTTTGTTCCGCCATCTTGCTGAGACTTATTTTTTTAAATTGGCTGACTTGTTTATTTGTTTTTATTGTTATATAATTGTTCTACACCACCCTAAGTTCCACTGGGAAGACGGGTGGTATACAAATAAATAAATTGAGCACTGAACCTTTGGATGAATAGTTCCATTATTTCCACTCAGATATTGAATACTATTAAGGGATGAAGTAGAGCCATGAGAGGCACTACATACCAAAGGCCATGGCACTGAACATGGCGCCCTGAGCACTATCTCTTGGATAGGCCCAAACAGGCAGGACTGGAACCGCTATCATGCAATGCCTTCTATATCCAATCTGTTCAAGGTTAGTAATTTCAAGAACAGTGACAGCAGAGTATGTCTTAAGACTACTTCCCTTAGATCATAAGGACAACTTTATGACCTTCTTCAACCAAGGTATTAAGTCCTACCTTGGCAGATTTATTCCTCAAAGAAGGTCAAGGGTCAAATAAATACTGCTTGGAGCCTCTCTGGGGCTCCAAGTGTCAAACAAACAGACTCCACCTCTCCAAACCATCCAATGGCCTTATGAAGACTATCCAAACAGAGTCAAGTGCAATTCCCAGATTATGCAGAGGCTTGGAGACTGTCTGCTACAGAACAACAAAGCCACCTGTTCCTCACCTGACCCCTAATAATGCTCTTATACTAAAACTCGCACATCCTCTGTTGAAATGTTTCTCTGTATTACTAGAGAATAGCTAGTTTATCTTTTCCCATTTGCTCATGACACCATCATCATCTTCCCAGTATACTTTCTCTCTCAGTCTGGAGGAGAAATGGTGATGGACAGGGGAAATACAGTGGTACCTCTACTTACGAGCTTAATCTGTTCCGAATGTTCTAAAGTCGAACAACTCTTAAGTAGAGCAGCCCTACCTAAAAATAAATAAAATAAAATAAAATAAAAAATGTCAGTAGAGCAGACAGCATCTAAAATTTGTAAGGTGGCAGATAAAATGGCAACAGTTTTTTGCTCTCATGTCGAGCCATTCGTAAGTAGAGGTACTACTGTAATACAACAGCAGTACAGGCGTCAATCATCTGGACTGACTTTGTGCTACTCTTCCACCTGTTTAAGCATGGATGGTTTCAATAAGTGCAGAAACACTTTGAGGGGAAAATCGCTCAGATTCGCAGGGAATTGGACTCCACTATTGATGCAGATTCAAGGGATGTATCCAGTGTGCCGTGCTTAGGTCCAGTTTTATTGGATGAGTTTCAATTATTGAGACCTGAGGATGTGGACAGGGTGCTTGTATCTGTCCGTGCTACCACTACACCACTCGACCCTTGCCCTTCTTGGCTAATTGAAAGATCTGCCAGGGGGGTTCGCACCTGGGTCCAGGAGGTTGTTAACGCCTCCTTAAGAGAGGGAGTGGTCCCCACCACCTTGAAAGAGGTGGTGATTAGACCACTCCTAAAAAAACCAAACCTGGACCCAGGGCTGATGGTTAACTACCGACCAGTAGCAAACCTCCCTTATTTGGGCAAGGTGTTGGAGCGGGTGGTGGCCGGACAACTCCAGGCACTGCTGGATGAAACTGATTTTCTGGATCCATTTCAATCTGGTTTCAGGCCGGGTTTTGGTACGGAGACCGCCTTGGTCGCCCTGTATGATGACCTCTGCCGGGAGAGAGACAGGGGGAGTGCGACCCTGTTGATACTCCTGGACCTCTCAGCGGCTTTCGACACCATCGACCATGGTGTCCTTCTGGATAGGCTGGCCAGGTTGGGGGTTGGAGGCACTGCTCTGCAGTGGTTCCAATCCTTCCTGGCTGACCATGTCCAGAAGGTGGTGCTGGGGGACAGTTGCTCTACCCCGTGGCGTTTACGTCACGGGGTTCCCCAGGGCTCCATACTGTCTCCCATGCTGTTCAACATCTACATGGAACCGCTGGGAGAGGTCATCAGGAGGTTTGGGCTGAGGAGTCAGCAATATGCTGACGATACTCAGCTCTACCTCTCATTCTCCACCAATCCAGTTGAGGCGGTTTCTGTGCTGAACTCGTGTCTGGGCCAGATAATGGACTGGATGAGTGTTAATAAATTGAAACTCAATCCAGACAAGACGGAAGTACTGTTAATGGGTGCTTTGCCGGACAGGTTAGAGGGCCATCTTCCTGTCCTGGACGGGGTTGCACTCCCCCTAAGGGACAGGGTCCGCAGCTTGGGGGTGCTTCTGGACCCCGGTCTAACTCTGGAGGCCCAGGTGGATTCGGTGGCCAGGGGTGCCTTCCTTCAGCTGCGGAAAATATACCAGCTTCGCCCCTACCTAGACGAGCACAGCCTCATGACAGTTACGCATGCACTGGTAACATCCCGTATTGATTACTGCAATGCGCTTTACGTGGGGCTCCCTTTGAAGACGGTCCGGCGATTGCAACTGGTTCAGAATCGTGCGGCACGGCTGGTAAGTGGTGGGGCCGCCAGGGATCACATCACGCCGATTCTGCGTAACCTTCATTGGTTACCAGTTGCTGCCCGAGCTGAATTCAAAGTGCTTGTTCTGACATACAAAGCCCTAAACGACTTAGGACCTAGATACCTGAAGGATCGCCTCCTTCCATACGAACCTACCCGGCAATTAAGATCTAGCCAGGGGGCCCTTTTGAAAGAGCCATCCCTCAAGGAGGTGAGAGGGATGGCCTGTAGACACAGGGCCTTCTCGGCAGCTGCTCCCAAGCTATGGAATGCCCTCCCGATCGAGATCCGCCTGGCGCCAACACTGATTACATTCCGGCGCCAGGTAAAAACCTTCTTGTTCCAGAAGGTTTTTAATTGATATAATATAGATTGCGGGTCCGCTGATGACAATTTTAGAATAATGATTTTAGTGTAAGGTTTTTATTGATGATTTATTGATATTTTACTCTTAACTATTTAAAATTGTTTTATTCTTTGGATTGTAAGCCGCCCAGAGACCTTTGGGTAGTGGGCGGCATATAAGTTAAATAAATAAATAAATAAATAAATAAATAAATAAATAAATATTGATGAGGCCTTATTGACATTTGACTGTACCGTTGCTCATTCTAAGAATATAAGAACCATGCTGGATCAGGCCAAAGGCCCATCTAGTCCAGCTTCCTGTATCTCACAGTGGCCCCATCAAATGCATCTGGGAGCGCACATGACTGAATATCTGTCTCCTGATACCACTCCCCTGCATCTGGCCCTTGAAGTACCCCAGTTTTAAGCCTGGAGATTACACATCTCTATCATGATTTATAACCTATGAAGGACTTTTCCTTCAGGAATCTGTCCAATCCCCTTTTGAAGGAATGCAGGCCAGATGCCATCCCCATGTCCTGTGGCAGGGAGTTTTACAGACTAACAGATCCTCCCTATTACCAAACTGAAAGAATGAAACCTGTGGTCCTCTCTGGACTTGGGGACTGCAGTTGGGGTTGCCATTTCTCAGGGAAGTAGTTAAAAGACTGCAGGTGGGAGGCAAATCTCAGGAGCAGTCCCACTGAAGGAGGGAGAGATTTTCATTTTCTCATGGAGTGTAACTAGGACTCAGGAGAGTAACTAGGAACTAGGGCAACCTGGTTTCCAACCTCTGCTCATCATGCAAACTCACTAAACCACTTTTCCAAACCTCTTGCATAACTTGAAAATCTTATTAGGGTTATCCTAAGTCAAATGCAACTCAACAGCATATAACAAAGAGCACGTCGACAAACGAGAGTCTTCCCATCCCAGCTGGTGCCAGGGCTCACTGGCTCAGCACTTACTTAACTTGGTGCATGTGTTGAGCACAAAGCAGTTGATTAGAAGACAGTAAAACACAAAACCTTTTAGAAGGACCTGCCTCTTGTGATGTCAGCTTCATATTTGGAAATCTCAGAGAACAAAGAATTACTAAAAGAGGGGCTCTCTTACAACAAAGGCTTCCGGAATCAACTGTACAGGATAGGAGAAAAGGCACGCTTACACAATCGACAGACATCATGGAGAGGGCCTTTTCTTTGCAAAGATATAGGCTGAAGGAGACAGTTGTTCGTTAAACAGCATCCTCCTGCATGGGACAAGATGCTTTAACGCACATAAAATGGAGTTTCAACTCCAGGTACTCTTGAACGAGATGGATTACCTGGATCCATTTCAACCTGGATTAAGGTCATGTTTTGACACACACTTTATGTCACCCAGCAAAAACAGTTGTTGTTTACTCAGGTGTTTTAATCCACGGAGATGAACTGCTTTATGGATTTTATGAGCTCATTTATTGTTGTGTTTCCCTACTTCTTTATTTAATGTCTTAGCTGCATTACAACAGGGCAGCTGACATATCTGCACTATGATTCCTCATTGCACCATGCCATGAAATCCACAACAATGAATGAAAACATAAAAAACATTTAAAAGGTAGAGTAGCCTGAAGTACGGCCTGCACATTTGTTCCAGTACGAAAGAGCAGAAAAGCAGGACAGACATGTCATACTAGCTGCCAAGAAGGGTGCTTCTGCAATTATGTCGGAACAAGTCATACTTGGTATCATTGCACACGTTTTTATCAGGACAAAGCTGTATGCAAGCAGCACTTCAACCACTTGGGAGAAACAAGTGGGCGATTCTCAAAGCCTCAATGCAAAGCAGAGATGACAAAATATCTTATCGACATGTCAGGAACTGCCACAGTTATCACACAGGAATCTTCCCTTTTGTGAACATCGGTTTTGCGTGCAGAGCTATCAGGACGGTGACTCGTAACCACTTGGTCCAGTGAAGTGCTCAGTGTTGCATCTCCAAGCTTGCCATTCTACGTTCCTGAGACAGAAAGAGTGGTTTCTGCTATGGCTTGCAAAACTGCCTGAGCTGACTCTGGCCCATGCCAGACCTTGCAACTGCCTAGCTGAACTCCAAGGTCATTGTACCAGGCTGAACTCTGGGCTGAGGCCTGAACACAAGCTCATGGGAGCTCTGTGTGCACCTACTTAAAACTGACTAAAATCTTTCTCCCCTGTACAACCTCATGCTGTTTCCAACTCTGATATGAAGGCATCGACCCACATTCGGAGGTTTTTTCAGAAACAAATTGAAACCTTCTCCATTTCCAGGGGCCAATGAATATACAGTATGCATTTTCAGGAAAGGACTGTGTTATATTTGTCTGTCAAATAATGTGTGAAAACAGAAGCACATTTCAGAAAAAAATACAGTAAACCCCACCTATCGCAGGGGTTAGGGATTCGACCTGACCCGTGATAATTGAAAAATATGCGGATACTGGGTCAGGTTGGGACTGGGCGGGCTCTCTGGGGGCTGTTGTACTTACCCCAGGCCTGGCGCTGCTCCAAACGGGCCTGCAAGTGGCTTTCCAGTCCTCCAGAGGCCCCCAAAGTGTTTTTTAGTGATCGGGAGGTCACTTCTGGTTTACTGGAAGTCACTTCCGGTTTGCGGGGAAGCACTTTTGGGGCCTCCGACAGGCCTGGGAAGGTCTTTCCTCCTTACCCCAGGGGGCCTTTTCTTCATATACTGCGGACCCGCGATATACCGGGACCGCAATATATGAACCACGAAAGGGCGGGGGACAACTGTACCCCCTATTTGGGGGCACTAACATGATTTTATATTGGTGGTTTCAAAGCCAGATGCTTAACAGTGAAACATACAATGCTCCAGATCCAAACAAACAAATCTATTAGTTATGGTTTCTCCCTCCCAAATTCTCCAGAACCCAAATACAGAAAAGATGTAAATGTTCATACTTGACAAGAAGAAATGACACCATCACATCTTCAGTCCTCCCTATTTGTGTCTCAAATGAGAGTCCTCAAAGCACTGCTCAATCCAGTGCTATGTCCATCAGTTCTAGAACTAATTTTTACTGCAGGACGAGGTCTTCCAATAAGTCAGGTGGTCAACAGTAGCCAAACTGGTGTAGCCGCACCCTACTCTAGCCCTCGTGTAAGCAGCAAAACAAAGAGACTCAAGAACCTTCTACCATGTCCTTGAGAATCTTCTCTTACGCCTCCACAACTATCTAAGAATATCCACTTCATTATAATGCATGCTGATAGAAGAGGCTGCCTTGGCCCATAATATCCTCTTGTGAGTTTGGGTACATTCTCAGCCTTTCCATTTTATATATATATATATATTTTGGCATACCAGGCTAATAGAATTAAGAAGGCAAGGAATTACGATATTTAACCCACTTTTGGTTGCCTCTCTTCCTGAAGATATTGATTGGGTCTGTTAAAAGAAAGGGCGGGCAGGGGAGAAATTTAAGTAACTGATCAAATCTCCTAGGAATGTTTAAAACAATTACTATATCTCTGTTATGCAGCAAGACTTGCACTTCTGGTAGTGTAAACTCTACCAGAACCCCCAGCAGCAGAGAAGGTAAAACCGTTGGAGGCTTCAGGCCAAAGGGAAATTTTGAACTCAGATGTTGTCATCTACAGCAAACTGTAGAAAACAGTGATGTTCAAGTCAGATACTGATGTGAAAGCAAAGACCCTTTAGGTCTACAACAGCAAACCACTCTCCCTCCTCAATTTCTCTGTGTCTCTTTAAAAGCTGACATCTGACAGATCTATGATAGGTCTGAGCCATGCCATCCATCTTGGGCGCGGTGAATAGAAATTGTTGTCTGCCATCTCCAAGATGACCTGTTGTATATCACGATACAGCATCCTTCTGGAGAAGTGCAGCTATTTCATCTTCCAGTACCTGAAATGATGTTCCTCTAGAAGTTGAGTTATGGCAACTGGACTTGCCATGGCTCAACCTTCAGATAAACTCACCTGGATGACTGAGAATCTTCATAGACAAATGGTATTGTGCGTCTGAGGATGCCAGGAGGTGGAAGAGAGGTAAACAGTGCTGTACAACCAAATTGCAAGATGGTCAAGACTCAATTGTCATTGGTGACAATGTTCTGCTAGAACTGGAATGTTGGGTTGGAAAGAAACAGGCCCGGGGACAGGGATCTTAGGAGCAGTCCATGCAACAAGGCAGTACTGTACCAACTGCTCTTTAGCTTTGCAATTTATTTATTTATTTATTTATTTATTTATTTATTTATTTATTTATTTATTTATTTATTATACTGCCCATCTTCCAAAGGAACTCTGGGTGGTTTACAATAGGTTAAAAGAACAGGAAAGCACCAAAAAAAAAAAAACCCAACAAAAAACCCCAATGCAATAATAAAAGAGAATCATCGGCAAGAGGCGTAAAAATAACAACAACAAAACCCCAAAGTTAAATGTGCACAAATGTCATCCTTACACATGAGAAAATTCTTGTCAAGAGTGGCCAAAATTACCTGGCTGTCTCAGAGGTGATATGAACCACCACCACCCTCCCGAGGGTTTATATCTCCACATAACCCAGCATTCTGCTTCCTACAGTGACTAACCAGATGCGCCTGGGAAGCCCACAAGAAAAAATGAATGCGATAGAACTCTTTGACTCACAATACACTGGTAACTAAGCAGGGTCGGGCCTGGTTATTACTTGAACGGGTGACCACCAGCTATAGGCGCCTGGGAAAGGAACTGGCCAAGAAAACTCCATGGACATGGGGTCACGAAGAGTCGGTCACGACTGTATTGGCACAACTCTTTCTCTCTCTTTATATAAATAATTTTTATTTAAATGAATAAATGTCCCCAGTTTCTTTATTGTGCCATGTGAACTGGGAACTCGGGCTTGTCTTTTCTCCAGTAAGCAAAAGTCATAAGCAAGGAGCAAACCATGACTTTTGGGTTTGGCTTGTTGGGGAAAGGATAAGCCATTTTGAATAGACCATGGACAACAGAGCTGTGGTTTGCTTACCTACACTCACAGCTCAAGCAATTGGGATGCTGATACATTTGAAAATGGTTATCTTTATTATCATTTCTATATTACTAGTGTTTTCATTGCTTTTGTTGCTTTTTTTCTGGTGCCCTCCACCACATGCTAGGGATAGACAGAAATCCATTGCTTTTAATCTCATCATGTCAAAGGGAAGTGGCTAAAACAGAAAGAACAGTTTATGACCATGTTGGTATGCCGTCCGGTGCTTTCATCATAGGCTGCAAAAGTCTGAATGGTCCTGAGGTGTATTCTACAAAGAGATGCAGAAGCAAGCAAAATGGCAGGGCAGCTTGCACTCTGGCAGATATTCCCAGACCCTAAATCCCATGTGTCCCAGCCAGCATGGTCAAATGACTGCCCAGAGTGGCCCTTACTGCCAGATGGGTGGTATAAATAACTAATGAATGAATGAATGAATGATAGAAGATGTCATCCAACACAAGATCTAAAAGGGATCTATCTTTTGACTAGAAGACGTGAGCCAACATGCCATGTGCAGAACAGCACTTATTAGATGTAAATAGATGTACAAATAAGCAGACCCACATGGACTCTAACCCTTCTCCTCTCTTCCAATCTGCTCAGATCAGTAATAAGCATCAAGAGAAAGGGAGCACTGAAATGAAATTGATATATAACAGATTCAAGGGATTTTAGAAGAGGATGAGATCAGTTAATGGAAAAGCCAGCCCAATCATTAAGTAAGGTGAGGCTAACACTTCAGGTAACAGATTTTTGTTTCTGTTGGAATAACTTTATAATACTTCAAACCCTGTAATTCTGGTTGATTTTCCATTGCCAGGAATAGAGGTTCAGTATTCCGAATGTTGGACTGGGATCTCTCTCTCTCTCTCTCTCTCTCTCTCTCTCTCTCTGTGTGTGTGTGTGTGTGTTTTGTGTCATTACAGTTGTGACCAACTCTCTGTGACCCCATGTCCATGGAGTTTTCTTGGCAGGAATACTGGAGTGGCTTGGCTGCCAGTTCCTACTCCAGGCTCCTACAGCACCTGGTATTCCCTGGTGGTTTCCCATCCAAGTACTAACCAGGGCTGACCCTGCTTAGCTTCTGAAATCAGGCAAGATTGGATGTGCTTAGGGCATCTAGGCTCTCTCCAAATGTTGGACTGGGATACCAAAGTTCTAATCAGCACTGAATAATGATGGACTCTGGGTGACCCTGGATCAGACATGGCTTCCCAGCCTGACCTCTGCCACAAAGTGGCTATGAGGATAAAATGGATAAGAAAAACTTTAAGCATGTTGCATTACAATTACTAGAGGAAAGGGAGGATTTAAATATAAGAAAGAAAGAAAGGGAGTGATAGAACAGTGAGATCCCCATATATGGGGAGGAAATGTTACAGGCGTATAATTGTGAGGACACCCAAATGCAAACATATGAAAGCAGACAGAAACATATTCACTATTAAGATTTAATTGATGCCACTATGATGTGTTGGCATGTTACCATTTGCTTTGCCCTATGCAGTATAAAATTAAAACGACTGCAGAGGCTGAATCAGGTGCTAGAAATTGAGGTAGTATGTCACAGCATAGGATAAAGACTGCACACCTGCCTCCTGGCATCAAAGCTGAGACAGGGAACAGCAGGAATGGGAAAAGGAAAAAAAGGATCTGTTCACCCAAGAGCAGATGGCAAGTAAAGAGTTTAACGGAAGGAAAACCCAATGAATTAGGCTGTCACCATATGTTGTGTTGGCAATGCTTTCACCACTTAAGTGACAAGCATCTGTTTTGGAAATTGGTAGTACAGGTGGGTAAAAAGAACTGGGGGGAAATTCTGTCCCCTAGAGACATGAGTACACAAACCATGCTATGCTGTCTGTCTGTCTGTCTGTCCGTCCACCTACCTACCTACCTACCATACTTTTACCCAGCTTTCTCCTTTAAAAGGAGAAAGGCATACAATTATATTACAGTATTTAAGTCAGTAACAATTAATATGCAATACCAAAAGGATCAATCAATACTATACCAAAAATATAAAAACAAAAAAACCCATAAGCTATATAATAGACATCTCTTGTGTTTATAGTTATTATGTTATCATATACTAAGTGAAAATATAGCTTATTGGGGTAGAATGCCTGCTTCTTTTAGTGTATTTCTGCCATCTCAATAACAACACAACTCTGCTTATAGCTCATGATGACTACACGGCAAAGACTGGGTTACCTCATCTAACACCCCTCTGGTGAATGTTGGACAGTTGTGCTACCATTAACCACGTCTTTGCTCCAAAGCAAGCACTGCTATTTTCAGGCAACTATTAAGGTCCATAACCCAACATACACAAACACATCTCTATGGAATATACAATTTTGGTGGTGGTGGTGGGGGAGGAACTCAACCCTGTGAACTCTCACCTGCACTCTGAAATTGCACAGCTCAGCCACATGGTTCTGGAACAGGAGACAGGAACAGTGAGGTGACAGACTTTCAGCCACCACATTTTATTTATGGCTGTTTCTGTACGAAACCTAGAGTGGCCTCTTAGGCCATTAGGACGGGATACAAATCCCATAAATAAATAAATGTAGCTTTCAACACAGTGCCTAAACATCACAGCTGTTTCCTGTTCTGAAGACTATAGATCTGGCCATTGCAAAAAAAATCAGCCTTTAAAAATAATAAGTACATTGCTAAGATACTTCAGTAGTAGGTAGCAACAAAAAAATGAACAAAGGAATGATATTGATCTGCTCTTTAGATCACAGTTAATACCATTCAATCTATCTATCTATTAAAAACAAGCTCATTAAAATTTCTTAATTTCTTAAAACTCCACAACACTCTTTCCTACCTTGTTTATTCACAAATCTCGCAAGTGAAACATAGCAGCCTACCTGAGACGCTTCCCTCCAAAGGAGCTGTTTGAGCTGTTTGAAGAGATGTTAACACACTGGCTATCTTCCCTTACGGTGGTGAAACACCTCCATTTGTTCACGCTTCCAAATTCTTCAGGGACCCGCCCAACGAAAAGTTGCCATTCAGGATTTCTGACTATGGGCAATCCTCTTGTTGTGCAAAACCTTTAGATGCCACCCTTGTGGAATATCACTGGATTTTTCTCTGTGTTGCTCGTTCCAACAGAACCAAAATAAGAATGGAACAATGTTTTTATGGGCCACTGAACTGGGGAGGCAAACACAGTAATCCAGGGAGGACGTCCTTCAGGGTCAGGCTGAGTGTCTTACAACTGTTGCCACTTGCCACATAAAGTCAGGATGAACACAGGCAAATTTCAATGGGACTCCAACTTAATGTGATGCATTTCTTGAAGGAACCATGATTGGCTCCAGTTTCCAACAACACATTTTTGCAGTCTATGCCATTATTTATTTGTGAGAGTTTTTTTTTTTTTGCTTTTTGTTTCTTTAAATGGATGTCTGCATGCCAGATATTACAGTTCAAACAGGTAGGTAGCCAAGCCTCTCCACAATCATTCTGCTTCTCTTTGTTCCAAAAACTCACTGTGAAACACCTTGGACTACATTAAGTATTAGATCTATGAAGATTCTCAGTCATCTAAGAGCCCTGTGGTGTCGTGGTTAAATGTCTGTACTGCAGGTAAAACTGTGCTCATGACCTGGGGTTCAATCCCAGGTAGTTGGCTCATGGTTGACTCATCCTTCCATCCTTCCGAGGTCGGTAAATGAGTACCCAGCTTGCTGGGGTGGGGGGTGTAGCCTGCATACTGTAATGAGACTGTAAACCAGTTTACAGTATATAAGCAGAACACTTTGCTTCGAGTTCATCTGGAAGTTGAGTCATGGAAACTGGACTTCTTTTCTTAAGAGACTGAAACGTTTCACTGCTCATCCAAACAGCTTCATCAGTCTGAGGAAAGCTAGTTGCAAGTCCTCCATTTTATAGTCATTTTGACCTCATATCACCCTGGTCTGAAATAGGCTCATAAGATGAACAAAGGCCTAAAATAGCCTTGTAAGGAGGACAATAGTCTCACTAGGTTCAGACAGAGAGGATAGGTGGTTTGAGAAAGGGTTTAGGAAAGCCATTCATGTGAGTATTGAAAACCCCTCTCTCAAAGGAGGTGGGGGGCTCAGGCACAATTTGTCTGCTACTTATCAAGTTGCCATTTCAACAATCCCCACAGAAATCAAGAATAGTTCATACCTCCACCAACAAGGCCATAGCTAACAAATCATACTTTATGGATGTTGGGAAGGTTGTGGAGGTGGGTCATTGTCCACCTAATAAGCCTGCTGAAACTACTGTCCACTGAAAGAGCCTATTTAGGCCATTGTTCAACTATTTCAGACCAGGGTGACATGAGGTCAAAGTGAACTATAAAATGGTGGACTCGCAACAAGCTTTCCTCAGACTGACAAAGCTGTTTGGATGAGTAGTGAACTGTTTCAATCTCTCAAGAAAAGAAGTCCAGTTGCCATGACTCAACTTCCAGAAATTAAACATTAGACATCATTAAAACCTGAGGCTGCACTGCAACTTGGTTTATGCCAAATCCTAAGCCCTTTTAGAGATACATACTATAAGATGTGATGTCTGAGCTGGCGGTTAAGAAACTCAGGGAAAGAGTGGTGTCACCTCTGTGAACTTTGTTAAATGGGGAACACTATGAATCTAGGATAAACAAACAGGTTAAAGCCACACACTTTTGGAATGTATGGTTCTTTCCACCAATTTACAGCTGGGAATTAGTTCCAAACAGTACATCATAATAGCATCTTCATGAGAACAGCCACAATAAGCGCCAAGGTCTTGGGGTCCCCATGATCTCTCTTTCATGAAGGATGTTATGAAACACATGTTGGGTGGGGTGGGGGGGAAACAATGAGTGCCTTGAATTTGAAGCCACGCGGCCTGCATGGTCAAAATGAAAAGAGGGAATAAGGCTGTCAACATGTAAATTAGCCTCCTCCAGCTAATATAATGGCTTCACACTGCAGCTGGAAGGGCCCCAAAGATTGCTAAGAAGCAGCAGCTTTTTTGGAGTTTTGCATTTACAATACAATACGGAGTCCTACTGGTCAAATATTTTGGGTCAATTATTAATGGGAAATGTTGGAAGCAACAATGTGAGTTTCTATGGAAGGAAATAGCTGCCTATATGCCCTAAGCACATCCAATCTCACCTGATTTCGGAAGCTAAGCAGGGTCGGCCCTGGTTAGTACTTGGATGGGAGACCACCAGGGAATACCAGGTGCTGTAGGAGCCTGGAATAGGAACTGGCAAACCACTCCAGTATTCCTGCCAAGAAAACTCCATGGACATGGAGTCACAAAGAGTTGGTCACGACTGTAACAACACAACACACACGCGGAAGGAAGCGGCCAAGGTTCCTAGCAACCCCTCCCTTGATTTCAAAGCAAGGTCATGAAACCCAACCAAGCAGATATGAATATTTTCACCAGCCACCAGCCACCAAGCTTGAAGTCCATGCCTACATATTCAAGGGATATGAATCAAGCTGTGACTCAGGATAGACAACAAAACACCTTGTGTGCTGTGGAGTTCTTGGTGCAAGTATCCAAACGGTAGTGCTTTACGCATGTTGTAGGTTGGGACCATGTTGCAGCTTCACAAATATCATCGAGAGGAACAGCCTTCAGGAATGCAGCCGAAGAAGAAACTGATATCATGGAATGAGCTCTAATTTGAAGTGGAAATGGGTATTTGGTTAACAAATGGGATAATTCAATAGTGGAAACTATCCGACGAGAGAAATGCTGGGGTGAAACTGGGGAACCTTGTAACTTTGGATCATAACAGATGAAGAATCTGGTGGTAGAATAGAGGGAAGCTGTTCTTGAAATGTAAAAAGCTAGGGCTCTGAGGATGTCCAAAGTGTGTAACTCCCTTTTGATGGGTGTCATGGGAGTCGGAAAGAAAGTTGGAAGAACAATGGGTCGTGAAACATGGGAGGGGGAAACCACCTTTGGTAGAAATGAGATGTCCAAGTACGCAACCACCTTGTCCTTGAAGAATTGTAGGAATGGGGGCCTCATAGTGCAACATGCACAGTGCACTTGCCGACTCCGAGGAGTAGATCGATACCGGTGGAGATGGACTTCATCAGTTTGGAGACAGAGCTGCCGTCGAAGCCAAATGTTGGGTCTGGGCAGGTGAAGACTGATGGGAGGGAGTCTTGCCATGCTTCAATTTCTTCGGTACCGTCGGTTTGGACCGCTCCAATGCCTTAGCCTTGGTCTTAGTGGGCTTGATCAGTTTTGAAGGGTTATCAGAAGTGGATGCGGAGGTTGGGCCATTTCTGAAGACACTGTCTGGGGTTGCAAAGACTTCTCTGAGAGAAAAGTATTTAAGCGATGCCTCCTGTTCTTTAGCGTTTGAGAGCTGAATTTGAGACAGTGAGCGCAGGAGGTGGGGGAGTGGGTATCCCCTAAACAGCAAAGACACTGAGAATGTCCATCTGTGAAGGGAATCTCCCCTACCCCCATACAGCGAACACATTTTTCGAAAGGGGCCTGATGGGCCATTAAAAAGAAAAAAAAAAAGTAATTTCGAATAAAACACAAGACTAATGGAGCGAAGCACTTTCCAATCCTATTAATGCAGTGGTTAGAGGGAACTGAGGAATTTGGCGGGTGATTTCAGGAGCATGCGCAGTGGGGAAGGGACTAAAGGATGTGTTTTCTTTCTGCTTAAGAAGTCTTTATGGTACCTTGCAAAAGTGCACTCAGCTGTGTGGCTTCACGGAGGCCACGAAGAAGAACATAACAGTATACTGTCAGATTTTATTTATTTATTTATTTATTTATTTATTTACCGCCCATCTGGCAAAAAGCCACTCTGACAGTTTACAACATAAAACAAATTACAAAATACAGATACAAAATATAATAAAAAGCATGCTCTCCATATAAAAATAAGTAGGGTTGGCGTAGTCCTTTAGGTCACATGTTCAGATCAACTCTATCCAGAACATTTGAAGAGGACTCTTGTCAGCTTTGGGATGAGATGTTAGAGCTGAAATCAAATCCATTTCCTTCCAACTCAATATGCTGTTTTCGCTGTACCCAGAAAGAGGTTCACTTCTGATCTAGCCACTTGGCTAATGGATCTGCCCGAGCAAAAGGCTCTCAGAGAAGTCTCAGTAGCCTGAGGGCCTTGTGACTGACCAACTAATGACACACCTATAAGAACCAGTTCTCCTCCACTGCTTTTCTGGATAAACAGATTGCTCTTATCAGCACCACAGATTCCTGCTCCACCCCACATCATTTGCTTTTTCAGCTTTCCTGCCAGACTGCTCAGGTTTACACATAGGAATATGTGAAGTCATGAGCTGTAACATAGGCAACATACACATAAGAATACACATAGGAATATGGACACATGCCTAGGAGATTCAGGTGAGCAACAGATGTGACTAACAAAAAAGGATGGCACACTACTTTTTCCCAAGGTGTAGGAGGAATGACAGGTCTAGGCATTCAGATGACACGACGACAACAAGAACAGCAGGGCTGACTAGATCTCATTGTACAAATAGCCAGTGTGGTCCCCAGCCATCATGAATCCTCAGAGAGTGTTCAGTTTCACCAACTGCAGAAAGCCTTGAAGGGTATCTACTAGAGTGGCTATTGGCCAAATCCAGACCTTCAATGAATGATCAACACCATACATCCCAAAGCACAAATTTACAAAGAGCAGAAAGCAAATGGTCCACTGTGAAGAATGACAAGGTAGGCTTGGATAGCTGTTGTGAGTTTTTCGGGCTGTTTGGCTGTGTTCTGCAAGTTTTTCTTCCTGACGTTTTGCCAGACTCCGTGGCTGGGATCTGATATCAGCTCCCGGCTGTGAAAGCCTTTGGGAATACAAGGTAGCCTTTCTCAACAACGTTGGGTGTTGTTAATCTCTCTTTGGCAGCTTTGGCAGCTGGCATTGGAAGGCGAGGACTGTGGCTGGAGGGCAAGGCCAGGCCCAGACTCTTCGTGTGGACCGTACCAAGCAATACAACCTCCCAAAGGAAACAGTTTCCATGTACTTGATATCTCATCCAATGGACCACGAAGCAAGTGAACGGGGACTCCTCACTTAAGCAGAACACTTTAACGGCAGAGCTGGTTGGTAACTGAGGAGCTGAAGGGAGATGTCTTGTGGTATGCCGAGGCTTCCCCTCTTGTAGGCAGGCCAGAGGAGGGAGGCTCTCTGGGAGGCTACAGGAGAAGCAGAAAAACAAGGAGGGGGAAACAAGAGATGGAGATAACCGATGCTTCGCCCTGCTCAGGTCCTTCTCTTCCCCGGCGGAGGCACTGTGATGCTCTCAAGAGCATTCATCCCTTGGAAGCAAATGGGGAGGATAGTGGAGGGGAGGGTGGTGCAGCCTTTCTTCTTTCTAAGCTGCTGCTCAGCTGGGTGGAGGCAAGCAGAAGCAGGCTGGACCTTTTGGCCTGGGCCCTGTGAGTTGGAATAGCAGGTTCTTCCTGGGGCAGCCATGAGGCAGCAGCGGCACCTTTGACTGCTGCTGCTGGTTGTAAATCTGAGAAGCCATTAAACGGGTAGGTTGTTAAGTGAGGAGTTGCTACACCACCATTCCAGTTCAGAACAACCCACTCAAAGGTCAGAAAATGCAAACACCGGCTATTCTTTCCTCAAGCCCTGTGGTTCCCAACCTGAGGGTCGGGACCCCTTTGGGGGGCGGAACGACCATTTCACAAGGGGTGCCATGAGCCAGTGAAGAAAAAGGCACAACCGGCTTGGGTCTGGGGGAGGAGGGGGAGAAGAATGAGTTACAGCTTGATAGGTTGGAGGGGATGTCAGTCAATGGCACCAGCGGCTGCAATTGGCTGAGGAAGTTTGTGTAGGGAAGGACTCTATGGCACCTGTGGCAGTGGCTTCTTAAAGGGGGCTTGTGGCCTCTTCCAAGCAGGGCAAGGGGGGGGGGTCACCACAACATGAGGAACTGTATTAAAGGGTCGCGGCATTAGGAAGGTTGGGAACCGCTGCTCTAGCCTGTATTTTCCTCATTCCAGCTTTCCATTGGACTTTTCTAAACAGTACCAGGGTCTACAACTAACTTGTTGGTAAGGCTAGACTGCCCCCCTCCATCCTGTTGCCAACAAATAAATACATTTTAAAAATCCATCAGATGTGGGTAAGTGACCGATCATCTAGCAAAGATGGGACCGATCAGCTGGGTGCTACATTTTTCTTAGGACGTGGTTGCACGTCATAATACTCCTGGTTTTGCGTTGGGTTTTAGTGTGTTTAAAACAGATTTTAAGATTATCGCCTAAGTGACCTGTAGCTAAGTGCACATTTTTCAGGTGGAAAAATGAATCATTTTCAACAGACTAGAGGGGGCTGTTTATTTTAACTCGATTTTGAGTGTGATTTATTTTGACTTTTTTTTTTGCACATGCAAGTGCCTTAGTTGGAGTAAATTGTGTCTGTGAAGGTTATTATTTATTTATTTATTTATTTTTGCATTTATATACTGCAGATGACTTTCCCCAAAGGGAACTCTGGGCATTTTACATAAGCACCATGGGGAGGGGGGAAGAGTAAGAACTTTGTCAAGAACTGTTTTGCAGGAAGACAGGTTTCCTGAAATCTGACACTTAATTTTTCCACTGTTTCTATTTTAATGCAAAATCACTTAAAGGCCAGAAAACTGACAGCTGCATCACAGGTGGTAACTTCACAGGTACCTTGCCCTTCCCTCAAGCTCTAGCGCTATCTCACTTTAAAATGCATTATTTTTTTAAAACAAAATTGAAAACATTGTAGTGGAAGGAAACAGAGAAGCAGCAACATGACCTATAGCAAGGGTCAAAGGGGAATAATCACCTCCTTGCCTGCTTTGTTCAGCATGACGGCACCCTCCTGCTTGCTCCAATGAAGGGCTGCTGAGTACTCTCTCTCTCTCTCTCTCTCTCTCTCTCTCTCTCTCTCTCTCTCTCTCTCTCTCTCTCACACACACACACACACACACACACACACACACACACACACACACACACACACACACACACACACACACAGATGAGTAAAATGAGAAGAGAGGGTGAATATCAATGAATTTGCAAATGCAAATGTGATTAAAACAAATCCCAACGCGTTGCACATCTCAAAACTAAATAACTACTATATGACTTGATACTGATCTTGAATAAAAACAAAATGGAACCTGTTTCAATTCCTGATTAATTTCTGTAGTGCAATCGCACCCTTAGTAACGTACTCCAAACTCATTCCGTACTGCACTGCTAATTGATTTTTGTTTTCACCCTTCTTGTTTTGCTTTTACTGAGCTACCTTGAAATCCCTTTTCTGAGAAATCTAATAATAAACCTAATAATTAAATAAATAATACATCTAATAAATAATAAATCTGGTCCAGAGTGCCACTTGGATAGAAGACTCCCAAGGAATCTCTTCTGAACTCACATGGTCAGGGAAGAAATGTAAAGTCAAAATCAAACTTTATGCTACAACAGTTGGTGGAGCCTGTTTTACAGGGGACAGGCCAATTGTTTCTCAACAGCAAGGAAGAAAAGCCAGCAAGGAGCACAGGAAAGTCATGACGACTCACTAGAAATCCAAAGCCATCGTAGGGCCATAGCTTTATCTGGATCACCCAGTTTGTCCCTAAGCGGAAAGCTTTCAAGTTCACCAGAACCCTTCACTGGGTTATACCCACAGGTGGGTACAAACTGCTGGTTCAGTGGTTCGTCTGACAGTCCATGGTTTGGTGCACCAATCCCTTCGGCACGTGCCCACTCAGAGACAATGCCCAGAGGAAGCAGAGCAGGGAAGCTGGAACACTACCTCTGTGTGGGTGCCCATCAGAGAGGGCACAATTCCTGTTGGGCCATGGGCCGAACTGCCAAACCAGTGGATCGTGCCCATCTTTAGAGATATAGTATTAAGCAAAAACATTCCTGCGGAGGGGAAGAGAAGTAGCAGAGGTGATTCATCTATATTGCCTGCTTCCCTTGAGTACCACTAGCTACAAAGCCTGGGTTAATCTGATGCATATTAATATAATTTTGTCAACATTTTTATCTTTGATAGGCACATTTAATGAATTTCACAGCAGAAATCCACATTGCTCCTTTCCCACAGGAGCTGTGACTAAATGTTATGTACAAACGCTTCCTACTGTTATTTCTCAATTGGATCAGGAAGGTTGCAACAAGTCAAGTCATGTTTTTGGGTGACAAGATACTTCATTTAATTAGGCCAACATCCTTAAAACACTCTGGTGCCTTCACTTTTCCCTATGCGGTGACAGAATGAGCACAAGGATAGAGAGGATTTAAGGTTGCTACGTATCTTGCAGGGTTAGAGCAAGTGTTAGAGCTCCAATGATGCAGAGGGTCTCAACATCTGTCAAATTTTAATTCTGCTCTGAATGGGACAATCCATCAAAGACTAGTTTTACAGAACTTCACTTAGTTCCAATGGTGTCTGGGTAGCTCTCATTATTTAATTCATTTGCAAAGTCATGTGCCTGGGGTCAACTTCAATACTCTGAACTGCAATTGCTTTCAAGAAAACAACTCGTGTCACCGAAGAAGGAGGCAGAAAGAAGTTTGATGCTAGAAACAACCTTGCTTGGCCCATGAAACAAAACAACTGTTTCGGGGAGAAGAAAGTGAATTCAAGGAGATGTCTGCTTATTTACTGACATCAGCTCCTCAGTGGTTAAATTGTGTGTGCCCCCCTCCCCCGCCCCCATATGACGTAAGGCTTGGTTCATTATTTTCACTGACAGAATCCATAGCTTTGCAAACAGTCTGGACCCCTCCTGACAGCAGAGTTTCTAATTTTGGTTCATTCGGGTTGGCAGGAGAATGCTTTTCCAACCTATATTTTTAAGGCTAAATGAGAAGACAGCTTTCTAACCCATTCCTTCTAGCACCTGACCCACACAATCTCTCTGCATTGCTTTTTGGTCACGTAACCCAAATGGCAATACTGGAACACAGAGCACGTGTACTGCATGAGAGACCAATCAAAATGATCTGCCTATGTCATTCCGTGGTCTCCCCACCTCTCTCTCTTCTGTGCCTTGTGGTTACAAGCCTTTCTGTAGAATTTCACACTTCTTGAATTTCACATTTTATGCATGTGCAAGGAACATTTATTTTATTTTACTTTAATACCTCCCCATTACTGTACTGTTCTAGGTAGTATAAAACACACAAGAACAGAAATATAATAAATAAATAAATAAATAAATAAATAAATAAATAAATAAATAAATAAATAAATAAATAAAAGAACACCAAAACATGTATTATCCCATTAAAAAGCAGGACACAAAAGCATGGAATTGGGTAGGATCGCTGTGGTTATGCCTCTCTAAAAGCAAGTTTTTGAGATGCCGTCTAAAGGACGGGAGGGAAAGAGCCAGGTGCAGCTCTACCTACCGAGAGCTAGTTTCAGAAAAGTTGTTGCCACAGTGAAGAAGGCCTGATGTCTTTTAGATCACCACCTGGCCTCCTTTGGAGGAGTCACCTGGAGGAGCACTGCCTGGGAGGACCTGGTGAACCTCCGGATAAGATGCTCCAGCAAGCACCACCAGGGTCCTAAACCATGAAGGACTTTATAAGCAAGCATAAAAACCTTTAACCTGACTTGAGACACAAGAGGTAAATCTACAGTTGGCTAGGACTGGAGTGATGGGATCAAATAGTATTTCTGAGCCATCATATGGTCAATTTTTGCTTTTGTTTTCATCTGAGGCATTTTTAAAAACATGATAAACCTTTACAACACTAGCTATAGTCAGCAAAATAAGCACAGCAGGAAAACTATGGCCCTGCTGCAAGGTTACATGGCCTTGAGTTGGAATTTGGCATCTAAATCATATATTTCCTCTGCTGGATCTCCGTGCTCTTAAGCAGATGACATATACTTGGAACCACATCATTCTGTCTTTGGGAAAACCAGTAATCCTCAATGATGAGGATTAAAAAAAAATCAAACCATCTCAAATCAAGTCAGGCGTGTCCAACAACGAATCACCTGTAAAACAAGATATTCATGTGCAGCGGCGTCCCATACACTCCCTATTTACATGATTTAGGCGTGAAGCATGTTTCCCAATTAGGAACATCTGAAAGTCATATTTTGTGCATACACAAAGAAGGCACTGGAAACATACATTGCTAGTAAGAACCAAGTCTAAGTCAGTTCAGTAGAAGTCGCTCCAGGATACATGTGATAAGGCTGCAACCTAAAATGACTGGGATTTAAATTTATAATTACTCTATGGCATAATATCCTGCTCCTTCTCACCCAATAATCAACTTCTCTCTCTCTCTCTCTCTCTCTCTCTCTCTCTCTCTCTCTCTCTCTCACACACACACACACACACACACACACACACACACACACACACACACACACACACACACACACCTCTTAAGGTTTCAGATTTTCAATAAAGGCAGGATGATTGTTTGACAATGACTTTCCCCTTCTGTCCAGAGGCAATGCATTTCCAAAGCATTTGGGCCATTCATATGCAGAAAAAAAATCATGATCTGCTCTTAATTCTATATATCTTGTGCTTCCTTCCTAGATATTGTTTGCAATATTGGAAAAGATCCTCCCTCATGATCAACAACATAATTTTTCACCAAGCATTTGTCCACACTGTTTTTGTGAGCTTGGTCTAATGTACATTAATAAGTTTATTGATGTGCCTGATGAACTGGTAATACACCCAAGCTGAAGGGAACCCACCAGCCATGAGCACACAACCATGGCGGACACAACCACCTGTCCAAACTGCTTTGATTTGGATCCCTCCACTGAGCGGGGTGGGGGGGGGTTGGACTTTGTGGCCTTATGGGCCCTTTCCAACTGGGATTATAAAATAGTTGGGAAACCTCTGGTGGATAAGAGGGAAAGAACTGGGCTCCTACTATGGAAACCAAGGTCTACATTTCCCCCACAAACTTGCATAAACATGTACACATATCCAAACAGATAAGATACTGCATACCCAGATTACTGGGTTTTTTTTAAAGGGATTCAGTGTTGCCTCCATCAGAGCTGTAGTGAACAAAACCACTGGGATGGGGGTATGATGAAAGCCACCCCACAGCAATGCTGTGAAAGGGAGGCCTTGGCTTTGCTCCTATTGCAGCAAAGTTCTTTGCACCTCCCTGGAGGAAAAAAGGATTCAGCTTTATCCCCTTCACAGGAATTGAACCGGGAATGAAGGCATAACTCTCCTCATGTGCTGGACTGCCAGCTCCCAATAAGAACAAGGTCTTGTGTGGATCAGTCCCCTTGTGTGTGGTGATGCGACGCTGGGGACAGCTTGGAAGGGCTGCAGTGAAAAGGTGGTTGCGCGCCCCTTCACACAGCTCACATCCTAGACCTGTCCAAGGCAATAAACCCAATGGATAAAATGTCTATTATATAAACTACATATGTACTTCTAAATCTGACCCAGCAGAAAAACACTGATGGCAGCTTAATGCTGCCTTTTAGGCATATGACAATCAAAGGTATATGACAATTCAGGTACATGACTGAAATAAAGGTGTTTGATCATCAGGCAGGCCATCATATATCTTTGGAAGACTTCATTCACCTAAAATTGGGAATGTTCCCATCCTTTTAAAATGTAGGAGACAGAAAGAAGCCTTCTTGTTTATATACCTTTTTTAATGAGAATTCTACTATGAGTTATTGACACCATATTCCCACTCAACCATGCTGGAACACACACTTACCCTGATCTTTTTCTTTTCAAATGATCAGCAGATATTCTTATTCAGGCTGATTATCCCTTAGAGGGCAATGGGGTTGAGTCACTGCAGCGACCAGGGCAATGTCAGCAGGTTTCGTTCTGTATGAAAAAGGCTTCCCTAGACGTCCTAGGCAAATATTCAGGATTACAGTTTACGGGCAAGCTCTCTGGCAGTTCAGTGCATCAACGGATTCAGATTTAAACTCGCTCAGGCAGCCATTTGGACCAGATTTTACACAGCAGGTGGACAAATCCAAAAGAGCACCTGTTTGACCATAATTTTTCAGGAGACTTTAATTGTCTGGAAACATTCTTTCAAAGGTGAGTAAGCGGGCAGAACTAGACTAAGAAACAGGCATTGCATATCCAAATATTACAGGCTCTTGGAAGTAGACGTGTGCCCCTCACTCGTTGTGTCAACTCGAGCCAAGAGTTTCAGGAGTGCACCTGGATTGAACGGGAAGAGATTTCTTCCATGAAGCCTAGAAATCAAACGTTGCAATTCTTTGAAACATAGTACAGACTTCCGAAGCATCCCTTCTGCTGATCCAGAGTTATCTGGGTACATTTTGTGATGAGAAGGTGATGAAATGTTCAACCTGTCTTGCATCTTGGTGGCTGCTTGGCCATCCATTTCTACAAGGGGGCTCTCATATGAGCAAGGTGGAATATCCAAAGACGTTGGGTTGGTGCCTGTCGAACGTTCCTCCCAAAGCATTCTGGCTCAGAATCATCTGAGCTTTCATAATCAACTAGCCTTTGAAGGGATCCTGGCAAAGAAGGGCTATCAGATACTGGCCAAAAATTAGACCTGTTGGGTTTTATCATCCGATGGTCAATATTTTGTGGTGAAGACAATTTCTGGGAGGAACTCGAAATCCACATAATAGAGGACTGTGGGTCAGACAAAATATTTTTTGCATTTGAGTCTAACTGGCAATCATTTCCGCTGGATCCAGGTTCCAAGTATTTTGAAATCTCAACAAACTGGTGCCAATCTTCTACAAGAAGTTTTAAGTATCTTACAAAATACTCCAGGAAGCAGGTTTCGAAGGAAATCAAAAAATCAAGAAGAACTGTGGCATCAAATGCAATACTTTTTAGCAGAAATAGAAAGATGCAATGGGGGTTGCAGCCGTTCTGATGCATCAGAGCATCCTTGTTATCTGAATGGCACAACACGACACCAACACCATGCCGGAATCTAGGAAATGAATAATCACACACCAAGTAAACAAACAATGACTTTGGCAACAAGGATAAAATGCTCTATCTGTGATTATAGCATTAATATAAAAATCATTACTCTTCTTGTGTACTGCCTTCTCCTTACATGCCATACACTGGTATTTCCAGGACTTGCAACCCCCCCTTCTCATTATGTCCAAAGTGTAGTTTAATCTCCAGTGCAAACAAGATGCAAAAGCAGGATCAAATGTAGCACTTAGTCTAGGAGGCTGCATTTTACAGTTTTACAGTCTAGCAGGCTGTATTTGATTAGACAGTTAATGAGAAGATGAAACAGTCCCAAGTGAGTAGACCCAGAATTATTTGCCAGATGGCCAGCACCCAACAGGCATGGCCATTATTTCCACTTCTGATCTGCAAGTTTCCCCAAAGATGTCAAATCGAGTGCTGTTGGGAGATAATGTTTTTGTCTACTTAGCCATTGGCTTCTCCGAGCAAAGTGATCACATTTATGAGCAGATCTGAGCAACTGGGGGCAAACTTCCAAATCTTGGGGCCCATAAACCACTAAACTGAATGGGGGAGGAAGGTGGGAAAACAGCATTTGACTGTTCATATGCCAGACATTTAGAAGGTGCAGGAGGTTGCATCTCACTGAGAATAAGAACTGCCACTTCTAGAGACAAAAGTGGTCCAGGGAGAGACATGATTCCCAAATGTTTTACACATAAGAAGATCCTAAACAGAATCCCATTGGATCAGGGCTGATCATGCCATGGTATGATAGCTGTTCAGATGGCTGGCTGTCACACAACCAAGGAGATGAGAAGAATTCTTCCTGTTTTATTTCTTCTTTCAACCCTGTTTCATTTCTACATTTCTTGCCTTGTCTTCAGGCAAGCTTTCCCTGAATGATGGACTGCTTATTATGTATCTATTATATGAATCTATATGATCACATAGACTTTGTGTTTATAGCCACTTATAACCTTGTGTGATTGCACTTCCATCACTTATAACTTTTAAATGGAATTTTACTCTCTTTTTAACTGCTTGCATTCTATTGTAGCTTTAATGTAATGTTGTCTTTTAATGCTGTAAGATGTCCCTCAATTCCCTGTTCTCAATACTTGAATATGTCTTAATTGAACTGGACTGTATATTGCCCCTCATTACTGTAAGCCAACTTGGGTCCTTTTCCAAGGAGAAAGGTGGGGCATAAATAAATAAATAAATAAATAAATAAATAAATAAATAAATAAATAAATAAATAATACAAAGCTGCTTCCTATACAGGGTATTCTCCTCCTGGCTTTTAATCTTGGGATATGTATAACTCTGATGTGTCACTCCCATCAGTGCTGGAACCTCTCCATAGTTGTTCAGCTAGGATACAGTACTTGGCTTTCATCAGCTACCAAAAGGGTACAGTTACGAAACACTGCTCATGGAAACAATGGTTACTGATCCAACCATTAAGGGCTCTGAATTATCAGCCACTGAAACCACCTCCACTATCACAAGCCTTAGGTACACATCCAGGGGCAAAGTCGGTTGACACCCGCCAAGCAGGCTGCATTCTAAACACTCTCTGCAATGTTTGCACTCCATGTTTTCTTGAGTGCAGTAGAAAGGGAGGTAGGGAAGCCAGGGAACTGTTTGTATTCCAATGGGGGTGGGGGGGAGATCCAGAGAAAGTCCCATACAACCCTAATTAAGGACTGTCAAGCAATTCTACCTTATAGAAACTCTTGCCAGGCTTACTTAAGCATGGAATGTTGAAAATTGGCTTATCAGCCCCTTCTTCTGGGAAATTCTGTGATTATGCAGCTTGCTCCAGGCTACACAGACTGGTCTTCACTCCCTGGAGAGTGAAGAAACAAATATATATAGCCTAACGTTGCCCCTGAATGTATACCCTTCTGTATAAGCAACAATCCACGGTAATTTTATCACACATTTCTGCTAAATATGCTGAAGATATTTGCTAACCCTGCAGAGATATAGAATTTTCTCAAGAGCTTGGGGGAAATAACGTTATAGCTTGTGTTTTCGGTTAATAAAACAGAGAGAACTCCTGAATGTGAGCATAAAAATATCCCATAAAAGATTTTCATCTTCATTTTCAACTAGAATGATTCATTTGCTGCCAGATAGTGACAAACATTTAACCTATAAATTAAGTATGTCCAAGAGATTTAAAGAATTGGATATATTTCAGGAAGGAAAAATGAACACTAACCTCTCCAATTTTAAATGAATTGTTAATAATGCTTTTGCAGCTTCAAGGAGATCATCATCTTGTTCTATGAAGAGCATGGAAACCCAAACACAAGGATGTTCAAACAGGTGTACACAGAGAGGAAACCTCAGGTGCTTTCCCAAAAATCGTAGCAATGGACCCATAACACTCTCCAGTTGAACTAAGGGGGAGAAAAGGAGAAAAGGAAGAACCCAGCATTGTGTTTATCTTATTTTATACACCACATAGTGGATCTTTGGTCAACAGCAGAAAAAGAACTCTGAATATATATTCTGCAAATGCTAAAGAACTGCTATTTGATGAATATCTGTTTTAATAAAAATGTTGTAAATGAAAATGCAGTCGGAAACCTTTGCAGAGTCTTGAACCTCCATGCAGAGATCTGCCCCAAGAGATGAGAACTGTCTCATAAGAAACAGTTCTCATGAACCATTTATGCCATGTCTCCACCAATCAGCTCCCCTCACCGAGTCAAGTATATGAGAATCAACATTAGTCTCTCACACACAGAGACACACACAGGCTTCCAAACCTTCAGCCTTCCTTTCCTAACATCCTTTGCCAGCTGGTCACTCACAGTGCAAACAACATGGCTGGGTTGGGGTTAAATCTTCTCATTTTGCTGGTCCTTTCTTCCTGGATTCAGGAGATTCAGCAGTGCAGGGCCCTCTCTGGTAAAGCCGCTTAGCTGGTAGCATTGAAACAAGGAACCAAAGGGAGGACTACCTTTGGATGCTGTGAAGCCAGCCTACCCAGCAGGGCCTGGCTCTTCCCCAGTCCACTCTGGGATGCCCACCCAGTCCTCCTCTTTATTCTCTTCCTCCTCCTTCCCTGTTGCTGGCCCCAGCTCTTCTTCTGCTTCTTTCATATCCTCTACCCAGTGGGAGATTTCCTTGGCAGTATTTTTTTCTATCTTTCACTTTTTGCCTGCCTCTATGCATCTCTCCAATGTCCAGGATCCAAGGGTAGCCCTGGGTGCAAGTGGCCAGGATGGGTAAATGCCCAGAGAGAAGGGATTCCCCCTGTGCCCACCAGACACCACTGGCAGGGATTTGTGGAAAGCCAATGTGACATAGAGATAAAAACTTAAGAAAAGCCTTGCTGGAACAGGCCACGGCCCATCCATTCCAGCATTCTGTCTCACACAGCAGCTCACCATTTGCTTCAGGATATTCCCAAGCAGATGCCCTCACTTGCTTACGATTCCCTGCAAATGGCATTGAGAGATACCCTGCATATCCTTAGGCATCCATAATGATAGCCATTGATACACTTGTTCACCATGGACTTGTCCAATCCCTTCTTAAAGCTGTCAAGGGTAACAGCTGTCACCACTTCTTCTGGTTGTTCAATAGGTATGACAAATTGAAGGACTACGACCTTGTTCTTCTGATATGTGGAAAATGTGTCTATAAAATATAATTATGGGCTCCCAAAGAGTCCCAGCTGGTTCCATCATTTCATACCTGTCTATGTTTGGAGAAAGTACAAGTGGGCATTATTTATAATTTGAAGAAATGTGCAAAATTGTGGTATCTGCTTACAACAGAAAATTCTGCATTCTCTGGGGAAATGTCAGTGAGGTGTTGCAACTTTTGTTCATTTTAAATCTTACATCCCCTGCCTGCACTCTGGTCACTCTCCCGGACACACTCCCATTTGTACTTTTATCACTACTGGTTGCATCAGTTCCCTCTGCTTTGCTACTCAAGAGGGCAACAGGAGGCTTGGACTCTAGGAGTTGGGTGTTTGGGAATATGAAGGCTGCATTTTTAAAGTCCGACGGAAAGTAAAAATGTCCCCTCTCCTGCACTGTCAATACTAAAGCAAGAGAAAGATGTGTAAATAATAGCCCGTTGTCTACAGATGGACCCATAGTCAGAGAGGGAGACCCAAGTCTGTCCATCTCCTCCTTAAGGGATTCTGGTCACAAAACATGTTGGTGATAAGGACATCAAACTGCTTAAAAGAAACATATTACCTTGGATGTAGACTTCAGAAGAAGAATCCTGGATCTTAATCTCCAAAGCTTTCAGCAAAATCAGACTTAAAGCTCTTAAAGTCACTTGATCGGAACGATGACATAAGTCCACTTCAGGCTTCACTTGACTTCCTCCGAAATGGCTGACGTTTTCACCAACAGACAGCTTGTTCAGCCACCCAGAATTCACATGCTGCAGAACCGCACCAGCAAGCGCTAATCTATCAGGTTCAAAATGGGAGTCCTGATGTGAAGAAGAGGGCATCTTTTTCTTGATGACATCTTCACCAGCTTTTTGAAGAATGCATGTTTTAAGCAATGTGATTGATTTCTTCTTGATTAAATAATGAAGAGGTGCAGTGGAAAGGTCCAGGACACACGAGGCATTCAAAAACACCATTCTTTGGCAGGAACAGTTTAGTGGCACCTGGATTCGAGAGGCCACCAGCATTTCTAAGAGGTCTAGGAAACTGCTCAGGTCGTTTGTGACTTTTGGCGATATCGCAATGTCCTGAGGAAGATCAGAATAGTAAGACGCAGCTGAGTTGTAAATGCCTTCAAAAATCTTGTCAAGTGGACCGAGAACCACCTCCAGGTCTCCTGTAACAGAGGATTACTAGGATAAAACCATTTTTAATTGCCCGGACAGTTCAATTGCTGTGGTAAATTGAACAACAGGGTCTGGAATCTGGAAGCCTCTGATGAAGTGGTCAAGCCTGCAAAAACATCAGTCAGCTAAACTTTCTTTGACTTTATGGTACCACTAAATTCCATTCATTCATTCATTCATTCATTCATTCATTCATTCATTCATTCATTCATTCTTTCTTTCTTTCTTTCTTTCTTTCTTTCTTTCTTTCTTTTTGTGTAAGAAAAACATAAAACAAAAGTGAAGACAACAAAAACGTATTCCTATCCCTGGAAATAATTTCATAAACTATACATTTTCTACAATGTATAAAAGCTTCTCAGTTTCTTCCATGAAAATACTGTATTTACACATATTTAGTTGTCTGGGACAATGACCTGTCTCTAGTTAAGATTCTGGGACACACAAATTATTGCTGTTTACACTGTATACATATGTACTCTGCTGCAATAAAAGGGAGCTGTGTGATCAGTACAAAATACAAATGCAAGAGTAGGGGATATCTTTACAGATCATGAAAAAATATAATATGGATTATTAGGATTCCGAGAAATAAACAGTCACACAAAGTGTACTATCAAGAAAAAAACATGAACTCTCAACATCAGTGGAGCAAGACTGCAATCACTAGGTTATATTATTTTGAATTTAATCTGACCTAAATTGGCTAAAACTAGCACATTTACTAAATTATCATCCCAGTTTCCACACAGCAGATTCAGCTTTTTTGTGTCACCCCCCCCAACTCTCTGCAGCTAAGCAGATACACAGAATCCATTTTGAAGAAAGGCCAAATGGGAAGATAGATATGTGTGTGTGTGTGTGTGTGTGTGTGTGTGTGTGTGTGTGTGTGTGTGTGTGTGTGTGTGTGTGTGTGTGTGTGTGTGTGTGTGTGTTTTTTTTCTTTGAGGAAGTGGGGTGCAATATCCAATCCACAGCTGCCTCAGCTGTAACTTTAAAACAAGAGCCCTAACACAGCCTGCATCTCTCTTGACTTACATCTAAGGAAGACATGCCTGGTGAAATACATCTCATCAAGAACTTCTGGACTTGACATTCTTCACACTGGTATATGCCTGACAAAGTGGCCCTGATCCATGTAAGCTCACGATTGTATGACGATTTTCTTTAGTGTCTACCAAGGTATCGCTTCCTCTTGCACGTACACTCGGTTTCTGTTCAGATTGTGTATGTACTGCCTTCTTCCCTCTACTCACCATTGGCAACCATATTCATACAGTACCTTTTTCGCACAAGCCTTCATCTTTCAAAGTTTCTCGTATGAGGTCTGTAAGAGCCCACAAGCATTGAGCCAGCCACCTGCTACTGGGAAACCCCAACAACGTTTCTGAAGAAAAGGCAAGCCAGGCGCTATTCAGTGAACCCTAGAGGAGGAAAAAGCAAGTGAACATTTCTCTGTTACTATTTAGTTACTAGCAGCCAGTGATTAAGGAAAGGCAAAGAGGAAATAATGCGAGGAGTGGTAGCAGTTATGGAACCAGCAGCTTTCGCCAACAGAGAGACCCCCTCACAAAAGCCTGTCACTTCCCCATGCATGGTGCCCCATTGTCTTCTTTTCAAAGATACCTACAACTTGCTGTTAGACAGCAGAGAGGAAAATTCTAGAGCAGTGGTGGCGAACGTTCGGCACGCCAGATGTTTTGGACCACAACTCCCGCAGCCCTTTTGTGCCAGCGACAAAGGGGCTGCGGGAGTTGTGGTCCAAAACATCTGGCGTGCCGAATGTTCGCCACCACTGCTCTAGAGCATCTTCCCCACCACCACCACCACCACCACCACAACACATTTTCTCTAAAGCAGCACTTTTACTGACTCACAAGGAAGAGCATTTAATCATTAGGTTTCATCTGCAGTCCAAAGTGGCATAGCCCAGCTGTTCCACAAGAATAAGGGCAAGGCTTCAGCAAGCCCAGAAAATAAGCCACAAACGATGAGTAACAGTCCACAGGAGGGACGATCAAGGTTCCTCCCACTCTTCCCACCACCGCCAGCCCTTCTTCAGGAGTGAGTGAGCTGCAGCTTCTGTGGGCTTCCAAGAGTAGCAAATTGCCTATCACATGGGGGTCTCCTTCACACTCTGACACACCAAAGTAGCCATTTTTCAAAACTGGTAGTAGACTTCTTACTGATTTCAGTTTTTCTTGGGGTGGTGTACAATTTTACTATAGCCCCAGGGGTACTGGGGCAGAAAACCTGCTGTTAGACCCACCCGTTGCCGCCTCCACCCCTGCTGGGCCATGTGTGCTGTTCCAAAACCAAGTAGGAAAGGGATGTGCTGCCCAATGGCCTCTTCAGGGAAATCAAATACTTACTTATTTTACACTGCATCTGTCTTCCAATTCAAGGACTAACATTCTGGAGCTGGAGATACATTGTGGGGTGAATTTTGATGGGAAGCCATCATTACTTGTTTCTGAGGTTCCACTTGGAGGCCTCCCATTTAAGGAGGAGACCATGGGATGCTGCTAACAAGATGGTGCCATGAACATGGACTGTGATCTTCCCATTAAATCCACAGAGCTGGAAAGCACTGATCATGGAGAAGAGTCGGACATGACTGACTGACAACAAAAGTTTCTCTTGTGTTATGCAGCCCTCTGCCTGATTATTCTGGTACTACATGGACTGGCTTTTTAATTTACAGGAAGATAATGGGATCCAGTGTACAAGGAAGCACCAGCTTTTTATGGGGCGGGGCGGGGATCGCTCCCTGGAGAATCTCTTGCACATTGAGAATGGCATTCCAGGTGGGAAAGGATGTGGATCAGAAACCAAAGATGGACACACAGGATTGAGCATGGACACCAGAGAAGCGGTACTATCAAAGCCAATCCACATTCCCCGACAATCCAGCTCCTTAGTTGCAGGTATCAACATGTGAGAGAAACCCTCTAAGCAGGTAGAGCTGAACAACTACATCTCACTAATAACTACTTTTCCATATGTAGGGGTAGTTATCTTTCCCTATCTCTCCCGTACACAAACCATCTGAAATGGTATAGCCCCGGACTAGAGATGTAAAGTTTCCAGAAATTTTGAAGCTTGGAAAAAACCATTTTTCCACCACCCCCCCTGGAAAAAAAGGAATGTTTTTTTTGTAAAATTGAAAATAATGCTACAGTAGCACTCCCCCCCCCCTTTTACAGTTTGAATGTCATCCTGTTACTTTAGGAACATAAAATATGATTATGGACAATTTGACTTAGCATAAAATTATCACAACTAGAATATTAAAATACTATATAGCGTATCCAAACAAACAAAATTTACTTTTTATACACTAATGTAGCTAAATGATTCGATTTTCTGGAATCAGATAATGTAAACCCTTACCTTTTTAAATTAAGTTAATTCATTTAATTACATTAAGTATATACTTTCAGGTTCTTTTTATTGCTCTATATTTTTGTCCAGTGTTTTGATGCCTAGTGAAGAGTACAGAACGGAACCAAACATAACCAGCCACATGTAAAAACAAAAGTGAAACCTTTTTCTTTTTCTTGTGACAATAGCAGCACCAGAAGAAATGCATCTTGTTCTTGCATTGGAGAGTTCATTTTGAAACCTAGGACTTGCTTGTCCTCAGTGCACAGAAATTAGAATAATCTAATACTATGCATATTTTTAGAAAAGATTTGGAAAATATTAGAACACCCTGTCTTAAAATATTTTATTCATCATGTTAAAATAAAATATTCCATAATCATTTATTCTTCTTTTTTCAATTTGTTTGGAAAAAACAAACAAAAAAGCTTCAGGAAAAAAACACGGGGGAGAAAAACAGTTTTTTTCTGATTTTTTCCATTTTTTTTCTGGGCCTTCACATCTCTACTCAAAACTCGATTTTAACCATTTCATAAGCAGGCCTGTCAAAGTTTCTTGTCTAGCAATTTCTCACAAAATTAAAAATTATCTCCAGATAATAGGACGGTGACTCTCTGAGAACAGTGGTCCAAGCGCTGGTGGTCTCGAGGCTGGACTACTGTAACGCCCTCTACATGGGGTTGCCCTTGACTCTTCTCCGGAGACTGCAGCGGGTACAGAACAAAAGATTGGTGGCTGGTGTGTCGACCACAAGTCCTGGCCCGCCTGAACTGGTTACCCGTTGCAGCCCGGATAAGATTCAAGGTCCTGGTTTTAGTGTATAAAACCCTCCATGGCTTGCGACCGGACTACCTGTCGGAGCAAATCGCCCACATTGACCTGTTCAGCAGGTGAGCGCACTCACTCCGGGTTGCCAACACGAGAAGCCCGGAAATCGGTTTTGGCAGCCCCTTCTCTTTGGAACTCCATCCCATTTTGCTCTGCAGAGTCCCTGCTGGCCTTTCAAAAGCTTTAAAAACTTATCTGTTTTTTGAGCTCTAACTAATTTATTTCCTTTTCCCCCCCCCTCCCCGCCATCTTCTTATGACCAAGCGACCAAAGTTTGTGCTTAGTTGATTATTTGCCTGGTGCTGTTTTTTCATGCTCGCTTGATCTTTAGTTTTTATGATGCCAATTTGGCCCGCTGGGGGCTCTTGGGTTTTTAACTGCTTACTCTATGTTTTGTTGTTTTACATTTGATTGCAATTTTTTGACTATTGGCGCATGTCGCTCACTGTAAGCCGCTTAGAGTTCCGCAAGGAAGATAAGCAGGGTATAAATATAATAAACAAATAAATAAATAAATAAATAACCAGGCAGCAAAAAGAACAGCTATATATTGTCTCTCATTATTGTAAGCCACCTCCAGTCCTTTTCAAAGGAGAAAGGCGGGGTAAACATATTCAAAATAAAAAAATTAAAATATATGTTTAAAACTTACATCTTAAAACAAGCTCAGCAAAGCAAAGGACTTAATAAAAGAACACCTTTCTTGAGTAGAAAGAAAGAGAGTGATACTTTTAAAGTGGAAGCCTGAGCGATCTTTTGGAGGGGGAATCTTCTGTGACTCACCTCTTCTGTTAGTTGAAAATGTATGAGTGAGACCAAACTTTTGGAGGCCATGTGAGAGAGAAGTTTATCAGAGCTGCACAACAGATAAATCTGCAAGAAGTAAGAAAAGGGGCAAACTGTACATGAGGAATTTCTTAAAAACAAAACTCGGGAAAGAAAGTTTGCAGAATATAAACTTACTAGTTTGGCATCGACGCTGATGTCTTTCAGAAGGATTCTCATTATGTCAAGATATTTCTGTTTTATACCAGCTGCCAACTCTTGGGACTTCACCTTGAGAAGCATCATCTTGATCAAAGTTAACTGCAGCAAAATAATTTCCTTTGCAAGGTGCTCTGAATGGCTCTCATGCTTACAAGCCTCATGTTCATCATTTATACAGAACATTGCAGAGTCTAAAGTGGAAGAAGTATGAGCATCAGACTTAGGAGGAATCTGATGTAATTCTGTGGGTTTTGTTGATAAATCTTCTGATGAAAAATGAGGCGTGAGAAGAGCTGCACATTCGTGACTCTCTTTTGCTGAAGGAGCATCCATCAGCAGGTCATCATACACTTGCTTGAGGAAGAGAAGACGGGTCCCCATGGTGGGCAAATCTGGTGCCTTCAGTAACACTTGATTCATCCACAATATCGGGACTTAGACCCTGCTCTCCAGTTATTGCTTCTTCCCAATAAAGCTCAGAAATTTATAACTTTGTATAGATTTTTACATAGAATATCTAGAAAAAGAAAAAATAATTGTGCATAAGAACAGCAAGATGGCATTCTTAAATAAATGAAGGATCCAGATAATGAAGAGCGATTATGTGTCTGGAGATTACCAGTCCATTAAGCACAACAGTCAAATTCTATATACAGTGGTACCTCGACTTACAAATTTAATCCATTCCGAATGCATGCTCTTAAGTGGAACTACTCTTAAGTCAGGGTACCTATCTAAAAATAAGTTAAAAAATAAAAAAGGGAAAAATATTTGTAAGTTGAGCAGACCATGTCTAAAATTTGTAAGGCGGAAGTTAAATGCCAGCAGTTTTCCGCTCTTAAGTTGAATTGCTCTTAAGTCGGGGTACCACTATATTCATAGATTCACTATGTATTTAGTCAGATGGAAAAGTAAAGAAATGCATATGGGATGGCATAAATGCCCTAAGCACATTTGATGTCACCTGATTTTGGAAGCTAAGCAGGGTTGGCCCTGGTTAGTACTTGGATGGGAGACCACCAGGGAATACCAGGTGCTGTAGGCACATGGATTAGGAACTGGCTAACCACTCCAGTATTCCTGCCAAGAAAACTCCATGGACATGGGATCACGAAGAGTTGGTCATGACTGTAACGATGCAACACACACACACACACACACACACACACACACACACACACACGCACACACACACACACACACACACACACAAAGTGCAGTCCTATTTACTACTTAGAACTAAAACTTATTAAAACCAGTCTGCCAGGGAAAAGAAACAGCAGAGTAAGGGAGGAGCTGAGTTACTTTGAATGTAAACCTTTCACTTTAGGGACAGAGTCACAGCACTGACTAAAAGTTAGGATTCATAGAATTGAGTTGGAAGAATCATAGAATCTGAGTTGGAAGAGACCTCAAGGGCCATCCAGTCCAACCCCCTGCACAACCCCCCCATCACAGTACCTCTGACAGATGGCAATCCAGCCTCTACTTAAAACCCTCTTAAAAAGGAGACTCCACCACCCTCCTTTGTGGTAGCATATTCCTCTGCAGAACAGCTCTAACCGTCAATAAGTTCTTCCTAATGTTCAAATGGAAACTCTTTTTTCCATTTGAACAGTACAGTAGTTTGAAACCATTGCCCCGAGTCCTAGTCTCTGAAGCCATGGAAAACAAACCTTTCCCCTCTTCAATATGACATCCTTTCAAATATTTAAACATAGCTATCATATCCCCTCTCAGTCTTCTTTTAGAGAGGCTAAACATTCCCAGTTCCCTAAGCCGTTCCTCATAAGACATTTCCTCCAGACCCTCAACCATCCTGGTCGCCCTCCTCTGCACCCGCTCGAGGTTGTCAACATCCTTTTTAAACTGAGGCGCACAGAACTGGACACAGGACTCCAGGTGGGGTCTGACCAGAGCATATATATATTTCGACTGAGAGAAGATGAGATTCTTCCATTGCTGGCAGCTATTAGGAAAACACTTGTAATCTTTTACTATTGAGCACCTAGTGAACAGTATAAATTGGTTTGGGAACAAATGCTAAATTTGAAGAAAAATTTATTGCAGAAAAATCGGCCTCATTTGAAATTGGGGACAGAAATAAGGCTGTTGTGTGTTACCTGAGCAAATTGCAACCAAGCATTAGAACAGGCCCATCAGCCTGTATACCATTTGAAGCCTTCTTAAATACTAGGAATGATTCTGGCCAAAGTAAAAAAAAAGCAATTGAGTTTCTGTTATGAAAAATTAAGCTATGATTTATGCCTGTGAATATTCTCCGTCATCCAGGTGAATTTATCTGGGAATTTAGTCATGGCAACTAGACTTTTTTTCCTGAGAGATTGAAACATTTCGCTGCTCATCCAAACAGCTTCATCAGTCTGAAGTTGACGAAGCTATTTGGATGAGCAGTGAAACGTTTCAATCTCTCAAGGTAAAAAAGTCCAGTTGCCATCACTCAACTTCCAGATAAGCTATGATTTTTGCTACTGCACTAATGATGAAGGTCAAAGAGAAAATGGCCATTCTGTGATTATGACAGGTAATCAAATTAAGAATAAGCCCCACAAATTCCACATGGGGTACAAGAACTGTGGTCCTTTGAGCCACCCTAATCCCTCTTCCTAATGCTTGGGATATCATAAAAATCCTCTTAAAAACATCCTTGAGATCCTCTTCTCTTCTCATATCTATTCACATCAGTTGTTCCTTGAGGCCTCCTATGCCAAACAACTTCAAAACCATTTAGCACAGAGAACTTCTAATAAAAAACGCCACTGACAAATCCTTTGCATTTAACACAAAAAGAAAAGAAAAACAGGACACAGCCCTTTGCTTGTCCTTGTACCACAAAACAGGGGGTTGGTTTTACTACATCAGGCTGCTGACTATTTAACATATGTTTACCCCATCCTTCTCCTTCAAAGGACCCAAGGCAGCTTACAACAATGGAAAGAGAAAAACAGCAAGTATGTAAATATTGTAGAAAGCAGACAGGTAAATGGGCATTTACTCCTTTATTACTATTTTTATTTACATAATGATGAGGAGAGAGGAGGGGATAAGATTAGATAGATAAAGATAGACAGAGAGGTAGGTGGGCAGGTAGTAGATAGATAGATAGGTAGATAGATAATCTAATGATAGACGGACAGACAGACAGAAATGAGTATGTAGATAGATAGAG